>JAVJAQ010003124.1:2780525-4262138 GCA_032362365.1 Zygogramma bicolorata | reverse complement strand
TTTCCGTATAACACGACGCGGAATACATTAGAGAGAGAAATGATATGCTCATTGAAGTGATATTGTAAAGGACAGAATAATAATATTTTTGCACTCGACGCGCGTTTCGCTAACACGGTTAGGAAGAAAATTGATACTTGAAGTATTCTTTCTTGCTCATTCCGCAGTTCCCCCTCTTTTAGGGCCAGTCCATCCGTTATAATGTCTATGGGACGAATCTACTACAAATTTTGGTAAATTTCATATTTCGACATTTGCAATCCACTTCAATTTTTACAGTGTTTGAAAAGTTACTATTTAATAAGAGTTATCAATCGTTTCTCGTTTTGAATTCAGTATTTGATTTCTCCAATGAAACATGAACAAATGTATTTGTCCATGTAGAGTTTCTATGATTAGTATAAATAGCTTTTTGTATGAAAATGAAGAAAAGTTCTACTTTTCCTCCCAAGGATGAAGTTCACTGACACTTTACTGCGATGTTATCCATATGATTTTTTCGCCTCTTTCGAATAACAAGTCAAAAATAATATTTATTTCAGACCGGGATATTATAAGCTTATATCGTCATAGTTACGCTATCAAAAAAGAGGGTCATAACTCTCTTGGGACATTATAGATTTTTATAATTCCCTCTACCTTTCACAAGTAAAAATAAAATTATATATATATATATATATATATATAGTGAGTAGTAACATTTTTCCGTGTCAGCCAGTCCAGATATATCTTGTATTCTTTTTGGTATACAGCTTCACTTTTCGATGGAATTAATGATTCTCTTGCTTGTTCAGCTTTTTTCAAAATATCCTCCATTATATTTGGGGTAGAAAGACAGGTTTTTACCGCAAACACAGCTTGATAACAAAGTTCTGTTTATAAACAAGTAACATAGCCACAATCTAGCAACAAGAAAACTCTACTATAATCAACGGTACCTGATTCAAATATACCGAGAAGGAAATGAATTGGTACATCTATATACCACGGGAATTAATGAGCCTTAATAACCTCAGGCAATTGCTGTCCCTTGGGCCAGAGGCCCCTGAGGACACAAACTTTGCCATCGGTAATTAAGGCCCTCCTAATTCCCTTGATACATAAATAACTATTATGAACCTAACAAATGAAATGTAATAAAGAACTAAAACTAAGAAGTGTGTAGAGTATAGCATGGTCCTGAAATTCCCAAAATTGGGAGAAACTACAAAACAAAGAATAAAAAAATAGAAAAAAGGTCTTGACGCTGGATTCGGACCAACACCTACATTTCACATCATACCTTTTACCTATTACGAAAAATGTCTGATAATCAACACTTTGCGCTGAATGAAGGCACGCAGAAAATTTTTGCGGCATCTTGAATATTATTGAGTATTGCTGTAGCTCTATTATAATATTTAACGTTTAACTTTTATTTTTTCAATACATTCACTTCTTGAACATATCTTACCTTCTTCACTGATTTGTACCATTATCCAAAATAAAAGGTGTTTTATAAATGAACAGTAAAGTGTATTCTTATATATAATAGAATTTATGCTGGGTCGTCAATGTCGTATGAGTTATTTCATTGATGACGTATCAAACGTCATCAGTAACTGAATAACTTTTCCTCCGTAGGGAGGATAAGTACGACTCTGCTCCCTACAATGACGCCAGGAAATGTATACTTTGGACAGAGAAAGGGAGGCGGAAATAGTATATTGTTTACCAGGTAGGAAGAGCCTAAACATTCCTGAACAACTATGAAGACTGCTAAGTCGAGGCGCAAGCAAGCCAAAGCAACCTAGAGTCTAGGAATATGGCTTTTTCAAGAAAATGTTTTTAAAAATCAATGATTTCAGCGAATTATCTTTGAAATTGAATTGTTACAAGTGATGTTTTTTTGTGGAATTGAAGGACTTATATCTACTCTTCACCCCAATAAACAACGGAAATTGTATGGTTCCACTGACTATCATAAAATTGTTTCAGACTCTTCCTTCCTTTTCGTTGAATAGTCAAACGTCTATGAATGAGATACAGGTACCAGAGAATGTTTGATTTTTTTGAGTCAGTTCCTCTTTAAACGTTTTGTATGTATTCTCCTTATTCAGAGGAGGAAAACCAAAAAATAGTTCTTCAAACTTTGTTTTCCCCACAAAATAATCGTGCTTCCGAATATAAAATAAGAATATTGAAGTAGTTGTTCTCAGACGTGAACAAACAGAAATATCAAAATGCTATCATAATTCAGTCAGCCAACTATTTGTTTCGAACAAAACAAAAGTGACAATAGTCCTTCGTGAGTGGTATTAGTTCAGACTTCGATTGTTTATACAATGACTAGATAAGAAATATAAATACCTCAAAAATACTATAATCAAACAAAAGAAATATGAAACGATAATAAACATGGTCGAAACCCATTTTCAAGTTGAGTGTACTCACTGTATTTTGATTGCTGGTTCCTGGAATAATTTTCTGGTTGACTTTTATATATTCAACTATTCCACTGTGAAATCCAATTCCATTATTCCGTAATACGTTGATTCAGTTCGAATTTCTTCCATCTTTGAGTCCATGCAACAGGTGTCCATAATGTTGATTATATAGACAAAGAAAGTTTGAACCATTACCATTCGTTAGCCAACTAGTCGGCTGACTATACCAATCCCCAATAAGCGTATATATTCTTGATTTGATCGATATTTATTGGTCGTCAATCTGAACTAATAATTGTATACTGAAATAGAATCATCTGACTCCTTAATCTAAGATATATGTCAGAGCCGCCAGTTGCTGCTTGGCGCTATATGTAAAAAAATGTGAACTTCGTCTAATATCTATTATTAAGTGAGCTGTAGGTACGTCTAATGTTTCTGTCAAAAATAATTATATGAGCCAATATCACCATGGTTTCTATATATATCCTTTCGTTCGCAAAATGTAAAATAGAATAAGGTGGAAATGGGTTACGTATAAACTAATCGTTTCATATAGTATAATAATACTTCCAAATTTGAGGCTTTGATTAGCATAACTTTGATATCGATAAAAAATACTGAGAATTTCCCTGTTGAGCTCTGATGCTCTTCATTATATAGAAATGAATCGTCAAAAAAATTAAATTAAAGATGTACTCAAGTATACCGAAATCAACTTTTTAACATATTCCATTTCACACTTAGGTAACTTAGACACAACTTTTGGCATTGTTTTGTACCTGTTGAATATTCATTACAGACTACTGAAATGATTAGGAATTTCTGAAACCGGTACATTTTTTCTCAAATTGAAGTTTGCGTGTGGGATCCATCTTAATGCAAGTTGGTATGAAATTTCGTTTTTTGTGGTTTCTTCGGAAAGTACCTCTTCCGCGTGTCTTGGAAATTGCCCTGACTATTTTTGAGAGCCATATTTCTGAATTTGTAATAAGGAATAATTATTGATCGACAATACGGATTTCGCCATAATACATCAACCAGTTACTTATTGGCTTATGTTTCTCATATTTGGCAGCATTCAATCGAGAAATTCGCAGAAACGATAGCTGTTGCACTCGATATTTCAAAAGCGTTCCATCGAGTTTGGCATTGTGGTCTCCTTTCTAAACTGCCGTCCTATTGTTTGCCTCCTCAGTTGTGTACTTTGTTGAAAAGTTTCTCATCTGATAGGTCCCTGTATGTGGATATTGATGGAGTATCATCTGATATTCTCCCGATAAATGCAGGTGTTCCACAGGGTTCAGTTCTGGCGCCCACTTTGTTTCTGCTTCATATCAATGATTTGCCCGAGAAAACCTGTCATGGAATACAGTTCTCATGTGTGGAGTTCGACACCAAAACATCAATTGAGGCTTCTCGATTCTGTTCAGAGAAAGGCAATTCGTCTAGTTGGTGATTGTTCGCTCACAGACTCGCTCACTTCATTGAAACATCGTAGAAGGGTCGGAGACTTGTCTCTCTTCTATAGATACTTTCACGGTCGATGCTCTTCCGAATTGTTATCAATCATTCCCCCTTGGCAATATCTTCACGGATGACTCGACGAGTACAGAATTCCCACCACTTTGTTGTAAATTTGAAAACCTTTCGAACCTCTCTTGCTCAGGGATCTTTTATCAATAGAACAGTTGAGCTCTAGAACTCCTTGCCAAAAAAGGTTTTTCCTGAGGCTTACAAACGTCAGAAATTCAAAGTAAATGTTAATTCTTATGTCCTGTCTCTTGATTCACGCGGTGTTCTTTGAACATTTCAGGGCATCCCTTTCGTGTGCATATAAAAAAATGGAGAAGAGTAGCTCATTCTCCACCTCACCAAGGCCTCCTCAGTTCCATTCTCAGAAGGAACACTCAGTTTCGTAGTTCGATGGAAAAATGGTCTATGAGAAATAAATATCCAACAAGTCTCTTGGTTCACAGCAGATAAGTGGAATATCTCTAGGATTCAACCCTGTTAAATAATTGAAGCATCAACTATACAGATAATCTACAGAATAGATAAACGAAATCAAGGAGATTCAATGATTGTGTAAAATCGTTGAAGAACATTTTTGGATAGTAATTACCATTAAAAATTTGATATTAGCATATTCAATATAATATGATGAAAAAAAATTATTCTGATATTGAACAGTGATATCGGAAGAGATCAATAATTATCCAAACAATTTTTTTTTCAACTATGTAAGCGAAACGCACGTGGATTGCAAATAATATCAGTGTTGGGGTAATTGCTCCTAAAAACTTCTTTTTACTTTTCATATTTCAAACATTACACTGATTCTGATACCACTTTCAGAAGCCGTTGTAAACATTTTCTTTTTCTCTTCTTCAGTTCTCAACGTAGCAGCTGGCAAAGCCCCCATGCAAGTAAGTACAGAGGTCGGTGGTATACCTCAAAAAGCGATAGATGGCAGTACGAGCGCTTTTTTCAATAGCGAAACATGTACTCTGACGAAGACGGAAAGAAGTCCATGGTGGTACGTCAATCTGTTGGAGCCTTACATGGTGCAGTTGGTTCGACTGGATTTTGGAAAGCCTTGTTGTGGTATGTACTATAAAATAAATCGTTAATTAGATTGACCAAACCTCTAGCACAATTTTATTTTTTATCTCTGTTCTTATTATCTAACTCAACAATTATGTTAACAATCTAATGGAAAAGCTTTAAATCCTTAAAATATATGTTTCCAGGACAAATTTTACGAAAAAACAAAATTTACTGGCCATTTTGTCAGTTACATATATTCTTTGTCAATTCAGAGATTGGCGACATTTCCAAAACTACTCTGCTTTCTCTTTCGAGCCCTTTGGAAAAATTACTTTAGATATTTTACTTATTGTGTGTTCTGTCGATATGTGACATGGAAATGGGCAACTGCTCAATAGTTTTACCAAGTGCTGATTTTGACACAACAATTGTAACAATATACGAGTTATCTCTTTGAGTTTCCTTTTATTGCCATTTTTTTCCTTCATATTATTCCATTCCACCATGTATGTACCATTGGTGATATGTGTTCAGATAATTTCGATTCATCTAAATCTCGTCTTCTCAAGTTAGGTGAGGATATGTCTAAATAAATACCTACTTGGTTGGTAGAATCTCTGAAATAATCTTTCCGAAGGGCTTGAAAAAGGAAGCGGAGTAGTTTCATGAACTTTGCCAAGGGTAAATTGAAAGTAATTTTCACCTTCTTACAAAAAAATTCGATTTTTCGTTATATTGCTGTTATGTTTCTGGACAAATATACCAATCTGCCCCAAAAACTGATATTATAAGGTAGCAAAGCTTTTTAGTTTAGGAGAGAGAATTCCCAAATATGGATTCTATTATATTAATCTAGTGAATTCCTCTTCTTGGTGATACAATAAGAACGGATAAGATTTGAAAGAAATGGTTGTAGGTAGGGAATGGAAAACTATATATTCCCGACGCCTTTGTACAATTCAGTGTTTTTTCATGAGTGTATTTAAATGTGCAAATATTTCGATATTGCACACACAATTGAAAAAATGGAGCGATGCAATTAAATGTCAGTTATTCTTCCTTCACCTATACCGTAAGACAAACACCAGTACCAGTATGATTCACGGATGTTGATATACTTTTGACAGTATGTTCATTGAAACTATTCATGATGCATACTGTTTGGAAGTATACATTATGTACAAACAAACGCATATTCTCCGATTCACATGAAGTGTAGCTTCAAGTATTTTCTCTTCCGGGGTCAGACTGAAAAAAATTGTTCCAAAAAATGTATTACTGACGCCCGGTAAATAATTTCACTAGGTGCTTACTCCTATTGCTGGTGTTACGACGAAAATAGTTATGAGTTTGGATCTATTTGAATTACAGTTGAAGTTGTGCACTCTGCTAGGTCACCTGGTGTCCACTCCATTATTGAGACCCGAATAGGCCCAAGGGCCATTCATCCTCCAGTACAGATCACAATAGAACTTCGTTTAACATGGTCACGGGGGAGGGTACTTCTAGTAGATAAACAACGTAGGATGTATTCAACGTTCGACGTTTTAGCTCGATACAAATTTTGACTAATTTGCACAGAGAATAAGCCTGCCTTCCTTATTATCTATAACTGAATACCCCATTTACGTTCATCAAAGTGTTGCTCCACTTCGGTAAGGGTTGCAGTGAAATGTTCAGAAATAGAGGGTTAGATGGGATGAAAGAGGTTGAAACTTTTGATGTGTACTATATGAGTCCAATGGAGACTAAAACTGAGTTTTGGTCAGATGATTAGTTTTCGTTTATAACAGTGAGTTAACCTGAAAAAAGTTTTTCCATCATGACATTAATAGGATATTTATTATCTGCTCTACTTGTTTCAGAATATTTGATTAGTCATCATTATTAAACCCAGCATCTCCATGCATCCTCAAAGTTCGTAAAAAGCAATCATTGGCCTATTGATGTTGAATGCGATATTGAATTATTTGTGCATAGTCACTTGCCTCTGGTTCAACGGAATATAAATTGAAGGTCTCTTCTAGAGAATTCTGACCCTGACCCCGCTAACCTTAACCTACAAACTCAGATTGAGGCAGTGTAGTATAGTCGTATTGGATGTTAATTCGTTGTAAACGATAGGATGGAACTCGGCCGCTACGGAACTCGGACATAGGCCTAGAATCAGATTTGATATCACGTTAGGCCGATACCTACTCTCGAAAACAGGTGGAAGTTGAATGGTTGCCTTCAATTGATTTGGTAGTTTGATTGACTATTGAGTTCGTAAAATGATTTTTTTTTCATTTGTATGTTTTAAAGAATAAGACGATACTCGATAAAAAGCCCTTTTCATCGAAAACAACAATTTTTCATTTTCAATTTTATTTTCCTCTACAGAATGATCCAGATAATCAATTCAAAACACGCCAAGCTATTGACATTTTAAGATGAGCGATACGTTCTCTGGTGGAAAGTTTCAAACAATTGTTAAAGTGGCGCTTATTAGTAGAAGTCTTGGTTGAATAATCATTTTGTTCCATACAAAATAAGTATATACATGAGTTTTCGAATATGTTTTGAATCACAATTCTGGAGAATATCTCATACGGGAGTAATTCAAAATTGTACAGAAAATAATAAAAATTTGATCAAGAGGTCATGACTTTAGATTTGAGCAAAACTCTCTGTTACACAACTTTTGTTGTACTTTTCAGAATGAAGGTACTCTTTATAATTTTACGACCTGCCCTGTATGCTGTCGGAATCGAGGGTATTTATTCTAAGTGGATCTTATATGCTTATCGAACAGGCACTAACTGTTGGCAAACTAGATGGACCCCACTGAATAGAGAACTGCATTTCAAACCTCTCCCCCTCACTATATCACTTCATATCATTGTTCCTCATGTAACATATTTCCATTACAGGTGCGAAAAAACCAGCAACAATCGTCGTACGGGTTGGTAACAACCGGCCTGATTTAGGGACCAATCCCATCTGCAATAGATTCACCGGTTTTTTGGAGGAAGGACAACCCTTGTTCCTCCCCTGCAACCCGCCGATGCCGGGAGCTTTCGTGAGCGTTCATTTGGAAGCTCCGGCCCCCAGCCAGCTGTCGATCTGCGAAGCTTTCGTGTACACCGATCAGGCGCTTCCCATTGAAAGATGCCCGCAGTTCAGGGATCAACCACCAGGTAATAGATTCTTTAATCTGAGAGTGGGTACGCTTTTCTGTATGTGAGAGAAAATTTGATCTGGAAATGAAACTGATATGAAGATAGGGGTTTGGATCAACTGAACAAATCATGAGCTTATGGAAATATATCGGGTTTTGCAGTCCGACGAATAAATGAACTCTTCATTTCTGTTCGAGCTCTCGAGTCTTCATTTGTCTCTTCTTCAGGAAGTTATATAACCAGGAAACATTCTTGAATATTTGAAATACAGTGTTCAGGAATTCACTTACGAAATGTGACATTGAAATATTAAGCAGCTCAATCTATGTCTATCCATCACACTATTATCACTAGTTTTATACACTTTTCCATTATACTGACTTCCCAATATGCGATGGAGAAGTCAATGTCCCCGAGAGCTCTGTGGTTAGAGAGAATGGAAGACGTGGGTTCGAATCCCGCTTGAGGAAGTTTATTTTTCTTGAATTCTAGTTTGGCTAAATGCCGCTATAATTTCATTAATTGTTAATTATATAGCCACTGATATATATGCTGACTGGAACTTCCGGATGAACCGCGTCTGGAATTCTTCTTCTATCGACGTTTCGGCTCCCACTTTGGAGCCATTCTCAAGACTTCTTGACTTGGTGGCGAGGCCTGAGTCTCCTTAACCCCCAGCTCTCATCTTGACAAAGTGAAGATTGTGGTTGTGTGATTAGAGGGATGGTATGTGATGGTATGTATAGCTGTATGAGAATCCGACGTTGTTGAAACTGTCGGACCATATACAGGTCTGGTTTGAAAAGGATTAATTAATGAATTTGTTCGAAGGGACAGTAATGGTTTCCAGGAATTGGGGAGCCTTTGTGAGTCGTCTCGTTTGTTGAAGCATTGAGGGCGACTCGGAAGATCCAGTCAGCACATATCTGACCATATATATATATATATATATATATATATATATATATATATATATATATATATATCATTACTCGCACAAGTTTCGACTTCTCGGAATGAAACCCGAAAAAACAACTCATCATACTTCGTCCGTGAGAATCTTCATGCTAACATATGTATATATATATATATATATATATATATATATATATATATATATATAGAAACAATTAAATATCCTCTTTTCTGCTCCTGCGCTCACCTAAAGATACAATACCCAACGAATCACAAGGAATATATGAAATTCCTTGCCACGACTGCCCGAGAAGAACATATCATATAGGACAGACGAACCGACGAGTATCAAACATATCCTACGAACACGAACTAGCAGTACATAATTCGAACATGACCTCGACTCTCTTCAAACACCACTACGAAACCGGACACAAAATTGACTTCAAAAATACGAAGACCATTGCCACAGCAAAAACACTCCACTCCAGAATCATTCGTGAATAGAATTTGAAAAACGACTCACGAAGACTCCCCAATTCCTGGAAATCATTATTATCCCTTCGAACAAATCCATTAACTAATCCTTTTCAAACCAGACCTGTATATGTTCCGACAGTTTCAACAACGTCGGATTCTTATACACCTATAAATACCATCCCTCTCTCAAGATGAGTGCTGGGGGTTAAGAAGACTTAGGCCTTGCCACCAAGTCAAGATTGTCAAGAAGTCTAGAGAATATATATATATATATATATATATATATATATATATATATATATATATATATATATATATATCTTTATACATATAGATTGGTCCAACGATAGTATATACCTAGCTTTTTCCTTTGTTTGTGATTTGAAGTGAAAATGCCATTTTGATTATAATCTTCAACATAGCGAGGAGGTGTCATACTCCCAAAATTCCAGATGGAAAGTGGGGTCAAATGATATATTATGTGAACAAAATTGAAAATTGAAATTTACTTCTAGAATTAATGCGATAGCGGCGACAAGAACATTAACCCAATAATTTTGCCATGGATGAAGAATAGAAATAAGTTATTGGGTATATGAATCAAACCATTTACAATCGGTTGTAGGTTTCAATGTTATTTCTTTGTGAAAAAAAGAGAACGAGTGGTTGATTTGATTAATATTGGAATGTTACTTCGACAAGACTAATGTGATTCATTTGATTCCATATAATATTATAGATTTTGTTGAAATTCATACCTGAAATTTTGGTTCCGATGGAGTTCTGCGGTTGGTGTTTCAAATTACAAAGGGTTCATTCACAGTATGGATTAGAAATTTTTGAATACCATAAACACATTAATACTAAAATAAATGAATACTGAAAACCACAGGGAATTATTCCGTGCCTGACATGAGGTATTTGCACAAACATTAAACATTACACCATTTAAATTCAATTATTCTCCAAGTATGTTAAATAATGATGTATATGAATCTAGAAATCATTAAAACTAAACAAATGAAAGTTAAACTGGAAGACTAGACTACTAGACAATCAAAAATAAAGTTATAGGTATAATTGTAGTCATAAAAGTTTTGGACAATACATAAACTCAAAATTTTGGAATTTATAACTGATTATGAAGAGTGTTGGCACTAAAATCACGTTTAAATAATTTTAGCTGAATACCATATTATTAGTACCTCCTGCAAGTCTAAAACATTCTCTGTTTGTAGCTATGAAACTTTCTATTGTTCCCAAGGAAGTAATGAATAGCCAAGTTCTAACTTTCTTCTTGAACATTTCGTATGAGTTTATTTTCCTGAGTTCGGGCGGTAACTCATTGAAAAGTTTAGGGCCTAAAACGGTGTAGCATTTCTGTCCAATCGTTTTTTCAGTTCTAGGTATAACAGAGTTTGTTTCATGCCGTGTGTTGTACGGTTGTAAGAACGTATATTTCATGCCTCTCGAAAGTTGTAATGAGAAAAAATTTTTCTCATTTGTAATTCATATATTCCATTTCAAAAGCAATCTATATAAAATGATTGGAAATATATTCCGAGTGTTCAGTTCCAATTCCATCATTGGAATTGCAATTTTCCTCCGAACAATAATTGATGTAATTTTCCATTATACAAGCAATTAGTGTGATAGTCGAATATTAATCGAAATTTCCTCCAATATATTAACCTGGAATGGGTGAGGGTGATGAAATGTTTTCAGGGCGATTTTGAATGAAGGGTTCGTTCTCGAAGGTGATTCATATTTGACTTTTTTATTAAATGAAGCCGCCTAACTAATTTGAGAGAGAAATTACTTTCGGAATTACTTTGATAGATAATACGAATGATATGACGGTTGGAAAATGCTCGCTATCCAAATTATTTTCATTTCGAATTCATTTCTCGTCATAGTTTGGGGAAATAAATTGATGAAACCCACTAGTAAACCTACCAACCAACTTCTTCCAGTTCAGCATTTCATTCCACTACATCATTTTATCAATAAGTTTTTAATCAACTCTTCATTGCAATCTACTCATATCTATTTGTACCGGAGTTGCATACAAACTTCAAAGGAAGTGATTGGATGAATAATTTGAATATATTTTTTTATATGTAGATTCACATGAAAGAAAAGCCCTGTTATGTTCAAAGAACACCGCGTGAATCAAGGGACAGGAGATACAAATTACCATCAACTTTGAATTTGTAAGCCTCAGGAAAAACCTCGTATGGTAAGGAGTTCCGAAGCTCAGCTGGTCTATTGAAAAAAGATCCCTTAGCAAGAGAGGTTCGACAGGTTTCCACATTCACAACAAAAGGGTGAGAATTCTGTACTCGTCTAGTCATCCGTGTAGATATCACCAAGGGTGGAACGATTGATAACAATTCGGGAGAGCATCGACCGTGAAAGTATCTATAGAAGAGAAACAAGTCAACGACCCTTTCACGATGTTCCAATGAAGTGAGCGAGTCTGTGAGTGAAGAATCATCAACAAGAAGAATTGCCTTTCTCTGAATAGAATCGAGAAGCCTCAATGAATGTTTTGGTGCCGAACTCCACACATGAGAACTGTATTCCATGACAGATCGTATCTGAGCCTTTTATGCCCGTATGCACCGCTCCTATTTATTGATGGTTTAAATAGGCTGTGTTTTGTTGCTATGGATTTACCAATCAGATTCCTTGTTTGTTAGAGATGAAGCTAACCTTAGTCGAACCTCCATCAAGTAGAAGCGGTGCATACGGGCGTTAGATCATTAGAAGCTGACGAGAAGTGAAGTATTTCTTCACACGGAATAGAAATCCAAGTTTCTGGGAAGCATCTTTAGCGATCGATCTCACATGGTTTTCCCATGAGAGATTATCACTGATTGTAATTCCTAGCATCGATGTACTTGATTTTGTAGGAATAGTTACTCCTGACATCCGAATATCAGACGATTATAGATCGACTTTTCTTGAGAAGAGACATGCTTGGGTTTTCGTATCATTAAATTCCACCAAGTTCCTGTTACATCATTCTATTATTTCTGCCAAGTCGTCTTTAATTCTATTGACTTGAATGTTTCTTTGAATTTTTGTTTCTCGAGCTGGTACTGGGACTCTGGAAGAGGAGCTGGTATGAAAAGTACTGTAGTCCGCAATACTATGTATTGAACAAGATGTTTTCTCTAGAAAATGGATATGAAGCAGAAAGAAAGTGGGCGCCAGAACTGAACCCTGTGGAACACCTGCATTTATTGAGAGAATATCAGATGATATTCCATTATCAACCACATACAGAGATCTATCAGACAAGAAACTCTTCAACAAAGTACAGAACTGAGGAGGCAAACTATAAGACGGCAGTTTGGAAAGGAGTCCCCGATGAAAACATAAAAAAACAATTGATTATAACTAGACACTATGGATGCAAAGGACGCACTATAAAAATTGAAACGTTAATATGCAATAATCTATTGAATCTTTATGGACCGGGCGATCCCTTGAAGTGAACTTTACATCAGGTGAATGATGTGAATGAAAGTACGAACCAATCCCATTACCCAAATAATGACGAGTTGGATGATAACAAAAAAATAAATGAACAAATGAAAACTAACAATTATCATATGAATTATGGTTCAGTATTCCAACAGTCTTCGATTAATAAAAAAAATATTTTTTCACAAATAATTTTGACAATTCGAAAAGAGTTTTGGAATCAACAAAATATTTCAATGACATGTCACGACCACCAGATCTCACTCATCTTTTTTTTTTAACTAGTGCCACATTCATTTATGTAGGAAGGGATAATCGGTGTTTTATAGGATACCAATCCTTTATAATGAATGGGTCGAATAAAAACCGTTTTAGCATCTTCGGGAGAAGAAAGTTGATACTCCTATATTGATACTGAGTATCAATTCGTTTCTCCTGAAAATGCTAACCTTGTTAGCGAAACGCGCGTCAAGTGCAAAAAGTGCCAGTTTGGTGTTAGGGTAATTGATCTCTAGAAAAAGTTTCAACTCTCACACCAAAGATTCCAATCTCATCGTTTATTACTATAGGTATTGTTTACTTTAGAACGTTTTCTCTCGTATTTTCCATATCATTCAAAAGACTTTTTCAATCATTATTTCTTACTTTTTTTTTTCACTCCCACTCTAAGTCTTTTAGCTTGTGAAAGACAAACGATATAATGAAAAAACTTTATACTTGTAGAATTTTCTGAAGTACACAATTTCACCCTTTGAAATTGTGAAAATTTTTTATGGAACACGATATAAAATTCCATTTTTCGTATCGCACGCCACTTTGCATAAATCGCGTTCGTTATACAAAATGAAACTGTATCTAATTGGAAACATAACTATACTTTTTTTTATTTCCATAACTAGAAATGAATAGTTATATATCCACGCTTTCGGTAGAATCAACCAAAAAAGTCTTCTTGAAAACTAATCCTTATCTCATTAAATCATCATATGATGTAACAAAGTGAGTTGCGACTGTTTCATTCAGAATCATATCCTTCAGTGAAATCAAGGCATTTTTGGACTACTTTCAACAAGTCATCGGTACAATCGAATGCAGAAAACAAATACTCCTTGTTTCTTTCATACAAGATTAATTCCCTATCTTTTTTCCATTACCATTTGTCAACATTGACGGCTGGGGCGTGGTAACACGTATTTTTCGAACAACTATCTTGGGAATAAAGGTATGATTAATGACGGAAAAGACAATAATAACTATAGCTTGTAATTAGATGGTGTTCTTCTCATGGGGGGACTAGGTGAATAGAAGAAATATATAAGGTCCCAGTGAAAGTTGATTGTGATGTAGTTAGGACCGTTACCCGCTACGTTCCCAAGGAATACATTCATGTCAATCAAATTATTTTTATAGAACAATCAGTTTTGTATCCGATAGATGAATAATGTGCTAATCAAATTAGAGGATATCTGTTTTAATTTGAAATTTCGGACCAGTCAAAGCTTCAAGAATGTTCACTTATTCTGATTTTAAGCTTTTTGTTTTGTCTTTGGCAAATGAAGGAATCGTGTGAAAAAATGATTTCGATAAGAGATCCAATGGATGCCCGAAATCGAAAGAAATGGATAAGAGCTATGAAGAGGTTGGATCAATTTGGAGCTAATGGCTCCAATTCGCTCTATTTGAAATAAGTGAATTCATTCATTATTATCCATTGAGAAGAGTGAATAGGTAATAAAAACATCACTATTTATCTATTGAACAGAACTCAAAACGTTTGATAAGCTTGCGTTGCGACGTTGAGGTACCTAGGTAACTATTCCATTTCCGAAATATTTCAAAAATCAAAAAATTCAAATTCAAACCGAATAACTTTTTTTTTTCTTTCTTCAATAGAGAGGTATGGATCACTGCGACTTCACAACATACACCTGTTTGTTGTAAACTACAATACTGAATCTGAGAAATGTATTTCCGATTTTGAGTGAGCAAAAATTAAAAACCTAGCGTATGAAAAATAAATAATTGAATTGAATTTTATAATTTTTATTTCAAGATTCTCTTGTTCTTGTCAACTCTATTTTGAAGCTTCATTATCTCCCTTTCAACATTTCAGTCAAACTGACAGATGAAACTCTGCACCTACTTTCGGTTATAATTGCACGAGTGCATAAAAATTACCAATAATTTTGCAAGGAAACGTGATATCTAAAAATTGCAAGAGTTTATTTTCATATTGTGGGTCTTTTACAAAATATGAAAATAACCGAATACAATTTGTATAAGATATCACGCTTGAATGCAAAATGAACTGATCATTTTTATGCACAAATGTAATTCATTGGAATATTTCACGAATAAAGAAATTCTCAAGGAAATGTTGTTTTTTTGTTCATTTATACTTTATATATTGTATGGAGTACTCACCTAAACGCGAAATGTTTTTCTATTTTTGAAGTCTATCTGACATTCATTTGTGTTGTTCACTGACGTCTAGCGATACGGTTTTAAATGTGTTGTTGTTGTGACTTGATACAATGCAATTACCGCTCTAAGTTTTCGATAATTGCATTGCTCTTATGGGACATTTCATATATGGGGGAAATATTCCCTTCAAGTAGAAAACTTTATAGTGGCTTTTCAACTAAACGAAAATATCGACATTAAACTGTAGATTGCGTAACAAAAACGCTTCAAATCTTCTTTCCACAGGCATTGACTAACTGTATCTCTATAAACAATGTAGTTAGTCAGTGCCTGTGTAAAAAGGATTTGAAGCTTTTTTTTGTTACGCCATCTACAGTATAATGTCGACATTTTCGTTTACTTGACAATGCACTACAAAAGGTTTTCAATAGATGAATATCTACCTACTATGTGGTATTTAAAAAAATTAATATAATCCATATACAGGGGGAGTTAATAAAGCTACAGTAATAGGCTGTCGATAATTGCAAAATCTCACTTTTCACTTGCCATTATTTCAAAAACAGTTGGAGATAGGTAAAAAATATCAATAAAATATTCAACCTAAAATTCACAGGTATGAATCAATTTACAGGATGATATATTTGAAATAAAAATCGTTGCCAAGTTCAGTTGGAAGTGACAACAACGCAGGTATATTTCCAGAAATTTGAAAATTTCAAATTCAAACCGACTAACTTATATGTTTTTCTTCCCTCAATAGTAGGAGGTATGGACCACTGCGACCTCACAACATACATCTGTTTGTTGTAAACTGTGAAACTGCAATACTGAATTTGAGAAATGTTTTTCCGATTTTGAGTGAACAAAAATACCTACCTTATAAAAAATAAGTGATTGAATTGAATTGTCATAACATTCCCCATCAGATTTTTATTGATATTGAGTAAATTTAATTTTATTATTTTTCTTTCGAGATACTCTTGGTCTTGGTCTCGAAAGTAAACTCTTGGTCTTGAGAAGATTTATCAAGTCTTGGTATATAGATATATTGTTTAAAGATTAGTCAACCTCATGGGACTATCATTTGAAGGGATGGATACGACGGGTAGATAGCACTAGTGATTCCGTTTCCAAGTCATGTCTTTTCTTTTGTTTTTCTTGCGTACGTTGTAGTCTGAATCAAACATTTTTCTCATTACTTATACATAATACCAAAAGATGGCAATCAATTCCATAACAGAAATAGCATTTTTTGTCATTGTCGTAAATGATTCATGTTTTGAAGATTATTTCAATGTCTAAACTTCAATTTCCTTCACAAATTTTTCGTCAACTCATTTTGAAACTTCAATATCTTCCTTTCAACATTTCAGTCAAACTGACAGATGAAACTGTGCACCTATTTTCTCTTTAAGTAGAAAACTTTTGTAGTGCATTTTCGAGTAAACGAAAATATCGACATTATAGTGTAGATTGCGTAACAAAATCGCTTCAAATCATTTTTACATAGGCATTGACCAACTATATATCTATAAACAATGTAGTTAGCAATCCAGTTAGCCGGGCCACCATGCTGGGTAATCGCACGTTAAAAGGTAAGGCCTCGTTGATCCATTGCTCGCACAAGTTTCGACTTTTGAGGGTTGACGTTCGTCAGCTGGTTAACGAAAACGAACAATTTTAGAACAATTTTAGAACTTGACAATGCACTACAAAAGTTTCCAATGAATGAATATCTACCTACTATGTGGTATTTAAAAGAATAAAAATATAACCTATATACGGGGTGAGTTAATAGAGCTACGGTAATAGGCTGTCGATAATTGCAAAATCTCACTTTTCACTCGTCATTATTTCAAAAACAGTTGAAGATAGGTATGAAATAATAATACAATATTCAACCTTAAATTCAAATAGGTATGCATCAATACACAAGATGATTCATTTGAAATGAAAATCGTTGCCAAGTTCAGCTGGAAATGACGCAGTTATATTTCCAAAAATTTAAAATTCAAACTGAATGACTTATATTTTTTCTTTCTTCAATAGTAGGAGTTTTGGACCACTGCGACCTTACATCATACACCTGTATGTTGTGAAATGTAAAATGTTAAACTGTTATACTGAATTGAATTGAAAAATATATACCATATGAATAATTAGTGATTGAAATAAGTTGCCAACGTTTTTCATCAGTTTTTAATATTGAGTACATTGAAGTTCATTATTTTCATTTCGAGAATAAGACCAAGACTCTTGTTCTTGTTCTCGAAAGTCAAGTCTTCTTGGTCTTGAGAAGACAAGACAAGATCAAGACTAATCTCTTGGTCTCGCTAAGCTCTTACTTTTCGACATGTCTTATAACATAAGACCTCAAAGACGAATAAACCATCATCAATCATTTCAAACATTCCAGGCAGCACCGCCACCTACAACGGCAAGTGCTACATCTTCTACAACAGGCAGCCGATGAATTTCCGGGACGCCCTGTCCTTCTGCCGGTCGCGGGGCGGCACCCTCGTTGACGAGAGCAACCCCGCCTTGCAGGGCTTCATCAGCTGGGAGCTGTGGCGGCGGCACCGCAGCGACTCGAGCGGACAGTACTGGATGGGGACCGTGAGGGACCCCGACTCCAGGGGCTGGAAGTGGCTGACAGGCGACGACGTGACGGTTTCCTTCTGGAACCTGCCCGTGGGGAACGGCGAGTGCGCACGGTACGACGGCACCAAAGGCTGGCTGTGGTCCGATACCGACTGCGCCATGCATTTGAACTACATTTGTCAGCACCGTAAGTACTTTTGACTGAGTTGACGTTGGTTCTCCATTTTGGAGGAAACAAATGAACCAGTTCCAACATTTCGGTCTTCGATTAGACCATCTTCAGTTCGTTGAATACTTTTTGAAACAAGAAAATTAGTGTAGTGGCATTGAAAACTGTTTTTCTCTGCTACTATATCAGATTAGTAGTAGTAGTCACAACTACAAAGATTTTTTGATAAGTTAATAGGGGGGTAAATGAAATGCATTTCTTCTATGACAAGTGGAAAAGTCGTAAAGTATAGTTTGAACGTCATTTGTTGAGAATCGATATTTGTTCTGTAGTTTTCTGGGTTTGTAACCTACCACAATCTGAAAAAATAAAAATTAATATTGGAATCTATACAAGTGTAGAAGGGCAAATTTTCAATCAACCTCGAAAAGTTGCTGCGTCAATTGAAAAAAGTTCTTTCTGGATAGAATAAGTCCAAATAGTTAGCGAATTCCCGTATAACTCAAATTTTGCCTATCAAAAAAATAATAAGAACTGATATATGAAAATACTTATCGTTAACGTTCAGAAACTAAATCTGCTTCCGTTCTCAAAACTTCTAGGCGAATTCCTTTTCAAATGCAGACTCCTGGTGAAGACAATTTTCGTGATTGACATTTATCAAATTATTTCTGCACTTGCATAGATTCCAATCTTAATTCTTAATTTTTCAGATTGTGGTAGGTCACAAACCCAAAAAACTACGGAACAAATATTGATCCACCACAAAAAAATGACGTTCAAACAATCCTCAATATACTTTTCGGATACGGATCTATATTCAGATACGTATTGTTTCAATGAAATAGTCGATAGAAGTAGCACGTATTTGTTGCCGAATAATAAAAAAATGAACTTTCCTGAGTCTAAACTGGCATACAGTGGATTAAGTGCCCCACTACAAATAATTATTGCTTTCCAGCAAATCTTTCGTGTACTTCATACTTGTCTTGAGTTTTCATAATCCTATTTTTTGTGTGTAGCTTCCGAACTGATGAAAAATTAGTGTCGGGATTACTACTTCAAGAACATTTTTTTTGAGAAGCAATGGACTATAACTCGAATGTTTGATGAAATACCATGAAATCTGTTAACGGTAATATAGCATTTCGAATTGCTTCAGCTGATCTAATCCAATTTGACAATAGCTCTGTCATTCTTCAATCAGTGATGAATTTTTAAAAACATACTACCATCAGTCTGGCGCAGATGGTGTAAACCTCCAAGGCAAAATGGCCTACTAGTGCCCTCCCTTGCCTTCATTTGAGTGCAATTCAACAACCACCCCTTTTTGTCTGTTCTTGATGTACATCTTGTGTTCACCCAATCGCAATTCCAGAGATATCGACACTGATGTACTTTTGACCGCACGAACAAAGAATTTGATGAATACAAATATTTGTATTTTCTGTTATGTAAGATGGTTTAGTGTTGTTAGTATTGGACGTGTAGTATTTGTTGTTTTCAATGTTGTTCTAATATTCAACCTGCTGCCGATCTCTTTTAGCTTTTCACACAGTCTATGTCCATGAGGTATAACGGTTCTCAATTTTACTCAAAGTATTTTTCCTATAATCATCTGGATATCCATTTTCATTCAAAATTGATTTCATGGTATCAAACTCTCCAACGATTTCTTCTGATGAATTGCATACTATTTTTGTTTCATCATCAGGACGTTTTTCTGTACCTTTTTCAACACTCGCATGGTGGTTTGAGTTATAGTGTAGATATATTGTTAAGGCGAGAGAAGATTTTCCGATGGTCAGATCTTGATGATATTTTTTTCGATAGAAACGACGAGAATTACATATGTATTTTGATAGGTGACTGAATTTGTGATGATGGTAGTGTTAGCTAGTCTCGTATTTATTATTTATTTTGCTTCAATTTGTGGACTGTATATGAAATTGACTTGATGATTCGAAATTATTTATTTGACAATAAACAAGAACAAAAAAACACTTTTGACAATATCAAATATTATCAGATACGTTGATATAAAAATACAGGGCATCTTTACTTTAACATACTGCCCGCCTTGAAACAATTGCTTTCAACGAAATAGAAAATAAGTATCGGTCACGATTGGTCTATCGGCAAAACGCATAATTTGTTTACGGCTCGACGGAAAACAGCATTCTGCACCCTAACGTCAACAACTCGCACGACTCCATCATTTCCAGGGTGAAGCGATATTATTCGGCCTAGCTGCCATGTTCTGGTATGAGTAGAGTCGTTCTTCATCAATACCAATGACCCAATCTTGAGGAGCTGCTGCGAATTCTCTTTCCACTTAACTCGATTTTGGAGCTCATTCAGGTACTCTTTGTGCCAGCGTATCCACAAGTGCTGTACCATGCTTTGAAGGCGTTGAAATCTCTTCAATCTGTTTTCGGGAATGTCCAGTAAATTGATTACCGGAAGGTTGGTGAACGGTCTGCCAATCAGGAAATGGGCAGGTGTTAAGGCAGTCAAGTCATCGGGATCAGAGGTTATAGGACATAGGGGACGAGAGTTGAGAATCGATTCAATTTGTGTCAACACAGTCGAAAAATCCTCATATGTGAATAAATTATTTCCTAAAACTCTTTTCATATGGAATCTCACACTTTTTATGCCTGCCTCCCATATTCCACCAAAGTTGGGGGACCTGGCAGGAATGAAATGCCATTTTATTTGTTCCTTAACCAGTTCATTGGAAATCGACATATTTTCTTTTCTCAAAAATGAATACAAATTCTCGAGTTGACTATTGGCTCCAACAAAATTTGACCCATTGTCAGTAAATATATTTGAGGGTTTTCCTCGTCTACTAATAAATCGCTTTAACACCGCAAAAAAAGCTTCGGTGGTGAGATCTGTCACCAACTCTAAGTGAACAGCTTTTGTACCCATGCATATGAATAAGCACAAATAAGATTTGATGATTTTCGAACCTCGAAGCTTTCTGTCTTTTATTGAAAAAGGACCGCCATAATCTATACCAACATTTTGAAACGGAAATGTACAATTCACTCTAAACTCAGGTAAGTTACCCATCAAATAATTCATTTCTCTAGGTTTGGCTTTTATACATTCTAAACAATTTCTGATTATTTTTTTACAGATGTTTCTTGCTGATAGTGGCCAGAATTTTTGCCTAATAGAAAATAATAATTGTTGTACGCCACAATGCATCAAGCGTTTATGTTCATTTTCTATGATCAAGTACGTAAGTTTATGATCACTTGGTAATATAATCTGATGTTTAGCTCCAAAGGACAACTTTTTATTATTATCTAGTCGACCTCCCACTCTCAATACATCTTTGAAAATAAAACAATTCAGTGACAAAATTTTACTTTTCTTTCGAACAGATTTACCACATGAAAGATTACTATACTCTTTTTGGAATTTTTCCATTTGAACATTCTTCACCAATATCATCAATGATTTTTCAATTTCATCAACTTTCAGTGGCCCGAAGTGCTTATTGATATTTCGTGAATTATTTATGAAACGCATAATGAAACAAAGTATTCTTTGTAATTTATTTAAAGAAGAATATTTCCCGATCAAATTATTGATCATATTGTTACTTGATATAGTAATCAATGAGGTGGAAACAGTTCTTTGTTCTGGTACAACTGAATCTGAAGTGAAATTTTTAAATTTCCAATATATTTTCTCTTCACGTAACCATGATGGGCCATACCACCACAGTTCACATTTTATGAGTGAGTCAGGATATTTTCCTCGAGAAACTATATCCGCTGGGTTTTCTTCAGACGAAACATAATTCCAGTCGCTATCATTTGTGAGGGAATTGATTTCAGTAACCCTATTGGCTACGAAAGATTTCCATTTAGTTGGATTTCCTTTAAGCCAGGCTAGAGTGATACTGGAATCAGTCCAATAATATTTTTTTGTAAATTCAATTCCCAGTGATTCAGCTACCTTATATGCCAAATTTGCTAATAAGAGTGCTCCACATAGTTCTAAACGAGGAATACTTATGGACTTCAAAGGAGCAACTCGTGACTTGGAACAAAGTAAATTGCAAGAAATATTCCCAATAGAATCAATACATCTTATAAAAATACAACATCCATAAGCTTTTTCTGAAGCATCAGAGAACCCATGAAGTTCAATTATTATATTGTCAGAGAAAATCGAATGTCTGGGAATCCTTATGTCATTAAGATGTTTTAATTCCGACTGGAAATCCATCCAACTTTCAAAAATATTGTGAGGAACATTTTCATCCCAACTGATTTTCAGTTTCCACAATTCTTGCATGAAAAGTTTAGCAACTACTATCACAGGCCCCATGAGTCCTAAAGGATCAAAGATTTGGCATATTATTGATAATATTTTTCGTTTACTTATTTCCGAAATATCATTTTCAAAATCACATAATTGATACTGAATTTCATCTGAAGAAGGATTCCAGTATACACCTAAAGTTTTATTATTACTATCACTTCCTATTTCTAAAATATTAGCTTGCAAGTCGTGATTAACTACAAAATGTTTTGAAATGTTATTATCGTTGCACAACCATTTTCTCAATTCAAATCCAGCACTCGATAAAATTATGGAAATATCTCTTTGAATTTTCAACAGCTCAGACACTGAATTGGACCCCGTTAATAAATCATCAACATAAAAATTCTCCGATATAACTTTGCATGCGAGTGGGAAACGTTCTTTATATTCTTCTGATAATTGCATAAGACATTTGATTGCAAGATATGGAGCTGAAGAAGTGCCAAATGTAACAGTGTTCAGCTGGAAAACTTACAACTTTTCATTAGGATGAGTTCGCCAAAATATTTTTTGAAAACATCTTTGGGATGGATCAACCAATACCATCCTGTACATCTTAGAAATATCTGCAGATAAAACATATCTGTGAGCTCTGAAATTCAGTAAAATTGACAGAAGATCTCTTTGTAAAACAGGACCTACATATTGTGTATCATTCAAAGAGAGACCAGAGTCAGTCTTAGCTGAAGCATCAAAAACGACACGACATTTAGTCGTGATACTGGAATTTTTGAAAATAGCATGATGCGGTAAAAAATATTCATTTTCATCGGGTTGATCAATTGAAATTTCTGACATATGTTGTAGTATATTATACTCTTCTAAAGTTTTTATATATTCCTTTCGAAAACATGGGTTCCTTTCAAATTTCTTCTCTAAATAATGAAATCTTTTCAGAGCTGTTTTTCTCGAATCACCTAATAGATGAACCGTGTCTTTGAAAGGAATATTGACGACAAACCTTCCTGTTCCTACGTCTCTCTTAGTTGTCTCTTTGAAGTGATTTTCACAATACCTCTCATCTCCTGACATTAATCTGTTCTCATTTTTAAAATTTTCAATCAACCAAAACTTAGGAATTTCGTTATCAATTAATATATCACTATTAGTGGAAATATGATTGATAGATGATTGGGAATTATTTGATACACAAAAATTACCCGCTAATACCCAACCTAATTTAGTATTTTGAAGGATTGGCATATTTTTTCCCAACTTATACTGACCTGAAGACAGAATTGACCAAAAAATTTGTGCTCCCAATAAAATATCAATATCAGCGCATTTATTAAAAGAAGGATCTGCAAGAAAATACTCTCTTGGAATAGAAAGTAACCTTTTATCAAAAGAGATTCTTGGTAATTTTTCTGTGATATTTTGGATTACCAAACAATCAACAGTGGAAGAAAAACTTCCGTTCATTGATTTAATGGAAATATTGACTCGTTCGTTCAAATTCATTGAAAGTTTTCCTACACCTTTCACTAAATGCTTCGTTTCAAATCTTTCAATGCCTAATTGTCTACAAAAATGTTCAGTTATAAAATTACTTTGTGAGCCACTATCCAGAAGTGCACGAGCTGTATACGTTTTATCCTCAACTACAACTTGAATTAAAGCAGTTGACAATAAAACCTGTCCAATTGTGTCATGTGCCAAACTGTTGAAACATTCACTCTGTATGTTGCATTTATTTTCAGTAAGTTCACTGTTGGTCAATTCAGTTGTTTCAGGAGCGTTGAAAGAGTTCGAATGAACAATATTTGTCATACCTGACGTTTCTTGTGAAGTGATATCAGTATTGGCGGTTCCGTTATTTGATTTCGGAAAGTTAATGTGAATGAGTGAATTATGAGGTTTATTACATTTTATGCACCTTTTTGATTTACAATTCCAAGATGAATGATTTGGTTTCAGACAATTCAGACATAATTTTTTCTTCTTCAATTCGGAAATGCGCTGTTCAATTGAAAGTTTCAAGAATGAATCACAGTTGTATATTACGTGGCATTCATTACAAAAACTGCAGACGACAGAAGTGTTACTAGACATAAAATTGTGACTGCACCTTTTGATGTGATTTGATTTTTCTGTTTTAGCCACTTCAAGTTTTTCTAGAATTTCACATTTATTTTTGAGGAAATCATTCATATTTTTCATTGAGGGTAAACCAATTTGTCTGATAGATTCCCAATCACGCCTGGTCTGGTTATCAAATTTGGTGCACAAAACGAATATCACAATTCTATCCCATTCGTCAGTTTTTTCTCCCAAGGATTTCAGAGAACGCAAATGTTTGGTGGTCGAATCATATAAATGTCTAAGTTCTGATGAAGATTCTTGTTGCATTGATGGATGTTCAAAAATTGCCTTTATGTGGTTGTGAATCATCAAATTTTTATTTTCAAACCGTTCAGTGAGTAAATCCCAAGCTATATTATAATTTATTGAGGAAACCTGAATTGATTCGATGACTTCGAATGCTTTTTTAGCAAGAGAAGTTCGTAAATAATAAAACTTTTGAATGGGAGCAAGTGAAGCATTCTCATCCACCAAAGCTTTAAATGCGTCGCGAAATTCTGGCCAATCTTGATAATTGCCACTGAACGTTGGTAAATTCAGGGTAGGCAATTTCACAGAGACAGTATTCGAAGTGAAAAGATGATTAACAGCAGAATCTGAAACTGACTGGCGTTCTAGAGGAACATCTTGATTTACTCTATGAAAATCGTTGGATACTTTTTTGGCATATGCAAGTAATTCAAAATATGTGTTTTCGAATGTTTCTCTTTCTTCACCTTCGACATGATCATCATCTAACGAATCTATCTCACTTTGAATCTTATTAAATTCACTCAAACAGTTTTCAATATTCTGAATTCTCAAATCTAACTGACCTATCTGATTCTCATTATCCACATCTAATGACTGTAAAAAGTTATGAAATCGAGTAAGCCTTCCTTTAATTTGACCTCTTTTGGCCCTCAAAGCATTCAAGTTTTCAGACATTTCAAGTGATGACACAAATCAAAAACTCACCTCAAAGCTCGAAGGGTAGGAAATGGGATAGTAAGGAATGCGAAATTTGGTTGAGAGGTAAGGGATTGGTGAATGACTGACTATAACCAGTAAGGCTTCTGATATTCCGCTTTCTTGTTCTCTTCGTTGTTTCTAATGAAGACCAACCGCAAATATCCGCTCGTCTGGACCAATGTTAGCTAGTCTCGTATTTATTATTTATTTTGCTTCAATTTGTGGACTGTATATGAAATTGACTTGATGATTCGAAATTATTTATTTGACAATAAACAAGAACAAAAAAACACTTTTGACAATATCAAATATTATCAGATACGTTGATATAAAAATACAGGGCATCTTTACTTTAACAGGAAGCTTTCCAAATTGACAATGAAATATACGGTTTCGTATTTTGAAAAATATTGAAGATTGAAAAAATGAATAGAATATCGTTGCCCCGAAAATAACACCAGACAAAACACTGAAAAAACTTATTTGCACTTATATCAATATTGTTTCAAATTCTTTTATTGATGAATTCCAGAAACAGTAACTTTGTTCTCACGCAATATCCAGTTGAAATGGAGTTTCAGGAAGTATGCAGTGATGTCAAAGGGAGTCATTCCAGACAAAGCATTGTTTCTGGTGAATATTGAGCACTGAGAATGAATGAATGAAGAAACGACTACTTTTTTCATCATTTCAGATCTATCACTGAAGTCCACATATAAGTGCTATTACCATTCCCTCCAGTCTACTCACCTCATAGAGATCAGAATTAATCCAATGCTAGGCAGCTGATGTTTCGTCTCGCCATAGGTCTCATCAGTAACACTTGACAGGATTTGCAATGATTCAAAATAAACTTACAAAAATTATTCAGAAAATAATTGAACCTTCGAAGGATCAACCTGTGTCATCCCACAACAATTATTTTGGTGTTCTTTCAGAGCCTAAGGCTTGTGGACGACCGGAACAACCACCGAACTCCACGATGATGGCTCCTAACTTCAACGTAGGAACAACAATAGAGTATGCTTGTGACGATGGACACCTTCTTGTCGGTCCTACTGAAAGGGTTTGTCTAGAGACAGGGTTCTACAACGAATTTCCTCCGGTATGCAAAAGTGAGTATTCTTTCAGTTTGAATCTCTTCGGGAGGTTTCGTCCATCACTGTTTCCTTGATAGTTGTTAGTGAAAATATATTGAATATGAATCGCAGGATTTTTAAAGTATAGGGTGTTTCACAACTAATCCGATAAATGTTAACCACATGTATAGTAGTTTCACAATGAATGGTATTGACTGAAGGATTATAATGAAACCAATTAGACCCTTGAGTTGTAAAATCCGAGATGCACATCATAAATGTAAAAGGACCGGATTCAGGTAATTTTGTTTCTCAGAGAGGGATTGTAGAGGATTACAGCTTACACTTCTTGTTCATTTTAGTCTTTGTATTTCATTGGAAGTGTTCACTTGTGTTACGGCGTGCAATAATTTTATAACATTTATTTGTTATTACAGACATTAATAGCAAAGATTTTATACCCCAACGTACAGAATAGGCAGAATGTGGCGTCCGTGGATAAAAAGTAATAGTGCTTCTTCCAGTGGTTGGTTAAAGAAGAATCACTTATCTTGTGACGCGAAAATCATTATAAAAAATGTGTATAGTTTCTTACTTCAGCAAGGATATAACGCGGGTCCTGCAGCAAAAGTAACCAGTAATTTGATGAAGGTGCCTCTTACTTCAGTTAGACGAATTGTTGAAAATTCCATGGAATCAAGAAAAAAGCGTAAAGATTCCGGTGTCACAAAAAGTCTAGACGACTGGGAAGAAGATTTGATAAGGCGAAAAATCTACACTATATACGATGAGCAGCGTGTCCCTACAATCAAAAGTCTGAAACAGCGGCTCATCAATGACGAATTCACATCAACTGTGGCCTCTCTACTCTTTGGCGAGCTCTGTCTGCAATGGGCTTCAAATATCGCAAATTTGACAAGAGACAAGTAATAATGGAATCCACACATTTAATAAACTTGCGTTCTGAATATATAACGTCAATAAGAAAATACCGGTCTGAAAATCGGCCAACACTCTACCTCGACGAGACGTGGTTTGACACGCATGACACCCCTTCCAAAGGATGGTCTGATTCCTCTGATAAGTGTAAAACAAAAGCACCATCAAATAAAGGGAAGAGAATCACAATATCACACGCAGGATCAGAAAATGATTGGATCCCAAACGCTATGTGGCTTTCTGCCAAAAATATTAAGGACTCTTGTGTTGATTATCACGAAGATACGACAGCAGAGCTTTTTGAAAATTGGTTTAAAAATTGTCTGTTACCCAACATTCCGCCAAACCGCGTTATAGTAATGGACAACGCAAGCTATCATAGTCGACAATTGCAAAAAACTCCTGGCTCAAAGAATACGAAATTGGAGATTCGAAACTTCATGGCTGCAAATGACATATATTTTGAGGAAAATTATACAAAAAAGAACTTTCACAGGTGCTGCAGTCATATTCTTTAAAAAAAAGTATGTTTGTGATACAATTGCAGAAGAATTGGGACATACAGTGTTACGACTACCTACTACTGCGTGTTCAATCCCATAGAGCTTATGTGGCACCAACTCAAATCGAGCGTGCGCGGAAAAAATACTTCTCCGACTTTAAGTGGTAGTGTGGTAGAATTAATTAGGAACTGTATGAATGACATTCCTACCGAGAGTTGGAAAAGTTCTGTTATTTATGTTATGAATGTTGAAAACTCTTACCTTTCTGTAAAATCAATTGCGCCAATTATAATTAATTTAGATCATTATGCAAAATTCAAATTTCTTAAGTTCGACCCTGTAGCACATTTGCATCTTTTACCAATACATACCATTTTACAATACATTTACTGTGAAAAATACTGTACTGTATGACATAAAATGTCAATCACACAAAGAAAATGAATGAAACTCCTAATGCAAACGAGATACAAGATTGAACTTTTGAGGGCATTTTTCGATGCTGGATAAGGTGTTTAACAAAAAAAAATAATTCGTCAGGCCCAAACTAATGTTGAAGCTGTAGGAATCTATTTTGTACATCTTTCGTAGAGAAAAAGTGTTATGAATATGAATCACTTTTTTTCCTGTAATCTCCTTCTCATCTAACACTGTAATCATAGTTAAAATTTGTAAGAAGTTTGGAATCACCCTGTAAATACGGTGAGGGCCTAACTGTTCGGCCATTCTCTTGGTTAAGTCACTGAACTGCATGGCTGATGGATTTGAAACTTTCTCGTGAACCATAAATCAAAATATCCATTTCCGCTACAAAGGTTGTTCTATTTTATTGACACTCATTTCTATTCGGTTCAAAATAATTATTGCGGATACCATTATCGTCCTAGGTACACTCAACTTCTAACTTAGTTTCAACATCATTTGTTTATATTGTTCCATATTTCATCTGAAATTCGATTTGATTCTACTATTTTACATGAATTAATACTTTTGATATTCGAATTTTTCAATTTTATTCTTTGACCAAAATACTCATTTGATTAACTCCTGCTTATTTTATGTTCAAAGTTTGGTAGTTACACAGGGGGTAACAAGATGGTAGGTCATTAATTGAACTACATATTCTGGGGTCAAAAATAACTCGAATGGATATAACATACCTTGATGCAAAAGTGCACACAACAGCAGTTATATACCTTGGAGAGTATAAAATGAAAATTGATTCTTTCAGTATTTTATGAACTGTCCAACATTTTGTAATGAAAATGGACCCATGACTTCCTAATTGTAAGAACATATTTTTCACACAAAACCGCTAAATCTGTACAGCCTACAAAACATTTTAGAACCCTTTAACCTTTTCTATGCGTTACAATCAAATTGGAATTGTGATACCATAGGTTTGATAAATAATTTTTCAAATTATTTTTACGTAGCACTTTTTCGAAAATCAAGTTATCAAGATTCTGTCCCTTTGTCATTATCCTTTGAAAAATCATCAATTGGCTGTTCAACATTCGTAGTTCCTACGAATAAATAACAAACAGTTGCTCCAACAACTACATAATGACAATCGAATCTTTCGATTATTGTGCATTTTAAGAGTTTGAAAAAAACTTTGTTACAATGGTCTGCATGAATGGCAGATCTAAATGGGGTTTGGTCCGGCTGATCACAGGTAAATGCCAAGGTAATAGTGCAGCATCTACAAAAATGGATATAAACGATGAGGAGATTTGAGGGTAACACGAAGAAAACTCTGAAAACAGAACAAGGGTGATATCTGCTCAATTAGATGACATTCTAACCATTGGTGTTGAAGTTGAAACTTTTCTTAGAGATCAATCTGATATTTTTGCACTCGACGCGCGTTTCGCTAACGAGGTTAGCATTTTCAGGAGAAAAAATCAGTTTGGTGTTAGAGTAATTGATCTCTACGAAAAGTTTCGATTAGATGATGGTTTGGAAAACAACAGCTTCATCCCTATCCCTTAACAACCGTTCAAGAATAACTAGATGAAGATTATCCCAACAGAATGGGATTTTTTGAGTGGTTCTTAACGGTAAACAATCAAAATAATAATTTCATTATTGATTATCGAAGAAGCAATCTTCAATGAAAATGGAATTACGATTCACCATACATGAATCGGAGAAAATCCCCATGCAAAAAATCGACTCATCACCAAAGGACTTTCGAAGTCAATGTTTGGGAAAGGCATTGTAAATAATAACCGAATAGGACTGGTATTTCTTTAAACAATTGGAATAGTGAAAATCACTTGCATTGACTAGAGTACTTGAAAGATGTAAATGAAGAAATAATGTACAATATGTGGTATTCGCAAGATGGAGTTACTGAGAATTTCGATGAAGAAGTTAGGGACTATCTTTCCGGTCTGTATCCTGGACGATCTGTATCCTGGGGCCCTGATGCAGCTATTTGCTGGCTAACCAGAAGTCCAGATCTCAATCCCATGGATATTTGGCCCTAGGGTTTCATGAAAGAAGATGTCTTTTGTGTTGAAGTAATTTGCATACTTCAGACCACTGTAACAGAAAGTTGATTTTTTTTTAAATTCTTCAATGCACAATAATCGAAAGTTTCATTCGACAGTTTGTGATTCCCAAAGCAACTTTTTGTCATTTATCCTTGGGAACTACGAGTATTGAACTAATGAATTTATAAAGTATAATGAGGAATAGCCCACATCTCAATAAAAACTGACTCCACGTATGAGTAGAAAAAAGTTAAAAATGATGTTTTGAGCCATTGATGTCAGGATACCAATGCATACAATGCAAGAATTCAAGCGGGTTTCATAACCTGGCTAAAATTTTCATGGTCTGTACAGTTTTCGTAATTGTATATGAGAAAGATACTCTCACGATAAGGAAGTCATGGATCCATTTTCCAAAATATCCAATGGACCCCAGAATATGAGTATCATTGTTTGACTTACCTTTTTGTTACACCCTGTATATTTGATAGTTTACCGTGTAAATCTATCTCATCATTCGTAATATATTGTTTCCATTCAGATTCTTTTGATCTTATACGGTTTTCACCAGATGTCAATGGAGTTTCACTAGTTCAATACCACTTCCGAATTGAAGAGCAAACGTTTAAAGTGATCCACTCCCTTCATTGAGGTTCATTAGCGGAATTCCAGCTCAGCTCAGTGCGAAACCTAATTATCAGGTTTCATTTGTTCTTCTCATTAATTTCCCTCTTGCCGATTCCAGGAATCCAGTGCGGCTATTAATGATCAATGAGCATTCCTGAAATATTTCAACGGGGTTATAATAAATATCGAAGTTGTTTTTGTATCATAAAAGAGAAATCAAAATATTTGATCATTGTTGTGGTGCCAAAAATCTTTATCTCTTTCATTGACATTCGTGAGACATCTTGATTTATAATTTTGAGCCGTTTATACTCTTATCAACCTTGGCACCTCGGGAAAATAATCGGATTTTTTTCATTCACTAGACACATCTAATGATATCCAGAATATTGGATATTGATGACCAGAGTTTTTGAGGCAATTATAATTCTGTTCAGGATAAATCAGGAATATACTATACTATACACAAATCATGACAAAGGTGTAATAAATCCTTTATTCTCAAATCAATTATCAAAACTAAGGAATCGGTAAAAACATTCCTGAAGTTCATCAATAAGTTTTCGAGAACCTACTTGTTTATTTCACTGCGAAATGGATGCGAGTTCTAACTTCCTTTTGACGTCATTCAACCTAGGTTAAATGTGGTAACTCAGATCTCCCAAATATTTATAGTACCATATCCTCACTACCTGTATTTCTAAGATCACTGAAACTGCATGATATCACGGCTTCTGTCATATATATTAATTTGCTGTATGTCAAAACACACAGTACACAGTAAACAGAAAGAGAGGAAGTAATAGCACCTAGAGACTGATTTCCACCCAAAGCGGGTTAGATTTCAATCTCGTTGAAGTGCCCATCATTCTAGATACTACCTATAGAATAGAACAGAAATTTATTCGTCATGAAATCTATACAAGAAAAGTTAAATCAGATTACACTCACAATAAAGGTACAATTAATACTAATAGTACAATATCGGTAAAAAATATAAATAAAATTGATGTGTGAATATATACACATAACAATTGGGTCAATCGACGTTACATTTATAACTTCACAATTCATTAGTATCATAGAAGGCGTGACTGACTAATAATGCTTTTAGATTTTGTTTGAAACATGTGTTTTTCAGTGGTTTCTTGCTGTGTATTTTCTTCAGGTTTTCAGTATTATTACTTTTTCTCGGGTTTGTAGGCCGTCGTTCTTTGGAATTTCTTCCTGACGTTTCGCTAGCGCAAACCTCTGAAGAAGCTAGCCACTCGCGCTAGCGAAACTTCAGGAAGAAATTCCAAAGATCGACGGCCTTCAAACCCGAAGAAAAGTAGTAATATCAATCTGAGATAATATGCAAATGATAGAGAAATGGTTGAATTCATATACACCAACATTGAATATCGAGAATTCATCTTACATGTTGATACAAAGACCCCAGGATCATATTCCATTCGAATTTGTTACTACATCAAGAAGGAACCGAATACCTGGTGCTCTATATTGATGAGGTACTTTCCTCCCATTGGCACCTTGTATGGAATTTTTGAAAGCCCCTCAACTTCTTCAGATGATCATTATTTCACATGACTGTCAGATTTCACTCAATTTCTTATAACCAATCTATGACAGAAAATATAAGGAAACCTTCAGTGTCACTTTATTCCGCGCTTCGTGCCATTATTGTGACATTGAATTGTAACTAGTAGAAACACTCAAATTGCAGTGCAAACATATTCTCGGGTACAAACATTATCTCTCAAAAATCCATTCAAAGTCGGCCATGGCCTTTGTTGAGCTTCACTAGCGGCATTCCAGCACAGCTGAATATAGTCCGGCCGCCAGGTGAGGGTTTCGTATACATTTAAATAGCTATTTTTCCACTTTTCCTTTCACTTCCCATCAAGATAAGCCCAATCTGGTGACACTTATTTTGTCGGTGAGTGTATGTACCAACCATGTACTCCAGACTTTCCAGAAACCATTAGTTTCATCATCAGGAACCGATGTGATAGTAATATTATCCCATAATTAGGCTATATCAGAGAAGCGTTATACAAAAAAAAAGTTTCAAATAAAAAAGACGGCAAACATTATTATTTATAAAAATGGCATTGTTCACAAAAGTGTCGATACAGCTGTGTAGCGAATGAATTAAAATTATAAATAGTGCGGAGAACAACAAAAAATTTATCGATCTTTATTGTTACTGCAAGGATTAAACGGTATCATCATAAAAGATTGGTATAGTGTTGAAATGTTAAGAGGGGGAAATTCCGAACGACCCAAAATATATACTACAACTTATAGGCCCATGATTATGATTGCATGAAAAGCATTATAATCTGGTGAATATATCGCGTTCACTCGACATTTACAACGTTATATCTCATAAACTATAAATGCTACGGAAAAAAGTTTCGACTGAATTCTATAGGAAATTTCATGTTCTACATTTTGGATGTATCATGCACCGTTGATTTTATATTTAGCAATCACCATATTGTGAAAAGTTTGGAGCGCTATAATTGAAAACCTATGGGTTATAAAAAAGTTCCTAATGAAAAAGACGGCAAACATTTATAAAAATGATTTCTGAAGATGGCAGCTGACGCGGGAGCCCCCCAGTCCCGCCAACTTGGATTTACATTCAGGGGATACCCCTGAACATTTTCTTCGAACAAAACAATCCGATCTGTATGATAGGGGAGCCTAAGCCTAAGCCGGGATTTATATATATATATATATATATATAACGTGTATATTCCACTGATCTGACAATTCGAGAGTGACCTGAAGAAGGGGGAGGGCTACAAAGTTGTAAAAAAAACGTCATCTCTACATTCTCGAGCGTGGCTAATTTTTTTTATTTTCAAGGGAATAATTCAAATATCACAAAAAACATATAATCTGACGATTTCCGCAAGCCGAAATGATAAAAATTCATCGATAAAGTTTAATGCGAGCAGCTACGTGATGCCTACATTCCCCTCTCCGCGTTTCTACTTCTCTCACACTCTTTCTCTATCTATTGCTCTCTCCGTCCCCAATCTGGTTTCTATTGCTATGACGCCATGATAACACGAACTCGTTCGTGGCATGATATTGTTTACATTGAACATCCAACGTTTTGAAATTTTACAAATTTAATTGCTTATAATTATTTTTTTATGAATACAAGTATTCTACCTACACTTTTTCATTTGCATGTTGTTGCCTGAGCTTTTCAATTAATTGAGTTCAATGATTTGAAAAATAAAAAATATATTCAAATTGACATAATAGGCGAATCCCTCCAGATAATCGTCAGATTATGAGACTGCAACGTCTAAGACGTGAAGATGAACCATATATATCTTAATCTGACGCGCTTGTGTATTTAAAAGTGACGAATTTCTCTTCACATTCTAAAAACGGCCGCGTGTCTGCGTCACATCCAAGCCGTCAGATTATTACATAAGAGTTTTTGTAGGTTCGCTTAACATCCCTCAGAAAATCAGACGCGCTCGAGATTTTTTTTTACATTTTCAACCCTTACGTACGACCACCCCCATCATGGAAACAATCAGATTAACAAACGTACATTTTTAAAAATATGTAGGACATAGATTATATCAATATCTGACGAGTATGTCCAATAGTTTTTTTTTACATTTTTGAAAATATATAGCCGCTCCCCCCACCAATGAAAAGGTATACATTATGTAACATTTTTTCCTTTAATCATCTGAGCTTCGCAACCCAATAGGTCTCCATGACACTCGAGTAAATCCTGATTAAGCATCGTGGGCTCTCACACTAGTAGAACATTACATTATGAACCTACTTTTTTGCTCTGGCGCTTGGCCTATAATAATCGGACTCCATTTGTCGACTTCATTAACTCACCTCTTGTCGATTCCAGGGATCCAGTGTGGTTATCCAGCGGACATCGCTAACGGCGAGTACAACCTCGTAAACGATAGCGTCGGATATTTGTCGAGAGTGATCTACACATGTGACGAAGGCTACGAGATGATCGGACGAGCTCAATTGGCGTGCGATATCGACGAGAGGTGGAATGGACCACCTCCCAGATGTGAAGGTGAGTACGGAATCGAGGCCGGTAAAATAATACGGTTTATTTCATCATTCACTACAGGAAATTTAACGATGAGAATGAAGCACGTTTTTCAGACACCTGTTCTGAAATTCAGCTGCATAGGCCAGTAGATATAGACATGATTTTTCCAAAATTTAACAATACTTACAAATGTTTAGAAACTTCAGTTGAATGAAAAGTACGTTCAAATGATATTGAGTCTGATTTTGCAACCCTTTTTTCTGAACAGAACATGTTAAAAATCAGGATTTTGTGAATATTCGCATTCTTTGTACGGAGATATTTGCAAAAGTTCTGCAAACTTTCGAAGCATTGCGAAATAGCAGTTTACATCTTCTAGTAAATTCGCAACCATTCAAACGAAACGGAACGTTTCGTTTCATCAAAAAAAATTGGCAATAATCCTAATTTTTCCAAAAAAAATCCAAAAGTTCTGCAGACTTGCAAAAATAACCGAAATGATGTTATTGGGGAGTACTTCAATTTGCAACCTCTTGCGTCAAACGGAAAATATATTCGCGCAATGAATTGCTCGTTTTGATTGAAAAAAATTTCGAAAGTTGTAGATAAAAGTTGAAAATGGAGAAGTCCCCCCGTCAAACGTTTTCGTTGATTTGCAACCACGGGTGAAAACAAAAGAAAGATAACTTTGTATTTGTACTCTTTGAAAAAAAAAAGTTCTGCAAACTAGTGAATTGTTGAAAATTAGTAGTTGATGAAGTAAACCACACACAACTGAACAATATCAAACACCGGTACCTACTAAGTACCACCGGTAAGTCCCTTCCTGGGGATGTAAAAATGCATTTAGTATTTCTTGAATGATTAGGGTTCCGTTTCAAGTTCGAGGTTGCGAAGTTTCATATCCACTGAGACCGATTTTATCTTCATTTGCAACCACGTATAAAAACATTTGTAATTATCTCAATACTTGTGTGTACTGGACATGGCGGAGTTGAGGAAACAAGTTCAATAAATACATATTCCGTTTGTCAGAAGTCAACTATGTTGAAGACTTTTTCATTCACTTATGAATTTTGCAGTACTTCTGTAATTTTTTTTAACAAATTGCAATGGAAAACAAATAGGACAAACATGAGGTTCCGTAACTGTAACAAGGTTGCAAACTCGATGCATGTTGTAAAACAATATTACTAGTGGTGTTTCTAGTTTGCAGAACTTTTGCAGTTTTCTGTGCGAAAATAAAGCATCAAAACGTTTTTGCCATTTAAACAATGTTTCATTCATCGCAGGCTTATGCAAAATTTCAATAGTTTTTTTTTCATTCACGCACTATTATACCAGTAAAAATTGAAAACTTTTGGAATTATTGTGAATTGATTGTCTATATCTACTGGCCTATACGGAAGAATGGAACTATAGTTATTGCCCAAATGGTAATTGATGATACATGGATTAGTCGAAACTTTCTTTCGAGGTTATTTATCATTCTATGAAAACGATTTCTCATAGTTGGCATTTAGGGAAAGAATAATCGCCATATCGACATTTATTTTGAGGGAAGGGGTAGAGAGATCCAATACTTACATTTTGAATGGGAACAGGGGTCAAGTAATATCTCGTTTGAAAGATCAACAATTTCTCTTTGCATTGCCCTATACATTTTCGAAATTGATGCAGTAGATACTTATCATAAAAATTATGAAGAAAATTCTTCAAAACTACGTTACATACGCGTAACTATGTTAGTCTCTTTGTCAGTTTCAGGCATTGTGTAGCTGGCACAATGTTCATCACGATTGTTCAACTGTTTAGTAAAAAGTTTGAAAAAAATGTTCTGACTCACTCCTATCAGAAAAAAAACGTCTCTCCTGGGCGATGAATTATATTCGGCCGGTGCTGATGCAAGCTTCTTGACAGAAATGATTTCCAGAAACGCTTTTGTTGATACAAGTGCCGGAATCTATGATCAATTATCAAAAGAGGTTACTCGCCACTTTCCAAAAATTATCAACCTCTTGGTGGTAACTATCTTCCACAGTGGAGTGGCAAATAAGAACTGGCTGGCAAGTGTATGAAGTACTGTGCACTGGTACCGGTCGGATATAATTCAACGCTCTGGTATTAGCCAGGGAAGTTATTGTTTTCTAAAATGTGTCATCCCATACACAAATTGTATAGTGGAGACTGGTTAAAATGAATTGTTCAAAAGATGATTTCATTATCCGGCAATATTCAGGTATGCTCACCGAGTACGACGAAGCTTTCTAACAGTAAAACAAGTCATGATGCTAGTTGAATAATACCCTGTTAGGTTGAAGAACAGAGAGTTTTGAAGGAGTTCTCGGAAAAATCAATGTGGAAGTGACATTCTGGTTACAGGCCAGTTTATTTAATTTCCTTTTCGATGAAAGATAAAATACACGAGATTGTGAAATCATTATTTTGAAGTTTCATACTATGTATCAGCTGGCTGTAATTAAGATCAATTCGTTCAGCGACCATTTCACTAACATTGTAAGTACTCATAAGAAAATCTAACCTTCATCTCAAACTCATTAGTTATTACATTTTCTAACTCCCGCTGATGACAATAACCTTGCTCGAGATATTGGAAACATAAAGACACAAGAGAACAATGCGCTCTTTTCTAAAAAAAGGTTATCTGTAGACATGAAATAAATGTAAGTTCTTGTTTCAGCCATTCAGTGTGAACCGCCGTTGAATCAAATATCAAATGGAATTATGCGGATGCCGAATGATACAGTGCATGGATCCGTGATTGAGTTCAGTTGCCACTTGGGCTACAAATTGGTTGGACCAAACACAATAACATGTCTATCCAACGGGCAGTACGATCAACCACCTCCAACTTGTGAAGGTGAGTTTCAGAATTGTAATATTTGTGAATCACTTAGTATTGAAGTCTGTCAGGAACGTTGACTATGATTTCAATTTGCTCCGCGTTAGTTAAAAAAAAACAATAATCTAGATTCACACAATCATTGAAAGACGTTCGAATCTGGTGCAGATGGTGTAAACTCCCAGGGAAAGACAAACAAACAGCAACACCCTGTGAATATCAGCTCGATGATTTTTCACGACCAAGAATGACTCATTATTTCAAATACAATTAATGATTCACGTGTTGAATGAAAATCATTCAAGGTTGATACAAATCAACATATTTCACCACTTATAATCTTCCAAGAGCATGAATTATTCCCAAAAATATTTGAGGCTGAGGAAAAAATTGCGGGATTAATCCAAGCCTGCAGAAGATAAGATAAGGAAAGTTCAAGACCGAATCATCTGAAATTGGAAATAATAACATCATAAAAATATAATTTCAATGGAACTCACCGATAGTTGCATGAAGTTCAGTTGAATTGTTTCGTAAAAAATAGAAAAGATAAAGACGAAAAAATTAAGTAACTGAAAGCGGATTCGAAACCGGTGCTGCCAAGAGGCCTATTCTGACATAGAGCCCATATGCATTTCATTTCTTGTCCCAAAAAACTTTCTGTAGACATCAATAACCCCAACACCAAAATGAAAGTACACTCGACGCGCTTTCCACTAACAAGGAGAAGAGAATTGATTAGTTATTAGTGCAAATAATAACAGCTTGGTGTTAGGGTGATTGAATCAGATAGGGGAACTCTTCGCAAATATTTCATCTTCAAACATACATAATACAGAAATAATGACTTTTCATGAGTTGTTTCTCACAATTCCGAGAACCTATCTCGATAGACTTCATCATGATAAAAAAGTTGACAACTTCTTACATGATGTTGATTGAAACACATTCACTAGATGATTACGTCAGTAAAATTAGTTGTGGAATGAATTGATATTCGAATTCAGACAAAAAGGGAAATGATAACACATGATATTGAGGCAACGATATTGAGAGCACAACAGAAGATTTCGGTCCTAAATCTTGACAAATACTATTCTGAGTTATGAAAAAAAGCAATTCCTCATCTAGCGAGCGAGGAGATTTGCAGACGACCCGTGTGGTCTATCAGCCATATGTGTCTCATTAAGCACCTTTACTACAAACTACATACATCTATACTTCCCATACATGCAAAATGTGAATTTTTGGTATATCGACTCCAAACTTGACAGTATTTGCTTCTAGTGTTGGCGGCATCAGAAGTGAAAGGTAGCCATAAGGACGATAATGTCAACTTGAGAGGAAAAGAATGTCAACTCATTTTGAATGTCTTGATCTCTATATTCTTTTTGAAAAAGAATAAGCATGTTGATTTCATAATGGAATACCAAGAATCAGTAACAAACAAGGATTTCTCCTAGAGATCAATTATCCCAGCATCACACTAAAAACGTAATTGATCTCTAGGAAAAGTCTCAACTTTCACTCTAAGTTTTCAATAATGTAGTAGTACCTACCGTAACACGCTTGAAAACGCTATTGTATAGTGAAGCACGTATAGCTAGGAAAATCACACAATGGAAGGATTTTCAATTACAATTGGATATTGTTTCCTTAAAATCAGTCATAAATTCCAACGAATAGATCTGATCAAATTCTATTAGAGGCCACATCTCTCAAAATGTTATGTCAACACTGGAAAATCGAATCATTCGTTTCTGAGTGTTCAAGCAGATTCTTGGGTTGAAGATTTGACTGAAACCTACTGGAATTTCGGGAATGGCACACAGGATTTTCAGTGCTAGGAGACAACTGAGATATCCCTTTTAACGAAGCATAAGGGCATGTCCTCTCTCATGTGACAAAAAGTTTTTTGCCCCTTTTTCGTGCCGAATGACCTTAATTATGTTTCTCCACAAAAAGTAACTGAAACCGATGTTGTCTTGCAAATTTTATCCTCCATTGGTATCTTTTTTCGTTTCGAAGTTAAGAGGGGTGAATATTTGTAAAGCACTACGAAACACTTGTCGGTTTTAAACATTATCAGATGAAAAATCCTTACAGAAAATTCAATCAGTACTTGAAACAAAATGAGGTGAATTTTGAATGTGGTATCTATCAAAATGAAGTTATTTATGGTTCGCAAAGAATTATGAAATACAAAATCAAAGTACTAATAACTGGACCACTGTGGAAAAAAAAGTTAAAAGACCTTTCTACAAAGTATATTTCCCTCCCGCAAATGAGTATGTCATCTCATATTTCTTTCTTCGGGAAGAACAAACGAATTTTCCATTTTCATGTGACTTTTGTCCAACCCCAATATCTTGTTTTTTTAAAGTTGAGTGTGTTCTTCATCAATTCAACACATTGCTTGTCAAATAAACATTATTATCATAAGTTGACCACCGACATATCTCATGAATGACTTATCAAAATACGTTTACGAAACATTCATATATTGAATGTTGCCCAATTTTGGTGAAGGCGTTCGATCAGCAACATTCACTACATATTGAATTCCGATACTCCTGGAGGTATTCACAATCAACAAGTGTCCAAGTTCTGCTTTTATCTTCAATTACAGTTCTGATAATGAAAAAGGGATAGAAGCAATGTTCAGACCAGGAAACTTTCGAACAAATAAAAGCGTTTTATTTCTATTTGAACTATCGGAAGCATTGAAATTATTCATTATTGTTTGTTTATTTGTACTATTTGAGTACAGGTAACTGTGTTTTAACATAGATACAAGTGTTCGGTTAGCCAACCAGGAAATTACGTTGATACTGGGAATTGGTTTTATTTACCGAGAATAAACGCGTGAGCACAACAGCTGTGTATTCGTACATTTGACGATGTCAACTGAAACTGTTTGAACCAAATACAATTACAATCCACTCAATTTCCCATTTTACATGCTCCCTATATGTTTTTCTCTTCCAAATGCTCATTTTCGGTACCCCTTCATAATTAACTGCTGGAATACAACTTCAGGCCATAACAATTAAATTCTCATTATTGTCGATATTGATCGGTTGAACTCGAAGTGAATTACTCAGGTATTTGGGAAATATAACAGAAATCGCCAGGTGAAAAATAAAATGGTGCGAACTAGTGAAAAGGTTGAGTCAAAACTCAACGTGACTAACGTGAGATCGCAACGAAATGAGGACTGGAATAAAATTGTATTGTGACATGAAAAAATAGTTTCATAAATAAACAAAATTAAAATCCATTTTGGGATTCCTCTCCTGAAAATGAAAAATAAGGAGTTTCAAGATGTTTCTAAGCGTAAATTGGTATATTCGACTTCGACTATTTTGTCGCTTACGTATCGTAATTTCATGAATTAGGCTATTGTGAGAAAAAAATATATTGGAATATGCATATACTCCACCTTGGTGATGTTTCGAAGGCTAATTTGCTTCCTTTTTCAAGTCATTTTGGAGAGTTGTTATGAAATTTGAAGTTTTTGGTGACGACACTAAAGTTTATTAGCAGTACCTTGCATGCATAAGGTTCTGCTCCAAAAGGAAGAACAAAAGAAATTTAATGAAAAAATAGTTTTGAAAGATAGTTTCCGTGTTGAAAACAAAATTCTGTATTTCTAAAAGAAGATGAACTTCTTTCTTGTGTGATAATTGTGAGACAAGATAAAACTTTAGCGCCTTCAGGAGGAGAAAACTGATACTTAAACTAAAGACTAGGGTTATGTATGTATAATTCACAATCTAAGGTAGTGGAAAAGGTTTTTCTGATATGGACTTCGTCTGTTAACTGCTGATTTTTCTGATCATTTTCACAAAAAAAATTCAGATGCTTTCTGAAGTTCAATGTATTGTCGAAAAACTGATAAAAAAAATAGGTAGTTAACAGAAGTAGTTCACTAGATTGTGAACAATATAATAACTAGCAGATTAAGCATAAGATTTATTTTCCTGAAGATGCTAACCTTGTTAGCGAAACAAGCGTCGAGTGCAAATAATAACGGTTTGGTGTCAGGATAATTGATCTCTACAAAAAGTTTCAACTTTTACACCAAAGGTTTCGATTTCATCGTCTATTAGTGAGACAGAATATTGAAGAATGCATTAATGATAATGCAGTTTGATAAAGTTGGGTGTGAATTCGATACACTTACTGGAAAATATTCTCAAGATAGAGGCAGCAATGATTTGACTTCAAGCGTGGTAGGCTAAAGGAAATTGTTAATCAATCAATAAAGTTGGATAAAAGAAAGTTGAACGCATTTTCATAATAATAAGAATTGTGATTATATTGAAGGTTTCGATGTGGGTTCATCAGATTCAGAGTGGATTCGCCAACCCATATCTGTAAAAGATACATTATTTGAAAATGAACATTTGGTTGAAATTGCAGAAATTTATTAAACATTCTAGTGATTAAACAGGAGCTCAGTCAAGTCGAAAAAAAACTATAGTCTTTCCTAAAGAATGCTCTTTGTCATATGAAAGCTCAACCATATGACGAATATATATATATATATATATATATATATATATATATATATAGGTGTGAATTTTTGAAAAAACGAAGATCATATTGAAGACAAGCTTCGTTTTGATTGAAACATTTCATCACTGAATAGAAAAGGATCAATCATATATAAATATATATAATATTTCGATATAAAGACTATAAATTTGGGTAGCCGGTAAATTCTTCGAAAACAATTATTCGAAAACAATTATTCGAATACAATTATTCGAATGCAATTGTTCGAATATAACAATTATTCGAAGAGTACAATTTTTCGAAAACAATTATTCGAAAAAAATTATCCGAAAATTATTTTAGTTTAATAAATTGAAAATTGATAAAAAGAGGTAAAGGTAGCGAATACGGTAACCTCACCGATTTTCTTGAAATTTGCACAGATGATTCAGAACACTATAAAATCATCATAACCATCGAAATTTTTGTGCGGAAACCATACCTTTGGAAGTTATGACAAGATGACATTTGACAAGATGTTGGCAAGTATCTGTAATTCCCAATTATGTTAGTTCAGGTTGGTTTAGGCTAAGTTAGGTTTGGTCAGGTGAACTGAGGTGAGTTGATTAGTTAGCTAAGGTTGGCAAGGTTAGTTTTCGGAAGATTAGGGTAGGTTGGTTGGGGTTTGGTTAGGTTAGTTAGGTTGGATTAGATTAGGTCGCAAATTTTTTCAAACATCATTCGAAAGTTCATAATTGAGATTCGTTCAGCCTGATAGGTTGGTAAGGTTGGTTTAGGTTACGATAGTCAGTTCATTTGATATTTTTATCAATACACAATTTAAAATTTGTTTTCGAATTCGAGTGATTGCTTTCGAATAATTGTTATCTTCGAAGAATTACTCTTCGAAGAATTGTTTTTCGAATAATTGTATTCTGATAATTGTTCTTCGAAAAACTGTATTCGAATAATTTTCCTAGACCCATAAATTTGTACACTTTTCATCTAAGAAATATTGAGCTACTATGTCAGGCAGTAGTGGACCAATCAAGAAACAGAAAGTAATTGAAAGAGAAACAAATCGTGATTCGTAGAAGAAACCGCGCTGCATCCACAATTCACAATATCAATGATCGAGATTGGATCCAATACTTGGGGTTCATTTGTTGAAGTAGTACAAAATTTTCTTGGAAATCATAAAGCAGAGAATTACATATAATTAGTGAAAAATATGCTTTTCAACATCAAAGCTCTTGGTTGTTGCATAAAAATTCACTACCTCCACAGCCACTTAGATCGGTTCCCAGAAAACCAAGGTGATTTGAGTGAATAACAGGAAGAAAGATCTTATCAAGATATTAGTACAATGAAAATTCGTTATCAAGAGATGGGATTGCCACATGATGGCCGACTATGTAATAAAGATAATTACCTTACTTATATTTTTGTCTTTTTCAATGATAGTACCGTAGTAGGAGTAAATAGTAAAATAGTAATATTATTAAATGTATATAAATTAAAAAATAAGATTATTTTATTCAAAAAAGTGCCAATATCACGTATCTCAAGAACTATATCAGATATACCAAATCTGACAGTCATTTTGGATTCTGTGCTAAGAAGCTACCCAAAAACAATTGAACCATTGCAGGCATCAAATTGGCTGTTGGGTTGTGTTATCTATTGATTTTTAATGCTCTCGAATGTCTGAACAATTGAAATACATGAAAAACCGAAAAAATAATTCGATGAGATCTCCACGACAAGATATTACCTTGATTCTTTCATGTATCTAGTTGGTACAGTTATACTGAACTTTTCAATATTCGTTAGCCGGAAACAATAATTTTACATGTCACGATCGTTTGCAAAGTATTTCAATGGGCGAACAAGCGATTCCAAAGAAATCACGGAAATGAAATTGTTAATACTAGTGGTGGAGTTCTAGTAGTGCAGGGTGTTTCATCGAGAGTCATCGTCTTCAGGATTTTGTTTGTTAACAGTTATTCGTAGATTATCGTCCCTTTTTCTTCGATTGAAATACACTTCTGCATCGACTCGAAGGAGAAAAACTACCTCGAAACATCCTTCTCTCCACAATAATAATCATTTTCCTGTTTTGTTCATATTTATTGAATGTAGATGTCATTTTCCTGCAAATCCCGAAATTAATGGGCACTTGATCATATTTTCAAGACCACTATTAATAAATTTTATGTTATTAGTAAAAGGTAGACTAGCTGGTTCAATGCTCGGTCGGGCCAGAAGCTTTCTGGTCGGCTCGGTGCGATAGGCAAATGTTAGTTGCCTAGATACCAATCCCGGAAGGTGGGATATCTGGATTGAATACACCGACCCACCTGGTGGCAATGTGGGTTTTTATGGGTTTGCAATAGCAAATGCGCATTTTCCTGTACAGCTTCTTAGACGTCATCCCGAATCTAAAGAACCATTGATCATTGTTTAAGAGCAACTATCAATATATTTTCGGTGATCAGTTCGTGAGCTGGACTATTTCATAACTTCCAGAACCTGAGTTTTTTCTACATAACTATGAGCTTTAATCCAGCGCGCATATCTAAGATTGAGTCTTGGTGATCTCTCTAACAATTCCTTTCTCTTTCAGAAATCACCACCACAACATTCACTGCCTCCAAACCCACCAAGCCCAGCAGACGAACCTCTTCTTCCTCAACAACCCTAACGACCCTCACAACCCGAACACGAACCAGAGGCACCCGCCCACAACCCACCACTATCAGAGGGTTGGACATCATGAGAGTCACGAATAGGACGAGAAGACCGATTTCAAGGATCTCCACGACTACCCCGATGACATCGACTTCTTTGCCTTCGCTTCCGCCATCGATTATAGTAGCAGGCCACCCCCAGGATAACGAAATCGCCGGCAGTTCGAACATTCAGCACGGGGAAGTCCCCAACGTCAACGTACCGTTGTCCGTGGATGGAGAGCGCAGAGAAACGTTCGGAGCTAAGCTCAATCTTGGAGCGATAATCGCGTTGGGAGCTTTCGGAGGAATCATATTTTTGGCAGCAATTGTAACGACGATAGTGATTTTAGTCAGAAGGTGAGTAGCTATTAATTCGAAAACGAATTTTTCTCTCTCCCCCTCAGTCGAAACAGGTTATGTTGGTTGACAGTAAAACTGTATTTCTATTATATCAGAATAGGATTTCAGAGGAATGAGTTTCCAATGGTTTTGGTCTTGTCTGGAAAATCTTAACCAGAGAATGACGACTGATCACCATTCTCAAATTGACACTACACTCTGCGGTGTGCTTCAAGGATCAATATTGGGACTTATTTTGTTTCTATTATATATCAACGATACAACCAATCTAAATATATCTAGAAAGTTTCATTTGCAGACGACAGAACTCCATTCTAGCATGACACAAGCATTTAACAAGATGTTGAAATAATTAAAACCTGGTGTCACACTAGCTATATAACATACATATATCCAAGACTAAATTATTGACTTTCAGATGGTCACTGAACATTGTAAAGCTTGCATCTAGTCAGATTTGAAATGACTTTTCTATCAAATTTTTAGGTCTCCATATTGACGATAGATTGAAATTCAATGAATATGTTGATGAATTATGCAAAAAATTGTTTTCGGATGCTATGCCATGCATAGGGGTCATATCTGAAGAAGTAGAATTCGAAGCCGCAGCTCAATTGAATAAAGATCATTATCATTCATTATTATTATTCTGGAATTGCCTTCTGGAAAGCTTGTGGCAAAAACCTAATCCAAAGGGTACAAGTCATCGAGAAAAAAGCAATCAACTTCTAGCACAAATCAAAGAGATCAAAATTCTCACTATTTTTAGGGAAGAAGTTGAGTTGTTATTTAACAGCAATACCTTTTATAGTTTGGAGGGATTTTACAATACCCAATTACAGATATAGTTGTCCGACTGATTTGGGTATTGGTTAGTCAATTCCCATTTATGATCTCTGAATTCTTTCGTAAATTTTTTTTCCTGTTCTTGGAAATGAATACATATCATTCGTTCATGGAATTTTATGAGATGTTTCTGTATTTCGATTCTTTTCTGAGGTCATTTTACAATTTCAACTTAAACTGGTGTATTAGTATTTTAAGCCTATGAAATTTGTGTATATTGAGGAAGACTTTGTCAATAGGAATCACAATCTTTCAGGGCTTTGCGAAACCATAACCAACACTGATCAATCTTGGTTGTGGTCTCTAAAAATGAATGTAGTGTTGGTATTGGACTTGATGTTTCAAGACCAAGACGAGACTGGCTCAGTCTTGGACCTGGTCTCGATAGTCTTGGTCTTGATAGTCTTGGTCAAAATGCGTCTAGAAATTCGAATTATTCAATTCAATTGTCCAACAGTTCATTAGCATATAATAGATATTTCGTATTTCTCAGTCTTGAACAATTGTGAATTTGTACGGGTGAAGTAATCGAGATGAATTTCTCATTTCCTCATACGAATATGAGGCGAGAGTCTTGGCCTTGGTCTTAGTTTCGAAAGTCAAGTCTTGGTCCGGATCTTCAGAAGATTTATTAAGTCTTGGTCCTGCCCTCTCCATGACCAACATTCTTTAGGCCATAATCACGAATAATAATCCTCAATCAATTGAAACACTCAAATACGCACCGGAAATAATGAAATGGAACAGTTTCATCACTTTAAGTCGCTTAAAATCCAATAAGTGCCGCCATATTGGATTCGTCAGGTCCAAGATGCATATATTTCTGGTGAAATGACTTCTATACCAGTACAATGTTAATGTTTCCGTCGAAAACGCTAGACCTACGGCTCACTTGATAATGTCATCCGGGGAAATTTACATTCTTGAAATTTCTTTACAGATGGCCTCAAGCAGCAACTCTAGACACATGAAGTCTGACGATTCTGATTTCTATTAGCGATTTCTTTTGGAAGAACTTGTGCCGAGTCGCCGTATTACTTTCTTTTTTCAACACTCTACACAATCCGGTCAAAAATTGCAAAAGTTCTTAACTAAGAATTCACTTTATTTTTTATGTTTGTCTGTTTCTGTCTGGACGTAAATACATTATGCACTTTACTACATAAATTACAGATAGATTTATTTGCTTTATATTCTCGATATATGTTATGAGAAAATAATAAAAAAGGTGAGAATTAGTCCTCAACATCCTCGGGGCCTGGCAAGAGACTACTTTGGTTTCAATAGGATTATCTTCGTTATAGGTCATCGATATAATCCTGTCATCGTTTCAACTTCAACCACCCTGATTTTGTTGTCTTGTCCAGAAAAGGTTCGAGTTATTTTTCCTTTGGGCCATGTATTTCTTGGAGAAGTATCATCCGCCAATATGACTAGATCTCTTCAGAAACATTTCTTTTGTTGTGCTGCCACTTACTTCGTTTTACCAGAGTCGGCACATATTCTCGTAGCCAATGTCGCCAGAATATATCTGCGAATCTTTGTGCAATACCCTATTGTTTACGTAAATGGGAGTCTGAATCAGTGAAAACACCAGGTGGATTAACTTGACTCATTTTACCAATGAGAAAATGGTTTGGTGTTAGAGCTTCGTCGTCTAGATGATCTGAGGAAACGTAGGTGAGTGGATGGCTGTTCACTGTATGCTCTATTTCAACAAGAAGAGTTAGAAGCATTTCTTTCTTTGGACTCTGCTGTGTCAGAACTACTCTCAGAGCGTTTTTAACCGATCTTATCATTCTCTCCCACACTCCTTTCTTATGGCTGCCTTTGGGTGCATTTTTAAACCATTGAATATGTCGCACACAACAAAACTGCTGAATCTGATCTGCATCGAAACTTCGAAGGGCCAACTTCACTTCTTTTTCAGCTCCACAAAGGTTTGTTTCGTTATCAGAGTGTATTTTGTTAGGACTACCTCTCCTACAAGTGAATCGACGGAATGCCATGATGGTCGAATCTGTATTGAGAGAAGAGGCTAGTTCGAGGTGAATCGCTCTTGTAGACATACACGTGAAAATTACACCATAGCTTTTTTCCTTCCTCCCACCTATCGTACCCGTCATCGGACCATAATAATCCATTCCCGTGATCATAAAGGCTCTGATTTGAGGTTTGATACGAAAATCCGGAATTTGACCCATCTGTTGAGTTTCCAACTTGGCATTCCATCTCCTGCAGATAATACAGGATGTCACACAATTCTTGACAGCTGATCTTGCATTGAGAACCCAAAACAAGTGAGGCGTAAGTCTAGCGTTCTTGACGAAAACATTAACATTGTACTGATAAAGAAGTCTTTTCACCTATAATATAAGCATCTTGATTGATCGTGTCTAGATCGCACCAGGAATATATGCATCTTGGTCAGGTCTCAGGATTGCTTGATAGATGAAAAATTGTAAGGAGTTCACTGACATAACCTAACAAACTTTGCGGGTCGCAGTGCGGGTGCGTCGACTCGGTCCTCGCATCGGCTGCCGTCGGCGAGCGCGATGCCCTCCCGCTGGTACACCCTCCTGGCGCTGCCCTTTCCCGACCAGCAGATTGGCCGCAGGGAGTTTTCGCGCAGCTACCGCTCGCACCGCGCCGGCTACTTCTCCAACCCCATCTAGCGGTGCCGGTGGTCCCCCGAGTCGGGCCCGAACCACAGGTACGGATTGGCACGACAGCACCCGCACTGCACTGCATGATCCGCTACAGCACGAATTGACCATATTTTTCTGTCAGGAGTTCATTGCTGTTTGATTGACTACCCTTCGTGTCATACTTTGCTGTCAATACAATGACAGTGTCAGTACTGTCGTCAGCTGTCAAGATATATTTTTCTATTTTTCAAATAGTAAATTTCATCAAATATAGGCAGCTCTTGAGATTGAAAGCGTACTGAAATTTGAACCTACAGAAAATCAAAATTATCCTGGACCAATTTCCACAGCCGACGTAAAGATTGCACACAAAAATTTGAAGATATAATGGACTAAAAAAAGAACGCGCTGGAAATCATTGTCAAAAAATTGAAAAAAGCTCTGCTTTCATTCATGTTGATAAGTATCAACTGTACAGTATTTCATTATATTTTCGATATCAGCCAACCTCTTATAAAACAGTTTTATAACTACTAGTGCGACAATGAAGGTTCAAGTATATAATGAAAATCAAGAAAGTGGTTGGTGTGATCCCTAAGTGGAGGCCGTCAATCAATTTCATCTTTGAATTGAAACTTACTATTCTGATAGGTTCACTTTGTTCTGGGATTCAGCGTTTCTTCATGGTTCAAAACATTCTCCTGAGCTTCATTGAACTTTGTCCATCTTCAAATTTATAAGTGCAATATTATCATAATGTCACTATAGTGACATTATTTTGACAGCAAACTTCGACACGAAGGGTAGCCAATCACACAACGATGAATTCCTGACAGAAAAATATGGACAATTAGCACCCTTAAGAATGGCATGTAATCGAATTCGTGGTCGAACCGTAGAGCTCTGTGAGTTCTATGTGTTCTGTGATTCCAACAAGCTAAACAAACAAATGCGTGCTGTTGATACACTGCTCCATTTATCGTTTGAAAATTTATTTTTTTGCGTTCTTTCATCCCAATTTAACCTTCAGAAATCTACACACACAAATACAATTTTTGAAATGAAGAATTCAGCACAGAACCTGGGAAATCGAATCTGCCATATGGGTAAATCACTCCGTGACATATGGAGCAGAACGCTCCATTTTTACAGTTGAGTGTGTCCAATGAACAAATGTGAATTAAAAAAAATTATATATAGAATAAGGTAATAACCAACTCATGAAATGATGGTTTTTCGTATAATCTTCAATATTACATATCTATACAATTCAAAAAAATTATGCATATATGCATATATACTACATATCTCTCACACGTGATGTTTTCCATGTTGGATGGACATGGATAAAACACATTTTGTTTCAATGAAAATGAAAACTGTTTCAACCTTTCTTTCATGAAAATTCAATATATAGTATATGGACAGACAAGTCAATGAGTTTCTCTTCTGTCAGGCTTCTGTCTGTGGTCCGGTAGCTGGGTTCGCATTAGACCCAAACTTTCGGTTCACTTCCGGTGTTCTTATGGTTGAGTTTCTACTGGGAGGTAGACTGAGAGCGAACCCTTCCTTTTTCTTTATTCTCAATAGTTCTTCGCTCACTTTAGAAAGTTTTAACGTTCTGTGGTCACTTTACATGTCATTTGTCACAAAATATGTTCCATAATCAATTAGGAACTCAAGTCAATGTCAAATTGCACCTCCTGTCACTCTTCCTGCTCACCATGCAGCACGTTGGGAATTTTTAGATTTTATGATAAAGTTTAAAAAAAAATTGATAGTTAAACCCTAGTGAGCACTGATTTTAAATTTAATTTTTGTTCAGGTAATGTTCCACTAACTTTTTATATTTCAACTCTGAAATATCTTCCTGTAGATACTTGACGGATAAGTGATTCAAATTTCATTTTCAAACAACTTTCACGACTTTTTCTTACTTGCAGGTATCGCACTGATGATAGCGTAAAAGCCGAAAGCGCTTTGCAATTTACAAATAATAGTATATTATGCAACGATCGTGTAATGATGGTTATGAATATATGAGCATAAACCGGGATACGAAACGAGCCGAAAGTGAGTTTCGTATGGTTTATGCGAGTGTATTAATAACCATTAAATGAGAGTTGCATACGCTATTTTATCTACACCCGATAAATAGTGAAGAACTACAAATATTATATTTATATTTGTATTGCACACAATAATACTAATTGAACGAATTTCTTTGGAAAATTCCACAGAATTGTAATTGATAGTATTACTTCGAGAAATAAAACGATGAGATATGAAAAGAAGATCAAAAATCGAAGAAAAAAAGGTTACTCGATACCGGAATCGAACCAATGTCTCCTCCAGCTAGAATAATCAATGTCAGCGCCACAGACGGCTCGGCTACGGAGAGCACACAATTTGATGAAAAAATAAGTAATAAATCATGCATTTGTTAAATGAAGAATTTAATCATTCTAACTGTATTCCTGTCGGTGAAGGTGTCGAAGGTGATTCTCCCATATCGCTGGTATCAGACATTTTGTTATGATTATCGAAGTTTGTCTGTATTCTTCAAAAATTCAATACTACTGTTTGACCTGACAAACGTCAAAATGCAAAGCTTGCACATCATGCTTGATTAAAAAATAATGGGTTTCTATTGGTTGAAAATCTGTATCGTGATGAAAATCTGTATCGTAATGGATTTCATTTTTCATTATAAAACGGGTTGTGGGCCTATAATTGTATTATTAGAGTACGGGTGTAGATAAATATATTTACACGAAATACGACTTTTCCCTGATTCAGAAAAAAGTTTTTGTGCGACTATTTCCTTTTGTTAGTGAATATACACGTGCAAACAGAGTCTTCTATATCCCGATGCCACTCTCAAGAAAGCCTTATTGTTCTTCAAACTTCAAACCTTCGTGTTCACTGTCGAAGCACTCTCCCTTGTTGGAGCGATATTGTACTATATACGCATAAATATCCAATCAATGCAGAAGAGAAATCAACATTGTATGCAGAATGAATAAACTTCCAGACAAAAGGAAACTGAAAACGTATGGCTCTGGGGGAACCACCGGTAGTTGATGTGAAAACTGGCTTCAGTTATCTGCCCAACCCCAACATTTCCTGATATCATTTTCATCATATTAACTGTATTCATCTCTCGGTTGTTTTAGTCAGAACACACAATGATGGGTTTCAAGGCAGGGATGATACTCGGCTCGCTTCAGGCTGAACACTAAGAGAGAATCATAACATCATTATATATCACAAATTAGCAGTGGTAACCTCGGTGGTAACCAATGCTACTCAAGTTTTGCCCATTAAATTGTATAACAAACTTCCGGTCTCCTTAAAGAAGATAAATAATCTAAATTCTTTCGAATTCGATGTGAAAATATTGTTGCTGAAATGTACATTTCACACGATAGATGCATTTTTCTAGACTCACTTCAACACCGCATATAGATTTTAGAGCGGGCGCTGCAAAACATTCCGTTTGAAAAAACCGATGACCTCATTCTGATTGATGATTTGAGTTGTGGAAGACTTGATGAATAATATTATGGAGGTTGCCGGACGGAATTATGGTCCAATTTTTTTTTTCGGTCCTATAATAGGAGTTTTCGATTCCATCGCTGTAGTTGTGAAAAATTATGTTGTATAGAATGCAAAAACCATTGACCGCTATTTCTCGACTGGAATGTTTTTGCAAGATCCTTTCAAACCTGGAACTGAAAGTTGCCAGAATAGCCCGTTGTCAGTTTTATTATAAATCTCCTTCCCAGCGTCACATACCTCCTCTCGAGTTTTGGAGCGGGCCGCGCTTTTCTCAACAGTTTTCGTGACTTTAGTTATAGCTGAACTTCATCCATTATTATAACAGATACATTTTCCATAATTATAAAATAGCAGTGCTTCGAATTTTGTGATAACTTTTTTAAAAGTGAATAAATATCGCTGTAATTAAAAAATTAAAAAAAAGGCGAACGAAAAATTATGGTGAACTGGTGAATGAACCAAAAGAAACTATTCAAATGCAGCAAGTCGACGCAAAGACGAAATTTCAGACAAATTTGAGAAGTTGTTTGATCCGAATGCTGATGAAGAACACTTCTCGTGGTATAAAAGTTGCATGGCCAGCTATATCGGCGAAGAAAAAATTCCTTGTCGTCACTGCATAAGAGTGCTGGAAGAAAGAGCTTCATCATCAACACAGGGCGTAGCTGGCCCATCAACTGACCCGCAAATCAAAAAGAAGCAACAGCGATTCGTCGAGTGACTCATGCTGTTCCATTTGTGGTAATACGACAAAAACCAAAACAAAAAAAAAGTAATCTTTTAACTGAAATTTCAGCAGCTTTGCTGTTTTTTAATACTTCGCGTCGAAAATACTACGAAATTTTCACAAAAATTTGTTATACGAAACACCGGAAGATTTGTTTGCAGAAACTTCCAATATCATACATCGTGTTACAGAAATTACGTTTCATAACCAAAATCTTCTAGTAACGAAAGAGGTCGACCAACAACAAACATCACAAAAACAGTTACTGGCTGCTTTTGACAAATTAATGGCGGATATAAAAGACGGTGTTTCGACGACCGCTTTTGAATTGACATACTTGGCTCAACGCATGACTGTACTCGCTGAAGTAGAGGATGTAGTTCTAATCGTGATCTCAAAGTGATGCTGATCGATAAATTTGGTGACAAGGTTTTATTCTCATATCTTACTGAGAGGAAGCAATCTTCTTTGGTTTTCATAGCAGGAAGTTCATTAAGGAAATAGCTGAACGTGTACGTCGGCTAGACTAGCAGAATCGTCATGTGTGCTAAAGAATTACGGAAAGAACTATCCACTACTGAACTTACACCAAAGGACAAGTTGTGTGATGAAATTCTTATAGAAGATGCCGCGAAGAAATGCACATTTACGCCGAAATGGAAGACTTTCATACAAGCCTCATTTAGCAGTCGGAATCTAAAATTGTCAGGCAATACACCCCATGAAGCATTGGCGGTGTTTAGTGATATGTATCAGTGTAACGAACAGAAAGACACCGCAACATACAGCTCTAGCCGAATTCATTCACCACCTACCTAACTAAATCGAAACATATTCTACACTGTTGAACAATCTTAGACACTGTGACAATGACTTTCAAGGGAACATTAAGTGGCGAAGATTCTATGCACGTTACAATCATGATAGTTAATCAACAATAGAATGATGAAAAGAATACCTCACGGGCATGGCCTAGCTCTTCAGGTTGACTAGTCATTCGATATCTCGAGCTAAGCAGCAGGGAAAGACCGCGTCGAAAGCTCATAAAACTGCAGCAAAGTATTATATCATAGCTCGCAGGCAATATATCAGGCACGAACCCAACATCTGGGGGGAACCGGGGGCTCCGGAGAAAAGGAAAGGGGGGGGGGGAGGAGAAAAAGGAGGGGGGAAGGGGAAAGGGGCTTAACACCGACCGAAAAAAAAGAAACCCTAAAAAATCTTGTGTTCATTGATATATTGCCTGAGAGAAATGAAAAAACTGCTGCAGTTTTGAGCTTTCGACGGGCCCCCCTGCTGCTTAGCTTGAGATATCGAATGACTAGTCAACCTGAAGAGCTAGGCCATGCCCGTGAGGTATTCTTTTCATCATTCTTTTGTTGATTAACTATCATGATTGTAACGTGCATAGAATCTTCGCCACTTAATGTTCCCTTGAAAGTCATTGTCACAGTGTCTAAGATTGTTCAACAGTGTAGAATATGTTTCGATTTAGTTAGGTAGGTGGTGAATGAATTCGGCTAGAGCTGTATGTTGCGGTGTCTTTCTGTTCGTTACACTGATACATATCACTAAACACCGCCAATACTCCATGGCGTGTATTGCCTGACAATTTTAGGTTCCGACTGCTGAATGAGGCTTGTATGAAAGTCTTCCATTTCGGCGTAAATGTGCATTTCTTCGCGGCATCTTCTATAAGAATTTCATCACACAACTTGTCCTTTGGTGTAAGTTCAGTAGTGGATAGTTCTTTCCGTAATTCTTTAGCACACATGACGATTCTGCTACAGTCTAGCCGACGTACACGTTCAGCTATTTCCTTAATGAACTTCCTGCCATGAAAACCAAAGAAGATTGCTTCCTCTCAGTAAGATATGAGAATAAAACCTTGTCACCAAATTTATCGATCAGCATCACTTTGAGATCACGATTAGAACTACATCCTCTACTTCAGCGAGTACAGTCATGCGTTGAGCCAAGTATGTCAATTCAAAAGCGGTCGTCGAAACACCGTCTTTTATATCCGCCATTAATTTGTCAAAAGCAGCCAGTAACTGTTTTTGTGATGTTTGTTGTTGGTCGACCTCTTTCGTTACTAGAAGATTTTGGTTATGAAACGTAATTTCTGTAACACGATGTATGATATTGGAAGTTTCTGCAAACAAATCTTCCGGTGTTTCGTATAACAAATTTTTGTGAAAATTTCATAGTATTTTCGACGCGAAGTATTGAAAAACAGCAAAGCTGCTGAAATTTCAGTTGAAAGATTACTTTTTTTTTGTTTTGGTTTTTGTCGTATTACCACAAATGGAACAGCATGAGTCACTCGACGAATCGCTGTTGCTTCTTTTTGATTTGCGGGTCAGTTGATGGGCCAGCTACGCCCTGTGTTGATGATGAAGCTCTTTCTTCCAGCACTCTTATGCAGTGACGACAAGGAATTTTTTCTTCGCCGATATAGCTGGCCATGCAACTTTTATACCACGAGAAGTGTTCTTCATCAGCATTCGGATCAAACAACTTCTCAAATTTGTCTGAAATTTCGTCTTTGCGTCGACTTGCTGCATTTGAATAGTTTCTTTTGGTTCATTCACCAGTTCACCATAATTTTTCGTTCGCCTTTTTTTTAATTTTTTAATTATAGCGATATTTATTCACTTTTAAAAAAGTTATCACAAAATTCGAAGCACTGCTATTTTATAATTATGGAAAATGTATCTGTTATAATAATGGATGAAGTTCAGCTATAACTGAAGTCACAAAAACTGTTGAGAAAAGCGCGGCCCGCTCCAAAACTCGAGAGAAGGTATGTGACGCTGGGAAGGAGATTTATAATAAAACTGACAACGGGCTATTTTGGCAACTTTCAGTTCCAGGTTTGAAAGGATCTTGCAAAAACATTCCAGTCGAGAAATAGCGGTCAATGGTTTTTGCATTCTATACAACATATTTTTTCACAACTACAGCGATGGAATCGAAAACTCCTATTATAGGGCCGAAAAAAAAAATTGGACCATAATTCCGTCCGGCAACCTCCATAATATTATTCATCAAGTCTTCCACAACTCAAATCATCAATCAGAATGAGGTCATCGGTTTTTTCAAACGGAATGTTTCGCAGCGCCCGCTCTAAAATCTATATGCGGTGTTGAAGTGAGTCTAGAAAAATGCATCTATCGTGTGAAATGTACATTTCAGCAACAATATTTTCACATCGAATTCGAAAGAATTTAGATTATTTATCTTCTTTAAGGAGACCGGAAGTTTGTTATACAATTTAATGGGCAAAACTTGAGTAGCATTGGTTACCACCGAGGTTACCACTGCTAATTTGTGATATATAATGATGTTATGATTCTCTCTTAGTGTTCAGCCTGAAGCGAGCCGAGTATCATCCCTGCCTTGAAACCCATCATTGTGTGTTCTGACTAAAACAACCGAGAGATGAATACAGTTAATATGATGAAAATGATATCAGGAAATGTTGGGGTTGGGCAGATAACTGAAGCCAGTTTTCACATCAACTACCGGTGGTTCCCCCAGAGCCATACGTTTTCAGTTTCCTTTTGTCTGGAAGTTTATTCATTCTGCATACAATGTTGATTTCTCTTCTGCATTGATTGGATATTTATGCGTATATAGTACAATATCGCTCCAACAAGGGAGAGTGCTTCGACAGTGAACACGAAGGTTTGAAGTTTGAAGAACAATAAGGCTTTCTTGAGAGTGGCATCGGGATATAGAAGACTCTGTTTGCACGTGTATATTCACTAACAAAAGGAAATAGTCGCACAAAAACTTTTTTCTGAATCAGGGAAAAGTCGTATTTCGTGTAAATATATTTATCTACACCCGTACTCTAATAATACAATTATAGGCCCACAACCCGTTTTATAATGAAAAATGAAATCCATTACGATACAGATTTTGATTACGATACAGATTTTCAACCAATAGAAACCCATTATTTTTTAATCCAAGCATGATGTGCAGGCTTTGCATTTTGACGTTTCTACAAGTCAAAATGAGTAGGTGTTGATTTTTTGAAGAATATAGCCGAACTTCGATAATAGTATCAATATGTTTTAATACCAGCGATATGAGGAGAATCACCTTCGACACCTTCACCGGCAGGAAATACAGTTAGAATGATTAAATTCTTCATTTAACAAATGCAGAGTGATTTATTACTTATTTTTTGATCAAATTGTGTGCTCTCCCGTAGCCGAGCCGTCTGTTGGCGCTGACATTGATTTTTCTAGCTGGAGGAGACATTGGTTCGATTTCGGTCTCGAGTAATCTTTTTTTCTTTGATTTTTGATCTTCTTATCTCATCGTTTCATTTCTCGAAGTAATACTATCAATTACAATTCTGTGGAATTTTCCACAGAAATTCGTTTAATTAGTATTATTGTGTGCAATACAAATATAAATATAATATTTGTAGTTCTTCACTATTTATCGGGTGTAGATAAAATAGCATATGCAACTCTCATTTAATGGTTATTAATACACTCGCATAAACCATACGAAACTCACTTTCGGCTCGTTTCGTATCCCGGTTTATGCTCATATATTCATAACCATCATTACACGATCGTTGCATAATATACTATTATTTGTAAATTGCAAAGCGCTTTCGGCTTTTACGCTATCATCAGTGCGATACCTGCAAGTAAGAAAAAGTCGTGAAAGTTGTTTGAAAATGAAATTTGAATCACTTATCCGTCAAGTATCTACAGGAAGATATTTCAGAGTTGAAATATAAAAAGTTAGTGGAACATTACCTGAACAAAAATTAAATTTAAAATCAGTGCTCACTAGGGTTTAACTATCAATTTTTTTTTAAACTTTATCATAAAATCTAAAAATTCCCAACGTGCTGCATGGTGAGCAGGAAGAGTGACAGGAGGTGCAATTTGACATTGACTTGAGTTCCTAATTGATTATGGAACATATTTTGTGACAAATGACATGTAAAGTGACCACAGAACGTTAAAACTTTCTAAAGTGAGCGAAGAACTATTGAGAATAAAGAAAAAGGAAGGGTTCGCTCTCAGTCTACCTCCCAGTAGAAACTCAACCATAAGAACACCGGAAGTGAACCGAAAGTTTGGGTCTAATGCGAACCCAGCTACCGGACCACAGACAGAAGCCTGACAGAAGAGAAACTCATTGACTTGTCTGTCCATATACTATATATTGAATTTTCATGAAAGAAAGGTTGAAACAGTTTTCATTTTCATTGAAACAAAATGTGTTTTATCCATGTCCATCCAACATGGAAAACATCACGTGTGAGAGATATGTAGTATATATGCATATATGCATAATTTTTTTGAATTGTATAGATATGTAATATTGAAGATTATACGAAAAACCATCATTTCATGAGTTGGTTATTACCTTATTCTATATATAATTTTTTTTAATTCACATTTGTTCATTGGACACACTCAACTGTAAAAATGGAGCGTTCTGCTCCATATGTCACGGAGTGATTTACCCATATGGCAGATTCGATTTCCCAGGTTCTGTGCTGAATTCTTCATTTCAAAAATTGTATTTGTGTGTGTAGATTTCTGAAGGTTAAATTGGGATGAAAGAACGCAAAAAAATAAATTTTCAAACGATAAATGGAGCAGTGTATCAACAGCACGCATTTGTTTGTTTAGCTTGTTGGAATCACAGAACACATAGAACTCACAGAGCTCTACGGTTCGACCACGAATTCGATTACATGCCATTCTTAAGGGTGCTAATTGTCCATATTTTTCTGTCAGGAATTCATCGTTGTGTGATTGGCTACCCTTCGTGTCGAAGTTTGCTGTCAAAATAATGTCACTATAGTGACATTATGATAATATTGCACTTATAAATTTGAAGATGGACAAAGTTCAATGAAGCTCAGGAGAATGTTTTGAACCATGAAGAAACGCTGAATCCCAGAACAAAGTGAACCTATCAGAATAGTAAGTTTCAATTCAAAGATGAAATTGATTGACGGCCTCCACTTAGGGATCACACCAACCACTTTCTTGATTTTCATTATATACTTGAACCTTCATTGTCGCACTAGTAGTTATAAAACTGTTTTATAAGAGGTTGGCTGATATCGAAAATATAATGAAATACTGTACAGTTGATACTTATCAACATGAATGAAAGCAGAGCTTTTTTCAATTTTTTGACAATGATTTCCAGCGCGTTCTTTTTTTAGTCCATTATATCTTCAAATTTTTGTGTGCAATCTTTACGTCGGCTGTGGAAATTGGTCCAGGATAATTTTGATTTTCTGTAGGTTCAAATTTCAGTACGCTTTCAATCTCAAGAGCTGCCTATATTTGATGAAATTTACTATTTGAAAAATAGAAAAATATATCTTGACAGCTGACGACAGTACTGACACTGTCATTGTATTGACAGCAAAGTATGACACGAAGGGTAGTCAATCAAACAGCAATGAACTCCTGACAGAAAAATATGGTCAATTCGTGCTGTAGCGGATCATGCAGTGCAGTGCGGGTGCTGTCGTGCCAATCCGTACCTGTGGTTCGGGCCCGACTCGGGGGACCACCGGCACCGCTAGATGGGGTTGGAGAAGTAGCCGGCGCGGTGCGAGCGGTAGCTGCGCGAAAACTCCCTGCGGCCAATCTGCTGGTCGGGAAAGGGCAGCGCCAGGAGGGTGTACCAGCGGGAGGGCATCGCGCTCGCCGACGGCAGCCGATGCGAGGACCGAGTCGACGCACCCGCACTGCGACCCGCAAAGTTTGTTAGGTTATGTCAGTGAACTCCTTACAATTTTTCATCTATCAAGCAATCCTGAGACCTGACCAAGATGCATATATTCCTGGTGCGATCTAGACACGATCAATCAAGATGCTTATATTATAGGTGAAAAGACTTCTTTATCAGTACAATGTTAATGTTTTCGTCAAGAACGCTAGACTTACGCCTCACTTGTTTTGGGTTCTCAATGCAAGATCAGCTGTCAAGAATTGTGTGACATCCTGTATTATCTGCAGGAGATGGAATGCCAAGTTGGAAACTCAACAGATGGGTCAAATTCCGGATTTTCGTATCAAACCTCAAATCAGAGCCTTTATGATCACGGGAATGGATTATTATGGTCCGATGACGGGTACGATAGGTGGGAGGAAGGAAAAAAGCTATGGTGTAATTTTCACGTGTATGTCTACAAGAGCGATTCACCTCGAACTAGCCTCTTCTCTCAATACAGATTCGACCATCATGGCATTCCGTCGATTCACTTGTAGGAGAGGTAGTCCTAACAAAATACACTCTGATAACGAAACAAACCTTTGTGGAGCTGAAAAAGAAGTGAAGTTGGCCCTTCGAAGTTTCGATGCAGATCAGATTCAGCAGTTTTGTTGTGTGCGACATATTCAATGGTTTAAAAATGCACCCAAAGGCAGCCATAAGAAAGGAGTGTGGGAGAGAATGATAAGATCGGTTAAAAACGCTCTGAGAGTAGTTCTGACACAGCAGAGTCCAAAGAAAGAAATGCTTCTAACTCTTCTTGTTGAAATAGAGCATACAGTGAACAGCCATCCACTCACCTACGTTTCCTCAGATCATCTAGACGACGAAGCTCTAACACCAAACCATTTTCTCATTGGTAAAATGAGTCAAGTTAATCCACCTGGTGTTTTCACTGATTCAGACTCCCATTTACGTAAACAATAGGGTATTGCACAAAGATTCGCAGATATATTCTGGCGACATTGGCTACGAGAATATGTGCCGACTCTGGTAAAACGAAGTAAGTGGCAGCACAACAAAAGAAATGTTTCTGAAGAGATCTAGTCATATTGGCGGATGATACTTCTCCAAGAAATACATGGCCCAAAGGAAAAATAACTCGAACCTTTTCTGGACAAGACAACAAAATCAGGGTGGTTGAAGTTGAAACGATGACAGGATTATATCGATGACCTATAACGAAGATAATCCTATTGAAACCAAAGTAGTCTCTTGCCAGGCCCCGAGGATGTTGAGGACTAATTCTCACCTTTTTTATTATTTTCTCATAACATATATCGAGAATATAAAGCAAATAAATCTATCTGTAATTTATGTAGTAAAGTGCATAATGTATTTACGTCCAGACAGAAACAGACAAACATAAAAAATAAAGTGAATTCTTAGTTAAGAACTTTTGCAATTTTTGACCGGATTGTGTAGAGTGTTGAAAAAAGAAAGTAATACGGCGACTCGGCACAAGTTCTTCCAAAAGAAATCGCTAATAGAAATCAGAATCGTCAGACTTCATGTGTCTAGAGTTGCTGCTTGAGGCCATCTGTAAAGAAATTTCAAGAATGTAAATTTCCCCGGATGACATTATCAAGTGAGCCGTAGGTCTAGCGTTTTCGACGGAAACATTAACATTGTACTGGTATAGAAGTCATTTCACCAGAAATATATGCATCTTGGACCTGACGAATCCAATATGGCGGCACTTATTGGATTTTAAGCGACTTAAAGTGATGAAACTGTTCCATTTCATTATTTCCGGTGCGTATTTGAGTGTTTCAATTGATTGAGGATTATTATTCGTGATTATGGCCTAAAGAATGTTGGTCATGGAGAGGGCAGGACCAAGACTTAATAAATCTTCTGAAGATCCGGACCAAGACTTGACTTTCGAAACTAAGACCAAGGCCAAGACTCTCGCCTCATATTCGTATGAGGAAATGAGAAATTCATCTCGATTACTTCACCCGTACAAATTCACAATTGTTCAAGACTGAGAAATACGAAATATCTATTATATGCTAATGAACTGTTGGACAATTGAATTGAATAATTCGAATTTCTAGACGCATTTTGACCAAGACTATCAAGACCAAGACTATCGAGACCAGGTCCAAGACTGAGCCAGTCTCGTCTTGGTCTTGAAACATCAAGTCCAATACCAACACTACATTCATTTTTAGAGACCACAACCAAGATTGATCAGTGTTGGTTATGGTTTCGCAAAGCCCTGAAAGATTGTGATTCCTATTGACAAAGTCTTCCTCAATATACACAAATTTCATAGGCTTAAAATACTAATACACCAGTTTAAGTTGAAATTGTAAAATGACCTCAGAAAAGAATCGAAATACAGAAACATCTCATAAAATTCCATGAACGAATGATATGTATTCATTTCCAAGAACAGGAAAAAAAATTTACGAAAGAATTCAGAGATCATAAATGGGAATTGACTAACCAATACCCAAATCAGTCGGACAACTATATCTGTAATTGGGTATTGTAAAATCCCTCCAAACTATAAAAGGTATTGCTGTTAAATAACAACTCAACTTCTTCCCTAAAAATAGTGAGAATTTTGATCTCTTTGATTTGTGCTAGAAGTTGATTGCTTTTTTCTCGATGACTTGTACCCTTTGGATTAGGTTTTTGCCACAAGCTTTCCAGAAGGCAATTCCAGAATAATAATAATGAATGATAATGATCTTTATTCAATTGAGCTGCGGCTTCGAATTCTACTTCTTCAGATATGACCCCTATGCATGGCATAGCATCCGAAAACAATTTTTTGCATAATTCATCAACATATTCATTGAATTTCAATCTATCGTCAATATGGAGACCTAAAAATTTGATAGAAAAGTCATTTCAAATCTGACTAGATGCAAGCTTTACAATGTTCAGTGACCATCTGAAAGTCAATAATTTAGTCTTGGATATATGTATGTTATATAGCTAGTGTGACACCAGGTTTTAATTATTTCAACATCTTGTTAAATGCTTGTGTCATGCTAGAATGGAGTTCTGTCGTCTGCAAATGAAACTTTCTAGATATATTTAGATTGGTTGTATCGTTGATATATAATAGAAACAAAATAAGTCCCAATATTGATCCTTGAAGCACACCGCAGAGTGTAGTGTCAATTTGAGAATGGTGATCAGTCGTCATTCTCTGGTTAAGATTTTCCAGACAAGACCAAAACCATTGGAAACTCATTCCTCTGAAATCCTATTCTGATATAATAGAAATACAGTTTTACTGTCAACCAACATAACCTGTTTCGACTGAGGGGGAGAGAGAAAAATTCGTTTTCGAATTAATAGCTACTCACCTTCTGACTAAAATCACTATCGTCGTTACAATTGCTGCCAAAAATATGATTCCTCCGAAAGCTCCCAACGCGATTATCGCTCCAAGATTGAGCTTAGCTCCGAACGTTTCTCTGCGCTCTCCATCCACGGACAACGGTACGTTGACGTTGGGGACTTCCCCGTGCTGAATGTTCGAACTGCCGGCGATTTCGTTATCCTGGGGGTGGCCTGCTACTATAATCGATGGCGGAAGCGAAGGCAAAGAAGTCGATGTCATCGGGGTAGTCGTGGAGATCCTTGAAATCGGTCTTCTCGTCCTATTCGTGACTCTCATGATGTCCAACCCTCTGATAGTGGTGGGTTGTGGGCGGGTGCCTCTGGTTCGTGTTCGGGTTGTGAGGGTCGTTAGGGTTGTTGAGGAAGAAGAGGTTCGTCTGCTGGGCTTGGTGGGTTTGGAGGCAGTGAATGTTGTGGTGGTGATTTCTGAAAGAGAAAGGAATTGTTAGAGAGATCACCAAGACTCAATCTTAGATATGCGCGCTGGATTAAAGCTCATAGTTATGTAGAAAAAACTCAGGTTCTGGAAGTTATGAAATAGTCCAGCTCACGAACTGATCACCGAAAATATATTGATAGTTGCTCTTAAACAATGATCAATGGTTCTTTAGATTCGGGATGACGTCTAAGAAGCTGTACAGGAAAATGCGCATTTGCTATTGCAAACCCATAAAAACCCACATTGCCACCAGGTGGGTCGGTGTATTCAATCCAGATATCCCACCTTCCGGGATTGGTATCTAGGCAACTAACATTTGCCTATCGCACCGAGCCGACCAGAAAGCTTCTGGCCCGACCGAGCATTGAACCAGCTAGTCTACCTTTTACTAATAACATAAAATTTATTAATAGTGGTCTTGAAAATATGATCAAGTGCCCATTAATTTCGGGATTTGCAGGAAAATGACATCTACATTCAATAAATATGAACAAAACAGGAAAATGATTATTATTGTGGAGAGAAGGATGTTTCGAGGTAGTTTTTCTCCTTCGAGTCGATGCAGAAGTGTATTTCAATCGAAGAAAAAGGGACGATAATCTACGAATAACTGTTAACAAACAAAATCCTGAAGACGATGACTCTCGATGAAACACCCTGCACTACTAGAACTCCACCACTAGTATTAACAATTTCATTTCCGTGATTTCTTTGGAATCGCTTGTTCGCCCATTGAAATACTTTGCAAACGATCGTGACATGTAAAATTATTGTTTCCGGCTAACGAATATTGAAAAGTTCAGTATAACTGTACCAACTAGATACATGAAAGAATCAAGGTAATATCTTGTCGTGGAGATCTCATCGAATTATTTTTTCGGTTTTTCATGTATTTCAATTGTTCAGACATTCGAGAGCATTAAAAATCAATAGATAACACAACCCAACAGCCAATTTGATGCCTGCAATGGTTCAATTGTTTTTGGGTAGCTTCTTAGCACAGAATCCAAAATGACTGTCAGATTTGGTATATCTGATATAGTTCTTGAGATACGTGATATTGGCACTTTTTTGAATAAAATAATCTTATTTTTTAATTTATATACATTTAATAATATTACTATTTTACTATTTACTCCTACTACGGTACTATCATTGAAAAAGACAAAAATATAAGTAAGGTAATTATCTTTATTACATAGTCGGCCATCATGTGGCAATCCCATCTCTTGATAACGAATTTTCATTGTACTAATATCTTGATAAGATCTTTCTTCCTGTTATTCACTCAAATCACCTTGGTTTTCTGGGAACCGATCTAAGTGGCTGTGGAGGTAGTGAATTTTTATGCAACAACCAAGAGCTTTGATGTTGAAAAGCATATTTTTCACTAATTATATGTAATTCTCTGCTTTATGATTTCCAAGAAAATTTTGTACTACTTCAACAAATGAACCCCAAGTATTGGATCCAATCTCGATCATTGATATTGTGAATTGTGGATGCAGCGCGGTTTCTTCTACGAATCACGATTTGTTTCTCTTTCAATTACTTTCTGTTTCTTGATTGGTCCACTACTGCCTGACATAGTAGCTCAATATTTCTTAGATGAAAAGTGTACAAATTTATGGGTCTAGGAAAATTATTCGAATACAGTTTTTCGAAGAACAATTATCAGAATACAATTATTCGAAAAACAATTCTTCGAAGAGTAATTCTTCGAAAGATAACAATTATTCGAAAGCAATCACTCGAATTCGAAAACAAATTTTAAATTGTGTATTGATAAAAATATCAAATGAACTGACTATCGTAACCTAAACCAACCTTACCAACCTATCAGGCTGAACGAATCTCAATTATGAACTTTCGAATGATGTTTGAAAAAATTTGCGACCTAATCTAATCCAACCTAACTAACCTAACCAAACCCCAACCAACCTACCCCCCCCTTCCGAAAACTAACCTTGCCAACCTTAGCTAACTAATCAACTCACCTCAGTTCACCTGACCAAACCTAACTTAGCCTAAACCAACCTGAACTAACATAATTGGGAATTACAGATACTTGCCAACATCTTGTCAAATGTCATCTTGTCATAACTTCCAAAGGTATGGTTTCCGCACAAAAATTTCGATGGTTATGATGATTTTATAGTGTTCTGAATCATCTGTGCAAATTTCAAGAAAATCGGTGAGGTTGCCGTATTCGCTACCTTTACCTCTTTCTATCTATTTTCAATTTATTAAACTAAAATAATTTTCGGATAATTTTTTTCGAATAATTGTTTTCGAAAAATTGTACTCTTCGAATAATTGTTATATTCGAACAATTGCATTCGAATAATTGTATTCGAATAATTGTTTTCGAATAATTGTTTTCGAAGAATTTACCGGCTACCCAAATTTATAGTCTTTATATCGAAATATTATATATATTTATATATGATTGATCCTTTTCTATTCAGTGATGAAATGTTTCAATCAAAACGAAGCTTGTCTTCAATATGATCTTCGTTTTTTCAAAAATTCACACCTATATATATATATATATATATATATATATATATATATATATTCGTCATATGGTTGAGCTTTCATATGACAAAGAGCATTCTTTAGGAAAGACTATAGTTTTTTTTCGACTTGACTGAGCTCCTGTTTAATCACTAGAATGTTTAATAAATTTCTGCAATTTCAACCAAATGTTCATTTTCAAATAATGTATCTTTTACAGATATGGGTTGGCGAATCCACTCTGAATCTGATGAACCCACATCGAAACCTTCAATATAATCACAATTCTTATTATTATGAAAATGCGTTCAACTTTCTTTTATCCAACTTTATTGATTGATTAACAATTTCCTTTAGCCTACCACGCTTGAAGTCAAATCATTGCTGCCTCTATCTTGAGAATATTTTCCAGTAAGTGTATCGAATTCACACCCAACTTTATCAAACTGCATTATCATTAATGCATTCTTCAATATTCTGTCTCACTAATAGACGATGAAATCGAAACCTTTGGTGTAAAAGTTGAAACTTTTTGTAGAGATCAATTATCCTGACACCAAACCGTTATTATTTGCACTCGACGCTTGTTTCGCTAACAAGGTTAGCATCTTCAGGAAAATAAATCTTATGCTTAATCTGCTAGTTATTATATTGTTCACAATCTAGTGAACTACTTCTGTTAACTACCTATTTTTTTTATCAGTTTTTCGACAATACATTGAACTTCAGAAAGCATCTGAATTTTTTTTGTGAAAATGATCAGAAAAATCAGCAGTTAACAGACGAAGTCCATATCAGAAAAACCTTTTCCACTACCTTAGATTGTGAATTATACATACATAACCCTAGTCTTTAGTTTAAGTATCAGTTTTCTCCTCCTGAAGGCGCTAAAGTTTTATCTTGTCTCACAATTATCACACAAGAAAGAAGTTCATCTTCTTTTAGAAATACAGAATTTTGTTTTCAACACGGAAACTATCTTTCAAAACTATTTTTTCATTAAATTTCTTTTGTTCTTCCTTTTGGAGCAGAACCTTATGCATGCAAGGTACTGCTAATAAACTTTAGTGTCGTCACCAAAAACTTCAAATTTCATAACAACTCTCCAAAATGACTTGAAAAAGGAAGCAAATTAGCCTTCGAAACATCACCAAGGTGGAGTATATGCATATTCCAATATATTTTTTTCTCACAATAGCCTAATTCATGAAATTACGATACGTAAGCGACAAAATAGTCGAAGTCGAATATACCAATTTACGCTTAGAAACATCTTGAAACTCCTTATTTTTCATTTTCAGGAGAGGAATCCCAAAATGGATTTTAATTTTGTTTATTTATGAAACTATTTTTTCATGTCACAATACAATTTTATTCCAGTCCTCATTTCGTTGCGATCTCACGTTAGTCACGTTGAGTTTTGACTCAACCTTTTCACTAGTTCGCACCATTTTATTTTTCACCTGGCGATTTCTGTTATATTTCCCAAATACCTGAGTAATTCACTTCGAGTTCAACCGATCAATATCGACAATAATGAGAATTTAATTGTTATGGCCTGAAGTTGTATTCCAGCAGTTAATTATGAAGGGGTACCGAAAATGAGCATTTGGAAGAGAAAAACATATAGGGAGCATGTAAAATGGGAAATTGAGTGGATTGTAATTGTATTTGGTTCAAACAGTTTCAGTTGACATCGTCAAATGTACGAATACACAGCTGTTGTGCTCACGCGTTTATTCTCGGTAAATAAAACCAATTCCCAGTATCAACGTAATTTCCTGGTTGGCTAACCGAACACTTGTATCTATGTTAAAACACAGTTACCTGTACTCAAATAGTACAAATAAACAAACAATAATGAATAATTTCAATGCTTCCGATAGTTCAAATAGAAATAAAACGCTTTTATTTGTTCGAAAGTTTCCTGGTCTGAACATTGCTTCTATCCCTTTTTCATTATCAGAACTGTAATTGAAGATAAAAGCAGAACTTGGACACTTGTTGATTGTGAATACCTCCAGGAGTATCGGAATTCAATATGTAGTGAATGTTGCTGATCGAACGCCTTCACCAAAATTGGGCAACATTCAATATATGAATGTTTCGTAAACGTATTTTGATAAGTCATTCATGAGATATGTCGGTGGTCAACTTATGATAATAATGTTTATTTGACAAGCAATGTGTTGAATTGATGAAGAACACACTCAACTTTAAAAAAACAAGATATTGGGGTTGGACAAAAGTCACATGAAAATGGAAAATTCGTTTGTTCTTCCCGAAGAAAGAAATATGAGATGACATACTCATTTGCGGGAGGGAAATATACTTTGTAGAAAGGTCTTTTAACTTTTTTTTCCACAGTGGTCCAGTTATTAGTACTTTGATTTTGTATTTCATAATTCTTTGCGAACCATAAATAACTTCATTTTGATAGATACCACATTCAAAATTCACCTCATTTTGTTTCAAGTACTGATTGAATTTTCTGTAAGGATTTTTCATCTGATAATGTTTAAAACCGACAAGTGTTTCGTAGTGCTTTACAAATATTCACCCCTCTTAACTTCGAAACGAAAAAAGATACCAATGGAGGATAAAATTTGCAAGACAACATCGGTTTCAGTTACTTTTTGTGGAGAAACATAATTAAGGTCATTCGGCACGAAAAAGGGGCAAAAAACTTTTTGTCACATGAGAGAGGACATGCCCTTATGCTTCGTTAAAAGGGATATCTCAGTTGTCTCCTAGCACTGAAAATCCTGTGTTTTTTTTTTCAGATCTATTCGTTGGAATTTATGACTGATTTTAAGGAAACAATATCCAATTGTAATTGAAAATCCTTCCATTGTGTGATTTTCCTAGCTATACGTGCTTCACTATACAATAGCGTTTTCAAGCGTGTTACGGTAGGTACTACTACATTATTGAAAACTTAGAGTGAAAGTTGAGACTTTTCCTAGAGATCAATTACGTTTTTAGTGTGATGCTGGGATAATTGATCTCTAGGAGAAATCCTTGTTTGTTACTGATTCTTGGTATTCCATTATGAAATCAACATGCTTATTCTTTTTCAAAAAGAATATAGAGATCAAGACATTCAAAATGAGTTGACATTCTTTTCCTCTCAAGTTGACATTATCGTCCTTATGGCTACCTTTCACTTCTGATGCCGCCAACACTAGAAGCAAATACTGTCAAGTTTGGAGTCGATATACCAAAAATTCACATTTTGCATGTATGGGAAGTATAGATGTATGTAGTTTGTAGTAAAGGTGCTTAATGAGACACATATGGCTGATAGACCACACGGGTCGTCTGCAAATCTCCTCGCTCGCTAGATGAGGAATTGCTTTTTTTCATAACTCAGAATAGTATTTGTCAAGATTTAGGACCGAAATCTTCTGTTGTGCTCTCAATATCGTTGCCTCAATATCATGTGTTATCATTTCCCTTTTTGTCTGAATTCGAATATCAATTCATTCCACAACTAATTTTACTGACGTAATCATCTAGTGAATGTGTTTCAATCAACATCATGTAAGAAGTTGTCAACTTTTTTATCATGATGAAGTCTATCGAGATAGGTTCTCGGAATTGTGAGAAACAACTCATGAAAAGTCATTATTTCTGTATTATGTATGTTTGAAGATGAAATATTTGCGAAGAGTTCCCCTATCTGATTCAATCACCCTAACACCAAGCTGTTATTATTTGCACTAATAACTAATCAATTCTCTTCTCCTTGTTAGTGGAAAGCGCGTCGAGTGTACTTTCATTTTGGTGTTGGGGTTATTGATGTCTACAGAAAGTTTTTTGGGACAAGAAATGAAATGCATATGGGCTCTATGTCAGAATAGGCCTCTTGGCAGCACCGGTTTCGAATCCGCTTTCAGTTACTTAATTTTTTCGTCTTTATCTTTTCTATTTTTTACGAAACAATTCAACTGAACTTCATGCAACTATCGGTGAGTTCCATTGAAATTATATTTTTATGATGTTATTATTTCCAATTTCAGATGATTCGGTCTTGAACTTTCCTTATCTTATCTTCTGCAGGCTTGGATTAATCCCGCAATTTTTTCCTCAGCCTCAAATATTTTTGGGAATAATTCATGCTCTTGGAAGATTATAAGTGGTGAAATATGTTGATTTGTATCAACCTTGAATGATTTTCATTCAACACGTGAATCATTAATTGTATTTGAAATAATGAGTCATTCTTGGTCGTGAAAAATCATCGAGCTGATATTCACAGGGTGTTGCTGTTTGTTTGTCTTTCCCTGGGAGTTTACACCATCTGCACCAGATTCGAACGTCTTTCAATGATTGTGTGAATCTAGATTATTGTTTTTTTTTAACTAACGCGGAGCAAATTGAAATCATAGTCAACGTTCCTGACAGACTTCAATACTAAGTGATTCACAAATATTACAATTCTGAAACTCACCTTCACAAGTTGGAGGTGGTTGATCGTACTGCCCGTTGGATAGACATGTTATTGTGTTTGGTCCAACCAATTTGTAGCCCAAGTGGCAACTGAACTCAATCACGGATCCATGCACTGTATCATTCGGCATCCGCATAATTCCATTTGATATTTGATTCAACGGCGGTTCACACTGAATGGCTGAAACAAGAACTTACATTTATTTCATGTCTACAGATAACCTTTTTTTAGAAAAGAGCGCATTGTTCTCTTGTGTCTTTATGTTTCCAATATCTCGAGCAAGGTTATTGTCATCAGCGGGAGTTAGAAAATGTAATAACTAATGAGTTTGAGATGAAGGTTAGATTTTCTTATGAGTACTTACAATGTTAGTGAAATGGTCGCTGAACGAATTGATCTTAATTACAGCCAGCTGATACATAGTATGAAACTTCAAAATAATGATTTCACAATCTCGTGTATTTTATCTTTCATCGAAAAGGAAATTAAATAAACTGGCCTGTAACCAGAATGTCACTTCCACATTGATTTTTCCGAGAACTCCTTCAAAACTCTCTGTTCTTCAACCTAACAGGGTATTATTCAACTAGCATCATGACTTGTTTTACTGTTAGAAAGCTTCGTCGTACTCGGTGAGCATACCTGAATATTGCCGGATAATGAAATCATCTTTTGAACAATTCATTTTAACCAGTCTCCACTATACAATTTGTGTATGGGATGACACATTTTAGAAAACAATAACTTCCCTGGCTAATACCAGAGCGTTGAATTATATCCGACCGGTACCAGTGCACAGTACTTCATACACTTGCCAGCCAGTTCTTATTTGCCACTCCACTGTGGAAGATAGTTACCACCAAGAGGTTGATAATTTTTGGAAAGTGGCGAGTAACCTCTTTTGATAATTGATCATAGATTCCGGCACTTGTATCAACAAAAGCGTTTCTGGAAATCATTTCTGTCAAGAAGCTTGCATCAGCACCGGCCGAATATAATTCATCGCCCAGGAGAGACGTTTTTTTTCTGATAGGAGTGAGTCAGAACATTTTTTTCAAACTTTTTACTAAACAGTTGAACAATCGTGATGAACATTGTGCCAGCTACACAATGCCTGAAACTGACAAAGAGACTAACATAGTTACGCGTATGTAACGTAGTTTTGAAGAATTTTCTTCATAATTTTTATGATAAGTATCTACTGCATCAATTTCGAAAATGTATAGGGCAATGCAAAGAGAAATTGTTGATCTTTCAAACGAGATATTACTTGACCCCTGTTCCCATTCAAAATGTAAGTATTGGATCTCTCTACCCCTTCCCTCAAAATAAATGTCGATATGGCGATTATTCTTTCCCTAAATGCCAACTATGAGAAATCGTTTTCATAGAATGATAAATAACCTCGAAAGAAAGTTTCGACTAATCCATGTATCATCAATTACCATTTGGGCAATAACTATAGTTCCATTCTTCCGTATAGGCCAGTAGATATAGACAATCAATTCACAATAATTCCAAAAGTTTTCAATTTTTACTGGTATAATAGTGCGTGAATGAAAAAAAAACTATTGAAATTTTGCATAAGCCTGCGATGAATGAAACATTGTTTAAATGGCAAAAACGTTTTGATGCTTTATTTTCGCACAGAAAACTGCAAAAGTTCTGCAAACTAGAAACACCACTAGTAATATTGTTTTACAACATGCATCGAGTTTGCAACCTTGTTACAGTTACGGAACCTCATGTTTGTCCTATTTGTTTTCCATTGCAATTTGTTAAAAAAAATTACAGAAGTACTGCAAAATTCATAAGTGAATGAAAAAGTCTTCAACATAGTTGACTTCTGACAAACGGAATATGTATTTATTGAACTTGTTTCCTCAACTCCGCCATGTCCAGTGCACACAAGTATTGAGATAATTACAATAGTTCTTATACGTGGTTGCAAATGAAGATAAAATAGTACTCAGTGGATATGAAACAAAAAAACTCTCAAACTTGAAACGGAACCCCCCCCCCTCAAGAAATACTGAGTGCATTTTTACATCCCCCCCAAAGGATTTTACCGGTGGTTCTTTGCATAGGTACCGGTGTTTTGATATTGTTCAGTTGTGTGTTGTTTGCTTCATCAACTACTAATTTTCCGAACAAATTTTACAAGTTTGCAGAACTTTTTTTTTTCAAAAAGTAGGGATAGCACAAGATTATCTTTCTTTTGTTTTCACCCGTGGTTGCAAATCAACGAAACAGTTCGAAGGAAGGAGGGCTCCATTTTCAACTTTTATCTACAACTTTCGAAATTTTTTTTCAATCAAAACCAGCAGTGGATTTCGCGAATATTGTTTCCCGTTTGCAACGCAAGAGCATTGTCCCCTTTAAGTATGTCCATTAAAAAATTGTTTTTTTTATTCTGGTGAAAGGGGGCAGAAGTTTTGGATTTTTTTATCGTAATATTACTTTTATTGCCAATTTTTTTTGATGAAACGAAACGTTCCGTTTTGTTAGAATGAATTTCAAAATTTCTAGAAGATATAGATGGTTATTTAGGAATGATGAGAAAACTAGAGGAAGCTTTGCAAATATCAGGGTAGAAAGAATGCAAATATTCACAAAAACCTGATTTTTAACATGTTCTGTTCAGAAAAAATGGTTGCAAATTGGGGAACGGAATATCATTTGAAACATTATTCTTCATTCAACTGAAGTTTCTAAACATTTGTAAGTATTGTTAAATTTTGGAAAAAGGATGGGTGTAGCTTCCGGCCTATGCAGCTGAGTTTCAGAACAGGTGTTCTGAAAAGCATGCTTGGTTCTCATCAGTTGAACATCCCCTAGTGAATGATGAAATGAACCGTATTATTGGCCCCGCCTCAAATTGCGTACTCACGCTCCCCCCAGGGAGGTGGTCCCCCCTTCGTCTCAGTCGATATCGCACGCCAATTGAGCTCGTCCGATCATCTCGTAGCCTTCGTCACATGTGTAGATCACTCTCGACAAATATCCGACGCTATCGTTTACGAGGTTGTACTCGCCGTTAGCGATGTCCGCTGGATAACCACACTGGATCCCTGGAATCGACAAGAGGTGAGTTAATGAAGATGACAAGTGAAGATCCCGCCTATTATAGGCCGAGCGCCAGAACAAAGGGGTAGGTTGATAATGTAATGTTCCTACTCATGTGAGAGCCCGCGATGCTTAGATCAGGATTTTACTCAAGTGTCATGGAGACCTATTGGGTTGCGAAGCTCCCCCCCTTAAAGAAAAAATGTTACATAATGCATACCTTTTCATTGGTGGGGAGAGCGGCCTGTACTTTTTCAAAAATGTAAAAAAAAACTATTGGACATACTCCTCAGATATTGATATAATCTATGTCCTACATATTTTTAAAAATATACATATTGTTAATCTGATTGTTTCCATGATGGGGGTGGTATGATCGTAAAGATTTAGAAAATGTAAAAAAAAAATCTCGAGCACGTCAGATTTTCTGAGGGATGTTAAGCGAACCTACAAAAACTCTTATGTAATAATTTGACGGCACCCCTGAGACGCAGACTCGCGGCCGTTTTTAGAATGTGAAGAGAAATTCGTCACTTTTAGGGGCCCCAGCGCGTTAAATTAAGATATATATGGTTCATCTTCTTGCCTTAGACGTTGCAGTCTCATAATCTGACAATTGAATGCAAGAAATCGCCTATTATGTCAATTTGAATATATTTTTTTATTTTTGGAATAATTGAACTGGATTTAATTGAAAAGCTTAGGGAAGAACAGGGAAATAATGGAGTCTTTTTCTTATTCTTTGTATGCATAAAAAAATAATTATTAGCAATTGAGTTTTTCAAATTTAATTAAAACGTTGAATGGGAGATGTAAACGATGTCGTGCCACGAACGAGTTTGCGTGTTATCATGGCGTCATAGCAATAGAAACCGGATTGGGGACGGAGAGGGCAATGGATGAAGAAAGAGTGTGAGAGGAGTAGAAACGCAGGGACAGCCCCGTCCACGCCGCGTAGCTGCTCGCATTGAGAACTTTATCGATAAATTTTAATGGTTTCCCCTCTAGGAAATCGTCAGATTATATGTTTTTTGTGATATTTGAATTATTCCCTTCAAAATAAAAAAAATTGGCCACGCTCGAGAAGTGTAGAGATAACCTATTTTTCAAAACTTTGTAGCCCTCCTCCTTTCTCAGGTCACTCTCGAATTGTCAGATAATTTTTTCATACACGTTATATATATATATATATATAGGGGAATCCCAGCTTAGGCTTTTTTTCCCCTATCATACAGATCGGATTGTTTTGTTCGAAGAAAATGTTCGGGGGTGCCCCCTGAATGTAAATCCAAGTTGGCGGGACTGAGGGGGCGCCCGCGTCAGCCGCCATCTTTTGAAGAAAAAATTTTTTTTGTTTGCCGTCTTTTTCATTAGGAACTTTTTTATAACCCATAGGTTTTCAATTATAGCGCTCCAAACTTTTCACAATATGGTGATTGCTAAATATAAAATCAACGGTGCATGATACATCCAAAATGTAGAACATGAAATTTCCTATAGAATTCAGTCGAAACTTTTTTCCGTAGCATTTATAGTTTATGAGATATAACGTTGTAAATGTCGAGTGAACGCGATATATTCACCAGATTATAATGCTTTTCATGCAATCATAATCATGGGCCTATAAGTTGTAGTATATATTTTGGGTCGTTCGGAATTTCCCCCTCTTAACATTTCAACACTATACCAATCTTTTATGATGATACCGTTTAATCCTTGCAGTAACAATAAAGATCGATAAATTTTTTGTTGTTCTCCGCACTATTTATAATTTTAATTCATTCGCTACACAGCTGTATCGACACTTTTGTGAACAATGCCATTTTTATAAATAATAATGTTTGCCGTCTTTTTTATTTGAAACTTTTTTTTTGTATAACGCTTCTCTGATATAGCCTAATTATGGGATAATATTACTATCACATCGGTTCCTGATGATGAAACTAATGGTTTCTGGAAAGTCTGGAGTACATGGTTGGTACATACACTCACCGACAAAATAAGTGTCACCAGATTGGGCTTATCTTGATGGGAAGTGAAAGGAAAAGTGGAAAAATAGCTATTTAAATGTATACGAAACCCTCACCTGGCGGCCGGACTATATTCAGCTGTGCTGGAATGCCGCTAGTGAAGCTCAACAAAGGCCATGGCCGACTTTGAATGGATTTTTGAGAGATAATGTTTGTACCCGAGAATATGTTTGCACTGCAATTTGAGTGTTTCTACTAGTTACAATTCAATGTCACAATAATGGCACGAAGCGCGGAATAAAGTGACACTGAAGGTTTCCTTATATTTTCTGTCATAGATTGGTTATAAGAAATTGAGTGAAATCTGACAGTCATGTGAAATAATGATCATCTGAAGAAGTTGAGGGGCTTTCAAAAATTCCATACAAGGTGCCAATGGGAGGAAAGTACCTCATCAATATAGAGCACCAGGTATTCGGTTCCTTCTTGATGTAGTAACAAATTCGAATGGAATATGATCCTGGGGTCTTTGTATCAACATGTAAGATGAATTCTCGATATTCAATGTTGGTGTATATGAATTCAACCATTTCTCTATCATTTGCATATTATCTCAGATTGATATTACTACTTTTCTTCGGGTTTGAAGGCCGTCGTTCTTTGGAATTTCTTCCTGAAGTTTCGCTAGCGCGAGTGGCTAGCTTCTTCAGAGGTTTGCGCTAGCGAAACGTCAGGAAGAAATTCCAAAGAACGACGGCCTACAAACCCGAGAAAAAGTAATAATACTGAAAACCTGAAGAAAATACACAGCAAGAAACCACTGAAAAACACATGTTTCAAACAAAATCTAAAAGCATTATTAGTCAGTCACGCCTTCTATGATACTAATGAATTGTGAAGTTATAAATGTAACGTCGATTGACCCAATTGTTATGTGTATATATTCACACATCAATTTTATTTATATTTTTTACCGATATTGTACTATTAGTATTAATTGTACCTTTATTGTGAGTGTAATCTGATTTAACTTTTCTTGTATAGATTTCATGACGAATAAATTTCTGTTCTATTCTATAGGTAGTATCTAGAATGATGGGCACTTCAACGAGATTGAAATCTAACCCGCTTTGGGTGGAAATCAGTCTCTAGGTGCTATTACTTCCTCTCTTTCTGTTTACTGTGTACTGTGTGTTTTGACATACAGCAAATTAATATATATGACAGAAGCCGTGATATCATGCAGTTTCAGTGATCTTAGAAATACAGGTAGTGAGGATATGGTACTATAAATATTTGGGAGATCTGAGTTACCACATTTAACCTAGGTTGAATGACGTCAAAAGGAAGTTAGAACTCGCATCCATTTCGCAGTGAAATAAACAAGTAGGTTCTCGAAAACTTATTGATGAACTTCAGGAATGTTTTTACCGATTCCTTAGTTTTGATAATTGATTTGAGAATAAAGGATTTATTACACCTTTGTCATGATTTGTGTATAGTATAGTATATTCCTGATTTATCCTGAACAGAATTATAATTGCCTCAAAAACTCTGGTCATCAATATCCAATATTCTGGATATCATTAGATGTGTCTAGTGAATGAAAAAAATCCGATTATTTTCCCGAGGTGCCAAGGTTGATAAGAGTATAAACGGCTCAAAATTATAAATCAAGATGTCTCACGAATGTCAATGAAAGAGATAAAGATTTTTGGCACCACAACAATGATCAAATATTTTGATTTCTCTTTTATGATACAAAAACAACTTCGATATTTATTATAACCCCGTTGAAATATTTCAGGAATGCTCATTGATCATTAATAGCCGCACTGGATTCCTGGAATCGGCAAGAGGGAAATTAATGAGAAGAACAAATGAAACCTGATAATTAGGTTTCGCACTGAGCTGAGCTGGAATTCCGCTAATGAACCTCAATGAAGGGAGTGGATCACTTTAAACGTTTGCTCTTCAATTCGGAAGTGGTATTGAACTAGTGAAACTCCATTGACATCTGGTGAAAACCGTATAAGATCAAAAGAATCTGAATGGAAACAATATATTACGAATGATGAGATAGATTTACACGGTAAACTATCAAATATACAGGGTGTAACAAAAAGGTAAGTCAAACAATGATACTCATATTCTGGGGTCCATTGGATATTTTGGAAAATGGATCCATGACTTCCTTATCGTGAGAGTATCTTTCTCATATACAATTACGAAAACTGTACAGACCATGAAAATTTTAGCCAGGTTATGAAACCCGCTTGAATTCTTGCATTGTATGCATTGGTATCCTGACATCAATGGCTCAAAACATCATTTTTAACTTTTTTCTACTCATACGTGGAGTCAGTTTTTATTGAGATGTGGGCTATTCCTCATTATACTTTATAAATTCATTAGTTCAATACTCGTAGTTCCCAAGGATAAATGACAAAAAGTTGCTTTGGGAATCACAAACTGTCGAATGAAACTTTCGATTATTGTGCATTGAAGAATTTAAAAAAAAATCAACTTTCTGTTACAGTGGTCTGAAGTATGCAAATTACTTCAACACAAAAGACATCTTCTTTCATGAAACCCTAGGGCCAAATATCCATGGGATTGAGATCTGGACTTCTGGTTAGCCAGCAAATAGCTGCATCAGGGCCCCAGGATACAGATCGTCCAGGATACAGACCGGAAAGATAGTCCCTAACTTCTTCATCGAAATTCTCAGTAACTCCATCTTGCGAATACCACATATTGTACATTATTTCTTCATTTACATCTTTCAAGTACTCTAGTCAATGCAAGTGATTTTCACTATTCCAATTGTTTAAAGAAATACCAGTCCTATTCGGTTATTATTTACAATGCCTTTCCCAAACATTGACTTCGAAAGTCCTTTGGTGATGAGTCGATTTTTTGCATGGGGATTTTCTCCGATTCATGTATGGTGAATCGTAATTCCATTTTCATTGAAGATTGCTTCTTCGATAATCAATAATGAAATTATTATTTTGATTGTTTACCGTTAAGAACCACTCAAAAAATCCCATTCTGTTGGGATAATCTTCATCTAGTTATTCTTGAACGGTTGTTAAGGGATAGGGATGAAGCTGTTGTTTTCCAAACCATCATCTAATCGAAACTTTTCGTAGAGATCAATTACTCTAACACCAAACTGATTTTTTCTCCTGAAAATGCTAACCTCGTTAGCGAAACGCGCGTCGAGTGCAAAAATATCAGATTGATCTCTAAGAAAAGTTTCAACTTCAACACCAATGGTTAGAATGTCATCTAATTGAGCAGATATCACCCTTGTTCTGTTTTCAGAGTTTTCTTCGTGTTACCCTCAAATCTCCTCATCGTTTATATCCATTTTTGTAGATGCTGCACTATTACCTTGGCATTTACCTGTGATCAGCCGGACCAAACCCCATTTAGATCTGCCATTCATGCAGACCATTGTAACAAAGTTTTTTTCAAACTCTTAAAATGCACAATAATCGAAAGATTCGATTGTCATTATGTAGTTGTTGGAGCAACTGTTTGTTATTTATTCGTAGGAACTACGAATGTTGAACAGCCAATTGATGATTTTTCAAAGGATAATGACAAAGGGACAGAATCTTGATAACTTGATTTTCGAAAAAGTGCTACGTAAAAATAATTTGAAAAATTATTTATCAAACCTATGGTATCACAATTCCAATTTGATTGTAACGCATAGAAAAGGTTAAAGGGTTCTAAAATGTTTTGTAGGCTGTACAGATTTAGCGGTTTTGTGTGAAAAATATGTTCTTACAATTAGGAAGTCATGGGTCCATTTTCATTACAAAATGTTGGACAGTTCATAAAATACTGAAAGAATCAATTTTCATTTTATACTCTCCAAGGTATATAACTGCTGTTGTGTGCACTTTTGCATCAAGGTATGTTATATCCATTCGAGTTATTTTTGACCCCAGAATATGTAGTTCAATTAATGACCTACCATCTTGTTACCCCCTGTGTAACTACCAAACTTTGAACATAAAATAAGCAGGAGTTAATCAAATGAGTATTTTGGTCAAAGAATAAAATTGAAAAATTCGAATATCAAAAGTATTAATTCATGTAAAATAGTAGAATCAAATCGAATTTCAGATGAAATATGGAACAATATAAACAAATGATGTTGAAACTAAGTTAGAAGTTGAGTGTACCTAGGACGATAATGGTATCCGCAATAATTATTTTGAACCGAATAGAAATGAGTGTCAATAAAATAGAACAACCTTTGTAGCGGAAATGGATATTTTGATTTATGGTTCACGAGAAAGTTTCAAATCCATCAGCCATGCAGTTCAGTGACTTAACCAAGAGAATGGCCGAACAGTTAGGCCCTCACCGTATTTACAGGGTGATTCCAAACTTCTTACAAATTTTAACTATGATTACAGTGTTAGATGAGAAGGAGATTACAGGAAAAAAAGTGATTCATATTCATAACACTTTTTCTCTACGAAAGATGTACAAAATAGATTCCTACAGCTTCAACATTAGTTTGGGCCTGACGAATTATTTTTTTTTGTTAAACACCTTATCCAGCATCGAAAAATGCCCTCAAAAGTTCAATCTTGTATCTCGTTTGCATTAGGAGTTTCATTCATTTTCTTTGTGTGATTGACATTTTATGTCATACAGTACAGTATTTTTCACAGTAAATGTATTGTAAAATGGTATGTATTGGTAAAAGATGCAAATGTGCTACAGGGTCGAACTTAAGAAATTTGAATTTTGCATAATGATCTAAATTAATTATAATTGGCGCAATTGATTTTACAGAAAGGTAAGAGTTTTCAACATTCATAACATAAATAACAGAACTTTTCCAACTCTCGGTAGGAATGTCATTCATACAGTTCCTAATTAATTCTACCACACTACCACTTAAAGTCGGAGAAGTATTTTTTCCGCGCACGCTCGATTTGAGTTGGTGCCACATAAGCTCTATGGGATTGAACACGCAGTAGTAGGTAGTCGTAACACTGTATGTCCCAATTCTTCTGCAATTGTATCACAAACATACTTTTTTTTAAAGAATATGACTGCAGCACCTGTGAAAGTTCTTTTTTGTATAATTTTCCTCAAAATATATGTCATTTGCAGCCATGAAGTTTCGAATCTCCAATTTCGTATTCTTTGAGCCAGGAGTTTTTTGCAATTGTCGACTATGATAGCTTGCGTTGTCCATTACTATAACGCGGTTTGGCGGAATGTTGGGTAACAGACAATTTTTAAACCAATTTTCAAAAAGCTCTGCTGTCGTATCTTCGTGATAATCAACACAAGAGTCCTTAATATTTTTGGCAGAAAGCCACATAGCGTTTGGGATCCAACCATTTTCTGATCCTGCGTGTAATATTGTGATTCTCTTCCCTTTATTTGATGGTGCTTTTGTTTTACACTTATCAGAGGAATCAGACCATCCTTTGGAAGGGGTGTCATGCGTGTCAAACCACGTCTCGTCGAGGTAGAGTATTGGCCGATTTTCAGACCGGTATTTTCTTATTGACGTTATATATTCAGAACGCAAGTTTATTAAACGTGTGGATTCCATTATTACTTGTCTCTTGTCAATTTTGCGATATTTGAAGCCCATTGCAGACAGAGCTCGCCAAAGAGTAGTGAGGCCACAGTTGATGTGAGTTTCGTCATTGATGAGCCGCTGTTTCAGACTTTTGATTGTAGGGACACGCTGCTCATCGTACATAGTGTAGATTTTTCGCCTTATCAAATCTTTTTCCCAGTCGTCTAGACTTTTTGTGACACCGGAATCTTTACGCTTTTTTCTTGATTCCATGGAATTTTCAACAATTCGTCTAACTGAAGTAAGAGGCACCTTCGTCAAATTACTGGTTACTTTTGCTGCAGCACCCGCGTTATATCCTTGCTGAAGTAAGGAACTATACACATTTTTTATAATGATTTTCGCGTCACAAGATAAGTGATTCTTCTTTAACGAACCACTGGAAGAAGCACTATTACTTTTTATCCACGGACGCCACATACTGCCTATTCTGTACGTTGGGGTATAAAATCTTTGCTATTAATGTCTGTAATAACAAATAAATGTTATAAAATTATTGCACGCCGTAACACAAGTGAACACTTCCAATGAAATACAAAGACTAAAATGAACAAGAAGTGTAAGCTGTAATCCTCTACAATCCCTCTCTGAGAAACAAAATTACCTGAATCCGGTCCTTTTACATTTATGATGTGCATCTCGGATTTTACAACTCAAGGGTCTAATTGGTTTCATTATAATCCTTCAGTCAATACCATTCATTGTGAAACTACTATACATGTGGTTAACATTTATCGGATTAGTTGTGAAACACCCTATACTTTAAAAATCCTGCGATTCATATTCAATATATTTTCACTAACAACTATCAAGGAAACAGTGATGGACGAAACCTCCCGAAGAGATTCAAACTGAAAGAATACTCACTTTTGCATACCGGAGGAAATTCGTTGTAGAACCCTGTCTCTAGACAAACCCTTTCAGTAGGACCGACAAGAAGGTGTCCATCGTCACAAGCATACTCTATTGTTGTTCCTACGTTGAAGTTAGGAGCCATCATCGTGGAGTTCGGTGGTTGTTCCGGTCGTCCACAAGCCTTAGGCTCTGAAAGAACACCAAAATAATTGTTGTGGGATGACACAGGTTGATCCTTCGAAGGTTCAATTATTTTCTGAATAATTTTTGTAAGTTTATTTTGAATCATTGCAAATCCTGTCAAGTGTTACTGATGAGACCTATGGCGAGACGAAACATCAGCTGCCTAGCATTGGATTAATTCTGATCTCTATGAGGTGAGTAGACTGGAGGGAATGGTAATAGCACTTATATGTGGACTTCAGTGATAGATCTGAAATGATGAAAAAAGTAGTCGTTTCTTCATTCATTCATTCTCAGTGCTCAATATTCACCAGAAACAATGCTTTGTCTGGAATGACTCCCTTTGACATCACTGCATACTTCCTGAAACTCCATTTCAACTGGATATTGCGTGAGAACAAAGTTACTGTTTCTGGAATTCATCAATAAAAGAATTTGAAACAATATTGATATAAGTGCAAATAAGTTTTTTCAGTGTTTTGTCTGGTGTTATTTTCGGGGCAACGATATTCTATTCATTTTTTCAATCTTCAATATTTTTCAAAATACGAAACCGTATATTTCATTGTCAATTTGGAAAGCTTCCTGTTAAAGTAAAGATGCCCTGTATTTTTATATCAACGTATCTGATAATATTTGATATTGTCAAAAGTGTTTTTTTGTTCTTGTTTATTGTCAAATAAATAATTTCGAATCATCAAGTCAATTTCATATACAGTCCACAAATTGAAGCAAAATAAATAATAAATACGAGACTAGCTAACATTGGTCCAGACGAGCGGATATTTGCGGTTGGTCTTCATTAGAAACAACGAAGAGAACAAGAAAGCGGAATATCAGAAGCCTTACTGGTTATAGTCAGTCATTCACCAATCCCTTACCTCTCAACCAAATTTCGCATTCCTTACTATCCCATTTCCTACCCTTCGAGCTTTGAGGTGAGTTTTTGATTTGTGTCATCACTTGAAATGTCTGAAAACTTGAATGCTTTGAGGGCCAAAAGAGGTCAAATTAAAGGAAGGCTTACTCGATTTCATAACTTTTTACAGTCATTAGATGTGGATAATGAGAATCAGATAGGTCAGTTAGATTTGAGAATTCAGAATATTGAAAACTGTTTGAGTGAATTTAATAAGATTCAAAGTGAGATAGATTCGTTAGATGATGATCATGTCGAAGGTGAAGAAAGAGAAACATTCGAAAACACATATTTTGAATTACTTGCATATGCCAAAAAAGTATCCAACGATTTTCATAGAGTAAATCAAGATGTTCCTCTAGAACGCCAGTCAGTTTCAGATTCTGCTGTTAATCATCTTTTCACTTCGAATACTGTCTCTGTGAAATTGCCTACCCTGAATTTACCAACGTTCAGTGGCAATTATCAAGATTGGCCAGAATTTCGCGACGCATTTAAAGCTTTGGTGGATGAGAATGCTTCACTTGCTCCCATTCAAAAGTTTTATTATTTACGAACTTCTCTTGCTAAAAAAGCATTCGAAGTCATCGAATCAATTCAGGTTTCCTCAATAAATTATAATATAGCTTGGGATTTACTCACTGAACGGTTTGAAAATAAAAATTTGATGATTCACAACCACATAAAGGCAATTTTTGAACATCCATCAATGCAACAAGAATCTTCATCAGAACTTAGACATTTATATGATTCGACCACCAAACATTTGCGTTCTCTGAAATCCTTGGGAGAAAAAACTGACGAATGGGATAGAATTGTGATATTCGTTTTGTGCACCAAATTTGATAACCAGACCAGGCGTGATTGGGAATCTATCAGACAAATTGGTTTACCCTCAATGAAAAATATGAATGATTTCCTCAAAAATAAATGTGAAATTCTAGAAAAACTTGAAGTGGCTAAAACAGAAAAATCAAATCACATCAAAAGGTGCAGTCACAATTTTATGTCTAGTAACACTTCTGTCGTCTGCAGTTTTTGTAATGAATGCCACGTAATATACAACTGTGATTCATTCTTGAAACTTTCAATTGAACAGCGCATTTCCGAATTGAAGAAGAAAAAATTATGTCTGAATTGTCTGAAACCAAATCATTCATCTTGGAATTGTAAATCAAAAAGGTGCATAAAATGTAATAAACCTCATAATTCACTCATTCACATTAACTTTCCGAAATCAAATAACGGAACCGCCAATACTGATATCACTTCACAAGAAACGTCAGGTATGACAAATATTGTTCATTCGAACTCTTTCAACGCTCCTGAAACAACTGAATTGACCAACAGTGAACTTACTGAAAATAAATGCAACATACAGAGTGAATGTTTCAACAGTTTGGCACATGACACAATTGGACAGGTTTTATTGTCAACTGCTTTAATTCAAGTTGTAGTTGAGGATAAAACGTATACAGCTCGTGCACTTCTGGATAGTGGCTCACAAAGTAATTTTATAACTGAACATTTTTGTAGACAATTAGGCATTGAAAGATTTGAAACGAAGCATTTAGTGAAAGGTGTAGGAAAACTTTCAATGAATTTGAACGAACGAGTCAATATTTCCATTAAATCAATGAACGGAAGTTTTTCTTCCACTGTTGATTGTTTGGTAATCCAAAATATCACAGAAAAATTACCAAGAATCTCTTTTGATAAAAGGTTACTTTCTATTCCAAGAGAGTATTTTCTTGCAGATCCTTCTTTTAATAAATGCGCTGATATTGATATTTTATTGGGAGCACAAATTTTTTGGTCAATTCTGTCTTCAGGTCAGTATAAGTTGGGAAAAAATATGCCAATCCTTCAAAATACTAAATTAGGTTGGGTATTAGCGGGTAATTTTTGTGTATCAAATAATTCCCAATCATCTATCAATCATATTTCCACTAATAGTGATATATTAATTGATAACGAAATTCCTAAGTTTTGGTTGATTGAAAATTTTAAAAATGAGAACAGATTAATGTCAGGAGATGAGAGGTATTGTGAAAATCACTTCAAAGAGACAACTAAGAGAGACGTAGGAACAGGAAGGTTTGTCGTCAATATTCCTTTCAAAGACACGGTTCATCTATTAGGTGATTCGAGAAAAACAGCTCTGAAAAGATTTCATTATTTAGAGAAGAAATTTGAAAGGAACCCATGTTTTCGAAAGGAATATATAAAAACTTTAGAAGAGTATAATATACTACAACATATGTCAGAAATTTCAATTGATCAACCCGATGAAAATGAATATTTTTTACCGCATCATGCTATTTTCAAAAATTCCAGTATCACGACTAAATGTCGTGTCGTTTTTGATGCTTCAGCTAAGACTGACTCTGGTCTCTCTTTGAATGATACACAATATGTAGGTCCTGTTTTACAAAGAGATCTTCTGTCAATTTTACTGAATTTCAGAGCTCACAGATATGTTTTATCTGCAGATATTTCTAAGATGTACAGGATGGTATTGGTTGATCCATCCCAAAGATGTTTTCAAAAAATATTTTGGCGAACTCATCCTAATGAAAAGTTGTAAGTTTTCCAGCTGAACACTGTTACATTTGGCACTTCTTCAGCTCCATATCTTGCAATCAAATGTCTTATGCAATTATCAGAAGAATATAAAGAACGTTTCCCACTCGCATGCAAAGTTATATCGGAGAATTTTTATGTTGATGATTTATTAACGGGGTCCAATTCAGTGTCTGAGCTGTTGAAAATTCAAAGAGATATTTCCATAATTTTATCGAGTGCTGGATTTGAATTGAGAAAATGGTTGTGCAACGATAATAACATTTCAAAACATTTTGTAGTTAATCACGACTTGCAAGCTAATATTTTAGAAATAGGAAGTGATAGTAATAATAAAACTTTAGGTGTATACTGGAATCCTTCTTCAGATGAAATTCAGTATCAATTATGTGATTTTGAAAATGATATTTCGGAAATAAGTAAACGAAAAATATTATCAATAATATGCCAAATCTTTGATCCTTTAGGACTCATGGGGCCTGTGATAGTAGTTGCTAAACTTTTCATGCAAGAATTGTGGAAACTGAAAATCAGTTGGGATGAAAATGTTCCTCACAATATTTTTGAAAGTTGGATGGATTTCCAGTCGGAATTAAAACATCTTAATGACATAAGGATTCCCAGACATTCGATTTTCTCTGACAATATAATAATTGAACTTCATGGGTTCTCTGATGCTTCAGAAAAAGCTTATGGATGTTGTATTTTTATAAGATGTATTGATTCTATTGGGAATATTTCTTGCAATTTACTTTGTTCCAAGTCACGAGTTGCTCCTTTGAAGTCCATAAGTATTCCTCGTTTAGAACTATGTGGAGCACTCTTATTAGCAAATTTGGCATATAAGGTAGCTGAATCACTGGGAATTGAATTTACAAAAAAATATTATTGGACTGATTCCAGTATCACTCTAGCCTGGCTTAAAGGAAATCCAACTAAATGGAAATCTTTCGTAGCCAATAGGGTTACTGAAATCAATTCCCTCACAAATGATAGCGACTGGAATTATGTTTCGTCTGAAGAAAACCCAGCGGATATAGTTTCTCGAGGAAAATATCCTGACTCACTCATAAAATGTGAACTGTGGTGGTATGGCCCATCATGGTTACGTGAAGAGAAAATATATTGGAAATTTAAAAATTTCACTTCAGATTCAGTTGTACCAGAACAAAGAACTGTTTCCACCTCATTGATTACTATATCAAGTAACAATATGATCAATAATTTGATCGGGAAATATTCTTCTTTAAATAAATTACAAAGAATACTTTGTTTCATTATGCGTTTCATAAATAATTCACGAAATATCAATAAGCACTTCGGGCCACTGAAAGTTGATGAAATTGAAAAATCATTGATGATATTGGTGAAGAATGTTCAAATGGAAAAATTCCAAAAAGAGTATAGTAATCTTTCATGTGGTAAATCTGTTCGAAAGAAAAGTAAAATTTTGTCACTGAATTGTTTTATTTTCAAAGATGTATTGAGAGTGGGAGGTCGACTAGATAATAATAAAAAGTTGTCCTTTGGAGCTAAACATCAGATTATATTACCAAGTGATCATAAACTTACGTACTTGATCATAGAAAATGAACATAAACGCTTGATGCATTGTGGCGTACAACAATTATTATTTTCTATTAGGCAAAAATTCTGGCCACTATCAGCAAGAAACATCTGTAAAAAAATAATCAGAAATTGTTTAGAATGTATAAAAGCCAAACCTAGAGAAATGAATTATTTGATGGGTAACTTACCTGAGTTTAGAGTGAATTGTACATTTCCGTTTCAAAATGTTGGTATAGATTATGGCGGTCCTTTTTCAATAAAAGACAGAAAGCTTCGAGGTTCGAAAATCATCAAATCTTATTTGTGCTTATTCATATGCATGGGTACAAAAGCTGTTCACTTAGAGTTGGTGACAGATCTCACCACCGAAGCTTTTTTTGCGGTGTTAAAGCGATTTATTAGTAGACGAGGAAAACCCTCAAATATATTTACTGACAATGGGTCAAATTTTGTTGGAGCCAATAGTCAACTCGAGAATTTGTATTCATTTTTGAGAAAAGAAAATATGTCGATTTCCAATGAACTGGTTAAGGAACAAATAAAATGGCATTTCATTCCTGCCAGGTCCCCCAACTTTGGTGGAATATGGGAGGCAGGCATAAAAAGTGTGAGATTCCATATGAAAAGAGTTTTAGGAAATAATTTATTCACATATGAGGATTTTTCGACTGTGTTGACACAAATTGAATCGATTCTCAACTCTCGTCCCCTATGTCCTATAACCTCTGATCCCGATGACTTGACTGCCTTAACACCTGCCCATTTCCTGATTGGCAGACCGTTCACCAACCTTCCGGTAATCAATTTACTGGACATTCCCGAAAACAGATTGAAGAGATTTCAACGCCTTCAAAGCATGGTACAGCACTTGTGGATACGCTGGCACAAAGAGTACCTGAATGAGCTCCAAAATCGAGTTAAGTGGAAAGAGAATTCGCAGCAGCTCCTCAAGATTGGGTCATTGGTATTGATGAAGAACGACTCTACTCATACCAGAACATGGCAGCTAGGCCGAATAATATCGCTTCACCCTGGAAATGATGGAGTCGTGCGAGTTGTTGACGTTAGGGTGCAGAATGCTGTTTTCCGTCGAGCCGTAAACAAATTATGCGTTTTGCCGATAGACCAATCGTGACCGATACTTATTTTCTATTTCGTTGAAAGCAATTGTTTCAAGGCGGGCAGTATGTTAAAGTAAAGATGCCCTGTATTTTTATATCAACGTATCTGATAATATTTGATATTGTCAAAAGTGTTTTTTTGTTCTTGTTTATTGTCAAATAAATAATTTCGAATCATCAAGTCAATTTCATATACAGTCCACAAATTGAAGCAAAATAAATAATAAATACGAGACTAGCTAACACTACCATCATCACAAATTCAGTCACCTATCAAAATACATATGTAATTCTCGTCGTTTCTATCGAAAAAAATATCATCAAGATCTGACCATCGGAAAATCTTCTCTCGCCTTAACAATATATCTACACTATAACTCAAACCACCATGCGAGTGTTGAAAAAGGTACAGAAAAACGTCCTGATGATGAAACAAAAATAGTATGCAATTCATCAGAAGAAATCGTTGGAGAGTTTGATACCATGAAATCAATTTTGAATGAAAATGGATATCCAGATGATTATAGGAAAAATACTTTGAGTAAAATTGAGAACCGTTATACCTCATGGACATAGACTGTGTGAAAAGCTAAAAGAGATCGGCAGCAGGTTGAATATTAGAACAACATTGAAAACAACAAATACTACACGTCCAATACTAACAACACTAAACCATCTTACATAACAGAAAATACAAATATTTGTATTCATCAAATTCTTTGTTCGTGCGGTCAAAAGTACATCAGTGTCGATATCTCTGGAATTGCGATTGGGTGAACACAAGATGTACATCAAGAACAGACAAAAAGGGGTGGTTGTTGAATTGCACTCAAATGAAGGCAAGGGAGGGCACTAGTAGGCCATTTTGCCTTGGAGGTTTACACCATCTGCGCCAGACTGATGGTAGTATGTTTTTAAAAATTCATCACTGATTGAAGAATGACAGAGCTATTGTCAAATTGGATTAGATCAGCTGAAGCAATTCGAAATGCTATATTACCGTTAACAGATTTCATGGTATTTCATCAAACATTCGAGTTATAGTCCATTGCTTCTCAAAAAAAATGTTCTTGAAGTAGTAATCCCGACACTAATTTTTCATCAGTTCGGAAGCTACACACAAAAAATAGGATTATGAAAACTCAAGACAAGTATGAAGTACACGAAAGATTTGCTGGAAAGCAATAATTATTTGTAGTGGGGCACTTAATCCACTGTATGCCAGTTTAGACTCAGGAAAGTTCATTTTTTTATTATTCGGCAACAAATACGTGCTACTTCTATCGACTATTTCATTGAAACAATACGTATCTGAATATAGATCCGTATCCGAAAAGTATATTGAGGATTGTTTGAACGTCATTTTTTTGTGGTGGATCAATATTTGTTCCGTAGTTTTTTGGGTTTGTGACCTACCACAATCTGAAAAATTAAGAATTAAGATTGGAATCTATGCAAGTGCAGAAATAATTTGATAAATGTCAATCACGAAAATTGTCTTCACCAGGAGTCTGCATTTGAAAAGGAATTCGCCTAGAAGTTTTGAGAACGGAAGCAGATTTAGTTTCTGAACGTTAACGATAAGTATTTTCATATATCAGTTCTTATTATTTTTTTGATAGGCAAAATTTGAGTTATACGGGAATTCGCTAACTATTTGGACTTATTCTATCCAGAAAGAACTTTTTTCAATTGACGCAGCAACTTTTCGAGGTTGATTGAAAATTTGCCCTTCTACACTTGTATAGATTCCAATATTAATTTTTATTTTTTCAGATTGTGGTAGGTTACAAACCCAGAAAACTACAGAACAAATATCGATTCTCAACAAATGACGTTCAAACTATACTTTACGACTTTTCCACTTGTCATAGAAGAAATGCATTTCATTTACCCCCCTATTAACTTATCAAAAAATCTTTGTAGTTGTGACTACTACTACTAATCTGATATAGTAGCAGAGAAAAACAGTTTTCAATGCCACTACACTAATTTTCTTGTTTCAAAAAGTATTCAACGAACTGAAGATGGTCTAATCGAAGACCGAAATGTTGGAACTGGTTCATTTGTTTCCTCCAAAATGGAGAACCAACGTCAACTCAGTCAAAAGTACTTACGGTGCTGACAAATGTAGTTCAAATGCATGGCGCAGTCGGTATCGGACCACAGCCAGCCTTTGGTGCCGTCGTACCGTGCGCACTCGCCGTTCCCCACGGGCAGGTTCCAGAAGGAAACCGTCACGTCGTCGCCTGTCAGCCACTTCCAGCCCCTGGAGTCGGGGTCCCTCACGGTCCCCATCCAGTACTGTCCGCTCGAGTCGCTGCGGTGCCGCCGCCACAGCTCCCAGCTGATGAAGCCCTGCAAGGCGGGGTTGCTCTCGTCAACGAGGGTGCCGCCCCGCGACCGGCAGAAGGACAGGGCGTCCCGGAAATTCATCGGCTGCCTGTTGTAGAAGATGTAGCACTTGCCGTTGTAGGTGGCGGTGCTGCCTGGAATGTTTGAAATGATTGATGATGGTTTATTCGTCTTTGAGGTCTTATGTTATAAGACATGTCGAAAAGTAAGAGCTTAGCGAGACCAAGAGATTAGTCTTGATCTTGTCTTGTCTTCTCAAGACCAAGAAGACTTGACTTTCGAGAACAAGAACAAGAGTCTTGGTCTTATTCTCGAAATGAAAATAATGAACTTCAATGTACTCAATATTAAAAACTGATGAAAAACGTTGGCAACTTATTTCAATCACTAATTATTCATATGGTATATATTTTTCAATTCAATTCAGTATAACAGTTTAACATTTTACATTTCACAACATACAGGTGTATGATGTAAGGTCGCAGTGGTCCAAAACTCCTACTATTGAAGAAAGAAAAAATATAAGTCATTCAGTTTGAATTTTAAATTTTTGGAAATATAACTGCGTCATTTCCAGCTGAACTTGGCAACGATTTTCATTTCAAATGAATCATCTTGTGTATTGATGCATACCTATTTGAATTTAAGGTTGAATATTGTATTATTATTTCATACCTATCTTCAACTGTTTTTGAAATAATGACGAGTGAAAAGTGAGATTTTGCAATTATCGACAGCCTATTACCGTAGCTCTATTAACTCACCCCGTATATAGGTTATATTTTTATTCTTTTAAATACCACATAGTAGGTAGATATTCATTCATTGGAAACTTTTGTAGTGCATTGTCAAGTTCTAAAATTGTTCTAAAATTGTTCGTTTTCGTTAACCAGCTGACGAACGTCAACCCTCAAAAGTCGAAACTTGTGCGAGCAATGGATCAACGAGGCCTTACCTTTTAACGTGCGATTACCCAGCATGGTGGCCCGGCTAACTGGATTGCTAACTACATTGTTTATAGATATATAGTTGGTCAATGCCTATGTAAAAATGATTTGAAGCGATTTTGTTACGCAATCTACACTATAATGTCGATATTTTCGTTTACTCGAAAATGCACTACAAAAGTTTTCTACTTAAAGAGAAAATAGGTGCACAGTTTCATCTGTCAGTTTGACTGAAATGTTGAAAGGAAGATATTGAAGTTTCAAAATGAGTTGACGAAAAATTTGTGAAGGAAATTGAAGTTTAGACATTGAAATAATCTTCAAAACATGAATCATTTACGACAATGACAAAAAATGCTATTTCTGTTATGGAATTGATTGCCATCTTTTGGTATTATGTATAAGTAATGAGAAAAATGTTTGATTCAGACTACAACGTACGCAAGAAAAACAAAAGAAAAGACATGACTTGGAAACGGAATCACTAGTGCTATCTACCCGTCGTATCCATCCCTTCAAATGATAGTCCCATGAGGTTGACTAATCTTTAAACAATATATCTATATACCAAGACTTGATAAATCTTCTCAAGACCAAGAGTTTACTTTCGAGACCAAGACCAAGAGTATCTCGAAAGAAAAATAATAAAATTAAATTTACTCAATATCAATAAAAATCTGATGGGGAATGTTATGACAATTCAATTCAATCACTTATTTTTTATAAGGTAGGTATTTTTGTTCACTCAAAATCGGAAAAACATTTCTCAAATTCAGTATTGCAGTTTCACAGTTTACAACAAACAGATGTATGTTGTGAGGTCGCAGTGGTCCATACCTCCTACTATTGAGGGAAGAAAAACATATAAGTTAGTCGGTTTGAATTTGAAATTTTCAAATTTCTGGAAATATACCTGCGTTGTTGTCACTTCCAACTGAACTTGGCAACGATTTTTATTTCAAATATATCATCCTGTAAATTGATTCATACCTGTGAATTTTAGGTTGAATATTTTATTGATATTTTTTACCTATCTCCAACTGTTTTTGAAATAATGGCAAGTGAAAAGTGAGATTTTGCAATTATCGACAGCCTATTACTGTAGCTTTATTAACTCCCCCTGTATATGGATTATATTAATTTTTTTAAATACCACATAGTAGGTAGATATTCATCTATTGAAAACCTTTTGTAGTGCATTGTCAAGTAAACGAAAATGTCGACATTATACTGTAGATGGCGTAACAAAAAAAAGCTTCAAATCCTTTTTACACAGGCACTGACTAACTACATTGTTTATAGAGATACAGTTAGTCAATGCCTGTGGAAAGAAGATTTGAAGCGTTTTTGTTACGCAATCTACAGTTTAATGTCGATATTTTCGTTTAGTTGAAAAGCCACTATAAAGTTTTCTACTTGAAGGGAATATTTCCCCCATATATGAAATGTCCCATAAGAGCAATGCAATTATCGAAAACTTAGAGCGGTAATTGCATTGTATCAAGTCACAACAACAACACATTTAAAACCGTATCGCTAGACGTCAGTGAACAACACAAATGAATGTCAGATAGACTTCAAAAATAGAAAAACATTTCGCGTTTAGGTGAGTACTCCATACAATATATAAAGTATAAATGAACAAAAAAACAACATTTCCTTGAGAATTTCTTTATTCGTGAAATATTCCAATGAATTACATTTGTGCATAAAAATGATCAGTTCATTTTGCATTCAAGCGTGATATCTTATACAAATTGTATTCGGTTATTTTCATATTTTGTAAAAGACCCACAATATGAAAATAAACTCTTGCAATTTTTAGATATCACGTTTCCTTGCAAAATTATTGGTAATTTTTATGCACTCGTGCAATTATAACCGAAAGTAGGTGCAGAGTTTCATCTGTCAGTTTGACTGAAATGTTGAAAGGGAGATAATGAAGCTTCAAAATAGAGTTGACAAGAACAAGAGAATCTTGAAATAAAAATTATAAAATTCAATTCAATTATTTATTTTTCATACGCTAGGTTTTTAATTTTTGCTCACTCAAAATCGGAAATACATTTCTCAGATTCAGTATTGTAGTTTACAACAAACAGGTGTATGTTGTGAAGTCGCAGTGATCCATACCTCTCTATTGAAGAAAGAAAAAAAAAAGTTATTCGGTTTGAATTTGAATTTTTTGATTTTTGAAATATTTCGGAAATGGAATAGTTACCTAGGTACCTCAACGTCGCAACGCAAGCTTATCAAACGTTTTGAGTTCTGTTCAATAGATAAATAGTGATGTTTTTATTACCTATTCACTCTTCTCAATGGATAATAATGAATGAATTCACTTATTTCAAATAGAGCGAATTGGAGCCATTAGCTCCAAATTGATCCAACCTCTTCATAGCTCTTATCCATTTCTTTCGATTTCGGGCATCCATTGGATCTCTTATCGAAATCATTTTTTCACACGATTCCTTCATTTGCCAAAGACAAAACAAAAAGCTTAAAATCAGAATAAGTGAACATTCTTGAAGCTTTGACTGGTCCGAAATTTCAAATTAAAACAGATATCCTCTAATTTGATTAGCACATTATTCATCTATCGGATACAAAACTGATTGTTCTATAAAAATAATTTGATTGACATGAATGTATTCCTTGGGAACGTAGCGGGTAACGGTCCTAACTACATCACAATCAACTTTCACTGGGACCTTATATATTTCTTCTATTCACCTAGTCCCCCCATGAGAAGAACACCATCTAATTACAAGCTATAGTTATTATTGTCTTTTCCGTCATTAATCATACCTTTATTCCCAAGATAGTTGTTCGAAAAATACGTGTTACCACGCCCCAGCCGTCAATGTTGACAAATGGTAATGGAAAAAAGATAGGGAATTAATCTTGTATGAAAGAAACAAGGAGTATTTGTTTTCTGCATTCGATTGTACCGATGACTTGTTGAAAGTAGTCCAAAAATGCCTTGATTTCACTGAAGGATATGATTCTGAATGAAACAGTCGCAACTCACTTTGTTACATCATATGATGATTTAATGAGATAAGGATTAGTTTTCAAGAAGACTTTTTTGGTTGATTCTACCGAAAGCGTGGATATATAACTATTCATTTCTAGTTATGGAAATAAAAAAAAGTATAGTTATGTTTCCAATTAGATACAGTTTCATTTTGTATAACGAACGCGATTTATGCAAAGTGGCGTGCGATACGAAAAATGGAATTTTATATCGTGTTCCATAAAAAATTTTCACAATTTCAAAGGGTGAAATTGTGTACTTCAGAAAATTCTACAAGTATAAAGTTTTTTCATTATATCGTTTGTCTTTCACAAGCTAAAAGACTTAGAGTGGGAGTGAAAAAAAAAAGTAAGAAATAATGATTGAAAAAGTCTTTTGAATGATATGGAAAATACGAGAGAAAACGTTCTAAAGTAAACAATACCTATAGTAATAAACGATGAGATTGGAATCTTTGGTGTGAGAGTTGAAACTTTTTCTAGAGATCAATTACCCTAACACCAAACTGGCACTTTTTGCACTTGACGCGCGTTTCGCTAACAAGGTTAGCATTTTCAGGAGAAACGAATTGATACTCAGTATCAATATAGGAGTATCAACTTTCTTCTCCCGAAGATGCTAAAACGGTTTTTATTCGACCCATTCATTATAAAGGATTGGTATCCTATAAAACACCGATTATCCCTTCCTACATAAATGAATGTGGCACTAGTTAAAAAAAAAAGATGAGTGAGATCTGGTGGTCGTGACATGTCATTGAAATATTTTGTTGATTCCAAAACTCTTTTCGAATTGTCAAAATTATTTGTGAAAAAATATTTTTTTTATTAATCGAAGACTGTTGGAATACTGAACCATAATTCATATGATAATTGTTAGTTTTCATTTGTTCATTTATTTTTTTGTTATCATCCAACTCGTCATTATTTGGGTAATGGGATTGGTTCGTACTTTCATTCACATCATTCACCTGATGTAAAGTTCACTTCAAGGGATCGCCCGGTCCATAAAGATTCAATAGATTATTGCATATTAACGTTTCAATTTTTATAGTGCGTCCTTTGCATCCATAGTGTCTAGTTATAATCAATTGTTTTTTTATGTTTTCATCGGGGACTCCTTTCCAAACTGCCGTCTTATAGTTTGCCTCCTCAGTTCTGTACTTTGTTGAAGAGTTTCTTGTCTGATAGATCTCTGTATGTGGTTGATAATGGAATATCATCTGATATTCTCTCAATAAATGCAGGTGTTCCACAGGGTTCAGTTCTGGCGCCCACTTTCTTTCTGCTTCATATCCATTTTCTAGAGAAAACATCTTGTTCAATACATAGTATTGCGGACTACAGTACTTTTCATACCAGCTCCTCTTCCAGAGTCCCAGTACCAGCTCGAGAAACAAAAATTCAAAGAAACATTCAAGTCAATAGAATTAAAGACGACTTGGCAGAAATAATAGAATGATGTAACAGGAACTTGGTGGAATTTAATGATACGAAAACCCAAGCATGTCTCTTCTCAAGAAAAGTCGATCTATAATCGTCTGATATTCGGATGTCAGGAGTAACTATTCCTACAAAATCAAGTACATCGATGCTAGGAATTACAATCAGTGATAATCTCTCATGGGAAAACCATGTGAGATCGATCGCTAAAGATGCTTCCCAGAAACTTGGATTTCTATTCCGTGTGAAGAAATACTTCACTTCTCGTCAGCTTCTAATGATCTAACGCCCGTATGCACCGCTTCTACTTGATGGAGGTTCGACTAAGGTTAGCTTCATCTCTAACAAACAAGGAATCTGATTGGTAAATCCATAGCAACAAAACACAGCCTATTTAAACCATCAATAAATAGGAGCGGTGCATACGGGCATAAAAGGCTCAGATACGATCTGTCATGGAATACAGTTCTCATGTGTGGAGTTCGGCACCAAAACATTCATTGAGGCTTCTCGATTCTATTCAGAGAAAGGCAATTCTTCTTGTTGATGATTCTTCACTCACAGACTCGCTCACTTCATTGGAACATCGTGAAAGGGTCGTTGACTTGTTTCTCTTCTATAGATACTTTCACGGTCGATGCTCTCCCGAATTGTTATCAATCGTTCCACCCTTGGTGATATCTACACGGATGACTAGACGAGTACAGAATTCTCACCCTTTTGTTGTGAATGTGGAAACCTGTCGAACCTCTCTTGCTAAGGGATCTTTTTTCAATAGACCAGCTGAGCTTCGGAACTCCTTACCATACGAGGTTTTTCCTGAGGCTTACAAATTCAAAGTTGATGGTAATTTGTATCTCCTGTCCCTTGATTCACGCGGTGTTCTTTGAACATAACAGGGCTTTTCTTTCATGTGAATCTACATATAAAAAAATATATTCAAATTATTCATCCAATCACTTCCTTTGAAGTTTGTATGCAACTCCGGTACAAATAGATATGAGTAGATTGCAATGAAGAGTTGATTAAAAACTTATTGATAAAATGATGTAGTGGAATGAAATGCTGAACTGGAAGAAGTTGGTTGGTAGGTTTACTAGTGGGTTTCATCAATTTATTTCCCCAAACTATGACGAGAAATGAATTCGAAATGAAAATAATTTGGATAGCGAGCATTTTCCAACCGTCATATCATTCGTATTATCTATCAAAGTAATTCCGAAAGTAATTTCTCTCTCAAATTAGTTAGGCGGCTTCATTTAATAAAAAAGTCAAATATGAATCACCTTCGAGAACGAACCCTTCATTCAAAATCGCCCTGAAAACATTTCATCACCCTCACCCATTCCAGGTTAATATATTGGAGGAAATTTCGATTAATATTCGACTATCACACTAATTGCTTGTATAATGGAAAATTACATCAATTATTGTTCGGAGGAAAATTGCAATTCCAATGATGGAATTGGAACTGAACACTCGGAATATATTTCCAATCATTTTATATAGATTGCTTTTGAAATGGAATATATGAATTACAAATGAGAAAAATTTTTTCTCATTACAACTTTCGAGAGGCATGAAATATACGTTCTTACAACCGTACAACACACGGCATGAAACAAACTCTGTTATACCTAGAACTGAAAAAACGATTGGACAGAAATGCTACACCGTTTTAGGCCCTAAACTTTTCAATGAGTTACCGCCCGAACTCAGGAAAATAAACTCATACGAAATGTTCAAGAAGAAAGTTAGAACTTGGCTATTCATTACTTCCTTGGGAACAATAGAAAGTTTCATAGCTACAAACAGAGAATGTTTTAGACTTGCAGGAGGTACTAATAATATGGTATTCAGCTAAAATTATTTAAACGTGATTTTAGTGCCAACACTCTTCATAATCAGTTATAAATTCCAAAATTTTGAGTTTATGTATTGTCCAAAACTTTTATGACTACAATTATACCTATAACTTTATTTTTGATTGTCTAGTAGTCTAGTCTTCCAGTTTAACTTTCATTTGTTTAGTTTTAATGATTTCTAGATTCATATACATCATTATTTAACATACTTGGAGAATAATTGAATTTAAATGGTGTAATGTTTAATGTTTGTGCAAATACCTCATGTCAGGCACGGAATAATTCCCTGTGGTTTTCAGTATTCATTTATTTTAGTATTAATGTGTTTATGGTATTCAAAAATTTCTAATCCATACTGTGAATGAACCCTTTGTAATTTGAAACACCAACCGCAGAACTCCATCGGAACCAAAATTTCAGGTATGAATTTCAACAAAATCTATAATATTATATGGAATCAAATGAATCACATTAGTCTTGTCGAAGTAACATTCCAATATTAATCAAATCAACCACTCGTTCTCTTTTTTTCACAAAGAAATAACATTGAAACCTACAACCGATTGTAAATGGTTTGATTCATATACCCAATAACTTATTTCTATTCTTCATCCATGGCAAAATTATTGGGTTAATGTTCTTGTCGCCGCTATCGCATTAATTCTAGAAGTAAATTTCAATTTTCAATTTTGTTCACATAATATATCATTTGACCCCACTTTCCATCTGGAATTTTGGGAGTATGACACCTCCTCGCTATGTTGAAGATTATAATCAAAATGGCATTTTCACTTCAAATCACAAACAAAGGAAAAAGCTAGGTATATACTATCGTTGGACCAATCTATATGTATAAAGATATATATATATATATATATATATATATATATATATATATATATATATATATATATATTTCTCTAGACTTCTTGACAATCTTGACTTGGTGGCAAGGCCTAAGTCTTCTTAACCCCCAGCACTCATCTTGAGAGAGGGATGGTATTTATAGGTGTATAAGAATCCGACGTTGTTGAAACTGTCGGAACATATACAGGTCTGGTTTGAAAAGGATTAGTTAATGGATTTGTTCGAAGGGATAATAATGATTTCCAGGAATTGGGGAGTCTTCGTGAGTCGTTTTTCAAATTCTATTCACGAATGATTCTGGAGTGGAGTGTTTTTGCTGTGGCAATGGTCTTCGTATTTTTGAAGTCAATTTTGTGTCCGGTTTCGTAGTGGTGTTTGAAGAGAGTCGAGGTCATGTTCGAATTATGTACTGCTAGTTCGTGTTCGTAGGATATGTTTGATACTCGTCGGTTCGTCTGTCCTATATGATATGTTCTTCTCGGGCAGTCGTGGCAAGGAATTTCATATATTCCTTGTGATTCGTTGGGTATTGTATCTTTAGGTGAGCGCAGGAGCAGAAAAGAGGATATTTAATTGTTTCTATATATATATATATATATATATATATATATATATATATATATATACATATGTTAGCATGAAGATTCTCACGGACGAAGTATGATGAGTTGTTTTTTCGGGTTTCATTCCGAGAAGTCGAAACTTGTGCGAGCAATGATATATATATATATATATATATATATATATATATATATATATATATATATATATGGTCAGATATGTGCTGACTGGATCTTCCGAGTCGCCCTCAATGCTTCAACAAACGAGACGACTCACAAAGGCTCCCCAATTCCTGGAAACCATTACTGTCCCTTCGAACAAATTCATTAATTAATCCTTTTCAAACCAGACCTGTATATGGTCCGACAGTTTCAACAACGTCGGATTCTCATACAGCTATACATACCATCACATACCATCCCTCTAATCACACAACCACAATCTTCACTTTGTCAAGATGAGAGCTGGGGGTTAAGGAGACTCAGGCCTCGCCACCAAGTCAAGAAGTCTTGAGAATGGCTCCAAAGTGGGAGCCGAAACGTCGATAGAAGAAGAATTCCAGACGCGGTTCATCCGGAAGTTCCAGTCAGCATATATATCAGTGGCTATATAATTAACAATTAATGAAATTATAGCGGCATTTAGCCAAACTAGAATTCAAGAAAAATAAACTTCCTCAAGCGGGATTCGAACCCACGTCTTCCATTCTCTCTAACCACAGAGCTCTCGGGGACATTGACTTCTCCATCGCATATTGGGAAGTCAGTATAATGGAAAAGTGTATAAAACTAGTGATAATAGTGTGATGGATAGACATAGATTGAGCTGCTTAATATTTCAATGTCACATTTCGTAAGTGAATTCCTGAACACTGTATTTCAAATATTCAAGAATGTTTCCTGGTTATATAACTTCCTGAAGAAGAGACAAATGAAGACTCGAGAGCTCGAACAGAAATGAAGAGTTCATTTATTCGTCGGACTGCAAAACCCGATATATTTCCATAAGCTCATGATTTGTTCAGTTGATCCAAACCCCTATCTTCATATCAGTTTCATTTCCAGATCAAATTTTCTCTCACATACAGAAAAGCGTACCCACTCTCAGATTAAAGAATCTATTACCTGGTGGTTGATCCCTGAACTGCGGGCATCTTTCAATGGGAAGCGCCTGATCGGTGTACACGAAAGCTTCGCAGATCGACAGCTGGCTGGGGGCCGGAGCTTCCAAATGAACGCTCACGAAAGCTCCCGGCATCGGCGGGTTGCAGGGGAGGAACAAGGGTTGTCCTTCCTCCAAAAAACCGGTGAATCTATTGCAGATGGGATTGGTCCCTAAATCAGGCCGGTTGTTACCAACCCGTACGACGATTGTTGCTGGTTTTTTCGCACCTGTAATGGAAATATGTTACATGAGGAACAATGATATGAAGTGATATAGTGAGGGGGAGAGGTTTGAAATGCAGTTCTCTATTCAGTGGGGTCCATCTAGTTTGCCAACAGTTAGTGCCTGTTCGATAAGCATATAAGATCCACTTAGAATAAATACCCTCGATTCCGACAGCATACAGGGCAGGTCGTAAAATTATAAAGAGTACCTTCATTCTGAAAAGTACAACAAAAGTTGTGTAACAGAGAGTTTTGCTCAAATCTAAAGTCATGACCTCTTGATCAAATTTTTATTATTTTCTGTACAATTTTGAATTACTCCCGTATGAGATATTCTCCAGAATTGTGATTCAAAACATATTCGAAAACTCATGTATATACTTATTTTGTATGGAACAAAATGATTATTCAACCAAGACTTCTACTAATAAGCGCCACTTTAACAATTGTTTGAAACTTTCCACCAGAGAACGTATCGCTCATCTTAAAATGTCAATAGCTTGGCGTGTTTTGAATTGATTATCTGGATCATTCTGTAGAGGAAAATAAAATTGAAAATGAAAAATTGTTGTTTTCGATGAAAAGGGCTTTTTATCGAGTATCGTCTTATTCTTTAAAACATACAAATGAAAAAAAAATCATTTTACGAACTCAATAGTCAATCAAACTACCAAATCAATTGAAGGCAACCATTCAACTTCCACCTGTTTTCGAGAGTAGGTATCGGCCTAACGTGATATCAAATCTGATTCTAGGCCTATGTCCGAGTTCCGTAGCGGCCGAGTTCCATCCTATCGTTTACAACGAATTAACATCCAATACGACTATACTACACTGCCTCAATCTGAGTTTGTAGGTTAAGGTTAGCGGGGTCAGGGTCAGAATTCTCTAGAAGAGACCTTCAATTTATATTCCGTTGAACCAGAGGCAAGTGACTATGCACAAATAATTCAATATCGCATTCAACATCAATAGGCCAATGATTGCTTTTTACGAACTTTGAGGATGCATGGAGATGCTGGGTTTAATAATGATGACTAATCAAATATTCTGAAACAAGTAGAGCAGATAATAAATATCCTATTAATGTCATGATGGAAAAACTTTTTTCAGGTTAACTCACTGTTATAAACGAAAACTAATCATCTGACCAAAACTCAGTTTTAGTCTCCATTGGACTCATATAGTACACATCAAAAGTTTCAACCTCTTTCATCCCATCTAACCCTCTATTTCTGAACATTTCACTGCAACCCTTACCGAAGTGGAGCAACACTTTGATGAACGTAAATGGGGTATTCAGTTATAGATAATAAGGAAGGCAGGCTTATTCTCTGTGCAAATTAGTCAAAATTTGTATCGAGCTAAAACGTCGAACGTTGAATACATCCTACGTTGTTTATCTACTAGAAGTACCCTCCCCCGTGACCATGTTAAACGAAGTTCTATTGTGATCTGTACTGGAGGATGAATGGCCCTTGGGCCTATTCGGGTCTCAATAATGGAGTGGACACCAGGTGACCTAGCAGAGTGCACAACTTCAACTGTAATTCAAATAGATCCAAACTCATAACTATTTTCGTCGTAACACCAGCAATAGGAGTAAGCACCTAGTGAAATTATTTACCGGGCGTCAGTAATACATTTTTTGGAACAATTTTTTTCAGTCTGACCCCGGAAGAGAAAATACTTGAAGCTACACTTCATGTGAATCGGAGAATATGCGTTTGTTTGTACATAATGTATACTTCCAAACAGTATGCATCATGAATAGTTTCAATGAACATACTGTCAAAAGTATATCAACATCCGTGAATCATACTGGTACTGGTGTTTGTCTTACGGTATAGGTGAAGGAAGAATAACTGACATTTAATTGCATCGCTCCATTTTTTCAATTGTGTGTGCAATATCGAAATATTTGCACATTTAAATACACTCATGAAAAAACACTGAATTGTACAAAGGCGTCGGGAATATATAGTTTTCCATTCCCTACCTACAACCATTTCTTTCAAATCTTATCCGTTCTTATTGTATCACCAAGAAGAGGAATTCACTAGATTAATATAATAGAATCCATATTTGGGAATTCTCTCTCCTAAACTAAAAAGCTTTGCTACCTTATAATATCAGTTTTTGGGGCAGATTGGTATATTTGTCCAGAAACATAACAGCAATATAACGAAAAATCGAATTTTTTTGTAAGAAGGTGAAAATTACTTTCAATTTACCCTTGGCAAAGTTCATGAAACTACTCCGCTTCCTTTTTCAAGCCCTTCGGAAAGATTATTTCAGAGATTCTACCAACCAAGTAGGTATTTATTTAGACATATCCTCACCTAACTTGAGAAGACGAGATTTAGATGAATCGAAATTATCTGAACACATATCACCAATGGTACATACATGGTGGAATGGAATAATATGAAGGAAAAAAATGGCAATAAAAGGAAACTCAAAGAGATAACTCGTATATTGTTACAATTGTTGTGTCAAAATCAGCACTTGGTAAAACTATTGAGCAGTTGCCCATTTCCATGTCACATATCGACAGAACACACAATAAGTAAAATATCTAAAGTAATTTTTCCAAAGGGCTCGAAAGAGAAAGCAGAGTAGTTTTGGAAATGTCGCCAATCTCTGAATTGACAAAGAATATATGTAACTGACAAAATGGCCAGTAAATTTTGTTTTTTCGTAAAATTTGTCCTGGAAACATATATTTTAAGGATTTAAAGCTTTTCCATTAGATTGTTAACATAATTGTTGAGTTAGATAATAAGAACAGAGATAAAAAATAAAATTGTGCTAGAGGTTTGGTCAATCTAATTAACGATTTATTTTATAGTACATACCACAACAAGGCTTTCCAAAATCCAGTCGAACCAACTGCACCATGTAAGGCTCCAACAGATTGACGTACCACCATGGACTTCTTTCCGTCTTCGTCAGAGTACATGTTTCGCTATTGAAAAAAGCGCTCGTACTGCCATCTATCGCTTTTTGAGGTATACCACCGACCTCTGTACTTACTTGCATGGGGGCTTTGCCAGCTGCTACGTTGAGAACTGAAGAAGAGAAAAAGAAAATGTTTACAACGGCTTCTGAAAGTGGTATCAGAATCAGTGTAATGTTTGAAATATGAAAAGTAAAAAGAAGTTTTTAGGAGCAATTACCCCAACACTGATATTATTTGCAATCCACGTGCGTTTCGCTTACATAGTTGAAAAAAAAATTGTTTGGATAATTATTGATCTCTTCCGATATCACTGTTCAATATCAGAATAATTTTTTTTCATCATATTATATTGAATATGCTAATATCAAATTTTTAATGGTAATTACTATCCAAAAATGTTCTTCAACGATTTTACACAATCATTGAATCTCCTTGATTTCGTTTATCTATTCTGTAGATTATCTGTATAGTTGATGCTTCAATTATTTAACAGGGTTGAATCCTAGAGATATTCCACTTATCTGCTGTGAACCAAGAGACTTGTTGGATATTTATTTCTCATAGACCATTTTTCCATCGAACTACGAAACTGAGTGTTCCTTCTGAGAATGGAACTGAGGAGGCCTTGGTGAGGTGGAGAATGAGCTACTCTTCTCCATTTTTTTATATGCACACGAAAGGGATGCCCTGAAATGTTCAAAGAACACCGCGTGAATCAAGAGACAGGACATAAGAATTAACATTTACTTTGAATTTCTGACGTTTGTAAGCCTCAGGAAAAACCTTTTTTGGCAAGGAGTTCTAGAGCTCAACTGTTCTATTGATAAAAGATCCCTGAGCAAGAGAGGTTCGAAAGGTTTTCAAATTTACAACAAAGTGGTGGGAATTCTGTACTCGTCGAGTCATCCGTGAAGATATTGCCAAGGGGGAATGATTGATAACAATTCGGAAGAGCATCGACCGTGAAAGTATCTATAGAAGAGAGACAAGTCTCCGACCCTTCTACGATGTTTCAATGAAGTGAGCGAGTCTGTGAGCGAACAATCACCAACTAGACGAATTGCCTTTCTCTGAATAGAATCGAGAAGCCTCAATTGATGTTTTGGTGTCGAACTCCACACATGAGAACTGTATTCCATGACAGGTTTTCTCGGGCAAATCATTGATATGAAGCAGAAACAAAGTGGGCGCCAGAACTGAACCCTGTGGAACACCTGCATTTATCGGGAGAATATCAGATGATACTCCATCAATATCCACATACAGGGACCTATCAGATGAGAAACTTTTCAACAAAGTACACAACTGAGGAGGCAAACAATAGGACGGCAGTTTAGAAAGGAGACCACAATGCCAAACTCGATGGAACGCTTTTGAAATATCGAGTGCAACAGCTATCGTTTCTGCGAATTTCTCGATTGAATGCTGCCAAATATGAGAAACATAAGCCAATAAGTAACTGGTTGATGTATTATGGCGAAATCCGTATTGTCGATCAATAATTATTCCTTATTACAAATTCAGAAATATGGCTCTCAAAAATAGTCAGGGCAATTTCCAAGACACGCGGAAGAGGTACTTTCCGAAGAAACCACAAAAAACGAAATTTCATACCAACTTGCATTAAGATGGATCCCACACGCAAACTTCAATTTGAGAAAAAATGTACCGGTTTCAGAAATTCCTAATCATTTCAGTAGTCTGTAATGAATATTCAACAGGTACAAAACAATGCCAAAAGTTGTGTCTAAGTTACCTAAGTGTGAAATGGAATATGTTAAAAAGTTGATTTCGGTATACTTGAGTACATCTTTAATTTAATTTTTTTGACGATTCATTTCTATATAATGAAGAGCATCAGAGCTCAACAGGGAAATTCTCAGTATTTTTTATCGATATCAAAGTTATGCTAATCAAAGCCTCAAATTTGGAAGTATTATTATACTATATGAAACGATTAGTTTATACGTAACCCATTTCCACCTTATTCTATTTTACATTTTGCGAACGAAAGGATATATATAGAAACCATGGTGATATTGGCTCATATAATTATTTTTGACAGAAACATTAGACGTACCTACAGCTCACTTAATAATAGATATTAGACGAAGTTCACATTTTTTTACATATAGCGCCAAGCAGCAACTGGCGGCTCTGACATATATCTTAGATTAAGGAGTCAGATGATTCTATTTCAGTATACAATTATTAGTTCAGATTGACGACCAATAAATATCGATCAAATCAAGAATATATACGCTTATTGGGGATTGGTATAGTCAGCCGACTAGTTGGCTAACGAATGGTAATGGTTCAAACTTTCTTTGTCTATATAATCAACATTATGGACACCTGTTGCATGGACTCAAAGATGGAAGAAATTCGAACTGAATCAACGTATTACGGAATAATGGAATTGGATTTCACAGTGGAATAGTTGAATATATAAAAGTCAACCAGAAAATTATTCCAGGAACCAGCAATCAAAATACAGTGAGTACACTCAACTTGAAAATGGGTTTCGACCATGTTTATTATCGTTTCATATTTCTTTTGTTTGATTATAGTATTTTTGAGGTATTTATATTTCTTATCTAGTCATTGTATAAACAATCGAAGTCTGAACTAATACCACTCACGAAGGACTATTGTCACTTTTGTTTTGTTCGAAACAAATAGTTGGCTGACTGAATTATGATAGCATTTTGATATTTCTGTTTGTTCACGTCTGAGAACAACTACTTCAATATTCTTATTTTATATTCGGAAGCACGATTATTTTGTGGGGAAAACAAAGTTTGAAGAACTATTTTTTGGTTTTCCTCCTCTGAATAAGGAGAATACATACAAAACGTTTAAAGAGGAACTGACTCAAAAAAATCAAACATTCTCTGGTACCTGTATCTCATTCATAGACGTTTGACTATTCAACGAAAAGGAAGGAAGAGTCTGAAACAATTTTATGATAGTCAGTGGAACCATACAATTTCCGTTGTTTATTGGGGTGAAGAGTAGATATAAGTCCTTCAATTCCACAAAAAAACATCACTTGTAACAATTCAATTTCAAAGATAATTCGCTGAAATCATTGATTTTTAAAAACATTTTCTTGAAAAAGCCATATTCCTAGACTCTAGGTTGCTTTGGCTTGCTTGCGCCTCGACTTAGCAGTCTTCATAGTTGTTCAGGAATGTTTAGGCTCTTCCTACCTGGTAAACAATATACTATTTCCGCCTCCCTTTCTCTGTCCAAAGTATACATTTCCTGGCGTCATTGTAGGGAGCAGAGTCGTACTTATCCTCCCTACGGAGGAAAAGTTATTCAGTTACTGATGACGTTTGATACGTCATCAATGAAATAACTCATACGACATTGACGACCCAGCATAAATTCTATTATATATAAGAATACACTTTACTGTTCATTTATAAAACACCTTTTATTTTGGATAATGGTACAAATCAGTGAAGAAGGTAAGATATGTTCAAGAAGTGAATGTATTGAAAAAATAAAAGTTAAACGTTAAATATTATAATAGAGCTACAGCAATACTCAATAATATTCAAGATGCCGCAAAAATTTTCTGCGTGCCTTCATTCAGCGCAAAGTGTTGATTATCAGACATTTTTCGTAATAGGTAAAAGGTATGATGTGAAATGTAGGTGTTGGTCCGAATCCAGCGTCAAGACCTTTTTTCTATTTTTTTATTCTTTGTTTTGTAGTTTCTCCCAATTTTGGGAATTTCAGGACCATGCTATACTCTACACACTTCTTAGTTTTAGTTCTTTATTACATTTCATTTGTTAGGTTCATAATAGTTATTTATGTATCAAGGGAATTAGGAGGGCCTTAATTACCGATGGCAAAGTTTGCGTCCCCAGGGGCCTCTGGCCCAAGGGACAGCAATTGCCTGAGGTTATTAAGGCTCATTAATTCCCGTGGTATATAGATGTACCAATTCATTTCCTTCTCGGTATATTTGAATCAGGTACCGTTGATTATAGTAGAGTTTTCTTGTTGCTAGATTGTGGCTATGTTACTTGTTTATAAACAGAACTTTGTTATCAAGCTGTGTTTGCGGTAAAAACGTGTTTTCTACCCCAAATATAATGGAGGATATTTTGAAAAAAGCTGAACAAGCAAGAGAATCATTAATTCCATTGAAAAGTGAAGCCGTATACCAAAAAGAATACAAGATATATCTGGACTGGCTGACACGGAAAAATGTTACTACTCACTATATATATATATATATATATATATAATTTTATTTTTACTTGTGAAAGGTAGAGGGAATTATAAAATCTATAATGTCCCAAGAGAGTTATGACCCTCTTTTTTGATAGCGTAACTATGACGATATAAGCTTATAATATCCCGGTCTGAAATAAATATTATTTTTGACTTGTTATTCGAAAGAGGCGAAAAAATCATATGGATAACATCGCAGTAAAGTGTCAGTGAACTTCATCCTTGGGAGGAAAAGTAGAACTTTTCTTCATTTTCATACAAAAAGCTATTTATACTAATCATAGAAACTCTACATGGACAAATACATTTGTTCATGTTTCATTGGAGAAATCAAATACTGAATTCAAAACGAGAAACGATTGATAACTCTTATTAAATAGTAACTTTTCAAACACTGTAAAAATTGAAGTGGATTGCAAATGTCGAAATATGAAATTTACCAAAATTTGTAGTAGATTCGTCCCATAGACATTATAACGGATGGACTGGCCCTAAAAGAGGGGGAACTGCGGAATGAGCAAGAAAGAATACTTCAAGTATCAATTTTCTTCCTAACCGTGTTAGCGAAACGCGCGTCGAGTGCAAAAATATTATTATTCTGTCCTTTACAATATCACTTCAATGAGCATATCATTTCTCTCTCTAATGTATTCCGCGTCGTGTTATACGGAAAACTGTCATGAAGGCCAGTCCATTAGTTATAATGTCCATGATTCGTCCCAGCTGATTGATCATGTCTAGAGTTTTTTACTAAACAATAGCGACTCAGTGATATCACCAGGGATTCTACAAGGTGTAACTGAATAAGTGTAAAACATTTAAGGAGGTGATGCCTCATCGAAAAATAGATAGGATCTTTCATATAAAGAAACGTCATTGGAGTATCCCTTGTTAAGATACAGTCCCAGAAAGGGGGAACATAAAATTTGTATAACAATTTTCTTCACAAGCACTGTAAAAGTTACAATATTGAAATTAAACTGACGGTTTGTACTACCGAAAAGACACTTAGCCAGTAATTTATTTGGTTCACCCCATGGTTGTAAGGGGTGGAAAACGCAACCCCTAAAATTTATTTCCAATGTAACTTTTTGTCTTATTATTTGTTCAACATTTATTAATTCATTTCCGATAGCCTGTTTCATTCTGTTTTTCTGTTGTTAATTTGTTACTTTAATAATTATGTACCCCCTTTCAGGGGCTGTATCTTGACAAGGGAGGATCCAATGAAGTTTCTTTATATGAAAGATCCTATTTTTTTTTTCGATGAGGAATCACCTCCTAAAATGTTTTACACTTATTCAGTTGCACCCTGTATACATCTCGCAATGAACTAACACCCTGTACGGTAGCTACTCCTCAGCCATATCTTCGCTGAATCGTTGGAAGCGTGTTGGTATCTCATTCGTTGTATCGGCGCGCTCAAATCGACATAACTGTACCGCAACATGTGCAATGAATGTGAAGATTCGAGAAATAACAACTGGAAACGCAATTTACATGGCAATGAAAAGAAAAGTTCAAGCGATTTCCAACCAGTCGTGGCACTGTTCACGCTCATTCTAGTATTCTCTTCATCGCTTCCTGGTTACTTTATTCGTGGCAGAGATCGAGGCAGGATTCCCTAATCGGCTGAGATCTGCTGTAAGCGGATTTAAAGTACTGCTCGTTGAATTGAGTTTTGAATAGCTACTCGCACGTTTCATCATTTTCGCGAGAATGCCAATAAATCCTGCTGTATATTTTTAAGACAGATTTAATTGTTTCTTCCAAACAAAAGAAACCCTGCTTTAGTTTTCATATCGAGAAGATTTCGGTTAATTCCGCTGGATTTGTTATATGATGTAGTACAGGGTTTCTCAAAGTAGGCTAAGCGAACCCCTAGGGGTTCGCCATTCTACAGCAGGGGGTTCACGACAAGCTTCACGTAATTGTGGTTTGATTCTCTAATTTCCATTTTAAAATGGAACCTAGCTCAAAAGAGTAAACTGGTTCAAAAGAGTAACCTATTTAGCTGACATTTTTTCTTCTTTCAATGAAACGAATGCTTCGATACAGGGTTCCACGTGCCGTATATTCAATTTTGGAAAACTTCCTTGAGATCAAATATCTCTGAATGTTTTTCTCTTTTATATGGATTTATCACGACGAACGCCTCATCCGTGGATTCCGAAATGAGGGCTGAAATTGTTCTTTATCTTTCTCAGCTCTCCGAAAAACTGAAAAGGTCTTCCCGAATATTATTAATGCTAAAGATGGCTCGATTCGTATCCCATTTGCGGTCAAGAACGAGAGCAGAAATTCCAGTTTGAGTATCAAGCAACAGCAGTCATTATTAGAAATATCCGTAGGTGAAACTCTTCAAGCTTACTTGAAAAGGATGTCTTTGATAGATTTCTGGCAGCTAGACAAGAAGAGTATCTCGAACGTTCACACAAAGCGGTCAATTTTCTTTTACCCATTGCTATATCATACTGATGTGAAAGTGGGTTTTCACACGTGGTCATGATACAAACTAAATACAAAAATCAACTTGATCAGAATTAAGGTTGAAATTGTCCAAAATTACTCCCAAAATTGACTCCATTTGCGACAAGAAACAAGCACACCCATCATCAAAACTATATTTCTTCTGACACTTCATTTGTTACCTTTCATTGAAATATGAACCTCATTATCTTCAATAGACAATTTCATTATTTTCTCTGGGGGGAGAGGGGGATTCAATACGTTAGGGGTTTCGCTGTCACCTGGAAACTTCAATAGAGGTTCGAGGAGCCGAAAGTATTTTAATGAAAAGTTAAAAAGATAAAAATTCAGATTATACAGAGTTTCAAATTGTGATATTTCCCTAGCTTTCCACAGAATTCGAAAACGTATGACGTGGTCTTTAGGACATCCAATATAGAGTCATGATAGACTATCAACACTCCTGTGGGCGGAAGTTACCTATAAAATATTGGAAAGACGGTAGTATTGACGAATGGTTTTCAAGATAATCAAAGGAAAGTTTGGATAATATCATTGATTGTTACCTTGATAGTAGCGGCATATAGCGAATCACCTATACATTTATCCAAAAATAGGCGAGATATACTTCACCGTACCCTTGCCACTGCAGGAGAAAAAAATGTATACTACGTTCTTATAAAACAGTTGGAATTCAGAAGGTTCTCTTCAAGAAGCTATCGTTTTAAACAGAAAATGCAAATGAAGAAGTCAATAAACAAATATTTTATTGGCAACAGTTTGGGAACATGAAAAAAGTTCAAATGTGAACCTCTGACTATTGGTTATTTTTGTGATCAATATTCCTCCTCGCCAGAACAAGTCCTCCCCAAAAATGATAATCACGTCATACTCATACGTTTTAGTATCCTTAAGAGGTACGATAGCGACAATTTTTGCCAATTCATCTCAGGAGTGTGATCTAAATGATCTAAAACAGAATATTTTAATCCTTCATTCAACGGTGCAACGTTCGGATGATGTATTGTGTGGAATGTAGTATATTTTTTCCGAGTTGGTGCTATAGTGTGGTATACCTCAAACATATTCCTAAAACTTGAAATGAAATAAGTCATTCATGCCATGTTTTGATCATAATTCACCATCTTCAATATTGAAAGTATTATCTTCGGAACATTATATTTGAAAAAATATATTTCAAATGTGGAATGAATAATATGATGTTTATAGCTTCACAAATCCTACATCATATATTTCTTGAGAGTTGACCATAAAACATCGATATAAACTTTTATAATTCCTTGCCGAACCAGCTGAAATCATCCAACTATATAATATAGTTGGTAAATTCAGATGAATCCAAACAACACTTTGAAGAATATGAGATTTCATTCTATATAAAAATATCCCGAGAGGAATAAAAGAAAATTTTACTGCTACCTACAGGCGTCAGTTTGCCAAACTTCGAGAAAAAACTCGATGCGATGGGCAATTGTTAGCTGCCTAGATACCAATCCTGGTAGCTGCGATATCTTGATTGAATACACCAACTGACCAGTTGAAGCAGTAAATGCGCTACCGTAAAAATCAGTAAGACGCCCCAGAGCGTTTCGGCACCCGAGGCGATTAGCCGAACGTGGCCCGCACAAGCTTATGCCTTTTAGGCAGGTTTGATAAAGGAAGAGTATAAATAAAACTAAATAAATGAAAATTGAAACATGTCTCTCTACCAACATGTCAAATTTGAGCAACTGTCACTTAATTCCAATGGAATACCAACAAAAATTTCTTGACGTGCACCGTTTTTTTCTACAACTCATTGATTTTCAGTATATTATTCAATAAACGTTCATGTCATTGTGCGCATTTTACAACGTTCGTCCTTTGTATATCCAATCAGACAGTAAACAGTATTCGATACAATACCTTCCGATCAAATCATCTGAAAATGCTGTTACATACCAGCCCAATTATTCCGTCATTGTTAACCCTTCGTTACACTCCGAAAGCTATTAATTGGACGAGGGAGAAAAATATCCTTTGTGACGCTACAATTTCCATTTATCTGAGGAATTTTCATTTATAATTCGGCTGAACGAATCACCATTCCAAGATGACAGAGGAGATGCATCAATTTATTCAAATACTTTCGCAGTTAATAATTATCACGAATTTGATGCCTAATTGGTTACCTTCTGCCAAGTCAATGGATTCACGAGCAGAATCTAGCAGAGTAAGAACTTCATGTGAAATTATGGAGTGATTATTTTCCTCAATGCGAATTAACGATGAAAAAGTTGAAGGCTAGACTGCTTTCATAGATAGAAAATGAAGCATTTTGGCTCGCAATTTTTTCTTCCATCATGGATTCACTTGGAATTCTCACAGAAGGTAGGGAATAGCTCAAGGATCATTTTCTATATCGCTGTACGCTAGAGCCTTGGGGGTGATTGCCACCCCATCTTGGGGTAGGAAATTTTTCTTTACATTTTAACTCTAGGAATCAACGAAAAAAGTAATTCTGAAAAAAAATGTTTTATACGTTCTTTTCGTAAGAGTAATATTTTTTGAGTTATTCGAAGTTGAAAGTAACAGTTTTTTGACGAAAAAATCGACTTTTTTTAATGTTTTTTTGCGAATAACTCTGAAAATATGCATTTTATCAAAAAAAGGGTAGAGAGCCAACTTGTAGATTTTGAAAAAACATGCTTTTTCTATAATTTTCCTACGATAAATACGAACTGAGATGCAGGAAATTAATTCTTAGCTTTTTTCGTCAAATGTATAAATTGGAAGATTCAAAGAGAAATAAAGAGAAAAATTTGCATTTTTCGAAGAAAGCTCATACAATCTTTATTGAAGTATTCAATTAGAGCTTTCAAACAAACAAACAAAAATTTATCGAGCATGAAAATTGACCAACTTATGATCAAAATAAGATCGGTACCCGCTTTTTTCTACGAAAAAATCTGTGAATACAACCCGCAAAGTACCCCCTAATTGGAATTGATAGCCATCCTCCTGTGATTCTCTTTATATATGTAATATTAATACACCTACGAAGTTTGATAATTTGAAATGCCTGATTTCAGAAATTTGGAGTTTAAAGAGAAAACGATTTTTTTCAATTTCGTGGTTTCAATCCTTTTCTTAAAAATATCTCCCAAAAGACTAAAGATACGAAAAAAACAATATCGCACTAAATTTTAGCTTTCTTAATGACAAAAATTTTCCTATGTGCAGATTTTTTGTACAGTGAATATTCGGCGAGATATAGCCGTTTAACACCTACATTTACGATTGAACATCGCCTTATTCAAGCGCTTTGAACTCTCCCCATTTGAAAATCAAGAGACCTTAAGTAATTTAATCCACCAGTCTTATAGCTCTTGAAAAGCCCTACAACATATTTTTTGAACAAAATTTCCTATTACCTAAAATGAGGGAGCTATGCTTGAAAAACCGATCAATTTTTTTTTAATTCGAATTACCCGCTTCGGAGCGTAATTATCTACACGTTATATGTTCCACTTTTTCCATTCATATTGGAAGATAGAGAAGAAGAAACACCTGCTCGCGTGTGTGAGTGTATATTTCGTTGATTTCTCACCAGTGTATTGTAAAGTTCGAAGATATTATAAAAATTTCAATGTTTTCAAGGGTAGTTTTTGACAAGGGTGGGTTGAAACATTATGAAATTGTATCCTAAAGCATGAAACAATCATTATATAACTATTTTTACCCATATTTAGGTTTTTAATGTTATTTTAAAATTTTTGAAAATAAGGGGTAGATTTCACCCCTAAAAAACAAAAGGCGTAAAACGGCACAATATAGAAAATGAAATAGAGGGTGAAATAAGCCTAATCCCAAATTTTTGTACAAATCAGTGCTGGACAAAAAAATTGCGAGCTTTCACCATTTTTTCAGCTTCATTTTCTGGACTAAGAGTTTTTCATCGATTAAATGCACTAGCCTTTTAACCGATTAAACTGATCAAAGTAAACCGGTTTTCAGGTACTATCTCTGGTACTATATTGTTCCGGTGTTCGATTATAATGTTTCCTGAGTTAACATGATTTTTCTGGGAATAATCTCAACATCTATCCCTCTTTCACCAATTTCAATCGACCAAAATACGTGCATTTCCATGATTTTCAGAATTTTGCTTTCAAGCAATCGCTTTCGTGTATAATAATTTAAGATAAAATCCCTCGACCTGCAGTCTCGGGATTTTATGAAATTATCATTCACTCAAGTCATTTGTTAAGCAAAATTTTGAAAATCATGGAAGTGCAGGACACATTTTAACCGATTAAATTTGGTGTACTCGGTATATAAACCCAGATTATACTAAACGAAACCCATTTCAAGGTGGACGCATTCATTATAGATTAGCGGTCTTCTTTTGTCATGCTATTCTCATATCTCGATTGGGTGAACGATTAAAAATTTGGCATACATATAAATAAAATATTTATTCTTGCCATTAGACCAATCAAAATGTTCAGAAATTCTATATATTATTATCTCACTCTTTCGTTTTAAAATGGAACAAATTCAAGGGGAACTTCTGAGAGAGCCCTGAGAATTATAAACAAATGAAAATTAAAAATTTTGAAATATCAAATGGCATAAACAATTGAAATCAGAATGTAACTGAAAAAAGGAAATCACTTTGAAGCGTATGGTTTCATTTAGGACTATGACAAACTTGATAAGCGTTGAAACGTTCGGAAAAAATATATCTTCCTTGTATTGTGTTTTGATGTTGGTTTAATGTTTTCAATCTCTCTCATTTTGACCTGAACCTATTAGTGTTTCAAATATCTCAACGATGGCTTCACATAAGCTTATTTTTACAATTCTGTTTGTTTTATAGTGAAATTTTGTACTATCAACGATGGCTCTATACAAGCTTATTTTTGCAACTTCTGTTTGTTTTGTAGTAACTATGTTTGTACTATCTGTTTTTATCTCTTATTTATGTATATGGTTTGTATACTTATGTATATGATTTGTATTCATACTTATATTACGTTATATTACAAGCTTTGTCAACAAATGTATATGTACTTACGACAATAAAGCATATTTTGGATTGAATTGAATTGACCTTTTTGTGGTTGATAGTTCACCTATTAACTACTTGATAAATATAATACTTGCTGGAGTACTATGTGATACATATATTACAATTTGATATACAATTAGTCGCTAAATAATACTAATCGTGATTGGTATGATGAGACTAGAGTGATGGAACTTCCTTCTTGACATTACCAAAACTGTTGGCGGATACTGAGAAGGGTTCTCCTGGAAAAACTTTTTCAGGATAGAGTTAGTTATATTCCAATCGATTCGATAATCTAAAGTTAATGTCGACTGGATTATTACAAACAATAGTGTGCGTTTGAATAGCTATTTAAATTTGATCTTGGCCAATGATAGAAGATACGAAAACAATGATGTGAGATGATGAGGGATGTATCCAAATGGTGTTATATTGTTGTGAAGATCATCTTCACCTAAGTGTGACATATTCATATACAGTTCAGTTTCAATTAGTCAAGTGAAGTAAGTTTTGCTTTGGCTATTTCGCAGTGGAAAATTCGGTTTTTAACTAACCCAACCTACATCTTCGGTTTTTCGGGCTTAAGGGCCGTGTGCTGGAATTTTGACTTCCGGAGCTTCCGGCTACAACTGCGGCAGCCAGACCACGCCGCTGAAGACTTCTCTCTCTTCTACAGGCGTTTTTCCGGTCGGTGCTCTTCTGAATTGTTATCAATCGTTCCACCCTTGGCAATATCTACACGGATCACTCGACGAATACAGAATTCTCACCCCATTGTTGTGAATTTGGAGATCTGTCGAACCTCTCTTGCTCAGATATCTTTTTCCAATAGAACAGCTGACCTTCGAAACTCATTGCCGAAAGAGGTTTTTCCTGAGGCTTACAAACTTCAAAGTGAATGTTAATTCGTATCTCCTGTCCCTTGTTTCACGCGGTGTTCTTTGAACATTACAGGGCTTCCCTTTCGTGTGAATCTCCATATAAGAAAAATGTGACTTCTGCTGTCTAGGGACAGAAAAAATTGTACTTTGCTGATAAATGTATCTGCAAAATTAATATTTGCTGTCGATCGAAAAAAAAATGTTTTTGTTAATTGTCGAAACGTGCATTGAAAAAACGGCCGATTTGATTTCGAAAATGTTATGAATGTCTTTTTATTCCGTGATTAATAAAGACTTTCAACAAACTTACTTAACCCAATTACAATTTTAAGTTTGGTATTAGAATAAATAAGCTATGTTGATAATTTTCACTTTTACACTGAAGATTCCTATTAAACCTACAATTCGAGAAAAATAACCAACTTTCATTTTCTCAAAGTTCTGCTCCATCAGTATGATAAACTGTAACCCAGCAAGAACGTTTGATTTAGATTTGCGGAGTACCTGTTACAAAAACATTAAATAAATTAACTGTAACTTAATTAAGATAATAAACCGACCGATTTAACGCAACACTTTCGTTTTAATTGAAATGAGGTGAAAGTATTTTGTAACTAATGCAGCGGTCGCTGAGATCATTTAGTAAATCGATTGAGCGCCACATCGTGTGTATAATGGCTTCCTATAAATTGCATCTGGCAGGGAAGGACGATGCACCAACATAATAGTTTGGATTTAGTACAGCGAAATGAGTCATTTCAAACATCATGTCATATGGATATCATCGGGTCGTTTTGACAATGTCAACTGAAGCGCTTAACAAAATTTTAATACCCTTCACTGACTATTTGAGAATATTCAGCTTGGAATTTTTTTTGACGGATCCTAGAGACAAACTGCTGGAAGATTTAGGATTTGTCAACGGTAGTGTCGCAGGTTTCTGAGCTTGAAGTTTCGTCTGGAACTGTGGTAGACACAAAAACACGTGAATTTTCATCCCAAAAACAGCCACGAAGACCTTAACGCCAAAGGTGTTTGCAACATCTACACTGGAAGATAAAAAATGAGCAAAGGTTCAGAATTCAAAGTTTACAAATGATCCCTCAAATCAAATGGGATCTCTATTCTTTGCCAGTGTACTCAAAACGAAGCTCACAAGCCCATGCATGACAGCAAAAGGAATCACCTGGATAGTTTGGACTGGTAGAATCGTGTATGTACATACCGATCTGACTGTTGATAAAACCAACGGTTCCACCGGCCAAACAGCGATGGGGTATAATAGAAGAGAATCTTTTCGGGAATCAATTCGTGTGTGAGATGTTTCAGTGTTCGTAGTACGGCTCTCATGCTGAAAAACTGATAGAAATATCTCCATCTATACAGCTTTTGAACTAATCCAACCCCACACGATTTTTCAAACAAAACTACAATAATGACGGTTCCGGTTGGAAATAAAACTAGCCTGATATATCGGGGATATCGCTGATGTCAAGAAAGAAATACTCCGACAGGCTGATGACACATTGCTATTTCGACAACATTTCCACGAAATAAGGGCAACTGAATCGATTATTTCTTTCATCTATCAAACATTCGATATTAGCGACAATTTGTATGGTGCACGATAGTCACTGACTTGTCAGCATGATAATTAAATCAAACAGACCCTGCATTTGACTTTACTTCAAATAAATGAATCTTAAACGTCAAATTGAATCAATCTCGGAAGTTTTTTAAAATGAATCGGTTTGGCGAAACCAAAAACGAGGAAATAGACATTTCAATCCAATCTACAATCTTTCACAATACGGTGAGCATTAAAAATAAAAAATAGCGTGTGGAGACAGTTTTATCAAATTTTGCGAGCATCGTAAATATGAGTCGATATCATTTACAAAACTGAATATTTTGAAAGATTGGATCTGGAATATGAAAAAAAAAATGGGAAGATTATAAAGAATATACTGTGTAGTATATGTGAAATTCTACAGCTAAAACCCTTCGATAATTATACCTCAAGAAGTATAACATAAAAATAGATCCATTTCAAGCGTGCGAATTCAAAAGTTCTCGTGATGCACGTAATGCCAAGAGACGGGAACTGCAGAAACATCAGGAAAAACGGAAACGGAGTTCAACGGCCTTAAGGATAGAAAATATATATTATTGATGAATGCGATGAAAATGCGATGAAAAAACTCCAGATGGATTTCAAAGAAAATTTTACTACTTGGCTTCATAGAATTAGCATCGCTGGGGGCGAAGGTTGTTCAGCTTTGATTGAACATTTCAAATTTGAACTTAAGAATGATGGTAATGATGGTATAATACAACCCAATTTTCACAAAAACCCGTCAAGGAGGGGGCCATAAAAACGCAGACAGCAAATGGCTTACTAAAAATGAACGAAAACCACAGCGCTGTCCAGTTAGATTAATCAGAAAATCAATTGAAAAAAGAGGACCAGGATTCACATGTCCACGTTTGTTCCTAACTCCAAATCCATTCTGGAAAAAGAAAACTCATTGTGGTAGAAGAATACGCCTGTTGGGAAAAACGAATTTCCAAAATGGACAGTCGAAATTCAGATGCCATCAAAATAGTCGACTATTAATCAAGGTCTTGTTGCATTACCCTTGACCATTTGCAGAATAGGAATATGAAATAGATGTCAACATTCGACGAAAAAGAAATACCTCCTGATTATAAAAGAGTTATGCTCACCCACCCACATTTGTAAATACATATCTTAACTTCATACCAAAATAATAACGGTTTTCATCTTCCAATTATCGAATCCGCATACTCATTAATAATTTCATGAGCCCCCACATGAAAATTCTTCACGTCGTAAGTTCAATCATTTGGAAGTGTTGAAGCATAATTTTCAGGTATGATAAAATCGATTTTCGATCGCATCGATCCATCCAACTATATTTTCAACTCATATCTGATCATTGTCCTCACGACCATAAAGGAATATAATTTTTTTAATAGTGGCGCAAAAAAACAGGAGTAGAGAAGTTCGAAGCGTTCTAAACGACGTAACTGCGAAGTTACGAATCGTAGTAGGTAGATGTGATGTAATAGTAATTTACGTCATAAGTCCGGGAAACGCATTTTTACAGTACGAGTCGAAATGTTTATTTGTAATTTTGAGACGAGTTACTGTAAAAGTTTCCCAGTAGCATGTCGTAATGCGTTTTATTTCATACTGCAGACACTAAATCTTACATTAATAAAACAAAAATTGAAAATATGATCATCAATGATGGAAACGCTTGTTTCTAAGGTTACTGTTTCCGGTGTTTGTTTTGTTTGTTTTGTGAAACGAAATGTCAACAAACAATAACATCCCCGAAAATGTTTTGCGTAAATATAATGAAGCTGCCGGCTCTCTGATTCCCGCAAAATCATCAGAAAGGTACCATAGCGAATATAAACAGTTTTGCGACTGGAAAAGGGTAAACGCAGTCAGTGAAATCAATGAGGAAATAATGCTGGCGTATTTGTTTGTTCTGGTAAGTTGCACTTAATATTCTTTTGAAGGAATCATTATTGGTGATTTTCTAGTCGAAGAAAATGTCCAGTTCTTTACTCTGGTCAAAGTATTCGATGGTTTAAGCCATGCTACAATTTAATGAAAACGTGGATATATCAAGATTCTCTAAACTTCGAGCGTTCCTTAAAAATCAGTCTGTTGGCTATCAACCTAAACAAGACAAACACTCACCAGAGAAGAATTGGTAAAATTTGTGAAAGAGGCACCAGATCAACAATATCTTTTGGCAAAGGTAATAATTTTAGATGTTTATTTCAATATTTACTGATAATTTTGTGTTCTTGTTAAATTGTTGGTTTAATCGCCGTCGCTGGTGGTTGTCGCTGCGAAGAGATATATGAAATGTCTTTGAATGACATCCAGAAAACTTATACACAATTGGTAATCACAATCCCTTTCTCAAAAACGAATCAAAGAAGAGTATTTACGGTCATTGATAAAATGGACGGCATAAGTGTGTTGGAACTGTTCCGAAGATACGTTGCCTTGCGGCCCAAAGGTTTAGGTCACAACAAATTGTTCGTAGGATACCGTAATGGCAAGTGCATTTCCCAGCGCGTTGGAATTCACACAGTCGGTGGAGTTCCCAAAAAAATATCGGAATTTCTAGAATTAGCAAATCCCGAGTTGTACACCGGCCATAGTTTTCGCCGCACATCGGCGACTTTACTAGCAAATGTGGGAGCGGAATTTTCCGTTCTCAAAAGACATGGAGGATGGAAGAGTTCCTCCCTGGCAGTAAAGTATATTGAGGATTCGTTGGAAGGAAAGAACAAAGTGGCTAAAATGATCCAGGGAGGAGAAAGTTTTGTGCAAGTCTTAACTGAGAAATCTAAAGAAATTATTAGTACAAGTGCTTGCTCGAGTTCCACTCTCCACGATGGTTTACCGAAAGTTGAAATAACTGGGAATACAGATTGCACAATTCATGTTACTTTTAATGTTTAGATTGTCTTTAATTACATGTTTATTAATTTTGTATTGTTTTCACAATAAATTGTTTGATTCTTGCCCCATTTCATTAGAGTCCGGTAAAAATTTTACCGGACTCGATACCGTAAAGTTTCATTTACCAGACTAAAATCGTTGACTTAAATGGCTGTTACGATGCAGTATGAAATAAATTGTATTTACAGTCGTCATTAGGGACGACAACATCGTGTTAATGCGAACGGAAAACATCTCTCTCTATATTATTTGCTTTAGCTTCCTCCAAGGCGCATTTTGGCAAACATAATTCCTCATTCCCATTTTGCTGCTTGAACTAATATGAATAGCTTGTTTTTGCACAGAAAAATGTTCCCATGACCCACATATGACGCCTGTGGAATCAGGACCTTGAAAACCTTGCATAGGTAAATTCAATTTCAGATAAAACGTAAGAGTATTTATGTTATAAAATACAACTAATTCAAAAGTTTCGTTGAAAATCAACCCCTGAAAAAAGTGGCTTCGACAGGTGGGAGCCTGCACACGTCGGGTCTAAAGAGTGATAATGATCTGAAAAATTATATTAGCTTTCTCTATCACCATTGATATGATTTGAACGCGAACAGATAAATAATTCACTGGAAATAATATCAATGATCATTTTCCTATTATTGGTTCAGTACAATACATATATCTAAGAACGTATACACATGTGTACCTCATTGATTTTTGAGAATATTGTTTCCATTGACATGTAACTTTCGTCTAATTTTCCTGGAGTATTCATCAATTTCCTTATATTTTTCTACAATCAGCTCTAGTTTGATACGGTAGCTACGGTTGTTTCAGCATTCCAGTGAATGGTCAGTGACCTGGGCGCTTCTCTATGTTCTAGATACCTCCAAAGAACTAGGAAAAACCGGAAAACGAGGAAACTGGAATGGAATGAAAATGAAACGAGTCGAATATAATATCAACGTTTATTGTAACAGTGGAATATTGATTGGATGGGTTCGTTTGTAGATCTAGTCCAGGCGAATTGAGTCGAAGGAACAAGGAAATATCTGAATATAGTTTTATGGGAAATTTTGAGTTATAAAATTGGTCGCTGACTAATAGGAGATAGTTCGAATCCAAAGGGAACTGTTTTTATGAATGCAGCAACTTTTCGGGGTAGATTATAAACTTGTCTTTCTTATAGATTCCCACATTACATATTCATTTTTTCAGATTGTAGAAGATGTTATCAATCCCACAAAACTTAGAAAAGAAATATCTGGCCATTCTACTTATCTAGAGTCACAACTTAAAAATAGTGATATTATCGAAAATAGTTTATTGCAAACAGTGTGTGCGATTTTGTTGATTTTCAGTACTCGACGAGCTCTAGTGAATGAATTATATTCATTTTCAAGGCCTATTATGCCCTGCTCAACGGGTATAAATTTGGAAAGGAACCCCCAGGAATTTTTTGTCGAGAAAGTGGATAACCTGTTCGATTAGGGCATATTATGACCAAATGTATGCCAAGTTCCAATCTGATATCTCATATAGGGTGTTAGTTATATTATAGCTAGCTTTCAGAATCTTGCTTTTTGACTGACTGGCGATATGGGAAATTTATAGAGCCTGAAGGGTGATATATTGAAAACCCCAATATCTGGGAAACTGTATCATTCATTCCAGTTATTTATTTTTGTCCTGATATCAATCACACATTTTCAACTGTCGATTTGTTGAGTTTGGTTAAACCAGAGACAACTCCATGAAACGGTTACAGCTATCTTACTTCATAACTGAATGTGCGAAGATTTCTTTCTTTGAAAGACTACTTCATTTTTTCTGCGAACTTCATAGACTTGCAATAGGGTCAGACGAGAAAAACATGGATTTGGAAATTTGGAATGAAACCAATTTGGAATGTATCCATATCTTTCAGTTTCCTATGTTGGTATTTGTTATGAAACTGTGATTTGCAAAGTGCTCTTTTCTCTGGTATATATTATACCTTCGTGTTTGAAAAAATGAAGTTATCCGATAGTTCTGGTGAATATGTAGGTGCCTGCATGTTACAATTATCATAATAATATTTGATAATTCCGACATCCGATTAGGTCTGGAGTTCATCGTAGAGTGGTGAGATGAGCGGAGAAATCCAAACAGAAATGGTTTATTATTTTTTATCAGTGCTTGCAATGTTTGGCAATATTTTGAATGAATGACCAATAGTTGACAACGGGGAACTTGGATTCATGCTGAGACACCTTCGTAGAAAACTCTAAGACAAGTTCAACTTCCTGATATCATCTACTGTTATGAAAATCAAATTCATGATTATTTTTCAGATCCAGTATCAGTCCTCACCTAAGTTTCACTTAACATATTAGGACTTCCGTGATCTAGAGGATTTTTTTCTATATACGTTTTCATAACGGAATACCTTCCAGTTGTTGAATTGCAGAATTCCAAGACCGAAGGAATCAAAGCACAATCAGTACTCTGTGAACACTGGCACATCCTGCATTTATCACAAATCAATTTGTGATTAGTTTTGATGTGGAGAGCAAGGCTATTATTGATCCCAAATGTAGTCTTAAATACTTGTATCTGTAACTATTGTGCTTTGAGTTATAATGAATCATTATTTTCCTCTACAGGACGAATTGGAATTTTTCAATTGCTGTATTTAATAGCGACTACTGACTACTAGATTTTTTTTTCGATAACCAGAATAGTATTAGCTGAGGGTTGGTGATGATTAAAACGTATATTGTATTCATATTGGTTCGTCTGTGAATGAATGTATTTTTTTCTATTCAATTTGATATCCAAACGTTTTTCAACATCATGTTCCTCTTCCACACCATGGTAATTCCTATTCCGCTGATATTTATGACTGGCATCAACAACAACAATGTCGAAACATTTTGTCTACAACGAATTGAAATCGAATGTTTGAACTGTCATCCGAAAATGTGCTTATTTCTTTCTAACTCATTTTCAGGTTGGGACGTGACCAATTGTTCATCCAGAAGAAGAAGAGACTATCGAACTCTTCCAATGCTCCTATTTGAAACGCCATTGTGTTCATCGTAATTTAACGTAATATAACAGAACGAGCTGACTCTGGGACGATATGTCAGTACCGAATAGACAGAGCAGAGATAAGTACTCAGTTTATTCTTGAAAAACTTTTTCTGACGTCGCTGACATCGGCCTCTCTCGCTCAGGGTGAGTCCATTTTCATTTCCGAAAATTCCGATGATGTTTCAATGGTTTTTCCATCAATGCCTATCTCAAAAAACATTGTTGAGGTTCATGAGATATAATTGGCATGTCAAACGCTTTTTTCTTCTGCCTCGGTATGTGACAAACTTTTATTTTAATGCAAAAACAACTGCATGCCATTTTTCTTTGATAACCAGCCTCGTAGAATTGAACTGAATATGTATATGCCTTGCACAATAAAATTCTTCACATCGTGTTTTAATATTGTTTCCAGCGTTACTCACATGAATCCTATCAACGAATATCCATTCGTGGAAAAAGAATTTCATACGAATTCGTATATATTACATTCCACGTATTTGTAATCATGCAGACAATATTACTCTGATATTACTCTGATTACGAAATGTTGTTCCCATTGTATTAGGCTGATGATGCTAAAATAAAAGGGTGTACAACTCATACATGATATGGAATATGGTATGAATATGTATCACATTCCAACAATATTTCAGTTCAGTTGTCGCATATCAAAAAAACGTATCTCCTGTTATCTTGAAAATAGAAAAATACGAAATGTTTCCAAGCTTTTATCCAACAAACAAGGAACCAATAAAAGACTACGACGCACAGAAGACAAACAATCATCACTCAAGAAGTTACAATTATATTCTTCTCTGGAATATTAAAAGGAATATTTGAACCAATGAGACTCTACATAACGCAAGAAATCGTCCCATAGAAATGTACAATGAACTTCCAGGAAAGTTCGAAAATATAAATATATAAATACAAAAATAATTTGTAAAAAAAGTACTATTAAACTGACTGTATAATATACAATTGAGTTAGAAATATCCCAAAAAACCATATAGTTATTGTTGTACAATATAATAATTGTGGATATAAATTATTATCCGACTCAATGATATTTAGTATATCATTCAATTTCAGGTAACCCCTCATGTATTGGTCAAAATTTGGATCTTTCTTGTGATTTGGCTGAAACTTCAAAATACCACCGTCAAAATTGATAATCATTTCAAATAAAATCATTATTATTTAAGAATTGAGAAAGGTCACAAGATATTTGTGGGTCATAATATTTGTAAAGTACTTTGAAACTTTCAATCAAATAAGATCATCTGAAAAAGTTATTGGCTTATCAGTGACCGCAGAATGGAGCAAAATTTCACGTGTATAACAAACATTATTTGCACTACAAATATTATATTCAATGGATTGGTCGAAATATCATATATCTATCCAAAGATTTAGAAATAATTTCTTCGATGTGTTCAGAAATAATAGTGAAAAACCTAAAAAAATCAGAGGTTCGATTTTGGGAGATCTAAAGGTCTGTAGCTGAGCATCAAAGCTAAAACAACTTCAATCTGCGAAAGGATATATCCACCAAGCACCAATTATTGTCCAGGACAATTCTTTGTGTAGTTTAAAGAAGAAAATTAAGAACTATCACTGATCAGGTATTAAGTCTACATACTATAAAGGAGTATCAGTTCGGGACGTTATTCACAAAATAATCTCAACATATATCTCTCCTACACCAAGCTCAATCGACCACAATGGATCATTTCCATAATTTTCAAAATTTTGCTTTCGAGCAAACGCTTTAGTGTATAATATTTTAAGATTAAAAACTCTCGACCTGTGGTCTCAAGATTTTTTCAGATTATTATACACTCAAGCCATTTGCAATTGAAATCGAAATTTTTAGAAATCAGACATACTATTGAGTTGCAGATGTCAAATTGTCTCAATTTTGTAATTGTTTAGAGTGGAAATACACAACTTTAGTCCACTCACATTTTCAAACAAAAACGCATTGGTTTCGAGTTGGCTTATTATGCAAGTTGGACAAATTAGTACCAGATAACGAACTTGACCAATGCCTTCTCATTTGAAAAGGTAGCTGGCAGAACAGTTGACGAAGTTCGTAATACTTACTACACAAGTATGTATTACGATACGGAAAGTTTTATTTTTCTTCACTTTCAAAAAAATGTATTACCATGATTTTTCAAAATTATTATTTCAGTAATGAAAGAACAGTAAACTATCTTGGCAGCATCTTTAACAATCAGTCAAATTTTATTCTTCTTCGAATTCTGAAAAGAGTCAGAAGTAAACTGAATATTCACTGGTTCTGCAAAAAAAAATTGCAGAAGCTTCGAGATTTTTCAGTATCTAAATCATTACAGAAGAAAAAAATTTATGAAATGTGAAAAATTCTTTACATAACAAAATAATTATAGACTCAAGTTAGTTGAAGGAACCTAGTGCCTTTATTTGCTGAGAGATGAACAAACAGAGTGGAATAATTCCAAACCAAGTCAAAATACTCTTTATCTCCAGTGAATCCAACAAAGTTGAATATACTGAGCTAATATGTTATAAAACAACTACAAGATTGGCTTATTAGTACTTGATATCGAAAACATCTCTACACAGACTGGAAGGACCTACCCTGTGTTGATGAAGAGCAATCACTCCGATTTCGGTATGCAGATGGTCCTCCAGCCCCCATATAATTATTACTTCTTCGATTTCCTACTGGAATTAGATTTTGTCAAACTTTCTGAATATACTATTAACGAGTACTAATTGATACCACTTGAAATTATCTCAGGATCAGTTGTGAAAACTAGGTTCATATCTGTTGCAAGTAAACTTGGTCCAGTCGCTAGACAATTACCCAATCAAACAGTTTGTTGCGTAACAACCAATCTTGGTTCACTGAACCACATTTTACTTAACTGATATAGCTGGTCCTCAGGGATCATAATTTCACGTTTTCTAATGGAATTCTGTCGAAGCCACTAATAGGGATGAAGTTTGAGCAAAGTTTTGCTCTAGTTTCAGCTCCAGTAACTTCAAGTGTGTTTTGGACCCATGCAAGTGGTTTCCCTAAATTGAACTACTCTTTTTTTCCTTATGTTCATAAGTTACACTTTGTGTTTCGATTCAAAAATAAATTTGAGGTTGAATCTGTGATGCCCTCTGTATAATGAATAAGTCCGTCTGACCCTTTGATTCATTACGTTTCGCACAGCACGGCCAGCCATATTACCTATTAATTATTGGACGTGAGGTGTCTTTAGAATTTATTCAATACGTTAATATTTCATCGAAGGCTTGAAACGGTATTTTTTTTCCTAACAGCAGTACGTACAAAATTCAATCGTTAATTATCATTACTATTGCAGTACTGAACAAAATATGAACCATCTGTTCGAAGGTAATTTAAATTTTTTCATGGAACCTCTCGCGTTCGTCAACTCTATACAGTTATTCAACTCGGTACTGAATATGATTCAAAGAAGAGCGTCATTAATTCTAATGAACTGTTTTTGATTTTTGATGAGTAATGACAGGTCTTCATACAACTGGTGTCGCAGTGTATGCGACTTTGTTGCTGGTGGATGTACATGAAGTTGGTTTATAGTCCAATAACCTGGGGTTTGAAACTGACCCTCAATCAAATAGAAATTATTTTTGATACAAGGGCAGTCTTCGAGGAGTACTTCGAGATAAAAAAAAATTCTGTACGCGAGCACCTATGGAAAATGGTGAACATTCCCAGAGAAATTCGGAAAATCGTTATTGCATCAATAACTTGGAAGGGGTTGAAAATTTCGATATAATATATGGGAAAACTGTCACAAAAAAGGGATTCACATATTTTTTTCGAAAATTGCTTCCGATAAGAGATAATGAGCTCTAATTGAAATGTTCAAGTTCCGGGCAAACAACTCGGGATAACATTAGATTTTCTCGACGCTCGATTTAAATATCTGTATCTCCTTGGATTTTGGTCGAAAATTCATTAACTAGACAGTATTTCAACGAATATTTTCCTCATATATAAAATGTCCCATAAGAGCAATGCAATTATCGAAAACTTACAGCGGTAATTGCATTGTATCAAGTCACCATAACAACACATTTGAAACCGTATCACTAGACGTCAGTAAACAACACAAAAAATGTCAGATAGACTTCAAAAATATAAAAACATTTCGCGTTTTGGTGAGTGCTCCATACAATCTATAGAGGAAAGTATAAATGGACAAAAAATAACATTTCCTTGAGAATTGCTTTATTCGTGAAATATTCCAATGAATTACATTAGTGTATAAAAATGACCAGATAATTTTGCATTCAAGCGTGATATCTTATACAAATTGCATTCGGTTATTTTCATATTTTGTAAAAGAGCCCTTCGGACTCGGGCACTTTCGCCAAAATATGAAAATAAACTTGCAATTTTTAGATATCACGCTTTCTTGCAAAATTATCTGTGATTTTCATACACTCGTGCAATTATAACCGAAAACTTCTCTGACAATTTTCATTTATATTTGCGAGTGTCGGCATGAGTGGTTGTATTTGATATTTGAAGGTGAAATAATGATCTATGATGAATGAAAAACGAAAATTCCACATTTTTTTTTTTTAATTTACTTATCAAGTTACCTGGACAAACAGAGTTTTCTCAGATATTCAGTTGGTCAAATTCTAACAAATCATAGTTAACATTCATTCTTTATTCATCTTGGGCCTAACTAGATCACATTTTTCTGCACCCGTTTTTTTCAGTTCGATCATTTTTCATGACTTACGTCTTCCCAACCACCATAAAAACATTAAAAACGCGATATTTGAAAAAACCTACGTAAAATTTTATTGCTGAGAGGCTCTTCTTTCAGAACATGTGTCTAAAAACCTGTGATATTTTCCGGATATTTCCCAAAATTTTTCAAAATAATTCTGACAAGTCTAGTGACTTTATTCAATAGACTAAAGCTTCATGAGGGTGAAAATATATAGTAGAGAATCTGCTTTTTCTTGTAGTGACATTCATATATCGGTTGGAAATCTCAGCCCGGTTTTATCCTGAAATTCCAAGCAGCAATTTCTCACCCTTCACAACACGCCATGCGTATCATCTGATCAAGTAGACCGTCGAGGTCTTTCGGAAGATATACATCGATACCACCAAAAGGTCCATGGGAACAAGGCTCAAAGAGCATGAAAGAAACTACAGGCTAGGGCAAACTGACAAGTCGGCTGTGGCGGAACACGTACTCAGTAAGGGAAATCACAGGATTCTGTTTGAAAATGCGAAAATGATTGCCCCAACCAGGGTTACCATAGCCGACTGGTACGGGAGGTGATAGAAATCCACAAACACATCGACATTTTCAACAGAAAAGAAGAAGCGTCGAGTCTCAACAGAATTTGGAATCCCATTCTGAGAAAATCAAGAATAACTAATAAAATCACGGCAGGTGATGTGGTAACTGATACTAGTGATTATTCTCCGAATCCGACAGAAGTAATTAACACTCCAGACTACCTGCATCAATATAAATACGCCTTACGAAATCGAAATGTCCAGTCATCAGATAATAGTCAAGATGAGTGAGTCTCTGAAGAAGCTAGCCACTCGCGCTAGCGAAACGTCAGGAAAAAATTCCAAAGGACGACGGCCCCTCAAACCCGAAGGAAAGTAGTAATACTGAAAACCTCGGCCGCGAAAGCCTTAACCATTTTGTCGAATTGACTAACTCCACTGCTTTATATAACCTCACTTTAATAAGACAACAATCCGTCAATCCAACTCCTTGAATATCAACAATTTATACTTATATGTATTATATTCTGAAATCTCAAAATCGAAATCTGTTGATTCAATAAGACACATCGAAAATTCTGAATAGTAGCAATTTCATTATAATCGCTCGCTCATTGTCCATTATTTTGAGTCAAAACTGAAAATATTGAATGAGATGAGGAATCAGTTTCATATGATCAATCTCATGTTGGGCCTCGTAACAGATTCTTGAAATTTCTTTAATATTTTGTACGAGTTCGATGGCATTTCCCAAGCATTTCATATTTCAACTTGCAGTTTATGAAATCGCATTCCTATATCCGTAGATAATAACGGTATTATGCGTCCGTTGTAACTTTCTAGCCAGATGCACATATTGAATCACTGGATTTCCTCGCGTTCCTTTCTCGAGAAGTTCGTGAGCTGTGTGTATCTCCGAGATTAAATTACCCATGTGGAAGTGAAAGCCTGGTGACTGTTCAGTAGTTTCCGAGCATGATATTAATTCTGCTAGTTTGACGAAGATTTGTTTGTAGAATTGCCAAAGTACAGTTCGTCACTCGCGGACCCGGAAATGTTCTCAATTCCGCATAAAAGTGAAAATAATGAATTATGATTAATGATTTATTGTCACAGCATGTAATTCACGATCTTCCGGAAATGTGTTTATTTTTTAGTTACTTTCCGCTCGGAAAGCGACAAATTGCTCACCAAGGAGAGGAAGAGATCGAAAAAGATTTTTGTCGACCCCTTCCTATTCTTTAATCTGAAATATTGGTCGAATCTCATCGAAATTAAAAAAATTATCAGATCCCTGCTAATGTACACACACTACACACCAACGCACATAAAAGATATGGGTTTCTTTCTTGTCTGCCTCCCACCAGTTTCAAAACTACGACCCCCCACCAGTTACTCTTATTTTTTTATATCGGTATCTCTCACTCATGGCCAGTCTATTTCATTGTGGAAATGCCTCTGCTATTTCAATAAGTAAACCTAAGCATTGTTCATTTCCAGCAATTCTCTTGAAATACAACAGAGATTTATGAAATATGATTATCATGTCCAACACGTTCGTTTTGAACAAACCATTGAACCTTCACAGGCCAATGACATTTCCAAAGAATGACAATAATGACATGAAAGCTTGATATAGTCATTTTGGAGCACTATATGCATGTCTTGTTCTTCTCGCCTTGATATGTAATATTGTATTATTATTCTTTTTATGTTCAATTATTCTATCAGGGTCAAGGTCTAGTAAATGGAAATATCAAATCTTCGACAGTTATCTCAGAAAACATTTCTCACGAGATTTATTTTTTCAGCTTGTTGCATCGTCTAAAACAACAGAGACTTCTACAGGTAACTGGGATCACAACAGAAGCTGCCAAACGTGGACCACCTGATGGAAATCTCATAGATATCATGGAAATAGCTAAAGAAGTGGAATTGACCGCCTACGCCTCTTCAGTGTTTGATGGAAGTAGTGTGTATGTGAACTGACTATTCCATCAATCGGCTCATATCTCTCTGCCTAGATGAATTTAGATTCGGTTAAAATTTTCGATGCTGTACTTTGGAGACCACCGTATCTACCAGGTCGATAATTAAATTTTACCTCAGAATTTGAGAAAAAACGAAACGTGGAAAACAAAAATGTATAGTATGTTATATCAAACTTATAAATTTACATAAAAGTATGTATAGGCTTTCACAGCTGGTGTGTTGACTGATAACGCTTTTCGGGTTTGTTAGCCATGGTCTGCAGGTTTTTGGGCCTGAATTTTCGCCCGAATCTGATGCAGACAAAATGCAGCGTTGCCTTCACTGATACTGGGCTTGAAAGTTTTTCCGTTTTTAACTTTCAACCAGAGGTCCGACTGGCTTCTGTGATTACCACTCATTAATTTTTCGGAGAAATATCTTCTATGATCATTGGTAGACTTCGTCAATTTTGAAGTGCCAGTAATCATTTTGTGTTCATATTCATACCCGCCTCTTTACGGTCGAAATCGTTCCAATGCTTATGGATTTATGTGGATTTTCTGTACAGTGGCGGTCATAGCTAAAACTAAAGTTAAATCGGTGGCAATTTTATGACTCCCTTATGAGAGGACGCATTTTTTTAATCTTTTCTGTGGTCCAAACCACAATCACAAGTTGATCCGTATACTCCGGATGTAGTAAGTTGGTATCTGTGGTATTTTGCTGATATGAAACTCTCCTTTATTTTTTCCGTGGGTTTGAAAATTGTTCTGAACACCTGTTTTTTCAGAAAACTCCCAATACGAATCAATACACCACTGATTAAAGGTATGGAGGCTTCACCATTGAAGATCCGTTCTGACATCTCAGTAACGTAGTTATTCTCCTTACCCCTTCGGTTCACAGATTCACTTCGACCTTTTTACTAAGGTATTAATGACACCTTGACAGTGTTTATCGCAGTTGTAGACGAAACTCATAAAATGCAAATCACGGCTAACGAACCCGAAAACCGCAATCAATTTGGAAGTTAACAATTCAATTGCCTATATAGACAGAAAACATTAATACTTTTAGTGCCGGGCACTACCGTCCAGACACTTACACATTATGTTCTCCTAGTGAAATTGTATGGATTGAAAGCTAATATCCATTATATATTCTCCGAATGATACAATCAATATAAAACTCCAAATAGAATTACCCACGTCCCATTACCATAATAAAAACCAAATGATTACCTTTCAAGTTTCGCAAGTTCAACAACCTGAAGCGATCACTCAAATTCTCGTCATTTACGATGCAGAAAAACTCAAAGTCGTCTCCACAATTTAATATTCGAAAGATGTCAGTACGGTGATTCAGTACATGTTTCGAACCTACATAGGTTCATCATCAGCTGAATTTACATTGAATTCTACAATAAAGGAAGAGTAATATAATATTAGTTGATAAATGAAGTATAAAATTTACTTACATGGAGATGAAAAAAATAGCAAAATCACATGGTGAAGTTCAAAAGGACATACAAAATTTTGTAATGACAATTATGATTAATTTGATATTAGGGGAATTTGGGACATCCCTAACACCATAAATACATTAAAGATTGGGGGGCTTGGAGCCCTTATCTTTAATGTATTTATGGTGTTAGGGATGTCCCAAATTCCCCTAATATCAAATTAATCATAATTGTCATTACAAAATTTTTTATGTCCTTTTGAACTTCACCATGTGATTTTGCTATTTTTTTCATCTCCATGTAAGTAAATTTTATACTTCATTTATCAACTAATATTATATTACTCTTCCTTTATTGTAGAATTCAATGTAAATTCAGCTGATGATGAACCTATGTAGGTTCGAAACATGTACTGAATCACCGTACTGACATCTTTCGAATATTAAATTGTGGAGACGACTTTGAGTTTTTCTGCATCGTAAATCTACTGCACTCCACTTTGAGATACAATGGACTTCTACCACAGGTTAATTCTCGTCATGCTTTCCATCAGCATTTACAGCCGAAGTGTAACTTCCCAAGTGTATATGAACCGTTTTTCCTTAATGGTGGAATAATCTCGACCAAGATCACAATGAAAGAAATTTTCATAAAAAATGACAAAGTAATTTCTCTGACTTCGAGACGATTCATTCAGAGGGGCTTAGAAGTCTCAACCATATTTCACGAGAATTGTTCGATAAGAATGGAATAGAGTTACATTCTATTGTAAATTATCATTGCAGAGGTATACTATTCGTAAATTCATCAAGTTTTCTGTCAGAAGGTTATTATGAAGTCATGAAAAAGATATGAGAATAGCAAGTTGAAAACTCAGAGATCTCATTACATACAAATATTACGATTGCAGAAAATTGTGAAGATGAAGGAAAATGGTTTTTATCGCTCCTTTGTACTGAAGCACCAAAGTAATGAATTACGTTCATCAGATCCGTATTGGAGAGAATGAATACTTGAAAATTCCTGTAATCTTGATGTATATCTTTTTGAATTGAAATATTCAAGGTTATGGAAAGGGTGTTGTATCCTCAAAGGGCACGTATCAATACGAATTTCAATATTAGAGTTTTACCTGATGCCTTCGAAATATATAAAGTGGTTATCAAAAAAAGAGGCAGACACCCCCCACACAATCACAGCTTCATCGTCTGACCTGTTTTGTTGCAAAATATGATACGATTTCACCGCAACAGCAAGGGTTCATTAGAAAGCGAGCCCTAATAAGGAATACTCAAAAAGTAGGTTAAATATTCCCCACAAGGAACCCGAGGAAGAAAAAACTTTGCAATGACACTAAAAAAGTCCAATGTAGAACTGAACAGAAAAGATTTGGTGGGATTAATCGAAACTATATGTAGTTGTTGAAACATCGATTCGCCGTTGTCAAAATAGATTTTGGTCAAACAGCTTAGGCAGTAAGCGAAATCGTGGGAAAGGGCCGGTGAGTTTGCAATATTCTATGGCGTAAAAGACCTTCGACTATGTGTTTTATGAGCCTCTAATGGCTGAGTCTGAGAACTGTGGGTTGGAGAAAGTCCCCATTGATCTAATAGAGTCCTATTCAACTGGGCGTCAATACTTTATATGTCAACGGGATCATTTCACAACGGAATGAAATTGCTCATGTCTGAATCTGTTCTCAGCCGTCATTAATTTATATTTATTTATATCAATGACATTCCTTTACTAGGTGTCTGACATGTGTTTCGCATTTGTCGATGACACTTCCTCAACTAGTTCGCATCATATCCTGTATTGGAAAAAATACGAATGGATCCACTGTAAAACTTTTTATATCAACTGTAGTTGATGAATTGCAGTGGAAATGTCACAAAGATAATCTATACAATAAAGTGCACACTTAGCTATTTTTGTCACGGAAACTGAAGACTTTTGTGGATGTCACCTACTGCCCAATGTGTAATTATCATACACGTTAGCATATAGTTGATATATTCATGAAGAAACTCTAGCCGAAGGGTAGTTCATCTCTGATGACTCAAAAACAAAAAATAATACATGATCGTACAATGTGTCAACGAAAATATCTTCATCACTTTTCTCAAGATGAATCAACAAAATATCTGCACAGTGCAAACAGCTATTAGAATACAACGATTCCCAATACCAGGAAGAGTGTTGGATCACATTTGATATAGTTCCGCGTATTCACAGTATTTTTGGCATATTTGTTGGTATTTCTACCTTTTCCAATACTTGGTCACCAACGGAAGTCATTACTTGGAAAAAAATATACAATTTTTCTTGCGATTTTCTTTAAATTCCATCGATTTATCTTCTTAGTTTGATAAAAGGAAACGAGAGGGAGATGGCACCATATAGTCTTTCAACTAACGACGGTGGAAGTAATGATTCTCCCTAAAGGGTTGAAATACAATGTGTTATCCTCTCCTGGTAAAATCCAGCGGCTGGGCAACTACAAATCAGAATTATTACTTTCTCTCTGCGTTAAATTTATTCCTGGGCAAATAATTCAGTATTTGCTGCAAGGACTATAGCGTTGCGTGGCCTGTAGGCATTTATGAATAAATGGTTTTTGTAACTTTTCGCATCACCTACGAGGGCATAAATAACGAAAACAACGTTCGTTGAGTTCAACAGCAGTTATTACCAATTACGAAGTAACTAGATTCTACCGAAACATAATGATTATGAAACTTGCTTGAAAACAATATGTGGGTCACCACTGAAGCTTGTAAACTGTGTTTCTGATTGTACGTCAGCGTGCTCCTCGTGGGGATTATTACATCGGATAATTTTTGTTTTCATAGCATATACGATAACAATTTCTACGAATATTCCACTCCCTAATAATAAAGGTGAAGGTAATTAGCTGTAACTGGTAAACTGGTGCACTGGAAAATCATTGAGATCGATTCGAAGATCTGAAGAACATAAACAAAATTTGTTGTAGCTAATTCGTGCCATTCTTTCCAAATGAACAAATGCAGTATCTGTTATTCTCTCTGCTGTGACCCAGTTGAGTAGAAGATGGTTGATTTTATGATTGGGTCATCCTTGATGGAGACTACAGATCATACTCAATCGAACATAGTCATCACACATAACAAGGGCGGATCCAGGGGGGTTCATGACAACCAGAAGTAAAACATAACTTCGGTGGAGTGTCAAGAGGAACATGATTATGAATTACCTAGCTATATTATTTCGTGAGTTTCCACAACTTGAACTAGGATAACTGAGGAGTATATTCAATAACAATAGTATCAATTTTCTTCTCCTGAAAATGCAAACCTTGTTAGCGAAACGCACGTCGAGTGCAAAAATATCAGTTTGGTGTGATGGTAATTGATGTCTAGGAAAAATTTTCAACTGAGGAGTAGTCCAACTAAATTGTGTATTGTTAATGTTACTTACTTCCGTTGAAAAATAACTTTTCTTAATGGACTGTATGATTTTTTCATTTGTCTAGAAAAACTGACAATAATAATAATCAACACAAAACGATAGAAACGCACAATCTCAATATACAAAGTACTACAAAAATGTAACATATTACATGCAAATATATTCTAAAATGTTATAGAAGAACGTCTTCAACATTCTTTCCCCGCCCAATAACATTCTTTTTTTAAAGTTATTTGTTCTCTTCAATTTTCAAACGACAAAGTTTTGAAACGGGTCTTCGAAAAATTCCTGTTTTTGTTCTTACATCGGCAACCCTGACCCTTCCTTCGGGTCCTTGAATTGCCTTTTCGACTCTCCCTAGCCTCCATAAACAGCTTGGAGAATTTTCTTCGAAGAAGCTGGCCACTCGCGCTAGCGAAACGTCAGGAAGAAATTCCAAAGAACGTCGGCCTTCAAGCCGGAAGAAAAGTAGTTATACTAATAACCTCGGCCGCGAAAGCCTTAACCATTTTGTTTCTTCGATAATGATGACCAATTCATTTTCTCTTAGAGGTTCGGAATCATCTGTCCATTTAGCCCTTTTTGTTAGTGTAAGCATGTATTCTCTCATCCAAAGTTTCCAGAAACAGTCGGTCGTCTGCTGAGTGTTCTGTCATCCTTTTGTGAAATGTTTGCCTTCAAATTTTCCTATTGGTTTTTCTCCATTCGATGATCCAAGAAGGAAATGGTTGGGCGTCAAAGCTTCGAAATCGGAGGGATCGGTAGAAATATAAGTTAACGGACGACTGTTCAATATATTTTCGGTTTCTGAGAATAACGTTTCTTTCTTCAGACTCTGTCCATTCAGGAAAGTGTATAAGGTTTCCTTACACTTCGAACCAGCCGTTCCTATGCTCCTCCCATACGAGGAGCACCCGGTGGGATAAATTTCCATTGAATTTCCCTCAGATCCTCAGAAATTTTGTTTCAGTACAGATCTCTGATAGATCTTCTCAACTCTTCCGCAGCTCCTCGAAAATTCTTTCCATTGTCCGAATATAATACTTTTGGAGTTGCTCGTCTTGCTACCATTCGTCTAATTGCCATAATGGCTGAATCAGTAGAGAATGAATGCGCGACTTCTATGTGTACTGCTCGAATAGTTAAGAAAGTAAACAATACACCCCATCGTTTCTCTACTCTTCTACCAATTTCGACTTTGAGAGGACCAATCTACCCCTGCATGAGTGAACGGCCGCATATTCGGGATGAGTCTTTCGATGGGAAGTTGGTCCATTATTGGCACTTCAGGTTTCGCATTATCGTGTCGACATTTCATGCATTTGGAAAACACGGATTTTACAGCTGCCCTGATATCAATTATCCAAAATTTCTGTCTGAGCTCGTTCAGAACCAACTCTCAACCTTGATGACCATATTTCTCATGGTATTTTTGAATCAGAAGATTAGTGAACTTGTGTTTCGGATGTAGAATGAAAGGCCGTCTTGTTCTTTCTGACATAAATGTTGTTAGATTTGTTCTTCCTCACGAAAAACTCATCCCTTACAAAAATAATGGTACCAGAAGCTATTGCAATTTTTTTTGATATTTCTAAAAAAAAAGTTTGATGGCCTTTGATCTCATTATTTCACGGTAGGGGATTTTTTCATCAGGATTTATTATCTTGAAGAAGACTGCATTAGAATAATTGTCGTGACTTTCCAATTTTGGGATGAAAATTCAGTTTTTTCCTGTGTATAGTCCGTTCTACCTGTATATAAATATACGGCATATAAAGCACCATCGTTCTGTGTATCATGGGCTTAAAGTAAGAATGTAGGCTCTCACGTCCGGTGTTGATAAATCTCTGGTTTTTCGGGCTTGAGGGCCGACTGATGATAGTCGTAGTAAACTCACATAGAGGAGTTCAACTAAGACCACGCCGCTGAAGATGGCTGCCGCAGATGTAGCCGAAAGCTCCGGAAGTAAAAATTTCACTACACGGCCCTTAAGCCCGAAAAACCAGAGATGTATGGGCTTATAGTGTTAACATTTTGCATAGAAAGTACGAGACGAACCGGTAAGTGTTATGAATTGTACAGAAAAGTGAAGGAAACACAACAACATGATATATATTAATGACTGTCAATACACATATTCAGTACATATGCATTGATATATAAGATAATGATATGAGAGTATATCAATCTCAACAAATATTTCTAACATGTAGTCTATTGTCTAAAGTCTAATTCTTGATTTCGATCTAATTATGAGATGTTAAGAACCAAAAAAACGGTAAAGAAAGAGATTCTTTTCTTGAAGAATAGTTAAGGAGCCATAATTCAATTTTGGCTTGATGACTATTTCAATTCATCTTTAGGGGAAAGTCTAAAATTATGTTGTATTCACAAATACCACATGTTGCTTACGTGTTATACTATCTTCAGGTGGCAGTCGAGCTATATTTTGCAGTATTCTGTTTGTATACAGATGCACACGGAAGAAAAGCTCTGTAATTTCGAAGAACACCGCGTAAATAAAAGGACAGGAGATACGAATGAACATCCACTTTTTAATGTTACCTTCAGTTTGAATAATTGAAATTATTGCAACCATCAATCAACAGGGAATGTTGTCAACCAGAATATTCCACTCCCACAGATTCATATACTTCGCCCTATATGCAACTCCTCCATATCCCAGTTGAGAATCCACCAAAATAAAATATAGTGATCATTGATGAGAGTAATTTTTTTGATCATTGAATTTTGGAAATGCGATTGAATGAACACAAGACATCATGCGATGGAGATGACATAGGAGAATCAAATAACCATCGAATGATGGCAAGGAGGAATAATGGCAGGAGACAGACATTGAATGCTTTTATCATGCTGCTTGAGAAAATTTGGATCTCTATGAATTTGTTTCATATGAATCGCCCATAGCTGCTCCTATTGAGAGGCAAAATGTTCTATGTCCAGACAGAAGAAAAACTGAAATTTTTTTTTTGGAATACGCGTGCAGATTTGAGAGAGAGAGAGAGAATATGTGTTTATTGTCCAAGATACAAAATCTTATTGACAAACACTGGTAAAAGGAAAGCATGTAAATAACTATATTCAGATAACTATAAAATTACACAATTACATGAAAGCAATACACTTAAATACTCACATCTAGGTAAAAGTACACATATATCATTACATATAAGCACAGTCAATTTCATATATTTTCGTCATTAAAATATTCTGTCAGATTATAATAGGCTTTAGATGTCAGTCTTTCATATAACTTTTTCCTGAAGGTTTTGAGAGAATCTATGTTCTTTATGTCTGCAGGTAGCTTATTATACATTTTGACACCACCGTAAATTATCGAGTCTCTGATCAGTGTGGATTTAGGGATGATCAATGACAGATTCGCTGCATTTCATGCAGTGCGATTGTTATTTTCATATGAAGCTTTATTCTTGTATACTAGACATGTAGTTTCTAAAATGTAGATTGTAGATTGTGGTTAGTGTCAGTATTCCGTGTTTCCGGAAAAGAGGTTTGCAGGAACTCAACCTATTTACTTGACACAAACAACGCACCGCCCGCTTTTGCAGTAAAAATACACTCTCAAAGAGTTCATTACTACACGAACCCCAGAAGGTTTCGAAACCTTAACGAAGATAAGTTATTTCTATAAATGTTTGTTTTTCATTTTTATATAAGCAATTTTGGGTTATACGAGAAGGTGCTGACTTATAGAACATAATTCATTCAAAAGTATTCATCGAAGCAGCAACTTTTGGGGTATACCAGTAGTCTACCTTTCAACACCTGCAATGATGCTGACTTAATTTTTTAGTTTTTCCAGGATTGTGGTAGGTTATCAACTCGAAAAAACTACAGAGAGATATGATTATACAACTGAACTCAGATAAGAAATATCTGAAGTTCGATAACATTATAACTTGACTATCTACAATCAGAATTGATTTATCATTGTGATCAAATTGCATCGTCTTCCCCCGGAAAGGCATTTTTAGAACATTCAGAACGCCATCGACAATTTTTAAATGCAGTTTGAATGTCATTATTTTCTGGTGAATGGAGTCTTCCTTCATAGTAAATTTTTGGGCTTTTAACCTGCCGCAATCTCAAAAAATAAAAATGAATATAGGAATCTATACAAGTGTAGGAGGGAATATTTCCAATCTACCCCAGAAAGCAAAAATACAAGAACTTATATAAATAAAAGCATTTATGCTATATCCAATCTCAGATATCTCATAGATTTTCCAAAAACCTTTATAGAAGAGAAGTATCTGTGATAAATTCCGAGAACGGAAGCAGATTTGGTTTCCAAAACATTAGCAACGATAAGTATTTTGATAAATATTAGTTCTTGTATATTTTTGTAAGTAAAATTTGATTAAAGAACGTGAACTTTCAGGGCCGGAAGTAACTGGTACTGGGAAGTTATCTGGGTTTATTTGCCGTGGTCCTCAGGTTTTTATTCCTGACGTTTCGCCCACATCTGTGGTAATTCCAAAATGTTGTATTTTCTCTTCTTCGCTGAGAATGCCTTGACTCATTTTGTATGTAATGATTGAGATTATCAGAATAACAACTCGATTTACTCAGGAAAAGCACTAGACTCATTGATTTTTCCTTATCATTAATCGAGGGTTATCGATTAATTTTAGAATAGCTGTTATTCATATGAAGTCTGTCTCATTGACTCAATTTGATCGTAGAAACCACCTTAAGTGTCCCTTGGATTTCGTTTTTTCTCGAAACTCAAATAGAGGTGAATCATTCGAAAGAAATTAAATCATGTAAATTGAAGGAATTAGAAAGTAGAGTATATCCACATTATAATATTAGTCATATGAATTAAGACGAATTAACTTTCTCACGAAAAATTATTAACCGGTAACGAGAGTCGAGTCGAGTGCATTCAGCTGTTACCGAACCATATCCTATTTGAATAACACCAAACGGCATCTAATGATGCCTGATACTCCAATGAAATTGGCCTTTCACCCATAGCATTTCTGGAAAAATATCAAGTTTTTTATGGTTGCCATCAGTGGCAATTTTTTTTATCACTATTGAAAGTAACTTGATAGATTTTTGTCATTTACTTCATTATCATTTATTATAATGAAGCAAATTATTGTTGACGTTTACTGTCAGCTACAATGAAATAATGATATCAGTCCAACTCGTCATTTTTATAATATATGTATCCATCCATTCTACCAATATCTGTAGAAAAAAAGTATTTGATATTCATTTTGGTTGTGTATCTATATCATTCGTTCAAGCCCCAAAATGTATAAACTTCTATTCTTGCAAAATAACATTTTCAACACAAATAAGACGATTGATGATTATGAGTCCATTCATTCTTTCTCCAATTCTAAATAATATTTGTATGGAGTAATTCGAGGATTCTTTCGTAGAAAGTTATCCAAATGGACCAAAAGTATAGTGGATATGTTGATGATGTCTTTGCTATATGGAATCATGGTCGAAATGAACTTGGCATTTTTTGGAACACATTAACAAACAAGAACCAACAATAAAGTTCACAATGCAAATAGATTAAAACGGTGATATTCCTTTCCTTGATGTAATGATAAAGAAAGAAATACTCCATGTAGACAAAAGTGTATATGGAAAAAACACATACCAACAACAAATATATTCACTATAACTCAAAAAACCATACAAATGGCAAAACAGGTATGATAATGAAAAAAAAACGCAATTCATTAGAAAAAATCGAGGTTCATTTCATAAAATCAATATTGAAGGAAACTGGATATCCAGAGAACTTTATAAAAAATACGTTGGAATGGAAAATCGTACACACCCCATAGTAAAGACACACAACCTGCACAAACGATACATCCTGTAACAAACATTATACCTTATGTCCCCCAATTATCTGAAAAGATCAAACGGATCGGCAACGAGTATAATGTTAGAACAAAATTTAAAACACCAAATACTTCACGTTCAATACTGACTCATACTAAACCAAATAACACAACGGAAAACAAAAAAATTGTATTTATCAAATTCCTTGTTCGTGCGGTCAAAATTATATCGGTGAAGCGTCCATAACTCTAGGGCCTGTTTCATGAAAGTACAAGTCTTGTAGCTACAAAAGAAACACAAAGAAACGGGATGCTAAATAACTGTTTTTCTACAAACGTCAGTAAAAGTATAATTTTTGACGCATGATGTCAGTGTAACTGGTGTGTTAAAAATAAATCAGTTCAAGCACTAGCGCTAAAAGTGATTTATTTGTAGAAAAAATATAAAAACATAATTCGAAATGAAGTGTTAATTCAATTAAACGTACAATAAGTGAAACTACAACTATGATAAGAAACTCCATGGCCAGTCGGCTCCAAGAACACCAAAAATCACAGAAACTTTCTGCGTTAGATGTATTTCATCCGAGGCTTCTGCGAGAAATTTGTCGATTTGTTCCCTTTTGACTTTTTTGGTAGATATCCTTCACCCTTTCGCTTCTGAAAAGCCACAAGCTTGTTATATCTGCTTATGTCATGACTATTCATGTTAATCTTCGACTTCAACATAGAGTAATTCGACCGAAGCGTTGACGATATTTTGGACTTTTCTTCAAAGTATACAAGAAGCACTTTTTCACTGGACTCCTTGCCACTGACATTTTTCTGATCACACCGTTTCAGGAAACGATCGTATGAAAACTCGTACTGTCGCTTTGACTTACCAGGTAATAATTCAACAGCAGCTTTATTGGCAGCTTCTTCAATTTCCGGCGGTAGAAATTCATTTTCCGGATCACATCGAGGAACGAAGAAACGAGAAAGAATAATTCCTGATTTATTGACGTTGGTTGTCAACGAAGACAAATCAACAAATGGAAAATACAAACGAAAGTTTTTGGGAGGCAGATGCCGCCGTATTGGTTCATTTCGTCATTTGACATGATGTTGACAAGTATCTAGAATGCCTAATGTTTTGACATAACCAACCAATAGCAAAGAGTTCCCCAACTAACAAGAGACGAATGCTTTGTCGGAACCTTTGATGTAAGTTGTAAAAGATATTGAGGGGAAGTACGTCACAGCATTGACAGATATATTAATTGATTCACCGAGATAAATAAAACAGGTTGTTTTTCAAATTTCAAAAACTGCACTACACTAAAAATATCATTGTTGATTAACATCCGTTTGCGTTATGATACTCACTCAATATATTTATGATGGACTGAATTGTTGTCAAAATTTCACTATTGTATTTTGTTGGTGTAATTTTGTAAAATTGAAATTAACTAATATTCCACCAGAAAATTTTCACTTTGATACAAAATCTTGTTTTTTTTTTCATTTATAGGATTCAAGTCTCTGAATTATAACACGAAGTGAATGGATTCAGACGCAAATATTCTTCTGGAGCTATGAATTTATTGTTTTGATCATTTTTCCTGAAACCACATCAGAATTGCTAGGAATTCGATTGAAATGGCTTCGACAATTATTGATTGGTAAACAAAATATCAGATATGAAATCTGTCAATGATAGATTATAATCTGTCAATGGGGATATTTTTTATTTTTACAGTGCCCCTAATACGCCTTCGTACATTAGTTATGATTAATGAAGTCGCTTATTCTTTATAAGGTGATTGTCGACCAACACTAAAGAATGAAGCTGAACTGCATTAAAGATCAGCCGGTGGTCTAGCGGTCTACGGCGTTGTCATATATTTGATGAGACTATTTCATTGCTGGTTCGAACCGCGGCCAGGCCAAATTTTTTATGGCTGTCTCGTTGCGACAGGCAATTGTTGATTCCCTAGATACCAATCCCTAGTAGGTGAAATATATTGATCTTGAGGTTACAGTTGAAATAGCAAATGCTCTACCATAAAAACCAGGTTGACAACATTATTTTGGTATGTACCTATTGCATATACAATTTTTATCTCAAGGATTATGGCTAAGATATTTCCTGGTAATATATTCAATTCACGGTAAATGGCAGAAATCAATCAAGAATCGGAAACCTCGCAATACATTCTCGAGACTGGAAGTATAGATTGAAATCAACATAAATACTACTTGTTTTGCGCATGCGTGCTGAAGATTTATATCTAGAAAAATGCTCTTTTTTGTCTCGTTTTAGTTGAGGTACTATTTGCCAATGTTATCAAGATGAATAAAAACCCTAGTGTGTTGACTTACACCTGATAGATTGTAAGCAAATTTTCTCGACTTTTCGCTATCTTGCTTTTGATCAATTTTAACTGAAGACATGCCTTCTAGAGTTTGCCAGCAGAGGCGCACCTTACGTGATTTCAATTTAATCTGTGATGCTATGATATCCGTCTGCTCGACAGCCATTCGTTTATTTATAGATTTATAGGTTATGTTTATTTCATGGTCTCATGTTTTGCATGCATTTTCTTGCTTTCCCGCGAAATGCTAGAAATTATGTAGTCATCACATTTTGACTGATTATTAGGTATTCCTTTTGCTTTCAATTTGATGAAAAATAAATCAAAAACTCAGTGATTGTGATGTGATTTTAAATCTTCCGAAAAAATTGTTGTGAGTGAAACTGGAAAGTATTGATATCTTATCCTTCTACTTTCAGAGGAACCGAAAATAGGTAAGTACTTTTTTTTTCATAGTGTTAAAAAAAGCAATTTTAATGTGATTACAAGCCGATGATTTGAGAGATAAGTAATACCTACACGTTACACGAGCGTTTTATTTTTAGCTTTGTAAATCGGTTCATAAATCTATCACTATAAAATCAAACAAATACAAGAACAGCAACGATAAACACTTAAAAAGAATATAAACAAGGAAAACGTGAAAAGAAACAAGAACTAGGTACAAGATTTTGAATATTGAAGGAAGTTTCAAATGCATTCAAATTCAAATCGAACTGTCAAACATTTTAAAAAAATTAATAGCTTTTTATCAGACGAACTTGACCTTACGTATTTTGTATACTGATAATTCTATTGGTGAACGAAAGATCCCGCAAGAGTTTATCCAATGAGACCGCCGGTATAGAAAATCACTCGTAAGCTGGCTCTAATGAAAATGTACCCTTAGAAAATCACATTTGTATCACCACCTCAACACCACCTACCGTCAAAAAATGTAAGTTTACTCTTCAATTTCTCAGGTCGAGAGGAATTGGCTAAACAAAAGCATATCGGTCAACGCACCAGGGTTTTTATTCATCTTGTGTGTTATCATGCAATGTTGGTCTCCATGTCAGAAACTTGGATAAATAATTTAACCAACATAAACAACTCATTAAAAATTTTGAACTACCGCACCTAGACAAGGTCCGTTGTATATTATGTGATCATAGTTACTTTAATTTGGTTGTATCTTTCATCGACTACTCTCTTCGCTTCAGATTCCAGTAGAAAACAAAAAGTAGCTAAAACCCCCTAGAATTCTCAGGTGTTGAATGCAGTCAATCGTGGAAAATTATTTTACTAGTTATACCGTATATTACAATAAATGAATACACAAATAAGGACAATCTAATAATCACTTTCTCCTGGAAGATATCACTAACAGCATGTGAAAGTGCTACACTTTGAAAAAATGATCGATCTTTCATACGGGTACTTAACTACATATATCTTTTAACAAGACCATTCAAATAGAATGGTCATTGACCGTGAACTGAAAGTCTCGATGGTTCGATAAAAAAACAGTAGTTGAGGTTTTCCAACAAAACAAGCTCTTCGTGTGATTCTGAATCGTTAATTTCGATTCCGCGCTAGATTGGAGTATGGCTCCGAGGTGAAATAGTAGGTAAAAACAAAGTCGAGACAGTGTACGAATTCGCTCGATAACCGTTACTTTTATTTCCTCCGAGGTCATAAAATATCACATCTTCGTGGCCGTAAAAAATAACAGAAGCAAGTTTTTATGACTGACTCTTTTCCATTCATTTAGCAACTGGAAAACCATCAAAACTGAAATTTTCAACAAGGGGTTCAGAGACATCTCCCCAACTATTGGTCACTCCCAAATTGAAAGTAGGTTGGAACTGAGCCCATTTGTCGATGATTGCGAAAGAAAGAAAATTATCTTCCTGCAAATCGTCAAAACGTCACTATCTAGAAAAAAATCAATCCGTGCATTGACACCCTTTCGATACCATCCTTCATCGTTCGACATCCGCCTCTTGATATTCGCCAAATTTCACTTGCGATGAGTCAAGGTAACCGACCGGCTTAACGGTAAGATCGTCATCACACAAAGAAGTCGAGACCCCCGGGTCGTTAACAAGTCATGGGCAATGAAATTTGTCGTAGGCCGCGATGACCTAGATAGGCAGCAGTCGGTATGTCGGAAATTTTGAGGACGCATATCGTATTCAGTTTATGTATTAAATCCGTTTGCAGCGCGTGTCACACATAACCGTAATCCATTGTAAATGATATAACGGCTTCTTTGAATACGGGGGTTGATCCAATTCGCCCTTATACGAAGTAATTTTGGACGAATGCGCGCGGGAATTTGACCTCAATACGCGCGGTCTGTGAATATTTTCGTGTGCATTCTTATTCATATACTGATGATCTAGAAATCTAGATGGTTGTTCCACACTTGCCTCTGAATAATCCAACGAAATCCGTTTTGAAGGGAATAGTCCGAAAGCCGACTAAAAAACATGACAGTTGAATTGTTGTAGGGATAGTTCTTCGATAATAAAATATTGGTATGCAAAGACAAATAATGCCATGAAATCTCTAGTGTCCAATGAGTTTATCTGAAGTTGAACCGCCTTCCGAATCCGAAATTACTATCTTGAAGCCCTTGAAAGGAATAGTCCAGAAAATTACAACGAAAAAAGATAGTTGATTTGTTGGATGGATAGATTTTTGGAAATGAAATATAGTTATGCAAATGAAAATAATGCCATGAAATCTCCAGACTGCCACAAGTTCATTTGAAATCGAACCGCCTTCCGAATCCAAAATTGCTGTTCGGGCTACTGAACAGCAATTTTGGATTTAGTAACAGAAGAATTATTATTTAAAGATCATTCGAGCTTGAACTCACAACTTTCTGGACCACTTTAACAGGATCCAGCTGAACTTGAATTCCAGCTCTAACAGAAGCTACAAACGGCTACACCATATCTTCAAACTTCATCTAGAGCTAAGCTCAGCTCAGGTATGCTTGAGCTTCATCTGTGCAAGGAACCTCATGAAAATGGAGACAAATACATGATAGAATATTTCAGTGATCCACTTTAATCCTATACAAGAACATTTTCTGCTAACTCTGCTAGAAAAGGCAAGAGAAATCATTCGGCTTACTGGAACGAATAATTTCATTATTTTAATAGTGCAAAATTTTTTCGACCGATTTTTGAAGTTTGCCCTTGAAATGAGACGTGATTGAAGGTAAAACGAATCGATATCTACATAGTAACTCATGTAAAACCCAGAATTAGCGTTCGTGAGGTTGCATTTTCTACACATAGAATCATTGATCGAAGTAAAAAACTCATGAAGGTATACTGTATGAAATGATACAGGGTGAATCACAACTCGCTTGAATATGTAAAAAATGAAAATCAACTTTTCACAGTATGTCCAATACTCGAACAACTCGTGAAAGTGACGAAAATTTATGAGGCATACTCTTTGGAAGTGTACAGCGTGTTCCAACAAAAGCAAATTTTGGGTTTGACATGAAGTACCCACCAATTATGTTTGCATATCTCGATTTTTTCTAGCTTCGAGTGTATTCTCTTTCGGATCGTTTTGGAAAGAAGGCACCTCCAGATCCACATCAAGGATATCAAAAAGTTGCTTCCATTTTAGAAATCATATTGTTACGAAATGTCCTAGCGCCGGCCCTGCCACCTAAGGATGCAAATTGGTGTGACGGTTCGAGGGAAGATTGTACCTGCGTGATCGCGGCTCACCCAGAATATTCGATTATCGAAATTTGTCTGGGGGATTCTCCACTGTGTGAGGGGATATATAAACGGGATTGCGTTGTATTGTATTGTGTTGTGATAAAAAATTATAATAAAAGTGGTGAAGTGTTGTTTGGAGTTTTGATAAACAAACCCAAGGATATATCGTAACAATATGTTAGTACTTCGGTTGCAGAATTATTGCGTAGAAGCGTTCAAAGTTTTGACCCAAGTAGCACCTATTATTAACTTGCTAACTCAGAGTATCATTCAATATAATGAATTATGAATACCAGAAATAGATTGATATGCCGCATAATGTTTATCGTGGACGAAAACGTAAATGGATGAATTTTGATTGGAGTCAGAGGTTGTCACTTTGTATATTAATCAAAAAGTGAGCTTAACATGGAACAAACATATTTATTTCAGGATTCAATATAAATTTTGTGGCTGTTCCATTAGAAAATGTATTGTTTTCATTTTTTTCCCGTTTATGTAATCAGGTACATGGTAAATATTAAACGCTTGCTTATAACTCCTTACCTCAAACCTCAAATTCAAATTATTCATTTCCGTAGACTTTTTTGAAAAGCATGGAAACAGTCAAGTTTATAATAACAAAATTTAACACATGGAACGACATATCGTTAAAAAACACACAAATTTATAGAATATGAAATAACAACATTGCAAATACATAAAACAGAACAAGCAATTTACATTAACTATCATTCAAGATCCGCCTGAAAATGATCACTGAGTGATTTAAAAACATTTTCATACATATTTTCAAATTCAATTTCAGAAGTCTTAATGTTATCAATTTGCTTTAGCGACATTGGGAGCTTATTATATAATTTTATTGATGAGATGTGAGGTCCATTTGATACTTTAGTCAATCGATGATTGGGAACAAAAACATTGTGATTTTGTCTTAGGTTATGCCCTGAGAGAAAACATGTATCGTCTCTGTTTCTGAACATTTTACAATGAGTCTTGACGTAAATAAGGGAATTGAAGATATACATCGACACAACAGTTAAAATTTTCAAATCTGCAAACAGTGGCTTACAGGGGTCAAGACATTTTTTAAAACACATGGTAAGGATAATTTTTTTGCATCAAAAGGATGTCCTGAATCCTATTGCAGTTTCCGAAACACAAAAGACCATAGTTGAGTGTGGAGTGGACATAGGCGTAGTAATAGCTCAATAGTATGCTAGTTGGAACAAAGTATCGAAGTTTCCATACAACAACTTTCTCAAAATAAGGTCGATCTGAGGATTCCAAGACAGTTTAGAGTCAATCAGAACGCCCAAAAATTTAGCAACGTCCACCTGTACTATTGTACTATCACAAGACTTCACTAGTGAGCTGTAGTCAATTGCTTTAATCGAGAATAGAACCGAATTTGTTTTGGAATTATTCAAAATCAACCCATTCTTGATACAATAATTTCCCATGCTCGACACAGCAGCACTTGCTTTGTTAGACAGGCCCATAGAACATTTTTCTACGACTGTGAACGTTGTGTCATCCTCAAACTGAACGGTAGACTCACAGTTAGTGAATGCAGAAATATCATTAACGAATAAAACAAAGGGTGTGGGCCCCAGAATACTACCTTGTGGCACGCCAGTGGTAATGTGGCGATTTTCAGAAAAATTAGTTCCAGTTTCAAGTTTTACTTCAACAGATTGGGTTCTGCCAGTCGAGTAGGTCTTCAACCAGTTCAAACAAGGACCTCGAAAACCTAAATCATTGAGTTGATCAAAAAGGAGATGATGATTTATAGTGTCAAAGGCTCGGGAGCGGCATGGTTATTAGCGTGCCTTGTTAATGAAAAATGGTTTTGTTAATTGTTCGTATTCGTCGAGGAATAAAATGTATGTGAACATTTTTCTTTCTTATATTTTCTGGGTTCTTAACCTACCACACATTTTTATTTTTGTTGTGAGAAAAATCAATTTGACGTGTTCATGCTAGCTTTTCTTCCTATTTTGTTTTGATGGAACAGGCTCAGAATAACTCATTCTAACCCTGTTCTACCAAAAATATAAGTATTTGTTTTTCCATTTGGTCAAGAAATGTTTCCTCTCGATTATTCAATATTTCGATTCATTACAAAATCGAAATATATTATTCCTTTACTTGCACCGAGAAGCATAAAAACCCTGGTGCATTGGCTGATATGCTTGTTTTCAGTCTTGTTTAACTCTTGATCTGAGTAATCGAAGAGAGAGCTTACATTTTTTGACGTCAGGTGATGATGCAAATCCGATTATTCAAAGCTGCAATTCCAATCATACCGACACGGAATCATTGGCTGAACTCTGATGGAATCGTTCGTTCCCCAATAGAGTCATTAGTACACAGAATTTGTGTAGACAGGCAACCTTATAAAGAGCTAATACCTTACAGACAAGTTGCATTTGGAAGTTCGAATAAACTAAATATTCAATTCTATTTCATATAGTTTTGTTCTTTTCATTTCTCGTTGTAATTCCCACGTTTTTATCGTTACTATTGCTATTGTTGGTTGAATTCTTTACCCCTAGTTGCTTTCATAATGAACCATTTTGCATTGTTTGATGTGTTAATAGTGCAGAATCTGATATCCATCTCCATAATATATTGAATACCTACCGCAGGTGAATTATATCTCACTGTTAAAAAATATATGATAGTTTCAACACATATTTCAAAAATAGAAGATACTTCTGACCCAGTATCAAAATTGATGGCAATTGATGATAGAACGCGAGACTATTCTGAAGATGATGGGAACAAACTTCACCTTCAATGACCTTTCTCAACTCACCTGGGTAGAAGTTATATTTGTGTGATTCACTGATTGTTTTCCAGAATTTTTCAGTTTAACGTATTTTTTCCACCATAAGTGAAAGTGGTTGTTACGTGCCAAGTAGAAAATGTTGTAAAGACAATAATTCAAAATCATGGAATAACAGTTCTCTCAGGAAAGGGTTTTCAAATGCCTATAACTACAAAACCGTCGGGCGTGACGTGAGTGAAAACATTCTTGAAGTGCGCATCTGTTGGTAATTTCTCGAAGGAAGTTTTTGGTTAAAATTGCTCAAAATCAAGAATGCGATAGATCGAGAATTTGGGCTCACATTAGAATTAAAAATAAGATCAAGTACCATATTTAAATATAATGTAATATGAATTTTTAAATATCAGATCATAAAAACTGCTATGAGAATCATTTTTTGAGTGAGAGCTTAGAGCTTACAATCACATCTTTATAATTTGATTCCTTTGTCAATCATAAAGTCAGGGCAATATCTCATTGAGAGGTATGGCTAAAAGTGGAATAAAAAAGAGTGGGCCTAAATCCTTGTTCAATTTGAAGCATATTTATTTGGGAGGGATTCAAATTCCCTTGAAAACTTTTCTTTTGATATTTTTCGAAAAATTCTAACACTACTAGTGGAACAAGATATGTCTAAATTTTGAAGAATTTCATATTTTTCCGAATCTCACTCACAAGATGCGCATATTCCTGGTGCGATATCCGATTCGGAAATGTTTTGTCAAAAACTCTAGACACGATGAATCATATCCAGGGAATTCACTGAGATTTCCAGTTAGATGGTGCAAGAATCGAATTATGTCATTTTTTAACATTTGCTTTCCAATTCATTCGAATTTTGCTCGAATTTTTCCATAATTTTACTGTTTTTCTCAACCAACTCTTTGTCGCTTCCAGTTCAATTGTCTACCGTAGTTTTTCAGTTATTCGTCGTTTATCTACCGTTGCTTTCAATTATTAGTTGTTTTCCGTTTGTTTAGTAATTTATTTAAGTGTTGTTTTATATATTAGTCGTTGATCGTTTTCCGTTTGTTAAGTATTTAATTTAAGTGCTGTTTTGAATAGTGTTTCATAATGGATATCAATAAACGACAAAATAATCTATTCATCTTTATCAAGTTCCGATAGTTAGTACAAAACATTCAATACATGTACTCAGTTCCACTGGTCAATATAACGCGAGATTATTCTGACGCTGATAAAAACAAAGTTCATCTTGCTCACTGTTTACTTTGGTAGACGTTATATTTGTGTTATTTGCTCATTGCTTTTCAGAATTTCCCAGTTTGACATATCCATTCCAAGCTCCAGCATTAGTAACAATGTATGTTACATGCCAAGGATGCAATAACAAGAATTTAAAATCATGGAATAAATGTTCTTTCGGGAGAGTGTTTTCAAATACGGTCTTCTGGTATAGCGCCATAATAGCCTGAACTGAAGCACTGTTCCCAATGAATTGATATTACTCAGGTTGATCTGGAGTATGGAGAGTCCAATTCATTTCGAATTAAACACTATAAAGCTCAGTAAACGCTATATTGACGTAATATTTTTTCCGTCTCTGTGGTGCAACTCCACCAGCTCTCACGTCGATACCGATATTTAGAAAAATCTCATCAAATTATCTGAAATCAATGAATTTGATGATAAAAATTTCTGACCACATATATCGAAAATATAAAGCAAATGCATCTATCTGTATTATTTTGTATTCATTTCTAAACAGAAACAGAGACCAACTTCAAAAATATAGCGAATTCTTGGGTAAGAACTCGTGCAATTTTTGACAGAACTCGTGTATCTTTCTCCTTTTTTATGTACAGTTTCGAAAAAAAGAAAGTAATACACTGACTCTGCACGAGTTTTTCCAAAAGAATTCGCTAAAAGAAATTTCATCAGAATTCATACTACCATGTGTAGAGCAAGATGTAGAGTTGCCGCTTGGTGCCATCTGTAAACAAATTTCAGGAATGTGAATTCTCCTGGATGTCATTAACAAGTGAGCCAGGAATATATCCATCTTGCTCACCCAGTAAGTAATGATAACTCATCTGTGATGAATGAAAACTCATTGCAGTCAGTTTCTCTTGTCATTTCGATTCTGAATGATAGACGAAAGGAGCAATTCACTTATAAAATCTAGGATTATGTGAGACAATATGTTTCACTCATCTTTCACAAAAGAACTGAACCAATTTTACATGGACAAGCGAAATGAATAAACATTGTACGTACTCAAGTATTGTGAAATCCGATGGTTAGATAATAAACGAATAGAAACTCGAGCATATCCCATTCATTTTGTCCTTTTTTGCTTTTGTTTCAGTGCGATGAACACAATTTGCTACTTGTTGGAGTGTTAATTTTAGTCGATTATCTCAGATAATATCCGAGCAAAGTTCATTGTATTCGAAAGTATTCTGCTCTTATGCCCTGGAGCTCTATTTTATCTAGATTGACGGTGGAAGAAAGTATATCATAATGAAAATATATTATGTTGTTTCGAATATCTGATAAATGTGTACACTGAAGTTGAATGCCATCTGCTCTGGAATCTCAGAGCTTTTTGCGACAAGATGTCACTAACCTATGCAATAGAAAGTCCAAGAGTTGAATGGCCCCAACTCTTCGAGCAAAAGTCGGCATGTTACATATTTTTTCTAAATGTCAATGTTTATATGATAAGATAAGGCCTGGCGAGTTTATTCGTTAGATATATCTATATTGAAGAATATTTTGAAATGTATACTTGGACATGAACACCCATGAAAATAATGATGAGTCTGTGAAATATTTGCAGCATTTACTTCCATATATTCTAGGGTAGAGTAGAAACATCCTCCTATTATTATATATGGAAACATCCTATTCTCCTATATTCGTGCTCTAATATTTTACTTCGATAGTTATGGAATTCTGAATCTAATGTGTTCCGTGCAGAGGTTGTTGAACGATGTCTTAGGTGGACCTAATTATCTCTGCCCTGGTGTTATCGAAGTGGTTAAATAAGAATTTCTGGTATAATTCACGTAATTTCAATCAATATTTAGAAGAGCTTCAAAAAGTTGAATGGAGGACAGGGCATTATTCGTAGTTTCCGGAAAAGTCTCTAAAATTTTATTTCATAATTATCCTTGAAACAGTCCATAGTGCTGCCCCGTACGTAATGTGCGAGTGAAAAAGTGAGAAGTAAGACATTTCATGAATATGTAAACTTAGTACTTCGCAAGGCTCCTGGGAAGGAATAACTGGCTAGAAAGATTACTACAAGATTCATCTATGTATTTGAATTATTAATTTGTTTAATGTAAGAAGCAACTTGGTATACAGATGGCTCGAAAACCCAAGAAGGAGTGGGAGCCGGCGTATACGGAGGCAGAGCAAAGACGAGAATCGCACTCAGCCTCGGACATAATGCAACTGTGTTCCAGGCAGAAGTAGCGGCCATCGAACACTGTATAGGGGAAATAAACAGGCAGAAGGTCGTAAATAAAACCATTGCCATTTTCTCCGACAGCTAGATTGGTGGGAAGCTGTCTGAACGCACTCAAGGAGCTAAGTACCCAAAATAGGGTTACTCTAGCATGGGTACCCAGACATGAGGGGCACGAAGGCAACGAGAAGGCCGATGCACTAGCCCGTGAAGGCGCATTTAAGGCTATGATTGGCCCTGAACCCTTCTGCGGGGTAGCGAAAGCAAGCATAAACACATCCATAAATTCATGGATGCAAAACGAATCGAAAGATTGGTGGAATAAGCTCCCTGGAATGAGACAGGCGAAAGAGTTCATGAAGGAACCAGCGCCCAGATTCACGGAAAACCTGCTGGAGTACAACCGCAAGGTTGTAAGGGTAGTGGTGGGTCTACTAACGGGGCATAGCCGGCTCAGAAAACATATGAGCAATATTGGTCTGACAGAAGAAACCCAATGCAGGTTCTGTCAAGAAGAGAAAGAAACCGCACTACATGTGCTCTGTGAATGCGAAGCGATAGCAAGGCTGAGACACGCAAGATGCGGGAAGGAAAAACCAGAGGCTGCTAGCTATATGAAGGAGTCAGTGTCAAGGCTATGGAGTCTCATCAAAGAGATCAAGCTAGACAAACAGCTCTAACAGCCAAGAAGCATCACAATAGATCTGAAAAGGTCGCAGTTAATAAGGCCATGGGCCAGCTCCCCGATAATCTAATCTAATGTAAGAAGCAAGCAATACGTACGACGAATGGATTCGATAACATAGAAAGAACCTTTTCAACAAGGGTGCATACTCAACCAAACCTGAATATTGAGCAAATATAATTAATTTTCGAAATATAAAATAATATCTGGACACAGAGTTAGCACAGTGGTTGAGCAGTCATATGTGGAAAATTATTAGATGTAAAAGGTCCGTGAAACGGTTGATAAGGGTATTTCATTTGAATAATCAATGATGAACTCATGTTTCCACAAAAAAATCACTGGAAAGCCATCGTTTTTCCCAAGAACAGTCCAGAGATTTATCATACTTTTGGATCGAATGGATCAAACCACCATTCTATAAAAATATTTCTCGAGACCGAATATTCCACCCATATTCTCTTATAGAAAATTATGACTTTTCATAAACCACGTCATTTTAAGCCAATCTGTGGTAATTTTGGTGTCCAGCTATATTTTCAACAATTCGATTCGATCGATCCAAATCCTTCCTCAACTAATCAAATACAATTTTATTGTATAGTTGGGGCAGTCTTAATAGAGATATATAGACCGAGCAGCAGTGACAGATTTTTTGGACCAATTTTTAACAGTCTATCTTCGAAAAGGCAAGTAATTGAAGATGAAACGAATCGTAATCCGGAAAGTAATTTACGTGCTGCATAGTACTTCATGTAAAAACCATAATTTGGGTTCGTTTAGTTCAACAATGGGATGGGAGCATTTTCACAGACTGCTTCACGTTTGTTACACATAAAAACATCAATCAAAGTGAAGAAAACATGATACACTATTTCAAATAATACAGGGTGATATACAATTTTTCCGAATGTATTGCAAAAAATTTTATAGAAACCAATTTTTTCCAGTTCCCCAATTAAAACTGAAATAAGTCTTGAGAATAACGAAAATGAATGAGGCATAGGTACTCATTAGAAGTATACAGTGTGTTCCATCAAAAACAAATCCTGAGTTAGCCATGAAGTACCACGCAGCCGATGTTTTTTTTTGCAGATTATGATTTCTTTCAGACTCAAGTATTTTCTATTCCAAAGGCAGACTGTGAAAAATTGGTCCAAAAAATCTGTCACTGCCGCCCGGTCTGACAGTTAGTCTGGCATTCAAATAATCTTTGAAACATGAAAGTTCCTACGACATTGACATAAAATTCAAGTTCTGTTTTTGAAATGATTGCCATCTTTTGGCAGTATATATAAGAGTTCAAGATAATGTGTGATTCAGGCTACGACATCCGTAATGAAAAGACATGACTTGTTAACGAAATCACTAGTGTCGTGTATGTACCCGTGGTATACTTTGTTCAACCCAACGTTCATATATAGGAAAGTTACGGAATGTCACGAGTTTATAGGCGAAGGGGTACCTTAGGCTAGGGGCAGGGTTTGGGGAAATCGAAGTTGGCAATGCTGGAGTAAATTGGGTAAATTAAAAATCTCTATAGGTGGCATAACCCCATAGAACCAAAGATAAACAGAAAAAGTGAAAAGAAATTGTCACAGAACACACGAACATATATGTTTTATGTGGCTGATTCCTGATTGTCTCTGTCTCTTGGTGTCTTTGTTACTTTGTTGTAAAAGTAAAAGATTTTTTGCTTTGTCACAGCCCACAGCATACCTGAACCTGCGTTGCGTTGTGTAATCTGTCTTGTCTTTGTGGAGTTTAAGGAATCATTTTGCAAGTATTTTAAGTCGTTTGTTCAATTTTCATTAGTGTAAAGAGTTTCTTAGAGTAATATTTTACTAGCTTTAAAGTGTTTCTATTAGGATAAGATTTCATTCACGAATAATCACAGTACTCCTTTTGTATGAATGGACTATATCATAATTGTTTGCATGATTACAAAGCGATATATTTGAAGAGACATTTTGTTTATAAGTTCATTTGGATTCCTATATAAATTTAGCACTATACATTAGAAGACGTAGATATAACGTTCAGAGTATATTACAAAGCTCAAACATTTTCTTGGCCTCGGAAAAAGATCCTTGAACGACTGGTAAACCCAAATACTTTCCATTTCATATAGGAGTAATTATCATACTCTGACAAACTTTATTGCTGCATGAGGAACAGTCCCACTTTTTTTAAAACACTGGTATTCCTTTCGGATTTTCACCAACCATACACAGTCATAAATTTTTCATTTGCTTTCGTTTTCAATTATCACATATATCGAGATCAGATCGAGTTGAATCATCTGTCAAACCAAACACAAATACGACACACTTTTTCTCAACTGACATTCATCAGTATTGAACATCATAGAGTTAGATTTCCAATATACTCGAATATTCATAGATATTATTAGGGAAGCAGGTATTTTTTTTGCAATCTGTTGTTATCTACCAATCAGATACCAGAAACTGAAATCCACTTGCATATTAGTATATCGTGGAATTTCACCTTAACCTCATTGACGCCCCCGCAATATGGAGGGATCGATATGATGACATTTCGTAACCTTCCTCCTATATACCAACGTTGGTTCAACCATCCTTTGCCGTTACGTCACAATCGGTGACGTATTCTGCTGTTTTACGTTTGTCTTATATTAGTTGAATGTTATTTTACACTCAACCTCAAAATTATTATTAGTATGTACCTACCTGCAGAATACATCGCATACACTCGTGTTCTTATTGCACGTTGATGTATGACATAAATCGATGATCCTCGAGCAGAAACATGTCCGACATGAACTTTAATTTTGTAGTCTTTATCTGTTTCAATTCCACTAGTAGCTAGTTTTTGAACAGTTCTGATAGATAATTCTAGAGCATCAGCAACACGCTATAGAATTCAATAAAATCAAACCAATCAAAACTTACATTTTGCATAACATAGGTAGATACATACGTTGTACACTGTATTTAACAGTAAAAGCGGCACTCCAGCATCTCTTTCTCTCGAAAAGTAGTCAATCAACTTCAAAATTAAGCTTTGCTTTTTTTCATTATACCGGAAAGGCATTTTGACAATGAAAAATTAACTGAAAAAGGCGAAAATGACCAAAAATACTGAACAAATCAAACTATGACAACTGAACTGTCAAAAATGACAAATAAAATTCACATCGACATTAAATAATAAGACATACGTTAATGACGTCATAATTCCGTCTCATCCATTTCATGAATGAGAGATAAGGTTGGACAACGTATGACGTAACGGCAAAGGATGGTTGAACAAAGTATATCCATTCCTCCAAATGGTATTTCCATATGTTTGACCAACTAAAATCATTGTTAATAGAGATACAGTTAAGTCAATGCCTGTGTAAAAACGATTTGAAGCGTTTTCGTTACGCCATCTACAGTGAAATGTCGGTATTTCCGTTTACTTGACAACACATGACAAAGTTTCCTAATCTGAAGGAAAAAATAGGTAGTCAAGAAGCACGGATAATAGAGTATACGGTCGTTCAATGCCACGTCATTGACTTGTACATGTCACTGGGTAACCAATCAGAAAACATGATTTGAGCAGGGCTGAAGATTAAAAATGACACCGGCTGACAATCATGTTTTCTGATTGGTTACCCAGTGACATGTACAAGTCAATGACGTGGCATTGAACGACCGTATACTCTATTATCCGTGGTCAAGAAGATGATGTGATACAGACTATTGTCATGTTCCGATATTGCTGGTATTACTGGCCACAGTAAGCATTTTCGGAACGCTTTTTTTGGATGAAATATTAAGCAATAGCGACACGAAAATAGAAGATTCAGAGATCCCCAGCTCTGATAATGAGACTTTAGAGAATATAATGACTGAAATTATAATCCTCGACAAATTTAGAGGTCACATAGAAAAAATAACAAGAATAGAAGGGTACATTAAAAATGTAGTTGGTTTTTACACCCCTAAGATTTTCAAACAACATTTGAAGTAGGTGCGAGTAAGGCTTGCAATCTCTAAAAATGGGGTTTCCGCAGAATTTACTGATGTGCTGGATTCATTTCAATTTAGCATCAACTTGTACGCAAATATCTTCTAGTACAACTCGAAACATTTTTAATAATTTTGCAATTGCAATGATCTGACAACAAGTTTAGTCTGTTATCCGTTGACGTTAATTCGAATACAACCTAACCTAACTCAATTTGGGGAATACTGGGACTACAGGACCAATTCTGCAGCAGTAGCACCAGTAACGTTTTAGTCTCTAACAGGCTACCTTAAAAATTGGCACGAAATAATTGACAGTGAATGTCAGTAAAATCGGAACCACTGAATGCTGGAAAGCACTGTTCAGGAATATTGGAACATGACATATGACGTCCGTAACTAAAACGAAGGGAAAGTCATGACTTGAAAACGAAATCACTAGTGTCATCTACCCGAAATATCCATCCCTTCAAAGGATATTTCCTTATGGTTGACTAACTATTTCTCTATAAACAATGCTATAACTCTATAAACAATGGTTGAGGTCAACAATATGTGAATTCTGCGCAATAGTGTTTGGTATATAATACAAGTATACTATCTGAACTTGTTTCTATAATCTGTGGGTACGGTTTCGATCCGTTTTCATTAAGTTTTGTTATGAAACTGAAATTTTTTTCAACCAATGAAGACAGAATAATATTATTCGTGAATCTGAGTTCGACTCATTCTATGAATGCTATATAACACCCGTCACAATGAAACTATAATGATACCAGTCATGAACGAAACAGTAGGGCAAAAAAGTCATCGATACTCAAGCCCAAAACTCTTCAGCTCATTACCGATAAACCTAAAATACGAGACAAATCCAAAAATGTTTAAGAAAATCTTCAAAAAATATGTCAAACTCATACCCCTAAAAATAGGGCATTGACACGAACTTCTCTCAAGCTCCAATAAATTCCAAAATGATTGCATCATGTATGTTCATCTCGATATCAGGAAGTTGTTCTAAAGTATATGTCGCTACCATATGAATTTTAGAATGATAAGTTATGTAGTCTGCTATATTTTGTCGCTTACTGAGTATGACTTGATTAACTGTAATCGCTTCCTCACACAAAAAATTCTTACCTTCAATGCACTCAATATGAATAATATATCTCTACTGTCTTCCATAACACCATGTATATTTCTTCCTGATTTCACGATTTTGTGCGTTCTTTTTATGAACTATATGAAATATCATATGAATTTTATAACATTGATTAGTTATTTCTTATTTTAAGTCTACTGTACTATGTCCATTAATCATAAACCCATATATTTGATAACTTGTAATCATTCTATAGAAACTGTTTTAACATTTTTGTATATACAATCCTTACACACAAGCAGTTCACTGCTTCTTAAGTTTTTGTTTTGATTTATTCACCATGTAATGTTTAAATGACTTTGTTTCCATACCTTGATAGTGAATAAATATTATTATTATCATCATTATTTTATTTCAATAACATTTCGCGATATTGTATAATAACAGCTGTACTTCGAAATTACCTCCGAACTATTCGAAACGCTGGATGCCAACCAAGGTATCGATCAACTTCAGAATAATACGTTTACCAATGTCATGACTTCAGCCATTCGGATTACTCGCAAATGCAGTTACCTCGATCATTAATGATTCAGCATCTCGATGCCACTACAGTTGCTTCGCCAGACGCACCTCTAATGGATTTCAAATGTGTTAACTGCTTGACAATCATTATACTGAGTGAATAAAATTGTGATATATGAAACGACACTTTCGTAAATGTACCAGAAAGGTACGGTTCATGCGGAGGGAGAGTTTTGGAAGAACTGGAAATAGTTGACTAAATCATTAACAGATGGTTTTTAATTCCTCGAACAGTTATTTTGAGTATGAGAGGTTAGATGAGTTATGAAAATCGTTTTTCAGGTTTATTTGATATGTTTGCAGAGTATTCAAATGTTGGAGGGCATATTCGGACATCCTCTTACCAACTGTAATATTTTCAACAAAGCGGGGGTACCACTACTATTAGAAAGTAGTAGCAACTTCAATTTTTTAAATGGAACACCCTGTATATTATTTGAAATTCAGGAAGCTGTTAAAATTTGCTTCTTTTCTATGTATATCATGCGTATATCTCACTATTCAACTTTCGTACTTCTGAGCATTTATGAAATGTCCCTTCAGATGGTATGCCCATTCGGTATTTTGTGAGTAGGCCATGATTACTATTTGACAGTAAAGTGGTGATAATTTCCTAATAAGATCGACATTTTTCTTTTCGCTTCTGTTGAATATGTTTCTTCCACGAAATTATGGGAAAATTGTAGGTACTCTTTGAATAAAAATTTCTATCATAAATCTTGTTAGAAGTTTTTATCGCAAAATACAGTTATAAATAGAATTTCAAGTCTAATATGGCCTTTTTTCAAATTTATTTCAAAATAATTGTCAGTAGCAAATATTTTCATTTTGTATGGGAAATCATCAACTGATTTTATACATATATAATTTTTAGTTTTTCAGAGAGTTCGAGTCTATAGTTTTGCCCTATGTCATTTTGTCGGACAAATCAGTCGACAAGAAACTGCTGATTCATGGAAATATATTTAAATAAATTTAAATTCCTGAAATCCACATAAAAACGCAATTACTAGAAATGCCTGCGCTGGCAGGTAGATAAACTCATTTCTAAATGAGAGAAAGTTGGAAATTTGAACGAACATGGAAGAGAGGTGCTCTCTTAGATGCTGTGTGGCTTCGGAAAATATTATATTTTTCATATAATGTGCTAAATCCCCAAAAGAGGAATAATTCATCAACTAGAATAAAATTGATAGGACAATGAATATGATTCATTCATTCTTGGCCTCAAGTCCACAATGTAATGTAATAAGCAGCATGTGCTATCAGAGTTTAACAAAAAAAAATAATAATTTTTTGTCGAGCCCAAATCAAGATAAAGGTGTATTCGTCAATTTGTTTCATCAATATTGGCCCCAGAAAGAAGTATGAAAGCAATTAGTGAAGAAACAATGTAAAAGAGAAGTTGCTGCTGTTGTAATTTAAAGGTGACAAATAAGATGAAGGGGAGAGCAAGGCGGAGATGTGTGTTGCAATTGGTATGCCGGTTGAATATTATTAACTGACCTACTGTTGAATACTGGAATGATTGCTTGTTTCTTTTTCAGAAAGTACTGAAGATAATCATGAACAACACTGTCAATGATTGGTATACTGATACTTATATAGTTTGTCATGAAATAAAGTAATTCACTTCAAAGAGTTTTCCATTGATTTTCGAAACAATTGTATGGATGCATTCATACTGTAACACAGCTTTCAAATATTTCTGAATATTATCTGTGACATATTATTGAGCCACCTTGTATATCCTCTTCATCGAAGTGTGCGATACCCGTGTCTTCCTTCGATCGAAACAATAGTGCTGAAGGTGACCCCATTCTTATGAAACCTCCATTTAGCCTTAAACGCACTTCCGACATTTATGTAGGTCAGACTATAACAATGCTCAGTGAGTTTTATCAATCACAGTACAGCACAGTTAGCTATTTAAGAACTCACTTTTTAAATGATAGCCAACGCCATTGTGATGGTTCGTAGAAATGTCCGGGCAATAAAAATCACATGGAATCGACACATTTCACACGCGAAAATGTAGATATCACGGTTGAGGGAATATTAAAAGTTACGTGTAGCTTTATATTCGCCTTTATATTTCGTTATTCAATCGGGAGATTCTGTTCTTATAAAAACATCGCACAATGTTGTTATTCATAAAATTTTCAGATCCATCTTGCTCTATGTTATATATATATATATATATATATATATATATATATATACATATTGTTCGAAAATTGTTCGTTTTCGTTAACCAGCTGACGAACGTCAACCCTCAGAAGTCGAAACTTGTGCGAGCAATGGATCAACGAGGCCTTACCTTTTAACGTGCGATTACCCAGCACGGTGGCCCGGCGAGGATTCGAACCCCGGCCTTCCGCTTGATAGGCAGATATGCTAACCACTACACTACCGAGACCACTGATATTTATATATATAATAATAATAATGTTTATTTGTATACAGTACCTAGGATACATATAAAATTCAAAAAGACAAATAAACATGATGGAACAAAAAATAATGTAATTATGGTACTCATTAAATGTAGGATGGCTATACAAAAAACAATCGAAAGGACATTTGTGCACATGGAGACATAAAGCAGTGACATTCGATCATTCACACACACACACACATACACACAGGAAAAAATCATTCAATTCTGAGGGATATAATTGGATTCAGTTATTATCACAATTCACCAGATTATGTATTCGGAGTCTTCCAACAGAGAAGACGAATTTTTAGAGATCGGTTTTAAAACGATTTATTCGACTTACATCTTTCAGTTTGTATGGTAAAAAATTGAAAGCTTTCGAAGTCTTAGAACACATGACTTCTTTGTACGACAGTTTTGAATATATGTGGTATTGGTAAGATCTTATTTGCTTTATTTCTCGTTATATATGGAATTGAGATAATTTCGAATTGATTTTTGTTTGTATAACTATGGAGTGCTAGTTTGAAGAAATATTTTTGGCGTAAGTGAAATATTTCAGTCTCTTCATAGAAGAGATCACTGGAGTATATATATATATATATATATATATATATATATAAATGTGGTCCATAGAAATGGAATATGTATGTGTCCGGAAATTTCACATTTTCAAAACGAATTGTCTCAGCTGTAATTGCACCAAATTTCAAAAACGTATTTTCGAACAGACAATTGCAATCCCTTTTGAACTAGGTGCCACATGACCCCCTTCTCATTTGAAATTATTGAAGGGTGCTCATAATTAAGAGGGGGTTATACTGTCATACTGTACATTATCAAATTGACAATTAAAATTGACTTTTTTCAGGACTTTTTATAAAATAAATTAAAACGCTAAAAATGAAAATATTCCATACCTATGGACCGCCCTGTTTATATATTCATCATATTGAAATGTATTTAATTGACATAAGGAAAGTCGAAATTATTGATTGAATTCTTCTATTCAAAACTTCAAAAAGTAGTAGACAGTTAAATGAAGCATACCTAATGAGGGATGGAAAAAATAAATGAGCGCTCGAGGAATCTGTAGTTTGGAAATTTGCCTCATTGAAAAAATTATTGTGAAATTTTCATTCACTGTTAAATCTCAACGAATCAAAGAATTTAGAGGAGGCGTGTAAAATCACGGATACCAACACAGTAAGTTGATAAATTGTCAGACAACAAGTAGTTGTCGATGTCGTTTAATCAGAATACTAAAAGAAATATCTAGTCCTTGATTTTGGGTTTGAGTGTAATTTCCAATTTTTGGCAATTTTTTCGAAAGAAAGTTTCCTAAACAGTATGCTGTACACTGCCTAATTAAAATACAAAAACTTTATATTCTACGTATAGCCTTTTTGGGCATGTAGGGTATGATTTTTTTAGTTTATAAAAAAGTCCTGACAATATCAAAAAAGTTTCATTTCCCTTTTTTCTGTCGATATATTTCTTCAAATGTTGACGTAGGGACTTTCTGTCGAAGTTGTGAATAAAGACAATTCTTTTGGTCATTGGTCAGAATTAAACTCAAACAAATACCGATGATTCTGTAGTCAACCTTAGTTTGAAGGAACTGATTTTTTATTATCAATCCAATTCTTGTAGTGTATGCTTTTCACAAAAAACTCTTCCTTAATACACGTAGTACATATCCAGGCGACTGATTATTCCAAATAAATACCTACATTCATGTTTACATACGATCAACATCATCAATTACAATTTTCATTATTCATATGAACCGTTTCTATAATGAAATAACAAAGTCCAGAAAAGTATTCCAACCACTTTAATATACACAAGAAATATGTCAGACAAAGCATCTACTAGTTGGATAAATCTGTTCAGGATTAGTGAATTTCGTTGGAACGAAGTTATGAAGTTCTACTAACTTTTCCCCAACTATTACTGTTGTGGTCTATACGAATGAACTTCCATTTTCAATTTCGTGGAAACTTGGAACACTTGATTTCTCTTTATAACTTTATCGATTAAACTTCTCGGCATGTTTTCTGTGATAGAAATGAAGTCCGTCCCTTTGCTGTTCTCGGTTATTTTTCCACTTCTGAAGCGATACACTATTTTCTCGTTTTTATCGAAAACTAATAGGAAGTTCACAAAGCAACCCTTGTCAACGTTACTTTTACAAGCAGACGTCTGATGAGTCTTTCATGTTCTCATGGATTATGTATAATAATAACGAGGATTTTCTTTCGGTCATAGTACACGCCATTGTGAAATCCCCATCGTGTTTGACAAACCAAACCGAAAAATGAAAATAAAGAAGTTATCGTCAAGAATATGCTAGCTAAATGGGCTGAACACAAGAATCATAATATGGAATATCAACTTCTATGAAAGGCTCGAAAAAAGTTCTTGCAGCCAAAATTCTTTCGTTTCTCTGCTTTACCAAATATATGCAATTTTTTTTTTTGTCTATCAGAGTTTCACCTCTCAAGATCGCCATTTGAGGGTAGAACATTATCAAATGTATATTTTCAATATCAGGATTTTTCCAATGATTTTCACTTTCAAATAATAATCCTAAGGAGTAATATCTTATAGAACGAAAACTGCTGGAAAATATTCGGGCTAATAGAGTGGGAGAAGCAGAACGATTACTTTGACTTTACAACTCAATTCTGATACTGATCCAAATGATGATATAATTCTGAGTCACATTAAATTTTCGTGAAGGTCTGCTAGTTGGTGATTATAACTCTATTAGGACTTTTCACTCAAAATGTAAATAAAACGGTTTGAAGGAACTCGTATACTATATATATATATATATATATATATATATATATATATATATATATATATATATATATATATATATATAATTACAGACAAATAAATATATAATCCGACATATTGTAAAATCGATATCAGTGTTGCCAATACTGAAAAAGAAAACATTCGGCTGCGTTTAGAAATCTCGTTATTCGCGCGTTTCAAAGAAAAAGTAAGCTGTTATCAAAGTAACCCCATAATTTCGAACTTAACCACAATCTTTCCTCCATTTTTCACAGTCGACTTCTTGTAAATATTTATTTTTCTTAAACAGACCACGAGTATGAAAAGAGGTCTGTTGTAAAAAAAAACAACGAAACACCCCAAGCTATAGTTAAAATAAGATGAGACCTATAAGAAGTGTAACCACTTACTGATAATTAAAACCTCAGATGCGGAGGTAAGGTTCTGCAGCAAAGTGTTCACGAAAACTATTGCCATATTAATACAGGTTACTTTCGTAACAATATTATGTTGGTGAACCATTTATGGAAATGTTTTTTTTCAATGAACCAACCGATATTTGATGATAAATGCATATTCAACGACAATTTAACTCATGTATAAAATATCCCATAAGCCGCCGTGATATTGTCATTATGACAGCGAAAAAACTTTGCCCTAAGCTTTTCAGCGACAAAACGGAACCTAACTCTTGAAAGCATGGCAACCAGAATTGTAAACAAATCTTTGACGGCGTCTTTGTCAATTTTTCACTTGCGTTGTCAAAAGACTATATCAGAGCCCAGATTCTATTTCACGAATTCGATAATCGAATTGTTTAGAATATGCGTATATTTTCGGTACAGCGCATTCTACAGTCACAGTCTGAGCTACTCGACAATCGAATTCGTGAAATAGAATCTGGGGGCTGATCTGTGAGAAGAAAGAAAACTTGACATTTAAGATTCGAGTTCAGTTGTCTTTCGGCAAATTAACTCAAAAAACTGTCAGAAAAAATTACTCGTCCTACGGACTCGTAATTTTTTCAGAGGCAGTTTTTTTCTTTGAGTTGCCAGTCAACAAAATTCTCATCGAAATGTCAAGTTTACTTCGATAAAAAAAAAACTCTCGTGTAATTGGAGTTGAAAAATATCACAGTTTCATGTACGATTCTCACTAACAGTGGGTTAACAGAACCGCAACACGTGTTTCGCTATACAATATTGCTTATTCCAGCAGGATTTTTTTCTCATTCATCCTGCTTTGAAGCATATAAAAACTGATTCTCCTACAGGACTGGTGAAATATTTAAAGTTCTTTTGTGAAACCTCGGACATTCTCATTGGATGGGGTGATATTTTTTGAAAGAATCTAGTTCCTACTACTATTCAATAGCTAACAGAAGAAAGTGGTCGACTGCTTGTTAACGCCGCTGCTGGTACAAAGGTAATCCGAGAAGTCATCTGCTTCGAAATCTTCTTTCTACATAGGGTAATGAAAAACTCGATTTCTAGCTACCATCCAGTGGCTTGCAGCAGTATCCAACCCTATATATACGCCCCTGTTGAGGACATAAGTAAATCGAAAAGCAACCTGCTTTGCAAACATCGGATTTCGATAAAAATAAAAACCATTTTCACTCACCGCAAAACGGTATTCCTTCTGGCATCCACAAACCGTTCTCGCATATCCTTCTCGAAGGGCCAAGTAACTCGAATCCTCTTTCACACGAGTAGGTTGCAACGGCGCCTGGGCCTAGATCTTCGTCCGAAAAGACCACCGAAGAATGGGCTGGGGAACCTGGGAATCGACATCCTGATGGAGATTGACCATCAACTCCTTAAAAAAAAAGATAATATTAAACTAGGAAATTCAAGACAATAGCTATTTGTATAACAAGGGGGAAAAGTGCTATTTGTCCTCCCAGGTCGGGCAGTTTATATTCATTCAAAGAAGAAAAGGGCACTTTACCCCCATGTTATACATATGACTTTTCCGCCTTCCTAGAATAATAAGTAATTTTTAAATAATCTATTTATGCAACACAAACAAAATGTATTAAAGAACTGAAACTAAGAAGTAGGTATAGCATTCTTCTGGAATTCCTAAAATGAGGAGAACCAATAAAACAAAGAAAAAAAAATTGAAAAAACAGCTGTCGACGCCGGAGTTCGAACTAACACCTACAGCCTATCATGAGCAGTGAGCGGGACACCAACTGGATGCGCTACGGGGACTCGTAGGCAACTTATGCGGAATCATGAACATAGCGTATTGCTGCAGCTCTATTATAATATTTGCCGTTCAACATTTATTTTCTTAATATATTCACTTACTGAGGATAACTCACTTTGTTTACTTTCATTTCATCTGTGGTGATAAATTAAAATATCAGCATCACAACAACAAGCGAATGTTCAACAGATGTGTGTAGATCTGAAAGTCTCTCTATTAGTATGGGTGTACCACAAGGATCTGCGTTGGGCCCAATTTTATTCTTGATATACAGTGTGTCCCCAGACCAGTGGGATAGTTGAATATCTCTTGAACCAATAGGAATTTTCAAAATATTATAAGTTCACATTTTATCGCATTATGAGAGCTAACTTCAGGAATTACTATTTTCTATACGAGGGGCGCAAGAAAGGCTCACAAAATAGAATATCAATGTTTTCAAATGGAACACCCCATATATTTCAATATATCTGAACTCTCATTCCTTTAGGCTAATTATTGGTTTTTTATTTTTGAAAATCCGACGAGGCGTTGTCAAGTTATACCAGTGGTTCATGAAATGCAGACATTTTTTCAGACTGACCCATTATTCATAGTACGGAAGAATTTCTGGAATCATTCAAAACTATTAGTAGACGGTAGCATATTCTATCATATGGAATACTCATCTTTTTCGAAATTTATACAGGGTGGTCAGAAATATTACATGATTTACACGAAATTCAAACTTTCTTCACATCAATTTTTCGAATAGTGCACCCTACAATATGAATCATTTCATAGCCCATTGGTATTTTGATTGCTTATGGCCAATGGTTGTGAAAGAAACATATGAATTTCATCATCAGCAAATGCAAATAAAATAATACAGTAAACTATTTATTCATTCAACTGTTCTAAACAAAGTCTCAACAAAAAAAACTGTGTTGACAAATAATTAGGGACGATACTATTAATATAAATGTTCGAATTGTCTTCCGTTTGCTGCAAGGCACATTTCGAAATTTTTCATTACATGATTTCTTGTGACGTTCTCCAACATTTGCAGTGTTATACGTAGTTTGATGATTTTTTTTTGCATTTTCTGATGATGAAATTCACATGTCTCTTTCACAACCATTGGCCATAAGCAATCAAATCACCAATGGGCTATAAAATAATTCATATTGTAGGGTGCACTATTTGAAAAATTGATGTGAAGAAAGTTTGAATTTCGTGAAAATCATATAATATTTCTGACCACCCTGTATAACAATCGAAGAAGATGAGTATTCCATATTATAGAATATGCTACCGACTACCAACAGTCTTGAATGATCCCAGAAATTCTTCGCAGGATGAATAATGGGTTTGTCTAAAAAAATGTCTGCATTTCATGAACCACTGGTATAACTTGGCAACGCCTTGTCGGATTTTCAAAAATAAAAAACCAATAATCAGCCCAAAGGAATGAGAGTTCAGATATATTGAAATATATGGGGTGTTCCATTTGAAAAAATTGATGTTCGATTTTGTGAGCCTTTCTTGCGCCCCTCGTATAAAAAATAGTAATTCCTGAAGTTAGCTCTCATAATGCAATATAATGTGACCTTATAATATTTTGAAAATTCCCATTGGTTCAATAGATATTCAACTGTCCCACTCGTCTAGGGACACACTGTATATAAATAATATTGTTTCCGTTGATTCCTCAGCCCAATTTACACTTTATGCAGATGATACTACGATTCTCATATCTGATCAAACTGATACAATTATTGAGTCTGAATGTATTGAACTTTTACAAAATCTGAATGACTGGTTTGGCCTAAACGAACTTCATCTAAATTAAAAAAAAACGCATTTCATTCATTTTCATAAACAGAAAATAGAAAATATAAATTTAATATCGAATAATAGAAAAATTGAGAAAGTTCCTTGTGTAAAATTTTTGGGACTGCACATTGATGAGTGTCTCAATTGGAAAAGGCACTGTCAGGTGGTTGTCTCGAGGATGAACTCGGTGAATTACCTTTTTCGTAATTTGAAAGCTGTTCTATCACATAACCAGCTCATCATGTTGTATTGTACACAGGTGGAGTCCCACTTGAGGTATGGGATAGTCTTCTGGGGGATGTCTACGGATATAAATAAAGTATTCATATCGCAAAAAAGAATAGTTCATTGTATAGCAGGCATCAGTCGTCTGACTGGCTGTAGAGAATACTTCAAGGAATTAAAGATTTTGACATTGCCCTCATTATATATTCACGAAGTCTGCCTCTTCATTTTCACGAATTTAAATGGATTCAAGACTACTAAAGATGTACACAGCATTAACACGAGACAAAATAACAATTTATATATTCCTTTTTCAAAAATGAATGTTTCAACACATTCACCTGCAATAATTGGTCAGAAACTCTTCAATAAGCTGCCGTTGGCATTGAAATCCTGTGGAACGATAAAAATGTTTAAACACTGCCTGAAAGTACTTCTAATAAATAATGTTTTTTATTCCGTTGACGAATTCATGGACTGTGAATTTTTTTTATAATGTGACGTCTAAGTTTTGCACCATAATATGTAATATAATATGTTTGTATTGATAACTGCCATACGTATATATTTTACTATAATGTATTATGTCCTGTGTATTATGACATATCCTTTTTTGTCTGCAATCTATTGACCAATCCTATACAAATTGTATTTGTCAAAAAGGAAATAAAGTATCAAATCAAATATGTCCATAGTAATTGTAGTTTGACCGAGGGGGAAACAACTAGCTAAACTCTCTACAAGATTTAAAATTTTTCAAAAACTCTAAGACTTAAACGCATGACTTAAAGACTTGAAGGCATGACTTGAAGACTTAAAGGCATGACTTTAAGACTTAAACGCATGACTTAAAGACTCAAAACGATGACTTGAATTACTTAAAATTTTTAGGTGTACAAGACTGAAAGAAGATGTTTCCCCCCCGAGTTTGACAACATTATGGACAGTGATAGCGACTTAGACAGAAAAGTCCTTACTTTGCTGCCTAGGCAGGAATAGTAAAACCTTGCTGATTGATATGTTCCTGCAAAATTAATATTTGCTGTCAATCGGAGAAAAGTACTCTTCTCCCCTACAATGAGGGCAGGAAATGTATACTTTGGATAGAGGTTGACAGAAAAAGAAATTTGAAGATGTAGCATGTAGTAGTTGTGTCAAGCAAGCAATGCGTGTTTGATATACTTCGAATGAACGTCACACACGAGCAATTTGAATCTATGAAATAAGAAGTGTCATGGTTCAGACGAAGGGAGTCAAGGGTCAAAATTCACCATTAAAAATTGATTGAGTTTCTTCAAATTCACTTCAAACAAAATATTATCAGTTAGGCCATTGTGCCTCAAATATATTTATTTTGGTGCAGTGTTCGCTTTATGAGTATTTCAAAAGCGTTTGATCGAGTTTGGCATCGGGATCTCCTTTCTAAACTGCCGTCTTATGGTTTGCCTCCTCCGTTGTGTGCTTTGTTGAAGAGTTTCTTGTCTGATAGGTCTCTGTATGTGGTTGTTGATGGAGTATCATGTGACATTCTCCCAATAAATGCAGGTGTTCCACAGGGTTCAGTTCTGGCGCCCACTTTGTGTCTGCTTCATATCAATGATTTGCTCGAGAAAACATCTTGTTCAGTACATTCATTGAAGGTTCTCGACTCTATTCAAAGAAAGGCAATCCGTCTTGTTGGTGATTCTTCGTTCACAGACTCGCTCAATTCATTGGGACATCGTAGAAGGGTCGGAGACTTGTCTCTCTCCTATAGATATTTTCGCTGTCGGTGCTCTTCTGAATTGTTTTCAGTCGTTCCACCCTTGGCAATATCTACACGATGACTCAAGTACACAATTCCCACCCCTTTGTTGTGAACTTGTAGACATGTCGAACCTCTTTTGCTCGGGGATCTTTTTTTAATAGAACAGCTGAGCTTTGGAACTCTTTGCCGAGAGAGGAACTTCAAAATTCGAAGTGAATGTTAATTCGTATTACCTGTCCCTTGATTCACGTGGTGTTCTTCGAACATTACAGGGCTTCCCTTGGTGCCAATCTGCATATAAAAAAAAGGTTTTCATTGGATGGTTGTCGAATTTTGAATGAAGTGTGATTCGAAGAATCTTGTATTTTCAACTGATTCCTTACTAGTTATCACAAAGGTTTTTGGAGATACCACCCCAATGGAAACAGGAGACAATCTCTTTGATTTCAGTTTTGCTGAAAAGAAGTCATAATTCATTTTGATAGTCAACACAATTTTCTAGTGTGATTCTGATTCATTCGTCTATTATATTCACCCCTATTGAAATTGAAATATCATTGGTCTTTCAAGTTCAAACTTCTGCCATTATCGACTTTTATTTTTCATTCTATATTTCCCCCTGTCAAACATTTCTACGAGTGTCACCGATTAGCAAGATGGAAAAAGAACAAGCTTATATAATTGAACCCACTGTTGGTGCTGTTATTTGAAAGGAATAGGTAATACAGATTCCGCTATAACGATGTAGAAGACATGGTACATGCCCTATAATAATAATAATAATAGTAATAATAGATTTTATTGTCACAACTACCATTATAACACTACAATTCTTATGTTTATAAGTAGATTGTGAACAAAAGGCAGAGTTCGGTCTGAATGATAAATTTAATTATCATGCAGACGCGCTCTTCCACTCATACGGAATCTGTTGCAAAAGTTCTATACCACAGAGAAGGCAGTGTCGAGACTAGGAGTCTCGTGACAGAGTAAAATAAATAACATTGAACGAAAGACTACCATCAATCATGAATTATTTCCTCACTCAGAACATTTCCTTGTGAGATGTCTCTATTCAGCATCGAATTCGAGCACAACACACCAATAACAACCAATTAAAATATATTCAGCACTTCAGCTTTTGGAATATACTCCAAATACGAATCTGCTAACTTCTCTAGAATGTCGCAGAAGAACTAATAATTTGCCCTATTTCCGGCCGTTACCAATCTGATAGGTTATTCTTTAAAACTCCAACAATATAGATAGATTTTATAGTATACTCTTTCCACCCAATCATTCGACACATGCTGAACATATTTTTCTGGAACATATACGCACGATGTTCTTTTGATAATTATAGAAATTGCAATTTGTTGGGAAACAATACAACTGTCAAGCTGTTCAGAGTGTGAGATTTTGGTAAATAACCTTCCCAGAATGACTGAAACAATCGAATAGAGATAGAGACATGGGAAATGAAGTATAAGATACACAATTGATTTATATTTGGTATGGCAAGGCAGTGAATCATCAATCTACGATTCTGGTTGAGGGTAGTGGCAGGTGGCAGGAAGTCAGAGAGGACAAATTTCAGACAAAAAATAAGTACAAGATGCGGGAATAAAAACTCGGCAATATCTTCTTGTTTTTGTTGTGAACCATAAAAAATATAGACAGATCGAAAAATAATGAAAATGTGACTGATAGTGGCGAAATTTATTTATCAATTATCAAGTATACGAACGAATTTTTTCTTATTGTGCATCCTTTCAGATGCTTTTATCAAAAATGGAGGATTGGAATCATGGGGCTCGAGGACTTGAAATAACAAAATACCTGTCTCCGAAATGACGGAAAATATCTTGTGAGAAATCGACGACTATTGCTTGGGTTGTCTATGGTTTGAAAAACACAAACTAAAATTCAAAAAACTAGAAAATTCCGTTACTTCAAAGACGATTCAAGAAACAAAAATCGATACCAGTATTTTTTGTTAATACGACTAATTTATGTCGATGAATTTGATCGTACCCAGCCGATGAAAAAATATCCTCATCTGATATGCTCAACATCACCATTTTTTGTCCTATGCCGGTTTTGGCAAAGGGTGAAGTATGTGTTTCTTCAATATTTTCACGGGAAGAAGGGCGATCGATTAGACAACGCAAGGCGTTTATATGATATCATTCCTTTTTCCTTCAATCAGCTGCTTGAAAGCTGAAGGAATGAATCATATAATCATAGCCAAGCACAAGCTATCATTAATATGGGAGAACTGGTATTTTATTTTCGTAGTGGACCACACAAATTCAGAGCTCAACCTAAGTCGCCATGAAAATCGATAAAGCTTAAGCGAAGATCAAAGAACATATGACAGTCAATAAGAAAGAAGCAGGATGATGACAATAAAAATACCGAGACTTCAGATAAACGCCTCTCACAAAATACGAACTAGTAAAAAAGATAAGTTGTTGAAATATTACCCGATATCAGACAATCCGTAATACCAGACACCCAACCAGACTAATCGTCAGATATTTTTGAGGGACTGAAGGATTTGAAGGAAAGAAGATTACATGAATTCTTGGGAACATTCACGGGCGATAGGCTTAGTGGCGTTAAATAACATTTTTAATGGTAGGGTTCTCTTGAAGGTGGTGTTTGATCTGAAATAACTTATGTTGCCACAAAATAATATTATACGTGATAGGATGCTTGGGAGGTTTTACAATGTCTATTAAGACGTACAATATTAGTAGTTCCGGAAAAAGTTACATTTACTTTCATAGCTAGTAGGAGGTTTCAATTATTGAAAATCGAGATTGCTGGTATCAAGATACTGTATGAGCACGGGTTGTTTTCATGAACAGCAGCCCTTTTTCAATTTGAAACAGATTTGTACAGGTCAAAAATGGTAGGCTCATGCTACAAATCGTACGAGTAAGAAATAAGCATTGCATACGAGTTATGCACTATACTTTTTCCACGGCTCCACCAGATAATAGTGAAATGATTTAACAAATCGTATGAACTTCATATTTGATTTCATTCAAAATTTCCATTGAGGTACAATCGAATGAGTGAATAGATGAGACATCGTTTGAAATTTGGCATTCCATGGAAGAGCTGATTTATTGTATATTAATAACTACAAGTAAAACACAATGAAGTTATTGTTGTATCAGTTAAGGAAACCAAACTAAAGACATACAATGTACCTCATTGCCCTATCAAGAACAATCAAGATAGAGCAGTTGTGTTTTATAGCCGTAGAAAAAATACTTTTCAGGATCAGAATATGTAAGATAATATATTATATCATTTCGAATTCAGAAAAACATCTTCGAAACGCTTCACTGATATACTTCTTTTATTAACCCAGTCTTTTTAGGAAAAATTCTGGTGAGCTGAATTTTTGTGTACACCTTTATTCCGCGTTGTCAAGATGTGAACAATCGGCATTGATATGGTGCCAGCTAAAAAAGTTGTGATGGTCAAAATGTCACGAAAATCAGTTTTTCGCGAATATCTCAAAAGTCAATAGGGGGTATTATAAAAATTGTTCGTCGTAAAATAATCTAAAAAAAGAGACTCTTGATTTTTTGTCTAAAATTGTTTTTGTGGGGTGGAGCGCTGAGAAAGTGACTACATCATGAAGATGTACTTACAAATACTCATGGGTATGCTTGAAAACTGGCTTCTAGATGAACAATTTGTTCAGGCCAGCCTCATCTCACCTACACTGTAGGTTGACGGACTAACACATAACAGAAAACAACTACTCCCCTGGCTAATACCACGAAGGGCATTTGATTACATACGACAGGTGTTAGCGCAGGTTTCTTCACAGAAGAAAGTCCTGCATTTGCTTCTGGCGATACACCTGTCACATTTCATTTTTGGGACGGGTCACACTTGCAGACCGGTTTCGGGCTATTTGGCCTCTCGTCAGTGCAAGGCAGTGCCATCATCAACATAAGTCGATGACTTCCTATAATTAAAAATCATATTCTAACAGAGGATCTTTCCTAGACCTAGGCTGATACAAGCAACGAGGAGAATAGCCATCGTTGCGCCATCTGCCCGTAGACTGGGTACTAACCAAGAGCATATCCGCATGGCCCGAATCCTAGTACAAGGATACGAATATCACAAGTACTCCTGGGTATTCTTGAAGACTGACTGGCTTTGAATCAAATATTCTAAATTTGTTCAAGCCAGCCTCATCTCACCTACACTGTCGGTTGATAGAATAATACCTATCAGAAAACAACTACTTCCCTGGTTGATACCACGAAGGGCATTGGATTAGATCCGACAGGTGTTAGCGCAGGATTCTTCACAGATATGTAATAAAAGGTTTTTAATTCATTTCCCATATCTTCAGTCTCTATACCTTTAATAGTTGCTGACCAAACATCAAGTGGACTTATTCCTCTATCAAAATCGACATCTTCATCATTATCATCAACAATTGACTATTCGTTTAGCCAAGACTGGCCACGACAATGACCACAAACTTCTGAACATCGTAATCCACTTTTTTTGCATTCACATTTGCCGCCACAACCTTTGGTACAATTACAAAAGATTGTGTTCCGTAGATCATCGGGTTCTAGTGGCTATAAAGTTGTTATTGGCTGTAGTACATTATTTTTTTACCCCACTGTTCTGAACAAATTTCTCTTCCTAGCTAGATTTGTATTCAAAAAACACTCGGTACATATGCTGTTGACGTGCTGAAGAAGTAAGTGGTAATAATGGAAAATTCAAATGTTCTGATGTTGGAGCACCGTACATAGCGAGTAGATAATGTATATCAGCAATTTTCCTGCATATTTTTCGAAATTAGGTCTTCTTTCAAACATCTTCATGATTTCGATTTTCTCTTTCCCAAAAAGTACTGAAGTTGTATCACATCCGGCGATGGCATGTAGAAACATGATATCAGTTGAGTATATTTTTGTTTCCAGATTGTTTTTCTTCCTGGTTTCCACAAAAAATTGATGTAGGCTGATCAAGCATTATTTGTGAGCGTGCTCTGAGAAGTACGAACAGATCTTTGTCTTCGCCAACGATAATCGCACAATTATTTACTGATTCTTCAGTCGCAGTTCCATCTCTTAAGACGTCAGCATCATTACGTGATTGTCCTGTAGCAATACCAACTTCTACTGAGTTTCAGAACCTCTATAACATCAGTATATGTTTCTCAAAACTCCAAAGTATCAGATAGAATTTTATAAGATACTCAATAACATGAAGAAAAAGCAATGAGAGTTCACACCATTCTAGTCGCTCCCTCGGCGCTCCGCTACGAAAACGGTTCATTTAACAGAAGAATGCAGGAGGCTTTTTTGGATAATTTAACGATGAAAAAAATTTTACAACAAACTCTATTGACCTTCGAGAAATAGGTGGCGAGATATTCGCGGAAAACTGTTTTTCGTGACCTTCTGACCCTTATAACTTTTTTAGCTGGCACGATATCAATGTCGATATTTCATATCTTCATTACAATGCCGTGATCCAGTTCACCAGGAAATTTTTCACAGTCGAAACCTAAAAAGAGTGGACTATAGTATCAACTGCAGACTACAGTTATGTGAGGAGTTTTCAATCTGTACTACTATTATAGAGAAGTGAAGTTTCTTACTTTATTTGTTCGTTTGTAGTAGGTAATCTTCGACAATACTGATCTTATCATGGAAAGCCTTTCCCTATTTATGTTCAGAACTGAAGTCTCACAGTAATAATAATTCGATAGAATTCATTATTCGTTATCTTTTTGAACATTTTGATTGAATGAATCAATTTCACGTAACCTCATAGAATCTAGGACCAAAAGAAATAAGTTTCGCCTTGAAACTTAAAGGATGTTTGTTTCACTATTTGTGACCACGCTTTGGTGTGAATCTTCCCAAAAATATATTCTGCGTTGTTCAGTTTGATGATAACATTATTCGCGAACTGGTACTCATCTATGAACTAACCAAATTGACGATTTCAGTCGATTACACAGGCACACTCCAGTCCCCCTTCATCATTTGGAGATTATGTAGTATTCGAAAAATATCGTAAGATCTAAGAAAGAAGTATAAATTCTTGAACCCATAATGATCATTTGTTTGCGAATGTTCAACCAATTTTCTATCGTTCAGCAAAAAAGGTTTCGAAAATACTTGATTACTTCAGTCTGATTTTATACTGAACATTTCCATCGTATGTTAAAAATCCCGTATGAAGCGGGACATTTTCGATCAATTACAGCGAGCCCTCCTCCTTCGGAGTCGGGCTCTTTCGACAAAATATGAAAATAAACTCATGCAGTTTTGAGACAACATGCTTTCATGGAAAATCATCGGTAATTTTGAAGCACTTGTGTGATTACTCTCGATATGATCATTCCTTTCATGTACAATTTTATCTTCATTGCAGTACACATTATTCACAACATTACTGACATACAAGCTAGCGACTAGCAATATTCATGGCATGAGGAACTCAGATTGTTACAGATCCTTCTGTGTTTACCAAGCAATAAATCATAAAGACACATAACAGCTACCGTTATAAAATAAGTGTCAACAAGATTACTTCGTGCCAGATCGTAATATAAGGAGCAACATTATTAGAAACAGTCACTCTAATTCAGTGAGTAATTGGAATAACGATATATTATTTTTTGCTTGTGATGATACTACGTCTTTATTTGGTCTGCTGGTGCGAAAAACATTTTCAGTGCTATACCCTATATTTTTGCCTAAAAGATATTTTCGAGTCATATTGGATATTGTCATGTGTTGAAAATGTGAAATTTGGTTTCAAGAAAAAATTATCAAACACTGTCTTTTGTTTTCGTAGTTTTTTGGGAGGAGCTAACAATTTTTCTCGGTGAAAAACGTAAATGCACTTATCAAACTGAAAAACTGTAATCAATTCATCATCTTGAGTATTTAATATCAATAAAAAACGTTTACTAGCAAAACGTTCGAATGTTGAGGTCATTCCGGAAACTACACCTACAACAGCTATAGAAAATACAGCCCATAGTTTCCTACCAGAGGTAGGTGAGACTCATCGTGAACTCCATTGAATATCCTTGCCAGAAATTCGCCAGATACATATTTCAAATATTGAAGCCTATAACAGGCAATGGAAATAGCTTCAATGAATACTAATTCACGTTGGAAACAGAGAACATAACGAAGAACTGACGACATTTGAAAATTTTAATACTCCCCACAGTGAAGACATACAACTACACATCCTGTAACAAACATTATACCTGATGTCCCTCGACTGTGTTGAAACATGAAACGAATCAGCAAAAGGTCTAATGTTAGAACAATTTGCACCCAATTCAAAATGCCAACCACAAGACAGCTATCTGTTTCCAAGTTTGTCCCTGATCAGGGGGTTGCGTCGGCAAGGTCCTCGTATCGAAGATAAATTGTGATATATGATCAGAAGATTTGATATTAATCGTGCCTTGAAGGCAAGCGACACATAAGTAGAACCACCTAGCAATATCATTGAATGTTACATAACTCAATTTCAAAATAATGCATGGATGATATCAAAACTCCATTCCTTCACGCCGATCAGGTACTTCAAAATCATACCAAAACGTCTTTTTTTATACTAAAAAATAATGCTCATAGGTTTCCATTTTTGGAAGACATATTCATAATAGCTTTCAATGTTCATCTAGAAATTCGAACCTCCAATTATCAATGTTAAATCCCTTCAAACCTGATGGAGGGACGAGTTATTCATTATTTTTCAATGCGAGATACTGACTCTTCTTAAACCGATGACCTTTCCTTAGTTATCGTTTCCACCTTAAAAGATCTCCAATAGAAAGTAGATCACATTCGCAACGTTGATCTCAACATATTTGAAATGCAACTGTGAAAATATTGACAATTATGTTGCAATAATTATTATCTTGAGTAACTATTTCAATATTCTGCTGAATGTTGCAAACTCGATCTCTCTCATTTTGGTACAGAATAATATTGAACATGAACATAGTGAAAGTAATTTCTTCAATTAGGTAATTTTCAAATTCCGTGTGGATTATCATCATTAAGATCATCATCCGTCCAGTACTATGATCTCTAGACTATTGCTAGAGATTCAGGGCATAATGATTTCCGAATCACTGTTGTCCTTTTGTAGCTTATTTGAGGTACCATACGAGAATCAAAAGTTGATAAAGTTCTATCAAAAAATTGCGATTTGGAAGATAGAAATGCCAATTATCAGATACTATCATTTCCCTGTGGGTTTGATGATTTTTAAATTACCCGCTATATAAAAAAATAGAATGGGATTATTGACTGAACAGAAAATATTTCAAAACACATAAGAATACTGAAGTAAACGAATTCGACTGTTTTCCTGCAATTCAACTTGAAAGTTCGCTTTTCTGATTGCTGGACTATCACTGTCATCTATCTTTTCCTATTATATCATAATATTTGGTTGAATTGTTGAGAATTTTCGCGAATTATCAAATACACAAGCTCGCAGGATGCAGAATTTCTTTCTACGCAATTCTGAAATTTATCCTTTCTACAATGAACCGTAAACAGGTGAGGCACTCATAACAATAGGTATAATTAAAATATTTGGAATAAGAGTTTTGATTTTATTTCCGACTCCTACTACCTGAATATGAAATATTGAACACGTACATTCGACTGGTTTTTGTTCAAATGAGTGGACATTTTCTGTACTGACTATGTTGTCCTCAATTTCATGATTTTTTGAGCATGTCAGTGTGTTTTTACGCAGTTCAATATTGTAAGTACTGTTTGATTGTCATTATTTTGTGGTGGATAAATCTTTCCTCCGTAGTTTCCTGGATTTCTAACCTACCACAATCTGAAAAATAAGTATTCATTTTGGAATCTAGAGGTGTAGACTGAGGGGGTAGCTGTAGAGGGGTAGACTCCCATCTACCCGGACAAGTTGCTGCGTTGTTTCAAAAACTGAAACTGCTTCCGTTCTCAAAACTCATTCGAGAAGTTGCTGACTAATTGGACTTGTTCTTTCGAAAAGGAACTGTTTTTCAAGAAACGCATCAATTCGTCGGGGTAGATAGAAGTCTACCCCACTACACTTGTATAGATTCCAATATTAATTCTCATTTCTTCAGATTCTATATTGTGTTTGCGAAGTTGATGATAGTTTCAATGTTCCTCAGAACGAGTAAAGGTGCAAAAAATGTTGAAAGCAATCACAGCAAAATAGTCTCGAAAGAAGAATATGTTCGACTGGAAAGGAAATTGCAGCAGGAAATCTTTGGTTTTTTATAGCCTTGTTGAGTAGCAGTTCTCATTAGAAAATTAGCTCTCCATTGATGCTCAAAGCTTAATTTACTTCGATATTCTTACGTATTACCCACGATCTCCCGATCATAAGCCGAGCACACAACCATCCGCACTAATTCGCTCGAAATTTCCGTTCATTTCATTTTTTTTCTCTTATCTGTTCTGTTTCATTCGATTGTTGCAGATTTGTTTTTGGGATTGAGGGGTTTGTTGATTTTCTCATTGCTTTGTCTCTCTTTACTCACTGATCTCACTTCATCAGTTCTTCTTATCAATATTTCATGACTCGATTGCAGCTTCAGCTCTAAGTATACATTTTTTTTTATACTGCGGAAAAAATTTCGATTAAGGAAAACCAACGAGTTTGCAATTGGAAATATTTTTTCTCGAATCTTTATTATTGTCACATTATGAAGAGTTTATTTTTTTATTTGGTTATTGTTCAAACCCACGAAGTATTACACAAAATTGAATAATTTCTGGTCGAAAGGGGATGTCACATCAGAGGACACAAAATGAAACATATTTTGCATCAATTCTCGATTTTACGTCGAAGGGCTGAAAGCTGCAAGGTTATAATAGATGCTATATTTCAGTCCATACAATTTTTTTTTAAACAACAAAATATAGATCTCAAATGCACATCAGTTTATAATGAATCAAAACATAACCTATACATAACTTGTCACTAGAATTGCCACAAAATTCCTATAGACCGCGGACATGTGACGTCACACGCATCAGCCTGCTGGACAAACAAATCGTATTTCCATAAATAACATTGGTAATTTAATAAGATTATAATTTCAATTCTGAGATACAAAATTCATGAATATACCGTTGCCTATTTCAACTCATCAGTTCTTAAATCTGCTCTGCTAGTTGCTTGAATCCACAATTCACGTCTCTTAACAGCAAGAGGATTAATATTTTTTCTATTGTCGAAAATAGAAAGGAATCGATGGATTGAAACTTCACAATCACTCAAAATTAGGTTATTACTGAGAGAAAATATTTTGAAATATGACACAAATGCACAAAAAGCCTCTTTAGATCGGTTTGTTTGTCCAGCAGGCTGGATTTACAACTGTCAGACTTACTGTCGTCTGGCAGATATGCTCGCGGTCTATTTTACGTCTATATTATAAGAATATGTACATTATATTACATTATTGAGGATGGATATGAGGTGATGTTGATGCAAAAGTTACTTCTATCTGATTCACAACAAGCTGTGAATAAATGTAGAACACGTATATAAAATGATCTTCACGAGAAAAATTTTACGATATTTCGTTTATTGAAAACTCCAAACAACACTAAACTACTTTCATTACAACTCTTCATCACAATTCAATACAATTCAACAGCACAGCCAAACTATCCAACGCTCTGTACTAATGATGTATACTCTGATAAACTCTCTGCTTCGACTTCTGCACTTAGCAACATCAAAGCTCTCTCCACTAGAAACTCTGATAAACTCCCCACTGTCCGATTAAACTTTCCCGTAGCGATGAATCGCTTCCGTATATATATACATATATATATATATATATATATATATATATATATATATATATATATATATATATATATATATATATATATACTTGCGAACGCCTATGGATAATCTTCCAGAGAAGTCTCGATGATGTGTATCGAAATATCCACGCGACTCTGGCTTCCTTGGAATATGACGTTCTCTCTTCGACCCCCCATACTATTTTGCGTTTACGAGCTACAGGGCCGGCGCCAGGAGATTTTTTAACATTATCAACACAATATTTTACAACAATGTTTTCGTACGTTGGCATCGGAAAAACACTTAATCGGATGTATGTCTATCAGTGTTGAACAATAATAATTTGAATATGCCCATGCTAATTTCCTTAACGTTGTGAAGATGTGTATGGTTGATTTGGGACACAACAAAAATAATGCAAACAAGTTCACAAAACCGCGACACGTCTTTCGCTATGCAATAGCTCACGTAAGAATCGTACAGGAAACTGTGATCTTTTAATATTAATTTTCATCACGTAAAGGCCAATTCATGTTTTGAAAAATGTATTTCCCCTATTGTTATCATTTACACTGATGTTGGGCCAAAAAGCTCGAAACCAGTATGCGTGTCTGTCCGTCCCAAAGGATGGAAATTATTTAAGGCACTGGTATCACCAAAACCGTTTAGTATGAATCAATGCCCATGGTATTTGACAGGGAAATAGTTGTTTTATCACAGTTCATAGCCCATGAACCTACTGTGTAGGTGACGATTTCATTTAATTTTCATAGCAGGGGTGAATAAGTTGAGGCATTGGAAGTTCAAACCCTCCCCACTCCATAATATTTTCAGCAGGACGTAAGATGAGTTGAACCATATCTTGAAGTAAAAACAGAATTTTCATCAGATTGGCATTGAAAACTTGCTTAAAATAATTTACTGTTGTCCTTCGTAAATGTCATACCTACTCCTACGTAGATGTTCGAAATTGTTTATACAACTTGGTTGAAATGAAAGCGTTGGAGTTGCCTCATTTGAGTTACATGTTTCACGATGATTTCTAGAAATAAGCAATTTGAGACTTGTTTTCATATGAATCTATCGACAATAAAATATGTAAGTAAATGATATTATACTAGTATTACTTGCATGCAAAACAGAATTGATATAAATAACTGACCTGTCGTTGAAAAATGGCGATTCAGATGAAGAAGAATGGCAGGTTAGAAAATGTCAACCGTTGGGTAGGTGGGAAAGTGTATATTACACTACTAATGCGGAAACACTTTTTTCCTAGGACCAACTATTTTATTAAAGAATACTTAAATATCAGATCGTGTTTATGTTATAAACGCTGCAAAATGAATTCACCTAAACAGCAACCTGACAGCTGACAGTTCCTAGAGGGGTACTTGCAATTGACTTTTGATGAATATACTTCAATGTAACGATTTTGCTAAAAAATATTCATAATTTATAATATGACTTTTGAATGGACATTATTGTTGTGTGAACTGTGAATACACAATTAGTATATTGAGTTGCCTAACTAATCTCAATTTTTTTTTAGGTCAGTCTGTGTTTGGATATTGTTTCTATAAAAAGTGCTTATGAATTTGCAATAACTTTTATAGTGAAATGAAGAAATAACGATAAGAAACGTTTATTTGAGAATGTGACAATCAGTAAGTACTCATAATACAACACTTCTTTTTGTTTCCTTCATTTTTTATGAATAATTGGTAACCTATCAGTCCAGTTTTTATAAAAATAATAAGAATAGGGAGGAGCAATTAATAATTGCATTTGTCAGTCTTACAGGATCCACGGGTTTGACGGCTTATTGATAGCTGTGCGAAAAGTAGTTTCCGCACTAGTGAGGATAAAGGTCACTTTCCATGGGGGTAATTAGAGAAATTATTGTGATATGTGTAACTTTCCTATGTAGTCGTAGGAAAAGTTCTTTTTCGGTCTTGTCTTCTCCTCAATAACTATTTTTTTATTATCCGACCCTGAAGATTTATTTATTTTTCAGAACGATTGTGAATAAATGTTATAATATCAGTGGTTCTTCTCAAGCCTGAAATTCTCACGATAATTATGTTCCCCGAATTTACATTATCAAAGGTTATCTGACACAATTCTTCCTAGCGACGTGCTCCGATTACATCCATAATTGCAACAACGTCCAACATGAGATATTTATCATCGAGAGCTTCTTTCAGAATATGGTCTTCTCGTACCTTTGTCACGCATGATCTCATAAGTTATTCGGCTGGTTCCCTTACATTTCACTATAGAACTATAGGAGCTGCTATTCCCTCATAAAGTCCAGATATATTCATTGATTGGTATATAACCCTACAAGGTATGGTAATGCGATATTGTTATTTTAACGAGACCAGATTGCAGATATGGAAAATAAATCAATTCAAATATATTGTATGCCTTTCTTGATTTTGATTCTTCTCAACTGATGAAGATTGTCTTTGTGGAAATTTTTTGAATATTGTTTGGTTATCCAAACATTTATTCGTTACTAGCGAAGGCTGTTTTGTTTCTTTAACCAATTCGAATAAATTAGCAGATTAGTGATGCGTGTAGAGAGTGGGTTACTTTCCTCAAAGGTAGGGAACCCTCAATTTAATCATCATCAATTGAATAAACGTTGTCAATTTTATCATTTGAGTATAATTATGAAAAAATATCAGAAACTCTTTCGAAAACATATGAAGTTTGCCCTCATCTAAGTTTGCAACTATTCGATGAATCCCTTGATATCATAATGGGGGTGACATAAAATCATAGGTTATGTTCCGATGGAGCAACACAAAAAAATAAAAAAACTGTTTTTATTACGATGTTCAGATTACCTACTTTTTCTAGTACGTGTTCGTATCGCGCATACATTAAATCTCGAGAGTCGGAAGAACCGTTATTAACAAAAACCTGATTCAGAACAGGTACCTCAATATATCATTCATAACAAGTCGCATTCCTCTGCTGCTTCTTCTTGGATTGCCTTGAACGGGGATAGGTCAGTGTTACTCCAACATTTATAAGATCGTGACAGTCGTGGCAAATCACGCACTCACAAGAATTTTGTTTTTGTCTACGGATTCTAAGATCGAAGTGAAGAGTCTTGTTTTCGATTTGTGTGATGAGTGTTTAAATACATTCGCTTGATAAAGGTACAGTGTACCGAAACATGTCGCGAAGACAATAAATTTTGTGGAAATTTAATCGTGTCTACCTTATAGCGTAATTTCGATTTATTTAGTTTTTCTTTTTGGCGTGAACGCATTCTTAGGATATAGTTTGCGGTCTATTCCTACTGAATAAATATTTGTACTGTATATATCTTTTTATTACATGAGTATTTGCAAACGGTTGATTTCTTAAATAATCGAATTTACAGAAACTGATCATCAGGAAAGACCGAGGCTAATTTGTCATAGAGGTTGGTAACCTGTAGGTTTATTAGGCTAATAAACTAAATTAACTAAATTTTTCATTCTTTAATCATGTCTGCTATTGACATTATCTATATCATAAGTAACAATAGATACAATTTTTAAAAACCACTTGCATTGTAGGTTCATTAGAATAGGATAGAATTAAATCATCATTCAAAACTACAAGCTTATCGGACTTGTCAAATATGAAAAAAAGAATCTAACCCAGTATACATGAGTGTAAAAATGATCTAAAATTCAACATTTTGAACAAACAGATTGAAAACTGAGTTGCTGAAATTCATCAATTGGACAAAATTCCTTATTTACAAGAAATCTAAAGAGAACAACTTTCGAGGGTTTATGATTTTTGATTTCTCCGAATATACTGAGAACTTTATTATAAGAGATGACCCGCTGATATTCAAGTGAGTTCTGACCTATTGAGAGCCTAGAAAAAGGTTTTTTGAAATGACTCCTGTTCCGAGTGCCATACTGGTGGATGTCACTATTTCTCAACGTATTGCTGTTTTTTATAATCGTCGACCAATAAAAAGATGAGGCAAGTGTAAGGATTTCTAAGTCAATAAATATTGCTTGCAATGAGAGGTCTAGCATGCACCAACCATACACCTTATTATCTTTTTTGCATGATAAATTCGTTGTTCAAAATATTAGTCCATATGATGAAATATATTGTACCAAACCATAATATGCCAGTTTTAAGACTGCTGAGGTAACCGTTTATTTCAGTTGTTTCATTGAAGAATAAAAGAACACTGAATTCAAAAAAACTTTAATGTAAACTACTGAAAATAACAAACGAATGAAGAGATCGTATTAGGTTCAAAAACATTCAACTTTTTTCAAAATGATATCGGAATGATCAGAACGATGAGATCAAACTTATGGACGTTTTTCAGTGTCGAAAGAGAATAGGAACCCATGTCCGCAAATAGTGTACTAGGGCTCTATGACACATCAATTGTCGAATATCTACCTTATAGCATTGATAAACCTCTTGCATTGTGATTCCATCCTTCTGAATCAAACTGAATGTGTTTGAGGAAAAGTGATTCAGTTAGTATATTATTCATTACCATTATCGTGTTTTTTGACAATGAATTGATCTGTAAATCCCAGTTTTATATATAATATTGCAAGAGGTATTAATCTAATCATTTATAGAAAATGTTGAGATATTTGATATATTTGGTAGTCAAACATTCCTTTATTGTCGCATTCAAAAAGACAAATTTTCAATTCGTTTCCGTAGATCTTTTAGAAAGTCAATAAGAATCATTCTCCAAATCTCACCTCATTTAACTTCAAAATACGCAACTCGACCCAAATTCAATGGTTTATTTGCCGCTTCAGCAATATCCGAATTCATAATTCAAAAGGTTGTATGAATGAAGGTTTCGTTCATTAAAATTTCAATGACTCAATATTGCTTACCAGTGCAACTTATCTGGAGGAAAATCTGAAGACTGGTTCAGTATTTCCTACTACATAAAAAATACCGGAAATGTATTAACGGAAACATGGCGTTTGGAAAGGGGGTGAACGGTGTCAAAAGAACCCCGACCCAAGGAAACGGGCTACCAACATCTTATTGTGTAAGGTTTCAATTCTTTAAATATACGTAGCGTAGACAAAATTCGTATCATTCCAAATATCCTGTGATTACCGAGTGAAATCAATTAAACACACGCATAGAAGTAATTATTACCACACACAACATTAATATATATGAGATAGATTCAAATAAAGAATATCGAAATATCTCTGTATATACAGTTAATGTGATTAGTTGAAGAAACACTTTTGTAATTCTCACAACATATACCTACATTTAATCATCATTGTGAATCTTGATTACTTCGAAAGTAGTATTGATGAATAATTTTAATAAAATTCGAAATGAAGAAATGATTTCCGGCTGATTGGATCAATTATACTTTTGAGAACCTTGAAATTTTCGAAATTTTAATGAGAAATGGAAATTGATGAATTAAAAAATCTGGGTGCAGGTGCTTGATAATGAGAAATTAATTCTAAAACCTAATTTCTGAATTTTCTTGCACGAACGGTATTGGTAAGTTTCAACATGACCGAGGATTGAATTCTAAATTTAAGTGTTTGATATTTTTTACAAACTATGTTAGATAGGTTTGGATGTCATGTTGTTTTTGATCACATATCGACAGCTGTTAATTGAACACAAAGGTCAAAAGTTAAGTACTTTGCATTCACAGCGAGGCCCAGCAACCACTGAATCAGAACTGCCCGTGACCCACAAGGATCTGAAGAGCCGTTATCTATTAAAAGTGAACATGTATTTATCTTTACGTCCGCGCGAAAGGAAAACACTTGTAATACTCATGTTCGAACTGAGGAAGAGGTGATATGAATTAGAATTCATTTTGCATTTTTGTAGATTGTGATTTCAAAGTTGCGAAGATTGTTTCAATAAATATGCTCTAACGGAGAGAGATTTGCCTGGCTATGCAAGATCATTACAAAAGAGTGGGAAGTGTGTTCTCGACGGGTCCAGCATGATAGAATTGCTGGAGGTAGAATTTCAGATACTATTCCAAATAAGCACGATGGCCATGAAAATAATAATAAAAAATAAGGAATCTCCGTTCAGAGAAGTGAGCAAGTTTGTGAGTGAAGCATCATCAACGAAACAGATAGCTTTATCTTATACAAATTTAGTATCCTTTAATGGATGTTTTAGTGCCCAACTACACACATAAGAATAATATTTTAGGACAGGTCAAATATGTTTGCTATAATACTAGAAGCTGGCGGGAAAACGTACTTTTCAGCACCAATAACAAATTGAGGGCAGTTGTTTATCGTTGTTCCAAGCAGCAAAACTCATAAAACTTCGTTGAAAAAGTCATCTGGACATTAGTGATGCAGTTATGTAAGATCAACTTCGTATTTTTTTCCATGTCATTTCATACTCAACATATTTCCATGTTATGATAAGTACCTATTTGAAAGGTGACCTTGTTTGAAAGGAACCACAGGTATATATCAGGATTTATATCCAAGAAACAAAGCATATCAATCGATATCAATTGACCAAGATGATCATTCTGTAAGTCGAAGTATGAAAAGATAACACCTAATAGTTATCATCATCATATTGTCATCCCAATAAGAACGGGAAAATATTTTTTCAGATTTCGGTTACAACCAGAAAAACCATTTCCTACGCTATAAGGTAGACACGATTAAATTTCCACAAAATTTATTGTCTTCGCGACATGTTTCGATACACCGTATCTTTATCAAGCGAATGTATTTAAATACATTTGTACAATACATGTGTTTAAAAATACATTCGCTTGATAAAGATACAGTGTATCGAAACATGTCGCGAAGACAATAAATTTTGTGGAAATTTAATCGTGTCTACCTTATAGCGTAATAACTATGGATTTCCATCAAGTAAAGGCCACCTCAATCCAAAACCATTTCCTGCCTCAATATCCTGTACCACATATTCCTCAATCGATTCCTTCAATTCATCGTTGATGATATCACCACACTGAATTTTCAATTTACACCCACAATATCTAGTTGTTTTTATATCCTGCCTGGTTAACTGTTCTATGCGATCATCGGAATCTCTTTCATTCACAAAAGAAACATTGAAAATATGAATGTAATAGGAACGAATGATGTTTTTTAAAGATAGCATATCAAAGCATACTGATTATATGATGAAGTATATACAGCATGTTGAGGAACTAATTCGCACTATCAAAGGAAAGACTTTTACCATACAAAGCGATACTAATTTGGAACAGAGTGATATAAACTACCAATAACAGGTCCGAATTCTGATTTTTGATCTCCAATGAATCTGCAGCTCTCGTTAATATTATTATGAATCAGTTATATTTCAATACAGAGGAAGACCAACACGTTACTAACTACACACTAACACAAATCGCTCCCTTCATTATCACCTTTGAATTGCTCAATTCAGAATCACTTTCTCGAAACTTCCTCCTCTTCACAAAAATAATCTTGTTCTCGATGGTTGAGGTCGTTTCACAATTGCGTAACATATTACTAATAGAAAAGTTTCTGAAGAACACTTTGGATTCTGAAAAAAATAAAACATGCTCCAACTGCAGGTGAGATATCGTGAAATTTATTCGTGAAATCAGTTAACAGAAATAAACTGAAACAAAATCACGATCAATGTGATCTTGAAATTCTTCGTAGACGCGAAACAATAGAAAAGTTTATTTCAAAAGATTAGCCAATATTGAAGAATTGTACGTCAGAATATGTAATAAATTTCGAAAAAATGATCTGAAATAATATCAAACTTTCTGCAAGATTGTCAATCCTCTTAGGGATTCCCAAGTGAAAGGACAGACGATTTGAAGATTCAATTTAATCATTCTCAATTTTATCCAAAGATTCGCGCAATGGAAGGATTCATTTGTTTTTAATCATATCTATAACCCTATATGAATTTGATACATATGAAGGATACATGTTCGAATTGAGCATTCAAGGAGAAATAATGTATTGGTTGTGCCGTTTGAAAAAATTCCCCTCAAGTTATTACTCTGATGTGGGTGTATTTTCATTGATACCATAAGTCATATTCCAAAATCGATCCTTTCTAGGTTATTTCTTTTCGAAATTATGAATTTCATGCGTTACTTCCGTAGTAAGCATCCCGTAAAATTATATTCATCTGTTTCTTTTCTCCTGAAAAAGTTCGTTCCAAAAGTTGCAAAATTTATAAATACATGTGAGGTAATCGGTCACCTAACTCATACCGGAATACTTATTTTTCAGGTGATGCTAATTGAAAGCAGAACGAAGAACAGAGAAACACATCTAATCGATTTCTAACTATACTATTCTCGACAAGTTCTATTAGAATTTCATTAACTCTGTTGATTTAAATCACCAGGTCTGTTCAGATGCATGATAACGAAAAGCTCACATTAATGAGCTCATTTACCGTGTCAAAGTGAGTATCTTCTTGATAGAAATAACTGTTCCAAACCTATAAACAGTATTATATTTTGGCTTCCTTCTCCTCCGAGTTCACAAAAAATGTACCTACCTGTTGATAGGTACAGCTTATCCAATCCATCTTGGCACAGAATCAATAACGTATATGCCCAGTATTCTCTGTGAAGTATAGTAAGATGAAAAAACATCTATTATATGTGTTCCTGGGTTGAAATTCATTTCTAGAAGGTGTTTTTTCTTTCGTCATGGTCTACACTACCAGTATAGAATTGGAAAAGTATCTGAGTTTGTGCCAAGATGGATTGGATTAGCTGTACGTGAATATCATTCAAAGACGTTTCATTCATTCATAAAAAGAAAGGAAGAGCCTCTCGTAAACAGCTACTTTCCTGTCTATATTGCGCGACGAGCACTGGGTTACATATAAATCACTTTTTCTTGCTGAATTTTAATACCAAGCGTATGAAAAATAGCAAATAAAGTAGAGAGCTAGGGCTTTGTGTAGATATTTTTTATGTATGCTATCTATTCGATTCAATTTTCATATGCTTGATATACAAATTGAGCAAGAAAAAGTGCCACATAGGCAGAAAAGTAGCTGTTTTAGATGACAATTTCTCCCTTTTTATGTTGACACCTATCAATATACAGTGTGATTCACTAAGTCTGCAACAAATCGGAAACTTTTTTTATCGATTTCTCAGAAAATTTTATTCCTGACAAAAGTTGTTGCATGTTCCAAAACTATACCAAGTGTACCTGAAATGGCTTTATGACAAACACCATACAGGATAGGCCAAAAAATATACTTAAAGTTCGTTCGAGGGTAAAGTACCCTTATTTCAGAAAATATAGAAATATGTTGATGAGAAAAGTTGCTTAGAATCAAAAGTAATGTTCAGCTACGAAGTCATGGCCTGTTATTCGATTTTTTTTCTTTTGCAAAATTTTGAATTACCCCCGTACGATACATATTTTTACTATTTTGATTAAATATGTATTTGAAGTAGCCACAATCAAATCAGTTTGGGGTATTTTTTATCAAATTAAAGTGTATTCGTAAAATTCACATGGATTTGTCCTTTTTTAGGTGACCGTCAACTTCTTGTTTGTTGCAACGATATTTAACAGAACTCTAGAATAACACAAGTACTCTTTCTAACTAGGCAAATACTTTACTTAGTGAACCACACTGTAGAGGGTTTGTAATTATTTTTTTTTATTCTCTTCCTTTCATAGAAGTTGTTATTTCTATTTTTGAATCGGAGAGGAAGAAAGCCAAAAAAGAATTCCTTCATTCTCTCCACAAAAATATCCAAGCTCCCAGCTTTTTAACAGTGTTCTGAAAAAATAGTTATTTATTGTTTCGGAGATGCTTCATGAGTTTTTGAAGAAATAATTCGTCTACCACTACATTTATATTAGTCAAAACTCTACATCCAGACGCATAACTAGAAAGTTGAGGATTCCTGACGAAAACAGTTTTTTATAAATTTTTCAACCTCGTTTTGAATATATTCACTTTTCCATTTGTTCTATCACCATTTCCATGGAGAATAAAGTTAACTCTTACCATTTTATGAAACAATTCACCGATCTCTAGACTTTTCCTGACTTGTTTCCAGAAAAATCTACCCGTTTATCCTCTCATTTTTTGAACCAATCATTTCATGAAAGTTCACAACCTTATTGACTCAAATTATCAGAGCAAAGTATCTGTGGAGCCTTGAAATATATATTTTCTATCATTTTGTAGAATATGTTCCAACTGAGAGTTGGTGGAAACTTCAATAGTTGTCAAAATCACAACTAGAGTTAAACTCAATAACAACTGTTGAAGAAATATTCGAATAATAGTATTGTTTGAATGACATTATCTTGTGGTGGATGGATTCTTCGTAGTTTGAACCAACTAAAATAATAAAAAACGCAAAGAATTGTATTTATCGAATCCCTTGTTCGTGCGGTCCAAAAATATATCGGTGAAACATCAAGGCCTCTGGAAGTGAGAAAGAGTAAACACAAGATGTACATCAATAAAAGAGAGATTGGTAGTTCTGAGTTATCAGAGCACATTTCCACTGCCGATAGAGATCATACATTAGAATGGAATGACATTCGAATGATAGCAAGAGAGTGCTATGGCAGGGAGAGGATTTACAAAAAACGAACCTAGAAGAGTATATTTGTGGAAGATTTTCGAAAACGGTAGCGTCAGCAATAAGTATTTCGATAAATATTAGTTCTTGTATTTTTGTAATAGGCAAATTTGAGATATACGAGAAGTTGCTGACTATTAGAACGTTCACCATTCAGAAAGAACTGTTTTTCAATCAAGGCAGCAACTTATCAGGTGAATCAATAATCTCCCCGTCTAAATTTGTATAGAATCCAATAATAATTCTAATTTTCTCAGATAGTTAGGTTAAGAACTCAAAAAAACTACAAAGAAATGACTGTTGCGTTCCTTCTTCTGTCTATTCTCAGAAAATAATCATGTCACCTCAAGTGAACATCCGACCATCCTCATTTCGCACGCCGCTCACGACAAATCCAAATGCCCATCGAGTGTTAAATGTACAAAACCCGCAATAACTCGAACCGTTATCTCCGCTCTTCTTTCCCGCATCGTGACAGTTTCACTCTACCCTGTTCACGTAGGCCGACTCACCTCGCTCAGAAATAGTTAGTCCAAAAACCAGAAGGGCCGGAAGCCACCACAAGCCCTTACACCGACACACGTACATCGCGCGCACCTCGAAGAACTGTTAACATCAACGTGTCTGTGCACCTGTCGCTGTTACCGGCAACACTGACCGAAGAAGAACAGTTGAGAACTGTCGCGAAACCAGGCCGACCGCGATTTCTTTGCACCAGAAGACACCTTGGTGATGGAACTTCCACGGAGCGGTGGGGGCGCGATGGATCGAATCGGGTATTTGGAGTATGGGAATGGATCGGGGAATTGTGGCTTGGTTTAGATGATGCGACTGATGAAAGGAAAACTAATGTGATTCCGAGAAAATTAGGCATGGATCGCTTTCTTCTTCGATTCGTTCGTAATTGATTTGCGTATGTCCTGAAAGTGGTGCATGAAAACAACACCATCACATTGATACTGAATCTGAACATATTGAGGCCTACCAAAAAGATAAATCAGGGGCCTGTTTCATGAAAATACAAGTCTTGTAGCTACAAGAGAAACACAAAGAACACGATGCTGGTAATCGTTTTTTACTCGTTTTTTACCTGTACCTACATTGTGTTTCTCTTGTAGCTACAAGACTTCTACTTTTATGAAACAGGCCCCTGGAAAATAAATCTAACTGAATATTCCAGCGATTAACTCACTTCCATGCAATACTCCTGAATAGTGCAACTTTTATACATGTTAAATTCAGATGCGAATCTACGAACATTATCTCTCATTCCAAAGGCCTTTCAATATTGGATTATAAAAATTTCACAAATTTCTCAATGATTTGGTTCCCCTCGATGATTTCAATGGTACGATGAAAAAGCAAGCACAAAAAAACTCAAGCAGCACCTGCGAGTACTGAAGCCACTGATCTTTGAAGGACATTGGCTTCAACGCAATAGGTAGATAAATAATGATTGCTGCCAAAAAAAATCGTAATCTTTTTCGTTTTTTGCGGAAGGTGGAAATCATAAGAACTTTCTTTGAGTTCTATAAATAAAAGATAAAAATTAATTATTGAAAAGTGAGTTTCTCTTCTGACCACCTATTCATTTTCTATTGATCTATTGAGGATTAGTCAATCACGTGTAACATTTGTCGGGGCTAGTAATTGTAACATGGATGGATGGTCACATGATAACGTAACTAAGTGAAAGTTCATTGATTTACACACATGGAACTCTTCTTTCCTGTGAAGTTACCGATTACGACTGAGGTATTTGTTATTTACACCAGCCATTCATTAACAAGAATGTTATCGAAGTTTCAAAATGATTGATGGTTGTTACCGACAGAGCTCCAGGCTCAGCTCTTTTCCTGGTTGATGGTGTCCAGGAATGGATTTTGTCAACTCAGGTGCACACTGAATAGAAACACATTTCGATTTAGCTCAGCAAACAGCGGAATACGGCATTTTCTTATCTTCATTTTCACACAAAAAAAGTGAACCAATCTATAGATGTACAATCATCATGACGAAATTTGATTTTTCAATGGAATCCAGCAGTTCCAATGTATGTTTCGGTCCGATTTTTACACATGGAAACCTAACCCATATATCTGTACCTCGGAGGTAAAGGGTAATATGTTCAATTTCTTACCAAGGGCGCCGGAACCATGGGGGCAATGGGGGATCGAGCCCTCATAGAGAATTGGCTATGGGGGCGGAGCCCCCATAGTGAAGTTCTGGTTTGCGAAACTGTTACCATGTTCTCATAGCAAAAATTTTTCGTTTAGAACAAATTATGTATCGGTCTCATTGGTGTCGGGTTATAAAGATTTTTATCTACACCCGTACTCTAATAATACACCTATATGCCGTTTATAATGAAATCCATTACGATACAGATTTTCATTACGATACAGATTTTCAACCAATAGAAACCCATTATTTTTCAATCAAGCATGATGTGCAAGCTTTGCATTTTGACGTTTGTCAAGTCAAAATCAGTAGGTATTGAATTTTTGAGGAATTTAGTCAATTTTCGATAATTGTATGAAAATGTCTTATAGCAGGGATATAAAAGAATTACCAGCGACCCTCCACAGATGTCTTAGAAAAGAAAAAAATACAATCGAAAGGATTATATTTTTCATTTGACAAATGCAACATATGTGTTTTTATTTTCGATCAAATTGATTAAGCTTTCATGGCCGATAGGTCAATGGCGAGAGTAGTGATCACAAGCGTCCCGGGTTCAAATCCTGACCTCGACAGAGATTTTTTTTTTATTTTTTTTCTTATTATTTCTCATTGTATCTTCCGTGGTTATACCATTAATTCTAATTTTGTAGAATTTTTCAAAGAAATACGATTGATTACCTACTATCATTGTGTTCAATATAAATACCTAATACTATAATATTTTCAGTTCTTCATTATTTATTGGGTGTAGATAAAATAGCGTATGCAACTCTCATGTAATGGTTATTAATACACTCGCATAAACCATACGAAACTCACCTTCGGCTCGTTTCGTATCCCGGTTTATGCTCATGTATTAATAACCATCATTACACGATCGTTGCATAATATACTATTATTATCACGCTGGCAGCAGTGTCAGTGACAAAACCGCCGCAGTTACTCGAAGCCGTAGGTGCGTACGTATACCGTATATATTAATAAAATAAAAAAAATGTGATATCTGATATATCAAATCAAAAACGTAATCACGGTCCACGATGACACAGCAAAGACTAAACGATTGTGCTCCCTTGAACTTCTACAGAGCTCCTTTTTAAAGAAGTTAGTAATCACGAGATTCAGTATCGAGATTGCAAATATTTTCATTTTAAAGAATAACCAAAGACGCAGACCTTCTAACATGAGTAAAATTATAATTTTAATAATATTTATTACATGTTGAATATTATATAGTTCATGTAGAAATTGGATATTTGTTTCTTAAACAATTTTAAAAAACAACAACAATTTTAGTACTCAGATTCGCCATTTGAGGTTTGAAACTGGCTGTGATTATCAGTTTTTTTTTGTTTTTTCTATACTTCACCGAAGAATGAAATTATTTTTATTATTTCAAACATGTTGTACTTGGGTTTGGATTAGTATTCACTTTGTGTTTTCTGTATGTATGCGAAAATCACCTGAATATATGATTATTTTACCTATATATATATATATATATATATATATATATATATATATATATATATATATATGGACCGAGCCCCCATAGTAATTTTGAAGTTCCGGCGCCTATGTTTCTTTCTTACCATTTAGAAATACCATTTGTCCAAATGGTGCTATTTTTTTCTATGTCAAAATGGAATTGATATATATATATATATATATATATATATATATATATATATATATATATATATATATATATATATGTATATAGACCGAGCCCCCATAGTAATTTTGAAGTTCCGGCGCCTATGTTTCTTACCATTTAGAAATACCATTTGTCCAGATGGTGCTATTTTTTTCTATGTCAAAATGGAATTGATGAACCGAATGTCAATCGAATGAGGACGAAGTGCTCTATTTATTCCCTTGTTTTAATCAAAAAAATTCATATATAACGATAAAATTATCTCATATTTGTCAAAACTTGGTTATAATGCCCTTTACCTCCGAGGCACAGCTTAAACCACTGATCGAAGAGATCTGAAACTTGGAGGGTGTGTTCTTTATATGACGTAGGCATCCGATTAAAAAGGGTGTTTCGAAATTCTACCCCTAAGGTGGTGAAAAATGGAGTCAAAGTATATATGGGACAACGTACTTCAATCTACTTCAATTTTTGCAGTAATATTCTTCAACAGAATTAGACGTGTTTCGTATTTTATTGAAATTCATTGTCTAAAGGGGTAAAACAGTGGGTTTATAACATTTTTGAATTCTTTCAATAGCTCTTTCGAGTGTGCCCAGAAATCAGAACTGTTATGAACCTGATGGAACTTAGTACTAAGAACTGCACAATATAATTGCTTCACAAAAATAATTAACTTCCAACGAAATGGGCACGGGTCAGTTAGTTCAAATGTTTTTTGGCTCGCAGATGATGTTACCCACAATACCCACAATGTACTGGGAGCAACATCTTGTTCACTACATTGTTTCACAGAGCCCTCATATCTGCACGTGAAACAAGAACAGAGAGAAATAAGTGTGAACCTTGTAAATGGTTTCCTGATAACACAAAATCATTACTTTCTCATAGGAAAAGGTCAGTTTTATATTTCGAGCCAAGATATATTCATGCCTCACTAATGTTTTTCCTGTTTATATCATTCCTTTGTTGAACACTCTTACACTAGTGCGCCCAGAAGACGGAGCCTTGTGCGGGCAAGGGTTGACCAATCATCTCGGGTGCCGAAGAGCTTTAAGACCACTTACTGATTTACGGTAGCGCATTTCCTATTTGAACTGTAAGAAATCCAGAAAAAACTCTTACTGATTTACTGTAGCGCATTTGCTATTCGAACTGTAGAGAAATCCAGAAAAAACAGTGCTACTGGTCAGTCGGTATCTTCGATCAAGATATTGCACCTACTGGGATTGGTTATTGTATTTTTAGGATTTATCATTGTATTTTTTCGACAAGTTTCCTACTGCATAACAGTGTACTTTATTACCGTGCGGGAAAAGAGTTTATTTTACGTTCCGGGTGGACCTTAAGACACAAAATTTTTCTGCATGTTTTGAAGTTTTGAATTGAAATCGAATGTGATATTCGTTTTTTTATATTTATATGTTGATGTAATAACAAACTAGTGTGACATACGTATTATGTATGTACATATCATGTAACGATCATGTAATGATGGTTATCAATACACGGGCATTTACTGGGATACAAAACGAGTCGAAGGTGAGTTTCTTATGGTTCATACGAGTATTAATAACCATTACATGAGAGTTGCATACGCTATTTTTCTACATCAAATAAATGATGAAGAACTATAAATATTATATTTATATTGGTAATGTGGGTGTCACTGCTTTGGAAACGAAAGGAATATTAACATTTATTTCATTATTGCTTATCTCAATAGAGTTCAATAAAGTATTGGAAATTCTGATTTTATTCTGAACCGAATTGTCAATGTGGCCTACCGCCACTGAATTGGATTTCCAATTGATTGAAATCTGTATCCTAATGAGCACATTATTTTACAGAATTTTCATAACGATATAGATTTTCAATCCATTTCATAATGAATATCATTTTGAAACATATTATGAGCATGTAAGAGTATTGTATAGTACGGGTGGAGAAAAAAGTTTGTATGACACCAGAGGCCCTAGGCCCTTAGCGAGTCCATTGCCCCTCAGGGCTTGGAAATCTACGTTATACCCCGGTTCTTGATTTTTTATAATGCAAAAATCCGGTATATTCTGGTAAAATCTTCCCATGTGTGTGAAGTTCGTATTCATAAAACTATTTTGTTTTGTTGGTGCTTTAACAACTTTTTATTTTCCCGACTGCTGTCGGTAAAGATCAAAGTGTTGATACTGTTTGAACGTCATTATTTTGTGGTGGATTAATATTTGTTCCGTAGTTTTCTGGGTTTGTAAACTACCACATTCTGAAAAAATAAGAATTGATATTGGAATCTATACAAGTGTAGAAGGGCAGATTGTTAATCTACACCGAAAAACTTCTGCGTCCATTGAGAAACAGTTCTTTCTGGATAGAACAAGTCCAATTAGTCAGCAACTTCTCGTATATATATATATATATATATATATATATATATATATATATATATATATATATATATATAAAACCGTCTAAATTTGGAAAATCCTCATGCAATGAAAATTAACCTTGGGGTTGCAGTCATAAATTGAGTTTGGCCTGATATAGTGAAACTCTTCATTGAATTGTCGAGCTTTCGAAAATCTTTATTTTCTTTTTCAAGTCATCTGAAAAACAGTGTTTATTGTTACATAAAGCACTAAAACATGTTAAAATTGAACTTACTAATGTGAGATTAGATATAAAACAGCAGACGAAAAATCCTTGTCCATCACAAACAGAAAAAACATTTCTTATCAGAAACATTCATAAAAACTAAACTGGAAAACATGTCTCCGAAAATATCACTAGGAGGAAATGGAACCATTCATCCATATCACATTGAAGTGCACGAATTAATACATGTGCATATGATTAACCGAACAATTTGGAAAAAACTTTTTCATTTTACAATTTTAACAATAGCAACTTGTTGAGTGAACAGAACACATGGCCCAGTGTGAGCACAAAGCATGGAACTGCAGGGAAAACAGCACACAACAGAACCAAATGATGGTTGACAACGACTTGTCACCTGTCAATAGCTCCACTATTCCGTGTCTAAAACCAGAGCATGTGTTCCATTCTCAGGGTCAGAGTTTATTAACTTTAAGTTACAAAAAGAAAAATTTTCAGTTTAAGTTTGGGCAAGTTGTTTTTGATGATCAAAATTCAAAATGTAATTATGAATAATACTGAGGTTTGCTATATCAGACCTCTTATTCATCGGATTCCGTTGTTTATTGATATAAACCATCTCCAAAAAGTTTCTTTTATTGTAATTATGTAATTCTCCAAATTTAGACGGTTTTTTACTAGTCCAGTCAAGAGACTACCCTTGTCTCTCTCTCTCTCTCTCTCTCTCTCTATATATATATATATATATCGGGCTTTCAAACCCGAAACAAAGTAGTGATACTGAAAACCTCGGCCGCGAAAGTGCATGTTCTAGCGTTGTTATATCATGGGGTAACACAAATTTGGCAAACAATAATCTCGAACAGCAATCGTAAGTAGGGATCATAATTTTTGTGGAGAAAAGTCGCTTTTTCTTCTCGAAGTGAACGAGTGAAGTATCACCTCTTATGTCAAAATCACTTCATACTCAATATGTTAAAATTAGAAAATTATATGTTCTATTGAAACTTCCATGTCCTGTTTCGTAAAAACATTGTTAATGAAATTATACAATTGTGAAAGAAACCGTTGTAAAATCCTCGAAAATTTGTTTTCAATCATTAGTAACCTCTCAATCCTGCTACTTCAAATCACCTCATTCCATCTTAATCGTTACCATGCTAGTAATGAGTAAACCACTTCTGAAAACTTACCTTGATGATTCCTCATTTTTGGGTTACTTGTAAGTTCATCCGTTAGCAGAAGGTGTCACAGTCTGAGCACGGATTAGTTCAACAAAGCGTTAAATCACTAATAGACGAGCAAAAACCATTCATTGAGTGACTCTATTTGAAAGCTGACATATTTCGGGCGAATTATGGCACCGTCATATTTTCAATTTTCACGGATCTTGCGCATAGATATTTCTGATATTCGGGAGTATTACTTCAGTTGGTCAACTTTGTCAGAACCAAAAAAAGTCTTTTTGTGGAGATATTCGTGACCCATTTTTTTTTATTTCAGTTTTTGAGTTTGTTGGAAGTGGTCAGTGAAACATAAAATCAAATTCTGCGTATGGCGACGTTTCGACCTTTTGTTTGGTCTTCCTCAGGACACTAATTTTTTTATGGAGGATTAAAAACATTCAGAATATAGATGAAAAAACATACACATGAAGTTTAAAATGTTGTAAATGTCACACCAGGTGAACACCTCAAACATTGAAAACAGATTAGATTTCTTAAAATTAAGAGGATTATTCAAAGATAATCCAGTGGATCATCTCACCTTCAATTGAGTCCCTAAAGTATATCCAAAAAAATCCCTATGTACTTCTCAGACCGACAGGAACCGTCTGAGAGAGTTTAAAGTCAGCTAAAGATCCGAGAGAGCCGTGGGTAACACGACGTGTTTACCAGATTTCGTGTAGTTGTGGATCGGTCTACTTTGGAACCACCAAACGAAGCATTGCTAAGGACAGACAGATAAGTCGGCAGTAGCAGAACACGCACTCGGAGAAGGTAATCACGTAATTGCATTTTTCGAGACTCAAATGTTCGACAGGACTCTGAGCTACTATCCCAGATTACACAGAAAGGCAATAGAGATACACAAACATAAAGACAATTTCAACCGAAAAGAAAAAGCCATAAACACCAATAGAGTACGGTTACCTGCACTGAAGAATACACGACCAAAATCAGTTGATAGAAAACAAGCCACGCCCATCTTCGACACATAGAACGACCAACACGAGATCAGATATAAAGCGAACCAAAACGTGAACGAAGTAGTATGTACTGTGAGAACGAGAACTTGCGTCCGCCATCTCATACACTTTGATATTGACTACCACAGCTGTAGGCGAAACGTCAGGAGTGAAAACCTGTAGACCACGGCAAACAAACCCAAAAACAAGGAAATCTAATCTGTTGGTAGGTTCAAAGTATGAGGTGTTCACCTGGTTTGATATCTGTGAGATTTACAGTATTCATAATTCCTGCCAACATGAGCAGAATTTAATATTCTGTTTCACCCACCTCTCCCAACAAACTGAAAATCCTGAAATTGATAAAAATACGTCACTTAACTTTAGGTGGCAAACGGAAGTTGAAAAACAGCAATCGTTGAATAAAACAGGTATATCAAGATTGAATTGGGTTCAAAGCATAATATTGACAAAATAATTGTGAAAATAGATAAAATGATTCTTATGTTTGGTTGGGGAAAGTACTAAAGATGAATTCCAAAAAAATTATTGAGTGTTCGTTTTTGTTTCATTGCTGTCAAAAATTCCATTTACTCGTAACACAGTTGTGGTGAAATAAGCTGAAACGTTTCTCAAAGGGTAGTATGCACAAAAGGCAGAAGCCAACAATTATCCTATCTTGTTAATTACATATATTTTTAATATATTCGAAAAAGTACTTTAAAATAGAGTAAATTCTTTTATAAGTAAATATGAACTCATTTCAAAACAAACAATTTGGATTCAAAGAAAAAATGTCTACCGAGGATGCCATATTGGAACTCACAGAACAAATACAGAAATCTGTAGAGAACGGTAAACCTTCCTTATGCCTATTCATTGACTTAACAAAAGCCTTTGATACTGTTGATCATCATTTACTTCAACAGACCCTAAAAAATAACGGTATCAGAGGAATTTGTCTGAAAATCTTTGAAAGCTACCTACACAATAGAAAACAAGTTGTGAGTGATACAACAAATTACCCAAAAATAATTGAGTGTGTCTCAAGGTACTGTGTTGGGACCGATATCGTTCAATGTTTACTTAAATGATTTATTCAGACTAAACACAGTAGGCCATATTATAGGATATGCAGATGACACTGCAATATTCTATGAAGCGGAAACATGGAATGAACTCAAAAATAAAGTAGAAACAAATTTTATACTACTCAAATAATAGTTTGACCACAGACTCTTGACAATAAATATAGCTAAAACTAACTTCCTACCATTCAGTTGGAACATATCCAGCATATGCCCATTCAAGATTATTAACGTCAAAACACAAGGAAATACTCTCACCATCCACTCTGTGAGAGAAATCAAGTGCTTAGGTGTGTATATATAGTCAGTAACCTGAAATGGGATTATCATACACGTTATGTCAATAAAAAACTACAATCTTTCCTTTACAAACTTCGCTGCCTAAAAAAATGTTTGCCAGTCAGAGAACTAAAATTTTTGTATTTTGCCCTTGTTGAAAGCTTCTTGAGATATGGTATAATTACCTGGGGTTCAGCTGCACGAGCACATATTACTCCTTACCGGAGAATTTGAAAAATATAATATCAAAACCTCTGTTCAAGAAGAACTGAAATCGTTCGTTTTTCAGACAGACAGACAATGAGTTAATGAAAATTTGCAATTTTTTTCAATATAATTCTTCAAATATAACAAAAAATATATAATAATTTGCCAAAATGTTTTTGCTTCAGATTCCGATATCTGAATGGTCAGAGCTGAATTATGGATATCCCGTATACACTATTATGTCCCAAAAAAAAGATGTAGTGAGGACAACTTGCCAGGTGATCCAGCCTAATTACTAGACAATCTCTAAAGTGACATATCACCCTAAAAATCTCCATAGATGGTTTCATCACACTCTATATATTATTTATGTTCAATCATTAAATAACATGACAACAAATCCTCACTTCATATATAAATAAACTCTTTCTGAATTACTCGACCCGTGTAATGTTGTAAGGCGATATCGCAAATCTTTCATTATTTTGACGTGTTTTGTTATCATTAAATGCATCATCCTTTATTAACTCTAAACATTACAACATATTCTAATGAATATTTCAACATTTCGTTGTTAAAATGTCCTTCCTCTGTAGTAACACCCACCTATCATAATTGAATTCTTGCAAAATATGTGTAACATACATATATATTTATCTCCACATCTTATTCCATTATTACATTAACATTAAGGAGAATCATGTCATTATTGGTATATTTCCTTTCCGGCATTTCAAGACATCCAATTACCTTGGTTCCATTCGTTGTATGTGGTCTGGTGCCGATTTATTCTGCTTCAACTTTACGATATTTCGTGACTTATTCAGAATGGTTGTTGGAGGTGTCCGAATGGTTCATTTCGGTGCGATATAATCAATTTCTTTGTCGAAGTCTCTCAACCCAATAGACATTTTTTGTTGTTATGATTCAGTTATGATACTGAATCTCATTCTAGTTTCTAGCTACTCTTGGACTACTTACCTAACAGGTAATTAGTGCTCTGCAATAGCTAAACAATAAAAAAATTATATCTGAAATTATTGTTCGCATGTTTTCTTGCAAATAGATCACATATTTTTCAAATATCAAATATTTCGAGCGTCATAATTATGATTTTTGCTGATTGCCAGTGGTGTTCTGGGACTTTGAGTATTTGCTCATCAAGCTAATGGTGTTTTTCCGATGAAGTAAACACCATTCGTAACAGATTCAGGATATAATTTACTCTTCTATGTAGCACAGCATAGGATAATGTGCAATGTTTGATCCTAACTATCATTAGGCTACTGTCGAAATATTGAAACAATGAATGAAAAATATAGATATAATATTAAAATTAATAAAATTAAATTACTTATACAGAGTTTGTTCCGTAGTTTTTTGGGTTTGTAACCTACCACAATCTGAAAAAATAAGAATTAATATTGGAATCTATACAAGTGTAGAAGGGCAGATTTTCAATCTACCCCGAAAAGTTGCTGCGTCTATTGAAGAACAGTTCTTTCTGGATAGAACAAGTCCAATTAGTCAGCAACTTCTCGTATAACTCAAATTTTGACTATCAAAAAAATAATAACTGATATATATGAAAATACTTATCTGTTAACGTTTCGGAAACTAAATCTGCTTCCATTCTCAAAACTTCTAGGCAAATTCCTTTTCAAATGCAAATACCTCGTAAAGACAATTTTCGTGATTGACTTATCTGTTAACGTTTCGTAAACTGAATCTGCTTCCGTTCTCAAAAATTCTTTTCGAATGCAAATACCTCGTAAACTTTTAGGGGTAGATCGAAAATCTGCCCTTCTACACTTGCATAGATTCCAATATTAATTCCTATTCTTCAGATTGTGATAGGTTACAAACCCAAAAAATATTGATCCACCACAAAAAAGAATGACGTTCAAACAATACTTATACAGGGTGTAACTGAATAAGTGTAAAACATTTAAGGAGGTGATTCCTTATCGAAAAAAAGATAGGATCTTTCATATAATGAAACTTCATTGGAGCATCCCTTGTTAAGATACAGCCCCTGAAAGGGGGTACATAAAATTTGTATAACAATTTTTTTCACAAGCACTGAAAAAGTTGCAATATTGAAATTAACCTGGCGTTTTGTTCTACCAAAAAGACACTTAGCCAGTTATTTATTTGGTTTACCCCATGGTTGTACGGGGTTGAAAACGCAACCCCTAAAATTTATTTCCAATGTTACTTTTTGTCTTATTATTCGTTTACCATTTGAAAATTTATTTCCGATAGCCTGTTTCATTCTAAACAAATAATGTCTCTTGGGTTTTTTGCCCAAAATAAACCAGTTCGCAGCAAAAAATTATTTCACGAACAACTTCAGAGATTCATCGTCATAAATGCGAAATTACGAAACTAATCTATCTAGTAGGTCGCTATTACCGATAGTGACAATTAATAATAATAATAATATTTATTCACAGTATAAGTAATACACGTTGTGATCAGGTAGATATAAAAGAGAATAAATATCAAAGATTTCGATAAGTGCAAAGCACTTGTTTCGAATATAAAAATATATAATAAAACTTTCACAATTAAAATAAATATAAATAGTTCTAATCAGCGAACAAAGAACTATAACTATTGTTATGTTTATAAAAAATTTCCTAAACAATAGTAGATACTATACACGCACGCAATTAAATTGGTATGACGCTGTCAGTTTGTGAATTTTCGAAATTGAATTAATACTAATTGTGTGTTGTTCTGTTCTTAATTTGTTACTTTAATTATTATGTACCCTCTTCAAGGGGCTGTATCTTAACAAGGGATGGTCCAATGAAGTTTCTTTATAAGAAAGATCCTATCTTTTTTTCGATGAGGAATCACCTCCTTAAATGTTTTACACTTATTCAGTTACACCCATACAAAATATCGACACATAAAAGTAGGTAACGAAGGTAAGACACAAGTATTGATACAGATACAAAGTAACAAATAAAACACTTTTAAAAGCTAAGAATAGCTATGGAATAATCGAACACAGAAATAACAATGAAATTCGCCCTTCAAGTTTCTTTTGAATCGAACTATCGAATTAAAATCCTTGATACCATCATCCAAATTATTGAAAGTCAACATTTCTGCATGATGAATTGATTTTTCAATTAATTTCTTATTTTTGGTTCCTACATGGATATTCCTGTTGGTTCTGGTATTATAATTATGATAATTTTCTTTATAAGTTATTTTTCTGCGCTAGCCCGAAGATAGATGATTCATCTATATATCAGTACCATTCTATGGTCTTTTAACGATATCCATTTCAATTCTCTCAACATGTTGACTATTGGTGTGTCTCTTGGTACCCCCACTATGACTCTCATGGCTCTATTTTGTAATATGTGGTAAAACTAATGTGTTGTAAATGTGCTAAATAATTCCCAAAAACAATGTTCTATAGCAGGGTTTCCCAATCTATTTTCAGTTGGCTCCAAGTACCGAAATAATCTGGACAAACCAAACGCACTGAAATTAAAAGTAACTCGAGTTGAAGTTCATGTCACAACTGTAATGGCAACACATAGGAAAACATTTCATCCTCTCCATAGAAATAACTTTTTGATGTAGTTATTCGATTTAGTATTGAAAATTCTATTTGACTTTTTTTTTATTCGAAAAATCTCTTTATTCATATTGGTAATAGTTAAATTTCCTAGAGGAGGTCTCGAGTTGTGTAACTTGCTTCAGATGGGTCGTAGTCCAGGCAACTTTGCGAACCAACGTTCAGAAGAGTACAATACAGAGATTATTGAATTCTCTGATCTAATCAGTCAATTTATGTTTCAAATCCATTATTGACTCTTTCTATCAGTGAATTTCAATATACCATTTAAACTGAGATGTAGAGACGACTTCGTTTTATCATTCCTATCTACATGAACTTACTGAGAAAGAATCAAAATACAAGAGCGTGTGATTGATCACTTCATAGTATAAAACAAAGTCGCTTCCCGCTGTCTGTCTGTCCTATGTATGTAATAAACACATTTTTTGCGCTTACATTGCAAACGCTGGCCTATGTACTACAATATTGTACACCTCTACAGAAAAGTTCTACAAAAAAAATCGACGATGGTATATGTCTGAATGGGATAACCCACAATAACAATTTCTTATCTCTGCGCGGCCGTACGGGTCTCTAGTAATCCGAGCACCAACAAACACACTGATTTTTATTCATAGAACCCAATAAAAATAAAACTTCAATAAACTCATCAGGCACAAAAAAGAAAGAACAGTCCACCCATCTATAGACTGTTCGAATTATTGAAGAAAGGATCTCATTGCCATCTCCAACTAAAAAAGTAGTGAGTTTTCTTATAACTTCATGCACAAAACATAAATTCACAACAGTATACTCGTAGTTTTTACTTGTAATATTGGTCAATTCCGATAGTTTATATAAGCTAGTCCCTCACTATGGTTCGGAGATGGATGGCAAGCTTCGGTGTTGTTGGATAAGATCACTAGATCAGAAAAAGCTATGCATTCGTCAGGTACGGCCAATAGATGCAGTCTGGATGCAATATCCATAAATCGGTTGGGATGATTGTTTTAAAGATAAAATGCACATTGCGATTGGCCATATTATGGTGAGTCTCGAGGACAAACTACGTCTCTTGGCCATATATAAGTGAAGTAAGCTTACTTTGATCTATTTACCTTATTGTAGAATGCACACAACACAAAAAACAGCAAGCAAGCCAATAGAGATACTTTCTAGTGAGCATAAAACTCGGCATAAAATTTCCTAAATTTAATTTCCAGAAGTCAATGATTTTAAGTAATGTTTGAACGTCATTATTTTGTGGTGGATCAATATTTGTTCCGTAGTTTTCTGGGTTTGTAACCTACCACAAGCTGAAAAAAATAAGAATTAATATTGGAATATATACAAGTGCAGAAGGGCAGGTTTTTAATCTACCCCGAAAAGTTGCTGCGCCTTTTGAAAAACAGTTCTTTCTGGATAGAACAAGTCCAATTAAAAAAAAAATGAAAATACTTATCGTTAACGTTTCGGAAACTAAATCCGTTTCCTTTCTCAAAACTTTATGCAAATTCCTGTTCAAATGCAAATATCTCTTGTTGGTAATCTTTGTAATTGACATTTGTCAAATATTTCAAATCTGACATAACATTTTGTCCTTCAGGAGGCGCAGCCATCGTGCCATCCGCGATCATTATCAAGCGAATTCATATTTATGCATTCTTCACCAGACAGCATGATGAAAGCAGATTCCTTTAATTTTCGTTTCCTGCCATTGCTCTCTTTCGTCATAATTTTAGTGTCATTCCATTGTACTGTGTGATCTTCATCGGTAGTAAGAATGTGTTCTGATAATTTAGAACCAACTACCTGTCTGTTCCTGATGTACATCCTGTGTTCACTCTTTCGCACTTCCAATAGTCGAGACGTTTCAGCGATATATTTTTGACCGCACGAACAAGGAATTTCATAGATACAATTTTTTGTGTTTTCCGTTGTGCTATTTGGTTTGGTATGCGTCAGTATTGACCGTAAAGTATTTGTTGTTTTGAATGTTGTTCTAACATTATACCTGTTGCCGATCCGTTTTATCTTTTCAGACAAACGAGGGACATAATACATAAGGTATAATGTTTGATACAGGTTGTGTATTTTGTGTTGGTCGTATGTCTTCATTGTGGACTGTGTTCGGGTTCTAAATTTCTGTTAAAGTTTTTTCTATGGATTTTTCTAGATATTCATTTTCTTTGATTTCACTGATTTTATGAAGTTTATCTCTTCATTGATTTTTTCTAGTGAGAGTTACATATAATTTGTGTTTTACCATAAAGGCATTTTACTATACTTTTCTTGACACTTGTGCGATGGCTTGAAGTGCAGTGAAGATGTCTGTTGGTATGTTTTTATCTTTTATTATTATTATTAATATTATTTATTTTTTATATGTTTATTACGAGATATACGAGAAGATGCTGACTAATTGGACTTTTTCTATCCAGAAAGAACTGTTTTTCAATAGAAGCAGCAACTTTTCGGGGTAGATTAAAAATCTGCCTTTCTACACCTTTATAGATTCCAATAATGATTTTTATTTTTCAGATTTTGGAAAGTTACAAACCCAGAAAACTACGGAACAACTCAATGATTTTATACTTGTAGCAGGAGCCTTTATTTTCAGGAGTTCTATTTCTCACAAGAGTTATTATGCTGTCGAAAGCAGTCTTAATTTCTTACGGTTATCTGATATTTTCAAAGCATATCGTGGAAACCAACAGAGAAAACAAGAAATTCTTCGTCTCCGATTCTGGAAATGTTCAAGGCTTTCTTGTAACCCTCTCTTACTTTGACTCATAAAAAATTATCTGAGCATAATGACTTTTTCTTTCGCATGAATCTAGAAATAAAAAAAAGTTTATGTTCAGTTCTTTGCACTGAATTTTGTATGCTGGAATATCGAAATCGAAAAAATGCAAATTCCGTTCTGCACAAGTTGCCGTTATTGCTCACCATTTCAATGCCATAACGGACGTTAATGTAAAATCTCGTTGCCGCACCCGCACGCCGCATCGCATAACGTAATAGTATTTCATCATTATGTTTACCTAGCAGGGAAAATTTCAGGATTTTGGGAAGTTTCTCCTAACTGGGAAGGCCTGATAACACGTCCGCCCTGTGCTGGTGGTTTTAATTACTGTTGCATAATTGAGTCATTCTAATGAAGTTTTCACGGAAAAGAGGTGAAGGACAAACCTGTGGAATAGATACGAGGATGTATGGAAAAATTCTCAGCCCTCCATTTTGTGGCGATACACGTACATTTAGCACCTTTGGGGGACTTATTTCATGCATTGTTTAAATGAATATTTAATATTCAGCGAAATTTTGGAATAGAATATTTTGAATACCTACATTAAATTCAAATTCATAGAAAACCATATATATATATATATATATATATATATAAATGCTATATATATATATATATATATATATATATATATATGTGCTATATATAGAACACACTCAATCAGAAGGGCAATCCATGCGCAAACAAACCCAAGAAAAACTAGGACGGAAGACCCCCCAGAACCCAAAAAATCAGTGACACTATCTTTCATCAAAGGAGTCACCGACAAAATCGGAAGACTAACAAACATCTTCCGCCCTCTTTCAACACCACCACCGCAGACGGGTCACAAAATAAATTTCGAGGGAGCAAAGCAAATAGCGCAGGTGAACCATTTCAGAACATGTCAAATTAGGGGAGCCATCGAGATAGAAAAACATGGAGAAATAAACAAAAGAGACGACTCTCAAAATATACCAAATGTCTGGAGGGCCCTCATCAACAAAAAGAAAATCAGTTCAGGAAATGGGCCTTCGGTGGATGCAGGTCACCACAAACCGGACCGACCGTTATTAACTGAACAGTCATTAGCCAAAGGTCCGACAACCATAATCGACCCGACGGCTGATGGAACGGATCATATCGGCTACAATTTACGACCGAGAAGCTATTTAGAAACTGGCAAAAGTTTTTCAAACAACAATTGCTAGCACCAAGTAGGAGCAGTAACATTCTTGTGTTGGCGAATCGTCGAAAGTCAATACCGACGAACCAACGGATAAACTCCCAGAAAACCAATTTCGCATATATATATATATATATATATATATAGTATACGAATTCCCTCAAACCGTTTTATTGTACTTTTTTAATAACCAACTAGCAGACCTTCACGAAAATCAAATCGGACTCTTATCATTCGGATCAGTATCAAAATTGAGTTGTGACGTCGAATTTATCTTTCTGCTTTTCCCACTCTATTACCCTGAATATTTTCCAGAAGTTTTTGTTCAATAAGATTTTACATCTCAAGATTATACTTTAAAAGTGAGAATTATTGGAAAGTTCTTGATAATGTAGATATAAATTTGAACACACCAAATTAGGTAAGCCATCGAGATAGAAAAATATGGAGAAAATAACAAAAGAGACGACTCTCAAAATATACCAAATGTCTGGAGGGCCCTCATCAACAAAAAGAAAAACAGTTCAGGAAATGGTCCTTCGTTGGATGCAGGTCACCACGAACCAGACCGACCGTTATTACCTGAACAGTCATTAGCCAAAGGTCCGACAACCATAATCGACCCGACGGCTGATGGAACGGAGGATCATATCGACTACAATTTACGACCGAGAAACTATTCAAAAACTGGCAAAAGTTTTTCAAACAACAGTTGCTAGCACCAAGCAGGAGCAGTAACATTCTTGAAAATGCTCCCAGAAAAACAATTTCGCATACTCAAGCATCTATGAAAACCATTTCCGGAATACTTGGTGGGGACTGGAAATCTGGAAATTAGGAATTTACATGCAGTTGGAAGTCGGGGTTGCAAATGAGGGTGTAATCAAAATGAAAAATATAATGGTATTTGTTCTCTACCAATAAAATCAAAAGTTCTGCAAATTTGTGAAGTGTGGAAAAATAGCTGTTCACATCTTCTGATGAAATTGCAACCATTCAAGAAGAACGGAATTGTTAGTTTAAAAAAAATGTTATCCATCCTAATTTTTCGAAAAAAATTCTAAATGTTCTGCAAAACTTGGAAAAATAACCAGAATATATTTGTCGGGAAGTACTTCAATTTGCAACCTCTTGCGTCAAACGGAGGAACAGAACAGAGGAATTCATATCCAATAAACCAGTACAATATGTGATAGGCATAACCCGAATGATGATCAAGTATTCAGCTGGACAACTGTGATGTAAGTCCCATCCTGGGGTTGTAAAAATGCGATTAGTATTTCTTAAATAATCAAGGTTCCGTTTTGAATTCGGGGTTGCAAAGTTTCATATCCACTGAGACCGATTTTATCTTCATTTGCAACCACGTATAAAAACTTTTGTAATTATCTCAATACTTGTGTGTACTGGACATGGCGGCGTTGAGGGAACAAGTTTAATAAATACATGTTCCGTTTTTCAGAAATGGTTTGCAAATGTAAGTTACTATGTTCACTTAATTATTGATTGTACCTAAATGGAAATTTTGAATGGCATCAAATATGAAATTCATGTGTTATTTGTTAAATAATTTCGCGTTTATCTGTTAGAGGCGTGGAAAAAGTATACCTACTCACATGGAATGATTTGTATAATTCACCTAGGGCTCTCATTCTGCAAACTTCATACTCGTGGAAATGACTATTATTCTTTACATTCCTGGATCGTTAAACAATATACTATTTCAAACTCGAACTATGAAAATCCATTGAATAATATTGATACTGATATGCCATTCTACTGACATTTTCCACACTTATTAAATGGATAACAATTACTAGTTACGAATGTTTTTACTGGGTAAGTATATACAAATATCCGTATTTGTGTGGACTAAATACACCTATCTTTGTTATTGATTTATTGGTCAGAAGAACTTTCATTCTACATTAAGAAGACATATGCGTGAATCTTCTCAAACTACGTAGTACGTAGTAATGATAATAATGTAATAGCACAGCAAACTATAGATTATAGCCATACAGTAGAGACACTCGCCTCAGAACACCAACTTGGGCAGTTTTACATGTCGGGTTGTTATCAATCAACTTGATTTTATCGTTCTGTGTGTTTGTAAACATATTGAGTTTATTTTTGGCATTATTATAGGTACTTGATAAATTTCAAACGTTATTGTATACGAAATAATCATTGGAACATGCAAAATGACATACTGATTTCTATTAGGTATCCCGTAAATAATGTAAATTTACCGCCACAACATGACATATATTACACACCCCGAGCACAGAATGAAGGTAATACAAATTTGTCCCTTGAGAACAATGGATTGACCTTAAAGTGTCTCTACTGTATGGTATAATGGGGTAATAGCAACAAACAAATAAACATTCTTTTCGTAAAAAATTGATGAAAAGGTCATTCATAATGGTTATACATTCCATCGTCCTCGTAATAAAATGTTGTAAAATGAGTGTATATAATATCCGCGGTGCTTCCATAACAACGAAAAATGCCGTACAGTCGAATAAATGTGTAATATAAAATGGAATAAAACATTGTTTACAGCTGGCATCAAATTGAAAATTCGTATCAACCACATCCCAGATAGCACTAAGACATCTTAAAGGAATCTTAAAGTCAACTTATCCAAGATATTTATGATATCTTAAAGATGTACATGAATATCTTTGATACATCTTTAAGACGTCTTAAATATGTACTCATGTTACAAAATAAGACCTTTTGAAGATATCTTTTCACAACATCTTAAAGATATCTTATCATATCATCTTAAAGATATCTCATCATAACATCTTAAAGATGTCTTTTCATAGCATCTTAAAGATATCTTTCCATAAAATCTTGAAGATATCTTATCATAACATCTCAAAGATGTCTTTTCGTAGTATCTCAAAGGTATCTTTCCATAACATCTTAAAGATGTCTTTTCAAATCATCTTAAAGGTATCTTTCCGTAATACACCTTGAAGCTTTCTTCATATAATCTGAAAGATATTGAGATATTGAGTAATCTTTTTGATCGAATTGAAAAAATGAATGGATTTTTCAATGAAACAGCAATCAGGTACTCAAAGCAATTTTACTGAAAATTTACGACCATATAATCTTATCACACATTTATTTCAAATGAAACAAAATAATTTTGCACGAATTACCAGTGTTGTTTTCGAGTTTTCCTCCGAATCATGGTCATCGATCATTTCACTAGGTAAAATAGCAACGTCCACATTTCGAGAATCGTAACTAGATTCACTGTTGCTTTCATTAGTTTCACTTATTGGGTTAAGCTGCATTGCTCTTTTAGCCTGCATATAGAATTTCTGCAAACCACTTCTTTTCATTTTAAACTCTATACTTACAAAACTACACTCCACAAAACATAAAAAACAAACTTAAACAACACCAAACACGGCAAGACAAATAAGGTTAGGTTTTATTATAAGTTATAGGTTAAGTTCCAGAATCAGCGGCGCCCCGTCTTGAGATGGTGAGTGCCACTGCTTCAGCAAATCATCGAGCAAGAAAGCTACGCGCGAAATTACTGCCTCTGGTTCGAATTTTTAAATGGTACAAGTTCATCTGATTGTCTTTTCCCATTCGAACATTAGTAAATAGATAATCTTATCGTCTTTTCCATTCACACATAAATATGACATACATTTTTCCCCAATATACATTATATTCACAAAACAGCTACGATATCGAGGGAGGGGGGAAAGAGATTCCATTCATTGTACTTGAAAACATTCATCAGTATTTATATAAGATATCTCAAAGATGAATTATATAACATATCTCAAAGATGAGATAAATAAGATATCTTACAGATATCTTTCAAACGTCCAAAAACATCTTGACATTTTTTTGGTCTGATGAAGTATATTTTTAAGATATCTCAAAGATGCATTATATAAGATATCTCAAAGATGAGATAAATGAGATATCTCAAGGATATCTTTCAAACGTCTCAAAACATCATGACATTATTTGGTCTGATGAAGGATATTTTTAAGATATCTCAAAGATGCATTATATAAGATATCTCAAAGATAAGATAAATAAGATATCTCAAGGATATCCTTCAAACGTCTCAAAACATCACGACATTATTTGGTCTGATGAAGTATATTTTTAAGATATCTCAAAGATGCATTATATAAGATATCCCAAAGATGAGATAAATAAGATATCTTAAGGATGCCTTTTAAACGTCTTAAGACATTACGACATCATTTGGACGAAAATAAGATATCTTTAAGATGTCCTGTGCTATATGGGATAACAGCCGAATATCATGATTCTGCTTGAATAATTTGCATTAGGGGAGACCGGAACTACCTATATAGTTGACCGTAGTGCCACGCGTACTTATTGAACGACAGCCTGGATTTTCTTTCTTAGCTATGCAGACTATTAGACCGGGAGGTCATGACAGGTGACGTTCCACCATTTTTTCGTGCATGCCTTTTTAAGGCTTGATAACTAACCCTAAAATATCAAAGATAGTCGGGGTTTTAGCCCCCCCGCGCGTCCTCTTCATAAGGAAAAACGCTTTTTTTTCTGTACAGAATTTTCCGGAAATTTTTCACCGTTGGTCCTACGAGGGGTGCATGCCAATTCTTTCATAGTGTTTTTATTACAAAAACTTCAATTCTTCACATCGGCATGTAATTTGAAAACACGGAATTTTCCTTAATTTTTTTTCAGGTTTTCATAACCCTTTGATCATCTTGGGCCGCTGCGGGGTGCATGCCATCAATTATTAGAGCTTCAATTCTTCCGTATATTACAATGGCATGCAGTAAAATATCACGGAAAAACACGAAAATTCGCTACAGAAAGAAAAGCGTTTTTCCTTATGAAGAGGACGCGCGGGGGGGCTAAAACCCCGACTATCTTTGATATTTTAGGGTTAGCTATCAAGCCTTAAAAAGGCATGCACGAAAAAATGGTGGAACGTCACCTGTCATGACCTCCCGGTCTATATGGCGTTATATTCAATAATAATCTCAATTATACCCATTACGGTACATTTCTACTATAGAAATGAAGGATTCTCTTCTACATTTTCTCTCTAGAGATACATTCTGAACCGCAGCCTATATTTTCAATGTTTGCTATGCGAATCATGTCGTTAAATTTAATTCCAACCTTAAATGTAATCATTTCGCATCAATCTGTTTTTCTCACGAAAGATATAGTGATAGAATATATATCTTTCCACTGTCTCTCACTGTAGTAGACAAAAGACGATTCTCGTTCGCAGCGGGTCATTATTATTACGGCTTTGCAGTACGATGTGCTTCCTGTTAGAAGTCTTCTGTACTTGGTGTATGAGTAGTTAGTAATTCAGTATTTAGTCGATGGCGTTCTGTCTTTGAGGTTTACACCAAGATGGTTACACCATATTCAGATATTGACTTCTTAAGGACAACTCAAAATTGTTTGTTCACATGTCCTGCCGAATACCACTGATGAGACCTATAGTGAATCAACATTTAAGTTATAATTTCCATCATATTTCGAAATAGCATCACTGCCGATTCTGGCCGACTTCAATAACTTTGACGATGATTGAAACTTTTGACGAGAGGGCACACCGCTTCACCAAATCAAATGTGTTCTTTTGTCGAAGTTAAATTGGATTAGGCTAAGATGCCTAGAAACCCTGTGAAATTTTGAGATGAAAGTGACGAAATCTGGTTTGCTTCATTTTTGGTGGATAAATCAGCTTTTGGCGGTTTCCATACAATACGATGTCGCCCACACGCTCTTGGCAGTCCGGTCTGAAAAGCTAAATTTGCACTAATTAAAAATGTGCAGTTGGGTTTTTCCATTTTTATTTGATTGGCTAGTGCGAAGAGATCGCAACATAAAGGATAATGGGTGGCAATCAAATACCAGTAAAAACGTTTCAGTTCAAAGTGACATAACAATGTGATAATTGATGAGTCAACACCTGACATCAAATTTGAAAAATGGGAATAAAACGCCCTCTACCGGGGGGAAACCTCCATATCAAAATTTCAAAGTGACATGACAATGTGACAATTGAGTTGACACTTGACATCAAATTTGAAAAATGGGGAAAAAACGCCCTCTACCGGGGAAAAACCTTCAAATCAGAAGTCGAAAATGACAATTGACAAAAATTTAAAAAATGGGAACATAATGCCCCCTACCAGGGGAAACAAGAGCGTCGATTGTTCTTTTCGCCACAAACATCTAAACAAAATCTAACGAGTGGAATCACCACGGTTCCTAGGCATCTTAGATTAGGCATTCACTTTCAGAGTATAGTTTGTGATAAAGATGAATACTTTTCAATCGTATTTATAGTATCAATTCTCCTGAAGAAGTAAACATTCATTGACAAAACTATTGTCAATTAACAGTTTGTGTTTGGGTAACTGATAAAAAAGGTTTTCCTTCCACACCAATGGTTTAAATTATACCTATAGTTCAGAAAATGAAGCTAAAGAAATGGTAAAACCTCGCAATTCTTTCGTCCAGCACAGATTTGTACAAAAATTTGGGATTAGGCTTATTACACCATCTAGTTCATTTCCTATATTGTGCCGTTGTACGCTTTTTGTTTTTTAGGGGTGAAAACTGTCCCTAATTGTCAAAAATTATGAAATAACATTAAAAACCTAAATATGGGTAAAAATAGTTAAATAATGATTGTTTCATGCTTTAGGATACAATTTCATAATCTTCCAACCTACCCTTGTTATGACCTACCCTTGAAAACATTAAAATTTGTATATGTCTCCGAACTTTAGAATACACTGGTGAGAAATCAACGAAATATACACTCACACACGCGAGCAGATTATTCTTCTTCTCTGCCATCCAATATGAATGGAAAAAATTGAACGCTCCGAAGCAGGCGTAATTCAATTTTTTCAACAAAAAATTGATCGGTTTTTCAAGCACAGATCCTTCATTTCAGGTGATTATTTCCCTCAATGCGAATAAACGATGAAACAGTTGAAGGCTAGACTGCTTTTACAGAGTTTTACAGCGATTAAATGCACTAGACCTTTTAACCGATTAAAATGTTAGAAATAAACCGGGCGTTTGGATCACTTTTCAGGTACTATCTCTGGTACTATATTGTTCCTGTGTTCGATTTTGATGTTTCCTGAGTTAACATGTTTTCTGGAAATAATCTGAACATATTATATCCCTCCTTCACCAAGTTCAATCGACCAAAATGCGTGCATTTCCATGATTTTCAAAATTTTGCTTTAAAGCAAATGCTTTCGTGTATGAGAATTTAAAATAAAATCCCTCGACCTGCGGTCTCGGGATTTCATCAAATTATCATACACTCAAGTCATTTGCTAAGCAAAATTTCGAGAATCATGGAAGTGCAGCACACATTTTAACCGAATAAACTTGGTGCACTCGGGATATAACCCCCGATAAAAAAAATTTTTCGAGAACGATTTGGAGAGCTCCTCAAGAGCTATAAAATAATGTGAATTAAATTACTCAAGATCCCTTTATAAGGTGATGTTCGATCGTAAAAGTAGGTGTTAAACGGCTTTATCTGGCCGAATATTCACTTAACAAAAAATCTACACACAGGGAAATTTTTGTCATTGGAAAAGCTACAACTTGGCACTGTTTCGATTTTTTCGTATTTTGAGAGATATAAGAAAAGGGAAAAAAACACGAAATTGAAAAAATCGTTTTTTCTTTAAACTCCAATTTTTCTAAAATTAGCCATTTTAAATTGGTTGAACTTCGTGGGTGTATTAATAGTACATATATGAAGAGAATCACAGAAGGGTGGCGATGTTTTTTAGTTGGGGGGTACTTTGGAGGATTGGTTTCACAGATTTTTTCGTAGAAAAAAGCGGAAACCGATCTTATTTTGATCATAAATCGGTCAATTTTCATGCTAGAAAGACATTTTTTCATTTCTTTGAAAGCTCTAATTGAATACTTTGAAAAAAAGTTTCCATGAGCTGTCTTGGAAAAATGCAACTTCTCGTTATTTCGCTTTAAATCTTCCAATTTATACATTTAACGAAAAAAGCTAAGCAATAATTTGCTGTATCTCAGTCCGTATGTGCCATAGGAAAATTATAAAGGAAGCATTGTTTTTATTTTTTCAAAAGCTACAATTTGCCTCTTCACACTTTCTTTTTCACACGAAAAAAACGTATGGAATATTCTTTCCATAGAATTCCTTTTTCCGTCGATTACTTCAGTTAAAATGTAATAAAAATTTTCCACCCCCCGAGATGGGGTGGCAACCACCCCCAAGGCTCTAGCGTAGAGCGTCATGATATAGAAAATGATCCTTGAGCTTTTCCCTACCTTCTGTGAAAAATTCAGGTAAATCCATAGTGGACGAAAAAATTGCGAGCCAAAATGCTTCATTACTAATATAGTGATAATTGAATAAAACATTCTGCTGAGATTAAAAAGTTTTAATGTACTCATTTTGGAACATTTCAATTTTCATAAGATTATACATAACAGACATACACTCAAATACATGGAGACAACTATACAAGTATTTCCTCGGCCGAAATCGAACAGTGCTAATAGGCATGAATCCTGTGAGATTTGTTTTTGCGTATAATGCTGACTTTCAATGTTCTCTTTCAAAACTGGAACCAAAAACAATTTACACTATGTTAAGCGTCGTATAAAATTTTCGGTTTGCCATACCCAAAACCGATCGAATAAAAAATACAAGGTTGGTCTAATGCAGGGTGGGGCAAAATCTGATTTTTATTAAAAAAATCAAAAATCATTAATTTTTTTAAAAAAATCACGATTTATCTAATTTCTTTGATTTTTTAAATTTAAATAAAAAATTTGAACATTTTGATTCTTTGAAATTATTGTTGATTATTTTAATGTATAAGTCTAAAAATTTTAATACAATTTGCGGCTCAAAAACTTGTGACAACGCATTTTTCGCGCTTCTTGCAAGAAAATTCGATTTACGATTTGTTTTTCTTCTGTCCTATACACTCGCTATACAGTGCCGAGTGAGGCACGAACACGAACGCGTTTGTTGTGCTTTTTGCAAGAATAATCCTGTCGAGGCTTCTTTTCCTTCTCAACCTATAAATTGACGTTGCCCAACAATTTCACGCATTTTGCTAGTTGTACACTCGGATATTAGAAACAGATTAGGCATAGAAAAAGTAGGAAAACTTGTGTTTTTGTTTAAATTGTATAACGAAAATGAATAGACTGAAAATATAGATGAATAAAATTTAGATGTCACGTTTAGTTTAAGAATTTGGCATCATTAATTTCTCTTTTGTTTTTGCTAAAAGCAGATACTCCTTTTGTTCTTCGAGAAAACTTTTATATTGTTGTTATCTGGTTCAGAATAAAAAAACAAAAATTGATTTAAATCATGATTTTAATTTTAAAAATCAAGCGATTTAAATCATGATTTTAATCGTGATTTTATTAAGCCCAACCCTGGTCTAATGTGAAATCAGCGGAGGTTTTGGACATGGCAAATGGCATCATGGTGGGAACATAAATCAAAGCAACAGAACAGAAACATTCAACAGGGTTTATATCACAAGATATTTTGTAATTTCTATATATTTGGAGAAACTCCACTCGTCGCCCCAGTGTATATTTTCATTTGGCAGATTTCATCCACTTATATTTGCTATCCAAACCAACATTCGTCCGTTTCTTTTGTATAATATATAAACCATTTAAATTAACGACAATAAATATTAAATAACACCAGTGGCTGCAAAGAAAAATATATTTAACATTTTAAAATAGTTACAGCGACAAAAATGATAATTAATTTAAAAAAATATTACCTAACAATTACTTCAATCAAATACATTTTATAAATTACAAAAATAACAAATGAAAATATACACAATAGAAAACCTATGCTCTATGTTATATTAATTTATCTAAATCTAAAACATAAAACCAATATAATACAAATACAAGGTCGCATAATTCTAGCTAGGCGATAGTCTTTAGTATCTATTACGTTAAATAAAATGCCGAATTGGCCCAACTAGTAGGACTTCAAGGAAATATGAAAATGTAAATATACAAGGATCAATATAAATAGACTAAAAAAGTTTATCGCAGATTCCACTGAAGATGAATTGTTGACCACGAGAACACTAATCTTGTGATATTTGACCACTAAGTATCATCGGACATGAATGAATTTTGTGACTTCAACTCTTCCAATTCCTTTATTTGCTGGCGTAAAAATAATATTCTGAAAATAAAAGAAATGATCACACATCAATTTGGATTGCGAGATTGGAAGATACTATTTCTTTAATACAATATTTCATAATACAATCAAACCCAATGAAGAGTGGTTTTGATTTTCATCTTCAACATTGATCAAATATCATTGTATATTACATTGATATCTTCTGAAATACCGAGTATAACACTCTTGATGATCGCATATTCATTATTTGGTCATTCGATCGAGTTTAATGAATTCAATTATATAATCTAGCGTGTTTATTTGCTCGATATATCGATAATGCTAATAGATATAAAAAAAGATGTATACAAAAGATTTATGGTACTAGGATAATAATGCTAATATTTCATATTCGAATTCATATTTTTTGTAACTTAACTTTTTTTTTAAGTTTAGTTTAACTATGATATGTTTCTATCCCCGCTAAAACTGTGAATAATAATAATAATGAAATTTGTTTCAGGTGCACAGGATGTTACATTTTTTCGCGAGAGTACAAAATATAGATTCGTCAAATAGAACAATCCCCTTGTTCCTCACTCAACATTAAATTATTCTTTTTTCATACAAATGCACCGTTGCCATATCATTTTTTTCAAGAAAATTGGGGAATGATGCAGGTTATTTTGGAAACGAGTGTAATCAGTCTGTTTTTGAAAAATCTGAATATTGTTTGGTGGAGTGATGAGACCAAAATAGCAACTATTGCTGTTATCATCATTCATTTTCATATGAGGTGCATCAAATGTGTGATATTTTCTACATGTAATTACCTGTCTGGTGGTACCAATATAATAATTTAAATAACCGTATTAAAAAAATTTTTGTTGAGATCAATAATGACCCTAACTCACAACTGATCCGTTGTTTCTTTTTTTTTTAATTCCAGTAAGTTTTGCAGCAAACTTTAAGTTCTTGTTCAATCAAGGGCTAAATATTCTCTTAAATGGAATCTAACTCCATCAAGAATAACACAAAACATTTTGGTATCCCAAATAGATGATTCCATGTGAGATCTTTTGCTAAAAGTCCTTCTTAGAAGCTCTAATTTCTATTTCCTCTATACAGCCTATTTTAGAATATAACCCTCATGTGTGAACTTTCGAACTCCTTATCGGAGGTTTTTTCCGAGGCTTAAAAACTTTAAAAATTTAAAGATAATGTTATTTTGTATCCCCTGTCCCTTGATTCACGTGGTGTTCCTTCATAACAGGGCTTCCCTTTTGTGTGAATCTGTATATTAAAAAAAATGCAAATGTGAAGGTACACTATATGAAAAACCACATAAAAATCAATTTGGGCCTCATGAGACCAAAGAAATTCAACAAATGTATTGAACAAGCTGAAATACATTTCAAAAAGAATTAGAAGTTTGATTATTTTAACTTCTGTTTTGAATTTGAAGTTCTTTAATTTTGTGAAAATATTTTGAGAAAACACAAATAACAATACAATAATGAATGTAAAGATGAATTGGTATAGCTTTTTGAAAAAATCGCATACTCTGAACGAACTCTCGGAGAACAGGGCCATTGAATCTGGCGTACCACAGGGTTCTGTGTTGGGCCCTATTCTGCTTTTGTTATATATAAATGACTTATCTGGTGTTTGACATATCTGGTAGTTTCACTCTATTCACGGATGATACAACGATATTGTGGGAAGGAAAAAATTCAGTGGAGCTACATAAGATAATATCATCCGACTTGGAGAAGGTGAAAAGCTGGTACGATGCCAATTTACTATCTTTAAATGCATCGAAAATGAAATATAATATCATTCAAATGTTTGCTTGAAGCAATTCCAATAGACTCTGCCACATTGCACATAAGTTACACACAAAATTTCTCGGTGTATTCATTGACAATAGGCTGAAATTTAATGAACACCTTAAACAACTTGAGAGTAAGATTTCCTCCGGGTGTTATACAGTGAGAGTAGTTTCCAATGAGTTGGGTTTCCATATCGCAAAAACCGTTTACCATGCTCTTATTCAATCTCAGCTACGATATGGAATACCGTTTTGGGGAGCATGCAACTCACCCCTTCTCTCTTATGTGTTGATATTACAGAAGAGGGCACTTAGGTGTCTTTGTAAAGTCAAACCCAGAGTATCATGCAGGAATTTGTTCGCTACCAATAAAATTTTGACACTCATCGCACTTTTTATCCTTGAGACGGTTCGCCTTATCTATAACCATGAATCGAAGTTCAACTTTGTTTCTACTCCATATGCTACTCGTAATAGCATTTATACCTTTAGACTTCCTATCCCGACTTCGAATCTAATTAGAGACTCTTATACTATAATGGTGGTAAATTGTTCAATCATTTACCATTAGAAATAAGATCTGAAAATCTAAGCAAAATCCATTTCAAAAAGGCGGTAAAACACCTACTTGTTGACCTTGTTGACAGACCCTACTATAGTTAGGAGGAATATTTTAGTGAATTTTTTCAAGAATAATTTTTATTTATTATTTTTGACTGTTATTTTACATTATAGTGTTTTATATATACATTTTCGATACTATTTTATAACTACATTTGTATTTCTTGGACTTTGTCAATAAGATGCAAATCTTCAGACAATAAAGTATATTTTGATTTGATTTGAAGTTGCCGAAAATCAAAATAACCCTTGAAGCACCCTGCAGAAAATTGATTATAACGCTACTTTGGTCTCATCTTAGTCATTTCACCATACAAACTTCAGATTCGAGAAGAAACAGTCTAATTACAGTAATTTCAAACGTAACCTTCATGAATTATTTTCTAAAAAAGTTAATTACTTTATAAGGGCGCGTTCCAGGGAAACATTTTTTTAATGCTGATTAAGGAATAAAGGGATCGTTCCACTTAAAAGTTAATTTCACGGAAACATGCAACAGCCTGTACATTGAAACTTATTTTAAAATGTGGCCTTATTAGTGTCATAAAACATTTGTTTGAAACTTTCTTGATATCTTTCAGTATAAGCGATATAACGAGCATATATGCACTATTGGGACATGCGGTATAAACATGGTAAGGCTAAGGTCATAAAATATGAAATATGTATTAAAACTGGAGTCTAAGTTTTCTACATGAAAATATGATCTCATTTTTGGCTTATAAATACAACCAAGGGATAATCAAAAACTGTTTTTTCGAGTACCTATCCAAATATTTTCCACACTTTTCGAAATATTCTAATCCTTCCCTCAAAACTTCGTAGCTGGAACATTTAACATTGTTTGTCAAACAAAACCTTATCCATTTCATTTCGATCAAATTACTTATGAAGTACTTTGACTCTAACCTGAAAAAAATGAACTGTTTCAACTTCTCATCCATACGAAACTTGTTTTGCCCACGAATCTAAAGTCTAGAAAAACTGAAAAACCAAAGTTGGATTATATTAACTCACCTCTGTTCTTGTAAGGTTGCTTGAATTTCAGTTAGACGAACTATCGACCTTGCAGATTTAAGTTCTGCGGAAACTTTCGAACACTGTATACTTCCCATTATATGGGCTTCGTCTGCTAATTTCTGTGCCTGAAATCGAACAATAGAACTTGATAAGTATTCCACATATTCAAATTATGTTCAATCACTACTCTTCTAAAGGCCAAAACGAAGTCAGTTGTCATAAAAAAGACAAAAAAGTAATCATTTTGTGGTGGATGGATTATTTCTATATAGTTTTTCTGCATTCTCAACCTTCCATCATATTCAATGAAATATATTAGTTGTATTTTTTTGATAATCAAATTTGAGTAATACGAGAAGTTGATGGATTAAAGCATCAACTTTCCAGGGTAGATAAAAAATCTTCCCCTTTACACTTGTATGGATTCCAATATTAATTCTTATTTTTTCAGGCTGTGGTGGGTTGAAAACCCAAAAAAATACTATGAAGAAAGAGGAGTGACTTTTGTGATGCTGAAATCTTCAAAATATGTGGGTGATGAAAAAATGTTACTATGATCTACATTCTACAAATCAAATAGGTGGTTCAATTGCTTTCATTATCCTACTAACATACTGTTTTCAGTAACTGAAGAAACATCACCAAAAGTGCATCATTCAATCAAATGAAAATTACAATCAAGTGCTGTTGGTAATATGATGATTCAATCAATTGATAAACATCTGAAATGGGACAAACATATAGCGTTCCTTTTGAAGAAATTACGAAGTTTATTATCAAAATTCAAGTATCTCAAATCATTTATGAGCGTAACAACCCTTAACATTCTTTATTTTTCATTAATACAGTCCCAATTGAATTATGGGATTCTGGCTTGGGGAGGGGTCATGAAATCCCACATTAGAAACCTTGAAGTTCTTCAGAAACGGTTTTTTGAAAATAATATATAATAAGTCTTATTTGTATCCAAGTAAAAATCTGTTCATAGAAACACATACAATGGACATAAACAATTATTCGGATATAATATCATGATTTATATCCATAAACACAAATTGAATATAAATTTCAATAATCATATTTATAATACAAGGAATAAAAATAATATCACATTGAAAAATAGAGTTAAGACACCAATGTTTCAGAAAAATTTCAAATATTTATTGCCATTCTACTATGATTTGATTCCAAATCATATAAAAATGATCAAGTCATTACTATCTTTCAAACTACAGATAAAAAAAATGGATTCAAGAATCACGTCGAAATTTATTTTATGAAATCTCACTTTAGTTAAGAAAATTAGTTGATTTTTCAATATCATTTTGTTGATTTCTACAAATTTATCAAATATATTATACATAAATGTAATTCGTATCTCTCGCAACAAGTTTTTAACTTCGCGGGTATAATTGAACTGTTTATTCACCTTTTTTTACAAATTGATGTATATGCTCTTTTCATGAATTTTGAATAAACTCTATTATTATTATTATTATAATTAGAAATCACATAATTGAAAATCACCTTATTGTGTGATTTTCACTAAATAGTTTACAAAACCAAATCCGACCCTGTGCTTCTATTTTTTATGCATATCATAATCATAACATTAACAGTAAGTAATAAATTATAGCATATAAATAGCAATGAAAACTTGCATTCAACATGGAAATGTGTCATTTTCAGGAAATGGAGTGGTAAAAAAAAGAAGGAAATTAACTACCTCACAAAAATATCCAGTGGTAACTAAAAATAATTTACCTGTTTTTCTATCAGTTCAGCTGGCCAACCCCTAACATGGTTCACTAGGTCGTCCCTATAATGATTCGCTAAAGAAGGTGTTATTGTGGGCCCTTGCGGTCGTAAGGCTTGTAAAGAACTAGAAACTCCCTGGAGAGTTTGTAAACTTCCAGGGGGGCTACTAACAGGTACTGCCACAGCTGTAAAAAATAAGAGGAATTAATATATGTATTACTTTAAATAGAAGATTTGGATTCAAGTTTGAAAAAGTTATTCACTGATAGGGTTCACTGATTTCACACTGCCCTATATTTCTCTCTCAATGTTATTCAATTCAAAAGCCACTCCTAATTTTGAATACTTCTCGTTGGATGTGGTACACTCCCTGCATTGGGAGTTCTATTTTTAATAAAGAAAGAATTTCTGTGAAATAAATATAACTTTTAGGACATTTTCACTCACTTCTCAAAATTAATATCAAACAAGTTTTAGTTTAAGAAGTGAAATTATGAAATTGAAGACTCTTCAATTATAGGGGTATATATTTTTTTTATTCATTTTTTTCTCAAGAAACATACAAGTTTATGGTTATTCAGAGAAGGTTAATCCACCAAAAACAAAGTTAGGTGAAAAATATATAATACAACGAATCCCCTGCATATATGATGTTCAATCACATAGAAGCAATTTTTCTTGCTCAATTTGTACACACATCGATGACGAGATAAAATTAAGGAGTGGCACCAATGGAAATGCATTGGAACCTTTGGAACGTTCACATTGAATTTCAAATTTGGCGCTTGTTTTTCTTTGGTATTCAGTTGGCTGCACTTTATTTGAAATTTATAATTTATCAATCGACAATTGTTTGACGAAGTGACAGTTCTGTGTCTAGGTGTTCACATACATTTATGATATTGGAATCAAAAACCGTAATCCTAGCAGGTACAGCGTATCTATATCATCTTGGCACGGAAATGATGACGTATTGCGCAGTGCGGGACAAGCAGCAATAAGAAATCTACTGTCAGATTAGTGCGCAACCGGATATGGAACCAATTACCACGCAAAGTTGGATTGGAATGAGCTGTAATTATCTCAGTAAAAATGACGAAACAATTGAACGAGGGCTGCCAAGTGTGAAGAGACCAGTTCAGATGTAAATTGTTTGAATATGTGGCGTGAGGAAGTTCTTAGTGTCACTTCCGAGATATGGAAAAATTCGATCACACAGAGAATGAAATAAGAAAATGGTTTGAGAGAGAGCTTTCATTCGACCAGTAAGAGATACAACCCTTCATTATGAAAATCAGAAATGAAAGTGAATCCAGCAGCTACGATTCTGATTTTTATTGATCGAAATTTAAATAGATTATCCTCAAAACAGCATTAATTTCAATATTTTCAGAACATTTTGTATTCATCATTTGAATTATGCAACATTATTCATCAATACATTATTTTAATTATTTTCCAATATTTCATAATTCTGTAACAATCTGGCTAAGGTGTACTACTATAGGTACTAGGTAGGGTATCACTAGAAATAGTTAATATATATTCACATCTATCGGAAAGTTGAGAGGTGGAAAATAAAATCAACTTTGAATTTTTTGAACTCCATGCCAAATAAAAAAATACTAATACAACTCCTGTTACATAAAAATGTTCACAAAAACAAGTGTTCTTTAAAAACCTTTTAAAGTGCTGAGAATATGAAGTATTGTATTGGTATTTCATCTCATCCTTATATTTGCTGATTGCTTTTCAATGGTGAAAACTTCAACAATGTTGCATGCTACAAATGTCGAATACAGTGTTGCTTAAGTTGTTCCTAAAACAATAAAAAAAGTAGTAAGATACTAATTGCTTCTCACTAAATCTATCAAAAATTCATACACTACTTTTCAAGTGTGAGCTGGATGGTTGCTGTGAGACTGGTTACCAATCGACTTGGGCCTCCAGCAGCTAAAAGAAGGTGTTATGCTCTGATAGAATCTTACCTGGGATATAGAATTAGTGTCCTGTCAAAAAACATTATGGTTGTCATAGAAAAATGTTCACGCCTATGAATGATTGAAATTATTAAAAAATAATCATTTTTTCGAATATTGTGATTGCAATAGAAAGTATACGATTTACGAATTATGCATTATGTAGGTAGCATACCTTTTTTCTGTTCCCTTTTACCTAGTAGCCACGTACAAACAGGTAAGTTGATATTAGTAATTTCGCTCATCTGCTTACCACTTGATGATTATAATCGAAAATTAAGGTAATATTATTGCGAATAGAGTAGAATTCGGTCGCTGGTGAAAATCGATTCATAGATAACGGTACCAGGGTTTCAAGTTGAAAAATTGAAGCAGACAAAGATGTGACAGAAGAACAAAAATATATTACAGTTTCCTGTATGATTTCCACTTACAATGGGTTTACAAAACCACCAACCAAGGCCAGCCAATTGTAAATATTTCTAGATTCTTGAAACACAATGATATTAATACAGAATTTCGTACTATAGTCGGGCAGTTCAAAAGATAGAATTCAAGGGCGTGAACAGTAAATGCCTGCATAGCCACGCCTTCTAAACTGAAATAAATGAAGAACTGTTTACACTGTACTGTACTCATTTGTGCTTTCTATTTACGTGTGTTATGTTAATTAACTAATATGGATGGAAACACTCTTTCACCTCCAAGAAAAAGATAAAAAAAAGACATTTAACTGTAGAGGAAAAAGGTGTAATGATGAACACTTATAAAAAAGCATCCCAAGAGTTGATGGGAGGACGACGCGGCGACGTTTTTGTTGAGCGGTGTAAATCGGACTTGTAACATTGGGGAGAGGAACATTCAAAGAGTGCGTGCCGTTCACGTGATCATTCTATCTTTTCAGCGGCTACACTATAATAATAAATTGGGGATATATATCAAAAATAATAAAGATAAAAATGAATCGTCACAAAGATCAGAAGTTTATGAATTAACATGTGGGTCATGTCCGATGTAATACGTAGGCCAAACGGGAAGATCTTTCAACACACGCCTGAGAGAACACAGAACAAGTTATTTGAATGGAAAAACAAATTCGACACATAACCTATTTCTAGAAATAATCTTCAAATGTAATTAATTAATATTTGGACAAGTTAATTACGGGTTGAATATCGGACCTAAGTCGGACCTTTATTGTAAGAGACGTTCGACCTACATGTATATAAATAGCGTATTATAGATTAGTGATTCATTTACCTTGCTTAAGAAGCTATTGTAATAGCGAAACACCTGTAGCGGTTTTGTAAACCCATTGTAAGTGGAAATCATACAGGAAACTGTAATATATTTTTGTTAATATGGATTTTCATCAATTATCGGCCAGTTCAATTCAATTTACGTGACAGAAGTGTTGCATGTACTGTTACATGCAATAAAGGAGGGCTATAGCAGCTGCACGCTACCGACCTGTTAAATGTGAGAGTGTGCTTGTTTCCTAGTCGTGATATAGAAAAGGAAAAAAAATAGTACACAGTTCAGAATCTTCTTGGAGCATATAGTCTGTTGCTAGTAAACTGGTGTCTGGTGAAAAACATTAAAAATGACGAGAGAAAGTGCTTTTTATTTGAAGTTGAAACAATCTGCATAATCAACCTGCAGTCACATCAACAATATATTGTTTGGACTAAAAATTATACATAGGATGTAAAACGTTAATTTGGAGTTGGCAAGAAATGTATAAAAGCAATTTGCTAAGAAAAACGGATCGGCCACTGGGAACGCATTTTCTTAACATTGCGGTACTAAACCTGTTGGATGTATTTCAATAAGATACCTTGCCATGTACTTGTAACTTGAATAGTCCGATAAGCATTGTGCATTATTATCTGTTCATTGTATATAATCTTTTGTGACGAATAAGCTGTCTATCTATCTGAGTACGTTAAAATATTCAAGTGACGTAAACCTTAGACAATTTTAGGAAAAAAAGTCCATGTAAACATGTGCCCGGAAATGCTTAGTTTCGGAGAGACAGGGTGTTGAAACTAATTGGGTGATCGTTTTTGAAATATTTACAATTTTCTATATCAATAAATATTACTTAGCTCCTAGGGCTCTAAGTGAAGTTGCTGAGAACATTACAAAAACCAAGTATGTGGTGGATATCGTCAAACAAAACAACTGGAATCTTGTCTTTCTCTAATTTTCGATTTCAAGGGATAGGAACTCATAGCCGGTAAGTGAACCATATTTACATTATTTCCTTTTTGACATTTACTATCGTATTCTAGAAAAATATTTCGGTACTACTACTTCCTTTTGTTTAAGACTGCAGAACCATATTGACGAAAACAATACTGGGACTCGATGGAGTTATACGAGAAAAGAAATCCTCCTATTTCAAAGGAATAAATTACAGATTGTTCACAATTCAAAGAAACACAACACATCACAACAACTGCTCCTTCTGCTTTTAGGTTATGGTTTTGGTGTTTCGAATATATCATATCAATTTACATCAGCAGATAGATATGTAGTATGAAACGATGTGTTGAATGTTTGAATAAAAATCTCAATTTAACAATTCGTGTATGTCGCCTGAAGGGGTAAATTTTCATGTTACACGATATAGAAAATTGTAAATATCTCGAAAACGATCACCTATAGTGTTGTTGAGGAAGTGTACCTTCTTTACTTGGACAAGGTGTGGAAATTAGGTTTTTCCATGAAAAGTACCAAAATATTATTGTCAGAGAAGTTGGAAAAATTTGAAATGAATTATGACAGCGTACGGAGCGCCCTCTAGATGTTACATGAAAATAATTACGTAATTATAATTTTCCACGTAAAAAAGCGGGTATCAAATTCCGTATGATTAACTGATTTTTTGCAAAAGTTACTTCAACAAAATTAACAAAAGAAATTCAAATTTAACACCCAGTATCTCTGAAACGAATCATTTCCGGACACAAGTTTATATAAGCTGTTTGTCTTAAATTTGTCTTAGGAATACCTCAATTGAATATTTTAATGTACACATGTTACACCCCATCTAGATGCATAAATTCCTGGTACGATCTCCGATTCGATATTGTTTCGTCAAAAACTCTAGACATGATCAATCATACGCAGGGAATTTACTGCAATTTCCAGTAGATGGTGCAAGAATCGAATTCTGTCATCTTTTGACATTTGCATTACAATTTACTCGAATTGTCCTAGAAGTTTTCCATGATTTTACTGTTCTTTTCAACCAGCTATTTGTCGTTTCCAGTTCAATTCCCTACCGTAGTTTTCTTAGTTATTTGTCGTTTATCTACCGTTGTTTTCGACTATTAGTTTTCCGTTTGTATGGTAATTAATTTAAGTGTTGTTATATTAGTCGTTAATCGTTTTTCGTTTGTTTAGTATTTAAGTGTTGTTTTGAATAGTGTTTCATAATGGATATCAAACGCTGTTGTATTACTTGTGTGGACAAAATTATCAATCATCTATTCATCTATATCAAGTTCCGATGGTTAGTAAAACATTCAATATATGTATTCAAGTTCAGCTGGTCAATATAACGCGAGATTATTCTGACGCTGATAAAAATAAAGTTCATCTTGCTCAATGTTTACTTTGGTAGGAGTGATATTCGTGTTATTTGCTGACTGCTTTTCAGAATTTCCCAGTTTAACATACTCATTCCAAGTTCTAGCATTCGTGACAATGCTTGTTACATGCCTGGTAAAAGGATGCAATAACAAAAATTCAAAATCATGGAATAATAGTTCGGGGGAATGTTTCCAATGTGATCTTTTTATATAGCGCCATAATAGCCTGCACAACAGCACTCTTCCTAATGAATTGAAATTACTCTGGACTATGGAGGGTCGAATTCATTTCGAATTGAACACTATAACGCTTACTAAACGCTATATTGACGTACTATTTTTCCATATCTGTGGTCCAACTCCACTGGCTCTCACGTCAAAACCAATATTTAGAAGAATCTCATCAAATTATCTGAAACCTTTCAGCATTGAATAGTAAGATTTTCTATGAATTTTGATATTAATTTTATATACTTCTGAACAGAAACAGAAAAACAAATAATTTAACGAATTCTTAGGTAAGAACTCATGCAATTTTCGACAGAACTCGTGTATCTTTATCTTTATGTAAACTGCTGAAAAAAGAAAGTAATACACTGACTCCGCAAGAGTTCTTACAAAAGTATTTGCAAGTAGAAATATGTCATGTGTCTAGGGTTGCCGCTTGGCGCCATCTTTAAACAAATGACAGGAATGTGAATTTCCCTGGATGTCATTATCAAGTGAGCCGTAGGTCTAGCGGTTTTGACGAAAACATTAACTACTGGTATAGAAGTCATTTCACCAGGAATATATGCATCTTGCACCCTGTATGGAAGAAAAAGCACTCACCCTTCGCACAATCCGGAGTCTCCGAATGCGTGGGCGTAGGGGGACCCTCGACCACCATTCCAGAATGATTAGTGTCCACACTGAGAGAAACATGCGCGGCACTTTCCCCCGACCTCGCCCCCTGCTGCAAGTTCTTGTCGGTGCCGCCGCCGTCGAGCGCCGCGCCCGACGTTTGCGACATCAACCTCGGCAACGCGTTCGGAGGCCCCGGCGTATTAGACGTCGTGATGGCCGACTGCGCCGGCAACATGGCCACCGCCGTCGAATTCTGCTGCGGAGAGGGGGAAACGTCCGCCGCTCTCGCCGACGCGTGGATCGGGTGCGACGTCAGCTTGGGCAGCGCGTTCGCCAGCAGGACGGGGCCGAGCGTCGCGACGGCGTTGGTCTGTTCCAGAGCCGCCGATTGCGACGCCTCCGAGGTGGGCGTGCTGTCGCCCGCCGGCGAAATGTCCATGTCTTGCGTCGTCGTTTGTACGTTGTCCTCGGAGTGTTTGCGCGACGACGATCGCGACTCCTTCGACGATACGACGACGTCGCCGTCGTCCCTGCTGCTGCCGCTGCTCCAATGGCGGCCGCCGCCGCTGCCCGTTGCACTTTCCCGTACGTGATCCTTGCTACTGCCGCCGCCGCTACTGCTGCTGTTCGCCGCTCTCGAGTTGGAATGTTTCTCGTGTCCTGCAAGTAATATTAATAGTAACTTTTTATTTATTTATTTCATTTTATTCCATTACATTTCAAATCATCAAAACCTTTTTTTTTCAATGTAATAAATAAATGAAAGAAAAAAATATACAAATCAACGCAAAAAAAAATTATTTTATGAGGAAAAGGATAAGTGAAAGAATTGTCAAATAGATAAACATTGATTCAATTTGAAATTCTTTTGTGGAGAATGAATTTTTTCAATCGAAATTTGAATTGATTTATATTACTAATATTTTTTAAATCCTCGGGTAATTTATTGTACTTAGATATTGATTCATAAACAAATCTTTTTTGTCCAACTACAGAGCTAGCAGTATCAAGATGAAACAAGTTATGTTGCCTAGTATGATAGTTATGAATTTCTGAATTCCTGGTTAATATAAAATTTGACTTTATTAATTTATTAACAATGGAATGAGAAATTTTCAAACTATCCATCAAGAAATGTTCCTCCGAAGAAAATGTGCCCGTTATTGAATATAGTTCATTTGTTGGAGTATCATATGGGAGACGATGTAGTACTTTCAAAGATTTTCTATATAAAGCAGATATTTTATTGAAGTTGTTCTTTGAACATGAACCCCATATATTTATGAGATATTTATTGTCCATAATGCCCGTTTGTAATTATCAATGATTCAATACAAGTTTTAGTCAATATTTTAGGATCCTAAATTTAGGGCACTGAAACATTGACAAGAAGAAAATGTGTTTGCAACTCACCATGTTTTAGGATGTCACTTGAATTTTGTTTTGTATTCAAATATCAGACAAAATGGACACAGAATTTTTATTGTTAGCAGCAGCATTTCTTATTAAGTTAATAGTAGTTAGGAATTATGCAAGAAAGAGAAACGTGACGAGAAAGAGAATTATGAGAAAGCCATGGTTAAGAATAAGGAGTGAAAAGAGCTTAGGACTATTAAAAATGCTCAATGAAGAACTGGCAACAGAAGACACAGACTCTTTTAAAAATTTCTTACGCGTATCGGAAGAGCAATTCAATCATTTGCTTTTCTTAGTGAAGAATGATATTGGGAAAGAGCCCTCTGTAATGCAAGAAACTATTTGGGCAGGCAGCAGGCTGATATTTAGAAATTGTTCAATCTATGCCACTTTTTATTTATACATGAGACCACGACATTTCTATTAGGTAACAGAAATATCTCAAATGAAAAACTCAAAAACTGAATATCAACCTGTATTTTCCACCAACAGTGATTAAATAATAATCAATATTACATCAATCTATCAATAAACGTTGGTGATGTACACAGAATTGTGTTTTAATTCTGTCGTTATGTAGCAGAAGTAGAACAAGTGCCACCACCATCATCATCAAAAATAAAAAATCAATAACCTTAAAATAAATTTCACCCTATATTTTTTCCCCAAGTTGTCATTTAATTGATAGAAAATAGGACTGGTTCTATAACATATTTTCTGTCGATTTAAATTGAACAAAAATAGGACAAGTTTAGTCAATTTCAAAATTGATTGATAAATTGATTATAAATGTGTATGTATTTATCATTTATTTAGGATCCTAAACTATTGACTAAAACTTGTACTGAATCATTGATAATTACAAATGGGCATTAGATCATTTAATGAAAAGTTACATAACAGACAGAACTCAGTATCTTAAAATTAATGACAAAATGGTTAAGGCTTTCGCGGCCGAGGTTTTCAGTATCACTACTTTTATTCGGGTTTGAAGGCCGTCGTTCTTTGGAATTTCGTCCTGACGTTTCGCTAGTGCGAGTGGCTAGCTTCTTCAGAGGCTCACTCATCTTGAGTTAGACTCCGATGACAATCAAGGTGAGTGAGCCTCTGAAGAAGCTAGCCACTCGCACTAGCGAAACGTCAGGACGAAATTCCAAAGAACGACGGCCTTCAAACCCGAAGAAAAGTAGTAATACCTCAAATCAATAACACAATAAGTGAGTCTGTCACATTTTGTTATGGAGTACCTCAAGGAAACGTACCTCATTACAAAAATTAATAACCAAATATGGGTCCACTCAAAATAAACAGTTAGTTTAAAATTCATTAAACTGGATATATCAAATATTTAGGTATCATGATTGATAGGTATCTGGGTTGGGATTTTAAAATTTCACATAATAAACAAACTAAGATGCCTCTTACCCAAAGACAATATATAATCAAAATTATGTGTTCATCTGATTTCTTTTATAAAAAATATGAAAATTTTTATGTACTATTATTTGTTTACAGAATATTGATCCTCTTTTCAAGAATTAAAAGAGTTTAACAACCATTTATATGATACAAGAAAAAAGAATTTGTTAAAGAAATAAAACGAATGAAAATATTGGTACAAAACATTATATTTATGTTATGAAAAAAATATTTGATATATTACCAAATTGAATCAAAAATACAAAATCACTATATTCGTATAAATTTAAAAAAATGGTTATTTTAACAAGATTGACATATCATCCATAATTTATTGAACATAAAAAGTTCTATTTTTGTAAAAATTATCAAAATAATAGTATTCCTTAATAATATTTTTTGTTGAAATTGTTCCAGTCTCACAAGTTTCACACTTCGCAAGCTTTTTTTTAAGTTAAGTCAAACAACTGTATATTATTTATCATTGAACACTGTAATCTATAATTATTCTTGAATAAACTTTATTATTATTGTTATATTATTCACATGATATGGAACACGTCAGAAAAGTATTGTCTTGAGAACAAAGTCAATCAATCATACAATAAAAATAAACCAGGTGAACTCGACTAGATAAAAGAAAGGAATCATGACACTGAAAGCTAAAATCTAGATACTCTTGTACAGAATAAAATAAGCTATTCAGAAGCATTTTTTCACAGGGTGTTCGAACAATTCAAGCCTTGTAATTGTTTTCAAATCATTAGGGAGCTTGTTATATGATAATTCCCACATACCTAGGGCTCTTTCCATAAAATGCACGAGAGTGTGATGGGATTAACAATTCATTACAATTTAGCGTAAAATATTTATGATCAAAATTATTAGGTATAAATGTATTGAAGTTTGATTCCATATACACCAAGGTTCTAGGGTGCGAATACAAGGAAATGGTAGGATTCCCAGTTCTCTAAATTTTTCTCTACAAGGGAACGCAGACAGTTTTAATAGACTATTTGGAAGAAAAAAAAAGGTTCGTTTTGGGAAATCCTCCCTTTGGAGAGAATATCTTGCAGCAACATAAAATGCATAGAACCTCAGAATCTCTGAAGCACATAATGAATGAAAAATGATGTCGGCAATAATTCATGAAATGACAGGCCAAATCAACGGAAAAATACCATTAACTAAATTCTGGCGACTTGAATCAATTATATTTAACAACTGCAGACGAACTGAAAGAAAGTATAACGCCCTAAAGTAATAATATAGAGTACCTTCAAGTAAGTAATCATAAACCTTTCCATTTACACAAAATAAGCCTTCAGGAATTGAACTAGTTATTTCTACTGAAGCAAAAAATATGCAGCTGACAGATGATTCTTTGATTATTAAGTGGAAAAATAATTTTTCTTTATTTTTCCAAAAAAAGTTTCTTAGTGAAAAAAATTTGAGGTTTTTAGTTTAACAATTATCAGGGTTATTATGTAAATTTGAAACTTGCAAAAATTAGTTAATTACCAAAAGTATATCTAATAGAACAATTACGGGGAAAATTAGTTTACATGGATTTTCTTTATTGAAGTGTCTAGAAGTTATGTGATTGTTTTTCCTTAATAATGATATAATAATAATTATTTATTATTATTTTTATTATTCAAAGGTCCATATCGGTCAGGGGATGCGGGACGCGCATCACCCGCTTTTAACGCTATTTTCGCCACCAAATTTAAATTATAAATATTAGTGATAGAGTTTCGGAAGGTGGGACTTTCTTTTAGGATATTTCCTCCTCTTTGAGGATATGTTTCAAATTTCAGATATTTTTGATGATTTCCGAGATATTTGCAAAAAACAAAACCGCCTTCTTTTACTAAATTGTTTCCGCAATTTTTTGGAGCCCTTCTTGAAATTATTCAAAAAGCTTCTTTCTAGAGGTCAATCTGAATCGAATGAGTCCTTGATCCTAATTTTCGGTGCTCTTGAACAGAAGTTCACCAAAATGAATCTTGTGAACCAGACTATAGAGTTTTTCCTTTTCCAGGATAGCATAACACAAAAAAAATCAGCCCACGGCCCAAATAATGAAAATGTATATTTACTCATAACAGAGCGACTCGAGCTACTGTAGTTCCTGTCAGAATCCCTATCTCTGTCTCTGCTCCTGAAGCGATCTCGATCCCGCTCCCGTTCTCTCTCTCTGTCTATCCATTCTCTGGGTTTCTCCCACTGAGACACTTCTGTTTTACAGTTATAATAATACTTCTTGCCGGACGAGCTCACATGTTCTGACCAATCACCCACTCTATTAACTCTATCTCTATCTTCTCTCTGAAACAGAAACGAGCAAAATGAAAAATCGACGCTCAGCAACTGTCACCATGTACACTCTTTTTCCTACGATCACCTATTTTATTAAACAATATTTATTTATTCCTTTATTCAGCACAGCATAGGCTAATATACAATGTTTGATCCTAACTAACATTAGGCTAATGTCAAAATATTTGAACAATGAATGAAAAATATAAATAAATGGTCACACTCACAAATAATAAAATTCAATTACTTATATATAAAATATCGACATAAACTAGGTAACGAGGGTAAGACACAAGTATTGATACGGATACAAAATAACAAATACAACAATTTTAAAACCTTAAATAATTAAACCCAAAAATAATAATAAAATTATTCTCCCATTATGTGTATTTTCAACTTTCTTTTGAATTGAACTATCGAATTACAATCCTTGATACTTTGATACCATCATCCAAATTATTGAAAGCCAACATTCCTGCATGATAAATCGATTTTTCAGTACATTTCTTATTTTTGGTCCCTACATGGATATTTCTGTTGGTTCTGGTATTATAATTATGATAATTTTCATTATCATTAAGTTATTTTTCTGCTTAAGTAGTCCGGAGATAGATGATGATGCATCTTATATATATATCAGTACCATTGTATGGTAGTGCACATAGTCTTTTAGAGACATCCATTTCAATTCTCTCAGCATGTTGACTATCGGTGTGTCTCTTGGTACCCCCAGTATGACTCTCATGGTTCTATTTTGTTGCTTTTGAAGTCGATCCAGCTCGTTTTTATTTGTAGTAAATAGTATTGAAGAACAAAAAGTAAGATGAGGTAAAACTAATGTGTTGTAAATTGTAATTTTTGACCATCTAGATAGGCTTGGTGATACTCTCACCAAAAAATTGACATTATTGGTGACAGTTTTTATCACTTTCAAAACATGTTCTTTGAATGTTAGTCCTTGGTCAATCAATACTCCCAAATACTTCACCACTGTTAAACATTCAATAACCTCATTTGCAATCTTTATACTAATTCCTCCATTTTTGATTTCATCATAACCGGTTTTATAACTCAGTAAGAGACAATTTGTCTTTTCACTATTCAGTTTGAGAGTGTTGAGATTACACCATCGACTCACTCTGCAGAGCTCATTATTTAGAGTATCTATCAATTCATTAACATTATGGGAACAGTAATATATTAATGTGTCATCTGCAAACAAACTAATTTTACACTCAGTGATGTTGGAAACAAGGTCATTTATATATAAAAGGAAGAAAAATGGCCCAAGTATACTACCCTGTGGCACTCCATTATCATTAATAATTTCGGAGGAAGTAATGTTATTGACCTTTGTAACTTGTTTTCTATCACTTAAATAGTCTTCGAACCATTTCAGCACTCTGCCGGTTATTCCATAATATTGTAACTTTAACAGTAATCTCTTTCTGTCGACTGTCTCGAAGGCGCGTCGCAAATCTAAGAATACAGCTCCAATTGATTTGTTTTCATCTATCCACATTTTCCAGTCAAATACATAAATATCAGATCGTGTATTCGTAATATATGCTATAATATGAATTCACCTTGACAGCAACCTGACAGAGGACTCTCCCTAGAGAGGTACTGAATATAGATTTAATGGCGTCAGCCAGAATCGTTGCTTGAATGTGATGATTGTGAGAAGAAAGGTCACTTTCCGTGGGAGTAGAGAGTGCGACATGTGTCACTTTCCTATGTGGTCGTAGGGAAACATTTTTTGATGATTTATTGAAAAAGTATATTCTCAATAAAAGATAATGCATGATATTTAATACTATAATCACATTTCTTATATTTTTTAACTTTTACGAAAGACCTGTGAAAAATTTATCGAAAATCGAAATGGGTACCTTCATTTTTCTAAAGATAAATCATTTTCATTAAAAGTATACAAATCATACTCAGATTCGACAATGAAGTCATCTAAACTAAGATACTTTTTTATGGCAGCAGATACTGACCTCTGTTTTTAGCCACTTTGAAACTTCCTCCACTCTACTTCATTCAAATTTATATTTATTCACTTATATTTCTGTAGTAACAGATTTAAACGACTACGCAGTCATTGATTTTCTTGGTGAAAAGTTAACAAAAAAAAACTTTATTAACCAATAACTCTAAGTTACGTGAAAGAACCAATAAGGACCAGTTTTTCAATACAAGGATAAATGGGTTATCTGTCAGATAGATGGAAGGAGAAAGGAGGATAATATTTGGCAGTGACAAGGAAAAAAACTGATGGTTATTTTAATCTGACAGATATCTTGCATTGAAAAACCGGCCCCTTAATTTCATCATACAAAACTCTCAGATACTGATTATCATTTTTTCAATTTGTTCATAATTTTTAAGCTTTGTACCAAAAAATTCAACCAAGAGGCAATAAATTCAAATGAGCTATAAAAATATTACAGAAATTTCAAGAAAATGTGAAGAATTCTAGAATTGGATTGAAAAATATATCATGGCTAATAACAAAGGGAAAATACTCTTCCAATAACACAAAGAGATCTTTTCAACAAAGAGGAAATCACAGTACTGAATGGATACTCTAATCAGTCTGAAGACACAATAGCAGGTGTACCTCAAGGCTCATTATTGGGACCTCTACTGTATACATTGCATGGAATGTCAACTGCAGATTTCTAGATATGATAAGTTCAGTTCATACAGATTCATACTGTACTGGAATATGAAGGAAAAATCTGAAACGACTACAAAATACAGTAAACTCCGACATTAAAAGATATCATGCTTGGCCAGCAACAAATAACCAGAATAATCAGTAGTAGCAAAGTCCATATTGGACGATATTGGACCAAAAAAAATTTGCAGGTAGTGGCTGTGCTAAAATAAGAATTGTTATCAATTCTAATTTCTTCACATTGAAGTAGGTTAAGAACCCAAAAAAACTATTAAGTAAGTAACCATCCACCACATAATAATGACATTCAAACAGTGTTTATGCTGTTAGAATAATTGCTACAATAACGACAGTCATGCGAAGATTCTTTTAAGATATTGAGAATTTCCACTATATGGCTGGTCTGTATATCTATATCTATTAACATTTTCAAGTCACAGTTAAAAACTTATCGTATTCAAAAGAATTACTATACAATCGAGGAATCATAATTAATAAAAAATTATTTGATAGTGGGATATATATTTCAAAAGTGTTGTACCATTTAAGATATATGTTCTACATTTAGGAAATTTGTAAACATATCGTTATGAATGTCTACGGTTTTGTAAAATAAATTTTATACTTTGTAACGACAGAAGTAAATATTATTATCATTATTATATTCGAGAGACGAATAGTGAAACACTTATCTTACATACCTAACGAAAGATTTGCCCAATAACTACACCATACAAATTCTCAATATGTCATTTTATTCAAAAGCTTTGAAATCCCATTTCAATTCTGCATATTTCTTCATCAATATCACCTGGTATCATATTCAAGCATTAGAAACACTTATAAATAATATGTATGTGTAATGTTACTACTTATTTGTGTGTTTAGTTTTGAATTTCTGAACCCAGCACAAATTGTTGCTCTGGATATATCTAGAATGACAGGATGCTATGTCAACCCTCAGATCTTAAACAGATTTTCCAAAAACCTTCATAGAAATAAATATTTGTGATAAGTTTTGGAAACTGAAACAGATTTGTTTTCTGAAACGTCAACGTATTATCTGAGTAATGTTTGTATTTAGTAACACCATTTGTCAGTTGAAATTGTCAGTCAAAAAAAAGGGTTACTCTTAGATACAATTTTACTATTACGTTTCAAAATGTTTCCAACTGTATAATTAGTGAGATTTCTTTTTCTTTTTTTAATATCAGTTTTGTCTCCATATTTCATCACTCAACTGTGAATTGTTAACACTTACCTGAACTGAGCGTAGTACCTAAAACTCGCTTAATTTCCAAAATAATCAATATACTTTAAAAAAGTTTCTTTCCCTAGAATTCAATGGAAGATATTGAGATATACAAACCTTATCTACACAGTTATTATGCATTGGTTTTCTATCTCTGGATGACATCTGAGACGTTTTTATCGGATGCAGGATGCTTTTTTCATCAATTCTGTCAGAACTAACTTTGTGTTCAGAATCTCTGCTGCGCTTGTCCTTTGGTGACCTGGCACAGTCTGAAATAAAATTAGATTATCAATTTTTTTTTCTCACAGAGTTATCAGAGATTATTGCATTTATTTCTAGAATATTTTATCCGATTGATCTGATAAAATGTCATGAATTTTCACTCGATTCTGGGAGTAGATATTGGTATCATTTTTGAAACAGAAAGCTCACTATTTCATTTGCATTTCATAACTTGGTACAGAGTTCCAATTCACAATTATTTCATACTGAAAAATCAATACAGTTTTTGAGAGGTAAACACAATCTAGACTTTTTAAAATTCTATAAAATACTAAAGACACTTCGTTGTTGAAAACTGTATAATTTCATAAAACGTCCTTAGTATTTTAGAACAAAATATACAGATTCTGTACCTCAAGTTTTTTGTGCCAGCACCCAAACTGAAATCCTATTTATCATAATAATCACCTCTAATTTTCAAGAATAGTATCCCAAGTGAAAGCATATACTACAATTCGTAACAAGTCTTTGTGACGTTTCTTACTTCTTAGTCATGAAATCAAAAACTTTTCAAAACCCATTGAAAGTAAAAGATGTGGGAAATCCCATTAATCTATGTTCATCATCCATTAAATGTAACGAATATGAAAAATTCCAGTAATGTATCAATGTTCTCTAAACTATCATCCAACTGTAAATAAATCTGTGAAATATACCTACAGTAATTGATAAAACAATTTCAACCAATAAAAACAACAGATTGAAAAAAGTTGTAGCTGAAAAAGCTGAACACAAACCAGCATGTGGATGAATCATTGGTGTCAGAAAAATAACCCGGGAGGTAAGAAATATCAATACACAGGGGGATTCCGTTTTCAAAGTGGAACAAATTGACTCCCAAAATACTGCTGAAATAACTGAACAGATAATGACTTAAATCATAAATGACGTAAACAAAGTCGACAATGTGACGAAAAAAAAAAGAGTAACACTTTAGAGCAGGGGTGATGTAAGACAACATAAAAAAAAAAGATATGGCTGTTTGTGATACAAATACCAGGTTCTGAAAATACTGGTATTTTAAGCAGCACTTTCTATTGAGTACTATTCAACATATATAATGTGTTTGGATAAAAAAAGGATATTTCAAAATTAGCGTCTTCCGTATTTCTATTGTAATTCGTTCTGTAATGAGAAAATCATTGAAAAGGCGTACGCATGAGCAAAAGTAAATTACACTTGCACTTCCAACAGTTGAATTTTTCGAAGTTCAAGTAAAGATGTTGGTTGGTGTATAAAATGTTCTGAAATAAGATGTTTATTCATGAAAGTGAAAATTACTGCAGCATAACTCCACCTTCGGTGCTCATAAAAAAGACCTATCCTTCAGGAGTTGAATCCTTAATTCAAACAGGGAGTGTACTAACACATTTTATCGCCAAGGACAATATCACAAGCGATTTCGATCTCAGGCACAGACAGCGTTTCTGAGGACTGGTTTTCAATATATTATTATGGAACTTGTTTATTAGCTAAGTCATCAACAGACAATCAAAAGCCCCTCTCAACTACTCGACAGATACTTTAACCTTTAGCTAAAGCTGAGCCGGTGATTGACGAACAGGCGCTAAGACTACCAACCAAAACCAATGGAATAACAGTTTAACCAAACACTCCCATCTACCGATATAGCAATATTCACGCGCCAAGTGTATGAAATAGATGTTTATGCCCTGATTATCTTACGAAGCCAAAGGCTTCTGGCCCGAGGGTTTGTAAGTAGCCCGATGGCATATACATCATTTATACCTGTGGTGCATGCCGACTTTCATGTCATACTAGTTCGTAATTGCATCATAATATAAAAATTTGCAAAAATATCAATGATTTCATTCCATTTCAACTGGATACTATAGTTGCTAGGAAAACACAGTAAAAATTGAGACTTTATGTGTATTTTGAGCCCGTTATGGCCTATAAAGTGAACTCTGCGCCCGCACATGTGGTAAAGTGAGTATTATGCTGTTACGGGCTGAAATACACAAATCAACCTTTCTCTTTGAAACATTATTCAAGTACCTAAAAATTAGCAATGAAATTACACAATTAACAGGTAAATGGGTTTGTTTCTATTTTGCCAATAGGCAACATTGCTTACAGATTTCTTAGATGATAAAGGACAACGAATCAGTAAAGTGTATGACATATTTAAGAATCGTGCTATTCTGTTTACTTCTCTTCCGGGATATTTCTTGACATTTTGTGTCAACGATGGGTGTATTGACTACGATTCTTCCTCTAGCATACTACTTACCCCAACTCAAATCTACGCTTTGTAGGCGCTGTTGCCAACATGTGAATTAGAAACAAATTCCTTCACAAATCAAAACCTAACATTTGAAAACTCAATTCTAATAGCTTCTCCAGTGAAATCTAAAACACTCATGAATAAACTCAACTTTATTTTGTTCAAACTTGCATTTGCGATAATAACCCAAATAGACAATTCCCCATTCAACGAACTTTATATTTTTACGGCTTGGAAAAAACATATCTAGTTGGGATGAATTTGTTAAATTATTCGTTTCTTTTATTATTTATCAATGAACGGATTAACCATCGATACAATTAAACATAGGGCCGGTTATTCAATCACCAGCTAAGTGTTAGCAGAAGGCTAAAGTGGCTGACCGAGACATTCGATTGGCTGTTATGGACTTAGCTGACAGCCGATTTTTAACAGTTGATTAAAAAATCGACCCTAAGCCCTTGGCAGCTCTGAAAGTATCTGAGGATACGAGACTAATGGAATTGGAGGGGAGAGGTACACACTGCACACCGAGATTGCAATGGTAGCGGAGAAGAAAGAAAGCCCACTATCCGCTATCAGAGTGATACAGGCAGAGGACCAAATCAGGTGGAAGCGGATGATCTCTCTAGATATCCCGGACAGGAAACAGTGGAAAAAGGAACTGGTGACCTTTCGCCCAGAAAGCTTGGTCTGTTTTACAGAAAGGTCCAAACTGGAGGAGGGACAAGCCAGAGCAAGAGTTTACTTGGAAAATGGAGCGAGAGAAGCTATACCTACATGCTAGGTTCCTTGACAAGGGTTCAGCTGGTTTGGCATCATAACGTGATTTGGGAGGGTGTGCATAGTGATGAAATACTATTCGGTGGGAAAATCTGAAGCATTGTGCTCATCAAGTTTTCCTTGGAGGGCTTGAAAGATACGTAGTCGAGGGTCGTGGATCAAGAGAACAAAGTTGAAAAGTTAACACTGAAATTGTCTTGAAGGAATCGGTATGCGTAAAGCAGCAGTTTTATCATGTTTATTATTCAAAATTTTTCACTTTCACCAATCTTTGTTGTTTTATTGAATGGTTGACTAGACTATTTTGTCCACGTTCAATATTGCATCAACGCCTATAGATTTTTTTTAGATTTGGTAAATAACTCGCACATTATTTTTTGGAGTGCCTGGCACATTTTTTAGAGTGCAAGTATTCCAGTTGTGACCGACCACTCCAGTCCTGAAACACAGCTGACTGACTGAGAAAACTGTGCACAATGTGCAAGGAAACATGTTAAACAAGAGACAAATATTCAGATCAATTTGGCCATTCAGCAAATGCCCTGACTCCTTGACTATTATTCCTGAGGATTCCAAGAGATTAAATTTCAGTATAGAAATTGAGCAAGACAAAGTGTTTCTACGTGACTCAGTGTCCATCGCGCTATATAGGCAGGGGGGTAACTGGTTCAGATGGAATATTTCTTCATTTTTGTTAATGAATCAAGCAAGCTTGTGAAGGCGGTGATCAAACTTATTTGAATGATGTACATGTATTTAGCTACAGAGGGTGTTCATATACATTTTCGTGATTCCTATTTATTTTTATTCGGAAAAGAAACAAAGTCCATTCTCCTCACAAAAATACTCAAATTCCTGAATCAACCTTAGCAAAGCTAAACCAAGAGAACAGTGTAAACCCTTATTTATGACTCAAAAACTACTGACATAGACTTGCATCTTCATTCTAGAGAGTGTATGTATGATCCACAAAAAATATAGTGCTAACATTCATTCGATTTCGGTATACAACACAAGGTATAATAACTTCATGGTCTCCCTACCAATTCTCAGGAGTACAATAATACAAAAATCCAATACTTAATGTCAAAAAAATGTTCAATCACCTGCCTTCACAAATTCGATTGTTGGTAAGCCTATTACACCTTGCATGAATTCCATGAAGAAACATTTCAATGAATAACTTAGTTTTCTTGTGATTTTAGAGTTTAATGTCGTTTCGTATCAAAATAAGTTTTACCAAAATATGTTCCAGTTACTTTTGGATATGCTATATGATTTTATAGTATCAATATAAGTTATATCACATATTATGTTGACAAAACTCTTGGTTTTCAAGTACAACAAAGTCTTTCTCTCTCTCTCAATGTGTCAATGGGAAATGACGAACCTTTCAATATTACGTGTTATCATTGCATTACTTATTTTATTTCAACTGTCTTTTAAATGTGTATGTTTATTTTTTATGAATGAATGGTGTTTTAGTAGGAAAATCCTAACAACAAACAAAATATTCCATGTTACTTCGAAAAACATAGTAATGTTGTAGCACATATATACATATACAGTGTGACTTACTATCTACATTTCATTTAACCAGTCAAATCCTTTTTCAATTGACACAGGGAAAGTTTATTATATTCAATGAGGCTTTTTTATAATAAAATTTTCAGAGTTTGATAGACTACATGGCAGGTGAAAATTGTCATTTTGTATAGTAGTGTAATTATTGTGAGTGGAATTTCTATAAATGATAAACTATTCGAAAATAAGAAGGCAGTATATTAATGGTAATCTTAAAAATAAATTTCATTGCTTATATAATACCTTTCACGAATAGACAACCATGTAATGCAATGAGCATAAACTTGCCTCACACCACTGTTCTGTAAGTTTTGCAGCGACATGATTTTATTTTGGTCAAAACTGTATGACAGCGTGCTGCAATAATCAAAATGGGGCTGTATCATTGTTTTTTATACAGTTATTTGCACATTTGTAGGAAGGTTGTTTCAAATCTCAGTGAGGAAATAAAGCTTTTTTGATATCTTTTCAGTAATATAATTATAGTGGGAAACAAAAGACATACCATTGTCAGCATAAAAACTTAATATTTGAATTATTTCACAAATTCAACTTTCTGGCAAAAAAAGAGTATTAATATTTATTTGTTTGTATTTGTATGAGGTTGTAACAATCATAGCCTTCATTTTGGAATTATTTAATTTCACTTCACTGGCAGAAAAATAATTTTCAATTTGATTTAGAGACAAGGTCATTTTACCTACAGCTACTTTCAGGTATTTATGTGATATAGATAATAATAATAACAATTCATTCACAATAAATAACAATGCAAAAAAACATAACAATATGTGAATAAATAATTGAACCTCACGAAGTAGTGCCCTTGTTGTGAGAAAACATTATATTAGATTTTTATATAATTCAAGCGAATATGAGAATATAAACAAAAATCATAAATATCAAAGATAAATAGTAGTATAAAAATGAATAGATACAATATAATCATGACACAGGCTATATTGGATATTTTCTTTCAATAATATTCTGGAAATATAGTCAAGGAGTTTCAGTAATCCATGTGTTCACTTTTTTCTTATAAGTGTATTTCGATTTGGTAATTTTGATTGTATTTGGTAATTTATCATGAATGAATGGAGCTATAGAAATTTTTTTTGTGACTTTACATATGTTATTTTTTACAGTTATTTCATTTTTATTTCGTGTATCATGAGTATGCTTACTATAATTAATGCAATTTTTATGAGAAAATATATGAGTATCTTGAAGCTGAATAATTGCCTAATATCCATTATTTTACAGTCAGAATATAATTTATCAGAAGAATATCTTAGGTTTTTATTAAATATGATTTTCAAAAACCACTTTTGTAATATTTCCAAAGGCTTAAGATATATTTGGTCAACTCCCCCCCATTATAAAATACCATAATTTAATTGAGATTGGACTAGAGAAAAATAAATCATTTACATGTGTTTTCTATCCAAGATATTCTGTAAAAATTTGAATTTAGGTAATAACGGTCGTAACTTTTTTATGACATTCAATTTGGAAGTTCCATTTCAAATGTCTGTCTACTATGACTCCTAAATATTTTATCTGATTCACTTCTTTAATGCATGAATTTTTTATTTCAATTCGGCCAAGATTGGGTAAATGATTTCGATAAGAAGTGAGAGGAAGGTAATTTGATTTTTCAAAATTTAATGTTGAAAAATTGTGGTCAAACCAATATCCAACATTACTGAAGTCATTCTGAATAAGTTCTTTGAGAGATTTCCATGTTTTTGACTTGTATGTTGTTAATATGTTGAATAATATGGGTCCTAAAAATATAATTAGCAAAGCAGTTTGTAAAATCACTAGTAAGGTATGTGTTTATGTCATTTATGTAAATCAAAAATAATAAGGGCCCTAGAACACATTCCTGAGGCACTCTGAACTTTGTAGTGACTGCCAACTATGGATTCGATACTGGTTTCAGAATGAAGATTAAAATTTTCAGCGACTTCAGGAGCTTCGGTGTATTTTTGCATTTTTATTTGACCGTTAATTTCAAACTGAAACTAGAATTTGTCACTGTGTTTTATGCTTTTCGAGATGCCTCGTGGATTTCTCGCGTTCAAGTCAATTTATTATAACAGTGCTTGCTTTGGGTGAATTAACTACATTATTCCTCAATTTTCTGTTATATTGTCAATCACCTTATTTTTGCATTTCTTCAAGGTCTCATATGCATCATATCTTGCTTTAGCACAATTATGTACACCCTGATCATACCATTGGTATGAAGACTGAGAAGTATGGCATTTGAAAATTCTTAGAAATCCTTGGAAGTAAAGAATTGGGGACATTTACTAAAGGGCCAAATGAAGGATAATTAATGGTAATTAAGATTTCATCAAAAAATAAGTAAATAGTTTTTAGGAAGTGAATTTTGGCTTTTTCTTCAAGTCAATGCAAAAAGACTAGAAAATGTTAGATGTAGTAAGAAAATTCTTTATTGATAAAAATGCCTACTGATGAACTCGAGGAATAGTTTTCTGAGGGAAAGAAGCTTATCTGAGTATGAAATTTCATCATGGTCAATTAATTTATTTTGCAAACTAATCTCTTTTTTTCAATAAATGGTATCTGTTCGATTCAAGTTTCGAGTGCTTGGTATATAAATTGAGCAAGGTAACTTCTATGAATTCAGCGCCTGTCACCTCTTATAAGGAGGGGCCAACCAATGTCAAAAAGGTTCTTCCTTTTTGTAAATAATTCAAACATTAGTGAATGATAGATATACACACATCAACAGAGTGTTTATTGGTTATTTGATGTTTTCTTTTATAGAATATTTGTATTCGTTTTGCTTCAAAGCTAAAAATGACATCCTCAAAACTTCCCTCCACAAAAATAATCATGCTGTAGATAATCAAACAGTCCTAATGACACTTGTGCAATATAAACTGTCTTTTCATTTCATATTTCATAAAATCATGAATAAATTCCAAATACCTATATTATATGTCACTTTGAATTCAAATACCTATTTATTGAAAAACAAAAAGGTTCCGAAATAACCAGTTCAATATATAAATGAAGATGAAATTGTTTCAGTCAAATGAAGGAGCATAATCTAATTTACCTGAATACTTGTCCCTGGACGATTTATAGTCTCTGTTTTCTCTCTCCTTTTCACGGATTTTCTGTAGATAGGAGTTCTTCGACTGATAGGATCTCTCACGATCCCTGGGTGATTGCGAATCTGGACTGTCTGAGCGATAATTTCCATTAGGGGAATCACGGATCCTCTCGTATCGGTCACTGCTTGATCCATAACTTTTTGATGAACTGTACTTCGAACTCTGCAAAAAATTGGGAATAAATATTCAATTTCGCAATTCAACCAATCAAAATCAACTCCGCGTGTAAATCGGATTAAAATTCAAAAATTGACTACGCATTTTCAAAACTATGTGTTTAGATGTAAAATCTGTTATACATAAATATATATAAAGTTTTGTAGTTATACAACTATTGCTGAGAACTATGATACTAAACAGTATCTCAGTACAGATAGGAAAGATTTGATGTAGGTTCGTGAGGTTCATCAGAAATGGCTGAGAATAAATTCTGATTTTACTGTTGGTCAATACTATTATGTTAATGGTGAACCCAGTTTAAATGAATAAATATAATTTATAGTAGGGGTTAAATTGGTTCAATTTGTGTACATATTAATTTCTGATGAAAAAACCTTATCTCACTATTTTTATACTGTTTCTTTGGTCCATTCTTCCATATTTAGTTACTGAAATAATATCAGTAATATATATTTTTTCTTTAGCGTAGGAATGTTAAAAAGCTTGTACATTTGAAACTAGGAATGGAGGTAATATTATGCAATATTTGGAAAAAATCTCGGATCTTTGACAGATTTTCCAAAAACATATATAGAACAGAAGTATTTGTGAACGGTTTGAAAACGGAAACAAATTTGTTTTCCAAACCTACAAAGATTGTGGTAGGTTACTAACCCAAAAAAACTACGAAGGGAATCAAATTCAATAAACCAATTCAAGTCATCATTTAAGAAATATCTTAGGGACAGCGAATTTTGATGTTTAGTACTTTTGTTCAATGTGATCTAACCCAACAACCTAGTGATATGTTATATTTACATAGTTCAATAATGTCGTACTTGTATAAATATTTTCATATATATTTCCTAACAGATCCAAATTATAACCCTAACACCACACTTGCACTCATAGGGTGTATCATATTTTCAACAGGAAATCAGTTTGGTGAGAAATGTTTGGTCTGCCTATAAAATGGGAAGTAACTGAAACTAAAACGAATTGTGATCTGCAAAAAAATTGACGCGCTGCATGGTAGTTCACGTAGAACCCAGAATTTATGTTCATCAAGTTCAACAATGATTTTTAAGCGTTTTTACATGCTGCCTTGTATTTGTTAGGCATGAAAACATTGCTCAAGGTGCAAAAATAATGAAGGTATACTGTTTCAAATGAAACAGGGTGAGAACTCGTGAAAATATTGTGTTTTATGTTGCTATGTCTAATAGTGTGATTTTGTTGCTGAAATGGTTGTGTATTATTACTGTTATTATTACTTAGAGCCATTGAACTAGGTATATTCATTAGATTACTGTGATCACTCAATTACTAATCATTCGGTAAAAACAATCCAAAATTCAATTCAGTCCAGATTCACATACCTAGCTGCTGATAGATGCTACATCACGATATTTATGCATTTTACAGTTCAACTTCACAAGAGCTATTTTGTTAAAGAGTATTTTGATGTTATTACAACACAAATAACTAGTTTCAACCTGGCTGACAGTTTACTATGAAGCAAGGGATGTTACACTTCGGAAATTCTGTGTACAAAATTCACTAGAAATCTTGGAAATCAGTGTTGAAATGAAGAAATCTCATTTGAAATCCACTATAAATTGTGATTTGTCGTACGAATTTTACCAATGTGAAACATTCTTTGCTGTAAATATGTAAAAAAACAAATATATGAACAAATCAGAAATTTGAACCATTCCTTGTTATTTGAAACTGATTTGCTGTGACCACAGTAATAATATCATAATGAACTGCACTTGCATTATAGACTGGAAATAAAAATGTATATGCCTTCAAAGAGGTACATAGCATAAACACACAATGAACATTAATGCTGATCTACTCATAAAGGTTCTTACAATGGTACATTTTTTCTCCAAAAGAGGTGTTTTGATTCAATTGGAGAATGTAAAAATTAGTCATGTTTAGGTAGATTAAAATACTTTTCTGAGAACTGAAAAAATTGGTTTTTTAGCTACAAGAAAAAACTGCTTAATCAATGAAGAGGAAAGAAGAAAATTACTTGAAATTTCTGAAATCAGCATCTTCCCAGTTGTCGTTGTTCATAGATTGGTCATGAGTGATCAGTTACCTTTAATCTTCAAAAGTCCCTCAGATTTCACTTTTTCAGTAGTTGGGAGTGTCTTAATAATACAAGTTTCATTTCTTTCACCACAAACAATACTAATCGGGTCCCACTCACTGTAGTTTCTGGATATTTTCTCTAGCTCCTCTCGAAGACTTATTCCTAAGGTGTCTAAAATGATTTCTTTGTGCATTTCCAAATTTTTAATCTGCAAGTATCCTCAAATATGGCCTCAACAAAGTTTATTTTGAGTTCCTTCAGTTTCAATAATGCATGCTCCGATAATAAATCAGAATCATTAATATTTTCAGTTTTGAGTTCAGAAAGTCACGTTATCGTTGATATTATTGCCGTCAAAAAGTATTCTCCCAAAACATTTCACTTGCATTGGGATTCAACTATAAAAAGAAATCTACTATGATTGTTTTTTTTTTACACAAGTTAGGTATTTAGAGGAACCTTTATACTGTTCATATTTCGAAAAGAATCTGTACTATAATGACTGATGGGCCTTTTTATAAGCATGAAATAAATTGCTGGAAATAATTTAGAATTGTTTTTTTTTTTCAAATATAGGTTAGAAGTCAATGGCAGCCATCTTTATTATTGTTTTGACTTGAATTTTCAACAAATTTAGTAAAAAGATATGTTCACTGGAGTTCAATAAACTCAAATCACAAGTTTCTGAATATTGTTTGAAAATTAATCAATCGTAGGTTAATGAGTTTTCGAGTTTTTCGAAAACCTTAGGCTCAACAAAAATGTAGTTCTCGAGATTCTTCGGAGATTCATAACGAGTATAGAGCATATATCAATTATTCGAATGAAATATCATTGTTCAATAGAAACCAATGCGTGAATTAATCTATTTTCAATTCATCTTTTTATTGCAATCGACCCTTAAAACTAGGTTTTACCTGATAAGGATGGGCTTGGTGCTTCTCGAAGTACCTGAACATAGGAAAAAGCAATTAAAATAGGAAAATATTAAAAAAATAATAGAGGAGAAAATTATCAACCATAATTTTATTGCCTTGAGGTTGTGTCAAGACCATTATGAATGCCTACCCATCGTTCATCCGCTGAGTTTTCCTTGCATGCATTACCATCAATGCACGTCTCTAGAAAATGTTTGTGGCTTTTACAATAAGCCGCCCCGTCAAATGATGTCATAAAAACAATAATAACGTCTGATCTCTATTAAAAACTAGCTTTTCTATCAGACGCCATGTCACATAAGGGAACAATTTGCACTCAAAGGCAAAATGCTCCTATAGTACCATTGGTCGAAGACATTGACGTAAGAATATCAGTGTCAGTGTAGCCAACGTTATTGGTATGTATATTTCGTGGGAAATCATTTCTTATACAGGTCCGGCTTGAACGTCTGGAGAGCAAAACAAATAATTCGATTCATTCGTTATTTCAAAGAATGCTGGTATATGATTAACGGATATACTTCAATAGAACGTTCAGGATGTGTGACATTTGGATATCAGATCTGTGAAAAATCTAGAGCCTAAAATGGTTCAATGATCAGTAAGCTTTAATTGTAATGTAACATGAAACTGTCAAAAATGATTGAATTAGTGTGAATGCCGAAGTTGGTGCAAATTAGTTGACGCTTCCGTAAAAGTGAGACTGCGATCTCAATTTGAAATCCCTTCAATGTACAAAATCGTATATTCGGGGATGTCGTACAACCGATCGAACACGACTGAATCGTTCGAATTTTATATATGGATGTAGAGGAGAAGAGAGCTTTCAGCAATGAAATAGGTATGAAGTCACGTGCAGGTCACGTGACGAAAATATTTCTGGTACGAGATCTTAGTTTCGAACTCAACTAAAATCTAGTATACAATTAATTGGGTGCGTTGTTGCGTTCTACCCACATTTCGTTCTGCCCACAGTCTCCGAACATACCCGAATGATGCCTTTCGTGAAATTCACCGAATATTCTGCAATATTTTATTGACCCAATCTAACCAAACCTAACTAACCTGACACAGCCTAACACTTTCATTGGGGGCCTATCGACAAAAAGGATGAATTTTGCAAAAGTTGAATCATTCGGGTATGTTCGGAGACTGTGGGCCGAACGAAATGTGGATAGAACGAGATGCTCCCAATTAATTCAAAGAGGCCCCAGCCCCCTAACCAAATTTTTCTCGCGAAAAATAAAGATCAGTCGAATCACAAAAACTCGAACGAACCAAGAAAACCATACTTTTGAATAATATAAAGATTGTGAATTCATTAAACGTAAGTGAAAAGGATAGGAGAGCTTTTGATAGCTCGGAAGAATTTAGAAGCGAGGATATTCAAATCTCAAAGCAATATATTCCAACCGAGGAATTCTGAATATGAAAACAAAAAAAATTCTCTGTGAAGCTGTCGTTCTTTCACATGCGAACTATGCTGATGTGGTGTATGGGCCTAATTTAACACAAAAGGACAGAAAAAGACTACAACTTTTACAAAATTCATGTCTAAGGCTAATCACAGGAACGCGCCGACGCGAACATGTCTCACATCATTTGAAAGAAGTCGGATGGATGAACATGGAAACGAGGCGTGTGTTTCATGCGTGCACGTTATTTCATAAAGTAATAACTTCAAACAAACCAACTTACCTCTACCTAAAAATAAGATTTCGCACAGACGTACACAACCTGAACCTTAGGTTCAGAAATCAACTCACACCTCCCCAACATAGAACTTCACATTTTCGTGGCTCCTTTTCTTATTTTATTACCAGGCTATACAATAGGCTACCGAATACTCTCAAGGGTATGAACCCCATTAAATTCAAATCCACCTTGAGGAATCTTATACTTACTAATAAAATACCTACTCTACTTACTCCCTTCAGGTGTTAACCATCTCTGCTGAATGGCTGCCTCCCTTTCAGTTTTTACTCTGCAAAGGTAATTCGTAACTGTTTGTATAATGTAGTTGAATTTTAGAATTTTTTTTTTCATTGTTTTCTCCTACTACTTATCATCTATAATGTATTTTGTATGTATATATGTGGTATATATGTTTATATTATGAATTCTATGGGTGATTTATTCTGTATACATATGCTCAATATGTGTGTTAAAATTTTTTTTTTCTCTTGGTTGGATGGAAGAGCAAGATCTGGCTGAGTCACTTGTGACCCAGTCAGAAATTGAATCCCGCCATTTGATAGGATTGATGACTTTTTCATTACTTTGTATTTTATTGTTATTCTAACCTATCAATAAATTCGATTATTATTATTATTATTATTATTAGAATGAATTGTTCCAATGTTGGGTGGTGTTTTCTCACGAAATCACTCCGAACAAGGCCTAATCGAAGCGAAATATAGTTCAAATAGAGTGCTCGATACGCACCGAATATTTCATACTCTTGCTTTATTACTAGTGTAGTGCTGTGTCACAATATAATGTATAGCCAACTGTTAACGCACAGAAAAGAAATAGAAACTGCGATCAACGATAATTCACTTGTCAAAACAGACTACATTTCTATCGCTTGGAATTTCTTTATTCATTCGAAATGTTTAAACTTCAATCCAAAAATATTTAGTTTCGGTTCAATAACGGTCCAGTCCGGGTCCCTGTGTCACTCTATTTTTTCAAAGGGAATAGCTTATGTTCCTTATTGTCGAAACGCATTCATGACTATGTTTATTTTTGCGGCGGTTAGAGCAAAACTTTTAGGAATTGTTTGCTGCTCATAATATATGCGTTCATATCTTCCTTTCTATTATATACTTCAACCTTCAGTTCACAACCGCTTGTTACTACTCAAAACACGAGCCAACAGTTGTACTATAAGTTTTGTTACCGTTTTACAAATGATGATGATATATCTTCTCCACTCAAGTCCATACTACCGTTGATTCGCGGAAACGGAAACGATGAAGCTCTAAAATTTCTGCTTCCACTGCAGTGCGTTTCACCATGGTGAAACGCTATCTCGCCAAAAATCCCATTACGAATCATACAATTGAAAAAAAATGCTCAACAAAAATTAAATGGCTGTATTTTCGAAAGCGACTACTCGCAAATTTTTTTGTGGGATATATAAAGTAGTTTTTCTTCGTGCCTACCCAATGGGATCAACACTGCATGAAGTTATCATTCACTTAGTGAAATATTCTCGATTTGAGTATATTTCCAGCATTTATTTCCTGATTTGGAAATGTTCAACAGCAGGAGCTGTATTTTCAATTTAAACTGACGTGGATGTTGTGTCGCAGTTCAACACTTTCTATTTTATATCGCTCTGCCATTTTATGCGTGTGAAAATGTGACTCTTTTTTTAAAAAGTCAGGATTATAATAATATGTCAGATTCACTCGTGCCAATGCTCCAGCATTTATGAATTGTGTATTTTACACTGAAGTGTTCCAATGCAGAATTATCCCCATCCTGAATTTTTCGATGGAAATCTAAGACACATGATTCTTGTTTTTATTTTTATTTATTGCCAATCATATATTGGAATTGTCCAAGACTTATGAGATATAATCTTCCTGTGCTAAAACAAAAATGTACGATATCACTGACAATGTGAATCGCAGGTTAACTACAAAAATCATCGAAAATAATACGGATCGGCAGTGGAGAGGGCGAAAATTATTCGAGAGATTCATGACCCATACAGCACCCGATATCCTATGAACGTCCAATTCATGTCGGAATAGCCTTGGACCAATTTTGGATATCCAAAGTATTCCCAGTAAAAAATATCCATACGATGTACAAAATGGATATCCACGATGGATATCCATGAAGGATATCTTATGGACATCCATTTCGTACATTTATTGTATAAATAATTAATATTTCTTCCGCAGTGGCACCCTACGAATTGGCAACGTGATTGGGCCATTTACATGGACATCCCAACAAGAAAGTTGATATATTTAACTTTTTATCCTTTATTTAAATAATATTTGAATATAGCGTCACCTCAGCGAAGACGTGACGCGCGACGAGAAATGCAAAAGCGCTGCATTGTGAACTCACCTCGACTCTGTTTCCTGACGTGCAACCGTCTATGGCGTCTGTCAAATATCGTAATTTTGAGTCTGAGTGTTGGGTCGGGTTGAAAAAATTATGTTGAACCATGGTACAATTATACAAGGTATGTTCTTGCGCAGGTAGAGGTATGGTGGGAGAATCAGGGAGAGTACTCTCTCTCTCTCACACACATACAGTTTTTCTCTCTCGCTCTTTCCACCCGAGGCCGCCATATTAGCTGTTTTGTTTACATCTGTCCACGTCTGTTGACATCTGTCAAATGCCGACGAGCGATGAGCCGGGTTAAGTGCAAAAGTTATTGCAAAAAATGTCTGTGTGTCAAGTGGAAACGTGTAAAAATCATTCGAAAAAAAGAATCTCTCGACATTTGCACTATTTTCGGTTCTCGAAAGATCCCGTGCTGTTGAAAAAGTGGACGGAGGCCACTGGATATGTCAATAAAACCGTAAATTTTCAAGCGGGAAAAAGTAAATATGGCGGCGTCGGGTGGAATGCGCAGAACGAGCCTAAACTCGTCCGTCCGTGGAACATACCTTGTATAATTGTACCATGTGTTGAACTGAGTTGAAGCGTTGTGGTGTGCATTGTGCAATAATTGTGTTTATAAAGTAACGAAAAATAGTGGTGTGTTAGTTAATAATTGTAAACTGTGATCATTAGCATTTACCGTGAACGTGAAATTTTGAAAGGAAGCAAGTGAATTGTCGAGTACTATATTCATATGTTATTCAATTGAGAACTATTCAAATTCATCAATAACTTTTCTGTTGAGAACTCTTGGCAAACTATTTTTCAAATTTAAACTATATCAAGTATTTTGTTTGAAAAGTAATGAAAAAATGAATGAAAAATTCTTATTGACGACATAAGTTTTTTAATCGTTCGTCTACCACTCTATAGTTTATCTTAGCTTGTCTAAATTTTTTAAATACAGCGAAACCAATCTAGCAGAACATTTTAAATTGCACATACGGCCACGTTGAGTGCCTTATCACAGGATATATTACTGACTATAATCCGTTGTCCAAGAAGTGTGCAGCAATTTTTCACGTCTCAAACTAGGTTGGTTTCTCTGTAAAGAATTGCACAAATAATTATGTGGAATTATGAACGATATCTCATGGACGTTCTTGATGGATATCTCACGGATGTTCATGAAGTATATTTTGTAGATATCCATGATGGATATCGTATGGGTATCCATGAATAAGGAAATCTTATGGATGTCCATAATGGATATCTCATGGATATTTTATGGACGTCCATTGAATATTCTTTGGATAAAAACTGTACGTCCATCGGATGTCCAAAATATCCTTAATAGATATCCATCAGATATCCACTGGATGTCCATGTGTTGTGTGGGGACAAATCATGAACTACGAACGAATAAACCAACACTCGCGCTAGGGGAATCTTGTTGTCTACTATGCGATAGTAGTAGAAAACATAATCAAAGATTTACCGACTAGATGTTCCTGTCTATAAGATTTTTTTATGGTAGCACCATCACCCAATGATACATTTTAATTCAGAGAGTACACTTGATGCTGCTCTACACTGTGGTCAAGAATATTGTTACCGCGTAAGGAGGAACTCTGTCAATAGAAACTTCATCGATGAAGACCTCTATACTGGGAAGCTCATGGGGCACTGTCCATTGAGGTACCACCTCGAGAAAATGCGCAAAGCTGACAATGAGGAGTGCCGATACTGCGGCATTGTCACCGAAACTATAGAGCATCTGCTTTTCGAGTGTCAAGCTCTGTTCTGCAAAATAAGTCTGAAATTCCTGGAATAGATAACGTTTTCACCTTCCGAAATGAAGGAACAAGCCCCCATGAATGTGATCCGTTTCATAAAATGCCTCAGCATCTTGAAGGTCAGCATCCAGGGTCATGTACGATATACATATTACAGGTCGCAGTACTGAGAGGCTAAAATGCTCAAGCAACCCCCCACGATCTATAACAGTTCAAAGCAGGCTGTCGAAGTTGATAGAAAAATTCATCATCCATATACGAATCCTATCGGATAAATTCGAAATAAACCCAAACTATAAAACAAAGCCTGTGACACAGTAGAGATAGGCGCCTGTGATTGGTCAATCGTTCATTGAAAAATGTGTTGACCGTTTCATACCGACATTTATTGAACACACTAGTGCTCTCATCGGTCAAAATTTTTCCCTTCTGGCCATCTCGTAGGGGAAAAGATCAACCAAATTGCTGTATTGATGTCTGTTGGTTCTTGATAGTGAATCCAGCACGAGAGTCGAAATGTCGAACATTTCACACACAGATTAATACCCAAAAGGACTATTTTCTATATTCCAGCATCTGTGAGAACATTTATTCTTGCAAAAGATGAATATGTGATGGGGACTCTCGGACTCTCCGGTAGACGTCAAGAGCATCATCAGAGCAGACACGTCAAAACCGGCTTCAACTGGACAGAATCAAACTAAACGTTGAATTTGATAGAAAAAGAGAACCATCGAAAAACGTTCAAGTGGAACAACTAATTCTAACAAAGGTCATAAGTTTTTCTGGAAACAATAAAAGTAAACAACTCCGAATGAGTATTTCAGATACCAAGAAAAACTATACACTGTAAAAGTCCTGTCGCCCTTACCACGCTGTGGTGATAGAGGAGCACATGAAATCTTTTGAGTTCCATAGAAAACAGATATGGTCAACCATTTGATGGTAGAGGTTGACCCTCCAATGGCACATAGGTTGGCCTCAGATGGCAAAGGTTGGCCCTTACATGGTATATATTCTTGAATCACTCGCATGTCTGCGTATACGCTGTCGCTAACCCATGACATATCTGATTGGTCTCTGTCTAGCAACTACGTATACGTTTAGTGAACGAGTGGTTCAAAAATTGACCCCCAGACATTTATATATATATATATATATATATATATATATATATATATATATATATATATATATATATATATATATATATATATATATATATATATATATGAATGTTATAAACTACTGTAGTTTCTTGGGATCAAAATGATGAGTGCGTTGCGTTCTACCCACATTTCGTTCTGCCCACAGTCTCCGAACATACCCGAATGATGCCTTTCGTGAAATTCACCGAATATACTGCAATTTTTTATTAATCTAACCAAACCTAAAACAAACTAACCTGACCCAGCCTCAACACATTCATTGGGGGCCTATCGACGAAAAGGGATGAATTTTGCAAAAGTTGAATCATTCGGGTATGTTCGGCGACTGGGCAGAACGAAATGTGATGCCCTCAAAATGCTTTGTGTTATCTCATTTCATTTATGATTTTGAATGGAAATTAAGCGTTCCGTTCCGTATCTCGAGGATTTTCAATAAGCGCTGTAAACTGTTCTGGTTAACCGAAACGATTTACATATTCCAGAGGTATAATTTTTGACCACTTTCTTCGTTTAGCGAATACGCTATCGCTATTAGGTAGGACAGATTTGATTGGCTGCGCTTAAGCAATAACGTATGCGTTATCATAACGAAGACTGTAAAAAAAATCGAGCCCTAGGATCTCAATCGGTAGTGATGGGGAGAATCGAGTACTCGGTACTCGCCAACTTTACAGAATCAAGTATCTAGACGAGTACCAGTACTTGAGCAGATATTTGGTAATAAGCCATCCTCAAGTACCTATTTCGATAATTATGTTGGATCCTACTCAAATATGTTTGAATTAATGGTATAATAATGATATAAAAGGTACATATAATGATATTTAAATATTGTGTTCCAAGAAGAATCTCATCTGCATTACAGGAACGTATATTCCTTCTGAGAGTCTTTATAGAAGCAAGGCAACTGACCAATTTGAGAAGAAGCTTTTATCGCCAAAGAATTCGAACATGATTTTTTTTATTCATGCACTATGTAAACATGTATTTTTTGAGTGGCCATAATAGTTATTAGTTAAAAGCATAACTCTCTAACTCTGATGCTCATCGAAAAAAAAAAATTTTTTTCGCCAGTTTTTATAAAAGTTTTGAGATTTCGTTGATTCCTATCATCAACGAAAACTGAGAGTTTGAGAACCGAGAACAGGGGACCCTATTCTTGAGTCACTCGCAGTTCTGCGAATACGCTGTTGCTAAGCTGCGACAGATCTGATTGGTCTCTGCCTAGCAACAACGTATACGTTGAACGAACGAGTGGTTCAAGAATAGGGTCCCTAAATGCTTTTAAGCCGATTCATGCCACCTCGGCAAACCGATCCGAGTACAAGAGTACCATTTTTTCTTTCGTTTGGTCTTGAGCACAAGTATTACTTTCAAGAATCGACTACCGAGTACAACAATTTGTGCGAGTCCCCCATCACTATATCAATCGGGAACATTTTCCGTTTCTTAATATACTTACCATCAGCTGTTCCGTTGTACTGGTTACTACAGTGACTGACTGAAATGTAGTTGGTAACGGGACATGAATACCAGAATAACGGATATGAAATAATTGGTGAGCTGAGTAACAATGACAATTGATAGTTTATTTAGTGATTCAACTGAGTGATAATTATCTGATAAAGAGATTCTCCATGTCACAAGACAAGCTTTTAACTACTACTCAAAGCAGAGTTTTCCAAGTTCACATTGTAATACTACGAGGGTTCTTTCACTTCGTAATTTGGTGTACTGAATTCTGTAGAAATCCTCTCTCTCTCTCTCTGTATTATTTCTTGGTTTTTGCTAAACTGTAGGAATCCTCAAAATCCATGCTGAAATTCTAAAATCTCACCTGAATTCCTCGATGAAATCCAAAAATTCAGTTGAAATCTTGAGTGAAATCCCATATTCGAAAATCTGGTGTACAAAGTTCACATTAGTGGAATCTCTATCGTAATATTATAATTTTGATCATAATTTTGAAAATGAATTCGCTAGATCGGAATAATCCTTTTGTTTGGAATGTTTAATCCAGAATGATAACAGTGTAGTTTTTTTTATTTTACTTTTTTCATTAAAGATTTCATTTCTATTCTTTGATTCAGAGATCAAGAAAGCCAAAAAATAATTCATCAAACTTCTTTCTCTCCACAAAAATACGCAAGTTCAATTATCATGACGTCAAAGTCAATTGGCAACCATCAACCATCATAGTCAGCAGCGCCTTCGGTGGTTATTGTCCCTAAGCTTCCAAATTTCTAACGGAAAGGAGGACGTTCGTTATATTTCTGTGCTTTTCTATTCATGTTATCGTTTACACTCAGTGTAACTCAGTGTACACTTAAGGAGCAAGGAGCTCAATAAACGAAAAGCGTAAAGGACAATGGCGAAAGGCCAATGAAAATAGGAATGTGATAAAGAAGACAAGGAAATCTATAAACATTAATATAACATAAGGTGGAACGGTTATACAAATTGTAGAAAATATACTTTCAGTTGCAATTTGTAAAAATATAAATGTGAGTATTATCTTTATCATTATTATTTCATACTACACATTTGATGTGTTATAAATACGCTAGAATTTAGGCTATATGTTTACATAAGGCGAAGGCTGTTCATTATTTTGATTTTACCACTATTGCTAATTTTTTCTATGTCGAAGGATGGAAATTATTCCTTTCACTCATGCATCCTTTGAGTTTTTGATAGCTATAGGGATTTTCATTTTTTGAAGTCAAGGTGTAATATAATTATTCATAACTATTTTCCAGTTATAATGTTCGTCAATGGAAGACTACTTTCGGAGAGAAGTCATGTGGACCACAAGCTCTTGATGCAGATTAGAAATGGCCATTTGAATGATGGTGAGTTAAAAAATTTTCCAACAACTTTTCCCTGAATTTGATTGTGGACATTTACAACACATATTCTTCAATTTTTGTCCGAAGTTTCACTTTTGAAGTGTTATTAAGGTATATTCATTGGTTTTCTAAGGAAAGCAGCTGATTGTTTAAAGCTCGACTCATACATCTCAAATAAAACACCTGAATTTCATGATGCAATTTCTTGCAGCAGCAGCAGCTGCAAGAAGTGGCATTGATCCCTCAGATGCTGAATTTGCAAAATTATCATTCATTGCCAACAAAAGTAAGTAGCTGTGAATGAATGAATGTTATGGTGAATTCATGCAACCCAACTTAACTCGTATTCAACTCAACTTATCTCAAAAAGTTGTATTAAAAAAAGGACATTCATGCAACAATTCCCAAACTTGAAAAGCGAAGATATGCGCCACTGATTTCAATAGCTGATGAATATTTGGAGCGTTAGCAGAAAAAAAAGATTATCAGTTGCTTAATATAATGCATGAATGCTTCTATTTGATTCCAAACATCGAACTTCTCAAGTTACTAAGTTGTATTAAATACAAGGTAAGTTGGCTTATCAAAATGGTTAAGGCTTTCGCGGCCGAGGTTATTAGTCATCGATCATCGGAGTTGAGTAAACCTCTGAAGAAGCTGGCCACTCGCGCTAGCGAAACTTCAGGAAGAAATTCCAAAAAACGACGGCCTTCAAGCTCGAAGAGAAGTATTATACTAAGTTGGCTTACATGAATTCACCTTTACAAAGATATACATGTACAATATCACAACTTATATCTGATTTTAATATTTCTAATTTTTGACATGCAAAAATAAATCTGATTACTTTTGAAAATGTCTTTAGTTTCAAAAATAAAAACAAAATTACCAATTTATCACTAAAATAACTAATCGCAACAGAATAGAAGAAGCTCTTTTTCATTAAAACACAAAAATCCAATGAATACGTGCAACTTTTTTCAGTATCAGCGACAAATTGTATCTTGGAATTCAGGTGTCATATGTCGATCCAGTGTCACCTTTTATTTCAGCTGTTTGTTTCTGCTGTTTGGCAATTTTGACGTGACGGAACTGATACTGTATGTTTTTGTCTCTTATTCATAGGATGCATCATTGGACATAGCATCTCCATTGCCTTTCAGTTTTCATATTTTTTTGAATGAATTTTGTTTTTTCAAATATGAAATGAAATCAAGAACAGGAGATCTGAAAGAGTCAATTTTGTTTTGATACATATGGTTTATATCTTGTTCAATTAGGTTAATGTTGAGCAGATTATTAAGAGCTTGTTTCTTGTAGCATGTGTACAATATTTCTCCGCACTTTTTCCTTAAAAGTTTGGATATCCAATTTCAATTCTTTCACGTTTTCTGAAACAGATCCTGATATTGCTTGAAGGCTCAATTTTTTTTCGTTACTTTTTACTTTGTTCATAGCATAGCAGTGTCTGTTTCCAATAACGCCTCCTGGAGTTTTTTTTATAAAAAAAAGTTCCTTGTCAAGTTTTTTTTACGGATTACGTGTTTTTCGGACTGCTGGCTCGATATTTGAATCGGTTATGGAGTAGAAACATTCTGGATTACACCTTTAGCTGCTTTCCGGATTGAAGGCATCAAAGTTTCTAGGAGAAAGATTTACAGGGGTCATGCAAACCTAAAGAAAAGAGAACGTTTCGTACTGTTTCCAAAAGTCATCACTATCACGGTCGAGTTAGACATCTGTTTAGAATCATTGCGTTTATTATTTTCAATAAGTTGAAAAGCGGAGTTTACTTTTGGTCTGCCTAAAATTTCTTTTGAAATTAATTTCTAACGACTGCGATTGAGTTTGAGGTTAATTTCTCTCCAAACCATCTCTAATTCATCATAGACCGGGCGGCAGTGACAGATTTTTTGGACCAATTTTTTACAGTCTGCCTTTGAATAGAAAATACTTGAATCTGAAACAAATCATAATATGCAAAAGAATTCACGCGCTGCGTGGTACGTCTTTATGCAACTCTTTAAATTTTTTCGCAATACATTCAGGGAATTTGTGAATCAACCTGTATCATTTGAAACAGTATATCTTTATGTTTGTTTTTACTTTTATCGATTTTTTTATGTGTAACAAATGTATAGAAGTCTGTAAAAAGGCTTCCATCCAAATTATTGTTGAACTTATCTTCAATTATTTCCCCTTCTGAAGGCAGACTGTGAAAAATTGTTCGTTCTAAAAAATTGCGCCATAAAAATATTTCAGAGTAGTTTTCCTACTATAGACGTTTAAAATACTCTAAATCTTTTTTTACTCAAGTAACATGTTTTACTTTCATAAGAGACTGCAGTATGAGCAGTAACGATCTTGAAAATGCCTACTGAGATGTTATATATATATTAAATATATATAACTTCGAGTCGGTCGACGTTTCGGTTCCCATTTCGGAGGATAAACAAACAAAAATTTATTTAAATAAACAAATCCCAATAACCTTCGGTCCTCGATCTCTAGTGATAAGTCACGGGTGCTGAGGAGACTTAGACCTAGACGCCATATCACTTCGTCTTGATATTGGCTCCGAAATGGGAGCCGAAACGTCGACCGACTCGAAATTCTAGACGCGGTTCTACCGGAACTTCGAATTTGCCATATTCTGACCGCGGAAGCCTGTCCGAACACACATATGATAGATTGTGGGTGTAATACCGTGCTTTTATACAATTATTTCAACTGTAAAAATATGACTTGCCATATGTACTATTGTGTACCAAACTGGTCAATAAAGAATTGAATTGAATATATATATATATATATATATATACATTATACATATATACATCTTGTATATAACTGTTGTCAGTGAAAAGATAACTATGAATTTCCAAGTAAATAACTTCACCTTTCATTGTCAAAATTTACATTTCTCATGTTTTATCTTTGCATTTCATTTATCAAGAAAAACCTCAAATAGCACATGTATGTACCTTATATTTTATATTTTTACTTTTTGATGTCCATTTTATATTGTAGCCCTCGAAAAAGCTAATAAATATTAGCGAAAGCTCGGGTAGCTAAAAAGAGTAATCTTTTTCTTCAGACCGAAGCCCTGATATAGAAAAAACAATTTTGTGTACAAATAGACGGTCGAGAATACTTATCATCTATATATATATATATATATATATATATATATATATATATCTCATTGCAGATCATTAGACCCCTATATATGTTTGTGTTCGGATAGGTTTCCTCGGTCAGTTGTAGTAGTCGTAAAGTTCGAGTTGAACCCGAGTTTTGTGTTTGACGCTCCGATCTCGGAGCCATTTTCGAAAAGGTTACTGTGACTTCACGCTTAGGTCTCAATTTGCCTACTCCTCAGGTGTTGTCACAAGGGAAGATGTTCTGGAGTTGACAGTGTTGCCGAGCGAACCGAAGAATTGAGGTGCATTTTTAAGCGAGAAGTGCAGATTATTATATTTGTTGTGTACTTTTGTAGCGGCGAATAAATTCGTTCTCTTTTCCCCATACCGATTTTCATTCATCGAAAAATCCGCGGAAAAACGTAGCGTTTTTCAGGATGTAGCAAACATTGTCACTTTTAATAAATCGAAGAGAGAATTGATTTGAACACTTCTTCACAACATCTGCTGCGGAACTAGTCAATATTGAAAACATGATAGGCGCACACCAGTGGTGTACTACTAATTGAGATTTGACATAGAGATTGCAGCGCTACTTCGGAAACATTGTTAACTGATTTGCATTACTTTGATAACTATTCGCAATCATTGTTAGAACTCTTATATTTTTGGCATTGTGTAAAAAGTATTTGGTAAGCAATTATTATCGTTTTGAGTGTTTTTCATTGTATATGTGAATGATAATAATAAATTGTAATATCTACAGTTAGAAGAGTGGAGAGAAGGTAAATCTATTTAAAACTTACGAATGGTATAACCTTATATGTTATGAACATATTGTTTGTTCCAAAATCTATAAATGGTTCTTCCACGTCTACTGGAGCTTGTGTGTTGGTTTCATCTCTTGCTTTATTATTGTTGGAAGTTTTCATCATTGGAAAATCCCGCTTCATATGGCCCTCTGCTTTGCATTTAAAACAAAGGACTTAGGAGATTTTATTTTTTTCTGTATATTCCCTATAGTTGATAACTGCACCTTGCTCACATCTGATGTACTCGCAAAGGAATTATCATTGGTATGACTTTGTTCTTGCCCGTGGGGCCTGTAGTTACCTCTTGATGCTGCTCTATTACTAGTTGAAGTATTCCTGCCTTGAGCTTGATTATTAATTCTATCAAATTCGTAGATGTTATGAAGTAAAGCATCTTCATCAGAATGGAAAGCTGCTAATAGCCCCGGTATTATTTGTTTATTAGCAAGAACAATTACTACTTGCTCTTTTATTTCGTTGAAATCTAAGTTCAGAGCTTTACATAATTTCACTTTATGGTGGAAATACTTCCTTCAATTTCTCTCCATAATTGAGTTTTACTTCCTCTTACATCGAAATTTTTCAGAAATTTTTGTTTGAAGTCGCTGAAATTCCTGATGGTATCCATATTTCCCGACTACCAATCTCTTGCAGTTCCAAACAAGTGAGTTTAAGCCGTTTCCAACTTGAATGAATCTGGCCAATTATGTAGTACAGCTGTGATCTCCAACCTTTGCAACCATTCCATTGCATATTTGCCCAAAACCTCTCCATTGAAATCCTCTATAGTTTTGCTATAATCCGGCATAACTTGAAAATGTGTCGTCTAAGATACTGGTGTGGTAGAGCACTGCTCACGCTGCTGAATAAACTGGAAAAATATATTTTCACTGGCTTGTCTGTTCATTTCCATGGTCAGCATCATTTGCATGAATTTATCCATCAGTTGTTCTTGGCATCCGTTATTTGAAGATGAACTCGGACCATTCTCTTCCTCATCTAGTGAGATCAATGTTTCCTCCAGCCTATTACTAGAAATTTTGTAAGCGAGAAAACTGAACCTATAGTCCGATTCTCTCGTTCGTATCCCGCTTCTGAATTGATATCTACAGTTAGAAGAGTGGAGAGAAGGTAAATGTATTTAAAACTTTTTATTTCCCAAAAACTCTAAACGTCAGTGTCACTCAAATCATCCCATGACATAACTTGAAACAAAATGTTCATAATATTTAGGGTTATACCATTCGTGCTTGATAAACATATTAGTTATCATTTTAATCATAAAAAAAATTCATTATAACATTACAGTGCCATTGACCATAACTTCAACCAAATTTCACCACTTTGACATTAATTAAAACTCATCCAGAAGGCGTATCCCTTCTCTTGAAATCCCAATAGTGATGTACATCAGAAAAATATTGAATGCTTTTTTGTTAACAGTGCCCCCTCCTATTATTATATTTTTCACTTGTGAGAACATTCATTTGAGAGACAGTAGTTCGAACTGCTATTACCCTTTTGAAACCTATCTGAAAAAACTGAGTGTCGAAATAAAATGAAGCTCTGATAAAACAAAGAAATTGTTATTATGAACAATTTTTTATTGGTTTGTTGGAATCCACGCTTGTTTTCTCGAAGTCACCATGGCAACACGAACCCGAGAATCGGGAAGTATAAGACAGATTGCAAATGAGTTTTTGTTTCACTCATTTCCTTGTATGTATTCAGATGTCACATTACGAACTCACCCATTCCACAGAGGAGTGGACTAGCTGCGCTTTATTCTGTACAAGAATGATCCCTCATGCTTTATATCTGAGTCTATTCAATCAGTATATTTGTATTAAAAAAAAACCATTGGGGGCTGGATTTGAGAGATAAATTCTCCCGAGATTTTGTTTTACAATATAAATATTTTCAGTCAAATGAAGCGAAATCATTGGGGGCTGCTTGTACACTCCAGTGAACTGTGGTTCAAGTAAACTAAGATCAGTTGCCAAGCAATTAACGGCCAATATCCAAGTTCACTTGAACTGAAACATAAACATGCTGTGTACAACTAGACCCAACAGTCCGTGAAATCTCGTTTCAATAATTCAGCCAAATCTTTTTACAAATAAACCATATATTATTCCTTAATTTGTTCTGGGGAAAACGTGAGATTTGATAGTAGAATGTCACTATTTCGCAAATTCTAGAAATATTAAACTGAATAACATGTTTAAAAATGGTTTTCATGCCAAAAAAGAAAGATATTCTCCCTAAGATTAACGAGAACTTGCCCAAAAAAAAATTAATCCGGAAATATTGCCCCCTTCCCCGAAATCAATTCGTAAATACGTCCTGAAAATCAAGAATGATCTGTCTTGTTTTATATCTGAGTCTATTCAGAACAAGAGTAAGAGGAATCATTTGACAATAAATAAAAAAACAGTTGGCATATAATCTACAGGCATATTTCGAACGGGTTAGACTGAATTCTGTAAGGGGAATAACAAGCTTATAGATATGAAAAAAGTGTACATTTTTAGGTATTGAGATAGAGAAATCTATCATTTTGGCAATAGCTTTTGTGAACACCCTCTACGTGACAATATTCTAGTTTTTGGTTAATTATCTGAATTAAAGTAAACCGAAATAAGTAAAGAAATTTGGATGATACGTTCAAGCCAGTCTCAGATACCCACACAGTAGGTTGATGGGCTAACACCTGCCAGAAAATGACCACTTTCCTGGCAAATACCACGAAAGGCATTCACTAATTACTGACAGGTGTCGGTGCAGGATACATTAAATTTTTCCAAAGCTCTAATGAAGTAGTTCCTCGCAATTATTACTGAAAAAGAATACAGAACTATTTACATATTTTTCGAATTTTCTTTTTCAGGCTTCAATTCACGGAAACCGAGTTCAACATCAACAAAGTCAATTTCCAAATACAACCTTTTGCATTCTTATTTCGAATGTAATTTTAGTGGTGAATATTCCAAAAGGATTGCTCAAGAACTCAAAAGGTATGCACTTGAGATGAATTATTTGATCACACATTTCGCATATTGAAGTTTTCCTTGATAATTTCGTTTCATTTCAACTAACAGAAAATGTTTTCAAGCAAGGGCAGCGATTTCAAGACCACCTCCAATGGCAATGGCAATTCTTTCTTACATTCAATATTCATACCGCCTTTATCATGTTGCTCTCATTCAATAATTTTCTGAAATACACTAATCAAGCCTGTGCACAACGAAGAAGAAGACTCAAGAAAGAAAACTCCCGAAGATGCCGAAGAAGAAAAGACTCGCACATATTTTGAAGTAGATTTAAATGATTATTAAGTTTTCGGTTCACTTTCAATTGTTTTTTTTCATAACGTGTCAAGTGTCAAAACCAGAAGAAAGAAAAGAAGCTAAGAAGATCAAGAAGCCATCACCAAGACGCAGATGTGGAAGCTTTCAAGTCCCTCATTGTCCAATTTAGCTTTCTCTAACTAGTTTTGTTGTCATTAACATGTGCAATTTATTGAGTTTTGAGAATATTTATTGAATCATGGACTCCTTTCGTTTGCAGACAAATTAAAAGTTGCAACAAGTACAAACAGCTGGAACCTACATTTATCGATAGTGTTCGACAGAAGATTCTATATGTACATAATTATAATATGAAAGTGACGGAGGTGAGTTGATTTAGATGTTTCAAGCTTCATATTCTTGCTTTTTGGACAACATTTGTAGCAAACATGTGTTCACTCCTATGGGTCGTTATTTTTATTTCTTTTTTATATATTGCATTTGGGTTCATCACTGAGGTATGTCGGTTTTTCCAAGAAATTGTTTCAATCAATGTTTATTACCATGAATCTTTTCAGTGCTTATGACATTCATTATATTTGACTATTTTGATTGGTTTTGACTTGATGGTGAACCTCAATGCATTATTTGCAAAGCACTGTGAATAATTTCCCGAACTGATACTTCTTTACAGTATGTAGACTTAATACCTGATCAGTGATAGTTCTTAATTTACTTTTGGAGAAGCATGTTATTTTTATAGTAGAGTGAGTTCTATAAACTACACAAAGAATTGTCCTGGACAATAATTGGTGCTTGGTGGATATATCCTTTACAGATTGAAGTTGTTTTAGCTTCGATGCTCAGCTACAGACCTTCAGATCTCCCAAAGTCGAACCTCTGATTTTTCTGGGTTTTCCACTATTATTACTGAACACCTCATAAAAATTATTTCTAAATCTTTGTATAAATATATGATATTTTGTCCAATTCATTAAATATAGTATTTGCGGTGCAAATAATGTTTGTTATATACGTGAAATTTTTCTCCATTTTGCAGTCACTGACAAGCCAACAACTTTTTCAGATGATCTTATTCAATTGAAAATTTCAAAGTACTTTACAAATATTATGACCCACAAATATCTTGTGACCTTTCTCAATACTTAAATAATGATTTCATTCGAAATGATTATCAATTTTGAGGGTGTTATTTTGAAGTTTCAGCCTAATCACAAGAAAGATCCAAATTTTGACCAAAACATGAGGGGTTACCTGATGAATAATATACTAAATATTATTGAGTCGGATAATATTTCATATCCACAATTATTCTATTGTACAACAATAACTATATGGTTTTTTGGGATATTTCTAACTCAATTGTATATTATACAGTCAGTTTAACAGTAAATTAAAAATAAAACTGTTGCATGTCATCGATGATAACTCAAAATCTCTGCAGTGGCACCAATTCAAAGCATCACAGACCTCACGAAATTCCTCGACTTGACCGTCACACAACTTTTTCATTGATATATTGCATTCCACTGAGTGAGGAATACATTGAAGAGAGATACTGTGAAGGATAGATTCTTGGTTGGAAATTGACGTTTATATGGATATCTCCATGCGCACCGGAATATAGAACGTGTTTAGACCTCCGCTGAAGTCAGAGATTATTTCAATTAATTCAATAGTGATAGATAAATTAACCGAAACCGAATAGGTACAGCGTTTTTCTTTAAAAAAATCTTCAAATTCTTCGACTATACATTTCTAAGTCAGAAATGAGACGTTACCGGTATATTAGTCATAATGCCAACCACAGCATTTCATCTTTTTTCAGTCTGAAGATCGATGATCTCTCTCTAAAGCCCTCTCTAAGTATTTTGTGATGTCTATGATTCACATTGAAACTTAACTGTCGCGCCTGTTATCCAGGAATATTTTTGGCAACATTTCAGATGTTTCCAATGTTCCTGAGATATATGTTGATTGACAATAATTTTATAGTAATTTTCAAACTCGATTCTTTCTGAAAAGTGACTATAATTCAACAATCACTTTCAAAAGTTGTTGACGTCTTTGCTATTTCGGAAGAGAACTGGAAAATATCCAGTTTAGGCACATAATACTTCATAGTGGCAATGGAGAAGGGTTTTCTAGGGTGCAGTGCTCATTTTTCGCTAAAAAATTCAGAATAATGACAATCTTCCTGAACAATAATGCTCCCTGTTATTGACCAAAATATCGAATACATCACACATCCTCTAGAGAACCTTTCGAAAAGTTTGTTTTAAAATCAGTCTTTTCCCATTGAAAGCTTTATTGTCTAGTAGTGAGAATAAGCGTAATTGTGTTAGGGAGAAAATCAATCTATGAGCCATGTTTTCTCATTAAAAAAATAAGGACCTAGACGTTGACTTGAGGACTGAGTGCCTTCACTCACTAATTCAGGATTGATATTGTTCAGAGACTATTTGAGTATCGAATTCCATTCATTATTCAATTCAAGCATAGTATAATATTCATCTAGCTGAACTATCACCAGAAAAATGTCTAGGACGTGCTAAAACGCTCATCAACATTTTCATATTCCTAGATAAAACCATACGCTTCATAGTAATATTCTTTGGTGCATTTCAAATTGTCAGCCATTCATAACTCTCAGGACGTTGAGGTTCCCATTTTCATTAAAACGGAATTGGCTTCTTATTTGTTTCAATAAATTCGCTTCATTCGTTTTCGTGAGGTTCTCCTCACAAAGACAACCTGAAATAAAGATCTTAAAGCATATCCTTTGCATCTTTTGGAAAGGCATTGATATTGCGCTGTTTCTGTACCTGCCTTTTCAATAGTACAGAAGATGTCAATGCCGTTGTTATTTTCATTTCTTGCTTCTACAATTTATCGTGTATTATTATTGGCGTATTCCATTTGTATGCGTCCGTTTATATAATGTTCACAACAGAAAAAAGTTTTTTTTAACTACCAGGTTTATTTTCTGTAGTTTTTCTTTACTCCACAAAATTCCTTGTTTGTATGCGATATAAAATAGAAAAAATGATTCGGAATTAGATCAATATAATTCGAAAAAATTATTCAAAATAGTATAATCTGAATTACCATAAAAGTTTCTTTGTTTATAAATTGATTTGAGCTGATTTTACAGAACCTAATTATGCTATTTTCAAATGTTCGAATATTTTATTTATAACAATTTGGTTACAGTTTTCTCCAAATTACCCTGGTGACGTGCAGAGCTTTTTTTTACATAATATAATTCTATTATATTCATTGATTGAGTTTGCAAATAATACAAATTGAATTTTCATATATTGATCCGAAGATTGGTTGTTCTTAAAGGCATACAAGGCAAAATCACACTGCGGTAATGCTTCAAACTTCCATTGACTATAAAATGGACGCATCCAATTCAGATTTGTTGCTTGTTTTTATGGTTTTCATTGACTTCATGAACTTTTTAACGGGTTTTTATTTTTATGTTATTTTCATTTGATTTCTGCTCATTTACATTCCTCAATGTTATTTTTTGAATTTAAATTTTTGTTCAACTGTTTATTTCATTTCTTCTTATTAGACCTAATACGTACGTTTGTTGACAAGTTTCAATAGCAATCGAGTAAATTTTATAGCCGATGGCAGTTTGAAACACATTCAAAGAAAAGAAAAATCAGGCATTCACTTCTGCGTCTCTTGTGTTAAAAAATATCTCGTGTATCTTATACATTCACAGGCTTCATGTGAGATTGTCAGTGATTTATATTGTAAGTGAGTCAAAATCGTTTTGTCAACGAGTGGAACTATTTCCAGAGAAATTACTAGTTCTCAGAGAATAGGTTATGTCAAAATGCATATTGGAATTCACTGCCAGTAGCTATCTTGCTTATATGTCCTATCCCTACTTGAACTCAGCTGCCATTTTGTATCGCCTCGAATATTACTACTAGTATGGCTCCTTATAACTTATTACCTTCCTCTTTCAAATAATAACTTTACTTGCTTCATTATTGTTTCTGCAATATCTCAGGGGTTCACAATGGCTTAATGTCAGTCCTAACAATCTGAGTTCTTTTCTACAGCTTAATTTGTATACCTTTGTTTTAAATGTTTAGTGGCAGGTTCTTTCCTGTTGATTCTTTGAATTTCAATATCTATCGTGTATTCTGCCAGAAGCTCGCTGAAACAACGGGTTCATTTTATAAATTGGAACGTAACCATTAAATACAATAAAGTTAATGCTTTAGTAAAGCAGCACAGAACAATTCAGATATATATTCCTTAACATTGATTGTCTGAAAAACTCGATTTGAAATTTTCAACCTAGTTAAAACCACTTTTTTCAATGAGGTTTTGAAACGTGACGGTAAGTGTTGACAGATATTCCCTAGTTAGTCGTATTCTGTAAGTCCAACATTCGAACTCACAGGGATTATTTCACTTGGTTTCTAGAGACCGTAAGAGCCGTATTTTGATATTAGGTATACCGTAAAGGCATGACCAATTCGCCATTTTTTCAGCTGGAACATCTTGTTTCATATTCTTCCTGATGATAAATAACAATACTTAAAAAAAAAAGACCCGATTCTCAAGAAAGCAGTATGCTTGTTGTATGAGGAAAGCGATTTTTCAATATACTGACATGAAAATAACATGATTGAAAATATAAGTACTGAAAAGAAAAGACTATGAATTAGTCTCAGCATATTCAGACTCACCAAGAACAATAACATTTCTCCGAAAACACACATTATTATTACTATCATGACCTCACGGTTTTCGAAACTTATCTAGCAGCAACACATATCAATCGCGCAAACCTTTGATTCAAATAATGACAGATTCTCTAGAAATACCTGGAAATGACTAAGTTTTTGCTCTGTCTTTTTTAACGAGAATAGTCTAAATTTCAAAAGTTGAAATCAATCCTTGTATGGAAATGATAAAGCATCAGTTTCACTTCGAAATGTCTCACTTCAGATCCAATATTGAAACTAAATGTCAGAATATTTGTCAACACCGGCCCACCAACGACCTAGATATCTAATCAGAAATGAGCAGAATACAATGTAGGAGGTGCAATCCAAATTGACATAATGTCAATTATCCATAAATTGATTGTTTTGCAGCATTCGTTTCTGTGACTTCTCTGGCAAACTGCGAAGCAATTTTTTAAATTCTTAATGTCACGAAATTTTGAAAGTAAATAGCTGCACAATGGAGGTAACACAGCTTCAATTGATCACATGTAGATAAGTTTCTGATTGGGAAAGTGGCATTGGAAATCACTGCCATTATATATTTTCAGGTAACTTTCACATACCCTCTTTCCAATGAATTCATTGAAATGCTGATACAATATGTACTGATAGAGTCCAGAGCCCTCTATAGGAGACACGACTCGAAAATTCGAGAAGCGTCAGTTCAAGATAGAATACTTCGTATTCTGATGCATATTTTTAATGCTCATTTTGAAAGTAGAATGGTACCATCAAAGGAAATCTTTGAAAAATCTGCTAAAGCTATTATTAATATGTTTATTGAAATGAAAAGGGATTATGGTATGGATAATAGATTAATGGAAAACATGACTATGTAAGTTGGTCGGTGATTGATTGAAACTATTTTTTTTTGATATTTCATTTGTTTTGCAGTAAATTATTGAAGAAAATAGGGCATTTCGAAAAAGTCTTTGCACTAAAAGGGAAAAATCTACCTTGTCCTTTGGATACCTATTTAACTGATCCTGTGTTCTCTGATATTTATAAAACAACAATAACCAGTGACTATGGTACCGACGATGGGCTTTATGTGGATGATGAAGTGATAAAAGTAAGTGTGTTAATATATCCCTCTTCAAAGAGGAATGATAATTTTGGAATCATCAAGAATCTAGCTGACATGCATTATTTGTGTCATCTGAATTAAATATTGTTGAGCTAATTTCATCTTATATTCCTTCATTATAACTCCATCAATCTTTTTTATTTGTTGTTCTGATAGTTTTCTATTTCAGATCGTTGACGATGATGATGGTGATATTGTTGAAGTGCCGGCCAATGAAAATAATGCAATAAAAGAGGAAACACCCACCACTTCATTAACGAAACCTGTGCTCACAATTTGCTTGGATGACAGTGATTTTGATAGCGACGAAGAAACATGCTGTTTCACAGAAGAAGTTAAAACCAGCTCGAAATCATTGGAATACCAAAGAAGACAGAGGCAGCAAGCTAAAGATACATTTCACCAGAGAAATCATAGACCAATGGTCGAAGTTAAACCTGAAGACGTTATTAAAAGCGATTTATTTGTAGATCATAATTTAACTGATACAAATTCCAATTCTGTAAATAATGACGACGTGAGTCATTCGAAAGCTGGCTTGATCTCAACTGAAACCTTAGTTATTGACTGTGATGGGTCAGATGACCTTATACAGTCTGGTACAATAAGTAGTAATATAATAGAAATTTCTGATGATGAACCCGAAGAGAATCCCAAAATCCAGAAAAACGTAGAAATTAAAACATACGGTGTTAATTCTAGCACTTACCTGGGACAGCGGCAAACAGAATCAGGGCGAAATAAGAGCTGTAGTGAGTCTCACAAACTTGACAGTTACCTGGCTTCTGTTGACTCGAATACAAATACTGATGTTCCAATTAAATCCTCCAATGAAGAACCAAAAGAAAATTCATCTCTCACAATGGATGATTTCGAGTCTGACCTTTCAGAGGTATTTGAGGTCGACCCTCCTGTGCAACCCACGTGTCACATGATCAATGATTTAGTTACACACGAGCAGTTTCCTCCCCAAGATGAAAAAATCGTTGAAGATGCTTCAAGCAATGAATTAGTGACACATGAACAGTTTCCTCCTCAAGTTGAAAAAAACAATGAAGATGTTTTCATAGAAGAATCAAATATCGGTGAGGATGAGAGTTCAAGGAGAAAATCTGAAAAAATTGAATATAAGCCAAGTTCGACGGATCAGTGTAGTCATTCGAATAACAGAAAACATGGAATTGGCGAAAACACGAAGGCATTAGTCATCGTTGAAGACGATTCGGTAAATCTTAAATCATCAGCAATGAACCGAAACGAATGTGATGAAATATTACATCAAACATGTTCTACAAATTGTTTCGGTGGAGATGGCAAACTAGTTGAGAAAAGTGATGTGGAAATTTTTCAAGACATTTCTGACGTTTCATCATCTGTATCGAAAGAGGAAGAATCAAATATGGTCAATGTTGGAGTAAATAATACCTCAGAAAAAAAAGAACCTGAAGAGATCGAATATACACCAGGAGAGAGAATTTCTGAAAATTCTTTCGTTGAAAATGTTGAGGCAATATCTGCTAATAGTCCAGGCTCTGTAATTGAAGCGGGAGAATCTATTAGGGGTGTAGTTGATACAAGTAGTAAGAAATTTGAACAGATCACGAACATGCCAAATTCTACTGAATTGTCTGTTGATTCTGAGCATAATGATAATTCAGATATTGAGGAGTTCAGAAATGTGGAAAACATAAAGAAATCATTATTCATTGCCGAAGAAGAATCAGGAAATCTCAAATCATTAGCAAGGAACCAAAATAAATCTGATGATATTTTACAGGAACTAAGTTCCAGAAAATTTTCCACAGGAGGTGACAAACTGGTTGAGAAATCTTTCGTGGAAATTCTTGAAGACATTTCTGACATTTCAGACATTTCAGGATCTTTATCTGAAGTGAAAAAATCACATATGATGAATTTTGACGATTCTAATAGTTCAAAAAGTAATGAATCTGAAGAAATCGAATACACACAAAGGTTCACCGATTTCTCTGTAGATGAAGAACACAAGAAATCGAAGGAGAAAAATATTACCGAAACATCAACCACTACCGAACCATTTTCAAGCACCGTTGAAGGGGTTTGTTTGAAACAACTTTCTACAGAGCTTGGTTCACACGATGTCCCAGAAGAGACTACAATTATTGATCCACCTTCGACATATCAAGAGAACTTTGACACAAACAAGGTAGCGAGGAATGTCGGAGATGAAAGAAATTTGAAAGAGATTAACCATTTAGATGAAAAATTCCAAGAAGCAAACCATCTCCAATCACCCAGCAAAGAAACAAATCATTCATGTAGTGAAGTTGTGAATTCCAACAGGAGTCTGGCCCCTACAGTTTCAGATTCCCGTATTTCATCTAATGATAGCCCTGTCTGCATCTCTGATGTAGTATTGGAATTGAACAGTAAAACATTAGATTTGGCTGAAGAAAGGATTATTTCCAAAGAAGGATCATTTGAAAATGTTGACAAGATAGAAAGTATTTTATTAACAGATACTGACACTACTTGCACACTTGATTTTCATGAAAATGAGTTCAATGAATCAGACAATATTGAGTGTGCTCAGGATAAAATTCGTAAAGAGTGTGAACTTACTCTAAAACAACCTGAAACTTTAGGTGAAAGTTTGCAACTTGAAGAAGAGAGTATACCATCTATAGGCACTGACACTCGTCAGAATTTGAAGAAATTAAAACTGAAAGTCGATGGAAGTGAAATATGCAAACTAGATGATAGTTTAGAATGTGCTGATATCATCCTACCCAAGGATCACAATGAAACTGTATCAGTTAATGATGATTCCGAAAGTCCATTGAGAATTGTTTCAGAAAGGTATATTCACGAGAAAAGTCTCGAGGAAGCGTTATTTGTTACTGAAATCAACAAAAAAAGTTATGAAAAAGTAAACAGAGTAGGTGCTGATCCTGAGCTATCTAGTGGCAATAAAGATAGCAGAAGTCTGCTCACCAGTGAAACGCAAACTGACGATGATGAAAACAGTGTTGATCTGGTATCATCAACAGAGTCCATCTGTTATGAAATACAAGATGAGGTTCTATATAAAACGAACAAAGAGAATGAAAAAAATGAGTCCCAAAAAATGACTAGCACAATCACACCGGTTGGTAAGGATAACAAAACATTTTCAAGGAAAAAGGTTGAACAAAATGATAATGAAGTAGCACTCAAAGAACAGATTCGATGTAGTTTCACCCAAACAAATGAGGGAATGTGCAGTAGCCGTGTGATGCCTAATAAAGACGAAGAAATTGACGATAAAGACGAACAGCCTATGTTGGTAAGAAATATGGTAAACGATTTGAGTTCTTTGAATTCACCATCATTAGAGAGTTCGGAGAAAATTATAAATGGAACTGAGAAAACTGAGAACTTGGGAACTGCCACTAAGGAAAGTGCAGGAATGCTTGATGAAGTAAATGCAGAAAATATTGGTCTTAAAGAAGCTGAAATTAATAGAACCGAGGAGACCTCTACTTCACATCCAACTGAAACTGAGATAAACTCCACTGCACAACCTAGCCAAATCCTTTTAAAACGAAATAATGTAAATAAGCCCGAAAATGATTTTGATGATTCAATTCACCACAAGGTTGCGAATGCAAATACAGATTTTGAAGGTCTCAAAGAAATCGAACAGTTTCATGATAGGAGTGAGAGCTCAGTTTTCGAAGTTGCAGCAATAGATGAAGCTGGAAAAACACTCAGATCACTTGAAGCATCTGCCAACAATACCATACCTGCCCTGTACCAGCAGTCTGCAACAAGTGAAGTCAATCTTGATGAGTCTCAAGAAATCGAGCAGTGTCATGAAAAACCTGAGAGCATATTTCCTGGAGCTACAACCATAGATGTAACTACTGACAAGACTGTTACTCTCGATTCCAGACAAAAAGAGACGGAATTCAGTACTGATGGGATAATGAGCAATAAAAATGAAGAAAATAATGGGATGATAGCGAAGATGAAAATCTCATTCCATTCTGCTGTACTAAATGAATCACAAGAACCTAGAGAAATTCATGTGAACAATACGTTCGATGATAGAGATGCTCGAAGTCTTATAGAACCCCTTCAAGTGTCAGTAATAGTTGAAGAAAGTTACAACGACGAACCACAATTAGAGTTCCACAAAGACTCCGAATTTGTAATGGAAGTTGAAATTAGGACAGAGGACACTGAGCATAATGTTGACCTTAATCTAGAGGCAGATGACACTCGCCCCAATGTGGAGGTTGAGCATGCTATCTCTTCAAAATCTTCCTATAGTCAAAATCCGACTGATCAAACTGAAAGAACAGTAGACTCAAAACTTTCCGACAGAAAAGAAGTCCGCAGAGTTGAAGAAGTATGTATTGATTCTAAATTGAGACAGACAAGTGATTTTCTTATTCAAGAAAAGCTCTCATCGCTTTCCGATGGTAAGCAAAACCTAATACACCTTTCTGAAGAAGCCAAACCTGAGGAGCACTCAGCCTGCAAGAGATTGAATACTTTGAAAGTCAGTGATACCATAGAAGAATACAGGGAAAACGAGGGTGTCTGTTCAGGTTATGTAGACCCAAAACTATGTAAGCAAGAGTATGATTTTGTGGAATTGAGTAATGCTGTATCGTCAACAGGACAATCGTTACAGAAAAAAGATGTTCAAGTGGATCATGTACTCGAATTTCAATCAGGGTATGCTGTAGAAGTTGAAGTAGGAATGGAAGATAATCTACCTCGGTCTGACATTAACTCCAAAGATGTAGTTTCGGATATGTCTCATCAACATCAAAGTTACAGGTTAAGTGATGAACATTTTAAAGGAAGGGAAGATTCTGCAATCATTGGACATAACATTAAAAGACATGAAAGACTTATTGAAAACAACTTGAAGACAAATTTTGATCAATTACAAATAGTAGATGATGAAGAACACCGCCATGTTTCGGCTGGGGTTGAGGACACAAAAGCTTGCGATGATGAAAAGTCATTACAGAGGATTGAAGAAAATCCTGATACTCTGGCTAGAGTTGACGAAACCCCTCATAAACCGAATGAACAGCTGTTTGTGTTCCCTAACGAGTCTGAAGTTGCCATTGAAGTGGAAATAGGCTCAGAAGCATTCGTTTCTGACACTGATGTTAAAGACATGGAAGAGGTACTATGTGATAATCACGTTGATGAACAACTGATGCGTTCGAAGAAATCTTTCTTAAGTCATCAAAATCACAGTGAGGTAAATCCTGTGGATTCAGTATCGTCTTTCGTTCAAAAAAATTTCGAAAAACCTTCAAATATTGAATCATCTTGTCTTGATAGTCAGGCAATACCTGTTGATATTGGCCAGAATTTGACGAGTACTCTGAATGACAATCTAGATGGGGTTTTTATCCATAATGATATCACCATAGTGCCTCCAGGACCTTTCACCTGTTTAGATGTATTGGCTAATGTTGCAGCAAACGCTCTTAGAGAAAATGCCATTGAAGAAAAGGAGCAACCGCTTAGAGAAAAAGTTATAGAAGAACAGAAAAAACCCTTTAAAGAAAAAAATATAGAGAAGAAACAACCCCTTAGGAGAGGAAGATCTTCAAAATCCGAAAATGAGATTGTCGCCAATTCTTCAGAATCTGGGAGGAAGAAACAGCCAAAAAGCAGCCCAAAAGGTGGCAGAAGCAGAGATAAAAATAAATCTGCACAGGTTTCCAAACAAACAAACAAAAAAAACGAAGTTACAAAGAAAAGTGTAAAGGCCAATGTTAATAATGATATACGTATCACAAGAAGTAGATACTTGAGAAATACAAACGAAAATAGTGATTCTGGCTTCAAGCCACACGATTTTTTGTTGGTGGAAAATTCAATACCTCCTGCAAATAAAACTTATGCGGATAGAGTTGTAGATATACATTTCACCAGTGAAGACAGTAATGATAGTGAAAGTAATAAACTGTTGATAGATGAAGGGGCCAGCTCGAAATCGAAAGAAGTCAAGTCAAAACTCCTAGATCAATCCAAACAAAATGAAGTAAGTAATATTGATCAAGTATTAAAAGTAAATGCAAAATCGGAAAGTATTACATTCAAATCCTTACCGGACAAAGAAGACAATGAAATGTGTAGAGGAATTAGTAACACATCAGTCATGGTTCCTTTTCAAGAATGTGAAGTTGACCACACCAACTCCAATATTTTTGATGAGGATACCCTTGACGATAATTTCCATTTTTGTTACATACCCAATTCGAAACCCAGTAATTATGAAATGGAAGTAGCTTTCAAGCTTGAAAATGAAAACGGAGCATCGTTCCCAGAAAAGGCGAAGAATGTTCCAGTTTTGAGATCTTCATCGGCCTCAGTGGAATGTACCAGTAACGCGTCATTAGAAGGCAACAAACCAATCAGAACGAAGGCCGAAAGAAAATCGTATAATAGTCCAGGTCTCAACCCCTATATCAAGATCAAAAAATTTGATGTCAGTACTCCTGAAGGAAATGTTCAAATTGCAAAACAAAGCAGATCGAAACGTTTGGATCTCGAAATGATGGGGAACATCAATAAGACTTTCAAAGGAGTGGAGTCTAAAAAAGAGAAGATTTTGAAGAACTCAGAAAGAAACGACACTGAACCGATTGAAGATAATGTTCCTTTAGCAAAATTGTCGGAAAATACAGCAAAGAACGAGGAAAATGAAAAAGTTGTAGATTATCGTGAACTTGGTGATTTCGATGAAACACCTTTGGCCGACAGAATTAAAAAAGAATCTCACACTGAATCAAATTTATCTGTTGAAGTGGTTAAAGATGGTAAAAAAAATACAAGAATGCTGAGGAAATCCACCAAGAAAGGAGGAAATGATAAAATATCGAGTAGATCTAACATTCAAGTTGGAATTAAGGATACCTTGGAAAAGATGACAGATGATCGTAACAAATTGGTGAACATAAATATATGCCAGGGGGATCAATTACCCGCGGAAAGTGTTTTCAAATCTCCTGCTACAATAGAAGACAAGACCACTACTGAAAATTTCAAACGTTCAAATAGTAATTACTACACCTTGCCTAAACTGAGAAGGAAATCGATGTCTACAGAAAGTTTAAGTAGATCAGGTAACTCGGAAACGGTTGCAATTTCTAGCAATATCATAAAGGATGGAGATAAACAGTGTGTGCCACCTCCCAAACTAAGAGCGAAGGCTTCGTCACATTGTGAAGGATTCAAGGAACAAAATACAAATTGGAAATGTAAAAACACAGTTTCCTTAACTACGGAGAAATTGAGAAAGAAATTGTCTGAAGTCGTTTTGCCAGATACCACTGAGGAGTCGCAGCTCAAATTAAACGACAGTATTTCAAAAAAATGTAATATCACAGTTGCCCATGAAAATTTGCCACAAGAGTTATGCGGAGGTAATCTAGCCATTACTGCTGGGGAAACTCTCACCAAATTCTGTGAAACAACCACGAGACTCGAAATACAAACCAAACCAGAAAATGTTGATCATTCGTTTGAAGAAGCAATGATTTCTAGTAGTGACAATATTGAAAATAAATCTGTAGATATGATTGAAAAGAGCAGTGTGTGTGCAAATGATGATAATTCGAATCAAAGTGTACATAATCCTCAAACGAATACAGGCAATGAGTGTGGTGTGGAAAAAAATCCGGTTATTTCAATGGAAATGAAAGAAAATCCAATCAATACTTGTCAAAAAAAAGGATCCACAGTTGCCGACGTAACTGATGATCAACAAGAGGATCAGGGAAAACCAACCATGCCCAATGATATCTGTTCTGAAATGTCATCATCCATTGTTACATATGAAGAATGTGATAAAAAAAATATGGAGAACAAATTAGAAGATGCATTTCAGAATGGTTCTTTGAATGGCGTATGTATCGAAAGAAAAAAAAATGTTGCAGTGGAATCTAGCGAACTATTGTCCAAGCATAGCACTGATCATACGGGAGCTGAAAATTCCTTCGAATTGTCTTCAAAGGATATCTCAAGTAATTCCGAACAATGTAATTCCCTTGATGAATCTGAAAAACAAGCTTCTGATTATGGCAGAGTGGATTTTCCAAAAGTAGGGAACACATCTACAGATGAATTTTCAGTATCTCCCTATATGAAATATGACAACACAGACGAAAAAAATGAAGATGTAACCATTACTGCACTAAAAGAATCAAGTTCCTCAACAATGTCAAATGTTTCATTCGAATTGTGCAAGAATAAAAATGAACAGTCTATCAGTTCGAAGGATTCAGAGCTAGGAGATACCACCAATCATGTTATTTTCAAGGCTGATAACAGTGTGGGAACAGAGGAGTGTGAGAAAGTTCAAACTGATTCTACAGTGAACTCAAGGCACACTGATGGACTTCTGAGTCGTAATGAGGACATATTGAAACGTCAATCTGACGTTATAGAAGCCACAGCAGGTGGATACGCTTTGAAAAGCACGTCTATAACCCGAAGTACACTAAACTCAAGGCATACTGATGGACTCCTGAGTCGTAATGAGGACTTATTGAAACGTCAACCTGAGGTTATAGAAGCCACAGCAGGTGGATACACCTTGAAAAGCACGTCTAAAACCCGAATGAAAAAACGAAAGTTCTGTGACGTGTCACCAGAACGTCCTGTACAAGAGAAAAAGCAAAAGTATGCCACCTTAGCCAAATCCAAAAATAATCATTCGGAAACTTCCGACGAATGTTTCAACTATTCGACTCAGGAGTTCGTAAGTGAGAAAACGCAAAAAAGCAGAATAAAAAACAATGACACTGCTGATACTAAAAGCATACCACCTAATCGAAAACTGAATAAAGTTTTACTCATTCCTCTTGAGTGTTTCCATAAAAAAAGATCACCGTATGTTGAAGAAAGTAAAAAACTACAAATGAAAAGAGCTGAAAGTGACAGTAAAGTGATAAATGAACTATCTATCAACACCAAAACTATGAACCACGCTGAATTGAGTATCAAGGAAAAATCAGCTGACGTACGAAGCCGGACCAAAGAACCAAATACAGAAAATTGTAACAAGAGAGAAAAAGTTGAGCTCAAAGAAAAACAAATACCGACAAGCAAAAAATCTCGGCGATTATCTACTTCAAATTCGCACTCAGGTGGAAAGAAAAGTGCTGTTCTCAAAACTGAAGAAAGACCAGAAGAAAAATTTCAGCTTGAAAATATATCTGAAAATTTGAAAAGTTCGAGAAGGAAATCTTTTTCGAAATTAAAATCTCCAATACATATTACTGCAGATAATGACGAGAGTAGTGAGGATAGTGGCTCAAAAGGAACAGCCATTACTTGTTCAGATCATGATAAACAATTGAATGAAGTCATTTTATCCGGCAAAAATCAAGCATTGCAAGGAAGGATGAAACGACGTAGTTCTTTGTCATCCACTGATATTGCCATGGACACCGAGCATCGTTTTGAAAATATTGATACAGATACAAAGGTAGGTAGCGGGAATATGATTAATGAACGAATTTCAACGGAAGCGGGATCAGTTGACAAAATGGATACTTGTCTTGTGTCCATCAACCCAAAAACAAAAAATGACAGTGAATTGAGTATCAAGGAAAAATCAGCTAACGTACGAAGCCAAACCGAAGAAAAAAGTACAGAAAATTGTAACAAGAGAGAAAAAGTTGAGCTCAAAGAAAAACAAATACCGACAACCAAAATGAAAAAATCTCGTCGACTGTCTACTTCAAATTCGCACTCAGGTGGAAAGAAAAGTGTTGTTCTCAAAACTGAAGAAAGACCAGAAGAAAAATTTCAGCTCGAACATATATCTGAAAATTCGAAAAGTTCGAGAAGAAAATCTTGTTCGAAATTAAAATCTCCAATACATATTACTGCAGATAATGACGAGAGTAGTGAGGATAGTGGCTCAAAAGGAACAGCCATTACTTGTTCAGATCATGATAAACAATTGAATGAAGTCATTTTAACCGGCAAAAATCAAGCATTGCAAGGAAGAATGAAACGACGTAGTTCTTTGTCATCCACTGATATTGCCATGGACACCGAGCATCATTTTGAAAATATTGATACAGATACAAAGGTAGGTAGCGGTAATATGATAAATGAACTAATTTCAACGGGAGCGGGATCAGTTGACAAAATGGATACTTGTCTTGTGTCCAACAACCCAAAAACAAAATATGACAGTGAATTGAGTATCAAGGAAAAATCAACTAACGTACGAAGCCAAACCGAAGAAACAAGTACAGAAAATTGCAGCAAGAGAGGAAAAGTTGTGCTTGTAGAACAAAGTATTCTGACAAGCAAAACGAAAAAATCTCGGCTAGCCTCAACTTCGAATTCTCTCTCAGGAAGAAAAAAAAGTGATGTTCTCAAAACTGAGAAAAGACATCAACATGAATATTCATCAGAAGATTCGAAAAGTTCGAGAAGGAAATCCTGTTCACAATTGAAATCTCCGATACATGTTGTTGCCGATAATGACAAAAATAGGAAGGCTAGTGGCTCAATAGGAACAGTCATTACTTGTTCAGATCTTATTGGAGAAATTTTATCAGAGACGAAGAAAACTCACGATGAACAATTGAATGAAGTCATTTCATCATGTGAGAATTTTGGATCTTTGTCATCCACTGATATTGCCATGGAAACCGAGCATCAATCGGAAAATATTGACACAGAAATAAAGAAAGGTAAAAATAGTAATGATGAACCAATTTCAACAGAAGAGGAGTCTGTTGACGAAATGAATGCTTGTCTTGTGTCCATCAACTCAAAAACAAAAAATGACGCTGAATTGAGTATCAAGAAAAAATCACCTGATGTACGAAACCAAACCGAAACAAGTACAGAAAATTGTAGAAAGAGAGAAAAAGTTGTGTTTCTAGAACAACATATTCCGACAAGCAAAGTGAAAAAATCTCGGCTAGTCCTAACTTCGAGCTCGCACCCAGGAGGGGAAAAAAGTGTCCTTTTCAAAAGTGAAAATTCGGAAAGAACGGACAAAAAGTCTGATTCGAGATCAAAATCACCAATACACATTACTGCCGATAATGACGAGAGCAGTAAGGATAGTGGCTCAAAAGGAACAGTCTCCATTTATCCAGATGTTAGTGGTCAAATGAAATCAGAGACTGAGAAAACTAATGACAAAGAAGTGAATGAAGTCATTTTGTCTTGTGAAAATCAAGCATCGCAAGAAAGAATAAATCAACTCAGGTCTGTGTCATACACTAATATTGCCACGGAAACCGAGAAGCAGTGTGAAAATATCGACACCGAAACGAAGATAAATGAAGATGATATGAAAGAAAGCATTGAAGTGAGTTCAACTTCAGATATCAAATTGTGTTTGAGTCCCAAATCTCCTTATGATATTCACGAAGACATTGCAGAAGCTGAAACATCTGAAGAAACATTGAAAAATGATGAAAATGAAGCTCATACCAAATCACTTAATCAAAGTGAAAATCAATCAACATCTGATCGGAAACCAAACTATGAGAAAGTGTTGACCAATTCAGAAATCGCCATTACTTCATCTCAGGAACCACAGACTGAAAGTGATAGGAATTTGTTTGAACTCGACAATGCTGCTGAAATTTCGTCAGAGCATGATTTGGAGTATATTTCCCATGGCTCATATATTTTGAATAGCCCACGGAGATGTTCCCATCCATCTGATAGTGAAAATCTGACAACTATCCAAAAAACCGAATCAATCACTTTGGAAAGCGATATTCTCTGTAGCAATGGTGATTCCCCGATGGAACGCCAGGAAGTTTGCTTTAAGAATGAAGGAGCGTCCCCTAGCCTCGATAATATCAATGAAAGCAAACAAGATACTAAAACATCTTCCATAGAAGAAGAAGAGGAGGCCTCTAGGTTATCAGAAGAAAAAAGTTGTGATTCTGAAAGAATTGATGTTAATAATCAGGTGATTTACCAAAACAATAAAATCTCCTGTGAGAAAGTTCAACATGATTTCAAGCTGGAAGATGAAGAAAATGCGTCTACTCACGAATCTCTCGACAAAGTTGGACAAGTCTGTCTTTCTGTAGAAAAGGGAAGTTGCTGCATAGAAATATCTCATGATGCTCATCTGGATATGAGGGAATCATATTGTGACCCCGATAGCGCCAAAATGATTAGTCAGGACACACAAATACTCCAAAACATTACTCCACATGAATCAAAGCTGATATCAGGAGAAAATCCCTGTGGTTACGATTCTCCTGATAATGTTGAAGTCATTGGTCCAGGGGAAAAGAAAAACCTTGCCATTCACACTTCAGATGGCAACGTTCAGAACACCAAGCTTGATACCTATTTACCAGAATCTTCCAGCTATGATCAAAATGATACTGATTTGTTCAGTACATTTATAGAAGCAGACTCGATTAGTGTCTCAAATGAAATTGAATTGAGCCATACTGTTCCGGAAGAGAATTTGTCTACTGAATGTATCTGTGAAAATGAAATCATAAACGCTGATAACTCTCTAACGACTACCGATTCTCGCATTATAACTATGCTAAAGATGGAAAGCGAACCTACTGCTTCTGATGACAAATGCAGTTTTGATTTGATATCAGATTTTCTGAAGCATGAGAGACAAACGGGGGATAATGAAATATATTCGAAGCTCCCAGGACAAGCATTGTGTATTCTAAAAGACCCTTGTATAAACTACCCGAAAGTAAGTATAATCACCTCTGAGTCCAATAAATTGTCAGATATAAAGTCTGAACAAATTTCCAAAAATCCACCAGAAGAAATACATCAGCATTTATCTGAAATGGAAATACCTATCATAAGAGATGTTCCCGAAACAGGACTAGAAATAGGAGAGACGGCAGTTAAAAAAACAGATGAGCCCGAGGAATTATTGAAACATTCTGAACTTCTCATCAAGGGTCGCAAAAGAAAACCTTTGGTTTCTCCGGAACCATATTCAGATCATATCAAGTTTAAAAAGTCGAATATGAAAGAGTTGACCATTGTTATTGAAAACTCAAGTGTCGTTACCAAAACTTCACCTTTATCTAGTTCTCCAAGGAAACGAGAGAAAAAATCCATCGAATCTGTTATCAATCATTTGAAAGAACGAGATAGAGAGCATTTCAATGTGATCGGTAGTGTCAAACCTTCATCAACTGCATCTGTAAAAAGTGAATGTGGAGAGGTAGACTTCAGTTCATCACCATGGCTGAAGAGCGAAGAAATTCCAGTGATTCATTCTGAAGTGGTTGTTTTTTGTGATCAACCCGCTATTATTTCTTCTCTGGCCCAAAGCAGCTTGCCTAATGATAAGAAATCGCTAGATGGAGATTTCACAGAGATTTGTGAAAACAATTTTCCCATTCAAGAAAAGTCTCTAGAACATTCAAGTCCAAATATTGCTCAGGTTGTTGATTGCAATCTAGAAATCGGAACATTAAACTTTCTTCCCCCGGAGGAAATTTTGAAACTCGAAAATTCCGAACAATCTTCCAATATGCAAGAAGAAAGCAAAACTTTGAATGTATCTTCGAGCAATCATAAAGAGATAGCTATGAAAACACCAGAATCCAGATCTGCTGGGACTTCGAACAGTTCATCTGTTGACGTGAATGTTGCAGACACTTTCAGGAACTTGAAAAACTTGACGCGTTTTGGCAATGCAACGTTCAAGGTGCCAAGTACTAGTTCATTCGTTCATACCACTATTGAATCATCACATCCCAATAGTAACAATGCCAAACTTGATTTCGTCGAGACACTGCCTTTGGAGCCTATTGCTGACAATAACACTTCTTTTGGAATAATCATTCAACCAGATTCTCTTTCGTCAGAATCCGTCAGTTTACCTAGAAATGAAGAACTATCAAAGATTGAGCGTTACATGGAATACAGCGGGGTATCAGCAAACAAAAATGCTACTATTTCTGATATGCCTTTGAATTATCATGATATTTCGCCTAGTAAGATTTCTATTGGCAGTACAAGGACTTTAGATTTCATATCGACACAGAATTATGAGCTCAACCAAAATAGCAAAGGACAAATTTCCAGGTCAAATAGTTTCATTGCAAATGGTCCAGAGCCATCAAATGAGATGTCTGACATCATTCCAGTATCCAAGCAAGCCGAATATTCACCTTTAACGAAGATAACTGAAATCAAAGTTAGCTATGAAGGGAACAACAGCGATCATAGTTATTTCTTTACTGGTGAGTATTCATTTATTGTGTCGATAATAAAAGAAAATGTGCTAGGTAGACTAACTTATTGAGTCTTTTTTTTTTTGAAACAGCAACATAACTTGTAATACATAATAGTTTATTATCACTCAACATAGAAAAGATTATGACGTTTGCTCTAACCCAAAAGACTACCTGAATTACAACATCTGAGAATACACAACCCCAACTGTAATAATGAAAAACTCGCAACATGCGACTGTAACAATTGTTCAGATTTCAGGAGGATCGTACAAGAAAAAAGAACAACATAGCTCTCCTGTGAAACTTGGTAATAGACTGACTTTATTCAAATGAAAAAGAAACAAACATGTATCATTCGAAATATGTTTAGATACATTATTTCAACACTCCTATTTATCTAAACAATATTCTCCACTAAACCTAATTCGCAACTAAATTTTGAATATTTCGGAAAACAAAGTGCTTTGGTCAACACATTGGCTAGCATTTCATCTGTGGGCAAATATTTGAGATCAACCAATTTTTTTGAAATAGTTTCTCGAATAAAATGGTAGCGAACATCTATGTGCTTGGACCTTTTATGATATATAGGGTTCATAACCAGTTTTTGAGCACTCTGATTGTCATTGTAAATAGTAGTACATTTGCAAGTACCCAACAAATCTGACAATATATTTCTCAAATGAATGTTTTTTTTTGAGGCCTCAGTGACAGCCATGTATTCAGCGTCAGTACTGCTCAAAGCTACAGTAGTTTCTTTCTTGCATTCCCATGAAACAGCACCACCTGCTAATTTGAAAACAAAGCCGGTATATGAATTTCTGTCACAGGAATTGCTTGCAAAATGAGTCAACATAACCCATTAAATGTGAATCATCACTACCATATTGTAAAAAAAAATTGTACCGCTTAAATACCTCAGAATTCTCTTAGCAGTTTTCCAATGTGATTCTGTATAACAATTGTTAAACTGGCTGTGAAAATTCACAGCAAAAGTAATGTCTGGTCACCTTCAGAAACTACTAGCTCATTTTAAGTTTGCTCTGTGTGTTCGAGCTATCTTCTGAGCTCAAATCTTTATTTGTCGAACTAAATTTCTGATTTTGGTTGGGATCATTTTCGTTTGTATTTTCTTCTACATAGAAATGCACTTTCTCGCTGTTTCTTTCCTTTTCAATAATATCTCTACTTGTAGATATTTGGCCTGTCTTCGCATTGTAAGGCCGATAGCCCTTTGTAGTTTCTGAAAATCCAACTAGAATTAACTTTTAGATGTTTTGTCCCATTTCTTCTTTTTCTCTTGGAATGTGTGTCATTGCTATAATTCCAAAAATTCGTTCATGTTTCAAATCTGGTTTCTGGTCAAAAAATATTTCATAGGGTGTTTTTGGAATACAGCTTCAGCGCAAAAGCGTTTATCTAAATCTGCTTCATACAGTAAACACCGAGCTTTTTCTATCAAAGATCTATTCAATCTTTCCGAACGTCCATTTTGTTCAGGAGTGAACGGGTTAGATGTTTGATGAAATATTCCGTCTTCGTAGATAGTTTTAAAATTCTGTACTAATGAACTCACCCCCATTATCTGACCATAGAACTTTGATTTTTCTACCAACTAGTTTTTCTATCAAACATAGAAACTCTTTGAATTTTTCAAAAGTCGGCTTTTGTTTTGACGAAGTATAAAAACGACTGAAATCGTCTTGAAATTGCACAAAGAATTTCTAACCTCCAATGGAAGTTGTTTCCATGGGTCCCGGTAGATCAGTATGCACTACATCAAGTAGTCCAGTTGCCCTTGTTCTGGAATGTACGAAAGGTTGTCGAGCTTGCTTCCCTTCGCAGCAGATTTCACAATTTTGAAGTTTTATTTGAAATTCGCCATTATAGTTGATTCCATCCACCAGACCATCTGGAATTTTATTCAAAAACTTGACTTTATATGACCCAGCCTTCTGTGCCACGTTTCGCCAGTAGTCGAGGCTTTTCCAGCCAATAAGCACCTATTGGATGTGTCTACCTTATACACACCATCGCTTAAAAAAGCCTCAGCTACTAAAACGTTGTTACCATTGAAAAATCTTACAACTTTTATGCTCAAACTCAACGGAATTAACTTTTTTCAGAAGTTCACTTACTGACAATAAGTTTGTAGCTAATTCAGGAACATACTGAGCATTCTTTATTTCTGCTTCAAAGTTTTCTTCGCCGACTTTAGTAAGAATATCAACCTCGCCACTCGATTACACAGCGATTTTGCTATTATCTGTCATCATTATTTCTTTAATGATGGGTTCTCTTTGGTTTAGTAGCCAATCCTGCCTGCAAGTTAAGTGAACACTCGCTCCTGAGTCTATATACCAATCATTGTTATTGAAGTTTGAGCTGAGGACAAGAACAACATTAAAGGCACCCTTTGTAGGCTTTTCCATTACTTTGTTTTGATTGATTTAGGGACATTTCAACATGTAATGTCCTGTGTTGCGGCATTTGAAACAGATAATATTATCATCATTTTTGTTTCGGCTGTCATATTTGTTTTGACTTTGACTTTTCCGTTTCTGATGACCAAATTTGACAGCGAACGCGCCACCTCTCGAACTCGTGTCGCCATCTAGTTGCATGTCCAGCAACTTAGACTTAATAGACTTGGTGGTAATGTCGATTCCGCTATGTTCCAGCGCCATCACCATAGGAAAAAAAAACGATCCGGCAATCCCGCCAAAAGTAAACTTCCTATCAACGACGTTTCAAGTTTGGGTCCCGTCCGACCAAGCTTTTTGGATGTCTCGATGACTTGGTTGACATATTCGGCCATTGATGATTTTCCAATCTTGATGAGATTAACTGCTCAATAAGATAAATTTTCCTTGTAAAACCTGTTCTCATATAGGTCCTTAAGTGTGCCCCAACCTTCCTTAGCCGCTGTAGCCTACTTCACGTGCACATACAATGAAGGTTGGAGAGACAACACAATCTTAGCTTCTGACTTTTCATCTTGTACAGTATCAGGATCCGTTCCATCTATGCATTCCCTTTAAGCCTTCCAGTATGAGGAAATTTTCCATGTCAAACGACCATTCATCATAATTTTCGCGGCCTTGCAATTTTGGAACATTGACAAGATTACTGGACGCCAGCTTGGTATTGTCCACACCACGCGGTGCAAATTGTTCCAAAAAGTTGTTCTGAAATTGTTTGTTTCCGTTAATCAGCTGACGAACTTCAACTCTCAGAAGTCGAAACTTCGTCAGTCGAGGTCAATTCTTGGAACTCCCCTACTTCAACCTCACACTGCCCGCCCAATCCGGAAAGTCAACTCTTTTTTCTACTCTCTTCATGTTGCCAAAGGATAGATAGTATTGTACAAAAAATTCGAAAGTGTTTTGAAGAAAAATATAATGGACAGGAATAATCAAAATGCATAAAATAAATTCATAATATAAACTGATTAGGGCCTTCAATTCAAAAGCGAAACATATTTTCAGCAGAAAGCATATTCACCTCTTAACGCCCATTTCGCCAACCTGCATAGTACATTCAAGAAAAGACTAATGTGTTTCAATGTGGTATAAGGAAATTGGGCTACGTTGAGAGGTTTCAAATAATTCTAGACTGCTTCAGAGTTAATTAAAATATATCCTGAATGAATATGGGAATGTTATTTTAGAGATAGTTAAAAACATACTATAGTTAAATATTTATTTGGTGCTGCGATTCATTCCGCTAGAATACGCTGTAGTCTATGTAGACCAATTAGTTAACCATTTTAACAGTGATATATGGTTGAGAAAGAATTATTGTTTTTGCGTTATAAAACAAACCGCTTCAGCCAAATTCATGAAATTTGGAACACTGCCGTAGGAAAATACTAAATTCCTGTTTGTTCCGACAATCGATATCAAAACCCTCTGCATGAAATTTTAATTCAAATGACTTAGGAAAACCATAAAATTGTGCAATCTGATGTATTTTCTGTCTTTGGTCTTGTACCTCAGATAATGTGGAACAGAAGTGCATTCGAAGTACCTGTTACTTTGCATGTTATTGAAGAACACTAGTTGCTGAATGTGTGATGATGCCCCCAAAAATCAAATTCTTGGATCGGGGGGGACTGATTTTTTTGAATTCCACTAATCGTGGAATGCTTAGGTAGCGATTGTTTTTTCAGGCAGTCAGTAATCTGATATGTGAATTTTATGTATGTATTTCGTAGTTGGTAAATAAAACTAAAAAGCTATTGAAATAAATCTCTATTAAATAATAATAATAACGTTTATTGCTTCCAACAAAATTACAATTATGATAGAGAATAGTTTCAATTCAAGCATTTGAATTCAGTTTGCATAAAGAAACTGGTATCAAAAAATAATGAGCACACTTTATACATGAGGCTCGCTCACATACACACACACGCCAATGCACAGTCACACTTACAAACAAATTCAATGAAATGGCAATGAAAGATGTAACACGAAACAGATATCATTTTAATAAACACATTTTTTTAATGAAAATACACTTTCAGTGATTTTGATAAGCTGTTATAGCAGATGACGCCTTCGTATAAAATCGATTTTTTTTTATAGAAATTTATGTGAATTTTGCCAAAAATAATTTTCTCTCCTTGTTGAATGATCGTGATCATTCGAACTTGGTGCTGTTTTTGGGAACATGAATGAATATTAATGTTTTATATTTGAAAATGGAAATAATCTCTAGAAATCCTCTAGGGTTATGAAGGTTAAGTTGGTTCTTTATGATCTAGATTGAATACATATTTAAGGATTTTATTTTGAAGAATTCGAATGAGGTATTTTATCATTTTCCATTATTTTTTTCTGAGTATTGATAGGCCTTTGAATTACAAATATAAACAACATTGAAATATGCCCTCCATTGATGTTTCTCGACTGTCACTAGTGAAACTGTGAATTATATAATATTTGAAACTGAAATATATTTCAAACTTCTTTCATATATTTGATAATTTTCAGCTGATCCTGTTATGAGTGTAGTAGCAGATGATGATATTTTCCTGAACGGCATTAGTGATGCTTCTTCTAAACGTGTTTCAAATGATAACCCATTGCGAGATTTTGACTTGTCTGATGACTTGTCAGAATTTTTGAATACAAAACAAGATTCTGAAGAGAAAGATTCGGAAGAGAAAGACTCTGTGTCCAATCAGAACGATGATTTCAAGCTGAGGATAGATAACGACACGATTACCCAAAATTTAGTGGACCTAGCAAGGTCTAGCAAGGAAATAGACAAACTATATTGTCTTCTCGATGATATATCTACAGAAAATTGTGCTGGACCTACTCAAGGCACTCGGTCGTGGGATCATATCAAAGAGGCAGATCCAAGCCCACAAAAAGTTATCAATTCACCCAATTATTCATCATTTTTGCCCCATACTCACCTCTTAGAGACCGATCGAAGCCCTCAAAGAGATATTAGTCAATCCGACAATCATTGTGAAACACCAACATTTAATATGTCCCATAATGACCTCTTCAACTCTTTCGGTGTTATACCTCCTGAACAACAATTCTGTGATCCATTGTCCTCCAGAAAATCTGGTGCATTGGATCCAAAAAACGTATCAGGAACACACACCAGTGATTCTAAAAACGAGTGCCCTACACCTTGTGCAAATATGTCAGATGTTGGTAAAATTTGCTCTACATCAGTTATTAATACAAGTGATTCCAAAAAGGATTCCTCAACTGATCCGGATAAAGTGAAAAAAGGAAAGAGGAGTATTATAATGAAAACAGAGAAACGTCAGAAAAGCGTTCAAATAGATATGCTCCCCACTAGAAGTTATAGCAGAACCAAACCTGCTAAATGGATTAAAAATCCCAATCAAATATCCAAAAATGTTTACAAAGAGGCCCAGCCATCGTCAGTAGATGTACAGGAGTCCAAAGCAGATCCCCTGAATAATTCGAAAGAAGTTGTTTCTACTGATAATCTCTTGGAACTGTCCTTCACGTCTCGAGTCCCTCCGGAAAAAGCTACCAAAACTTACCCAGAGGTCGAGCCTACCAAAACCGACAAGGTTGAAGAACAGGCTGCACAACCAACTGTCAAATCCCAATATCTAAAGTTTGAGGTAGAAGATCCTGTTACAGAACCACCCCACAAAATGTTGAAACTTCAAACTCGAAAGGTGAACGCAGGAATTCCTGCTATAGAAAAACCACAGAAAATGTTGAAACCTTCGAGTAATCCAGCGATGCACCTACATATGAAAGAGAAGCCTTTGGATGTTTTGAACATCGGTAAAACTGGGTCATTCTCGAAGGTCGTAGAACTTGCTGAAATAGGAAAGAGTCCTCAGGCTCATGTGAAATCATCTTTGAATGATGATACCAAAATATCTTTCAATACAACTAATACCACCAATAAATCGAAGGCGCCTGACACAACTCCGAAAACAGAGGCTTTCGTGCCGAGTATTTCAGAAGGTGTGAAATCTCGCAAAAGAACACCAACTAATCTGTACTCGACAAAAGCATATTTAGAGGAAGCAAAAGGTTCTTCCCATTCGAGACCTAAACGAGGAAAGACTGTAGACTCGCCAGGGTCTGTAGCAGAGGTAGTTGAAAATAAGCGTTGCTACAGTAGGAACTCCTCTCGAACGTCGCAGGAGACAACTCCAGAACCTATTGATCCACTGAGGAATCGTTCGAGGACAGTTGCGAAAACATCACATGATGTTCACCCTAAACATGCTGTTGTGAACTATTCAATCGAGCAAATTTTGAGCAAAGATAACGAGGCCGCAAATAAAAGACGTTCTAATGAATATGCAGTGGAAAATTCCAGGGATCGTGAGCGTCGTGATTTCAAAAGGAGCGCATCCAACACAAGAGATAAACCTGCAGAAGGAAAAGCAGTCGATCACGTTCCAGAAGATCCATTTGATCGACTCCTCAAGCAGGAGAGTGTAAATCCTTTTTTTTCTCACGGCAAATATGCGAAAGAAAAAGAAAAAAACGGGCCAGATTCTACATATAGAATAAAGGAAAGAAGCTACACTAATGAGAAACCGCATCGAGAAAGAGAAGAAAATAAGTCCAAATATGCCACTTCTCACGATCAGAGGGCACGTGACAGGGATTTCAGAGGAAATTACCCTAAACGGCATCCCAACTATCAGGGACTTGGTGGTAGGGATACACATTTCCGATTAAGTAGTAGTTATTATCCCTCTACGGGGTCCAACAGACAAAGCAGCTCCAGGCCGTCAAATCGGCATTCGGGGAGTGTTTCAAGGTTAGTTGGGAAATATATTGAAACAATTTTAAATACACTTTTAGTATAAAAAAAAATGAACGAATACTCATCCATTTTATCACAAATAATATGAATTGAAACGATAAAAAATACATAATCTCATTCATGACATCTGACTATAGGTGAATCCAAAGTATTGTTTGTAAAATGTAGTAAATAGAACAAAGTTATTTGTGAGCATATCTCCATCTACCAATTTCTAAATATTTGAGAAGTACTCTTGGTTTTTGAGGTCAACATGAACTCTGTGAAACATGCGGCCCGAAACAAGAGTAATAATTACCATTGTGCGAGTGCGGACTTGTAATTAGTTCTCAAATCAACATTGTTCCTTAGTTCAGTGCTAGGAGTCCTAGTAAATTAGGTTGTTGAAAAAATCATCAAATCGAAAAGAAATCGTTGATAAATCATCATCAATTTGCTTCCATGAAAAATTGTTTCACTATTCAAGCTATCACAAATCTGTTGAATGATGCAGTTGAGGGCTATGAAAATAGTAATAATGAAGTTTATTCAAAATTCATAAAAAAGAACATATACATCAATTTCTAAAAAAGTGAATAAACGGTTCAATTATATGAAGTTAAAAACTTGTTGCGAGAAAATCAGTGATAAGAATATCACACGTATGTATATGTTTTAAAAATTTGTAGATATCAATAAAATCATATTAAAAAATAAACTTATTCACTTAACTGAAGTGAAAGATTTCATAAAATAAATTTCAAAGAAACTCTTGAATCAATTTTGTGATATGTAGTTTCAACGATGATAATGACTTGATCATTTTAATACGATTTGAAATCAAATCACAGTAGAATGGCAATAAATATTGTGATTTTTTTTAGACAATGTTGATGTTACTATATTTTTCAATGTGATATTGTTTTTATTCCTTGTATTATGAATATGATTATTGTAATTTATATTCACTTTGTCTATGGATATAAATAATGATGTTATATTCGAATAATTGTCCTATGTCCAATTTGTGTGATTCTTTGTACAGATTTTCACTTGGATACAAATAACACTTATTTTATTATATATGATTTTCGAAAATCGTTTCTGAACAACTTCAAGATTTCTATGGTGGGATTTAATGGCTCCCCCCCCCAAGCCACAACTCCGTAATTCAATTGGGACTGTATTAATGAATAATAAAGAATGTTAAGCATACACCCTAAGGAATTGAATCTGTTCATTACAATCATGAGATCTCAGATTCTCTCTTCATTAGGTACAGGTTACCACGGAAGTCGGTATTGGGCTTTATTTTGTTATTGATCCATGGCTATGATTTATTTCTATATATGAAACATGTAAATTGCATATTGTATGCTGATGAAGCCACATTCTCGAATTCTGATACCAATAGTCTGAGTGAGACTGATTCGGAACTATGGCAAAATACTAGTGAAAATCGAGCGATCCCGCTTACCATAAATCACATATTGAATCAGAACTCATCACTTTATTTATTAGCCTATAAATATATCAAAAATCAAAGTCATGTAGATGCGGGCTCTAAACATTTTTCTAGACAATTTTCCTTAACATATTCGGTAGGCTTTGATATTCTTTTTTTGTTCCCACGGTATCAATCTCTGGGGGAACTGCTCCCTCAGTCCATTATACCCTTTGGATGTCAGAAAAATCAATTGGAATTCTGACTGGGTTAAGACCCAGAGATCATACAGAGAATATTTCAAAATATGTATGAGCTATGCTATGAATAAGCAGAAATATTACAAGACCCATGTTACTACCCACAGTATGGTATCTAACTAAACTACGAATTTGAAAGCGTCGCTGGCTTATTACCACGAAGAAGAACCAATTGATAAACCACTCTTTCCCCCCTATCGGTCCAGTCAATAACGAACTTAGCAGTTGACGAACTTGTGAGAAATTGCCTAGAAGTGATCCCAAAGGCGAATTTCCATAGTTTTCCAGTTATACGGATTATATCAATTGCAAGTGTTCATTTGTTTCGAATGATCATTTCACCCATTTTCTCTGAGGATTATGCGAATGATACCTTCTAGTTTTACTGGAGAACATATAGGCTTGTATAGAATCACGAACGGCTTCGATCCCCAATGAAACTTTAGTTTTTTTCACTTCCAGCGGATGAGAAAATAACTCATTTGCATTTTTATCAACAAAGCTTAGTTGTTCATTAGGATGGCAATGGGTAAGGTTGAAACCTTAAAAGTGAAAATTTGATGTAAACCAAACTGACGTCACTCTCACCTGACGCCCGTTTCGCTAAGAAGATTCTGAAAATGGCAATCTTGTTAGTGTAATGGATCTCTAGGGGAAGTTTCAACCTTGGTAGTATCAGTATTAGGTATACCTATAAAATTCTTCATCGTGATGACCTCCAAACTTGAATTTTCAAACTACAATTTATTTTTGAATCAATATCAATCGAATAACTAGTCATAGTAACAACACCGTTTTTCTTGAAGAGAGAACTACTCTGAGACTGGTATTGAGTGCTTTATCCATTTAAGAGAAACGTCATCTGCTCGGTTTTGACACAAAGACTCGAGTATCAAATCTAATTGAAGTGATGAAGAGCACAACAGGCCGGACAGCAAAAGCTGGTCACTCAAATTGCCAAATGCTGAAATCTCATACCAAAATCGAAAACTTCAGCATCCGCAATTACTGTATCCGCACACTCAATCCTAGACAGCTGTTTCGACACGCCATAGGGTTCCTCAATGGGACTGAGCAGAGATTGCAGACAGTGCAATTTGAACCTCTAGTCACTGTTTGAACGTCATTATTTTGTGGTGGATCAATATTTGTTCCGTAGTTGTCTGGGCTTGTAACCTACCACAATCTGAAAAAATAAGAATTTATATTGGAATCTATACAAGTGTAGAAGGGCAGATTTTCAATCTACCCCGAAAAGTTGCTGCGTCTATTGAAAAAACAGTTCTATCTGGATAGAACAAGTCCAGTTAGTCATCAACTTCTCGTATAACTCAAATTTTGTCTATCAAAAATAATAAGAACTAATATATATAAGAAAATACTTATCGTTATTGTTTCGGGAGCGGATTTAGTTTCCGAAACGTTAATGATAAGTCCTTTAGGGAGATACTCTAAGAATGGTGAAGACGTCGGAACCCGTACAAAAGAAACGCCATCTTATGGATTTTGACACAAAGATTCAATTTCAAGTCTAATAAAAGGAATTGAGTTGTTCACAAGAAGGTGGACAGCATAAGTTGTTATTATCGACCTGCTATTAGCAAGAATAGGCTTAGGTCATTCAGATTACAGGATGCTTCATACCTATACCAAATTAAAAAACTTCGAGATACGATTTCTTTCAATTTTTGTTAGCGTGCGAGGTACGTTCTTGCTATGAAGCCGCTTCACGGTCTATGCCTGTATTGTTGGTAGTAGGTAGATATTTTTTATATATTTTAAGCTACATTCAAAGGGCTATGTACATGCTTTGTCCACGATATTTATTCTTAATCACATTGAAGTGAATTTATTATTATTACTTTTATTTCTAAGTTCAGTAAGTCGCCTCGGAGCACTACGGTACTCAGAATATTAACCGTAGCTTGGCCGAGCAAGGCTCTGCCTTCTGGATGCATTCGTCAGATTAGTTAAAAATGTTTTTTCATAACGCCAACTATGCTTTCAAGTATAGTCAAGCACAAATAATGCCATGTATTAAGACTAGGTTCATATCTAGTGAATTTTCATATCATAATTGGTTTTGGATGTATACTTCCTAACTTGTATGAAACGCCCATGAAAAATTCACCCTTCGCCTTAGTTCAATCAATAATAGTAATTATTATTATTATATATTAATTTCAGTCGACCAAGTATACCTCAACACCTGCAATGGGTACCTATACAGCACAAACCGGAAAATTTTTTTTCTTCAACTGAGGAAGTGGCCTGGGCAGAAAACTTGGTCAAACAAGGTTTATTACCACCTTCAGATGAATCGAGTGTCCAATTCTTCCCAAAGAATAGTAAGTAGCAACCATTTTGAAATATTTTCAGTTTTTTTTACTGTTCAGTTCAAAGTCTAGTTTCAGTATGTTATAATTTCGGAACTAACAGATTGAACTATGAGACATGTAATAAATTAGGTATATGTAAAAAAGTATAAACTGACTTTGATGAGGCATCTGAATAAAATCTTTGTAATTAATAGTATTGAAGATATTGACCATCTATATGATTGAAAGAAATCTATTCCTGTTTAACCCGTAAAAATGCTCCATTACAGTAGTCAGGAAAATGCATCAGTATTAAATCAAAAGCAGAAATTTTCGGCCGTTTTGCTTTCATAATCAACACATATTTTTCAACAATGTTGGTTCAGAAGTGATATTTGGAAAGTCGCTAACATCGTGCCGAGGCGATTGTATCACTTAAGATTAGGGTAGGAAATTATTTCAAATATGGTCGCCCTTTACTGAAAATTGGGAAGCACCACCATGTAATTGAAAAAGTGACAAGGAAAATGTGCAGTTTCTTTCTAAACGTTTGATCAAAAGATGCCAGAGAAAATAATAATAGATTGAATAATTCATGGAATATTTCTCAACTGATAAATGATGCATCGAATGTGGACTTCGGAATAGATATACCAGAAAATTCAATTGTAAAATCCGATGTTACATTGAAATCTTATACACGCAACTCTGACAGTTTTGGAAAAATGTTTCCTTCCGTGTTAACATGAAACTCCTGAATGCATTCTGGAGTTCTACAGTTCAATAGTTTTTGGGACTTGAAGCTTGTACTATATTGAGTTTAATCTATAATGCTCATATTTTTTGTTCATGAAACGTGTTATCATTGACCCAAGATACTTAAAACCCTGGTGCATTGACTTATTCCTGACAAATCGTAAGCCCAAATTCTCGATATCTTTCTTTTCTTGATTTTGAACAATTTCAACTGAAGAAATCCCTTCCGACTTTGACAGCAGAGACGCGTTTCAAGAATCTGGTAACTACACATTTCCTGCGCGTCCAGCGACACTTTGTGGGTTATCGATTATGGGTTGCGTTCATAAATCAACATTGATGAACAATATTGAACAGAACTTCTTAATAATTGATGCTATATAACTATGTGGTAGCTACAGTGGAAGCATCCTATTTTCGTTTGAATTGAATAACATTTCTAGTCTACAGATATTACAAAATCGAGGACTTCGCATCATATTGAGATGTAACCGCAATACAAATATCAATTTCATGTTGAACTCTCTACACTGGCTGTCAGTGTCACAGAGGCTGTATCTAATAAAAATGACCTTCATTTAATTTTTTTAAAATGATTCGATGCCAGAATACTTGGATTCATTCGTTGTCTTCAGATCTCAAGTTCATAGCTATCAAACTGGAGGAAATACTGAACAACAACTTCACTTACCCAAGTACAATCTGGCCAACACAATGAGATCTTTATTTTATAATGAGTATAAAAGAATGTAATGAACTACCGATATGCATAAAAGAGTCTAAAACTATAAAACTGTTCTTATAAATTAGGTAAGATCTAATCGATAATATACTTGTTCATTATTTAACAGTTCAAAACTATTTTTATCAATTATTCATGTGATTATGTACTAGTATGCTATTTATATACGTGTGTTTTCTACATTCATTCGTTGATTGTGTTTAATTATATTTATGACTTGTAATTAACCAATGTATGTATATTAGGATTATTTCCTACTAAATCAAGATCATTCATTCATATATTATCGAGATTGATCGTAGATTCCCCAGTATTAGCACCACAAGCAATGCAAAAAATGCTTAAATTCACCAAAGGTTTGTTTCGTAGTTTTTTGGGTTTGTAACCTACCACAATCTGAAAGAATAAGAATTAATATTGGAATCTATACAAGTGTAGAAGGGCAGATTTTCAATCTACCCCGATTCCAATATCAATTCTTATTTTTCAGATTGTGGTAGGTTACAAACCCAAAAAACTATGAAACAAATATTGATCCACCACAAAAGAATGACGTTCAAACAATTACCAGATATAAAAAATACACACAACAATAGTAGCAGTAACAATTAAAACGTGGAAAGAAACAAAAACAAGAATAAGTGAAATGGTATAGGAACAAAACTAAATATAATATTCAGAACAATGAATTGAGTTTTCGGAACTTTTAAACGCATTCATATTTCAAATACTTCAAATTGGAATACTTATCTGTAAGAGGTTAGCTTTCTATTAGGCGGCTTTGTCTACGCAAATTCTGTGTACTAATTCTAGGGTTCGGGGGGGGGGGGGGCTCTTACAGGAGAGCTAAGGAATGCGATTATAAATTCGTTTTAATGACGCAATAAGTACCAAAGAGTAGACACTTGTATCAGTTCGTTGAAAAATATGCTACCAACCACTTGTAGTATTTTTGTATGTAAACATAACAAGTACCTATAGTTGAATGAAATTGAAATTCTCAGTTGATGAAAAACTTCTGAAAATGCAAATTGGGACTTATATCTCGTGCTACCGTTCTATATATATGTGGACATGTGAAAGTAAACAACTTTCTTTGTCAGTGGGCGAAAATAACTCATTTCGACCCCAAATCACTTTGATTTCTCAGATCGAGATTTGACCGAACAAAAGCATACCGTATAATTGACTATTGAAACCTGTTGCAAAGAAAAACAGGGAATTCAAATCAAATAAGGCAATCGAATCCGAACAAAATGTTTGAGATGAATTTCTGGGCACAGATCAAAAATTAAAGGTTTGATCGATCAAAAGAATAAAATTGTGGGAAAAGTTGAAAAATTGAATATGAAATTCTTAAATCATCTCCTCTCACTGTGTTGAGAGATGTCACATAGAGGGGTCATAAATTGATGCATGGGTAAAGTGGAAATGATTGAACTGTACCTTTAATTGATGTAGACTTTTGGGTAGGTGTATAAAATCTTACAAATATACTTGTTAGTTCCATATCCTATATTCATTTGGATTCTCGTCTTTGATTCAACTTCTTATACAGAATATATCTGGTTCTCCAACCATGAGCATCTTGCAAAGGAGAGAAGATGGTTTTCAATTGAGCAAAGTTGAGAATTTATGTGACCCAACAACCGTTCAGAAATTCAAAGGATTTCAGGAGATATATCGTTATGAAATTTTGTAGAATTGTTTTTATTTTTCTTGACTATTTGATGAAACAAATAGAAACGGATCTCATATTTTTATTGCCATTTTTCTCCTCAAAATGCTGGTGCTTTCTGATTTTCACTAAATGGTGACAGTATACACACTCTCAAATAGTGATATTGAGGGCTAAAATTGTCTCGACAAGATGTTCACGACTTTCCAAATATCTCTTCTGAACTGAAACTGTTTTGAAATTTTTTCGTGCAACTGGACGCAAAACAAGCATTCCGCAGCAGCAACGAGGGCCGCAAAATAATATTTTACCCCCGGCAATTTTTTTTACGGCCGTTGCCCAGAGTAACTGCCGGCAAACTGAAAGTCACTACATCATTTCACATTTCTGAATTATGACAATGAAAATGTGTTTTGAAATGTCATATCGGTTTGTATTGCTGAAAATTCCATTTCCATGGAAACAATGTGATATTGATATGTGATATTGAGTTTACTTTTCTTTATTCGCTTTGAAACGCTGTCTTTTCAAACATCATAATGTTTATTGGAATTTGGCTATGAACTATCTATTATGGCAATATGAACTGGTATTAATAATTAAAGCGGGAGAAATTAATTTTAGGGATCTATCGTATAATCATAAAAACTGAACCTGTTTTCAAGTCTAGTCCATTCATTTGAATTATGTATCGTTGATTATGAAATATATATATTTTTTGTTTCAGATTCGAGAGACAAATAGTAGGAGTTCGATTACTTTAGTTCTAATCTGTGTATGTATATAATGTATATAAATTGTTTGAAGTGGAATTTTGTTACTGTAAATACATTGAGATTGAATACATATGTAAATAAGCATAATGCTTTGTTAGCATTATATACGAAACTGAGGATAAGCGACATTGTGATCAAACAGTTTTCGAAACAGTTTTGAATTTTTTTCGTGAAACTCTTAGTTCAAATTTCCATATTAACTCCTACTGTTGATGTTTTCATATCTCAGAATATTTCATTGTGATAATTTAGATAATTGCTCCTAATGCGGTATCAGTAACACTTCTCATAATTGTATATCAGCGAAATTTTAATTGTAGGACATATTTTAAGAGCTGGCCATTTTTGTAAATATGAAACATTTTTTTTATTTCCATATTTATTTTATTCTATGCCGAACATGTTAAGTTAATATAAATGCAACAAATGTTATGAATTTTTATTCGAAAGTTCCTACCTACATCTGGCTTTTTTCTTGAATGTTTTCTAGAAGATATCACAGGTTCTTCAAATAAACTCAAATTTCGATTGCTTTCAAGCGGTAGTAGTTTTATGATTTTTATCTACACCCGTACTCTAATAATACACTTAAATGCCCACAACCCGTTTTATAATGAAATCCATTACGATACAGATTTTCATTACGATACAGATTTTCAACCAATAGAAACCCATTATTTTTCAATCAAGCATGATGTGCAAGCTTTGCATTTTGACGTTTGTCAAGTCAAAATCGGTAGGTATTGAATTTTTGAAGAATTTAGTCAACTTTCGATAATCGAATGAAAGTGGTCTTCTAGCAGTGATATAGAAGAATTACGAGCGACTCTTCCACAGATGTCTTAGACAAGAAAAAAATACAATCGAAAGGATAATATTTTTTATTTGACATATGCAGCACATATGTTTTTATTTTCGACCAAATCGAATGAGCTCTCATGTCTGAGTGGTCAATGGCGCGGGAAGTAATTAATCACGTCTGGGAAGTAATTAATCACGTCTGGGTCTTGATAATTCCTTTGAATCTGGTTTATTTCTCAATGAATGCAAAATTGCCAGTGTCTCCAATTTTCGAAAATGGAAAGGGAGATGAAATGAGTAATTACCATCCAATTTCAGTTTTGCCAGTGTTTGCAAAAATAATTGAGGATATAATGAATAATAATAATAATAAAGTTTATTCAAAATTCATAAAAAAGAGCATATACATCAATTTGTAAAAAGGTGAATAAACAGTTCAATTATACCCGCGAAGTTAAAAACTTGTTGCGAGAGATACGAATTACATTTTTATGTATAATATATTTGATAAATTCGTAGAATTCAACAAATAATATTGAAAAATTAACTAATTTTTTTAACTGAAGTGAGCGATTTCATGAAATAAATTTCGACGTGATTCTTGAATCCATTTTTTAATCTGTAGTTTGAAAGATACTAATGACTTGATCATTTTTATATGATTTGGAATCAAATCATAGTAAAATGGCAATAAATATTTAAAAATTTTTTGAGACATTGTTTTTTTAACTCTATTTTTCAATGTGATATTATTTTTATTCCCTGTATTATAAACATGATTATTGAAATTTATATTCAATTTGTGTTTATGGATATAAATCATGATGTTATATCCGAATAATTGTCTTATGTCCATTTTATGTGTTTCCATGTACAGATTTTCACTTGGATACAAATAAGACTTATTATATATTATTTTCAAAAACCGTTTCTGAAGAACTTCAAGATTTCTAATGTGGGATTTCATGACCTCTCCCCAAGCCAGAATCCCATAATTCAATTGGGACTGTATTAATGAAAAACAAAGAATGTTAAGGGTTTTTACGCTCATAAATGTTTTGAGATACTTGAATTTTGATAATAAACTTCGTAATTTCTTCAAAAGGAACGCTATGTGTTTGTCCCATTTCAGATGTTTATCAATTATAACACCTAAGTACTTGATACTATCAGTTTTTTCAATGCTAGTATTATCATGAAGTATTAGTGGTCCTAAGTCCGGTAGGGAAATATTATAAAATGAGAATATTAGATTCATGAAAAATTTATTTAGTGGACAATATGGTTTTCGTAAATCTGGTGATACAGAGGCAGCAATTTTGGAAACAATTTATTATATTCAGCTCCAACTAGATACAAAAAATATATGTGGACTGCTGTCACTTGATTTACATAAAGCTTTTGATATAGTCGATCAAGAAATTCTTTTGAAAAAACTTGAAACCATTGATATCAGAGGTAATATCTTCTTGTGGTTCGAATCCTATCTCACTAACAGACAGCAGTATGTTTGTCTAGGAGTTGAAAAAAGTTCTTTGGAAAACATTATTTGTGGAGTTCCACGGGGCTCTGTGTTGGGACCAATTTTATTTCTTATCTATATCAATTCAATTTCAAAACTGATTCTTCTGGGATCCATCAAACTCTCTGCTGACGACACAACTTCAATTTACAAATCAAAAGATACAAAGTCAATTAAATCATCTATGACATATGACTTGAAACAAATATCATCCTGGTTACACTATCACTTATTGAGTCTCAATTATGAAAAATCGACACATGTTTTTAACAAGTGAACATTTCAAAATTGACCACTCTGACCCACTTGAATTTTAAAATTATTCGACAAAATTCTCTGAAACTACCAAACTTCTAGAACTTCACATAAATCAAAATATTTCTTGGGCAACACACATCGAAAAATTACGCAAGAAAATTTCACCTTTACTTGAAGTCCTATTCAGAATAAGAAAGAAATTTCATTCGAATATTCGAGATTAATAAATTTCTGTTTGGTATATTCTATCTAATCTATAATATCTCACATCTAATTGGGCAACGGCAACCGCATCAATATTGAATCCGCTGAAATATTTACTTCATAAAATTATTAAATGTATTTATGAATTGCCTTACAGGAAGCCTGCTGTCAATCTTTATAAACAATGTAATCTACTTGACATTACTTTTATATACCACATGAAAACTTTTATTCACTGTGTGGAACATAGGATGAAACACTATGCAATACTTGTCAATGATTCGGGAAGAAAACAATTTTTCATGAGGAAACAAGCCTCTACAATAAAGAATAAAACAAATATTCATGGGGATGCTTGAAGACTGGCTTTAAATCAAATATTCAAAAAATTAACAATTTGTTCAGGCCAGCCTCAACTCACCTACACTGTAGGTTGACGGACTAACACCTATTAGAAAACAACTACTCCCCTGGCTAATACCACGAAGGGCATTGGATTACATCCAACAGGTGTTAGTGTGGGATTCTTCACAGAAGAAATTCCACATATACTCTTGGCGATACACCACCAAATCAATTCTGGTGGTGTATCGCCAAGAGTATATATCCTCTTTATAATAGTAGTAGGTATAGATTAATGTTTCATGTTAAACATCAACATATGTGAAGTCGATGATTGTCATTCTCTATTTTTAATTGTATGTCGGCGTTCCCCTATGTTCAAAGTAGTATGTTGTATTTATTATATTAATATTGTGTAGTCAAATCATTTGATTTGCGAAAAAAATCTAAGTGAAGTTGGAATGAGAGGTATAAATGTGAAATGTTGATGAAGAATGGGTGTATATTCCTGGTTTTATTGTGCAAAAAGAAAGTGAAATGTTTCGAACAAATTGAAGAGCGATATAAATGTTGGTTGGAGGTTATCAATGAATTGAAATATTGTTTTTCTTTTTGTGAATGAATTTGCAAAAAAATTACCTTCCATACCAATCCCACGATTGCAAATACTTCGACATCATCATCAGAAGATGATTAAATAATATGCCACTCTTCTGATGATGCTAATTCGATAACGAATACGAGTTTTTTCCAGTTGTGTTGCCATTATTATCATGGTACAAGAACGGGTGTCGTCCATTAGTGAAATATAGGTTATAAAAGTTTTATAAAGGTTTATAAAAGCTTTTCCTGAATTTTTCGATAGTTGATCAGAAGGCTTTCGTGTTTTCAAAATTATCCAATTCAGCAATTGAATTTTGTTCATAGGATATTCGGAACTTCATTATTTTTTTATAATCTGAATCACAGGGCAGAAAATAATTTTGAGCCTGCAGGGAAAAATTAATATTTTTATTAAGTTTCCAGTACCTTTTTCAGTTCATATTTATTCAAATGACAATCTTTATCGTACCATGCTTCCTGCTTATGATAATCAAGACGTTCTTCAGAATTTTTTATGATGTTTGACCTCATGTTTATGCTAACTTTCCTGTTATCTTCGCAGAAGTTATCGTGAATAACATCAAAATTAGTTTTTTGAGAAAAAGCAACTTTATTTGAATGGTACATTCTAACTTGTACCTTGATGTTTACTTGTTTTGCTATTTGAGTGCCATTACATGCTATTACGCTATCAATTTCTAGTTCGGGAGAACACTAGTATAAAATAATAATAATAATAATAATAACATTTATTGCCCAACAGTTTCCCATTTACAGAGCAAAACTAACATACTTGAAAAATGATTACTATTTGATATAAAAAAAACTATAAGAAAAAAAAATATAATTTCACATATGCTACAACAAAAAATATCGATATTAGTAGAAAGCTTGTTCGCATTACGACACATCAGATTGATTGGTGATTTCAACATTAAGTTGGTTTGCGCCCTTTTGCATAAAAAAGTATTGATGTGCCTTGAATATATTCTTGGAACAAAGATATCTATTTCTGATAATAGCACAGGACACTCCAACTTGCCATTCAATAATTTATATAAAAATAAAACAGATGCCTGATTTCTTCTTTTTTCTAAAGCTACAAAGTCGAATCTGCATAGTAGATCAGGGTAATTACAGTTTCTTGGAGGATAGGTTCCGGTGATTCTAAAAGTAAGAAATTAAAAAAAAAAATTTGGACTCTATCAATTGCTGATGTATATTGATGGTATATGGGATAACATATAATGGATCCATATTCTAGTTAAGGCCTCACCAGACTGAAATACAGAGAGGTAAAGGTTAGCATATTATGAAAATTTGTGCAGTTCTTCACTATAAAGCCGTATGCACGATAAGCTGAATTAATAATATGATTGATATGGTAGTTGAAGGTCAGTTGATGATCAAAATAGACTCCTAGATCCCTAATATTCTCAGTTCTTTCCAATATAATGTTTTCAATGTTGGAAGGAAATTCTAGTATGTTGAATTTTCGACTGAATGTAACAATTTTTCATTTTGATATATTAAGTGGAGGCTATCCATAAGACACCAATTTTGTAAAAATCAATCTCCTTTTGCAGTTTGTTACAATCATCCAAACTATTTATAGATGTATACAGTTTCAAATCGTCAGCAAACATCAGTCTATTGCGAGTTATTGAGTTGCAAAGGTCATTAATAAACAGTAAAAACAATAAGGGACCAAGGTTGGATCCTTGCGGAACTCCGCTGGTTGCTAAATACACATCTGAAGAAAAGCCACGATAATATACGTATTGATTACGTCCGCTGAGGTATGATTCCAAAAGTTGACAATAAATTTTATTGAAACCCACGAAGAAAGTTTACAAATGAGTAACTTATGGCTGACTCTATCGAATGCTTTAGAGAAGTCCGTGTACACCACATCGACTTGCCCTCTACGGTCTAACGATTCACACAAATATTGATCAAAAACAGCTAAATTACTGATGGTGGATCTAGAATTCATAAAACCATGTTGATGATCAGATATTATATGTCTAGAGGATGATAGATACGACTATACAGAATTGCTTGGCAAAGTTGTTAAGGATTGAGATAGGCCTATAGTTATTGATTTCATTTCGATTTTGAGTTTTATGAATTGGACAAACTTTGTCAGTTTTCCAATGTTCAGGAAAAACTGACGTTCTCAAGATAAGATTGAAAGGAATTTGTAGGGGATAAACTAGTGCTCTCAGACAATCTTTCAATAGAAAGGATGGAATTTTGTCTGGACCAGAGGTCATCTTATTTTTTAATTTTCTTCCAGCTTCTAATATTTCCATCTCTGTTATTGGTTCCACACCAACATCTATTGAGCTATTAGGTTCGAAATTAAAAACAACGTTTTCTTCGTCAACTTCAGGTGATGAATAGGCGTTTTTAAAAAATCTACTAAAGAAATTAACAATTAGTTGTGGACTGTTATAGGATTCACCCTCATAAACCATTTGGTTTGGAATTCTTGTACTATTATTTTTATCATGAACAAATGTCCATAAATTTTTAAATTAACTATTAGTTCGTTTTCAATCTGGGAAGGTTGTGCCTGCTGGCCAACTAGCGGTCAGAGGGACACGGGGATGTCGAACCTCCAAAGTGCAGTACCTTTAGGAGTCATCATTTGCTGGAAAGGGTATACTTCTCGTGTACTGGGTCGCTCACTCAGCCCTTATACAGATGTGCGAAACGAATAAAGGTTCATGGGAATTTCGAGGCAAAGTTAGGTCAGCCATCCGTCACAGTTGTCAAGATTAAAATAATAGGTTTGCTCGCAATGGATCAATGCGATTGAACTACTTTTTCAATCATTTACGGTGGTTCAACTCAATAGTTGATAGTCCCTCGAGACCAGATCCTCCAATTGTTACCTGATCCACTGTTGCCACGTTCACACTGCAACACTGCATTGTAAGGTACTTTATTATTTGTATCTTGGAGTTGACAAATAGACCGACAATATATCCTATGTCCAATTTAAGTTTACATCGATTGTGGATTTCGATAAAAATTCTGCAAGAGATTATCAAAACTGAACTTCGAAGATCAAATAATGATACTGCGAGATAAGTTTCATTTTTTGACTTAGGTACATATTTTTTCGGAAATATAACAAGCTGAAGTTATCAATGTTTTCTCACCAGGAACTATTATCGTTTGACCTATGGATTTGTCGAACCGTTGAGTGAAGTAATGAGGAACTTGTTGAAAATTGGACAAGATAAAAATACTGAAACATCATGAAGGTCAAGTGCGATTCCAGATGATTAATCAGTGACTTATAAATGTGGGATCATATAATTATATGATCATTTCTGTTTCATCATATCTGCCTAACATCCAAAAATATGGAGTGGTTATTGACCAGTTTGTTCATAGCTGCAATTGGTAAGTTTTTCATATATATTGTATTTGAGAATTGAATACAAGAAGTTCGATGGAATAGAAAATATAGAGCATACTCCTAGTTGTGGTTCTCGGTAACATAGAGGTGAGGCATATCAAGTGGAAGACCAGGGTATTAATCCTCGCCGGACTACCGTGCTGGGATTCACACGTTGAAAATTAAGACCTCGGTAATCCATTGCTCGCACAAGTTTTGACGTTCCTCAGCTGGTTAACCGAAAAACAATTTCAGATAGACAAAACAATACATTTCACGTATATCTACATCTACTAGCATATGAAGTGACAGAACAGCAAGAGAACGAGTTAAAAAACAGATTCCATTCTTGAAATATTGTGAAAATATTTATACGTTGCAAATGAAAGATCAGTTACTGGGATTTTGAAAGCTGTTTGTCGTCCTGGATACATCCTTTTCAATAACTCCAGTGGTGCTATGGAAAAAGATACTTTGTCATGATAGTTCATTCAGTGGGCTCAATTTTCTTAAGAACATTCAAAAAGTCATAACGATATTATTCTATATGATTTCAGTGATAGATTCATTTCAGAAAAAAATAGATCTTTTATGATTGTCAATTATTCTCAACTTTGGTCCTAGGATATGACTCATACAATTTTCTCTATGGATCTCAAATTGAGATATATCTCATTTATTGAAACGAACGATATCAAAGCAGTATAAGCCGCCTAAATAATTTTCCATATCTTGGTTTTAAATGACTTTTCCAGTGATCATTGATGGTAATTGCCCCTATCGAAATACCCTTTTTCGTGAGTTTGTTCTTGTTGCTCCGATTTTTTTTTTGTATTCTGAATCTCTTTCAATTCTCATAATATGTATCACTACATTTCATACACCAAACATACTGAATGAGCATATATGATTTTTTGAAGGGTTTCACTCGTGGAGAGTTCTTAAAATATTGTCATGTGATAATGGGTTTCAAGTAGGTTTTTTCCTTCAACCTGTCGACGCTTTTCTATGAGCTTGGACGCTTGAAAAGTCGCAACTTTGTGAGCTAAGGATAAACGAGGTCTCACCTTTTAACGTTTTATTCCTAGTTGAGGTGAGTGAAAGTTTGTTCAAAAGAGAACGGTCACCTATTCAGATCATATATAACCACCATGAATCAAGGGCATATTCAAAATTCATTGGACTCTGTATTCGAGAGTGAGTCACGATTTTGCATTATCCGATATTGAAATATAGTTTATTGTTATTTCACTACTGCATGAGTGAGTTGAAATCGCTTTGGAGCAAACCTCGATTGGATAAACCCTATATTTCTCTGAAAAATTCAAATCATCAGATATATTATGATCTTATTGGATTTTATCGAATCACATATGTCATTAATGAATAGTTAAAATGGTGAGGGCCATTTATTCGAGCCTTGAGGAACGCCTAAAACTGTAAAGAATATATTCGATTTGTTGCTTTCATATTCGACATATAGTCGGTGATGACTTAATGATGATTTCAGTAAGTTATGTAATCGTCAAGATATATCATATGCACCCAATTTCAATAATAACTGTTGAACCAAACTGAAATCTGTATAATAACATCAACTTGTCTAATCTTATCTAATGAATTGGATAATATGTATTGGGTGAATGTGCAAAGGTTTGATACAAATTCCCTTATTTTCATGAAAAATCCCATATAAATTATATGAATCCGTATGAAATTTATATAAATCTATGTATGATTGTTCTGATATAAGCATATATCAATCAAATCGAATAAATTATTTTCAGAAAGTTTAGAAAACATAGAAAGAAGGGCAAGAGGTCTCTAATTGAAAATTTCCGATCTCTTTTCACACTGGACGAATTCAAGAAAGTTTCTACATATCGGGATGAATTTTCTTTTGCAACATAATATCAAGAATTATTAATGTGTTTTGATTCGTAATTATTAATTCCATTGTGATTATAATAATCTGATATGAAGACACTCTTGATATGATACGCGATTTTTTTTACAATTGACCCACTGGTGGAAAACCTCTCGGAAAAGAATACCAGGATTCCTTGTTCAGTGTTTTTGACTGTACGAATGATCAGAATCCTTGCGAATCACACCTCAAATTTCTATCAGAGTAGATTCACACTTCTCGTAAAATCGCGATGATTTATCTTTTGACAAGTCCCATGATAACATTTGTAGTGCCGATGTTTTTTTCGAATGGTACTGATAAAGGTTTGGAGAATATAATCAAGCGTGCTGTGGTACTATATAAGCTGTTGAAGATATTATATGTACTAGTGAATATGTTGAGCGGTTTTGTAAATTGTCCTAAGAAAATTTCACCATTGAGTGTCATTCGATCATGATATCACCTGCCTTGTAATTTTTTCGGTTCTTGGGAGAGGGTGTTGTAGCCATAGGCCCCTGGGTGCACTTTAGACCTAGGTTCTTATTTCCCAACCGAATACATCTGAAAAATGAACTCGTGCCAGCAGTGTTATTTCATCAAGAAACTCTTCGATCACTTCATAATATGATACGATCCACTATGAATGTTATATTTTGAGGTTTAGAAACCATCGAAGCCAAGTCCGTTGGAAGCTCAGAAGGTATAACCTTATTGAAAACCGATCAAAACGTTTCCATGTAATAATGAAAAAATATATTTCAGAAATACTCGTATCATCATTTTTTGACAAAATCGATATTTTGGGAGATGTGGAAGATGCCATAATCCACGAATGTAAAACGGAAGATCCAACACTAGAGGTTGAGTTTAAGGTATGTCCTCATTAACTCAGGGCTGTCTTTTCAATATATCAACACTTGAGAAAACTCTTTCAAGTCAATGAGTTGGGGTTTTGAAATGTATTCATCCGTCGAACAGTTGTCCCAATACGAACGGTAACCTCAAAAATTAGTAACTTTTGCGAACTGAGGATTACGGAGTTCTTACCTTCTATCGTATGTTGTCACTTAACGATAACCAACCAGCATTCAACCCATACCAACACTTGCTAGAGCATGACATATGCGGGTCTCACATTTATTCCCAGTTGTGGGATTCAAAAATTCCAGCCAGATGATCGGGCTTCAGTAAGCACCGATTATGAGGTTTTAGTCTGCTCTGCTACAATTTTAACAAATATTTTTCCTCACGGAATACGAAAGTCCTTCTTTTTTCAAATAGGGATATTGACTGTTGATTGATTGTCGAATTAGCTATGAATCAAAGATAATCAGAATATCGCATGATAATTTCATAATAACCTATGGGCAATTTGTTAATAAACGATTACCCACTGAGGTTGCAAGATCATCTTGTGTGTGATGGAAAAAAATTATCGTTCGAAAATGGTTTAAAATGGCATTTCCCGTTAACAAGCTGACGAACGCCAACCCTCAGAAGTCGAAACTTGTGCGAGCAATGGATTAACGAGGCCTTATCCTCTAACGTGTGAATCCCAGCACGGTGGCCTGGCGAGAAATTGAACCACCGCTTGATAGGCGGACGTGCTTACGTCTACAACCTCAACATATGCACATATAAAAGTTTAGAGGTGAGATCTATTTCGGTATCCTCAGCATTGGAAATTATTGCAAATATTGGCAATTTTTTTTTGCTCTATACTTGGATAATAATTCGAGGATAGATTCTACTAAACGATGAACTTATATAATATAGGATACCTCCATACCCGAAGACTAACTCTGGAGGGTAATATTCCTTCAAAAAAACAACAGGTGAATTACTTGAAGTGATACTATACATACTATGTACGCTTATTATCAATCTTTCCATTAGTTGAGTAACAAGTTATGAAAGAACTGGGAGTTAAAATTAAAAGTTTCGCATGGACGTCATATAGAACATATCGAATCAGCAAAAATACTGAAACAATTGTGAAAGGAGATACAATGATTACATGAAATTTTACAGCGATGCTGCCACTTCTCACAAAGTGACAATGAACCTTGTTCATTTGTTTACATTTATCAATGTCAAAACAGAGAGGAGTCGCTACTGAGTAAAGGTCTGAACTTTGTAATCGCATCAAGAAAAAAACAGCTACATTAGAGATAATCAGCGCCGTGAAATCAACAAGTTGCCTTATCCACCAAGTTCAGGCGGAAGAGTTCACATGGAAGATAAGAGAACAGATCGAAACGTCCCAGTAGTAATGGAAGCCGATAGTATGAGACGAAAATACTATCCGACATCCAGGGATACCCCTTCATCGATGGACAGGAAAGTATAACTGACAATGAAGAATTATCTAGTATTTCTCTTGGACAAGGAGAGATTAGATAAGATCAGATTGACACTGATCCCTTCATATAGCTAGCAGCCTCTGGTTTCTCCTTCCCGCATCTTGCGTGTCTCAGACTTGCTATCGCTTCGCATTCACAGAGCACATGTAGTGCGGTTTCGTCCTTTTGTCAGAACCTGCATTGGGTTTCTTCTGCCAGACCAATGTTGCTCATATGTTTCCTGAGCCGGCTATGCCCCGTTAGTAGACCCACCACTACCCTTACAACCTCACGGTTGTAGTTTAGCAGGCCTTCCGTGAAACTGGGCGCTGGTTCCTCTATGAGCTCTTTCCAAGGAGCTTATTCCACCAATGTTTCGATTCAATTCGCCTCCATGAATTCATGGATGTCTTTATACCTGCTTTCGCTACCCCGCAGAAGGAGAGCCGATCATAGCCTTGGGTGCGCCTTCACGGGCTAGAGCATCGGCCTCCTCGTTGCCCTTGTGACCCTCATGTCCGGGTACCCACGCTAGAGTAACTATGAGTGCGCTCAGACAGCTTTCTACCAATCTTGAGAAGATTTGAAATGAGCTGACTGCCTTAATTTCCGCCTGGCTGTCGGAGAAAATAGCAATGGTTTAATTTACGACCTTCTGCCTATTTTATTATTCTCATATTCAGTGTTCGATGGCCGCTACTTCTGCCTGGAACACACAAGGAGAGATTCTCACCAACATCTCTTCATAGCACCTCTACGGGCTCTTCAAAATCCACAGGACGTATGTCCCTCTTGGAACAATCACCAGCTCCAAGGGTTGTAGCCCGCCTAATCGAGAAATTTATCCTTCCATTCCTTCAGTCACTACAAGGAAACTACTAGTCTTCTGTGAATAACTTCAGGCATTCCGTTGAAATCTTGAAAGGAATCCAGCTGGTTTCCAGTCGAATATTATGAAATTGTAAAAGATGTCAAACTGACCAGCTATGGGGTGAACGAACTTGAAAAATTCCTTGGAGTGGATACATTTACAGCTTATCCAATCCATCCTGGCTCAAACTCGGCTAGTTTTACAGTTGCACACTGGTAGTGTTGACCATGACGAGAGAAGAAACACCTACTGGGAATAAATTTCAACACAATGGACACGTATAATAGGTGTTTTTTATCCTAGTATACTTCATAGAGATTGCTGTGCATATACGTCATTATTTATGTGCCAAGATGGATTGGATAAGCTGTACTTTTGAAAATAATGGAAGGATATCTTTGCAATCAGAAAAAAATCTTGAATGTAAAGCGATAGAAAATTTCATTTTGTTTGATTAAAGTTAGACATAAAAATAGTGATCGAATAACAAAAATTCAGACAGAGCCAAATTCTGGTAAAGAAGTTGGGTTTACCATAAAAAATGAAAATGTTCCCCATCAATTCGGAATCAAAAGGCTGATATTCCTGCTATCTTAGAACCGTTAGGAATCATTCGTGATGATGGTAAGAGACCGGATGGAATGTCTCTAATTCCATGGAGCCACGGAAAACCTTTGGTATCGGATTTCACTTGCGTCGATACAGTTGCAGCTTCACATACTGATTCAACATCGAGAAATGCTGGTGGGGCTGCTGATTCAGCTGAAAAATTGAAATTGAGAAAATATTCCAGTTTGAGGGACCAATTTATCTTCTACCCTGTTGCTATTGAAACTTACGGTACTTTTGGTAGCTATGCCTCTGAACTCATCAACCATATTGGTCAAAAACTCATCAATAAAACAGATGACGGAAGAGCAAGAAATTTTTTGATACAACGCATCAGTATTGCCATACATAGGTTCTATTCCTGCAAATAAAAGTTGTGATGAAATATTCAATCATCCACAAAGAATGCACGAATACACCAAATCTGAAGAAGTAATAAGATCTTCCATTTCGACATCCAGAACAATACCAAGCAGCCCCAGTTGAAGTTCATTATCAATTCGCTTCACTGAAAGAGGTAACTATCGGCCCCGTGACTTTTCAGAAGAAAATGGAACTAATGAAGGCATTAACTCCACTTATGTAAATATCGAACATCCTGATATACTGTCGCCTTCAACTCATTCATGCCCAGTATGTGGAATTGTTTTTAACTATGACAAAGATGGTGAAAAAGCTACTCAACACTTTGGATCACATTTTCTTACTAGATCTTCTCAACCTGGTGAAAAGGCAGCAATTCGTCCTGTAGTAATACCAGCGAAAGTAATGACGATGTTCCAAGCCATGGCACAGAGCAATACTTCCAAAAACATTGAGACATGCGGCATACTAGCAGGAAAACTAGTGATGGATGATTTGATCATAACTCATATGATTTTACCAAAGCAAAAAGGAACATCGGATTCTTGTATGACGATGAACGAGGAAGAGATATTTGATTACCAAGATCAACATAATTTAATAACAATAGGGTGGATTCATACTCATCCTACGCAAACAGCATTTCTTTCAAGCGTGGATCTTCACACTCATTGTTCTTATCAATTACTGATGCCCGAAGCTATTGCAATAGTATGCTCGCCAAAATATAATGAAACTGGCTTATTTAAATTAACCTCAACCCATGGTTTACAATTCATTGCAAACTGTCCAAAGAGTGGATTTCATCCACATCCCACGGATCCACCACTTTTCAAAGTTGCTGAACAAGCCCGAATTGAGAACAGTGCACCATTAGAAGTTTTGGATTTACGTGACGCTTAACAATTTTGTAGTATATATTTGCAATAAAAATCTTACAAAGGCTTAATGTTAGGTCTTTGGGTTTTCATCGAAAACGGTGAGTTTTATTAAAAAAATACCTCTGACAAAAGTTGTAGATTTTAAAATGCTATCACCGTCCCTGAGATATCGTAATTGTAAATGTCACATTCTAAATACTATTCACATTTGCCACATATATACATATTCAAGTACTCAAGCAAGCAAAAATACCTATTTGTGTCTCTTTTAAGTATGAACTATATACTGTCAATGAAGGAAATAACTCAAAGTCGCCTCCACATTTATTAAAAAATGTGGAGGCGACTTTGAGTTATTCTTCTTTTTGAAATCAACCACTGTACTTCGAGCATGGACATTTTTCTTCGTCTACATACTATACTGAGAAAATATAAATTTAAAGGCATGGCCTCGAATAACATCTGGCTTTTCTATTGTCTGTGTGTTGTCGGGTAAACCACGTAAAAAATCGCACCGAGTGACTCTTACAATTGTGATATCTCAGGAAGAGCAAAATAAATTTTTGTGGAGAATTCGAGATCTTCAAATTTGTCTGAAGTATATTTTTTTGGTGGAACTAAAACCGTTTCCGAGAAAATCCTGAAATTTTGACCTTGAATATCTTTCTTAGCTCATACGGGATTGATGGGGACTTTCAAATTTTTAGTCTTTATGGTGAACTTTAGGTCTCTACCAAAATTTGTCTCTGTCGGAACTTTTGTTATATCATTTGTCTAACTTGACTGGATAATAACACACGCTACGCTCGTTTCACAGTAATCGCGTTCGTTATACAAAATGTTGATTCACGGAAACTTTTCAATCCGTATTTTTTTAGGAGATTTTAGAAGAAACAGAGGAATGCTTTTCATCGAAGAATTATACGTTCATCAAATCGAATTTTGACAACTGTACCTCAAAACTTGTCATCAAGACCAAAAGCTGCATGCCAGCTGAAAAAAAATATTTCGTGGACCTCCTGTCGGATTATGCCAAGGGAATCGTTGAGATTGTACACGAGCATTCCGACATATTACGATGTTGGTACAACGAGGATTTCGTTTTTCAGTTATGCTAAAAATTCTCAATTGCAGCTTCCACGATGGCAAAATGTATTGATATCCTGGAGGAAAGTGAACGAACAATAAAGACATGTATGGAACAATATGAGCGAGAAGAGATTCCTGCTTCTAAAGAAGAGGCGTGCAAGTATGTGTATTTTTATTGAGACTTATGACGTACGAGAGACTGAAACACCTGTAATCAATGCATGAAATAAATGACGAAAGAGCCCGATTCGGGGACAAAGTGCATTCTAAATTAAATATACTACTCGGAAAAGGTCAGTTAATATGTGAACTGAAGGGTACAAAAATCAGCCCTTTTCCAACCATCCCCTCTTCAGACTAACCTTCGTGTTACAAATATCGAATCGAAATGATATTCAAGTAACACTTTATTTGAAAGGTTTTTCAAATCTCATTAAATGTTTTTTTACTATGTGCTCAACATACCTACATGTACTTTCTCTAGCCATTCTTGCATCACACACAACTCAAGCTTTTTGTGATTATGTTTCTCATTCATGTCAACAAACTAATGAGTCTAATCTTGCTACTCAAAAATCTATTGACTATCGAAGAAACGAGATCGATTATAAAAATGATTTTATTTCAAATTAGATTGACAAAAATTCATCTGTGAAAAATATAATACATTGGTCAAGAGAAAAATAGGTTCCTAATTTTGTATGGCTCTGAAATTGGTAAAGTAGCAAAATTATGATTTGAGAGATCAGAAAAGAGTTAAAGAATAAGCAATATTGAAATGTTGATGCGTTCGTTTCACTTTCTATTAAAACTGAATCCTAGTGAAGTTCAAAATCATATGCAAACAATAGTATATTATTCAACGAGTGTAGAATGATGGCTATTATCACCGAGAGAATAATAGACATTATACGCAACTAGGATGCTATACTTTATCCACGACTATTGTATAAACCATACATTTTGAAAGCAACATTGGGGATAAAAACGTTATACTTCACCAAAATCAAAATTTATTACAGTCTGTTCGAGTACCTAAGAAATATCAATGATATCAAAAAATTTAACGAAAAATTAAAAATATTTGAAATGTAGGTGTTTCTTTAGGAATTGCGATATCCATTAATCACTAGTGTATAATGGATACCGTTATTCTTGAAGAAACACATGCATTATAAATATTTTATAGAATAGTCGTGGACAAATACTATCATTCATCCTCAATCTTTCAAAATCAGTTTTACATAAGAATGCGTCTATATCATTTAGTACATATTGGAGTATACTTTTTATTTTGCTGTAGAATGTATTCATTCGATGAGATAATGTGAGTTTGAAGTTCACACGAAATATAAGTTGTTGCAGGTCAACATTCACGTGGTGAATGAGGTAACTGTAACCAGATTGTCGAGAAATTAATTATAAATAATCAGTAAAAAACTGGATATGGTAGCCAAAAACTATTGGAAAAAAAAGAAAATTTCAGTAAAAAAGACGGAATAACTGATAATTTAGGCAAAAAATGATCAGTCTCAGCCTTTTGGGGGGATGTGAAGCTAATTGGTGGAAAATGTTGGGTTAGGTGCCAGAAATATCCCATTAAAACTCCCACCCCCCAAACTTTTTTTTCTGTGACACGTTTTGACCCCCAAAATCAATTTTTTGCGATTATCTTGAGAAACTGAACTCATAGGACAAAAATTTCTTATTCAAAATTGTTCCTAGTGAAATACCACATACTAATACTTGAAAGATAGTCTAGGCCTAATCTCCGGTTGATAAGCTTTGTGAGAGATGAGCAGTTTCGTTGTTTTGGCTTATATCTCGGAATTGAAGACCTGCAGGAAGAAATTGTGGTGTAGCATCACATTATGACTTCTTCCATAGGATAAAAAAATTGTTGAACGCTCGTTTCAGGGGGCCACAGGAAAAAAAGCACAAGGTTTGGGGGGAAAATTTCAATGGATTGTCGACATTTTCCACCAATAATTAGCTCTTCCCCCATAATGCCTACAATCACATTTTGAGTTTGATATCCGCCCACACCATGAGAATGAAAGGAATAAATCAACTGTATTGTATTTGAAACACTGGTGATAAATGAACTGAGCTAATGATATTTTCAGAGAATTTGTACCAATCCATAAATGCGTGACAGATCCCGTAAAGAACAGTTGCGATCCCAAATTGTCGAAGTTTGCTGATGACTTCTTGGAAATTGCTACTTCGATTTGTACAGCTTGATAAAACGAAGAAATGATTGTGGAATCAATTTTTTTCCAATAAAGAATTCCATACATCCTCTGGTTGAGTTTAATTTGGATCGTACGATTCTACAAGTAGAATAGTAAATACTATTTGATCTCAAAATCATACCATTAACTAGATACAATGAATTTCACAAACCTTGGGCTATTACTTCGAAACTTGAAACAGAAATAAATTACCCAAACCCAAGATGACAACACTGGCAGTCGAAGAGCATTTCGTTCACCAAGTTAGCATATTCAGGAGAATAAATTGAAACCTAATTATTAGGAAATTTTAATTACATACCCCATCTTATACTTGAAAAAACTCATCGGCTTTATTATGATCGATCTATAACCGATAGACGGTTGCATAATGAATATCGAAAAACAACCACTTTGTGGAAGAATACCGTGAGTAGATGGAGTAAATGGACCTTTACTCTTTACAAAAAAGGTGAATTCAACATTTTCCCTAATTTCTAGAAGAGAATCGTACATTCAACAAAAAACTACAGGATAATTTCTCCATTTCCTAGAATAATCGAATTTTAAAATATGCCTGTTACCAGATTCTAAGGTATGCATAATTTTTCTAAGGCGATAAATGATTATACACCATTACTATTCAATTAGTAGTGCCCAATCAGATATCTCTTTAACATAATCTCAAATATGAAATGTTTCTTTCATTATACAAACGTTTGTTGATTTAATAACAATCCATTGAATTGTCAAAAACAGTTCAACAACTCCACAAAGTACAGGACTCTATCAGTCACTCCCCGAATGAAAGGAAGGAAAGCTTTCGGGCGTTCAGCAAACTCACAGATGACCAAGATAGACCCAGTGAGCTGAAAAAGCTCACATTCGCCCTTCTTCGATACGATTATTTCTACCCCCAGATCCAGAGAACCATTCAACGCCAAAAAACCCGCTTCCCGCACCCCAAACCACTGGAAGATCCGGCTGAATCAAGCATCGTTTCTCAGAAGATTGATAATGAAAGCGATGATAATACTGTAGAAGTGAAGAGTGATAACCCAATTTTGATATTATTTTAAATGACTGAATGAAAATACTGTGTTCGCAACTGAGAAATTGGTAAGATATTTCTTTTCATCATTTCTTCGAAGATGCAATTGGAAATGGTTAATGAGAAATTAACTTGATTATGTATAAAAAAAAATACGATACCCAACTTTCCTTATTCGAAAGCAGGCAAGTCATGCGAAGAGATAATTTTTATCAAATGTATTTCACCCTTTAATAAATGATACATAAAGGATGGAGGAAAAAAACAAAGTGTTTATGGTCTTCATGTTCCTAATTTACAGGCGAGTTATGGGACACCGATGACCTGAACGCCCTCTAACCACACGCGCCACATACGCCCCCCAGGAAGCGGATGCTGTGTCAGCCCAATTTGATAAGAAGTTTATATAAACTGTTTGTATGACGCCTCTCGTCATACAGAAAATAAGTGAATTGTCATTTTCCAATTTCAAAGTTTCTCCTTCTTTTTAAAAATTGTTTTCGCAAAGCCACGACGAAAACTGGCGTGATTTGGAGGTCATAAGAAATTAAAAATATTCATAACATTTTTCTGTACGATGCATATTTTTCAATTTTTAGGAATAATGCTTGCAAAGCTTGCAGTCATCTATTACTGTTATTTCTTCAAAATCGACATAGAGATTACTGTACATTTTGTTGCCTAACTTTATGTGTTTGATAGCAAAATAGTATTTTTCTTCATTCAGAATAACATGATTCTTCTCTATCCCAAATTGGGCAATTGATCCGTAAACATAGTGTATAATATCTATGAGATTTTCTAATTGACCTTGGAGGCTTGGGTAATCCACAATAAACCGTACTGGATTGCAATATATTAATTCACAAATAATAAAAATGGACTGTCTCTGATACGAAACTGTCAATATCCCATCTCTCAATATTAACACAGACGAGATACTTCCTTCAATATCATGAATTTTTACTATCAATCTCCGATTTCAAAAACTTTTTTCTGGTAAAAACATTTCACAGTAAGTGGAACATTGTCTCCATGACAATAATTTTGATTCAGACCCATGCGTTCACATACGCATATTTCATTGAAATTTACATTCAAATTGAACCAATTAGCGTTGATTTCCGAATGCGGCTGGCTGTATTTCTGGTTCAAATAATGAGCACAAGTTCAGGTACATTTATAGCCGTGTCTCGCGTTTCGATTCGAATATAGAAATATCCAATATCTCAATAATAAATTGATAATTCAAATGCATTTGTGTTAGTACAATTTTTCTAGAATATTAGACCCTTTCACAAAATATTACTATATATTGGGAGTGCGTTACTGATAATTTTGTCAGTTGCTCGACCGAGGTAATACAGTCACATTCAACAGCCATGAACAGCATCATTGTAAGTAGAAAACAAGAAATAACGATTTTCATTACACCAAAAACATAATTTCAAGCTAGGCGGGTGTTTATTGAAGAGCTCAATTTGATTTCAAATTATTCACATGTATATTCGAATTCGGCAGATTCTTGGGAAAAGTTATGATAGAATCTCTCACATCTCAAATAACTCTCATTGCACGAAATACAGGGTATATCTCAATATTATATTGATGAATATTTCTCTCATATATAAAATATCCCATAAGAGCAATGCAATTATCGAAAACTTACAGCGGTAATTGTTATCAAGTCACCATAACAACACATTTGAAACCGTTTCGCTTGACGTCAGTAAACAACACAAATAAATGTCAACTTCAAGAATAGAAAAACATTTCGCGTTTTGGTGAGTGCTCCATACAATCTATAGAGGAAAGTATAAATGAACAAAAAATAACATTTCCTTGAGAATTTCATCATTCGTGAAATATTCCAATGAATTACATTCGTGCATAAAAATGACCAGATAATTCTGCATTCAAGCGTGATATCTTATACAAATTGCATTCGGTTATTTTCATATTTTGTAAAAGAGCCCTCGTCCTTCGGACTCGGGCACTTTCGCCAAAATATGAAAATAAACTTTAGATATCACGCTTTCTTGCAAAATTATCGGTAATTTTTATGCACTCGTGCAATTATATCCGATAATTGATTCATAATGAATAACAATAAAAATTCAAAACATTAAGAATAATTGAATGAATGATTGAATAATTGAACCTTACGAAGTTGTGCACTTGCGAGGAAAGAAATATATTAGGATTTCAAGTAATTCAAGTGAATATTAGAATGTAAATAAAAATATCAGAGATATAAAGGTACTGTATACAATTAATAGGTACAATACAATCATTAGTCAAAGTGGCCAAGCGGTCTACGGAGCTGTCCGAACATTCAATCCGCGGTCGAGGCAAATTTTTTCTGGCCGGCTCGGTGCGATAGGCAATCATTAGTAACCTATATACCAATCCTGGTGTGTGGGATATCTGAATTGGATGCACTAACCGACCCGGTAGCATTGTGGGTTTCCCAATGGTTGAAATAGCAAATGGGCTACCGTACAAATCAGTTAGACGTCCCATAGCACTTCGGCATCCAAGAAAATATTAATTTTTTCATCAGTGTATTTCATTTCAATAGTTCTTATGGAACTTGGCAATGCATCATAATTGAATATAGACATTTTTTGTGACTTTACATATATTATTTTTTTACATTCAATTCATTTTCATTCCATGTATTATGAGTATCTTTACTTCAATTCATGCAATTGTCATAAGAAAATATATTAGTATCTTCAAACTGAACAACTACCATTTTTTTAGTCAGGAAAATATCTGATATTTTCATTAAATATGATTTTCAAAAACAATTTTTATAATATTTCCGAATATTTCAGATATATTCGATTAACCTCCTCACCCATTGATAAAATGCCATAATTCAATTCAGATTGCCCAAAGAAAAATGAACCATATGCATATTTGAATATATCCAGAACATTCAGCTGAAATTTTAATTTAGTCAATCATAGTCGAAACTTTTCTATGACATATTCAATTTGAAAATTCCATTTGAAATGTCTGTCTACCACGATGCCTAAATATTTCATTCGATGTACTGCATTAGTTTGTGAATTTTTTACTTCAATAGGGCCAAGATTGGGTAAATGACTTCGTAGATGAAGATGATTAGATTTTTCAAAATTTTATGTGTTCAAAGCAATATCCAACATTGTTGAATTCATCTCGAACAAGCTCTTTGAGAACTGTTTATGTTTTGACTTGTGAATTATTACTAGGTCCATTCACAAAACTGTTCATGAGACAAAATGGAAAATATTGCTGTTAAATATATAATATATAAAGTAGTATGGCTCCTAAAACAGTTCCTTGCGTAACACCATAATTGAATATTTTCCTTAACTTTCATGTTCTCCTACCCTTGAACATTTTTTTGATATTCAAGATAATTGTGTAATAATTAAAAACTCAATCTCCGAAATCCAATTTTTTCCAATTTTGGTAATAATACATGATTTACCGATTCAAATGCTTCAGATTGGTCAATAAATGAACAGATAATTGGAGATTTGTTTTTACATTTTATATGAAAATAATTTTACGATTTAGCGGAATGTGTTGATCCAGGGGCTATTCAGTCATGCCTATTGCGCTCATAACTTTTTCAAAACATTCATGCCTTTTTCAATATTAATGTTTTTCGAATATTATTAAAATAATTAAAATTCCCATCTGAGAAATTATAGAATATGTAATTTTCATGATCCAAAACTGTTTTGTAATTCACTTTGTTCTTATTTTCATTTTCAGTGTATTCTATGTCCATTTCTGAGATCGTATTCAATGTAATTATTATGATCCTAAATAGTTGGTTTGAAAAAATCAATATTTTTTGAATTTTCAAGAAATTATCGTATATAGTATCGTGGTGGTTTATTTAAAAGTGACATGAAACCTTCTTTTCTCGTGCTATTACAATAGTCATGTACACGTGGGTCATTAGCAAGAATATTGATATTTACGTCATCTATAAATATAAGAATTTTGAGAAAAAAATTCAAATGAATACATAATGCAAATATCATCATGAATTGAATACTTTACAACTTACCAAAAAACTGTGCTGTTAACTCTTCCTTCTCTCTAACAAGTTGGCACACAGGAAGGAAAAAATGGGAGAATAACGAAAATATTGCTACCAATGTGGACATCACACAAAATCGTACAACAACGAACTGCATGTTTATTTATATCACGGCATTGAAGCTTTTTGAAAAATGAATTCGAAGCCAGCCTTTCTACTCAAAAACACTACAATACGAATACAAAAAAACATTTACTCGAACACGTTCGAATCTATTAAATGCGACGTTGCCAAAACTTTAATTTTTCCGGAAATTAATAAAATTTGAAAGGTACAGACATAAATGTACTGACTCGTCTGCTGTACAATATAATATTTCATTATTGCCAGGGGCATCAAATTTGGATTTGCATTGAATTATCTCAAGGAGAAATGGTTACGTCACTACTGAATCTCAATGAGCATATCTAGTCTTTTATGTTTGCCGTTGGACGGTTCTAGCATAAAAATTAAAATTAAATTCATCCTTCTGAAAAAAAAAAAACAAATTCAACTTATAGTGTGAAGTAACGAATTATTTCAGCAGTATTAACAAAGTTAACAAAACAATTGTTTTCTAGATCTTCATGTCTTTAGCTGTCATGGCTTTGGCCGCTCCTCAGTACCACAAAGAAGGATCCATTGGTTTCACTGGCTCAGACTTCAAAACTCCTGTAGATGTTCACCACGAGAAAGAAATACACCTCAAGGTGAGAAAAAGCTAATAAAGCGATCAGAATCATCAATCATAGAAATGTAACCATGATATCAATAGATCTACCATTATTCATTTGGAATAAGATTCAGATGACATAAGAGTCACGGTGTTTTGAAATTCAATGAGAAAAAGTGCCTGTCAAATCCAAAGTAGACTCAATTCCTCAATTTTAATCTATCGTATGACGAATGAAAGCTATTATTTTCGAGTACAAAATTCTTTTCCTTAGTTGTGTTTGCCTAATCAGAGTATGACTTTGATGATTTTCAATTATCGAGTTCCTCAAGTTTACTTCTTCTGGAATACTAGCCATTTATTTTTCTCATGAACTTCCAAGAAATTTGATGAAATCTCGAAGAAGTTCTATCAAAACTAGGTACACACCAAAGCGTTTGCCTGAAAGCAAAATTGAAAAAATCATGGAAGTATAAGCATTTTGGTCGATTGGGTTGAGAAATTTGCAATTCGAAAACAGTTATAGGGAAGAATATCGACCGACGAGGGCGCTGGTGGTGGTTGAACTATATCCACCATTTTGAAATAGTTACCTTGTTTACATTTGAGAAATAACGCGCCAAACTGAAATCCAGTCATCAGTTGCCCTCGCTAGACAAGATTTTGGTGTTTTTTTTTGCTATATTTTCATTGTACGTAATTTTTCTCGTGAAGGTTAATATAACTGTGTTCATGATGCTTTGAATAGCAGCACAATATCATTCATTGGAGGTGAACATAGATGCATTGTGTTTTAAAATCTAATGATATTTGTTCCAGGACATTTTTTAGTTTTAGTGTAGTGTTAGTGAACCAAAGAGGCTTTTATTACATGGATGATGAAATGCGCCATAACTTCGCATAAAAATAGACAAACAGACTCACCAGGTAACAAGAAATCATCTCTCTTGAAATGCAAGTAACACACTGAAGCCGCTCTAGGTGGTGATTTATGCAGTTTCAGTTTGATTTTCCAATCCTTGTATCTGTCTATTTTCTCTTTCAATCCACTTTCCGTAATGTTTCCCACCAAAGATGTATTTCTCTTTGGAAACGTGTGGAAAGACAACTTTGGATTTTGGTTCCTAGAGTTGTTGCAACTTGACACCAAACACTTTATACGGCTCACTGAGCGATCCGCATTCATGATTGTTGGTTATTATTTTGTTATTATTAATCGAAAAAAATTACAACTTCAGATGAGATTTCCTAAATCAACACCAAAGAACTCAATAAGTTCACACACATAAAATGGAAGCCGTTTGTTTGTGGAATTATAGCAGTGCGTTATATTTCCGCCAGACGTCGCATAAAATTATGAACTTCCCAATAGAACCTACGTGAGAAGGAAAGCCAAACCCATATCCTCTGGAAACGATTCAACTAATATAGCTTATTTGATGGCTCTACAAGCTGCCTTACCTCTGAGTTTATCAAGTATGATTTCCATTCACCACTATCAACTAAAGTGGATTCTTTGTAGATTTAATACTACGTATTTTTTTCATTGAACTATTATCGAGAAAGTTCGATAAAAAACAGAAATAACTTAACTTTTTTACTTTTAGTTCTCTCAATATGTCGAAAACAAACATTCATTTGAGGAAATGAATATCAAAACATTATTTGAACACATATGCCTGAGATATGCACGATCTGATGATGTATCTTTTCGGCTTGATGGGTTTTTTTGGCCTTCTTCTCCGAATCAAAAAAATAGAAATTACACCTACTATAAAAAAGGTAAAATAAAAAGTTTTTTTAAAAACACTTTCTTTTGATGGGTACGTGTTTATCATTCTAAGACATTTGATTCATTCACAAAAAGGGAGGAAGAGTCCTTCTGAAACAGCTACTTCCCTGCTTTTTCTTGCTTAACCAATAATCTATATTAGGTATGAATGACACATCAGCCCCTTTTCCTCATCCATGTTAAATATCGTACAACATTAAACAATAAATAGTGTCATCAATGAGCACCACATAGTTCACTTTGTAGTTTCAGTTTTCGAATCAGACAATATCCATTGTGTTTAAAAACATGCGAGTTCAACTAGTATCAGTTTCGTATTAGGCAAGTCTTGTTCAATGAATAATTAATGACTAATAAATGATCGAGTTGATCTAAAAGATGATCATAGAGCGGAGCTTTTTCTTTAATCAATGGCTTAGAACTCATGATAATTTCTGGAGCAACCTCTGCTTACTATTAATCAACTTATTTCACTTCATTGCATTTATCACATGGTTTTGAGTGCTTTCAATTATCTTGATTTGACTTGGTCAAACTTATCTTACGAGTGTTTCGGAAAAAATATGTAGCCTTTTTCAGAACTGATAAAGGATTGTTTGCTGTCATCATAAAGAGCAGGAACAATTTCTCTTAGGAACTTTTTTTTTACTTTCACTTCTCTCGATCTGTCCGAATCAAACATTCGTTTAAAGGGCATAAATATCAAAATATTGAGTTTCCTAAATCTGGATTTTCTTCTGATAATGGTGTAGTATCTAGATGACCGAGCTTTGCTCGGTATTTTTTTTGGAAATTTTTTTATTATGTAAATTCACACGAAAGAGAAGCCCTGTAATGTTCAAAGAACACCGCGTGAATCAAGGGACAGGAGATAAGAATCAACATTCACTTTGAATATTTGAAATTTGTAAGCCTCAGGAAAAACCTCTTTCGGCAAGGAGTCCCAGAGCTCAGCTGTTCTATTGAAAAAAAAAGATCCCCGAGCAATAGAGGTTTGATAGGTCTTCAAATTCACAACAAAGGGGTTGGAATTCTGTACTCATCGAGTCATCCGTGTAGATATTGCCATGGGTGGAACGACTGATAACAATTCAGAAGAGCATTGACCGTGAAAGTATCTATAGAAGAGAGACAAGTCTCCGACCCTTCTACGATGTTCCAATGAAGTGAGCGAGTCCATGAGCGAGGAATCACCAATAAGACGAATTGTCTCTATTCAAATACGAATAACATTTTGATGAAATATGATAGATATTGTTTTATCTTATCGACATAATAATTAGATAGATATCAAGATGTGTAAGATGGCGATCAATACATAAAAACCTGTTTTTGTTTCGCAGGCAAAACCAGAATATCACTACGACTATCACGTAGCAGATCACAAGCACAAGGACTACAAGAGTAAGCATGAAACACGTGACGGCTACAAAGTGAAAGGTACCTACAGTCTCCTGGAGCCTGACCACAAGACCATCAGGGTGGTGGACTATGTTTCGGACAAGAAACTTGGATTCATCGCTAAAGTTTCCTACAAAAAGCACCAGTGAACAGTGACTGATAATATATACATACACTGAAATGTTCAAAACTGTTTTTATCTAGTTTTATTGTTTTTCAATTACAGTAGACTTGTTTTGTTGCGAAAATAAATGTTATATAAATATGTACCTACTCGTTTCACTGTGTCCACTCTGTGACATTTTTATTCACTAAAACATATAATCAGTTCGGTGTTTTCTTTTTTCTTCGATGCATAGTTTTACGGAAAACAGTATTCTTTATATAGTTGTTTTCCAGAGTCCTCATATCAGCACGAGAAACAAAGGTACAGAGAGACATTAGCCTCAATAGAATTAACGATGGCGGAAATAACATAATGGGGTAACATCAACTTAGTGACATTTGGGAAATCCCAGGCATGTCCCTTCTCAAAGAAAGTCGATCTATCTTCATCCAATATTCAGATGTCAGGAGTACCTATACTATTCCTACAAAGACAAGTATCTTGATGTTAGGAATTACGATCACTTATAATCTCTCATAGGGAAACCATGTGAGATCGATCACTAAAGGTGCTTCCCAGAAGCTTGAATTTTCATTTCGTGCTGAGAAATACTTTTCGTCAGCTTATAGTTTCCATGTGTGGAGCTCGACACCAAAATATTCTATTGATTCTATTCAGAGAAAGGCAATCCGTCTTGTTGTTGATTCTTCACTCACAGACTCGCTCACTTCGTTATAGGAACATCGTAAAAAGGTCGGAGACTTGTCTCTCATTTATATATATTTGCCGTCGGCTCTTGTTGGGTCTTAATCACATTATAATTTGGAAAAGGCATTTTCTCATTTCTCATATCTGAAATGAATATCTTTTACCAGGCTCCTCATGATGTATATGGGGAAAATATTATTGGGTATGTATACTCGCAAAGAGATGGCCTTTTGTCCACTTTACAGTGCAATAAAGTATGCCAAAAGCACCAGAGTTCGGTCCGAAAATTATTCTGTCCAACTTATTGATGATGGGACAGGAGTGAAAGTTTTGGATGTCGTCAACAATTATTATACTTCCATTTTGTTACTGATCGTGTGAAAAGTCATTAAGAGCTGTTTTTTATATTTTTAGTTTGTAGGTGGTTGAAAACATGCATTTGCATTTGTGGTGTGCACAGCAGAAACACTATCTACCATAGAGTAATGATAATGAAGCGTCCAGTGACTCTGATATGAGCAGTGACATAGTTGGCGTTCTCCTGTCTTCCTGCATATTTCTCAAAGGAATAGAACAAATCGGATATTCATTTACAGAATGTATCAAAACCTAGCTGAAATATGAAACGGTATATCACTCTTTGAATAATTTTAAGAGTTTTGAAAGCAATATTTGTATCTATCTATTTCTGCCATATAATGAGTCAGCTTTCATAATGGCAGGAGCTGTGTTGAACAGTTCATTTCGATTTATAATTCATAGAAATACGTTGACGAAAGTTATTTGACTATCAATAGATATTGAGGGCATTATCGATGAAGCCACCTCTCCCCTCTCCCCTACATTTTGATGAGTGCAATGGCTTTTCGTTGATCGGCAGTGGTGTCCCATCGGATTTGGCTTCAGAATGGATTTTTCTGTTAGCAGCTATTGTCTTTCTAGGAACGTCTTCTATCAGAAGTAGAAACTTATGCAATGATTAATGAGGTTTTACTTTTAAACGTGCGACTCCAAGGTCGAGGAATGAATCAGAAATGAAGATCTTACCGACAGCAAATGTTTAGAAAGTTCCAAATAGGGCAGTGAGTGCAATTTCATTTCCTACAGTTCTAAGAGGATAGCAGCTGGGGGCTATTTTCTTTGTTAGTTGTATAATATGCTCCTCAAACCTCATACCATTTTCTATCTGTAATCCTGAGAATTCAATATTATGGGTTCTGATGAATATATCATCAATCAAGTGGCGATATTGCATTGGAATGACAAACCTTAGAATTCCTGTTATTCAAAACTGGCGGATTTGCATCCAACCACTTTTATTTTCGCTGAATCTGCAGCTGTGGATAAGTGGTATTTATATCCCGATCATGCCTTTTGATGATTGCATCATCTGCAATTAACATTAAAAGTACAGCTTAGCCAAATCAATTATATACAGTAAGAATAGTGTTGGTCCCAAGGTGGATCCTTGTGATACACCAGTGGGTAATTTTGTGTATTTCGACATTATTTCTGAGATTTAAACAGATTGCTGTCTGTCTCCCAAGTATGATATCCGTTGTTCCCCTGAAACCATAATGTTCTTGCTTCTGCAGCAGTATTTCTTGATCCACACAATTAAAGGCTTTTGATAGGTCGCAAAACACCGCTGCAGTTACTTCTTTGTTATTCAATTCCTTCTATTTTCCTTTTGAATATAGACACTGAACAATACGTGGTAACCTTATCCACCCAAAAAAGTTTCGACCAGATGGGGTGTGAGAACGGAAAAATGGGATGAACAAAGCAAAGTTTTGAGGGTAATGTCAGTTAGTTGTTCGCTAGTCGGCGAAAGATACCTATTCGTACTTCTTCACGACAAACCCAGGGTTAATGGAGGTTGAAACAGCGGCCAGACCCCCACCCCCCTTGGACGCAGAAAATAGTGTGATCAGGTCTTCCCACTGGTTTCTCAACACTGAGATCAAAAACCTGGTTGAGTTCGAGAATGGAAATTAATAAACTCATCTGCATTACCACCTAGGCATTGATATAGCAATGGATAATGTCAAAGATCGGTTCGCTGGCTCAAAGAACAGAATAATTAAGTTTGTCTTGTAGCGTGAATGTATATAAACACAGATATAATTTTTCAGATTTATTTTGTGACATACTTAGTAAAATCATATTTATTCAGCGTGAGTGTTTAGCCTACGAACACAGACATATCTTTTGTGTGCTTTTCTTATGAGATACTGGTTGAAATCTCAATGATTTAGTTTAGTGGGTGACATTTGTTTGTGGGCAAGAATCATGAAATATTGGTGTTTTCCATTTCTTTCATGAAATAAACACGAATGTATTAATTTTCATTTATATACGTGATTTTTTTTTTCAAATGCGCCCCTCTTAAATGTTAACTGAATTTAGCGAATAGCTGTTGTCAATCGTTTCATCAATATTGTGCAGTTTGATTATGAAGTGTGACCGTAAAAATTTTACCCTCTCACCTTGGACGGGACAAATCTCCAAGGACAGGGAAAGTATACTTTGAGAGGCAGCATTCTTGGAACTTAGGTACTAGTAAAAAAATGTTTACTCAGTCACTCATGGCCGAGGGAAAACTTTTCATTTCAAATATGATGGGAGAACTTTCGATATCCCAATCCAACACTGGTTTATTCTTGAATATCAGACTGAGTTATGCGCTGAGTAGGCTCTGTTGTCCGCTTTCGAAAAAGACTCAAACGAATTACTATTTTTTCAAGGCTGGTCATAGTTATGATGAAGGGTAATCAGGGGTTATGGAAATAATCATGGAAGAAAATCAACCAGCTAATCTCAATAACGGCTAATTCGATTACAAAAAATTCATTACCATTATTATTCAAGATAATGTCAAATTTCACTTTCTGTCACCCCTCGTGCCCAGTAATAATGAAAGTCGACCTATTTCATGATTTTTGTCGAGTACATTGTTTGCCCTAAGGAAAAAAAAGAATTTATTTGTGATCGTGTGAAGATTGAATGTGAATTCACAGAATTAGTTGCATTATATGTGTATACATCATTTGTTGACTGAAAAATTATTGATTCCGATATCAATTCTTTATGCTCCTATAGAATGCGACGATGGTGTAGAGTCCTTTGAGAACCTGGAACAAAATAAAATAGAACAGCTGCATTTTCGAAATATCTGTCCACATTAATCAGAACTTGAAAGAATATTAGCTGAGTCCAAAAATTTGTAAATTTTTCTAGCACAAATCATCACAAATATACGAATCAAGCAGAATGGTAAATATCTGATGAGTGGATCGTTCTATGTAGTGGGGATATTATACGTACAGGACGTTTTAGAATTCAACTGGAGAAAATCAACCGGAAAAAACATCAAGATAAATTGCTCGAGTGTCCCCGGAGATGAGCGAGAATTTTTCACTCGAACTGATCTTTTACCAAGTGAGTACGTCCTGGATAAACAGGCAGAGCCTTGTGCAGACATCTTGGGTGCCGAAGCGCTCTGGGGCGTCTAACTGATTTTTATGGTAGCGCATTTGCTATTTCAAGTGTAGGTAACCCAGAAAAATCCACAGTGCTACTGGGTCGGTTGGTGTATTCAATCCAGATATCCCAGCTCCCAGTATTGGTATCCAGGCAACTAACAATCGTCTAGAGACAACACGGAGCCGGCCTGAAAAGTTCTGCCTCGACCGCGGATTGAAGCAGCAGTGAAAAAGCCGCAACATAAGTTCAACCCGATCGGTTATCCGACTGATTAATCTACCAAGGTACACTGAAAAAAGTGACTCAGTGTGTTATAAGGGGAATCGGCGCATTTCTGATTCAGAAAAAGATTTTATTTAGAGAATGCTCCCAAATCGCAAGGAAGATAAATCTGTCTGAAACATTTTGATGCTGCTTTCTTGGTTGACTCATTCTGAAGAGAAACAAGGTTCAATCCGCAAATATTGTGTGCTGTTTGCATCATTTGAATGAATGGAATAATTCACATCATCACTGAAAAATTCAGTATCTACACAATTGGAAGAATATTCAAAACTTCTTGAATAATTCGAATTATCACTACAAGAAAATTATTACTTGGAGGTATTGAATCCTGCCTCAATATTCAGAAAAATTCCCATGGAAATATGGATGAAAACATTTTCAACATTCTATATATTGAAAATAACATTCGAAAAAAAGTAAATGGGGAAGGTCGAGGCTAAAAATAAATAATTTTTTTTTTTTTGGTAAGCAAAATTATGTACCAAGGGCATACCGAGATTGCGGGAATTAACCACAATCAATATTGAAGTCATGATGCCAGATAAAAAAAGGTAGGTTGCCTGTCTGAAGAAGATTTTAGCCGATGTAATTGGGTCTACATGTCACCAGCAACTTTCCATTTGTCCATCTTCAAATCCAGTGATATTCATGACAACCGTATTGATATCAGTCTAAGAGCCAATGTTCAATAGAGGAGAAACTAAATGGTTAAGCCTTTCGCGGCCGAGGTTATTAGTATAAGTACTCTTCTTCGGGCTTGAAGGTCGTCGTTCTTTGGAATTTCTTCCTAACGTTTCGCTAGCGCGAGTGACCAGCTTCTTCAGAGGCTTACTCATTTCTGATGACTAAACCTTTCGATTTCTTAAGGCGCATTAATATTGATGCAGGTAGTCTGGAGTGTTAATTACATCAGTCGGGTTCGGGAAATAATCATCATTATCAGTTGCCGCACTACCTGTCGTGATTCCATTAGTTATTCTTGATTTCCTTAGAATGGGATTCCAAATTCTGTTTGGACTCAACGCTTCTTCTTTTCTGTTGAAATTGTCCGCGTGTTTTTGGATCTCTATCGCCTCCCGTACCAGTCGGCTATGGTAACCCTGGTTGGGGCAATCAGTTAAGCATTTTCAAACAGAATCCTCACTCAGTGCGTGTTCCGCCACTGCCGATTTGTCAGTTTGCCCTAGCCTGCAGTTCCTTTCGTGCTCTTCGAGCCTCGTTCCCATGGATCTTTTCGTGGTACCGATGTATATACCTTCCCACAGGTGCACGGTATGCGATAGACCCCTGCTGCTGACAGTGGGTCTCTTTTGTCTTTAGCCGACCCGAGGCTTAGTCATCGGAAATGAGTAAGCCTCTGAAGAAGCTGGACACTGGAAACGTTAGGACGGAATTCCAAAGAACGATGGCCTTCAAGCTCGAAGAAAAGTAGTTATACTAAGAGGACAAACATTTTAGCGAGGCTGAAATTTTGCTCTTTGAATCCCTTATACTTTCTGTCCGTAAGACGGACGGCCACCTAAGCTCAGTCGCGGTAGATTCATATTCAATCAAGGGCCACAGGTAAGAATAATAGATGAGCTTCGAGAGTATTTTGGCAGAGCTGCCTTTGAAAATGCTGTAAAAGACTATTTTTCCAATTATTCGAGAACGAACATGGCAAACGAAAACTGAGTTTATAACGCCATAGCCGACACTTTCGGAAATTTCAAATATACTATTTCACCAAGTTCGAACATTTGGAAGGGTATTCGAAAGATTCTTGCCAATGATAGCAGAATATTCGGAACACAGGTCTGCTGTTAATTCTGATCAATATTAGCAAAACTCGATCAAGGACAATGAGCACCATTTACAAAATTATATTGAGTATTATATTTCTGGGCAAAACCAAGTCAGAGCTACAGATTCCACAAAATAGCTGAATATGTCTTCATTGATTATTTTCACATACATCGGGCGAGTTAATTGAGAAATTGCATTATTCATCGGTAATAGTTCAAGATTTTCGAAATGACCATTCTCAAAAAGGAAATAGTGAAGTTGAAAAATTAGTTTTGTAGATATCTGTTTTGGGTAGCAGATTGAAGAAGCAGATACCAAAATTATTTTAAACTCGCCGATTAGTAACAGCTGACAGTAGTAGTAGTAGACTCACAGGAAGGAGTTCAACTAAGACCACGTCGCTGAAGATGGCTGCCGCCGATGCAGCCGAAAGCTCCGGAACTCAAAATTCCAGGACACGGCCTTCAAGGCCGAAAAACTTGCGATGTATGGAAAAAATTGATTGTCGTGCATATTTCTATCTGCTGCATTTTGGTATCTGAGCGCTTGCCATCTTCACACAGCCAGAAAAATTCTCCTTCCTCTGTGGTTCGAACAAGTGTCCGGCATACACAGCGATCAAGCGCTCTAGCTTGTTTCGTTCTCTACTAACAAAAAGTCTTCGATGCCAAACACGGTCAAATGTTTGAAAACATTGAGTGATGAAAGTTTCAAGTGATTCTGTTGAGGGATAGCTGTCGTACATACGAAACAGAGGTGCCTGAAGCAACACTGATTGACCTCTGTTGACAGATATTCTATTGTCACTCGTTGTAAGCTCCTCCATGTTCAAATTATTCATAGACTTGAAAGTAGTTCACATGTAGGGGTAAGGTGAACTTTGGCATTCGGAAGAGCACCCCTTATATGTGATAACTAACTCAAGTATTAGTCTGAGGGGATATTTTGAGAACAATTTGAAAAGTTGTACTGAATAGTGCATTCTATTTTCAATTACAGCCAGTAGCTCAAGAGTACTAGACAAAGAGACATAGGTCATATTGGGTATTTTTGTCCTTGCGTCCATTTCACTCACCTTCATAGACATGATTCGATTTTGTTCCAGAACGCTTGATGTGATTACGATAGGTTCTTTCGTTGAGATAAGAAACATCATCAAAAAATTTTTATTACTTTTATTCCATCCACTCCAACAGCAGGACTTCACTGTATCGTACAATTTTTCCGACTGCAAATTGGAATATTATTAGAATATTGCCGAACATAGAAATTATTTTTATTTTCCATAATCTTTATTCTCATAGCCCTAATTCCTTAGAGAAAACATTCTAGTGATTTTTTTTTCATATGTACATATCCACAAGAAAGGAAAGCCCTGTACGGTTCAAAGAACACCGCGTGAAACGAGAAACGAATCAACATTGATTTTTTGAAGTTTTCAAGCCTCAGGAAAAACTCCCTTGGCAAGGAGTTCCAAACTTCAGCTGTTCTGTTGCTCGACAGATCTCTAAGCTCACAAGGAAGGAGTGGGGATTCTGCACTCATCGGAGCATCTTTGTTGATACTAACAAGTGTGGAACGATTGAGAGAACTACTTTTTTGGGAGTTTTGGAGTACACCGCTCAAGTCGCAAGGTGGTTTGAGAGTATCTGCACATCTCGCCCTAGCCGAAGATGCATCTGATAATACTATAAGAACATTTTCTTTATTGTATCGTTCATTCCCAAATAGTCAACTCTCGCAATATTGCTAAGTGAGTAAAAAGGGCTACGCGACAATATTCAAGACTCAATAGAAAGCAAATACACATTATTTCATACTCGCGTGAATAAATTTTATTCCTCACATGCATTCAGGTGAGTGTTAAACGAATTTATTATTTTCTAATGAAATTATTTTTATTTCATGAATGTTGGATGGTTATATTTGGCAAACTTTTTCCACGTCTAGTATTCGTCGTAGTAGTGCGAACCCATAAACTGTTCTGACATCCTTGATTCTGTATCTTTTTTCCGTATAATTTCAAGTCACATTTTCAAAATTTTGGCAAGGTATTAGAATAAAAGATCCATCGGGTACCATGTTATGGAATAATCGGTTATCATTGCTTCACTTGTACCAAGTAATATACGCCAGTTTCAAACAAGAACTTTTCATATAAATGTAGTTTTCATATATGATATCCAGTGTTACTTTGATCTATTCCTGTCAGATGCAAGACAGACTATAGCCCTGGCAGCTGAGGCCATAATTGGAAGGAGAAGAAGGAAGATTGCTCATGTTTCTGGTCGACAATACTTTAGAGAAAGAAGAAGCTGTTTGCAAAATCAATTATAAGCTACACAGGAACTTCATACCAAGGTTGCTGTAATCGTGTCTACCTTCTGAACTGCCTTCTTATGGTTTGCCTCCTCGATGGTGTGCTTCGTTGAAGAGTTTCTTGTCTGATAGGTCTCTGTATGTAGTTGTTGATAGAGTATCGTCTGATATTCTACCAATAAATGGAGGTATTCCACAGGGTTCAGTTCTGGCGCCCATTCTGTTTCTGGTTTATATCAATGATTTGGTGGAGAAAACATCTTGTGCAATGCATAGTTTTGCGGACGGCAGTACTCTTCATACTAGTTCCTCTTCAAGAGTTCCATACCAGCATGATAAATAAAAATTCAGAAAGGCATCAATATCAAAAGTATTCACGATGCCTTAGCGAAATTATGATTATAACATCAACTTGGTGCATCAATGCTGAGAAAACCCAGGCATGCCTCTTCTTAAAGAGAGCGGATTCATTTTCAATTAATATTCAAATGTCAGGAGTGACTATTCCTACAAAGTTAAGTATCTCGATGCTTGGAATTACGATCAGTAATAATCTCTCATGAGAAAACCATGTAAGGTGCTTCCCAGAAGCTTGTATTTCTGTTCTGTGCCGGGAAATACCCCACTCCTCGTTAGCTTCTTAAAACCTATAGGGCGCAAATTCTGCCTATCTTGGAATATGTTCCCATATGTAGGTCACAGCACTAAAACACTGAAACTTCTTGATTACATTCAGTAAAAGGCAATCCACCCTCTCTTACGGACTCGCTCACTTCGTTAGATCATCGTCAGAGACTTTTCTCTCTTCTCTAGATATTTTCATGGTGGGTGCTCTTCTGAATTGTCAATAGTTTACCCTTGGCAGCATGAACACGGATGACCTGACGAGTGCAGAATTCCCACCCCTTTGTTGTGGGCTTGGAGACATGTCGAATCTCTCTCGCTCAGGGATCTTTTTTCAGTAACAAGTTGAACTTGGGTATACCTTGCCGATGGAGGTTTTTCGTGAGGCTAACAAACTTAAAAAAATGCAAACTGAATGTTAATTCGTATCTTCCGCCCTTTGATGCACGTGGTGTTCTTTGAACATTACATCGTATGAATCTGTATATAAAAAAAGCACCAAATCAACAGCCTTCCTGTTCAGACTGGGAGATGAAAGCACAAAAATTGTTATTACTCAATTGAAAAACACGTTATTGTATGATTTTGATTTTCACTAATCGAATAAAAAAACTTTATTGTCTGAAGATTTGTATCTTATTGACTGAGTCCAAGAAATACAAATGCAGATGCTAAATATAGTTCCAAACATGTATAAATGAAACACTTCGATGTAAAAAGTCATAATCACAAAGAATAAATTTTTGAATTTTTGTTGAAATTATTCGCTAAAATATAACCCAAGGTGTTAAAAAACAAGTGAATTTCTTCTTCTGCCCATTATATTTTTTTCTCAATAAATTATGATAACTTTTTTGGGACTTTCTAAAAACTAAAAGTTCCAAGTAGTTCTGTGACCTCCACTTAGAGCTCTAGCGCCTATAGACTGGTATATTTGTTTCTTGTGAATTTATGACCAGATCGTAATGACATATTGGTTTGCCATTGGGTATGTCACTAACGAAACAGTTTTGACTCGCAGAACCAAAGGTCAGGCTACTAAATTTTACAGTGGAATAGTGATTTCTTTCAGTTTGAAGTCGAGACAAACTCGTCAATAAAATAATGTTTTTTTAAGAGCGCTGAAGTTGCAAGCAAATGTAAGCATTATACACTGAGTAAATACTATGATGCAACGAAACAAAAATAAAATCGTTTCCTGGTTCTTGATAGCCAATTCTTACGAATTTAAAAAAATTAATATGGCCTTGAAAATGTTCCTATAACTCTTGTTACCAAGATCCCTAGCAGTCCTTCGATAAAGAAGTCGTTTAGAAAACTTGATTCTTGATATTAAACAGAGAATCTAGTGAAAAAACATTACTGCTATAGAGGGTATTATATTTAAAATACCCTATTTCTTACAAACTAGCAATTGTGATATTCAATCGCCCAAGAAGGTTCTGTATCTTTCGAATTTTTTTTTATGATGATTATCGTAAGTAGCAGGACAAAATACTTCGAAAATTGCTATAAAACATTTTCGATGTTGCCTTGTGAATTATTTCAAAATAGCTTTAATTAATTACCTCACTCTGCAATTGTTGTCCAGTTTCCGTATTCAGAATGGATTGGAAAAGTATAAAAAACCAAAATGCAATCATGCCGTAACTTTCGACAGAACCTCTCATCTGCAAAAATGAATAAAAATTCTTCAAAACATCAAAATGAATTCGAAATTACACCAAATTTAGAATTTGAAGATGTCACTATACTCTGTCTATCCAAGCAAAGGAGTGATCCAAAATATTATCATACATTGTGCACGTGACCACTCAGACAAGGCTGCTCGTACAGAGTCACACTAAGGTGCAGTTTTTTTGGTCTTTTTTAGGGTTTTTCCAGCCGTATCAATTTTCAAAATACCATATATGTACACACCACAAGCGTAAAAACGTAACTGACTACTACGACAATGTAGCGCGAATTCCACCAGTCGATTGATTTTGGTTTCGATTGGCCAGCGTATGGAGGCTTGTTTATTCTACCCAATAGATTCAAATGTATGTGGTAATCACGCTTCGATCGTTGATCGTTGATCACGCATCTATCGTTGTTTAGATTACTCTCTTTTTTGGATGGATACAGTATAGTAGTATTTCTACTACGTAATCATTTATCAAAAAATATTATGAGTTCGTTTCCAAAATATCTGAAAGGTTTTGAAAATGCTTTGGAGATTTTGGATTCCTTTCATATATGAATATTCGAGAGCATTGGCTATAGTGTCCCCATACTAATACACCATAGGATATGGCTCTAAGTAAAGTACTCAGGTTCACGATTTTCGAAAGACTTTGTACTAAGAAAGTAAGGCTCGACAAACTCTTACATATAATTGTTCTTTTCAGGTCAGTTTTTCCTCAGTGGAAACTCCTGAAAATTTGGTATACTTGGATGTGAATCTAATTTAGCAGTATTTCTTATACTGAACAGCATATGTTCTGTTTCAGATTCATTGACATTCAATTTATTCGATAGGAACCATCGTTCTATTTGTTCTTTCTCAGTTTCAACTGTGGAAATCAGAGTACTTGTATTTTTTCCTGAATGTTTTAACGTGCTGTCATCGGCAGAAAATAAAACAAGTCATTTATAAACACAAGAAAAAGCAGTGGACCTGAAACGGACCCTTGGGGGACACTATATTATATATTGAGTATAGAAGAATTTTTGTTTTGGAAAAGAACGCACTGGACTCGGTTCTCTAAGTAAGATTGACACTTTCTTCGTGAATATTGAAGTTTTTAAGTAGTAAGATATCATCTGAAACGCAATTTTCAGTGCATTGGAACATTTCAGGAATAAACGTGTACTTCAGTAGATCTGGGGCTAGACATGTACTCATTCATCACAATGAAATATACGTAACTGAAGTATCATAAAGAATCATCTTATCAGTTGAGTATCGTATATTTCTATGAATTTGAAGATTTGAAAAAATATATTAAAAATGGCATATACCTTGGCGACGTTTCTGAAGTTAGTCTGCCTCCATTTTCGAGCGTTTTTGAAAATTTTTATGGATCAGAATTTTTGGTAAGTAGAGTCAAAATGTTACACTGGCTTGACTAATTCATCGATAACCATACCAAGGGCTGATTTTGACATCACTGTCGCGACCTATATCGAATTGAATCTTCCCAGTTGAAGTACTCTTTCGGAAGAGGCATCCATTGATATATACATTTTATACTTAAACATTTCAGTTTAACAAAAATGCAACTATCCTCTTTGAGTTTCCTTTTTTTTTTTCATTCTGCTCTGTCATAGGTGAATCAACAATAGCTTTATTTGTTGATGATATGTTTTCAGGTGATTTCGACTTAACAATTTCTCATCTTCTCGAGTTGTTTTTATGTTTAGCTGTTCTTATTCTAAATGGTCTTGATGTTTATAATATATTATGAAGTATCGTCAATTTGAATACTACAAACACTTACCAGTATACCAACTGCAGTTGATCCCAATACCAACGGTGTATGGGTAAATACTGTTAACAGTGGCCAGTAGGTCAGCTCAGAAATTTGATTATTCATCCTATAAAAAAATTGAATCTCACTTGTAGTACGAATAAAAACAAATAGACTTTCGACTGTCGATATTTAGATTCATTTTCATGTTTCAATTTGTATGAAATTTGTTTTTGATTTAAAATAATACATAAAGATTAACGAATATATAAAACTATTCAACATGCACTGATTTTATCCTTCAAGTAGGAACTTCAAAGCTCAAAATTTCGTTTCTTCGCTGCAGACGATTTCACCAAGACACGAGAAGCAGTATGACACAAAGGGGAAGCTCAGTGCGTTCCTTTTGCTGAAACAATCCTCTATAAATTGATGGACGTAGACGGTACTATGTGGTAGAAGATTATCATGAAAATTGATATATAATACTTCCCATGTTTATACAGTACATTTCTTCAATGACCCCTTTTATTTTTTGAACCGGTTAACTCAAAAAAATTTAACTTGGGACAATGAAATTGATGCGTGAATACTATATTCTGGAGTCAAATTGACAGATGAAAATATCAAGATGAAGACTGGGCGCCATCTGAAAAAAAAAGAAATAAATGGAAAGGGAAGTTTAGTGACATATCTTTTCGAAGCTCTTGACATATACTTTTATATACAGTCCTAGAATATAAAGTCAATATTTCCACCTTCTACAAAATGGTGGAACATTTAATAATTAATTGCCTGAATAGATCGAAGTTTAACCTCATACTTTGGAAAAGGTCGAAAGATGCTCGAAATGGTTGCCTTGAACGTCTTGACATGTTTCGCTTCTACGATTGCGATGATTAGAGGATCAATAGTAGTTTCCAGCATATTCAAATACAGAATTTTGTTCAATTTACCATTTTGAGGATAGTTTACGTGGTACCTATCTACTTGTTAAATTCAAAACTGAATGAGAATATTTGAAGTGAACAATGATTTTCGTTGTCGTACTATTTTTTCTCTTCTTCTATAAACAAAAAACAACTTATCAAACCTTATCAGGTTGTTGGAATTGCTGTGTGGCAGAGAAAACGATTATTTCTAGAAATATCGAAATTAGTGTGTTTGTTTTCAGGTAATTATCAAACGTTCCGCCGTTTTGGAGTAGGTGGCATTATTGACTTCATATTTGAGGATTGTGAAGTATTCGTCAGTAGCTTCAAAATGATGTAACACATTTAATATTTTTCCCAGGTGGCACACAGTCGCCATCTTGAGATTTCCATCTGTCAATTTTACTCCAAAATATAGTTTTCATGCATCAATTTCATCATGCCAAATTTCCATTTATTGAGTTGACCTATTCAGAAAATGAAAGGGAGAAGACAAAAAAAAACTGTATATCACTTATATTTGTAAGTAGCCACTTCGTGTGAATGGGGTAAATAAATCTTGCTCAAATGTAAAATAGTGAAAACCGAATCTGACTAGTTTCGATATCAGTAGCTCGATAATGTTCAGCATATTATGGGAAAACGACAATGTTTATTGCTAAATGGTAATGGTTCGGACTTCCATTGTCTATATCATTAACTCTATTGAAACCTGTTGCTGAGAACGAAAGGATAAAAATACAAATAAAGTAAGAGAATCAAATCCCAAACGAAAGGTTGAAATGTTTTTTTTTGGACAATAATGAAATTAAGGATTGATTGATCGAAGAAAATAATGTTGTTACAAAAAATCGACATATCGAATATGAAATATTAGTCAAAAAAACTTTCAAATGAAGGAATGAATGAAATACTATGAACAAATGTTGACACCAGGTTTCAAGTTGAGTGAACTCACGACGTTTCGATTGCTGATATCCGCAAACGGCTACTCGGGCCTTTCTTATCCTCGTAAATGTTTAATCGGATTTGAAATTATTTCAAAAATCACTAAAGCAAGGTTTTTATGGTGGGGGAAAAAGGTCGATAACTTATTAATGATAAAATGACATTGTTAAAAAAATCATAATTGAATTGGACAATAAAAAGGTAATGGAAGACTAAACCTAAAGAATAATAAAACTTTTTAATTTCCGATTTAACGATAAGTAGTATTGAAAGTGAAGTTGTATAGAATTCAGTTTTCAACACGAAATGCCCCATGCATTTTCTGTAGGAAAGTATAGTATAGTTTGGCAGATAAAGCGCCAGAAACATTTTTACCCTTTTTTCGAGATGGCGGCCGCGGGACAATGGTCCCACACATCAAAAAAATTAAACTGCGTTGTCTGAGAATCGCAATCCCCAAATTAACTTTTCAATGGACCATATTATTGGTGTCAACGGCTTTGAAAATAAGTCGTAACCATAGTAATGATGAATTGAATTTGATGGGACCAGACCAAGATGAATAAAAACCCTGGTGTGTTGACTAATACCTAATAGATTGTAAGCAAATCTTCTCGAATTTTCGCTATCTTGATTTTGATCAATTTTAACTGAAGAGATGCCTTCGAGAGTTTGCCAGCGAAGGCGCACCTTACGTGATTTTAATTTAATGTGTGATGCCATGATATCCATCTGCTCGACGGCCATTCGATTATTTATAGATTTATAGGTTATGTTTATTTCATAGTTTCATGTTTGCATGCAATTTCTTGCTTTCCCGCGAAATGCTAGAAGTTATGTAGTTATCACATTTTGACTGATTATTAGGTATTCCTTTTGCTTTCAATTTGATGAAAAATAAATCAAAAACTCAGTGATTGTGATGTGATTTTGAATCTTCCGAAACAATAGTTGTTAGTGAAACTGGGAAGTATTGAGTTCCTATATTTTTACTTTCTGAGGAACCGAAGATAGGTAAGTACTTTTTTCTTCATAGTGTTAAAAAAATGAAATTTTAACGTGATTACGAGCCGATGATATGATAGATAAGTAATACCTACACGTTACACGAGCGTTTTATTTTGAGCTTTGTAAATCGGTTCATAATAAATATAACTATCACTATAAAATCAAGCAAATACAAGAATAGCAACGATAAACTCTTAAAAATATTATTAACAAGAAAAACGTGGGAAGAAACAAGAACTAGGTACAAGATTTTGAATTTTAAAAGAACTTTCAAATGCATTCAAATTCAAATCGAACTGTCAAACATTTCAAAAAATTTAATAACTTTTTATTAGACGAACTTGACCTATTTTGTATACTGATAATTCTATTGGTGAACGAAAGATAACGCAAGAGTTTATAGAATGAGAGCGCCGGTATCGAAAATCACTCGTGAGCTGCCGCTTCAATGAAAATGTACCCTTAGAAAATCGCATTTGTATCACCACCTCAACACCACCTACCGTCAAAAAATGTAAGTTTACTTTTCGATTTCTCAGGTAGAGAGGAATTGGCTAAACAAAAGCATATCGGTCAACGCACCAGGGTTTTTATTCATCTTGGATTTGAGCTTACCATTACCTACACTTAAAAAAAAACTGAGTTGTCTGAGAAAAGCCACTCCTGAATAACCTTTTTCGGCAACCGTCCGGGAAGTGGGTCGGTTGCCGAAAAAATAGTGTACGCAACACGACCGAAAACAGTTTTTTCGGACTCGCAGACTTCCAGGACTCGCCTACGGCTCGCCCTAGAATTTTGTCTTCTCGTCCAAAAAAACAGTATTTTCCGGACTTGTTACGTAAATTACTATTTCAATGGACTATATTTTTGGTGCCAGCGGCATCAAAAATAAGTCGTAACCATAGTAATGATGATTTGAATTTGATGGGAACAGACCGTCAACCTTGACGTTAATCATCAGACACGAAACGTCATACATTCCATTTTTAATGAGAATTCAACTAGAAATTACTTAAACCCCGTTTCGACGATGCAATTTTGTCGCTGCAACTTCTCGTGGCGACTTGTCGCTGCGAGATATTATGTCATCTAGCTGTCAGTTTGCATTGCCAATATAAAAAAATAGCACTGAATGTTAGTTACCAAGATAAACGTCTACATTATCACAACAGATATATAATTTCGTTCAATTCTAATAATTGATATTGTGATTAAATAAACTTATTACTCAACTTGATTCCTCAAGTCTCGAAACGACTTGTCGCCGCGAGAAGTTGCAGCGACAAAATTGCATAGTCGAAACAGGCTATCACAGGAGGATATAAAGAACTGATTTTCAATACTCACCATTTAATCTCCAAAAAGTGAATCCAGAAACTCCTCAACTCCGATTGAATCATGGATTGATAAATAGAATCGTTTTGGGAATTTTCATTAGTATCTGAGCAATATTTATTGAATTTTATCCATTTCTCGATCAGTATATATAGTTGTATCTTCACATGACAACATCCGTATTGACTGACGAAAAATATTGAGATTCCGAAAAATGAACAATATGCACAGGTCATAAAGAAAAAAATATCAAGGAAAATATTCGACCCGAAATATTTTCTATTGATCTTAAATCCAAAAAGTGTAATGGAATTATTCATATTCCATGGCATATTCAATATGAAGACGAATAAACTCAGAGATAAGCTTATATTTCTCAAAAATGTTGTGGCCTCTACCTCCTTCCTTATATGGTCTTTGACAGCCTTGTTGCTTTGTCTTCTTCTTTTCAGGAGTGAAGTCATTGACCCAATACCTTTTCCAAATCGACTTGATATTGTAAGGATGTGAATGAAGATCATTTGAATCTGAAAAAAATTGATTGTTGTATTACAGTGTCCACATGTATTTGCCAGGTCTGTGAACCACATGTGGTTCACTTGTGGAAGTTGGACGACCGGTATAAAATCGGACGTCCAAGATCGGTGTGTGTGTAAGTAGCCTTAGTGTTCTCGAAGTCTATATTGTGTCCTGTCTCTTGATGATCTTTGGACAGAGCTGAAGAAGGGTCTGATTTTCGAACAGCAAGTTGAAGTACGTATACTCTACTTGTCACACGTCTGTTGGTCTGGCCTACATATATTCCATGGCAATCAGAACATGGTATTTCATATATAACCTGTGATTCGTTGACAATTTTGTCCTTGGGGGAGCGGAGGAATGTGGAGATTTTATTGTTGGCGGTAAATATCGTTTTTATGTCCGGTTTTTTGAGAATTCGGCTGATTTTGTCAGTAACAACTTTAATGTCGTTTCGGTATGGGGTGAGGCACGATATTTTTTCGCGGTATTATTATAGTACAGGTTCTTTATTAAGGTCGCTCTACAAATATAGCTACTGCAGTGACTAACAATTCGCTTACAAAACACTTCGGCTTCTCAACTGAATCAAACATCCAACACTTTTTACTGAAATCTTCCGGCTCACGATGAAATTCATTCTTTTATACCCCATCGAAACACAAGAGGATCTTCCAGATGTATGATATTCCAGAATCTATGCACGAGAAAGGTCTCAGTCGTTTCCAGAATGGAAGAACCCGAAAATTCTTCCTCCGGGTCCTAAACGAGCGATGTTTTGGGAACTTTTTTTATTATACTCAGCTGCGGTGGTTGGCGATTTATTTCGATTTCGTAACAATATATTTCGATGACAAAACGGTTAAGGCTTTCGCGGCCGAGGTTATTAGTATAACTACTTCTCTTCGGGATTGAAGGCCGTCGTTCTTTGAAATTTCTTCCTGGCGTTTCGCTGGCGCGAGTGGCCAGCTTCTTCAGAGGCTTACTCATTTCCGATGACTAAACGTTTCGATTTCTCAAAGTGTATTTATATTGATGCAGGTAGTCTGGAATGTTAATTACTTCTGTCGGGTTCGGGGAATAATCATCATTATTAGTCGCCGCACTACCTGCCGTGATTTCATTCGTGATTCTTGATTTCCTCAGAAATTGTGTATCTCACACAGGAAGAATAATACATTCTATCTCTCCTTTCACTCCGCACACACAACCTCGAAATATAATCTGATACTCATTCCCTTCTCTAATCAATTAGTATTCATATGAATATGGTTAATATATTATCACTCACCTCATGTGTCAATATCTGAGCAGGCAACATATCCATGATTTCAGTTATTCCACATTTCGAAAAGTATATATAGACTAGGAATCCAATGTTGTATAAACACAATATGACAAGAAAAAATTTGAATATATTTCTCTGCAAATTGTTCTGGTATAGAACTATCAGCCATCGAATGAGATGTCTCAAGTAGTCTTCTGGAAATTACAATATTCATTCAAAATGTGAGGCGTTATGATATACCGAAGATCATCGAACATCACGAAATTTCGATTTTACCTGCCAATGTTGTTATACCGAGGTTTGAAAAACATTTACCATATTTCTTCTTCTCCACCCCTTCCCGTTTTTGCCCCCCGCTGAGGGAGAAAAAATAATATTTTTTCTCGAAATCTGGAGCTCCAAAAATATCGAAACAATTCACATAAATTTTTTGGAGGCCTTTATGGGAGGCCCGAGGAATTGAAAATTTTCATTTCGAAGAACTCACTATCATCCATACATTCTATTTTTTTCATTATGAGAAAGAATAGAAAGAGTGGGGGCTCTAAAAATTTTCCCCTCACAAGGGAGGAGAGGGAAAAGGAAAAAAAAAAGGTGACAAACGTCACAATTTACTGTGAGTGCATCGGTTCTCTATGAGAATTGAAGAGAAACAGTTATTGGCTATATTCAATGTGAAAAATCTTAAAGTGAGAATCTTTCAACTTGTATAACAGCTCAACTTCTCGGAATATGTCATGATATGATAATTGAAATTATTTTTTTTTTGATCTTTGAGTTTTTCGTTAAAATGAATGGCATAAAATGCCTTTGTGTCTAGTGTCACTGATAATGAAATTAACGTTACTAATTATTGTTCTAGTCTATATAAACATTGCTGAGATGATGAAATAATAACACTCGAGATACCTGTGTTTTCTGCCATTTTTTTTAGGACCTGCATGTGGAGCCCGGGGAGCTAAGAGTTATTATTGCGAAGATCATACTGTCTTCTATATACTTGAATTTCTTCAATATTTTTCAACACCTAGTTTAAAAAAAATTAAACGTGAAAAATATCATCTTTTCACCCTCAGAGGAGGAGAGAGAGGGAAAGAAAAAAATATGGTGAATGTTTCCCAGACTTGGGTTACATCTCTCGCGGGTCAAATCGAAAATTCCTCAATGACGTTCCGACTAACTCAATTCAGGATACTCTTTCTTTTGAAAATCTGAACGGGTAATGATTATTATCAAAGGGTTCATATATATCTAGTTATTTCGCTTAGATATAAATTTTAAGGCAAGAAATTTGGAAATAATTTTTTCATCGCATGTTTTCAAACTATGCATTGATGGATATGGATATATATATATATATATATATATATATATATATATATATATATATATATATATATCCATATATATATATATATATATATATATATATATATATATCCATATATATATATATATATATATACATATATGGAACACCCCACCGGTTCGAAAAATAATTCAAAGAAGCTACCTACATTCATCTTCAACGATGCATTCAGTCACCCACCCCATATATATATATATATATATATATCCATATATATATATATATATATATATATATATATATATATATATATATATATATGTTACGTCCTCGCAGCCCTTATGGACTTATAAAAATATAGTTTCTCAGTAGTAATATCTCATTGCAACATTGTTGCATGATAAACAGGAAATGCTTTCTTGGCAGTCTGTTGTTGGCGACGCAGATAACGGAGTGCTGGGAAGAATTCGCATGTGACTTTGAGAAGTCAGTTTTCATTTAGTCCTTCATTGAGGAAAGTTTCAATTAGTTCCTCGTTGAAGAAAGATTCATTGGGTCCCTCAGACATTTAAGTCCTTCAGTCAAATATTCAAATAAAGTCAAAGCAACAAGTTAGAAGAGTTTCCTAACAATTGGAACTCGAATAAAAATCTTTTTTAAAACATTCTCTTTGATTCCCAAGTTATAAAAGTGGCGCAGTCGTGAACGGATCCAAAAATTGCCAAAAAACTGTCGAAACAAAACAGTGGTGAACGGATCAAGAAACACAGCGGTTGAAGAAACCAACGTGAAAAGCTCCAACGTTCGAGTCCCAGCGACAACTCCTGGTTCATCGAAGAAAAGAAGACGTGATCGAGTTCCAGCGGCCCCTTTCCTGGTTCCTCGAGACGCAGACGAAGAAAGAAAAAAGAAGCGGAGGCGTACTTGTCCCAGCGGCACCTTTCCTGGTACTTGACGACTTCACGCAACAAAGAAAAGGAAGAACAATCAACGGAAGAAGTGAGGCGAGCCTGCATGAAGTTCCTTCTCCTCGTCATTGCTCTGTAAGTTATTGTTTCTATCCAAAAAGGTGAATTGAGGCATATTTTCCTTATTCCCAACCCCAAAGAAAAGAAAGAAAAATGGCAATTGAAAACGAAGGTTTTTCATTAAAAGAGTTAAGAGACATGATTCCACAATACGATGGAGATCAAGCAACTTTAAATGACTTCATCGAAGCATGTAACTTTGTATCAGCAAACGTAGATGAAAATCAAGTCAATGCACTTATTTTCATAATAAAAAGCAAACTGACTGGTAGGGCTAAAAGGTTCATTTCCAGTAGACAATTACAAACATGGGAAAACATAAGAGAATTATTGATAGGTCACTACGGAGATTGTAGAGATACGGAAGGATTATTGAGGGATTTAACTTCATCATTTCAAAAAACTAATGAAACTCCAAGATCTTTTGTTCAAAGAATAGAAGACTTGTTAACAAAATTAAGAAACAGTGTGGCTCTTGATCAAAATCTCAACGTTCAAGAAAAAGCAGCATTGAATAGATCACATGAAAAGATTGCACTAAAAACAGTTTTAGCAGGGCTAAACGAGCCTTTTGGTTCTGTGATACGCTCACAAAGACCTCAAACTCTAGATGAAGCAGAACAATTTTTAATTGAAGAAGAAAACATTGCATATCTGAAAAATTTCAGAATTTCGAAACAAACGGTTTCAAAACCAACAAACAATACAAATAAACCATATCCAAAGGAAAATTATGGGTATAACAATCGTGTAACTAACAGCCAACAAATACAAAAATTTTGTAATTTTTGCAAAATACCAGGTCATACAAACTCAAATTGCTACAAAAATAAAAATTTGAATCGAACTGATCAAATGAATCAGAACTCAAATTCGAATAGAAATATTCCAAGTACATCAGGTACTCAACAACGAAATAATATAATACAACAGAATAGACCGTCAGTCATTCAGAAAAATATAAGTGAAAATAGAACGCAAAACAACCGCGTAAATCATTTAAACTGCATGGCGGAATCGAGTCTATCGGGTGCTATGGTTCCGGAAAATTCATGCATACCCGAAAATCAATTACAGAATCAACCGGAGATCGAACAGGATTTCGCACAGAACGAAATCACATATTTACACCAGAACGACGAAGAAGAGATGTTCAATTATCAACAATATTGAACTCACCAAATAAAAAACTCTATTATATAAAGGATAGACAGGGAAATAAATTTCTAGTAGACACAGGCGCACCAATTTCACTCATGAAATTTGATGTAGCACAAAAATTTATAAAGAAAAATCCAATGAAGAGATTAAACGAAGAAAATTTTTCAATTTTTGGAATAAATAATCCTCAAAGTGATACAAGAATAACTCAAAGTATAGACATAAATGTAGGTCCAAACAACCTAATGCATAGATATTACATAATTGATTTTGATTTCAACTATGATGGACTTGTAGGTATCGATTTTCTCGAAAAAATGAAAGCAGAAATAGATATTACCAATAAAAAACTAAAATTATTTTTCAAAGACATTCCATTATATTGTGATGATATAAATGAAAACCAAGTAAGTTCAATCATAACAATTCCAGCGAGAACAATTCAAACTGTTGAATTAATTTCCAACAATAAAAACTTGAAAGAAGGAATTTGTCCTGAAATAAAAATAACTGAAGGTGTGAAAATACCAAATTGTTTCGTGAAAATAAACGAAAACAAGAAATTCATAACAACAATTGTGAATTTTTCAGAAAGAGATCAAAGTATCAAAACATTCCCAATTGAACTTGAAACAATACAAGAAAAAATAAGTGAGGAAAATATTCAAATAAATAATTTCCAAAGTAACGACCGTGAAGGAAAAATTATTTCAGAATTGAGAATAGAACATTTGAACAATGAAGAAAAAAATGAAATAGTAAGTTTGTGTTTGAAGTACAAAGACATATTCTTTTTAGAAAATGATAAGCTTACTTTTACAAATCAAGTAAAGCATGAAATAAACACTCAAGGAAAAGGTCCTATTTCAGTGAAAAATTATAGATATCCTTATGTACTGAAGCAAGAAGTGAAAAATCAAATTGCAAATTTATTAGAACAGAATATAATTCAACCATCAACGAGTCCATGGAACAGTCCAGTATGGGTAGTCCCGAAAAAGTTAGACTCAAGCGGAAAACAAAAATTTCGAATGGTTATTGATTTCAGAAAGTTGAATGAAATAACGATAGGAGACAAATATCCACTTCCTAATATAAATGAACTGCTAGATCAATTAGGAAAATGTAAATATTTTACAACACTAGATCTCGCATCAGGGTTTCACCAAATCGAGATAGAAAAAAGAGATATTCCAAAAACAGCCTTTAGCGTAGACCATGGGCACTACGAATACTTGCGTATGCCTTTCGGATTGAAAAATGCTCCAAGCTCATTTTCGAGGGCAATGGATAATATTTTGACAGGTTTACAAGGAGAAATGTGTATGACTTATATGGACGATATCATAGTCTATAGTTCAACTCTGTCAGAACATATAAAACGACTAGAAAAGGTATTTGAACGATTAAAACAGCATAATTTGAAGATACAGCCATGTAAATGTGAATTTTTGAGAAGAGAAGTACAATATTTAGGGCACGTAGTAACGAAGGATGGCGTGAAACCGAATCCTATGAAAATTGAAGCTATAATTAAGTTTCCAGTTCCAAAAAATCAAAAAGAAATAAAGTCATTCTTAGGTTTGACAGGTTATTATCGCAGATTTATTAAAAATTACTCAGAAATGGCTAAACCTATGACAAATCTATTGAAGAAAAATAAAGAATTTAATTTTGATGAAAAATGTATCAACTGTTTTGAAAAAATGAAGAAATGTTTGATAACAGCACCAATTTTGCAATATCCAGACTTTGAAAAGGAATTTTTACTAACATGCGATGCAAGTAATTTTGCGATAGGTTCAGTACTATCACAAGGCGAAATAGGAAAAGATTTGCCGATAGCGTATGCATCAAGAACATTAAATGGCGCAGAAACACGTTATTCAACTATAGAAAAGGAATTATTAAGTATAATTTGGGCAGTGAGACATTTCAGGCCTTACTTATATGGCAGACGATTTAAAATCCTCAGTGACCATAAGCCACTGAAATACTTATTTTCTATAACAAATGCAAATTCAAGATTAATGAGATGGAAGTTACAACTAGAAGAATATGAATATGAAATAGATTATAAACCTGGGATACACAACAGAAATGCTGATGCTCTCTCAAGAATAAAAATAAATGCTTTAACAGAAAACTCAGAAAGTTCAGATTCAGAAACAGAAACAGGTTCAGAAAATGAAGAAAACGAATTTCTCCCAGAATTTCATGAATTCCTGGAGAAAAGAAAAACTCAGTCACTCATCAACTTTGAAAAAATCAAACAAACAAATGATAATTTGATATTTGTTGCACACAATGATATCATATTATTAGTTCCAACTAATGAAAATCGCGAAACCCCGCATTTAAATACGATAATAAAAGATACGTGCGTAGATCCAGATGATCAACAATTGCACTTGACCGAGTTATTAACGATAAGACAGAGTCTCAAATTTCAACAAAGGAAATATTATCTTATTCAGATACCAACGTTAAAAATAGATTCACTAAGTCTGAAAGATTGTTTCAGAATATTTTATTCATTGAAAAATAAATTACAGACGAAGAATTATTTTATTAATCCAGTAAAACATCTTCCATTTTTAGATATTTTGAGCTATATTTTCAGAGAAAAAGACATAACGTTTACAATATGTCTTGATATAGTTAAAGTACCACAACAAGATGAAAGAGAAAATATTTTAGAAAATTATCATACGAGTAAAACCTCGGTACACAAAGGAATAAACGAAACATTTAGAAGAATACGTGAAAGATATATTTGGCAAAATTTGAAAACAGATGTTGAAAATTTTATAAAGAAATGTCAAGTATGTAATCGAACGAAAACGAATAGACAAAATAATGACTATCCGTTAGTTATAACAGAAACTCCAAGCAAACCATTTGAACACATCAACATTGATTTGATGAGTATAACAAGAAATTGTACACTTTTAACTATTGTTGATAATTTTTCCAAATTTGCACAAGCATACCGTGTGGAAAATAAAGAAGGCACAACTATTGTTGAGAAATTATTACATTATTTTCAACACTATCCAATACCAAAAAGAATACATGTTGACCCCGGAGGAGAATTTAATAACCAACATATGAAAGATTTATCGAAGTTATATAAATTCAGAATTACTCAAAATGCAGTAGCACATCCTCAAACTAATGGTGTAGTTGAGAGATTTCATGCAACTTTGCAAGATTCATTACGAGCATTTCATAATGATTATCCAAATAAACCAATTATTGAAGGTTTACCTTATTGCATAAAATCCTATAATAGAAGCAAGTCAACTTCAACTAAATATACTCCTGAAGAAATAATTTTTGGTCATATTCGCGATGACGAAAATGAGGTTTTGTATAGTGAAGAACAACTTCAATCGAATTATGTAAATGATATGAAAAATACTGCAAATTTTATTTATGAAAATGTCAAAATGAACTTAAACTCAGCAAAAGAAAAGGCAAAAACAAGATTTGACAAACATGTAAGAGAGAATTTACCGAAATATAAAGTAGGCGATCTCGTATACCTAAGAGAATCTCAAATAGGCAATAAAATGAAAAATAAATATAATGGACCATACAAAGTGATTCGTATAGTAAACACGAATACAGCCGAAATAGAGATAGAAAATGGAACGAGTACGGTTAATTTTGATAGATTAAAACCAGTATCTATTGTTCCAGGGCACTCAACACAGCCAGAGCAAGAATAGAAAAAATAAACACACCCGCAGGTATTTTCTTTCAAAAGGAAGGAATAGCTAAAATATCGAACGATGAGTACAAAATCATTGTTTATAAAAATATTTCATTACTTAAAAATTCATTTGAACAAAGCCAAAATGTTCAACAGTCATTGAGAGAATTACTACATAGAGATGATGTGAATCCAAACTTCAAAATGGCATTCTCAGCTCAACTTTCATTATTGAATACCATGACCCAAGAAATAAAAAGTAAATTTTCAGAAATTGCTCTAAGTACAACAAATAGATTCAAGAGAGGCTTATTAAATGGAATAGGCTCAGTTTGGAAAATAATCACAGGAAACTTAGACGCATCTGATGGAGAATATTATAACGAGTGTATAAATAAACTTGAAAAGGATGATAAAAACTTACAAATGTTAATGAAAAATCAAATTCAGATTATTTCAAGTACTATTTCGAACTTCAATTCCACACTGAACAAGTTGAGAATTGATGAAGAAACTTTTAATAAAGATTTGAAAATTATAGAGGAAGAAATGATTAGAAATCGAGAAACTAAGTATTATTTTGAACTTCAACTGAAAATACTGGAGAAAATTGAGCAAATTATTCAATCCAACATGATCATTTCAGATCAATTGAATGATATTATAAATAGTATAACTTTTGCAAGACTAAAGATTTTGCACCCTTCAGTAATCGATCCGAATCTTTTGATCGAACAACTAACGAAAATTTCTATGACCTTATCTCATGGAAACTTACCTTTCAACCCAACTCATCAGTATATTTCAGAATTTATTTCATTAATAAAACTCGAAGCTTTTCAAACAAATGAAAGAATTGTTTTCATATTACATGTACCATTAGTAGAGAACTCAGATTTTGATTTCTATCATATTTATTCAGTCCCAACAAAAGACCCTAAAACCAACCTTTTTCATGTAATATTACCCCTTTTTAAATATGCAGCAATTGCAAGGGATAGCAAACAATATATTACAGTCAAACAAGAGGAATGTTCTGAAATATTCGAAAATGAAATTCGAATATGTTTCAATCATTTTCCAAAAACGCTTTCACATGAATCACCTTGTGAAATTTCAATCTTAATGGAATCAAAAATAATGCCAAATTGTGAGAAAGTCATAATTGCTATTGAAGATTATAACGTACAAAAGTTAGTTGATGATAAATGGTTACTAACTGTATCAAATCAACTACCTGTAACTACAACATGTCCAGAGAAAAACTCAGAGACAGAAATTATTCAAGAAAACTCACTTTTGACTTTAGAGCCAAAGTGTAGTGCATTTATTGGTACAACAAGAGTATATGCAAGTTCAGACAACAATAGAACTCTGAAACTTCAGTTGTACATTCCTGAAATAACCTATGATTGTTGTGATCAACTCCCGAAGAGAGAAGAACTTCCAAATATCAAGCCAGTGAAGATAAATCATCTGAATCTTGATGAATTAAATATTGCTCAAGAAAAACTGCAAGAATATGATAAAACTTTAAATAAAATAATTAATGAACCATTCACTGAAAAACATTTGAGTACTTTTACTTATATTTGCATGGTACTCATATTATTTGTCATAATTTGGATAATTTTCAAATGTTGCATCAGAAAAAGATATTTTGGATATTTCACAACAAGCTCCAACTCAGACGATGGACATCACCCAAGAGGATGCTGTTCCCAGATTTTCAACTATTGTAATGTGAAGTCAATGGTATCAAGAAGACCATCGATTCATCTTACCCCAATGTACGATAATGGATCGGAAGAAATCGTCTTCCATACCCCATCATCCCCAGTTGCAGAATCTACATCGAGAAGAACTCCTAAAAGGATTTAATTCTCACTGTATAATCATTTATTATTTTTATTCCTCATATAATGTACATTGTTTTAATTGATATTGAACTATATTCATTTTGATGATTTTAATGATGTTTATTGTACTATTTGAGGAGGCTCATCTAACTATGATTTCATATTGAATTTTCATTATTCATTCTTGAATTTTTATTATTCATTCTGATATAGAAATCATTCTGATATAATAAAAATTCTTATAGGGGGAGGTGTTACGTCCTCGCAGCCCTTATGGACTTATAAAAATATAGTTTCTCAGTAGTAATATCTCATTGCAACATTGTTGCATGATAAACAGGAAATGCTTTCTTGGCAGTCTGTTGTTGGCGACGCAGATAACGGAGTGCTGGGAAGAATTCGCATGTGACTTTGAGAAGTCAGTTTTCATTTAGTCCTTCATTGAGGAAAGTTTCAATTAGTTCCTCGTTGAAGAAAGATTCATTGGGTCCCTCAGACATTTAAGTCCTTCAGTCAAATATTCAAATAAAGTCAAAGCAACAAGTTAGAAGAGTTTCCTAACAATTGGAACTCGAATAAAAATCTTTTTTAAAACATTCTCTTTGATTCCCAAGTTATAAAATATATACATATATGGAACACCCCACCGGTTCGAAAAATAATTCAAAGAAGCTACCTACATTCATCTTCAACGATGCATTCAGTCACCCACCCCATTGTAAGTATCTGGAATGAGTGGAAAACACTCATCTATATGATGGACCAACTTCGGCTCGGCAAACGAGAACCTCGCATCAATAGATTCATTTGGGATTTTATAACCGACCATAACTCGAAATGTTGTCAGTCATCACGCGAAGACGATTGCGGATATCAGCGATTGAAACATACAATCAACTCAAAACTTGGCTACATAATTTGTTCATTCAATTGAGATTCTTTTCATTTTACAAATAATTCATATTTGATATTTTTCATTTCTCAACGAAATATACATTTTTCCGTAGTTTCCTGGGTTTCTAACCTACCACAGTCTGAAGTGTAGAAGGGCAGATTTTTTATCAATGGAACTTCCAATCTTTATTCTTTGACTTGAATCAATTTCTTAATTTTTTGTTGGATTTGAGTGCCTCATTTGATTCAATCCTTATTCAACGAGATATTTGTGCTTTTCCATTAACTCCTGCTCATTATTTTTCGAAGTTTAAGAGTTATGTTTGCTCATTGGGAGCATGGGTACTTTTGTAGAGGAATTATATTTTGTCTTTCTTCTTCCCCAAGATATTAAAATTCTTCTTTTCCGAATAAAAAAAATATTGAAATTACATACATGAAGAAGTACCAACATATTTGGTATTATCTGATAAATTACGGCGCAGAAAAAATCAGAAGTAATATAGTCGAGATGAGATGAGCAAATCAAAAATTACTTCAATAATTTCTCACCTTCAGATGTTTTATCTTCAGTGAATAAAACTTGTTGAAGTCTGGTGAACATTGTCGATTATGTACTGAAAACGTCTTCTTGACCCAGAACTTATTTTCGTAATGAACGAAATTCAATGAAATATCATTATTATAGTTTTCAGTGATATCTTCAATAGTTATTACAGCAAAAATGCTAATACAATCATTTAAATAGATAGGTTTCAGAGGGAAACTACCAGCTGGTGCTTGCCATTCCAGAGAATATGGAAATTGTTATGTTATTTCATCGGATAAACGAGAAGTAGTTTATTGCATTTCATCAGAATTCACTTTATGTCATTTCAGTTCATTATTGTAATTGGAAACTTGGGTATTTTTGTTGAGAGAATGAAATCTGAGGTTTTATAATTTGGCTTTCTTCTCCGAATCGAAAAATGAAAATTACAACTTTTATGAAAGAAGTAAAATCGAATTTCTTTTACAAGCCCTCTCTGTTGATAGGTACGCGTCTATCATTCAAAGACGTCTTATTCATTCACAAAAAAGAGAGTCCATCTAAAATAGTTACTCCTTTGCCCAAATGGCGCGACAGACACTGAATCGATCACTTTTTCTTGCTTCATTTGTAAAACAAGCTTATGAAAATTGAACCAAATAGATCGCATACGCAGGAAATATCTACACAATGAGGCAAAGAGAGAGCTATTTGTAGACAAAATCTCACTGATAAGGATAATATTCAGGCCCAGACAAGATCTTGTTTCACTCAGAGAAAATTATCTCTTGAGCTCTTCAGTGGAAAAGTGAATAAATTATGGAACACTTTCGAGAGGTTCGACAGGTCTTCAAATTCAAACAAAGGGGTGGGAATTCTGTACTCGTTGAATCATCCGTCTAGATATTGCCAAGGATAGAATGATTGATAACAATTCAGAAGAGCACCGACCGTGAAAATATCTATAGAAGAGAGACAAGTCTCCGACCCTTCTACGATGTTCCAATGAAGTTAGCGAGTCTGTGAGCGAAGAATCACCAACAAGACGAGTTGCCTTTCTCTGAATAGAATCGAGAAGCCTCAATGAATGTTTTGGTGCCGAACTCCATACATGAGAACTGTATTCCATGACAGGTCGTATCTGAGCCTTGTAGATCATTGGAAGCTGACGAGAAGTGAAGTATTTTTTCGCCCGAAATATAAATCCAAGTTTCTGGGAAGCACCTTTAGCGATCGATCTCACATGGTTTCCCCATGAGAGATTATATTATGAATAGTGTTTTTTGGAAATTATATTCAGATACGAATAACATTCTGATGAAATATGATAGATATTGTTTTATCTTATCGACATAATGATTAGATGTGTAAGATGGCGACCAATAAATGAAAACCTGTTTTTGTTCTGCAGGCAAAACCAGAATATCACTACGACTATCACGTATATATACATATCTTGTCTGCAGCTTGCTTTGTTCACGATAACATTGAGAGATTCGAGACTTGGGGTGATATAAATAATTATAATACAAGAAACGCTAAAAAGCTTTATATACCTCCCGCTTCACTTGCGATGATCAGAAAAGGCCCAATTTTAACTTCTCTCAAAATATATAACCACTTACCTGTCCAACTCAAAGAATTGGGAAAAAAAATATTTCGGAAACAATTGAAGAAGTTTTTTCGGGGAAAGAGCTATTACTCCCTCGCTGAATACTTTGCTGACTTATTTTAATTGACTTGCCCTCTTTTTTTATCTACAATTTTGAAACTTTTTAACTATGTACTAAGTTTTATGATCATGTCATATCGGTGTTTTTTTTCTTATTGTCCTTGAGCAAACCATGTATTTTAGACCTGTATTTTATGAAATTTGACCATGGTCATGTACTCTGACAATTTCGATACTTGTTTTCACAAGTCTGATGAAATAAATATATTTGTATTTGTAGCAGATCACAAACACAAGGACTACAAGAGTGAACATGAGACACGTGACGGCTACAAAGTGAAAGGTATCTACAGTCTCCTGGAGCCTGACCACAAGACCATCAGGGTGGTGGACAATGTTTCGGACAAGAAACTTGGATTCATCACTAAAGTTTCCTACAAAAAGCACCAGTGAACAGTGACTGATAATATGTACATACACTGAAATGTTCGAAACTGTGTTTATCTAGTTTTAATGTTTTTCAATTACAGTAGACTTGTTTTGTTGCGAAAATAAATGTTATATAAATATGTACCTCGTTTCAGTGTGTCCACTCTGTGGCATTTTATTCACTAAAACATATAATCAATTCGGTGTTTTCTTTCTTCTTCGGTGCATAGTTTCACGGAAAACAGTATTAATTTTTTTCCAGAGTCCTCATATCAGCACGAGAAACAAAGATACAGAGAGACATTAGCCCCAATAGTATTAATGATGACTTGGCGGAAATAACATAATGGGGTGACATCAACTTAGTGACATTTGATTTTGGGAAAACCCAGGCATGTCCCTTCTCAAAGAAATTCGATTTATCTTCATCCAATATTCAGATGTGAGGAGTACCTAGCTATTCCTACAAAGTCAGGTATCTTGATGCTAGGAATTACGATCAGTAATAAGCTCTTATAGAAAAATCATGTGAGATCGATCGCTAAAGGTGCTTCCCAGAAGCTTGGATTTTTATTTCGTGCTGAGAAATACTTTTCGTCAGCTTATAGTTTTTATGTGTGGAGCTCGGCACCAAAATATTCGTTGGAACTTCTTGATTCTATTCAGAGAAAAGTAGTCTGTCTTGTTGGTGATTCTTCGCTCACGGACTCGCTCACTTCGTTATTGGAACATCGTAAAAAGGTCGGAGACTCTCATTTATAGATATTTGCAGTCGGTGCTCTTGTAGGGTCTTAATCACATTATAATTTGGAAAGGGCATATTCTTATTTATCATACCTGAAATGAATATCTTTTACCGGGCTCCTCATGATGTATATGGGGATAATGCTATTGGGTATGTATACTCGCGAAGAGATGGCCTTTTGTCCACTTAACAGTGCAAAAGTATGCCCAAAGCACCAGAGTTCGGTCCAATAATTATTCGGTTCAACTTATTGATGATGGGACAGGAAAAAAGTTTTGGATGTCGTCAGCAATTATCATACTTCCATACTCATTGTGTGAAGAGTCATTAACAGCTGTTTTTTATATTTGTAGTTTGTAGGTGGTTGAAAACATGCATTTGCATTTGTGGTGTAGGATGTGGTTACACCGCAGAAACACTGTCTACCATAAAGTAATGACGCGTCCAGTGACTCTGATATGAGTAGTGACGTAATTGGCGTTCTCCTGTTTTCCTGCATATTTCTCAAAGAAATAGAACAAATTGGATTCATCGGATATTTATTTCCAGAATGTATCAAAATCTAGCTGAAATATGAAACGGTAAATCATTCTTCAAATAATTTTAAGAGTTTTGAAAGCAATATTTGTATCTCTCTATTTATGCAATATATTGAGTCAGCTTTCACAATGGCAGGAGCTGTGTTGAACAGTTTATTTTAATTTATTATTTATAGAAATACGTTGACGAAAATTATATGACTATCAATGGACGAGATATTGAAGGTATTATAGAAGAAGCCAAGAGATTTTAGCAAACATTCCAGCAAATATTCACACATCGAAATCTTTCGAGAAACAAATTGATAAAATGACAATTAAATGTTCGTTTGGCAATTCAGTCAAAAAATTTTCAAATAAAATTTGGACTCTTCTCAACTTTAAATTATCGAAAATGAAAAAATCGGTCGTTCTGTTGCAGGAAATTATTTCTTCCTCAGTTTAAACGACTTGCATATCTTCTCCCCTACATTTTGATGGTTGCAATGGCTTCTCGTTGATCGGCAGTGGTGTCATCGGTTTTGGCTTCAGAATGGGTTTTTCTGCAGCTATTGTCCCTCTAGGAACGTCTTCTATCAGAAGTAGAAACTTATGCAATGATTAACGAGGTTTTACTTGTTAATGTGCGACTCCAAGGTCGAGAAATGAATCAGAAATGACCGACAGCAAATGTTTGGAATGTTCGAAATAGAGCAGTGAGTGCAATTTCATTTCTTACAATTTTGAGAGAATAGCATCTGGGGGTTATTTTCTTTGTTTGTTAGATGTTTAATATGCTCCTCAAACCTCAAACCATTGTGTATCTGTAATCCTGAGAATTCAATATTATCGGTTCTAATGATTATATCACCAATCAATCACACAGTGTCGATATCGCATTGAAATGACAATCCTTAGATTTCTTGGTATTCAAAACTAACCGACTTGCATCGAACCACTTTTTAATTATCGCTAAATCTGCAGCTATAGATAAGTTTAGACTATTCATATCCCGATCATGCCTTGTGATGCATCATCTGCAATTAACGTAAACGTACCGATTATGTTCAGATTAGCCAGATCGTTTATATATAGTAAAAACAATGTTGGTCCCAAAGCTGATCCTTGTGGTACACCAATGGGTAATTTAGTGTATTTCGACATTATTTCCGAGATTTCAACAGATTGCTGTCGGTCTCCCAAGTATGATATCCGCTGTTCCCCTGAAACCATAACGTTCTAGCTTCTGCAGCAGTATTTCTTGATCCACACAATCGAAGGCTTTTGATAGGTCGCAAAACACCACTGCAGTTACTTCTTTGTTATTCAATTCCTTGTATTTTACTTCTAGATATAGACACTGAAAAATACGTGGTAACCTTATCCACCCAAAGAAGTTTCGACCAGATGGGGTGTGAGAACGGGAAAATGGGATGAACAAAGTTTTGAGGGTAAAGTCAATTAGCTGTTCGCTAGTCCCCCCTTGAACGCAGACAATAGTGTAATCACTGGTCTTTGGGAAGGCAAAGCAGTCAATAGAAGAGATAGACTTAAAAGAACGTCTTAATTTTTTTTTTCCTGATTGGGGAAGCTATTGTATAGCACGTGTCGCGGTCTTGTCGACCCATTGTCAGTGAGAATTGTACAGGAAACTGTGATATCTTTGTTAATATAGATTTTCATCAAGTATCGGCTGCAATTCAATTCAATCCAGTTAGAATCTCTGGACTGTTTTAACCTTTACTCTAGTTCTAGAAATTGTTATCGCAAGTCGTCCGATTTCAGTGGCAACTGCTGAACTTGGTTTCTCAACGCTGAGAAGATTAAAAACCTGGTTGAGGTCGAGAATGGAAATTGATAGACTTACCGGGCTTGCTCATCTGCATTACCACCTAGGCATTGATATAGCAATGGATAATGTCACAGATCGGTTCGCTGGCTCAAAGAACAGAATAATTAGGTTTATCTTGTAGCGTGAATGTATATAAACACAGATATAATTTTTGAGATTTATTTTGTGACATACTTAGTAAAATCACATTTATTCAGCTTAGTTAGAAAAATTCGAGTGAGTGTTTAGCCTACGAACACAGACATAGCTTTGGTGTGCTTTTCTTATGAGATACTTGTTGAAATCTCAATGATTTAGTTTAGTGGGTGACATTTCTTTGTGGGCATAAATCATGGAATATTGGTGTTTTCCATTTCTTTCATGAAATAAACACGAATGTATTAATTTTCATTTATTTACGTGAAAATTTTTTTTCGAATGCGCCACTCCTAATTGATAACTGAATTTAGCGACTAGCTGTTGGCAATCGTTTCAACAATATTGTGCAGTTTGATTATTAAAAACATGTTTACTTGGTCACTCGTTGCCGAGGGGAAATATTTACTTTTTATTTCAAATATGATGGGGAACTTTCGATATCCCAATCCAACACTGGTTTTTCTTGAATATCAGACTGAGTTATAAGCAAAAGCTTCCTGTTTCAATGACAGTTTCGCTCGGCTCTGGTGTCCGCTTTTGAAAAAGAATCAAACGAATTTCTATTTTTTTCAAGGCTGGTTATAGTTATGATGAAGGGTAATTAGAGGTTAAGGAAATAATCATGAGAGAAAATCAACCAGCTGATCTCAATAACGGCTTATTCGATTACAAAAAAAATAATATCATTATTATTCAACTCAATGTCAAATTTCACTTTCTGTCACCCCTCGTGCTCAGTAATAATGAAAGTCGACCTATTTCATGATTTTTGTCGAGTAAATTGTTAGCAACAGTAGAAAAAAAATTATTTGTGATCGTGCAGATATTGAATGTGAATTCTCAGAATTAGTTGCATTATATGTGTATATATCATTTGTTGACTGAAAAATGATTGATTCCGATATCAATTGTTTATGCTCCTATAGAATGCGACGATGGTGTAGAGTCCTTTGAGAACCTGGAACAAAATAAAATATAACAGCATTTTAGCGAGGCTGAAATTCTGCTTATTGATTTCCTTATACTTTCTGCCCATAAGACGGACGCCACCTAAGCTCAGTCGCGGTAGATTCAGATTTAATCAAGGGCCACAGGTAAAAATAAAAGATGAACTCCGAGAGTATTTTGGCAAAGCTGCCTTTGAATATGTTGTTGAAGACTATTTTTCCAATTTTTCGAGAATGTACATGGCAGACGAAAACTTTCGGAAATTTCAAAAAAACTCTTTCACGAAGTTCGAACATTTGGAAGTGTATTCGAAAGATTCTTGCCAATGATAACAAAATATTCGGAACGCAGGTCTTTTGTTAATTCTGACCAATATTAGCAAAACTCGATCAAGGACAATGAGCACCATTTACAAAATTATGTATTCCATATTGAGTATTAAATTTCTGGACGAAACCAAATCAGAGCTACATATTTCACAAAATTATTGAATATGTCTTCATTGATTATTTATACATACATCGGGCGAGTTAAGGAATTGCATCATTCATTGGTAATGGTTCGTCAAAGTTTTCGAAATGACCATTCTTATAAAGGAAATAGTGAAGTTGAATAATTAATATTGAAGATATTTGAGTAGCAGATTGAAGAAGCAGATACCAAAATTATTTTTAACTCATGTAGCATCGCTGATTAGTAACAGCTAACAGTAGTAGTAGACTCACAGGAAGGAGTTCAACTAAGACCACGTCGCTGAAGATGGCTACCGCAGATGCAGCCGAAAGCTCCGGAACTCAAAATTCCAGGACACGGCCCTCAAGCCCGAAAAACTTGCGATGTATGAAAAAAATTGTTTGTCGTGCATATTTCTATCTGCTGCATTTTGGTATCTGAGCGCTTGCCATCTTCACACAGCCAGAACAATTCTCGTTCCTCTGTGGTTCGATCCAGTGTCTGGCATACACAGCGATCAAGCGCTCTAGCTTGTTTAGTTCTCTACTAACAAAAAGTCTTCAATGCCAAACACGCTCGAATGTTTGAACACATTGAGTGATGAAAGTTTCAAGTGATTCTGTTCATGGATAGCTGTCATACATAAGAAACGGAAGTGCCTCAAGCAACACTGATTGACCTCTGTTGACAGATTTTCTATTGTTACTCGTTGTAAGCTCCTCTATATTCCAATTATTCATTGACTTGAAAGTAGTTCACATGTAGGGGTTACCTAAACTTTGGCATTCGGAAGAGCACCCCTTATATGTGATAACTAACTCAAGTATTAGTCTGAGGGTATATTTCGAGAACAATTGAAAAAGTTGAACTAAATAGTGCATTTCATTTTCAATTACAGCCACTAGCTCAAGAGTTACTAGACAGAGAGACATAGGTCATATTGCGTATTTTTGTCCTTGCGTCCATTTCACTCACCTTCATAGACATGATTCGATTTTGTTCCAGAACGCTTGATGTGATTACGATGGGTTCTTTCGTTGAGATAAGAAACATCATCAAAAAATGTTTATTACTCTTATTCCATCCACTCCAACAGCAGGACTTCACGGTATCGTACAATTTTTCTGACTGCAAATTGGAATATTATTAGAATATTGCCGAACATAGAAATTATTCTTATTTTTCATAATCTTCATTCTCATAGCCCTAATTCCTTAGAGAAAACATTCTAGTGATTATTATTATTTTTTTCATATGTACATATTCACAAGAAAGGAAAGCCCTGTACGGTTCAAAGAACACCGCGTGAATCAAAGGGCAGGAGAAACGAATCAACATCAATTTTTTGAAGTTTTCAAGCCTCAGGAAAAACTCCCTTGGCAAGGAGTTCCAAACTTCAGCTGTTCTGTTGCTCGACAGATCTCCAAGCTCACAAGAAAGGAGTGGGGAATCTGCACTCATCGGGGCATCCGTGTTGATACTGCCAAGTGTGGAACAATCAAGAGAACTACTTTTTTGGGAGTTTTGGATTACACCGCTCAAGTCGCAAGGTGGTTTGAGAGTATCTGCACATCTCGCCCTAGCCGAAGATGCATCTGATAATACTATAAGAACATTTACTTTATTGTATCGTTCATTACACTGAAATAAATGTTGTTTATTTTTTTGAACACAACTGGTTCATTCCCAAACAATCTCGCAATATTGCTAAGTGAGTAAAAAGGGCTACGCGACAATATTCAAGACTCAATAGAAAGCAACTACAAATAATTTCATACTCGCGTAAGTAAAGGAGCTATGACAGTTCAGCCTCAAAATCCCATGTAATTTCTTATGGAGGTTCATTCTGCAGATTTTGGTCCCGGCGACCAATCAGAGCGCTCCAAATTATCACGTGACATCTGACGTCACACATCTACGTCACACATCATCTGTCATGCGCTACCACGGAACACAAACATCAGAACCTTACGTCACAGCTGTCATCATTTGTCAACAGTCATCCATCATACGCCATCTGTCATCAGTCATCCATCATACGCCATCTGTCATCAATCATACTTCACCCACGAACGCCACCTATGAGCCATAGTCGCAAGTACACTAAGCGCCACCTATGAATTAAACATGTAAATAACCTGAAAAAAATCATCCGATGTTGAGGATTGAACTCGGGCCTCTCAGCATGAGAGACATAGACGCTAACGTCGCTAACACTGCGCTAGCGAGGCAATTAATTTCAAGTGTGTATAGGTAGGAATGATACATCGACGCTCCTCGAGCTCAGCATATTGAGCAACCTCACCAAGTCACCAGTCAAATTTCCAAAATCCTGTCATCTATCACTATGGTTTGGAGCCCTAAGCCTTGGTCTGAGGGTCAAAAACAAAAGGCATGAACGCTTATAACCTAAAAATCGGGGCGTCAAACAATGCGTCTTCTAAGACATGGTCCAAATATCTTTGTCACCTCAATGAGCCCTAATGGTCGGGGGCCCCCTCGTTTGAGGAAAAAAACACATTTCGCCAAGTCACGCCCATACGTCACACCTGTCATTTTCACTGTCAAAATCACCTAACCCAACATTCTATGCCACTTTGTCAGCCGAGTTCCCTGCCGTCATTTGTCAGTACAACCTAACCTTGTGAAGTTCTAGTCATACGTCTATCATTTGTCATCAACTTCGGGCATCTGTCAGTTCATACCTCGCTGTCATTTGTAAAGTCTTAGGCCTGCGTCATGTCACCAGTCATTTGTCAGTACAACCATGTAATTTGTAAAGTTCTAGTCATACGTCTATCATTTTCCCAGCTAAAGACATCTGTCATCACTCATTTTCCTCAGCTAAAGACAGTTCAACTCAACCTTGTGATCTGGCATTCAAAAAATCACGCCATACGTCTATCAGCTGTCACATTTTCCCCAGCTAAAGACATCTGTCACATTTTCCCCAGCTAAAGCCATCTGTCATCAGTCATTTCTACAGTCAAAGACATCTGTCAGTTCAACCTAACCTTACAATCTGTAAAGTTCTAGTCATACGTCACCAGTCATTTTTCTACCAAAGTCATTTGTCATTTCAACCTAACCTTGTGATCTGGCATTCAAAAAATCACGCCATAGTTATACGTAACGTCTATCAGCTGTCACCCCTCAGCTAAAGCCATCTGTCATCAGGCCTCAGCCCAAAGACATTTGTCAGTTCAACCTAACCTTGTAAAGTCATACGTCACAAATCTGTCACCAGCCAATGTAATCAAGCCACGCTCTAGTTACCAGCTAAAGACATCTGTCACATTTTCCCCAGCTGAAGCTGTCTGTCATCAGTCATTTCTACAGTCAAAGACATCTGTCACTTCAACTTAACCTTGTAATCTGGAATCAAAAAATCACGCCATAGTTATACGTAACGTCTATCAGCTGTCACCGCTCAGCTAAAACCATCTGTCATCAGGCCTCAGCCCAAAGACATTTTTCAGTTCAACCTAACCTTGTAAAGTCATACGTCACAAATCTGTCACCAGCCAATGTCATCAAGCCACGCCCTAGTTACCAGCTAAAGACATCTGTCACATTTTCCCCAGCTGAAGCCATCTGTCATCAGTCATTTCTACAGTCAAAGACATCTGTCACTTCAACTTAACCTTGTAATCTGGAATCAAAAAATCACGCCATTAGGCATTCCAGATCAGGTTATGTCTGGGGGGCAAATACCAGATCTAACCAATCACACACTTATAAAAAAAAAAACAAACGAAAGTTCCTGGGGGGCAGATGCCGCCGATTGGTTCATTTCGGTTCATTTGACATTTTTGACAAGTATCTGGAATGCCTAATAGTTATACGTAACGTCTATCAGCTGTCACCGCTCAGCTAAAGCCATCTGTCATCAGGCCTCAGCCCAAAGACATTTTTCAGTTCAACCTAACCTTGTAAAGTCATACGTCACAAATCTGTCACCAGCCAATGTCATCAAGCCACGCCCTAGTTACCAGCTAAAGACATCTGTCACATTTTCCCCAGCTGAAGCCGTCTGTCATCAGTCATTTCTACAGTCAAAGACATCTGTCAGTTCAACCTAATCTTGTAATCCGTCATCTGTAAAGTCCTACGTCACAACCATCATTTTTCACATCCAAAGTTATTAAGATCGATCCAACATTCTATCATTTATTAAGACACGTCCTAGTAATTTCCCCAGCTAAAGCCATCTGTCAAGTGTGAAAAAACAGAAAGTTCAACCGTTAAAACGTCCCGTAAGCATCGCACACAACAAAAACGACCCCCGTGCCATCTAAGACACGCAACATGGCTCCCGCTTAACACAGTGCTAACGCAGAGTATCGCACGCAACAAAAACGACCCCGTTAATACCAGCTAGGGCGTCGTACGCAACAAAAATGGCTCCCGTTCATCGTACGCAAATGGCTACCACCTAACACAGCGCTAATGCTTCGTCAGAGCATCACACAAAACAAAAACGACCCCCGTTAATGTTGGCTAAAGCATCGCATGGGCTCCCGTTCATCGTACGCAAATGGCTACCACCTAACACAGCGCTAATGCTTCGTCAGAGCATCACACAAAACAAAAACGACCCCCGTTAATGTTGGCTAAAGCATCGCACGCAACAAAAATGACCCCCGCTTGACACAGTGCTAACGCAGAGCATCGCACGCAACAAAAACGACCCCGTTAATGTCAACTTAGACGCAGCACGCAACCACCCCCACTAGCATCACACAAAACAAAAACGATCCCCGTTAATGTTGGCTAAGGCATCGCACGCAACAAAAATGGCTCCCGCTACAACTTAACACAGCGCTAACGCTTCGTCAGAGCACAAAAACGACCCCGTTAATGCCACCTAGGGCGTCGTACGCAACAAAAGTGGCGCCCGTTAATCGTACTGGCTCCGGCCTGCGTCGCTGCCATTCGTTGGGGGGTCAGTAGTGTCTCATTCACTAAGCTAATATTCTATGCCATAACGTCTTTTTACCACCAAGTCATACACTCTGGGCCATCTATTCATAACTTTGTCATCTGTTACAATTCTCTGTTAAATCATCAATGCACGGTTCGACCTCTACTTCATAGATGGCGGCAATGTTATGATTTAGGAATATTTTAATGTTTTTACACCTTCTAAAATTTGTATACTCTGTAATCATGTCAATTCGTTAAACAAAATAATTCTCAGCATAAATTTCATGTATTCATTATACACACAACAAAATTCAATGAAAATGTTTCAACAAATTGTCAATCTAATTTTATTATTGAAACAGCAGCCTTCGCATCTACGGAAACAATGGAGATAAGCGGGCGATATCATTATAACAGTTTTCGCGACTGAATAGAAAGTTATTTATTATTGGAAAAATAATTGGTGATCAGTGTGTGTGTCCTTTAGTGTTGAGTGCTTGTAGATGACCTATTCTATAGTATAGTGAAACAAGTATTGCGGTTTTGTGAACCCCATTGTCAGAGAAAAACTGTGATATTGTTGTTGAATCAAGGCCGTACACTCAAAAGGTATGTTTATTCATAGGAGCAATAGAACCTTCAAGAAAGAAACTCAAAAAAACTTCGCGTTTACAAAAATTCATTTGACAAAAACATAGCCTTCCTCCCCATAACATAAAATTCTTTACAGAGTTCTTGCTGGAAACTAGCAGAAAAAATGGAAATTTCTCGTAAAAACAGACTTTTTCTTGAGAATTAGCAGAGTTTGACATATTTCAAGGTTTGAAATGAGTGGTGGGCAACTCTCTGATATTCAAAAAATACAAATTCAGTACAATACACTTTAGCCTTATAGAAATCATGAATTTAAACGTGGCACAAAACGCCTCGGGAAATTGATTTCAGCTCGCATGAATAGTTAGCGTGAAGCAGTATTAAATTTTACTCTCAATTTAGGTGGTGATTTGTTCTACAGAAGGGGACCAGAAAGGACGACACCTGAAATCAAATTTGATTGGTTATAGTGGTTTTTTTTTGCTATGACTTTGTTGAAAAAAACTTTAGGCGTGCTAGAAATTATTAAAGTGCCTAAATTTTCGGTTCAATCTTCTGGTCAATCGATTTCCATAAAACCGGTATCAATGGATTCGTCTTAATGTCAAGAAACATAATTAACTATTTTGCGGAGCCTAAAAGGCCTTACAAGCTATTTCTGTTAGGTGAAATCCTGCAGACGACTGCGACTATTCGTTTCAAACAACTTTTTCTAGCCATTGAGAATAACATATTGGCAAGATGCCAAATGGCCCTTACATGTCAAAAATCTGAATTTTAACGAAAAAATAGTAAAAAACAGGCATTTTTTAATATTACAAATGAAAGACAGAAAAACAGTATTCCATTGATCAAATTTCATTGCTATCAAAACCCAAATCTGCAATTTTCGGTTACAACTTCCGGTCAATCGATTTCCATAAAACCGGTATGAATGGATTCGTCTTAATGTCAAGAAACATAATTAACTATTTTGCGGAGCCTAAAAGGCCTTACAGGCTATTTCTGTTAGGTGAAATCCTACAGACGACTGTGACTATTCGTTTCAAACAACTTTTTCTAGCCATTGAGAATAACTTATTTTCAAGATGCCAAATGACCCTTACATGTCAAAAAACTGAATTTTAACGAAAAAATAGTGAGAAACAGGCATTTTCAGATATTACAAATGATAGACAGAAAAACAGTATTCCATTGATCAAATTTCATTGCTATCAAAACCCAAATCTGTAATTTTCGGTTACAACTTCCGGTCAATCGATTTCCATAAAACCGGTATCAATGGATTCGTCTTGATGTCAAGAAACATAATTAACTATTTTGCGAAGCCTGAAAGGCCTTACAGGCTATTTCTGTTAGGTGAAATCCTACAGACGACTGTGACTATTCGTTTCAAACAACTTTTTCTAGCCATTGAGAATAACATATTGGCAAGATGCCAAATGGTCCTTACATGGCAAAAATCTGAATTTTAATGGAAAAATAGTAAAAAACACGCATTTTCAGATATCACAAATGAAAGATAGAAAAACAGTATTCCATTTATCAAATTTCATTGCTATCAAAACTCAAATCTATAATTTTCGGTTCCAACTTCCGGTCAATCGATTTCCATAAAACCGGTATCAATGGATTCGTCTTAATGTCAGGAAACATAATTAAGCATTTTTCGAAGCCTAAAAGGCCTTACAAACTATTTCTGTGGTGTGAAATCCTACAGACGGCTGCGACTATTCGTTTCAAACAACTTTGTCTAGACATTCTTGCCATATAGGAAAAAGTGCCAGTTCAGCTATTAAAGTCAAAATTCTGAGTGTTTGGAAAAAAATCGTGTTAAATTTGAATCGTTGAATATTATAAAAGTATGAATGTTTATATTCGCTTGATAGTTGAGGAATGTTTCCAATGAGTGTTTTGCGAGATAGCAACATGTTACTGAGATAACACAAGTTCCTGCATGAATATTATTTCCTGTGATAATTCTGTTATACAGGATATGTGTGGGTTTGCAATTATTGTCGAATGAAATGTGGAAATTCCAATGCTGATGATGCGTGATCAGAGATAGATATAAATACGGCAGGCCGTTGTGAGCCTTCAGAGCTGAATAGAATTCGTTGCCAAGACTGTGATTGTGTTTGTGAGTGATTAACTACGATAAATGTAAGTACATTTTTAATAATATTTTGAGTGTTTTTTCGATTAGGGAGTGTATTAATTTTAATTTGTCGATAGCCAGTGAATTTTCTTTATTTGTTCTCAGTACATATTCAGTTGACAAAAATTAAAGCGACGTGCAATGCCTTAATCAACAGATATTTTCAATTCAGAAACCATTTTACGATAAAGGGACCTCACAGTTGATATGTTTCAATGGATAGTGATTTTGAATGCCTTTAGTCTCTCTTTCATTTTTGAAACATTATTTTCAATAGTAATGATAATTTTCACGGTTCAGTTTCAAAAAAATGAAGTGTTTTGATTTACATAGACTTTTTGAATGGCACTTTCGCTGTACTTATTTTCAAATGTCATCAATAGCATTCGTCATTTAGGTGTGTGAATTGATAATTTTACGGTTCAGTTTCATGAATTGAAGTGTTCACACATACTTTTGAATGGCACTTTCGCTGTACTTATTTGATCAATAGCAGCCGGCATTCTCAGTGAATGATCCGTTTTGAAATTATTTTACTAGAATTTATTCAAATGGAAACATTTTTGCAGGTGATATTTTTTTATTACCTTTGCTACAACACATTGGATACTAGACATTTTTTTCGATAGGAATTTACGGTGTTTACACATACTTTTTGAATGGTACTTTCGCTGTACTTATTTGATCAATAGCAGTCGGCATTTTCAGTGAATGATTCATTTTTTGAAAATATTCTACTAGAATTTAGTCAAATGGAAACATTTTGCAGGTGATATTTTTATTACTTTTGGACACCAGACATTCTTTTCGATAGGAATTTACGGTGTTTACACATACTTTCGCTGTACTCATTTTCAAATGGAATGCAGTCGGCATTTTCAGCGGAAAATATGGTTTGAAAATATTTTAAACAGAAACATAGTAAATTCGCTTTATGAAGAAATGAGAATTCTCTTTCAGCCTGTGAAATATTGTCAACATTTTCAATTAGTCGATTCCAGCAATAAAACAATTGATTGGTCGATATCCTTTACTCGAATATTCGTGATACAGCTGCATGAATATTTTTTCGTATTTGAAGCAAACTTCCTGGAGCCTTCTGAAAATACTCTGCTGTCGAATCGGTTTTTCGAAATTGGCGATAAACATCCAGCATCTTTGAATCACCATCATTTTTACACATGAACACGCCCTTCTTCAGTGTAAATTCAAGATTATGCGGCTCATAGTGTTTGGTAATTGTATCGGTTGGATCGTATGCTATCCCATTATATTCATTCCAAAAATGCGGTGTAATTGTAATGCCATTTGAGTAGCACTTTGTTCCGACACACACCTTCGTCGTTGTTATGCCATACTTTTTGGCAATTTCATTTAAAATTAGACTTGCAGGTAAACATACACCAGCATACTTTGCACTAATAAATTCTCGTTCAATGCATGTTTTTATCAAGTTTAGCTTAACGTGCTGCCTCAACACGGAATCACACATACTGCTTAACAACTACACGTCTGTCTAATTCGGGTGTTCAACAAAGAATGATACTTTCCCCCAGTAAACCAAAATATTTATCTGAATTCTGAGACCGATCATTTTTTTTACATTCGAAACGTTTCACCTTTCGACTCAGACCTGAAACATGCCAGAAATGACCTAGGTATGAAACGTTCCATGTGAAAAGTTCCTGATACATAACTGCATATGAATACATGAAAACACGTATCTGAAACATTTCTTGAATCAAAATCATCATTTGAAGTGTATAATAACTTTTTTGAATCATGGGAAATTCAGAAAATATCCCTTGTACGATGAGAAGGTATTGTGGAATACCAAAAAAAATTAAGTTTTTATCATTATTAATTATATGATTCAAAATGTATGTACGAAAATGACAGCTCATCATCCCTCTTATAGAGGCTTATTTTGAAACCGACGTGAACCTTTCAAAGTCTCTGTTATCGGAGAAAATCGTTCCCAGATCTACAAAATATTATACTTTGCATCATTGCTCATACCTATACCTTCTCAGAAGTGTTCACAGAACAACCGCTCATTTATCAATTCTCCTGTGAACTTCTTGAAATTGCTGTCTTAGTCACTGTAACAATGCATCATGAGGCTTTTAAAGATGTTAAGGAATTGACTCACCTCTTGAAGTGAAAATTACTTGAAGATCGTTTAAAGGATTATAAAATACTCCACTATCCATGCACATAACCTATACACTCCGAATAGTAATATTTTGAAGAAGTTTTGTTGTGATCGCTTATTTCCAAAAATATCTAAACAATCCTCTTGCATAATGTTCATATGTGAATAGTAAAAAAATAGACTTCAACCGCATTAAAAATAATAAAACAGGAAAAAGTGGTGAGACAAGATGGCTGGACGCTCCAAGGTAAACTATAATAATAATAAATGTCTTCATTACCAATTCTAAAGATAAATCACATTTTGATTATGCAGTCAGGGCGAGATTCAGTTTGTATGTAATAATGAGTACTGTACAATATAATATAACAGTTAACATACATCTGCTCTTCCATCTAAACCCCAAAAAGAAGTCAAGAACAGCAAAAGAATAATGAATCGAAAATTTATCAACCGATAAAGAATTAAAATTCAGCGATTCGTTGATCAAGGGAAGATACTTAGATGCAAATATTGTATTATTGTTGAGAAAAATAATAGTCAAAAAGAGTATTTGTGCGCATGCCCTTCGTTCGTGCTAACAACTGAAAACTATATACGCTATCGAAATAGTTCTGACATGTGTCATTCGATAACATATTATATTGCCTATTTTTTGAAATATATCAGAGACATTGCTCTGATGCTTTGACACGTTTCTGGTATATTTCTGAAACCTCTATTTTCGAATATTTCCTCGTCAGATTCATTTGAAATGTTTCAAACACGTTATGTGTTTACTGGGTCAGAGCTACTGATAGTGGTTCGATTGATATTTAGCAGAGTATTTGAGATCACGTGATGTATTGCATGCTAGTAGAATATCAACATAATACATGACAACAACAAAATTTCGAAAAGCTTAGGGCCTTTTGTTGAAAGCGTTCAGTCTTCCGTCCGTCTTTAGTTTACATTATACGTAACGCTCATGAATTTCATCAGTCTACTCTAGAACGTTGAACGTTCAACAGCACATCTTTATAATTACAGTTATCATGTTCGCCGAATTGATTAAGTTCATCGCATCCATCCTAGGAGTCATTACTCCTAATGATGAAGTGCGGATCAAGGAGGGGTTACGTGAGTGCACCAAAGGGATAAGGCGCATTCGAAAAGCAATGCGTAATGCTAATTCCGTCGGGGAGAAGCAGCGCATGGAAGCCTGTTTGAGGAATGTGATAACGATGAGAAATCAGTTCAGAGCAGTGCAGAAGCGCGGAGCTGGAGTGAAAACACGACCCGAAGGAGCAAGTGATCGAGTGAGATGGGAAGACACCACCTCTGCATTTGGATCCCGTATCCGAACCGCAGTGATTTCCAACCTCAAACATAAGGATCCTGGAGCATTCCTGACTGATTGTTTGGCAATCTTCAGAAGGAGGATCCAAAATGCTCTGAAGAAGGAGGGATCAGTGAAAGTCAACACTGCCTTCTGCGGCGAATTCGAGATTGCAAAAGGAGCAAACATAATCGTAGAATATAAATATTTTACCACATCGAATTCGGCTATATATCGAGACACGGACTTGAATGAGTGGTTCAAGAAACAAGTGGTGGATCCAATCATGAGGGAGCTTGAGGAGTTTCAGGAAAAAGACTCTGGATGGGCTCTAAAGAAAGTGGTCAATTTGGGGGTGAATATCAACAAATTCACTCCACAACTTGGCTCTTCCTACATCGAGCTACCCCCTCAGATAAAGAAAAAGCATGCCTGCGTTAATGTCAAAAATACAGACAATGCATGTTTTGCTTGGTCAATTGTTAGCGCTCTGTATTCTATTGAAAGCGGGAAAAATACAGATCGTACATTATCGTATCCCCATTACTCCAAGGTGTTGAAACTTGCAGGTATTCAATTTCCGATGACCATCAGGCAAATCCCCAAATTTGAAAAGCAAAATAATGTATCCATCAATGTATATGTGCTGGAAAAAATCAAGAAATCCTTCAAAACATTACCAACATATCTGACTAAAGATAAGAAGGACAAACACATCAACCTGCTTCTAGTGCAAGATGACTATGATGATGCTCCTACGAAATATCATTTTGTATGGATCAAGAATATGTCGAGACTGCTTTCCACACAGTTGAGTAAACATGATGGGCAAAAGTATTTTTGCGATAGATGTCTCCACTACTTCATAACTCAAGAAAAGCTTGAAAGTCACACCATGGATTGTGAGAAAATGAATGAGACTGCTATAAAAATGCCTGAAATTGGTAAAAACATATTGAATTTCAAAAATCATAAGAACAAGGAGAAGGCACCATTTATTGTGTACGCCGACTTGGAGTCTATTTTGAAATCTACTGATAATCCAAAGAAGCCTCAACATCACGTTCCAGCAGCTGTCGGATATTACCTCAAGTGCAGCTACGATGATTCTCTATCCTTTTATCGTTCCCATCGAGGTGAAGACTGCATGCAATGGTTTGCAGATGAAATGGCTCAGTTGGCTGAAGATGTGTCTACAGTGTTCTTGTGTCCTTATGACATTAACATGACTTGGATGCAGGAAGCACAATTCAAACTTGCTTCACACTGTCACATTTGTGAGGAACCGTTTACGCCGGAAGATAAGAAAGTTCGAGACCACAACCACCTGATACCTGAAAATAACTATCGAGGGGCTAGTCATGAAGGGTGCAACATCAACTACAAGGATAGTCACACCATCCCTGTAGTATTCCACAACCTTTCGGGATATGATGCACACTTCATCATTGAAGATATAGCGTCAAGAATAAACGGTACAATCGATTTGCTCCCCATCACGAAAGAAAAATATATCTCCTTCACGAAACAAGTGGCTGATTTTAGAATCAAATTCCGCTTCATCGATAGTTTCCGGTTCATGGCATCTTCGCTCGAAAAACTAGCTTCCAATCTTCCAGAGTTCCCCAACTTGAAGATGCAGTTCACTGAACTCCCCGAAGACCATTTCAAAATGCTAACGAAAAAGGGGATAATGCCCTACGATTATATTGATTCGTTTGATCGATTCGAGGAGACTGCTCTGCCATCTATCGAAGCATTCTTCAATAAGCTGGAAAATAAGCCCTGCCCCCGTCGTCTATATCAACGAGCTCGAGATGTATGGAACACCTTCAAATGTCAAAATATTGGTGATTATGTAGACTTATACATGAAGACTGACATTCTCCTGCTGGCCGACGTCTTTGAGAGGTTCAGAGCCTGCCTTCTCAAATCACATCAACTCGATCCAGCCCACTATTTTACTCTTCCCGGATTTACGTGGGATGCCATGTTGAAACATACTAAGCAAGACTTGGAACTTCTCACCGATGTGGATATGTTTTTATTTGTTGAGCGAGGTATTCGTGGCGGACTTAGTCAAGTTTGTTCGAAACGTCGATCGAAGGCAAACAACAAATACCTACCCCATTATGATCCGTCTAAACCCTCTACTTACCAGATGTACTATGACGTTAACAATCAATATGGATGGGCAATGAGTCAATACTTGCCATATGGTGGTTTTGAATGGACCGATACTAATCTAGATGTAATGGATATATCTGATGATGCTGATGAGGGTTACATTCTTGAAGTAGATTTGGAGTATCCTAAACATCTACATGACAAACACAAAGATATTCCATTTTGTCCAGAACATCTCAATCCTAAAACAATGATGCCACCTACAAAGCCTAAAGAAATTTCAAAGTTGATGGCTACTCTGAAACCCAAGAAGAAATACGTCATCCATTATAGAGGATTGAAGCAGGCCTTGGCAAATGGATTGGTTTTAACTAAAATTCACCGTGCGTTGAAATTCAAGCAGAGTCCTTGGCTCAAGTCATATATTGATTTGAATACGGAGCTCCGTAAGAAGGCTGCCAATGAGTTTGAGAAGAACTTGTATAAGTTGATGAATAATGCAGTATTTGGTAAAACTATGGAAAACGTCCGCAAGAGGGTAAACATCCACCTTCTAACTGAATGGTGTGGAAGGTATGGTGCCGAGGCATACATATCAAAACCAGAGTTCAAATCTGCAACAATTTTCAATGAAAACTTGGTGGCTGTTGAGTTGAATAAGCTGCAAATTTGGCTCAATAAACCAATCTATGTGGGTCAAACCATTCTAGATTTAGCAAAGACTACCATCTATTCTTTCCACTATGGCTATATGGCGGAACGTTTCGGGGAGGACTGTACCGTTATGTACACTGATACAGATTCTCTCATTTACGAGCTGCGCCAGGACCCCTATGCAGTTATGAAGGAGGATTGCCATCAATTTTTTGACACATCTGATTATGCAAGGGATAACATATACGAAATACCGCTAGTCAACAAAAAAGTCCTTGGTATGATGAAGGATGAAAATAATGGGGTGCCCATGACTGATTTTGTTGGACTTCGTTCAAAATTATATGCTACGAAAGTGTTGACATCAGAAGCGGATATTATCAAGAAAAGGAAGGAATTGGAAGATGCCGAGTATGATGAAGATGAAATCGATGTGATTTTGATGAATTTTGGAGCAACGAAGAAGGCAAAGGGAGTTAAATATAATGTTGTTAGAAATGAAATAACTTTCCAAGATTATTTGAACTGTTTACGTGAACAGAAGGTTCTCTATAAAACTCAACGTACAATTCAATCAAAACAACACAATGTCTACTCGATTGTACAGGAAAAAATAGCGCTTAGTCCTGACGATGATAAGCGCTACCTCATACCAGAGTCTGATGAAACTTTACCATGGGGACACTATTCGATCAACGATGATAGAATGAATACAACTTTGTGATTATATATTTTTTCAAATAAAGATTGATAACATTGATGACTATTTCACTTCCACTAATGAATCATTTAAGTGGTTATGATAGGCCTACTGGGGAAACTTCCACTTGAAAAAAAAAGGTAACGCGTCAGTAGTTCTACCTCGTGGGTGATGCGGAAACGAACTTTAGACGTTTTTAACGAAGCGTTAGTCGCATTTAACGGTGCGTTTAACGAAGCGTTAGTCGCATTTAATGGTGCGTTCAACGAAGCGTTAATCGCATTTAACGAAGCGTTAGACGTTTTTTCACGAAGCGTTATTTGTGCGCCAATATTTTTTATGAGGGAAAGAATGTGTGATACTTGGAACGACTTGGAAAGGATTGTAGACGAATCTGAAATTTGTAAAAAAAAACTCACAAATGATATACAATTGAAGTCAGGTTGTCTTATGACATCATCATCTCGCATCTAAGACGGTTTCCAGTAATATTCAATGCTTTGAAGTCGAACGCTCAACAATGTCTTCACTCTCATGGCCATAATTCATGATTTAAAATATACCAAAGATGCTCAAGGTTTCATGATGAATCTGAGGAATGTTTTTGGGTGAGAGAAAGAAAAAACAATTCCCAACACATTTTTTTATTTTCGCTGTAAAACTTCAATAACAATTCTGAATCATTCTGGTTTTCTTACGGTCGTAATACCCAAAGTAAATGTTTCGGTATACATTGTTTCCGAATTTGCTTGATGGATTGAGGATATTGTCTGCCAAATATCATCGAATGTTACTTCTGATGCCGGTTTGAATTTCATCCAACCTTGTCCATTGGTGAGTTCATTTGATCCAAAGGTGAATCCAACGTGGTCATTCGGTTTCAAAATTTCAAATCCTCGCATCACAATGTCTTCGATAGCTTGTTTTATCCAACTTACTGGTTCGCCACCCTCTGGCACAGGTCTGATTCTGAAATCAATTGTGCGTGCCTCAACACCGAATAATCGGTTTTTCTTGACATTTTCTTTTTCAATAATGAATTTTTCCATTTTTCGAAGACAACGCACGTCCAAACACCTCAACTGTCAAGAATAGAATGACCCCTCAACAACTCATCTACATCAACATAAACGTCTGCCAGCCATCACACACATAATATTTTCACTAAGTTTTACTGTGAAATATATCAAACTCTGCTAATGAATTGCCATTCTGAGCAGAAAGCGTGTTTTTGTGGAGAATTTCTGTTTAATTTTTACTCTGATCAGTGCTAGTTTCGCACGTACTCCGTTCTATTACAATGTAAAGATTTTCTCATAAATGTTATGGAAGTCTGCTCGTATTTTTCCCAAAGAAACGAATTTGCACAATTTTCATCACACCTACCTGCTATATCTGTATATCATACCTGTGAACCCTGGCCAAAATATTTTGGCATTCAACACTGAGTGAAAGTACTTCGTAACACTAACCTATTCGGTAAAATACAGTTATTTTGGTCTCATAGGCTTCACGTTTTTTGCGAAAATATAAGCCTTATGAATAGTAATACCACCAACTCGGGTTTCTGATATTCCTCCAATATTGATAGTTATAAAACAAATATATCAATATTTTGAATTCCTATATCTTCATTATCTTAACCGAAACTCTCAAAAGTAATATATCACTGATACTTATGAATTCTTTGAGGGTATCGAATCAATTTTCAAGACGATTTGCCATTATAAATTGAATTGTTCAGGACACAGAGTGTTCAATATGTTGGTTGAATTCATGTTTCTGTACATTCTTGATACCTTCAGCAATTGTTTGGTTCTTCGCTTCAACCAAAAACGCTGTATTGAAATTCTTTTCGGTCTTTCACTAGAGATGTATCCATCCCTTCACCATCTTTTACAGATTCCATAAATTTTGGCAATTTCTTGAGCTTTGCATAAGTGTTTATCATAAGGTTTCAATGAATATTTTCTATCTCTGATCTGATATACTTTGGTGTTAGGAAAAATTTGACAATTTCTTGAGATTTTCGTAAGTGTTTCAATGATTTTCATAAGGTTTCAGTGTATATTTTCTATCTCTGATCCGATATACTTTGGTGTTGGTACTAAAGCTCAACCAAGTATGTATCGGTTACGCTTGTTCAGTATAGTTATGTACATAGAGTATACATTTTCTGAATTCTCATCTCATTCTCTCGAAAAGAATGTGGTGCTCACAATGGATATGATTTTCTGTGTCGAATGAGTGTTGTGTGGATTTTTTCCTATAACACATTTTTCAAAAACACCCCGTATACAATGCTGTATACACTATACTAATGTTACATTTTCCTAAACTTAATGCATAATTTTAAAGCTGACAATACGTCAGTCACCATAACTTTTGTTTTATTCTACAACTGGCAACATCTCAATTCTTATGTTTCAATTGAACCTTTTCAGTCTCAGATAACACATTCTGTTATCTTTGTGTGGGTGGAAATATCATTCTGTCAGCGAAACCGTATAGAGTAAAGATGTATCAAATTGTCCGCTGAATATTTGCAACACATTTCAATCATTATTGAAGAGAGCATTTTGAGTGGAATTTCTATTGTTTTTGAAGGAATATTAGTGCTGGTTGATATTTGTGACTGCTGTGTGTGTGTGGCTGAAAGCTGTGAACGTGGCTCCTAGGTAGTCTTGGGTCCCAGTCGGGGCTCTGGACAGGGGACGAGGGGGCTCAATGTGACGCATGGGTGTGACTCTGCGGGTAATGTGACAGATGTTTGCTGTGTGGTTGGACTGAGGTGTATGACTAGGGTGTGGTTGACAGAGTGGCATAGAATGTTAGGTTAGGTTAAACTGATAGATTCTTTGGTTTGTGACTGATGACAGATGTGACATTAGGGCTTTACAGATGACAGATGTTAGGTTGAATAGCGTGGATGACAAATGATGGATGATTTGGCTGAAAATCACTAGGGTGTGGCTTGATAAATGATAGAATGTTGGGTTAGGTTGAACTGACTGATGACTGGTGTGACATATGGCCAAACTCTACAGATGACAGATTACAAGGTTAAACATAGCAAATGACTGGTAACAAATGATGGATGACAGATGACTTTAGCTGGGAAAAATGACTGATGACAGATGGCTTCAGTTGGAGAAAATGAGTGGTGACAGATGGCTTTAGTTGGGGAAAATGTGACAGCTGATAGACGTTACGTATAAGGGCGTTATTTTTTGAAATTATGTCAGATTATAGGGTTAAGTTGAACTGACAGATGTCTTTGACTGTAGAAATGGCTGATGACAGATATCTTTAGCTGGGAAAAATGACTGATGACAGATGTCTTCAGCTGGGGAAGATGAGTGATGACAGATGTCTTTAGCTGGTAAATTACAAGGGCGTGGCTTGATAAATGACATTGGCTGGTGACAGATGATGCTTGTGACGTATGATTTTACAAGGTTAGGTTGAACTGACAAATTTTAGGCTGAATGCCTGATGACAGATGGCTTTAGCTGGGGAAAATGTGACAGCTGATAGATGTATAACTAGGGCGTGATTTGAAATTATGCCATATTACAAGGTTAAGTTGAACTGTCTTTAGCTGGGGAAAATGAGTGATGACAGATGTCTTCAGCTGGGAAAAATGACTGATGACAGATGGCTTCAGTTGGAGAAAATTAGTGGTGACAGATGGCTTTAGTTGGGGAAAATGATAGATGTATGACTAGGACTTTACAGAATGGTTGTGCTGACAAATGACTAGTGAAAAATGATAGTTGTGGCTCTGGAATTACGTCAGATAGCAAGGTTAGGTTGAAGTGACAAATGACTGGTGACATGACGCAGGCCTAAGACTTTACAAATGACAGCGAGGTATGAACTGACAGATGCCCGAAGTTGATGACAAATGATAGACGTATGACTAGAACTTCACAAGGTTAGGTTGTACTGACAAATGACGGCAGGGAACTTGGCTGACAAAGTGGCATAGAATGTTGGGTTAGGTGATTTTGACAGTGAAAATGACAGGTGTGACGTATGGGCGTGACTTGGCGAAATGTGTTTTTTCCCTCAAACGGGGGCCCCCGACCATGTCTTAGGGCTGTGATAGGTGACAAAGATATTTGGACCATGTCCTAGAAGACGCATTGTTTGACGCCCCGATTTTTAGGTTATAAACGTTCATGCCTTTTGTTTTTGACCCTCAGACCAAGGCTTAGGGCTCCAAACCATAGTGATAGATGACAGGATTTTGGAAATTTGACTGGTGACTTGGTGAGGTTGCTCAATATGCTGAGCGTGCTCGAGGAGCGTCGATGTATCATTCCTACCTATACACACTTGAAATTAATTGCCTCGCTAGCGCAGTGTTAGCGTCTATGTCTCTCATGCTGAGAGGCCCGGGTTCAATCCTCAACATCGGATGATTTTTTTTCAGGTTATTTACATGTTTAATTCATAGGTGGCGCTTAGTGTACTTGCGACTATGGCTCATAGGTGGCGTTCGTGTGTGAAGTATGATTGATGACAGATGGCATGACTGATGGATGACTGTTGACAAATGATGACAGCTGTGACGTAAGGTTCTGATGTTTGTGTTCCGTGGTAGCGCATGACAGATGGCTGGCGACAGATGACAGATGATGTGTGACGTCAGATGTCACGTGATAATTTGGAGCGCTCTGATTGGTTGCCGGGGACCGAAATTGCCAGAATGAACCTTCATAAGAAATTACATGGGATTTTGGCCGGGAACCGGTGCAGCCCCTTTACTCGCGTAAATAAATTTTATTCCTCACATGCATTCAGCTGAGTGTCAAACAAAATTATTATTTTCTAATAAAATTATTTTTATTTCATAAATGTTAGATGGTTATTTATATTTGGCAAACTTTTTCTACGTCTGATATTCGTTGAAGTAGTGCAAACCCATAAACAGTTCTGACATCCTTAATACTGTATCTTTCTCCCGTATAATTTACAAGTCACATTTTCGAAATTTTGGGAAGGTAATAGAATAAGGGATCCATCGAGTACCATGTAATGGAAAAATCGGTGATCATTGCTTCACTATGAACCAAGTAATATACACCAGTTTCAAACAAAAATTTTCTGTATGAATGTAGTTTTCATATATGACATCCAGTGTTTCTTTGATCTATGCCTGTCAGATGCAAGACAAACATTGCTTGTTTCTGGTCGATACTACATTAGAGAAAGAAGAGTTAGAGTTGGAGAAAGAGGAAGCTGTTTAAAAAATCAATTATAAGCTACACAGGAACAGGTTGCTGTAATCTTGTCTACCTTCTGAACTGCCTTCTTATGGTTTGCCTCCTCAATGGTATGCTTCGTTGAAGAGTTTCTTGTATGATAGGTCTCTATATGTAATTGTTGATAGAGTGTCGTTTGATATTCTACCAATAAATGCAGGTATTCCACAGGGTTCAGTTCTGGCGCCCACTTTGTTTCTGCTTTATATCGATAATTTGGTGGGGAAAACATATTGTTCAGTGCATAGTTTTGCGGACAACAGTACTCTTCATACCAATCTCTCTTCCAGAGTCCCCATACCAGCTCGAGAACCAAAAATTCAAAGAAACATTCACGTCGATAAGATTAACGACGACTTGGTAAAAATAACGACAGTACTCTTCAGACTAGTTCCTCTTCAAGAGTCCCAAACCAGCATGATGAACAAAAATTCAGAAAGGCATTGATATCAAAAGTATTAACGATGCCTTAGCGATAATAATAGGATGGGATAACATCTACTTGGTGGAATTTAATGCTGGAAAAGTCCAGGCATGCCTCTTCTTGAAGAAAGCCGATTCATCTTCAGTTAATATTCAAATGTCAGGAGTAACCTTTCCTACAAAGTTACGTATCTCGAAGCTAAGAATTACTAATAATGTAATGATCTCTCATGGGAAGACCATGTAAGATCGACCGCTGAAGGTTCTCCCCAGAAGCTTAGATTTCTATTCCGTGCCGAGAAATACCCCACTCCTCGTTAACTTTTAATAACCTATTAGGCGCAAATACTGCCTGTTTTGGAATATAGTTTCCATATGTAGGCCACAAGACCAAAACACTGAAACTTCTTGATTACATTTAGTAAAAGGCAATCCACCCTCTCTCACGGACTCGCTCACTTCGTTAGATTATCGTCGGAGTCTTTTCTCTCTTCTCTAGGTATTTTCACGGTGGGTGCTCTTCTGAATTATCAATGGTTCACCCTTGGCAGCATAAACACGGATGACATGACGAGTGCGGAGTTCCCACCTCTTTGTTGTGAGCTAGGAGACCTGTCGAACCTCTCTTGCTCAGGGATCTTTTTTCAGTAAACAAGTTGAACTTGGGTATACCTTGCCGATGGAGGTTTTTCGTGAGGCTAACAAACTTAAAAAATGCAAACTGAATGTTGATTCGTATCTCCCGCCCTTTGATACACGCGGTGTTCTTTGAACATTACATCGTATGAATCTGTATATGAAAAAAAGCACCAAATCAACAGCCTCCCTGTTCAGACTGGGAGATAATAGCACAAAAATTGTTATTACTCAATTGAAAAACACGTTATTGTATGATTTTAATTTTCACTAATCGAATAAAAAAACTTTATTGTCTGAAGATTTGTATCTTATTAACAAAGTCCAAGAAATACAAATGCAGATGCTAAATATAGTTCCGAACATGTATAAATGAAACACTTCGATGTAAAAAGTCATAATCACAAAGAATAAATTGTTGAATTTTTGTTGAAATTATTCGCCAAAATATAACCCAAGGTGTTAAATGAGAAGTGTACTTCTTCCTCTGCCCATTATATTCTTTTCTCAATAAATAATGATAACTTTTTTGGGACTTTCTAAAAACTAAGGGTTCCAAGTAGTTCTGTGACCTCCACTCAGAGCTCTAGCGCCTATAGACTATTATATTTGTTACTTGTGAATTTATGACCAGATCGTAATGACATATTGGTTTGTCATTGGGTATGTCACTAACGAAATAGCTTTGACTCGCAGAACCAATGGTCAGGCTACTGAATTTTACAGTTGAATTGTGATTTCTTTCAGTTTGAAGTCGAGACAAACTCGTCAATATAATAATGTTTTTTTAAGAGCGCTGAACTTGCAAGCAAATGTAAGCATTATACACTAAGTAAATACTACGATGCAACGGAACAAAAATAAAATCGTTTCCTGGTTCTGAATAGCCAATTCAAATTTTGAGTCCAGAAAAATCAATATGGCTATAAAAATGTTCTGATAACTCTTGTTACCAAGATACCTAGCAGTCCTTCGATTAGGAAGTCGTTTAGAAAACTTGATTCTTGATATCAAACAGAGAATCTAGTGGAAAAACATTACTGCTATAGAGGGGATTATATTTATAATACCCGATTTCTTACAAACCAGCAATTGTGATATTCAATCGCCCAAGAAGGTTCTGTATCTTTGGAATCTTTTTTTATGGCGATTATCGTAAGCAGCAGGACAAAATACCTCGAAAATTCCTAAACATAAGCTCGAAACATTTTCGATGTTGCGTTGTGAATCATTTCAAAATAACGTTAATTAATTACCTCACTCTGCAATTGTTGTCCAGTTTCCGTATTCAGAATGGATTGGAAAAGTATAAAAAACCAAAATGCAATCATACCATAACTTCCGACAGAACCTCTCATCTGCAAAAATGAATAAAAATTACTCAAAACTTCAAAATGAATTTGAAGTTTTCGAATTTGAAGATGTCACTATACTCTGTCTATCTAAGCAAAAGAGTGATCCAAAACATTATCATGCATTGTGCACGTGGTCACTCAGACAAGGCTGCTCGTACAGAATCACACTAAGGTGCAGTTTTTTTAGTCTTTTTTAGGGTGAACTGTAGGAATGCAGCCGTGTTAGTACTTGACATTTTGAAATTTTCAAATTTCAAAATACCATATATGTACACACCACAAGCGTTAAAACGTAACTGACTACTCCGACAATGTAGCGCGATTTCCACCAGTCGATTGCTTTTGGTTGCGATTGGCCAGCGTATGGAGGCGTGTTTATTCTACCCAAATAGATGCAAAATCACGCTTCGATCGTTGATCGTTGATCACGCATCTATCGTTGTTTAGCAGGTTACTCTCTTTCTTGGATGGATACAGTATAGTAGTATTTCAACTATGTAATCATTTATTAAAAATATTTTCAGGTCGTTTCCAAAATATCTGGAAGGTATTGAAAGTGCTTTGGAGATTTAGGATTCCTTTCACTTATCTCCATAAACAAATGAGTGAATCGATCGATCCTATTCTATATAGCAGACACATCGTACTGAAGACCAATATATTGGGTTCATTCTAGGCTTCACGTCAATTGACCAATCAAGAAAATTCAATTTATTATTGGTGCTACGGCACAAGAGTGTTTACACAAGTCTTTTCAAGTTGTGCATAAAACAATTATTACAAAAAAAATATATAGGTACAAAAATGCTCGGAAAAGGAGTGAAAATCGCACATTGTCTGACAGTTGTTATTAAAATTAGGTCAAAATCTGTATAATTGATGTATTCTGAAATGTAAGAGTACCATTGAAGAGCTCATTGACATCAGGAAAGGCATGCTGTAGGAAAAAATGTTTGAGTTATATTTTGAAATTTTTGAGTTATAGTTCCTTGCCTTGCGCAGGGAGGGCGTTGTATAGCTTGGGTGCCCAATAGCTGATTTCATCGCGTGCTCTTGACAGTCTCAGGATGTTTTGACGATTTTGTTTAGGGTAGTCATGAATTCGGGAGTTGTTTGTATATTCATTCGAGTTTTTTCATTATATAACAACTCACAATACTCTTCTCTGTATACTGAAGATTTGAGAGCATTGGCTAGGGTGTCCTCATACTAATATACCATAGGATATGGCTGTAATTAAAGTACTCAGGTTCACGATTTTCGGAAGACTTCGTACTAAGAAAGTAAGGCTCGACAATCTCTTACATATAATTGTTCTTTTCAGGTCAGTTTTTCCTCAATGTAAACTCCTGAAAATTTGGTATACCAGGATGTGAATCTAATTCCGCAGTGTTTCTCATACAAAATGTAAACGACTGAAAATTTGGTATACTAGGATGTCAATCTAATTTCGCAGTATTTCTCATACTGAAGAGCATATGTCTTGTTTCAGATTCATTGACTTTCAATTCATTCGATAGGAAAAATCGTTCTATTTGTTCTTTCTCAGTTTCAACTGTGGAAATCAGAGTACTTGTATTTTTTCCTGGATGTATTAACGTGCTGTCATCGGCAGAAAATAAAACTTTGGTAAAATAGGGCAAGTCATTTATAAACACAAGAGAAAGCAGTGGACCCAAAACGGACCCTTGGGGGACGCTATATTGTATATTGAGTATAGGAGATTTTTTGTTTTGGAAAAGAACGCACTGAATATTGAAGTTTTCAAGTAGTAAGATATCAAACTGAAACGCAATTTTCAGTGCATCTAGGAATAAATGTGTACTTTAGTAGTTCTGGAGCTCATTCATCAAAATGAAATATTATACGTAACTGAAATATTATAAAGAATAATTTTATCAGTTGAGTATATTTTTCATGAATTTGAAGATTTGAAAAAATATATTAAAAATGGCATATACCTTGGCGAAGTTTCGGAAGTTAGTCTGCCTCCTTTTTCGAGCGTTTTTGAAAATTTTTATGGATCAGAATTTTTGGTAAGTAGAGTCAAAATGTTACACTGGCATGACTAATTCATCGATAACAATACAAAGGGCTGATTTTGACATCACCGTCGCGACCTATATCGAATTGAATCTTCCCAGTTGAAGTCCTCTTTCGGAAGAGGCATCCATTGATATATACATTTTATACTCGAAGAACAATTAGCAATCACTTCATTTCAGTTTAACAAAAATGCAACTATCCTCTTTGAGTTTCCTTTTTTTTCATTCTGCTCTGTCATAGGTAAATCAACAATTGCCTTATTTGTTGATGATATGTTTTCAGGTGATTTCGACTTAACAATTTCTCATCTTCTCGAGTTGTTTTTATGTTTAGCTGTTCTTATTCTAAATGGTCTTGATGTTTATAATATATTATGAAGTATCGTCAATTTGAATACTACAAACACTTACCAGTATACCAACTGCAGTTGATCCCAATACCAACGGTGTATGGGTAAATACTGTTAACAGTGGCCAGTAGGTCAGCTCAGAAATTTGATTATTCATCCTATAAAAAAATTGAATTTCACTTGTAGTACGAATAAAAACAAATAGACTTTCGACTGTCGATATTTAGATTCATTTTCATGTTTCAATTTGTATGAAATTTGTTTTTGATTTAAAATAATACATAAAGATTAACGAATATATAAAACTATTCAACATGCCATGATTTTATCCTTCAAGTAGGAACTTCAAAGCTCAAAATTTCGTTTTTTCGCTGCAGACGATTTCACCAAGACAAGAGAAGCAGTAAGACACAAAGGTGAAGCTCAGTGCGTTCCTTTTGCTGAAACAATCCTCTATAAATTGATGGACGTAGACGGTACTATGTGGTAGAAGATTATCATGAAAATTGATATGTTTATACAGTACATTTCTTTAATGCTCCCTTTTAGTTTTCGAACGGGTTGACTCAGAAAAGTTAAACTTGGGATAGTGAAATTAATGCGTGAATACTATATTCTGGCGTCAAATTGACAGATAAAAATATCAAGATTTCGACTGGGCGCCCTCTGAAAAAATAAATAATGGAAAGGGAAGTTTTGTGATATATCTTTTTGAAGCTCTTGACATATACCTTACAGCCCTAGAATATAAAGTCAATATTTCCACCTTCTACAAAATGGTGGAACATTTAATAATTAATTGCCTGAATACATCGAAGTTTAACCTCATACTTTGGAAAAGGTCAAAAGATGCTCGAAATGGTTGCCTTGAACGTCTTGACATGTTTCGCTTCGACGATTGCGATGATTAGAGGATCAATAGTAGTTTCCAGCATATTCAAATACAGAATTTTGTTCAATTTATCATTTTGAGGATAGTTCACGTGGTACCTATCTACATGTCAAATCCAAAACTAAATGAGAATATTCGAAGTGAACAATGATTTTCGTTGTCGTACAATTTTTTCTCTTTTTCTATAAACAAAAACAACTTATCAAACCTTATCAGGTTGTTGGAATTGCTGTGTGGCAGAGAAAACGATTATTTCTAGAAATATCGAAATTAATGTGTTTGTTTTCAGGTAATTATTAAACGTTCCGCCATTTTGTAGTAGGTGGCATTATTGACTTCATATTCGAGGATTGTGAAGTATTCGTCAGTAGCTTCAAAATGATGTAACACATTTAATATTTTTCCCAGGTGGCACTCAGTCGCCATCTTGAAATTTCCATCTGTCAATTTTACTCCAAAATATAGTTTTCATGCATCAATTTCATCATGCCAAATTTCCATTTATTGAGCTGACCTGTTCAGAAAATGAAAGGGAGAAGACAAAAAAAAACTGTATATCATTTATATTTATTTGTAAGTAGTCACTTCGTGTGAATGAGGTAAATAAATCTTGCTCAAATGTAAAACAGTGAAAACCGAATCTGACTATTTTCGATATCAGTAGTTCGATAATGTTTAGCATATGGGAAAACGACAATGTTCATTGCTGAATGGTAATGGTTCGGACTTCCATTGTCTATATTATTAACTGTATTGAAACCTCTTGTTGATTACCGAAGGATAAAAATACAAATCAAGTAAGAAAATCAAATTCCAAACGAAAAGTTGAAATGGAGTTTTTGGTCAATAATGAAATTAAGGGTTGATTGATCGAATATTAGTCAAAAAAAAATTCTAATGAAGGAATGAATGAAATATCATAAATACATGTTGGAACCAGGTATCAAGTTGAGTGTACTCACGACGTTTCGATTGCTAGTATCCGCAATCGTCTTCGGGTGATGACTGACCATATTCGATCGATGAGGGAACACAATACGCAGCCAGCTCACAAAAATTCGACCAGCGAATCAGCGACACTGACAACCGTGTTTACTGGAGTGCGGCAACTCCTACATAGGAGAAACCAAAAGATCATTGGAAGTGAGAATGGGTGAACTCAAAAAAAAAACACAACGAGGAGAAAGAACGAATCAGGGATAGCGGAGCATTTTTGGTCAAACCATCACAGCATCAAATGGTCTGAAGCCGAGGTCATAAACAAGGAGGAGCACTGGTTCGAGAAGAAATTCAAGGGAGCCGCCTACATTTTCAATAACGACGCATTCAGTCATCCCAGCGTTGGGATCCGGAATGTGTGGAGGCCGCTTCTCCAAGGCATAGACCGTCTCGATGAGGGAGAATCTCGCGCCAATACATCTATTTCCCGCTGAAGATCGATCGGCACACTTCTAGTACTAGCACCCGCTCGCCTCCTTGTTAGTACCACCCTTTTCCCCACCATAGGGAAATCGGGGGATTTATAACCGACCACACCTCGAAATATTGTCAGTCATTACCCGAAGACGATTGCGGATACTAGCAATGGAATCGTCGTGAGTACACTCAACTTGAAACTTGGTTTCAACATTTTTTCATATTATTTCATTCAATTTTTTTATTCACATTTTTTGACTAGCATTTCATATTCGATACCTCAATTTTCTTGTCACAGTATTATTTCATTCATTTCATTTAAATTTCTTTTTGACTCATATTTAATATTCGATATCTCGATTTTTGTAACAACAGTATGTTCTTTGATCAATCAATCCCTAATTTTATTATTGATCAAAAATTTGATTTCGATTCGATTTTCTCAATTTTCTCACTTCATTTGTATTTATCCATCCGTATACCTAGACAATGGAAGTCTGAACCATTACCATTCAGCAAGGAACATTGTCAACCACTTTCAAGCAAACGTATATCAAACTCTTTTCCATCAAACCGCTTTCCCATCAGGAAATGAATTCATCGTAGGAATATTTTTTCCGAATGTAGAACGACAAAAAGCATATCACTGAATTGGAACGCATCATACCGCACGACTGATGATTTCGATGTCAAATGATCACTCTGCAACAAAAGTTGTCCATTGAAATATTACATTTTGAAGGCGTGCGTTTCTCAGAAGAAACAATTCAATTTTTTCTTGTGTGTGGGAGGTGGCGGGTAGGTTGATGAAACAAAAATACTGTTGTCACAAAAAATCGAGATATCAAATATGAAATGTGAGTCAAAAAAAATTTTAAATAACGAAATAAATGATATAATATTGTTACAAGAGAATTGAGGTATCGAATGTGAAATACTAGTCAAAAAATGTAAATGAAGAAAAATGAAATATTATGAAAACATGTTGAAAAGTTTCAAGTTGAGTGTACTCACGACGTTTCGACAGCTGGCATCCGCAATCGTCTTCGGGTGATGACTGACAATTTTTCGAGGTGTGGTCGGATATAAAGCCCCGATTTTCCTAAGGTGGGGAAGTAGGGTTAGCTTGAAACCAAATTCATGGGGTTGTCTCTTGTCCCGCGGCCGCCATCTTGAAAATGTGTGCAAATGGTTTTCGCGCTTAACTGCCAAACTATCCATCCTACAGAAAATTCATGGAAACATCTCAAGTTGAAAATTAAATTCTTTACAACTTTATTAGCAGTACTTTTCATCGCGAAATGTAAAATAACAAAGTTATGAACGAAAATAGTTGAAAAGTTGGGGACAAATTCTCTTTTCGGCGGAATAATTTCTTTCCTACTCATTTTACAATGAAAAGGCATTTTTATAAAGGGGGTTTTAACGAATGATTTCCACTATGGATTTTTGTAATTACTCCAGTAAAGGAAGTAAAAACTGGCTGGACTAATTCGAGACCAATTGGAGATACTTGGAGTAAATTGAATTTTGTTGAGAAAGGTGCCCAGTTTCCGAGTAAACAACTTCCGTTACTGGGAAAAAGCGCGGGGGGTGGGGGGTGGAACTCATTGGGGGGGGTTAAATAAAATAATAATGAAATCAATCGATAAAGTATCATTTTTAACATAAAAACATTGATTGCAATTTTACATAAAAATGCACCCGACTAACAGCGGAAGAAAAAGTGTGATTTTTGCTAAAAAATGTAAAAGTTTTTAAAGTTTTTTTAATTTACTGAAAATCTGTTAGTATTACAAAAAAATTATATATTACTTATTTGAAGTATTTTAGTTGACAAATAAAAAGGTTTTTGCTTTATTTTTGTACGATTAATATTAAAGGAGATATGACATGACAAAAATGGTTGCTTAACGAAAAATTAAGAAACCGGATCGTTCTGGCGTAAATATCTCGAAAAATATAACTTCTACGAAAAAAATGATTCCTATCATTTTGCAAGATGACAAAATCGGAAAAATTTTGAGACTAACCAGAACCGTTAAAAATAAGAAGAAAAAAAGTTATGGGCAAAATAATTTTTTTTCTAAAATTTTTTATCGCCATATGGGCTAAGGTGCTTGGGAAAAATAATCCTTAGGTGAAAAGTGAGAACACTTCGTCCTTAATATGTCCAGCCATTTTTGGCCCTATCGGATAATTATTGTTTATGTTTTGGCCTGCTAAAGTTGGGTAAAATCGTGTATTTTTCAAAACATTTTCAGTTTGTGACCAGCAGCATGAACATTATTTCTTTTAAACAGCCAAATTTTTCAGCATTTATTCCAGGATAGTTGTATTTAAATTTTTTGGTAAAATTTTTCATCTGTAAGCAAATTTGTCCGTTAAAAATTGCCTATTTTATGTTTATAACAGTAAATGCTCTTTTTTGTTGGGCGAAATAAAAAAAATTGGCCCATCAAATTCAAATGTTGCATTCGACATGAAATTTCGGCGATAACCTTAGCTTTGAAATGGTTCCTGGTACATCTCGTCATCATTAGCCAAAAAAAAGTAATGGTCAAAAAACCTTTTTTTTCCATCAATCACATAAAATTTTTATAGTTAATCTATTGGGACCCTCTATTTATTAAGTTTTATGAACATTTTTCGTGCAGTACTGTATGTTTAGATGATGAGCCAATTAAATTCTGCTGTCAAATTTCTAATCCCGACTCTAAAAAAACAACCCTGAAAAAGGGCAGTTTTTACGGTTTACAGGGTGTTTCAGAAATTTCTGACATTAAAATCTTAATCAGTGACCCCTTAAAACCCCCCGGTACCTTTTTTCACGAAAAATCATTTAATATTGCCCGAGATATTAAATATTTATTAATTTTGGGCCAAAAAAACAGTTTGGCCAAGTTTTACAGCGTTTTGGAGGTTTGCCCAGTAACCAAACTTGTTTACTCGGATTTTTGACACCTTTTTTGACAAATTCCAAAAAAAATTAAGTTGATCTGAGTGGTCTCGAATCAGTCCTTCATTTTACTAAAAAATTTACTTCCTTTACTGGAGTAAATTCCGTTCATTCATTACAGCTTTACATGGCTCCAGTTGACCATACTCTCAAATAGTTAGGATGCATATGTGTGCAAATGGTTATCGGGCTTTGTCTTTTTATCTCACAGAAAATGTATGGCAACTTCAATCCCTCTACTCTTTATCGTAAAAAAAATCGAAAAAATCACAAAGTAATTGATGTATCAATATTTGAGAAATCTGTGACAAATTTTCTTTTCGCCAGAATAATTTAATAATAATAAATAATTTTCACAAAAAAATGTCATAGGAACGTTTTTATAGAGGGTGTCTCAGCCAATGATTTTCACTATTTTTTTCTTTAATTTCGTTCATTCATTATAGTTTCACAGTTGATCGTATTCTCCGATAATCCTTAGGATACATATAAAAAGAAGGACTTATTATGCTTAGTTTTTCATAACCTTTTCATTACCCGTATAGTTTTTGATTTTTTCAACATGGCTCTGTTGTGATCAATCAGTTATCGAGCATTTTTCCCACCAAAAACATTTGGTTTTATTTTATTAGTTTTTACAATAATTCCTAATTCGAGTGTACATATACCAGAATCCTAAGCAGGTTAGGAAGGGCCAGGTAATCGTATTGGGAGAAAGTATCTGCCTGCTATAGTATCATTATTATTATTATCAATAGTGGGCTTAGGAGGCGCAGGTTCTGTTAGTTGTGCTACGTATTTCGACACGTGTAGAGGTATTTGATTTTGAGTTGTGTGGGCAAGTTTCTAGATTTTGTGAAGCAATTTTACTTCTTCAAGCGTGCACATCGTTATTCTCAATCATGAGTGATCAATTTATTTGAAAAAAAATCCTAGAGAAAATTGAAATGAGAAGTGTAAAGGCGAGAGGAGTGAAAACTTGCTTGATCGAGCAATCGCAAAAAACGATATGGATAATGAACCATTATCGCCAGGGGCGCCGGAACCATTGGGGCAATGGGAGCTCGGGCCCCCATAGAGAATTGGCTATGAGGGCAGAGCTCCCATAGTGAAGACCTGGTTCGCGAAACTGTTACCATGCTCTCATAGTAAAAATTATTCGTTCAGAACAAATTATGTATCGGTCTCATTGGAGTCGGGTGCATCTCCATAATTGTATCAATCAAATACGGTGGTCATACCATGCGATAGGGAACCTCAATACTCTGCTGCTAGTCCACTCCGCTTACAGCGATAATATAAGTATTAGTTGAATTAGTTGTTGTTACCTTGTAGTAATTTATTTGAGTTCCCAGTACCTACAGTCACTATTTACAAAGGTACGATGACACAGCAAAGACTAAACGATTGTGCTAATTTGAACTTCTACAAAGAGCTCCTTTTAAAGAAGTAAGTAATCACGAATATAGCAAATATTTTCATTTCGAAAAATAACCAAAGAAAGTAGACTTTCTAACATGAGTAAAATTATAATTTTAATCCAATTTGTTACATATATATATTATATAGTTCATGTAGAAATTTGTTATTTGTTTCTTTTGTAGTACTCAGACTTTGGCATTTATTATGATTTGAAACTGTCTGTGATTATTAAATTTTTTTTTGTTTTTTTCCATACTACACCGATGAGTTTGGATATCATTTTTATTATTATGAAGATGTTGTACTGAGGTCGTTTTGGATTAGTATTCACTTTGTGTTTTTTTTTCTTATGTATGTGAACATCACCTGAATATATGATGTTATAATACTCTATTTCACCTAGTTTATTGTGGAAAATTTAAATATATATATATATATATATATATATATATATATATATATATATATATATATATATATATATATATGTATATAATTATTATGTTAATTTTTGGAGACCGAGCCCCCATAGAAATTTTGAAGTTCCGGCGCCTATGATTATCGCGAACTGCTCCGGAGGTTACTGTTACCGAATTTGAAATTATTTCAAAATCAATAAAATAAAGCAAGAGTTTTATGGTGGGGAAAAAGGTCGATAGCTTATTAATGATGAAATGAAATTGTTAAAAAATTCATAATTCAATTGGAAAATAAAGAAGGTGATGGAAAACTAAACCTAAAGAATAATGATCTGAACCTTAAGAATAATGATAACTGAAGTTGTATGGAATTCAATTTTCAACACAAAATGCCCTCATGAATTTTCCATAGGAAAGTATAATATAGTTTGGCAGATGAAGCGCAAGAAACATAATTTTACCCTTTTTTTCGAGATGGCGGCCGCGGGGCAATGGTTGGAACCCCATGAACTTGGATTTGAGCTCAACATTACCCCCCACACATCAAAAAAAATTAATTGCGTTGTCTGAGAAACGCAATCCCCAAACTAACTTTTCAATGGACCATATTTTTGGTGCCAGCGGTATTGTAAATAAGTCGTAACCATATGGTAATGATGATTTGAATTTGATGGGAACAGACCGTTAACCTTAACGTATATTATCAGACACGAAACGTCATGCATTTTTAACGTTCGACATCTCATTTTTAATGAGAATTCAACTAGAAATTACCTACAGAAGGATATAAACAGCTGATTTTCAATACTCACCATTTAATCTCCAAAAAGTGAATCCAGAAACTCCTCAACTCCGATTGAATCATGGATTGATAAATAGAATCGTTTTGGGAATTTTCATTATAATCTGAGCAATATTTATTGAATTTTTTCCATTTCTCGATCAGTATATATAGTTGTATCTTCGCATGACAACATCCGTATTGACTGACGAAAAATAATGAGATTCCGAAAAATGAACAATATGCACAGATCACAAAGAAAAAAATATTAAGGAAAATATTCGACCCGAAATATTTTCTATTGATCCTAAATCCAAAAAGTGTCATGGAATTATTCACACTCCATGGCATATTCAATATGAAGCCGAATAAAGTCAGAAATAAACTTATATTTCTCAAAAAAGTTGTGGCCTCTACCTCCTTCCTTATATGGTCTTTGACAGCCTTGTTGCATTGTCTTCTTCGCTTCAGGAGTGAAGTCATCGACCCAATAATACTTTTTCCAAATCGACTTGATATTGTAAGGATGTGAATGAAGATCATTTGAATCTGAAAAAAATAGATTGTTGTATTACAGTGTCTACATTCATTTCCTGAAGGAATTCAACGAAAAACCAGATCATTTTGAATTATATTGAAAGATAATGAATTCTTTGAAACCAAAATAGAGACGGATATGAATGGGAAGGGTGGTGAAAGGATATATATATATATATATATATATATATATATATATATATATATATATATATATATATATGCGAAATTGGTTTTCTGGAAGTTTATCCATTGGTTTGTCAGTATTGACTTTCGACGTTTCGCCAACATCTCAGTTGGCATTTTCAAGAATGTTGCTGTTCCTACTTGGTGCTAGCAACTGTTGTTTGAAAAACTTTTGCCAGTTTTTGAATAGCATACTCAAGCATCCATGAAAACCTTCACTGTAACATATATGTATATATATATATATATAGTCATGTAGTTCTCAAGAAACCTGTACTTGTACAGATGAATATTTTCAAGATTCATACACGACGTGTCATGGAAACTGTTTGGACTTTGTTTTTCGACTATAAATAATTGGAATTTTCATTTGTCCATTCCTTAGCGTCCTTTCATGGAGCCCCTTCTCAGCGTCCAATATATTCAAGAATTTCCGCTAGCTGGCGTCCGCTTTATATATTTTACTTTCGTCCTTCCGATTCGTAAGCGCCCGGCGATGATGCCAGATTAAACCATAACGGCAATAGGTTACTTCAAGATGCTACTCGTGGGTTGACTTTCTGAGCTCTGATATTTTGCTTTGATACTTTTTTCATTTCACTATTTACTTGTTATTTTTATCTATACACTCATATGTGATTTAAATATATACAATTTATGTAAAACTGACTTTTTCCACAGCTTATAAACATCAGTATTAATTGCCACACTACCTGAGGTCATGTTGTTCGTTATTTAGCTTTGTATTGAGCTTACTCAATACCAGTCCCTACAAGAAATTATATATTTTTCTTCAAACATTACTAAATCATGACATGACCGCATATCTGGAAAATGGCCCTAAGAATCACATTCCAACTCATAAAAAATAAATAAATATATTAAGAAAAATTTATTTGTGGAGATACTCTGTTATAAAAGGGTACAGGGCAAAGTGTTCACTTGTGTTTGTAATGAGCAGCCAAAATGTATGTTGAGAGGGGGGCCAAACATATACAGTGTCATCCCCAAAGTATGCACCATATGGGAAACTTATTTATTGAGGGTTTTTCGACAAAAAGTTATTCCTGATAAGAGTTTGTGTATCACCTATAACTGAACATGCACCAACAAAATACAGTAAAACACACGTAATATACGAGGAGCCTTCAAATATCTGATTTTGAGACAAGAGTATTTTGAAAAATCTCGGAAAATGTTGTTTGGAAAAGTTGTTCAGCATCAAAAAATACATCCAGATTCGAAGGCATGGCCATCTGAGTGAAGTTTTACTTTTTTACCCATTTTCTTCATAACTATTTTGGACAAGAAAATCTCCAGAAAATCAATGAGTTTTTTCCAAAATACCTATTTTATTTTGACGTTTTGTGACTTGATATTATCGAATATTGAGTTATTGTTAGAATACTGTATAATTTTCAGTAACATTCGGTGTCAACAAAAAATAAAAATAACCTTGCACCAAAAACTTAGAAAATTATTTAACTCGTCAAAAAAATTGACCGTGGTTAACACCTTACTTGTGTGATTTGTAATATTACAGCCTTCTAAAATAAACCGTGGTATACAGGATGCTGTCTATTTATCGTTTTAACAAATTTTTGTTTTCGTAGTCCCCATTTGAGAAAAGTGGGTAGAAAATTAAACTTCACTCAGATGGCCATGCCTTCAAGCCTGGATGTATTTTTTGATGCTGAACAACTTTTTCAAATAACATTACCCGAGATTTTTCAGAATAAGAGTACTTTACTATTGTCTCAAAATCAAATATTTGGAGGCTCCTCGTATATAACGTCTGTTTTACCGTATTTTGTTGGTGCATATTCGGTTTCAGGGGATGCACAAACTTTTATCAGGAATAACTTTTTGTCGAAAGACCTTTAATAAATGAGTTTCCCATATGGTGCATACTTTGGGGATGACACTGTATAGGGGTAGAATTGGTAGTCTTTTTTAATTAAAAAAGGTTACTACAGTTGCCACTGTACGGATGGATATAATAATGACTGCAAACAAAATTTCATGATTCCACGCCAATATTTTTATAAGAAAATACGAAGTTCTGAGACACTGAATGATATTAAATATTTTTTGTGGCCCAACATACCCGAAAACAGACGTAGCAACTCATTGCACAAAAAAAAATCATGCAACTCGAAAAACCTGCATGAATACATGCAATTTTCTGGAGTTTTAGGTGTGAGTTTTACAACAACAGCAACAAAAGCATAACCAAACCTTCCCCTAAGTGGAGCGTTAGGCGTTAGCACTCGAATCATTCAGAAAGAAGTAAATGAAATGATAACTCTTCAAATAAGATATTTCTCGTTCAGAAAATATCGAATTTCAAAATTTCAACACTACCTTTGACGAAAAATGCAAGAACCGATTCTATTTCACCTAAATACTGACGTTTTATTCCAATAAATTTATTCAAGAGGTTTCTTTGTTTTTTAATGCTTTTGCAGATCCTTCGCATATTTTTTTTTTAATTTTTAGAGTGATGTAAATTTGCTACTGTTATCGCAGACTTCCATTGTCTGAGTTGTTAGTATCAGCACGACGCGACGTTTCAATCGATTCAGAATTTCCGATCGTTATTGAGTATTGGCAATTCAAGATATAGATGCCAGCGCCAAAGTGGCAAAAATTCGAACCACTCTCGAGTACATTGTTATCATTGTTGTCTTTGGGTTTTTACGGTTTATCTTTGAATATTTTCATTTTGTTTTAGTTTTCAGTTTTTTCATGCACTATTTTTCATTTCAAGACTCAAGTGAAGTGATTTCTCCAGGTCGTACAACAGCATCATTTGTTAATACTCATTTTGAAGGAATCTTGTATGTATTAATCACCTTGCAAAAAACATTTATTTTGTGGCTGGAATGATTCACAATAATCACAATTCTTTTCTTTCATTTCCAGGAACACTAAATTTATCATTCTCTTGGATCACTAGCTAATAACCTACTACTTTTTCATATTGGATTTGATGCGAGTCGAAAGTGATGAAAAATGCCTTAATTGATAATATATGTTTCAGATTATTTCTTTGTAAGAAATAATGCCTGGAATATGGTTGAGTATGCTAGAATACATGGATTAATTACGTGAATGGCAAATAGTCTTCCTTGGTAAAATGACGAGAACAAACTTTCATGAAGTTAGACACCGGTCTTCCTATTTTCAGGAGATTTATCCAGGCCCGCCGTCTGTCTATAGACTCTCTCAATCCTAAACTAGTCTGCACTATAACGTTTCTTTCATTTTCCCGCGGAAAAAGATGAAAACTTATTCCAGTACTACTTTGCCGTTTTGCCCAAGAGTCACATTGAGGTACACAACAATAATGATTTGAACTTGAAGCACTCATTTTACATCTGAAAACTAGTAACAGTCAACAGAACAGAATATCCTGAATATCCACCATATACATGTTCAAGATTTTTATTACGTATCATATAATAATAATCACAAAAATATACCAAAACAACGACCAGAATGCACAGAATCATAGATATTTAAACGTAAACAACGATTTCAATGTACTTATAAATAGTTTCAAAATTTGACACCAGAGGGAGTACTCCTTATGTTGAATTCCCAATACTGACTGACCACCTGAGTTAATAAGACAACATTCATAGGGCTTGAGATTATTGGCAGAACTCCCTGTTTTTCTGATGGGACCCTACCTAGCTTGGTATTATTCAATAACAGGTAATTTTCATCGTGTGTCCTGTATCTGGATTCACTACAAATTGCCATCGACTCATTTATAACAAATGTCATAGAGAATGATCCTGCATGTGATGCACAAGAAATATTTTTTCACAAAATGGAGCTCTCCCCCATTACTTGCTGAATGTACGCAATTACAAATATCATATAGAATGACAAATATCATAGAGAATGACCCTGCATGTGATGCACACGAAATATTTTTCCACAAAACGGAGCTCCCGCATTACTTGCTGAATGTACGCAATTACTCGAATGGCACGTTTCCAGGTCCCTAGGTAAACGAAGGGGTGCAACTGAGTGGCCCTCTTGGTCGCCCGACTTGAGTCTTTTAGTTTTTTTTGAGCATATAAAACCAAAGTTCACAGCACTCCGAAAGATCCAAAGATAAGCGTTCAACAGTGTGCACATTCATTTAACTAATACGGTATGTTTTTGAGTTGAATCAAATAAAATTTTTAATTTTTTGTCAAAAATTGTCTTTCTGACGTGTATTCGGATTTTATCGAAATTAATTTTCCAGCCTCTAATGCCTTGCGATATATTTTCGATGAGCCACCCTGTATATGATATTACATCGCGTATCCGGAATGAAAAACAAATGGTTTTCAAACCAATTTTTTTTTACCACCATGTATCAAAAATACCGATTATGAATTATTTCGATTCATTCAATTCATGGGGGCTACTTGATGAATGATCTATTACACAATCCATAGAGGTTGTAAATAACGAATTGAAATTAATTTTTTGTTCTCCCTGTTGTGAGGTTCAAACCAAATAGTTGTGAAGGATATTGGACAGACACGACATCCTATCACCACTCTGGCATGATATCCTTAAAGGAAAAGCCATCTGTATCACTACTTTTGTTCGGGTTTGGAGGTCGTCGTTTTTTGGAATTTCTTCCTGACGTTTTGCTGGCACGAGTGGCTAGCCTTTGAAGGAGCTAGGAATGGTGTGGTTTCCCGCGAAAAGCTTAGTTCGCCTTGAAAAACCCCCTACTCTAGGTCTGTGCGTTGATGAACTCAAGCAGAAACAGCGAAAGAATACAAAGTAGTCATGAGTGTGTGTCAAAACCTCATTTGATTCATAACTTCCCTGAAATCGGTTTATCAAATATCACTCACTCTTCACTCAACGAATGTTTGTCAACAAATACTGCACTTTTTAAAACACGCTGCCTTCTGAAATCAGCCCCTATTCAGCGTTGCCTCTTCTTCAGAAATTGAAAGACGCTTGGAAATCGACGGTCCGAAAGTAATATATACCTTTCAATGAATATTCAGAAATGCTCCTTGCGTCGCTGGCGGCAAACCTGATGAACTAATAATATACAAAAGTATTCGAAAAATTTGCACAACTATCAAGAAGGCGTCCAACGAATTTTCAAATATGTGAACTACTCTGGTGCTCTGAGTTCAGATTCTACACAGTTTCTTCAGAGCGTCCATATATGGACGCTCTGTTGGAGCCGGACGCTTGGAAGATAGTAATTTGTTAATGTACGGACGCTCGGTAGATAGTGGTATGCTTATATATATATATATATATATATATATATATATATATATACTTGAGTGGATGTCCAATTACCATAGTATGGTCGTTCTATGTCGTTTCAGTATGGGGTAGGACACGATATTTTTCGCGGAATTATTAGAGTACAGGTTTTTTATGACCTTCGCTCTACAAGTTTAGCTACTGCAGTGACTAATAATTCGCTTACAGAACACTCAGTCTTCCCAACTGAATAAAACATCCAACACGTTTTACTGAAATCTTCCGGCTCACGATGAAATTCATTCTTTCATACCTCATCGAAACACAGGAGAATCTTCCAGATGTATGATATCCCAGAATCGATGCACGAGAAAGGTCTCAGTCGTCCCCAGAATGGTAGAACCCGAAAATTCTTCCGCCGGGTCCTAAACGAGCGATGTTTTAGGGTCTTTTTTTTATTATACTCAGCTGCGGCGGTAGGCGATTTATTTCGATTGCGTAATAGTAAAATCAGCTGATTTTATGGTGGGGGGTTGTACGTCAGCTTCTCGCCGAAACATGCGAAAAATATGCGACGAGTAAAATAATACTAAGAAAACTGTAATTTGGGGAAGTGATGGTCGCTAAGTTTTTCGCTGTAGAAAAGTGGTCAGCTGACGACTGAAAGATACAGCGCACCGCTATGCGTGCGGGCGCGTGGCATCCTTCACTGTATCAGCTGAGCTTTTTTCCGGTGCGAAAAGCTCAGCGGAGAATTTTTTTCGAGTTACTCTTACATATAACTATTAGTTTACGAAGTTATAGCTTTCTTTATTTCCGATTACTATTGATTTTAATTAATAAAACAGTGCGTATATGCGCGCGGGAGCGTTGCGACTAACAGTAAATTATGCTATTGATTATATTTGAATATGTAATTATTATATTTAACGCGTTCGTTGACAAAAATAATTAACAATTTGGATTTATTTTCTCTTAAGTATTAATCGGTGTATTTCTGCGGTTAGGATTTTACCGGGCAGCGGACCGGGCAGCGGACTCAACTTTTTTATTTGAAGAGATATCGAAAAATTTCATTTGGATAAAATGATCAGCGTCAAAAAATAGTCCGATTAAGCCCAACTCTTTTCTCTGTATGTCTGTGTCGTTGGATTTGAATGTAACACGATATCTCTCGAACGGAAGGAGATATCGCTTTGAAACTCGGGTCATTTTTAACCCTCATAGGGGTGCAGACACCTATCGATTCTGAAGAAAATCGAAGAATGAGAAAGTCTTTTTTTTGTGATTTTTTCGAAAAAATTTGGCCTCTCGGTTGTAACACGTTTCACATCACAGTTTTGACTGGAAAAATTTTTACTTGCCATCTAAGGAGTCCTTCTTCTTTCCTACAAAGACCATTAGAAGGAGAAAAATAAAAAAAATTACTCTAGATTCTATTGGTGTTTTTTTTGTAACATGTCGGTTTTTTTCGGACACTCTATAGACCATACCGTTGCTCGTAATCGAAAAACGAAAAAACTGTCGTGAAGGTCTCTTGATACTGTACAACTTTCAAGGAATAACCTTTTTTTTTAAACCGATTGGAAAATGGAAAAATCGGGAAATTTCTGAAATTCATGTTTTTCTGGAGGTTTTCGTGTAAATATCTCGGAAACGGATGAGAAAATCAAAAATCACCAAGAGTAAAAAAATAATCTTACTAGTTTATACTATAAAAAACCTCAATACATTTTTCCTCAAAAATTGACAGTACGGGAAATATAGACAGATTTACAATCGGATGATTGCAAATGTGTTTTTTTTAAGAAAACAAACGATATATCTCCGAAACCACTCTTCAAATCAAAATTTGTAATGGGAGTTGAATTGTAGATCTTGTCGGATGCTATTAAAAACTTCAGTACATTTTTTCTCCAAAATCAACAGTAGGTACGGGAAATATGATTTTTTTTTAAGAAAACAAACGATATATCTCCGAAACCACTCACTTTATCAAAATTTGTCAAAGGAGTTAACTTGCAGATCTCGTCGAATGCTATAGAAAACTAATTCACATATTTTCTGTAATATTGATAGTTTAAGAAATATTAATGGAAATTCGTAAAATACAATCATTTCGAAAACAAATACGAAACTCATAACGTCGTCAGCTGACCACTTTTCCACCGCGAAAAACTCAGCGAACTATTTTTTTCGTGAAACTGTTCAAGTCGACCATCACTTCCCAAAATTACAGCCTTCTTAGTATTATTTTACTCGGCGCATATTTTTCGCATGTTTCGGCGAGAAGCTGACGTACAACCCCCCACTATAAAATCAGCTGATTACTTTTTTCCGTTTTTTTAGACCGTCATAAACCTACAAACAAAGTCTCAGCTTTCTTGATATTTGTTTTTTTATTATAATTATACGTGTGTGGGTGGCTGCCGCGGCTACACCCACCGCAAATGCGCAAGCTGAGGGTCACTTCGTTTACTAGCAATACTGAATGAACCATACTGGAAAATATTAGCTTTCTTGATTTTGGTCATAAAAAATGGCAGCTGTCTCCCGGGGTATAACAGAATATTTCGATGTCACATCGTCTTTTCTTCCGACACAGAAATTGTGTATCTCACACAGGAAAAATAATACATTCTATCTCTCCTTCCACTTCGCACACACAAACTCGAACTCAAATCTGATACTCATTCCCTTCTCTAATCATAACTATTCATATGAATATGGTTAATATATTATCACTCACCTCATGTGTCAATATCTGAGCAGGCAACATATCCATGATTTCAGTTATTTCACATTTCGAAAAGTATATATAGACTAGGAATCCAATGTTGTATGAACACAATATGAGAAGAAAAAATTTGAATATATTTCTCTGCAAATTGTTCTGGTATAGAACCATCAGCCATCGAATGAGATGTCTCAAGTAGTCTTCTGAAAATTACAATATTCATTCAAAATGTGAGGCGTTATGATATACCGAAGATCATCGAACATCACGAAATTTCGATTTGTCCTGCTAATGATGTGATACCCAGGTTTGAAAAACATTTATCATATTTTTTTTTCTCTCCCCCTTCCCGTTTTTGCCCTCTCTGAGGGTGAAAGAATAATATTTTTTTCTCGAGATCTGGAGCTCCAAAAATATTGAAACAATTCACGTAAATTTTTTGAAGGCCTTTATGGGAGGCCCGAGGAACTGAAAATTTTTATTTCGAAGAACGTACTATCATCCATACATTCTATTTCATTCATTATGAGAAAGAATAGAAAGAGTGAGGAATACTAAAATTTTCCCCCTCACAAGGGAGGAGAGGGGAAAGGAAAAAAACAACAGTGACACACGTCACACTTTACTGTGAGTGCATCGGTTCTCTGTGAGAATTGAAGAGAAACAGTTATTGGCTATATTCAATGTGAAAAATCTTTAAGTGAGAATCTTTCAACTCGTATAATAGCTCAACTTCTCGGAATATGTCAATTGAATATGAGTGTATCCTATGGATAATTGAAATTGATTTTTTTTTTGATCTTTGAGTGTTTCGTTAAAATCAATGGCATAAAATGCTTTTTTGTCTAGTGTTAAATATTCACATAATTTCTTTATTTTTTGTACATATATATAAAACACGTATCGTATTATTTCTATTTAAGAACTAAATCATTAGTTTAAAAATATAATTTCGCATATGATTATTTCAATGATCACTTATCCAATTTTGGGACGTCCTGTATATATTATCTTTCCCCGCTCATGGTCAAATTGATAGGTGATCGACAGTACAGCTCTCGTCTCCCTGCGAAAACCGGCGATTTTTACGGTACTCTCTCGCTCGTATTGTGAACATAAAAAGACGATTTATCTCACTGAACAAAAACTCGTGATCTGGCTACAGAATAATCACTCATCCATTCAACCCTCAAGATACAGTCCACTGCAAGTATTCTGCTGATTAGGTGGTTGCAACCCCTACAACTGGGACGAGGAAACTGGATGGTAAGATCCTATTATTTGACCGACGATAGGGGAAACAATCATACCTCAATCAAATTCCCAACATTTTGGTCCTTCGAGCCGGATTTGAATGATAAGTGGTTATTGTTGTAATAGTGGATTTTACAAATTAAAATTCATTCATTTTGCTCATTTGTTCGCGAAAGATAACGAAGTACTTTTTTTTGCGTCTTTTTATTTTCGTTTTTATCGCTTCGCATATGGTATTCCATTCGAAGTTTTGATTATTTTGCTCATCTCATTTAACACAAATTACCTCGTTCTCGCATTCATAGCAATTTTCATTGGGAAACATTTTCTCGAGGAAAATTAGTTCCTCATATTTTGATTAAATATTATTATATTATTGATACTCGCTCACCTTTATCTCGCACGATATCTCCGAGTTTTTGTTTTTGTTTTCTCTTTCGAATTCCAGGCAGTTTGGATATATACAGGTTGTCACACTTATTGAAAATTTACATTCAGTTTTCAAGTTAATTTCAATTAAGATGTCTATTGACGTGAAAAAATATACTGTTCTCAGAAAAATAGCAATGGATAGATTGCTTGAAATCTACGATATTGCATACAAAGTTCAAAGTGACGATTCTTATTGCACCGATTTGAAAGTTAGATATGAAAGCCTTGAAGCCCTTTATGAGGAATTTAATGTCCATCATAGTTATATTATGCAGGCTTTGGCTTCTCAAGTAGATAAAGACACTGAAAAGACTGAAAGTGCAATCGCTGCAGAGGTCGATAAAAAATATTACTCTATCAAAACAATATATTACGATCTCTTCCAAAAAAACGCTCAGGGTTCAAGTGTTGCAACTCAATCTTCAGGGGCTCCTGTCACAACAAATGTTAGGTTACCTAAAGTGAATGTTCCCACGTTCAAGGGAGATATTAATTTGTGGCCAACTTTTTTTGATTTATTTAAATCCCTCATTCATGATAATTCAACTTTGACAAATGTCGAAAAATTTCATTATTTGTTAACAGTTTTAGAAGGAGAAGCTCTTTCGATTGTAAAAAATATACCTTTAACCCACAGTAATTATGACATTGCCTATGCAAAGTTAACAAAACGCTATCAGAACGAAAGATTACTGGCTGTATTTCATTGGGAGCAAATATGTAATTTGCCAAAAATCTCATCAGAATCTCCTACTAACTTGAGACACATTTTGAGTGTATTCTCTGATAATATTGAAGCTCTTAAAAAGTTGAATCTTCCCGTGGCTCAATGGGATTTCGTATTGTTTCACACGCTGAGTAAAAAAGTTGACCCCGAAACGTTAAATAGATTTGAGTTGCAACATGGCTCTGTTGGAATTCCAATGTTTCAGACTCTTTATGAATTTTTGGAAAAACAATGTGTTGCTCGTGATTCGGTTGCGTTAATGCATCCAATAAGAAAGACTTCTGGTCACTTAAATTCTCAGAAGAAAGATCACAACAAAAAATATTTTGAAAACAAATTTCAAACATCCTCATCATTTTTAGTAAATACTTTAGAAAATAGTAAATGTCCTCTATGCAAAATGGAACATTCCATTTATAAATGCTCATTATTTTTGTCTAAGTCTCCTAAAGAGCGGTATGAGCTGTGTAAAACAAATAAGTGGTGCACAAACTGCCTGGGATCAAAACACATAATTAAAAACTGTTCTTCCAATCTTCTTTGCAAAATATGTAAAGTTAAAAGACATCATACTCTCTTGTGTTTCAAAGAACAGACAAATGAAAATACAAATGATACATCAGATACTTCGCAGAACGCCTCGGTTCAGAACTCCTCTCCTTCCCCCTCTACCTCCCAAGTTTTAACTAATGTTCTCAACTCGCATGCCACTCTCCTGTCCACTGTGCAAGCAGAGGTGTTAGATGTCAGTGGAAATCCTCATACGATTCGAATACTTCTAGACTCAGCCAGTCAGGCTTCCTTCATTACTGAAAAGTGTGCAAAACGATTGAGGTTGCCTCGCTCGAACACTTCTGTAACTATCAGTGGTCTCGATAATATGCATTCCGCTGCTTCTCAAATGATGGTTTGTACCATTAAACCGTGTGACCAGTCTGAACCACACATTGATGTTGAAACGGTCATTTTACCAAAAATATGTTCAAATATGCCAACATGTGATTTTTCTACATCCAAATGGTCTCATTTAACTAATCTCCAGTTAGCGGATCCTAAATTTAACATACCTGGTCCGGTTGATATATTGTTAGGGGCTGATGTTTTTCCGTCAATTCTAGAATCAGGGAAAATTTCAGGAAAAATCGGAGAACCTACAGCTTTGAAAACGATATTTGGGTGGATACTCATGGGAAAAATCTCCTCTCCTCCTACGGTTCCTGCGCACGCTATGGTTATCGCATGTGATTCTTCTATTGAGATGATATTGAAGAGGTTTTGGGAATTAGAAGATATTCCTCAGACTCTTTCCTTGACTCCTGAAGAAGAACAAGCTGAATCAATTTTTGTTCATTCTCACACTCGAAACAGGTTTGGTAGGTATATAGTTTCTCTCCCATTCATAACTCCCAATCCCTATTTTGGGGATACTCGATCAATTGCCCTCTCACGTTTTTATTCATTAGAAAGACGTTTACTCAGAAATCCCGACTTGTATGCGGCCTATTCCGATTTTCTCAGAGATTATCTGATGAATAATCATATGGTGGCTGTAAAACCTCCCTCTTCTTTTGAAAACATTTTCTATTTGCCTCATCATGGTGTCACAAATGCTCATAGTAGTACGACCAAGTTGAGAGTGGTGTTCGATGCTTCTAGTAAATCCCCTATGGGTCCGTCCTTGAACGATACTCTTTTAGTTGGAAGGAAGTTGCAAAAGGACATCGTTGGAATTCTCCTAAGATTTCGACTTCATCCCATTGTTTTAGTAGTAGATATAAAGGCCATGTATCGTCAAATTCTCGTGAAAGAAACTCATCAGGATTATCAAAGAATTCTTTATAGATTTTCGCCGAGAGATCCCGTCCAGGATTACAAGTTGCAAGTTGTTCCTTTCGGATTGTCATCTGCTCCATTCCTCGCCCTCCGAGTGATTTCTCAATTGGTTACTGATGAAAACCACAGGTTCCCTAGGGCGGCAACAGTACTGACCGAAGACATCTATGTAGATGATATTATTACTGGTTGTCAAACGGTTGATGAGGCCTTAAGTTTACAATCGGAACTCATTACCTTGCTTGGTAAAGCGGGATTCGAACTTAGAAAGTGGGCCAGTAATAATGTGAATCTTCTTTCGAATATCCCCCCTTCAGATTGTCAGCAGTCTCCATTACTATTCGATTCTCATGATTTGATTGTTAAGATCCTGGGGCTCAGATGGAACCCATCTCTAGACATGTTTTTCTACCAAGTTCAACCTGTGAATAGGGGTTGCTCCAAAAGAATAATTTTATCTGAAGTCGCTCGCATGTTTGATCCCTTGGGATTTTTATCTCCTGTCTCGTTTTTTGCTAAATGGTTGATACAGCAACTGTGGATTTTGGGTTTAGAATGGGATCAAACGCCCCCCTCTAATATTTCAGAGTTATGGTCCAAATATGTGAAAGAACTTCCAGACCTTTCAAATTTAACCATCCCTCGTTGTTTCCCCTCTCAATTTATCTCTTGTCAGCTCCATGGCTTTGCTGATAGTTCTGAAAAGGGTTTTGCTGCAGTTGTGTATTTGCGTTTCTGTCTTTCCGATGGAAATTCTGAAATTCGACTCGTGTGTGGCAAGTCTAAAGTGGCTCCTTTGAAAACTCAATCAATACCCCGCCTTGAATTATGTGCCTGTGTCCTTTTATCAAATTTAATACGATTTGTTTCCAATACTTATAGTTCTGTGCTCCGAATAGGTAAAATATTTGCCTGGAGTGATTCGATGGTAGCATTATCGTGGATAAAGTCTTCTGCCTGTCGATGGAAGCCATTTGTTGCAAATCGCGTCAGTATCATACAAGGTAACGTTCCACCAGAATGTTGGTTTCATGTTGGATCTTCAGATAATCCTGCAGATTGTGCATCGAGAGGTCTCCTACCCTCACAGTTGATATCGCATCCTCTTTGGTTTGATGGACCCAGTTGGTTGAGGGTATCTCGAGATAAATGGCCTGTGAAGTCTTTTGTACCTGAAGAGTTGGAAAGTCAACAGGTTTCCTTTGGAATATTTGTTTCCCTAGATGCTCTTGACGTGCTGTTGGATAAGTTTTCTTCCCTCGACAAAATCAAACGTATAATTGCCTATATCATGCGTTTTCTCTACAATCTCAAAAATCCCACAAATAAGATAAAAGGTACATTTACCGAAAATGAATTACACAAGGCTTTAATGGTGCTTGTAAAAAGAGTTCAGCATAATTCATTCCCCAATGAAATTCACCAAATTGAAAGTTCTATGCCCTTGAATAAACCCTTCCGGAAATTGAATCCATTTATTGGAGAAGATGGTGTTCTCAGGGTGGGGGGTAGATTACACAATTCAGGTTTGGAATATGATCATAAACACCCCGCCATTTTGCCTCGTGAACATCGTTTAACAAAATTACTCATTGAGTATATTCATCAGAAGTTCATGCATCCTGGTTTGCAGAGTGTGCATTTTTTAATCTCTCAAAATTTCTGGATTTTGTCCCCTCGGCGAGCTATTCGTCATGTCTTGTCTAGATGTATAAAGTGTTTTAGAGTGAAGCCCTCTCCTATCGAGCCATTTATGGGCAATCTGCCGTCACTTAGAATTAATCGGATTAAACCTTTCTCAATTGTGGGGGTAGATTACGGTGGTCCCTTTCTGGTAACTCCTTCAAAAGGCCGGGGAGTCAAGTCTCTGAAAGCTTACCTGTGTTTATTCGTGTGTTTTGCCACTAAGGCAATACATTTAGAGCTAGTGTCTAGTCTCTCTGCTGATGCTTTTCTTGCTGTACTCCGAAGATTTATCGCGAGAAGAGGACGTTGTGCTCAAATTCACAGCGATTGTGGTACTAATTTCATTGGTGCTTCTCGTATACTCCAAGATTTAATGAAAGAAGCTGCTGCACAGGAGAGAATCTCTTTTGTGTTCAATGCTCCTGCTTCCCCCCATTTCAATGGTTTGAGTGAGGCTGGAATAAAAGCGGTAAAATCCCATCTAGTTCGTGTGGTAGGCAGTCAAGTGTTGACATTTGAAGAAATGACTACCCTTTTGGTGCAAGTGGAAGCTATTCTCAATTCTCGGCCCTTGTGTCCCTTAAGCGCGGACCCCAATGATTTATCTGTCTTGACTCCAGGTCATTTCCTGACTTTGGAACCCCTCACTTCCGTTCCTACTCCTGATCTCTCCGCCTTGAAATTGAACCAATTGGACCGTTGGCAATTAATCCAACGTTTTCAACAAGATATCTGGAAACGTTGGCACCATGAATATTTGCATACATTGCAACAAAGACAAAAATGGGTGAATAAAACAGAAAATTTAAAGCCTGGAGATCTCGTGGTGGTAAAAAATGAATCAGTTCCTCCCCTCCAATGGAAATTGGCTCGAATCTTAAAAGTTTTTCCTGGAAGCGATGGTATTGTTAGAATTGCTACTATTCGTACGACCCAAGGTATATTGCAAAGACCTTGTGTCAAGCTTTGCCCTCTCCCTACCAATAATATTGATTAAAATACTTTGTATTTTGGTGGGGGGAATGTTAAATATTCACATAATTTCTTTATTTTTTGTACATATATATAAAACACGTATCGTATTATTTCTATTTAAGAACTAAATCATTAGTTTAAAAATATAATTTCGCATATGATTATTTCAATGATCACTTATCCAATTTTGGGACGTCCTGTATATATTATCTTTCCCCGCTCATGGTCAAATTGATAGGTGATCGACAGTACAGCTCTCGTCTCCCTGCGAAAACCGGCGATTTTTACGGTACTCTCTCGCTCGTATTGTGAACATAAAAAGACGATTTATCTCACTGAACAAAAACTCGTGATCTGGCTACAGAATAATCACTCATCCATTCAACCCTCAAGATACAGTCCACTGCAAGTATTCTGCTGATTAGGTGGTTGCAACCCCTACAACTGAGACGAGGAAACTGGATGGTAAGATCCTATTATTTGACCGACGATAGGGGAAACAATCATACCTCAATCAAATTCCCAACATCTAGTGTCACTGATAATGAAATTGGCGTTACTAATTATTGTTCTAGTGTACATCAACATTGCTGAAATGATGAAATAATAACACTCGATACCTGTGTTTTCTGCCATTTTTTCTAGGACCTGCATGTGGAGCCCGGGGAGCTAAGAGTTATTATTAGGAAGATCATACTGTCTTCTATATACTTGAATTTCTTCAATATTTTTCAACACCTAGTTTAAAAAAAATTAAACGTGAAAAATATCATCTGTTCACCCTCAGAGGAGGAGAGAGAGGGGAAGAAAAAAATATGGTGAATGTTTCCCAGACTTGGGTTACATCTTTCGCGGGTCAAATCGAAAATTCGTTAAAGACATTCCGACTAACTCAATTCAGGATACTCTTTCTTTTGAAAATCTGAACGGGTAATGATTATTTTCAAAGAGTTCATATATATCTTGTAATTTCGCTTAGATATAAAATTCAAGGCAAGAAATTTGGAAATAATTTTTTAATCGCATGTTTTCAAACTTTCATCTTCATTTGGCAATGACTAGTACAATTGGTACTTCTTATAATGAGAGTTCTGCGGAAAATATGCATTGATGGATATGGATATATATATATATATATATATATATATATATATATAAATATATATGCTGGCTGGAACTTCCGGTTGATCCGCGTCTGGAAAGATTTACTTGTCTACGTTTCGGCTCCCATTTCGGAGCCATTTTCAAGACTGAGTGACCTTGCGTCTAGGTCTGAGCTGTCTCACTGGCTGGCTATCATCACTGGAGATCGAGGATTGATGTGATGATAGCCAGCCAGTAAGACAGCTCAGACCTAGACGCAAGGTCACTCAGTCTTGAAAATGGCTCCGAAATATATAAAATCTGCCCTTCTACACTTCTATAGATTCCGATATTTATTCTCATTTTTTCAGATTGTGGTAGGTTAGAAATATATATAAAATATACATTTTTTCCGTAGATTCCTAGGTTTCTAACCTACCACAATCTGAAAAAATGGGAATAAATATCGGAATCTATAGAAGTGTAGAAGGGCAGATTTTTTATCAATGGAACTTCCAATTTTTATACTTTCACTCAAATCGATTTCATAAGTTTTTGTTGGATTTGGGTGCCTCATTTGATTCATACCTTATTCAACGAGATTTTCGCTTTTCCATTTACTCCTGCTCATTATTTTTCGAAGTTTAAGAGTTATGTTTGATTATTAGGAACTACGGTATTTTTGAAGAGGAATAATATATTGTCTTTCTTCTTCTCCAAGAAATTAAAATTCTTCTTTTCCGAATGAAAAAAAAATTGAAATTACATACATGAAGAAGTACCAACATATTTGGTATTATCTGATACATCACGGCGCACCAAAGTGTGTAAAATTGCGAAAAATATTACTGGTAATGTGCTGCTAGCTGATGACATAGATGGTTCAACGGGCATTTTCGAGAGTTGATGAAACAGATAAAAACAGAAGTAATAAAGTCGAGATGAGATGAGCAAATCAAAAATTACTTCAAGAAATTCTCACCTTCAGATGTTATATCTTCAGTGAATAAAACTTGTTGAAGTCTCGTGAACATTGTCGATTATGTACTGAAAACTTCTTCAGCCAGAACTTATTTTTGTTATGAACGAAATTCAATAAGATATCATTATTATAGTTTTCGATGATACCTTTGATAGTTATTACGACAAAAATCCTAATACAATCATTTAAATAGATAGGATTCAGTGGAAAACTACCAGCTGGTATCACCTGCCATTCCAGGGAATATGAAAACTGTTACGTTATTTCATCGGATAAACGAGAAGTAGTTTATTGCATTTCATCAGAAATTCACTTCATGTCATTTAAGTTCATTACTGTAATTGGGTACTTTATTTTTGTTAAGAGAATGAAGTTTCAGGAATTGTTCTCTGAATCAAAAAATGAAAATGACAAAGAATTAAAATCATTTTTTTTTTCAAACACTCTGTTGATAGGTGTGTGTATATCAAAAGGAAATCACTTTTTTGCACGATTTGTATACCAAGCATAATGAAAATTGAATCAATTAGCATACGTGGGAAATATCTACACAATGGGGCAAAAAAAGAGAACTATTTGAGAAATCTCAGTCACCGTGATAATATTTCATTCAAGTCCAGACAAGTTATTGTTTCGCTCAGAGAGAACTATCTCTTGAAAGATATACACGTATCTATCAACAGAGAGTGTTTGTAGATTTTTTTTATCGATTTTACTTCTATCATAGAAGTTGCAATTTCTATTTTTTATTGGGAGAAGAAAAAATAATTCAAACTTCATTATTGTGTTTTCATTGCTCAGTTACTAACTACATAAAAGTGTACTTTATGCATGTGCGGGCACAATGTTACTCATTCGTTTGAGACTGGTGAATCCCGTGAACCAAGGTCTGTACATCAATATGATTGCAATACAACTTCTTGTAAAACAGGTTCATACTCTTCACTTTCCAATGAAGAAGGCAGTTGTTTGAAAATTTTTCATGTCAATATTCAATGTTTAGCAAATAAATTGGACTTACTGGAATTATACACTGACAGGAATAAATTCAATATTCTGTGTTTCTCAGAGCACTGGTTGGATATATCTGTAATTCAATCTGTTAACATCCCAAAATATAGGCTAGCCGCATTTTTTTGTAGAAACAACCTGAGACATGGGGGCGTTTCAATATTTGTTGACGAAAATATAGAGTCTATACAGTTAGATCTTAGTGAATTCTCAAGTGAAGTGCAGGGAGAATTTTGTGCAGTTGAGCTTGTCCATAAGAACACCATTCTTACATGCCTCTATAGATCACCAAAAGGTGAAATTAATACTTTCATCGATTTACTGGGCGGGATTATAACACACTGCCTGAACATTAGGAAAAATATAATTTTAGTTGGCGACTTCAACTTGAACTTCCGAGGACAGTCTACTGCTCTCACTGACCTCGTTGATTTGTAGCATTCTTATGGTATCATAATCACGATCTCTGATTTCACTAAAATAACTACCCATTCAACTACATGTATCGACAATATTCTTACTAACCTTGATCAGAATAGTTATAATGCTTTCGTTACAGATCCATGTTTATCTGATCATCTTGCTCAGGTAATAACTCTGAAGGCCATTAGTAAAAATACTAAATTCACTAAAACAATATGGAAAAGAAAGATTACGGAAGATGGTATATCGAATTTCAGATCATCTCTTATGGTGGTGGACTAGAATTGCATACACTTTCTGGGATGGAACTGCTCAATGATCACGAGGTTTTTGGTTAATACTTTTGAAACATTGATTGAGAGACACTTTCCTTTGAAAAAATTTACACATGGCGAAAAACCACCAGTTCAATGGTTTAATAATGGTCTGAGAATGTTGAGAGACGTTCTATCCGAAACCAAACTCATTTGTAATTTCACCAGGGATTTCACAAATTACACCATTCTAAAAAATTACTACCGAGCGAAAGTGAAAGAACAAAAAAAATTGGCATACGATAAATATATTTATGAATCTGACAGTAAGCCTCGTGATAGCTGGAGACTCATCAATTTTGAAAGGAACAAATTAAAAATGAAATCACCGGTGGGCGCTATATCAGCCAACGCATTTAATGAATATTTCGTCAACCTAGCAGACAACATAATTGGAACTATTCAGAAGGATGAAGTTGATCCAATTGACTTTTTGAAAGAATTGCCAACCCCAGGTTCTTCCTTTGTCCTGAAGTCAATATCCAAAACTGAGGTAGAGGCAGCAGTACATAACATAAAAAATTCTAAATGTCCCGATGTTTTTGGTATAAACAGTGAACTCTTCAAACGAACTCTAGACCTTATAATCGATCCTTTAGTTATTCTTTTCAATCTATGCATCACAGAGGGAGAATTTCCAAAGTTACTGAAAATCACAAAAGTTATACCACTTTTCAAAAAAGGGGATATTTCACAAATCGCTAACTATCGGCCAATATCTAAAATTCCAATTTTCGCGAAAGTTTTTGACATAATCCTCAAAGAAAGACTGACAAGGTATTTGTATTCTAATGAATTAATCAACTGTTGTCAATTCGGTTTCCGGAGTGAATGCAGTACCACTCAAGCTGTCATCAAGATTGTGAGTGACATAGTCGGGGAGTCTGGAGGGGGGCATGGATGTATCCATTACTCTGTGCGATCTGTCGAGAGCCTTTGACTGTGTCTCTCACTCTCTTCTTACTGATAAGCTCCACCATTATGGTGTCAGAGGTCTGCCACTTGATCTGTTCAAATCCTGCTTGAACAATAGAAAACAAGCTGTTTTTATTAATGACTCACTCTCTGAATTATCTACAATTTCGCAAGGGGTGCCACAAGGCTCCGTTCTGGGACCACAAATTTTTGTTATATATGCAAACGATATCTTTCATTTTATGTCTCCTTACAAATGTGTAGCATATGCTGATGACACCACCTTGCTGAATACTGAAAATAACTTGGAGGACCTTCATAACAACATGGCTCAATCTATGGATAAAGCTCAAACCTGGTTCAGTGCCAATAGTTTGAAATTGAACAGTGATAAAACGCAGGAACTGAAATTTTACACCAATAGTGTGAGCAGTGTGAAGAGTGTTACACTTCTTGGTATTACCATTGATGATAAGCTTTCGTGGTCATCACATATTCAGCAGTTATGTAATAAATTATCCAGTTCTATATAACTCTTGCGGAGATGAAAGATCAAGTTTGTTCCACCACTGTAAAAATATGTTATTTTTCTTTGTTCCATACACACATTAATTATAGGACAGTACTGTGGGGTAACTCATGTCATGCTATCAAAGTTTTCAGATTGCAAAAAAGGCTCTTAGACTTATATCTGGCGCGGGCTATAGAGATCATTGTCAACATATATTCAGGAATATGTCAATAATGCCAAATTCCCCCATTATACATATATTCCACAATCCTAGAAATACACCAAAATAAAACCCCGTTTTCGACCATTTTCGAATTTCACGAACACTTTACTCGTGCGGCTAATCATCTGAGGCCACCACGTTATAGGCTTACAAGGTCCCAGTTGAACTCTCTCGATTTCAGATTATATAACTATCTGCCCCAATTGCTCAGATCCCTCCCTTTTTCCTTTTTCAAAACGAAAATAAAAAGGCACATTCTGGAACACTGTTTTTATTCTATCGATGATTACTTGAGGACGCCCTTATGTCTCAGCAGTTGATCTGTTGATGTTTAGTTTTATTGATCGAATTATTTTTTAATCAATAGTCGAGTGTGATTGTATATTATTTCTTGTATTACCTTCACATTTCAATCTGTTTCTGTATGATTGTAACATGTTTGTTTGTTTTTTGTTTTTTTTTGACGTGCCAAAAACATTTTTGTAATCTGGTCAAATAAATCTACAATCAAAATCAATCAATCAAAGCTCATTTCTAACCTTTCTTTTCAGATCGGAAAATGACGAAATGTTCACTCGGAAGAAGAAGAAGTCGACAAAATCTTTGCCAATCCCAAGGCACTTTCTCGACTAAGTCCCCGCTAACGTAAAGAGCTATCCCTGACATAATATTACAACTATCAATTATTATATCAATACCAAACCCTCGAAAACTAAAAACCTCTAACACCTATTTTCTGTAACTAAGCCAAATGTTGGGGGGTTGACTTTGGTACACAATTTCGGACCCCAAAACTATCTTATTGAACCGATGCAATATCCATTATAACATTTCAAACAAATTTCAGAATGATTCAAAAAATCAAGCTACGAAGAGATTTTATTGTCTTGATAAAAATCTCGAATACTCCAGTCTATAACGGTGAAAAAAGTGTAAACTGTGTATTTATCCCATACAGCACCGATTCGTATGAAAATTTGGATATAGGTTCTACTCACCCTCTTTTCCAAAATCTACCCCGTGCCGAGGGTTGCTTTCTCCCTGGGGGTATCTGCCACCCCTTCTTGGGGGTGAAATTTTTTTTAGTGGAAATAAGTGCGGAAATCAATAGATTGACTGATTCTAAGCACTTTTCTTTCAATGGAGTTTTTTCTGAAAAGCAATACTTTTCGACTTATTCGCGAGTGAATTTGTCGGTTTTCAGTAAAAAAAAAACACATTTTCAGATAATTTTTCGCGAATAACTGGAAAATAATGCATCTGATCAAAAAAACATGTGGAGAGCAAAATTATAGCTTACGAAAAAACAAAGGCGATTATTTATTTGTGATGTATGCAAACCCACTATAAACTGAATAATTGCTTGTTGAAAGTTGATTGGTATTTTCAAACGCCAAAATGGAAAGTTTCTACGTACAATTGAGGATTAAACGACTTACCTGAAGGAAGTTCAATCCAAATTATACGAGGTTGGTCACATCCGAATAGATCACCTTGTAGTAGTACCTCTATGACTGAAATGCGCAAGTTGAAAGAAAGAATGATTCACGATGCCCCTATCTCACGAGTCCTCACCCGAATATCCGTCAATATACCTTGCGATGATATCGCCTTTTTGGGTCGGGATGACAGAAAAAATAATATATTGGATTTTTTTTCTTTGAGATGGGTGGGTGTCTCTCTATTCGGATGTGACCAACCTCGTATAATTTGGATTGAACTTCCTTCAGGTAAGTCGTTTAATCCTCAATTATACTTCGGTTGGTCCCATCCGAAGATGTAGATGTTCAAAGAATTATTAAAAGGCGATCAAAATTTTATTCAGACTGATCTCATACTAATGAAGTAGTCTAAATGAACTGTTTATGTCATTTGATTCACCACTATAAACTAAGAATTTGATACAGACAGTATTTGAATGCTAATACAATATAATGTTGCAAAACTCAAATAACCAGAAAACTCACACTCGTTTAATGAAATTGCGGAGGTAATCCGCAAATGTACCATTTGTAATCACTGGTCTATGTAGAATTTACCAAAAGTATTTTATTTTTCGGACCAGCCTTCATTTGATCGTATGGTGTCCGTGCTCATATCGATTTGGTTGGCCGCAGAAATGGCAGCATGTCTTGTGCTGAGGTGTAGCTGGGTGATGAGGATTTTCATAAGTAAAAATAAGAAAAAAACCTTATTGAATGTGTGCGGTTTTTTAATTGATAATCGTGGATGTCATACACAACTCACGTTTCACCGTGGAAAATGGTGTAAAAAAAATATACATGTTTGTATTTGTTGCTCTCTTGGTCTTCTGTGGATAATTTGGTTCTCGGCAGTGAAGAGACAAGCACGTCTGCCCCTCAAGCGGAAGACTCGGGTTCAACTTCCCATCGAGCTTCCATGCAGGGACTCACACGCCAAGAGGCAAGAGGCCTCGTCAATACATTTTCTGCGGAAGATTCGACCTCTGAAGGGCGACACTCGTCAATCAACCGGTAAACGATTTTTTTTTTTAATTATTATTTAATTTTTGATTTTGAATCATATTTTTACGCTTTAGCAAACTTTAGAGCAACCATAACAATAAGTTTGTGAAATATTTTTCAAAATGAGGTTTTCCGATTTTTCTAATTTGGTCAACACTTCGTAAGGGTCCCAGATTTTCTCATATCGGAAAAAAAGTGGATCGTATTTTGAAAATACCCCTCTAAAACATTTCCATTGTATCATAGTTACATGCATGAGATATCAGATTTCAAGCTGATCTATGTAATTTTCTAGTACAATAAGTTTTACCTAGCTGCACCCATGGGCGATCTACCTTATCCACATCTCCTTCACAAATATCCACCAATGGGACGAAAATAAATTGTATGGTTTCATCGTATTTGTAATCAGTGATGCCATCAGAATCGCTGAAGGTTCACCCCTCAGTTTTTCTCCTGGAAAATGGATGCCAGACAAAATCGATTCACCCAGGGTGAGATGGCACCACAGTGGATGTAGGTGCTCAAACGAAACTGAAAAAATAATATATTGTGGTTCAAAATACAATATAATGGAATTCAAAACTGATATCAATTTGTGGAAACCAAGTTTGGGACTGCGATAACAGAAACACAAAACATGTTACTTCGTCCCCTTCGATCATTTTCAATATTCTAGGAAAATGTGGAAGTGGGATGATTGGGAAAACATAAATGTTTGTGTAAGACCAAGTTAATGTAATGCATCAGTTGCAAAACTTATGGGGTTTGGCTGTAAAGATAAAAATGTTTTACCCTATGTGTTAGAGTAGTTAGTAAACAGATCAACTTCAGGTTATCGAAATTTTTGGCCCGCTCTTGGAAGGCGTATTCTCGATATTGCATTCCGAAGGTGACACATCATGGACTTTGATCTGCTATAAACTCATAGTTCGAATTTATTTATGAGACGAACATCACTAGTTGATAATTTTATATACATATACACACATATATACACATATACACATACATATATATACATATATACACACATACACACATATACATATATATTCTCCACCAGAAAACTCAAGTTCCTGAATATCATTAAGCCTAATTCTTCACACCACTTCCAAATATCACCAGCCAGTCCGTTGAGGTTTGAGTGCTTCATTCCAGACATCCGGTTGATCTGCGCGTTGACGGTGTTGTTGTCTCTATGCGACAAAATGTGACAGTTTGAGGAGAACTATCTGAAGGTTTTGAACATTAATGTGAAGTTTGGCCTGCTTCACTGAAACCTTTGGCTTTCTCGTTGTTGCATGTAATATTCTGGAAAATTCAGGCCTTGTTTTACCTTCTAGTTGCCTAACATGAAAAGTCACTGTAACTCGGTGGAAATTTACATTGTCAAAATCTCCTCGATCCGTCTGCAAGGTTATACATCGGTGCCCTTCGAATAATTTTGTAGACGGCCACCTAAATTCAACCACAAGGCAAACCGAAATCAAGTGTCAAATGGATTTATTTTCCATTAATATTGAATCGTAATGATTACCAAGATACCTCAAATTTGTTGGATGTTTCCTGAACAGCAAGGTTATACATCGGTGCCCTTCGAATAATTTTGTAGACGGCCACCTATATTCAACCACAAGGCAAACCGAAATCAAGTGTCAAATGGATTTATTTTCCATCAATATTGAATCGTAATGATTACCAAGATACCTCAAATTTGTTGGATGTTTCCTGAACACTCCATCTTGGTAATAATAATTGAAAAAGATGTCGTCTAAATAGCTACAAATACAAAAAATTCCTGAACTCAAAAAAGTATAACCGTTTCTGAGATTTTTGTGAATATATAAGGTGCAAAGATAAGCCAAAATACAAAAAATTTAAATTCAAAAATTTTGTGTCTAGATTGCAATCGCAAATACTTCTTATGTTTATCGGCATCTGTCGAATCCACTGACGTTAAAAAACAATTTTCAGACATCAGATTTTTCACAGCTCCAAGTGAGGGGCTGTGATGAATTCATGTAAATGTTTCAGATTCAAAAGAAATCTATAGCTATCAGTAAGACTCAAACCTGAGAAAATAGCTGAACTAAATATTGTTCTTGACATTGACGGCTGGTCCAATGTAGTCAAATTCCAGTAATATAGCTAAACACTCACAACATGGGTTTAGCCGGCTGGGTGGAATTGTCGGGGTTCAGGTGCCAGTTTTTCATAAGGTAGAGTATAAAAATGGATTTTTTATCTCTGAACACATTCCAAAATGTTGGAGTTGTTTGTTATAGATTGCCACGTGCTGTCAAATATTTAATGCGACCAGCGTATAAGTTCAAATATGTTATTTCGTCCATTTGTTGTTGTACGTTGTGAACCGCTCTCACCATCCTCTGTTTTGTCTGCTTGAGGTGTCCCCCCTCTGTTGATTTTTTTAAGACTGCCATTGACTTCGATGAGCAGTGCCCTCGAGGTGTTTTGAAGGGAAAGGTTGTACCTTCAGGTCTAGTGCAAGCATAAATCTCCTGTGGTGCGAAATCGAGGGAGGAACGTTGCATAATGCTTCATCAGCACCGGCTTTGTCAGACAAAGTAGTCTTGAATGCTTCAGCATATCGATTACTCATCAGGCATAGCTGTACTGAGGGCTGAGAAACCTTTGCCCAACGAAATTTGAGGGTCCAGTAGAAAACCTCAATTCAGATGTCGAGAAAAAAGATCTGAACTACCGGATTCAGTTGGGGTGGATATGAGGTAGTGTAACGGTCTGGAACCTGCGCCAACAGAAAAGAAATTGTTTTCGTGCGCGAGACACTCGGCGAGCACAACTCAGGAAGTGTGCGGGATAAAAAAACGGCATATGATGATTGAAGGTCAGCCGTAGAATGATCTACAAAGTAGATTGCCCCTGCCGATGATCAATGATCAGAAATCATTGTCAGTCTCAGCTGTTTACAATTATACGTCCACTCACGTCTTTGGTTCCGTTCTAAAACGTGACAAAATATGAAAAACAAACTTACTTACGACGAGTAAGAACAGAGTTTGTCCTCGAGTGTTTTTAGGTTCCTCGTTGTCGTTCTCTTGTGCTTGTGTCAGATAGGTACACCACTGCAGTGCGAAATCATCCTGGATATCACTACCGTAATACTTTGCTTCAGTCGGATCATCTCCTAGTACAGTAGTAACAGCGTTATCACTACGGAAAGATTCACTGTTGGTGGCGGAAAATTCCGATGTCAAATCTGACGACGGACCTGCGCCCACCAAAGAGAAATTGTCTTTGGGCACGAGACACTCGGCTGGCACAACTCAAAAAGTGTGCAGGCCAGAAAACGGCCTAGGATGATGAATACAGTTCAGCCGTATGTTGATCTACAAAGTAGATTGCCCCTGCCGATGATCAATGATCAGAAATCATTGTCAGTCTCATCTATTTCCAATTATATGTCCACTCATTCCGTTGGTTTTTCTAAAACATGACAAAAAAACATTAAAAACAATCTTACTTACTAAACGAGTAGGAACGGAGTTGTTCCTCGAGTTTCCGTAGTGTTCGCCAAGTTTCTACGTTGTTTTCACTGAGCATCGTTTGTTTTGTTTCCCATAGTACATATGGAAAATTTTCTTCAATTCACTTATTTACACTAATTTACACTTTCGAACTTATCACATTCAGCGCAAGAAGTATATTGACGGATATTCGGGTGAGGACTCGTGAGATAGGGGCATCGTGAATCATTCTTTCTTTCAACTTGCGCATTTCAGTCATAGAGGTACTACTACAAGGTGATCTATTCGGATGGGACCAACCGAAGTATAATAACCAAAAACCAATGCATTTTTGGGGAAAAACTAATTCAACCTTCCCTTTTTTTACAAATAAATTACAAATCATACATAAAACTCACTATTTTTGTTCTGTTTTCATATTTGATACACTGTCGTTTACAAAAGCCAAATTTTGTTACTGAAGTTGCCAGTTTGAAATTTAAAAAATCTATCGTATTGAATCATTTTTATATAATCACCAAGATAGCCTTGTTTTTCCATATTGAAAAATACCAAAGATTGAAGTGCTTCAAAAATCCTTTATTTTTGTTATTTATGAAAGTTTCTAGCATCAAAACTGACCGAGGTATGAAGGAAATAATGTTGAATCCTATTTTTTCGTTGAAAAAAAATTTGTGAATAACTCATCCTCTCTTCTCACCCCTTTGAAAAAAATGGTTGTTACTCCATAATTCACTTCATTCATGTTCTTCCAATGAGTCCTGAGTTTTTCATCAATTGAAAGTACGTAGTTTTGGAAAGAATTGAGATTGAAGAGAAAAAATTATATACGTAATTCAGCGAAAAATCACAAAGTATTGATACATGCAGAATTTTCTAGAGTACAAAATTGAAGGCTATTCTTCTCCGAAAATTTTGGTGTTTGATTCTTCTCTGCAGGATGAAAATAGAGTAAGATATGGCCAGTTAAATATTGTGAGGGTTCGCGCAAATTACCTTTTTTGAGCCTTTTCAGCATGAACCTTTTCCAAAATTTAATCTGAAACAGAAAATAATGTAAATGAGCTTATAGCTCTTGAAAACAGCTACAAAATACTTTTTTGGTGGATTCAATTGCTTGAAGACTAAGCGAGTTATGGGAAAAAAAACAAAAACAATTTTTGTAGAAATTAGAGTATGTACATTAGTATATTGAAGAATACACATAGTAACTATATTTTAGGCCTAGTGGAACCATATGTATATTATATATGTATATATACATATAGTTCCACTAGGCAACGATTTTTTCCAAAGGGGGGGGAAAGCAAGGATGAGTTATTCACATTTTTTTTTTCAAGGAAAAAATAGGATTGAACATGATTTCCTTCATACCTCGGTCAGTTTTGATGCTAGAATTTTTTATAAATAACAAAAATGAAGGATTTTTGAAGGACTTCAGAAAAGGTTCAATTAGTTTTTCCCGAAAAATGCATTGGTTTTTGGTTATTGTACGTAGAAACTTTCCATTTTGGCGTTTGAAAATACCAATCAACTTTCAACAAGCAATTATTCAGTTTGTAGTGGGTTTGCATACATCACAAATAAACAACCGCCTTTGTATTTTCAAAAGCTATAATTTTGCTCTCTGCAGGTTTTTCGATGAGATGCATTATTTTCCAGTTATTCACGAAAAAGGATCTGAAAATGTTTTTTTTTTACTGAAAACCGACAATTTCACTCGCGAATAAGTCGAAAAGTATTGCTTTTCAAAAAAAACTTCATTGGACAAAAAGTGCTTAGAATTAGTCAATCTATTGATTTCCGCACTTATTTCCAATGAAACATTTTTCACCCCCAAGAAGGGGTGTCATCCACCCCCAGGGAGAAAGCAACCCTCGGCACAGGGTAGATTCTGAAAAAGAGTGTATGTAGATCCTGAATCCAAATTTTCATGCGAATCGGTGCTGTATAGGATAAATACACGGGAAAATGGTCATAGACTGGACTAGAAATACAATCAAAAAGATCAGAAAAAGACGCTGTATTTCATAAAAAAAATTCATTTTGATCAAATAGGTTCTGATGTATTGGAGGTTGAAGGTGAAGAGATTGGAAACTTTTACGAGAAAGTTAATACTTTTTCTAGAGATCACTTACCACAACATCGAACTGATTTTGCTCAGAGTTGAAAACAAGTTATATCAGTTTGGTGTTAGGATATAATTGATCTCTAGAAAGATGTCAGATTATATCTATATACCTACACTGGAAAAAACGACTATGAACAAATATAATTATAACTGAATTTGAAAGTTTCCTTTTCAGATCAGTTTTGGGCCAGATTCTAGATTAATATATTATAGAATGGAAGCAAAACTTGATTGATGGCGGTCAAGGAATGATTACGAGTCTAGCTTACTCATTAATCATACTCAATCTGAAATATTTGTTCATATTTCGAACATAACATTCTAACTTGAAGTCAATGTGAAGATGGTATATACTACCGGAACTGATGCTTTTTCTAGTCATATGAAAACCAGTTATATTTATATGTCAAATATTATGCAAAAGTTTGCGATGTTTTTATATGATAATATTATAATGTAATGATAATGATGAGTATTGAAAATAGTCCTTTCAGGTATTAATCCGTGTGCGAGTTGTTGAACTGTTCGAAGTTTCGACTCTCATGCTGGAGTCTTTATCAAGAACTTAAATAGATATCTCCATCAATACAGCAATTTTGCTGATCTAACCCCTTACGACTAGACCAGGAAAACTACAATATAAACTTCGACAGTAAGCACTGCGTTTGAGTAACTGATATTCAAACATACTCTTCTCGAAATTCGATCCGACCATTTATAAATCAATTACGATTTCATTGGTCAAATAGCTTTGGTTGATCAGCTTTCGTTCCGCTTTTATTCCTTCCCATCAAGGTGTGGTACTAAAGATGAATGTTGATGAAATCGCTATTGATTTATCAATAGGCAGACCGAATTGGAAGAGGAGTATGTTCAAATACCAATTATTCCACTTACTGTGGAAATTGATATTGTAATTTTCCTGGTCTATTCGTGAGATGGTTGATTAGCTGAATTACTGTTTTGATGGAGATATGTATATAAGTTCTTGGTAAAGACTCCAGTATGAGAGTCGATATTACAGCGCCCGTCAAAACATTCATCTTTAGTAATAATGAGCTTATTCAACTATTCGGCTACTGAATACAATTTTCTTATAACATCGAATGATTATTTCGGTATTGATTATATTGACAAGATAAATAAATTGAAATATATTATTTTCACAAGTACACTTTGTATAAAATTCAACCCACCACTCAAAACCTGTAAAGATCATTATTTCAAAGTCAATGATTCTTTCATTCTGAATTAATCCGAATTGTTTGTTTCAAAAAAATTCGTACATATTTTTCGGAATCTTCTCCACAATTTTTTTATATCTAGTGGCAATTCAAGCCCTCATCAAATAATTGATCTCGTCCAAAACTCGTCCCCTCCACAATCAGAATAAACGCATCAAGAAGTTATATTAGTTAACCAGTGCAGTCGGCATATTTACATGTGCATACAATTTTGAAACAACAGGTGAAATGTAACGAAATAACAGTAATATGCAAAACTTACCTTTATATTTTAAATGAAACTCGTCAATATGAAAATGCACTACACGCTTCAATCACAAAACTGGTAACATTTGTGAGGTTAGAATTCCATTCGAGAGCAAGACTACTTTAAAACAATAAAGTCACGATTTTCAACATATCAAGGAATATTGGTTTTGAAAGGAAACTCAAACAGATTTCGGCGAGAGTTACTAGATATAAAGTGGCAATAATTAAGGTGTTTTGAATCTTGTGAGATTCAAAATATTTTATAAATGAACAATTAGTTTTAAACTAGATCTCGCCATGTTTTACTGTAATGAGGACCCCACCATTGTCAATAGTTAACGAAAAGACTATTATTATTAAATCAATTTCGTCTTGGATCTTCTTAAGGAACTGACCAACGGTGTGTCAAAATATGCCATTCGATCAAAAAAATGCATAGATGCTTAGAAGAAAAATGAAATTCGATGATATTTTTTTCATATTTTCCAAATAAGAGAAAATACATTTTATTGAAGAGTACCATTCGTTGATAAATTTTTCACCAGAATAGTTTATTTTCGAATACTATGTTACTTATGCGTAATTACCACTCTGCCGGCCATTATACCGACTTAAAAATCGAGTATTAGTTTACAAAATGAAACTCCCTTAAGATTGATTGATTATTTTCAAGTTAGTTCAGTCCGCTGTAAAAACATTTGAAGAGAAAAATATCATTTAATAAGTTTTAATTTATGGATTTATAGTTTCCTTGAAGAACTCTTCAAGAGTATAGAAGTGAAACTTATTGGTATCAATACAGTTTTATAATTTAGTTTTGAAAGCCTTTTGAGGATGGGACCTTTTTGGCTAAACGCTGCTTTATGATGCTCCCAGGGCTGTCTTGAAGATCATTTGATTTTATTCGAAATGTTATTGTGTAGTTCTAAAGCGATCTTGAAGATCCGAATAAGACCGTTATTGTTACTTGGGAGGGTTTTCGGACCTTTCCCATATGTAGTTGAAATAGCGAATGCGCTGCCGAAAAGTCACTGAAGCGCCACAGCATTCAGTTACAATAGTTGCCCCTTGCCCGCAAGAGGCTCTGCCTCCTGGACGCACTTGTGTTTAACACTCGAATGATAGAGAAAATAGGTAAACATCTGCACCTTTGTTTCAATATACGTACAGTGATGTGATTTTTGCGTTCGAGTCACGTCCGAAAATATCACACACGTTTGTTCGATTCGAATCTCCTTGGTCATTATGTGAGATAATTAAACCGAATCATACGATTTCCATTTCGAATATCCCACGGAATGTTTTTTTCATTGTATGATCCTTTTCGTGATGGAAATGAAACGTATTTTTAGGAATGCCATAGAAAATTTGTTCATCAAATTGACATTAGGTTCCTTCCAGACAAAATTCTTAATGAATTTTTCGCCTAATGAGAGAATCTGGTAATGACTGTTAATGTTCATTCAAGATGAAAGCAATAGCACTTGATATTTTTTCACTGAAATACATTATTTTCATAGAAATCATTCAAATAATTAACATGGATATTTGATTATAATGAACAATTATTTATCGTTCATTTGTACGATGTCATTTATTTTTTTAATGTTACGTTCTAGATTCATTTTACGATGGTAATGAACAAGGGATAGTTACCAACAAATATCGACGGTGAACACTCAGTTTCAGATATCGATAATTATGACAATGACCAAGTTAGGAGAAGGATCTTCACATGCAGAAGGTAAGGAATTTATAGAATGCTTCTATCCTTTCCACTTTCCACTTTTGATGAAAGTTGTATTTTTTAGCATTGCAAGCTGCAATCACTATTCGAAAATACATATAAGTTACTAAAAAGAATGACTCGATTCCGGGAACATTTCATATGAGGAACTATTGATTGATTTTGTATAGTACGGTTGTTGATTTATTATTTGATTTTTCCCGTCATTAGTATTAGTCAAACTCCTCGCACAAAATACCCTGGAAACGATATTCGGCAGAATAACATAGGCAGAACAAATGGCAGTAGTAAATGTATATAATGATATTTCGTTTGGTATTCATTTCGACCGGAGTCTTTCAGTTATCAGACATGTTACTACTCCCTATGTTATCAGTTCTATGATTATACGCTGTGCTGTCAACCATGAAGTGTATGCCACTGGACCTAAAACATCTTGGTCATGAGCCGGGAACACAACCACTTGCGTTATTTCGAAAAAGAGAAGACTTAGTATTAGCTACAATGAATTATAGGTTTTTTTCACATAAAAATTCTCATAATTCCTGATTTCCCCATTTTTTTTGTTAAAAAGCTTTATTACCATTTAATAAATTATAGGAATGAAGATGATTGTGAAACAGACAGAATTTTGAAGAATTCAACAAGTTGATATACATTTTATTGAATCTAATAGTCCTGATTTTTTACACCTCTTATAAACTCCTTCAAGAAGTTGCAATATTCTATGAAAATTTCATAAAAATTCACGAGGTGAATGAAAAGGAGCTTGCATAAAAAAAATTTGAGTTTCAAGAACCACACACGAATCATTCTGCCCGTGAGAATGGTGGAAATATTTGACAAAAATGGACAAATTATATTTTTGAATTGTGTCATTTTTAATCACTCATATCCCGGTTGTATTTCTTAGGTGTTGAGTTTTTCTTATTCCACCTAACCCCAATTTTGTAGTGTAATATTCACTCAGTTATATATATTTTTTGTCAATAACGAAGTATCAGCCATTCGAATAAAAAATGTTATTGTTTATCTGAAACAGCAAGCTTCCTTGTTTTGTATTTTTCCCTTTTTTCGCAAAAGAAAGTGTCAAAAACCAAATCAAAGAAGTGAATTAATATAAATTTCAAGCGTCATATACAAGTCTAGCCGGCTTTTCTGTGTATGGGTACAGTATATTCCAATTTGGTGTTGAATTGTTTACCTATTCGATAGGGAAATTGTTATTTTATATATATATATATATATACATATATATATATATATATATATATTTATACATATATATATATATATATATATATATATATATATATATATATTAGAAATTTTTATACATGGTAACGAATGAGTTACGAGTACAACTCTCTGTGAGATTTTTCAGATGAAAATTATGATAATTTTCAGAAGACAATTTACGTCATCTAGTTACATGCTTCAGACTACTACATCGAGACAAGATACAAAGAATAATCTTCAAAGTGGTTCTTTCACTACTGATTACATACAACGTTGGATTTTTGGTATATTTATATTATTGGACTCCTGGACTTGAAGATATATTGAAACAACTACCAACACAAATACCAATTATCCATGTGAGTTGGTTTTCAATACATGCAATCCTCTGAAATGTTTCTAGACGGATTCCAAGTGGAAAAAACAGTCAGTTATTATTTGATATAGAAATTTGTTTGACACTATTTGGCCCGCCATTTTTCATACGCACGTTTACAAAATGTTCGCTGCTTTCTTATAGGCAATCCTTCACACCTCTTTTTTCTACAATCGATGGACCCAAGTTACAACTCAGTCTGGATTCTTATATATCCGATGTCTGAAGATCTGATAGTGTATTTTTTTTCTGGTTGGTACAAATAATAGCTTTTGCGCCAATCGAGATGGAACACGTTGGTCCCTTAGCAAATGGCAGTAGTGAATATAATTATTAATGATATTTCATTTGGTATCTATTTCGACCGGAGACGTTCAGTAATTAGACTTGTGACTAAGTCCTTATGCAATTTCTCGGTAACCTCATGGTCATTCGCAGTGCTATCTGTTGAATATAACAGTTACAATTTTAAATAATAAGATTTATATTTCGAACATTCTATATCCTGTTTGTTAGTTCATGTCATAGATTGACAAAAGGTGATGTCATATATGCACTTTGAATAAAATGCTGTTGGCTCAAGTTTTTTGCCTTCTGGGTATTCTAGTCTTTTATCCTGCATATCTTATCAGGTTATGGGTCCAGAGTTCGACCTCTGAAAATAAACGTAGTTTTTCAAGTCGTTCAGATTCTACCGCTCAGTTTATATAAAAGCATGGCTTCTTCTCTTGGATACCCACTTCCTTAGCTGACTGGGATCAATTTCTCATCATGGAAATTTCGTATGGTGTTCATATTGGCGAAGGAAGGAGATAATGAATGCCTGACCAAAGAAGAGAAGGATTTAGAAACCGAAAAGCGGGACGCTTTCGCAGCTTCATGCATCATAGTACAAAGTATTTCCAAGTATCTTGATGTCCGAGATGCGAAGACATCAAAAATAATGATGCAGAACCTCGAAAAAGTTTTCAAGAGAAAGAGTCCGCTCATAAGACTGTTTATCTTGAGAAATATTATAAAATTGAAGTGCAGTGGAGAACTTCAGGACCATTTTATGCAAGTAGATGGAGTGATGAGGGATATTGAGGAAGCTGGTATGAAACAGACAAAATATGTTTCCTTCTCCTTACTATGCAAGAACAGTTTGATGTAGTCATGACTGCGATTGAAATGGTAAATACGAAAATCAGTATGGATTTTGTTAAAAGTTGGCTTCTTGATGCGGAACTAAAATCTTAAGGTTCTGAGGCGGAAAATTCCAATAATGATTTTGGTTTTGGTGCCTCAAAGTCTGGATTTCGGAAGGTAAAATATTTTCGCTCTCATCAGTATGGTTATACCAAACCAAATTGTCCGAAATATTCTACCTCGAATAGGACTGATAATAATTATTTCCAACAACAGAATTTCAGTGGAAGTTCACGAAGTAGTTTTGGTAACGGAAGCAGAGATTTCCAATCTAGGAAGAATGCCAATTCAACTTCAGATGAAAATAAAGAAGAAAAACAAGATTCCGATGAATCAACTTTCGTCAATGGAGTTTTGATGTCAGACATAATGAAAGGATATGACTCAAAAGGTGGAATTACATTTATTCTCGACAGTGGAGCCACTGATAATTTGGTTCGAAGAATAATGAATGAAACTGAAATTTCCCCCTGAAATACTCTAACGAGAATATGACACTTTCATTGAAGTAAGTCAAGTAGAGTCGATAATAGACTTTTCAAAAAGAGAATTTTCAAAGTCCCGATTATTCGACAAAAGTCTCAAAAATTAAGGGTAAAGCAACAAAATGAACTGAAATAACTCCATGAGAATATCATTGAAGATATTTTTGAAGAACATTGTGATATCGAATATAAAAAGGTTAATGTACTTTCAAGCAAAAGCGTGAAGAATCGAAAATATTATGTAACAGCAATCCCTTTTCATCCAGAGGAAGCTCTAGCACATATGTTCATTTCAATTTTTAACGACAAACATATATTCAAACCTAACGAGACGTACTATAATCGAGAATAATCTAGACCTCCCCTTACAAGAAATGTTATTATACATTTTAGCGTACTTCGAAGACATAAAACTAATCATATACCAATATATAACTAGAACTCCCGATCATGACTAAGTACCAATAATTCTTGACCAATATGATAGTGGTGAAGCAAATCTTCATAGAGGAATAAATAAAACCCCCAGAAGAATAAAACAAAAATATGACGATAAGAATAATTGAAGATGTAGAAACATTCATCAATAAATGTGAAACATGTCAAAAAAACAAAATTTGTTGGTAAAACTTACAGAACCCTTTCGTGATTACTGAAACATCCAAAACTCCTTTCCAAAGAAAAAATGTAGACTTGTTACGAATTCAGAATGACTACATTTTGACAATAAGGATGAACTCACAAACTTCAGTCAAGCATACTCTTCAGAAAACAAATCAGCTGAATCTGTTAACCGTACATCAATGTTATCCTTCCAACATTATGGAACACCACTACGAATCCATTGTTATTCTGAAAAAGAATTCAATAAAAATTTATTAGAAGACCTTTGTCAATTATATGAAATGAAACTAACCTTCTCGAGTACCGATTATTCTCAATCGAATGTTTCACTCGACTCTAACTGAATTGATTACAGATTTCCTAACAGACAACCCCGAAGAACACCCTCTGAACATATTATTAAAATAAGCTTCAATATGCTATGATTCCATTACGATACAGCAGGAGAACCTCCTGAAAAACAATTAATGACTAAAAGTAGATATGCTATGTATGTACGGGGAAAATGGCAACACTGTCTTATGGAGAATACCATGTAAATCTGGGGAAAAAAGCCAAGCTCGATTTTGCAAATTTTCGTACCAACTATGGGATCTCCATAAGACAGCGTTGCCAGGTTTTCCCCAGATCTGCTACTTTTTCGATTGTTTCGCGGTAGCGTGCTTCGATCAAGAAGGTCCTTGCCTACCTACCTGTTACATAAAAAAAGTGCCTTGTCGGGGGCTGGAACCACTCATCTACGGCTTGCGAGACCAACGCTTTACTCACTGCGCTACAGAGTCACTTGAAGGTACAGGCAAATATTTCGTATGGATACGTCGTTGACTTGATAGGAAGACAAAAATGTTGATGAGAAAATACACTACTTGAACACAAAGACGCGGCTGCGGATGCGTGGTAGCATTGGGGAAATTTCGATGAAAGTGGTGGAGGGATGCATATCGAATGCTCGTTTGGCTTCACTAGCGGCGCGACATCGTCAGCTTGTGTTCCGCAAGAGGCGCACTCATGAGAGAACGTCGTCATTATTAGTGCCGCGGAAGTTGAGATACCAGGAATATGAAAGACTCATTACTTGCATATTAGGTTCGAATTATCGAGTCATACCGGAGGTCATATAGAACCTTGAAGGGAACATACTGAATTATTTCATACGGGCAAAAGTTGCATCGGGAAGGGAAAGTCTGGTATATAGGTTTGGTAATAAAAGACATTCGAACGAGAGGTGAAACGCAGTGGCTTACCTTCATAGTACATTGATGGCTAGCTGAAGCCATTCACTTTGTTAACATTCAAAACCATATCACCGAATCAGTTCTCTACTGCGAGAATGATCAAGTCACTTCATTATTGAAAAAAAAATAATGGTCGAAATATCAAACGAGGCACTTGCTCATTAAAATATATCCTAACAATATCAACTAAGACCATTATGCAAAGATGATCAAGTCGCTTCGCAAACAAAAAAATCATTGACCAACACCTTTATCGCAAAAAATGGAAAAAACCTCCAATTGGGAAATAACAAAAAAAAAATTATAGAAAGTAGATCAACTGAGCCATTTTGTTATTCTAAAAATAACAGCTGAACAATTTCCTCATCAAAACCTACAATAACTGCGAGGCACTTTCTGAATAAACTTAAATCACATCACTAATGAAATGTTGAAAGTATCCAATGCTGTTCGCCGGCTGAAATTTGTAACTTCAAGCGACTCAAGTTTGATATCTAATACATTTTAAAACAAATTTTTAGTTTTTCCCGCCCATATTGTTTCAGCTTAAATGATATAAGGTTAATTGTTCACATTATGATCTGCTAATTTGGTACATAAGGTACTTTTGGTATTGCGTTAGATGTCAAATTTTTGGTAAAACATGATTTGAAGTGATATCATATGATATTTCTATTTGCTACTGGACAGAAATTGTACCACACATCTTTCCAGTGTCATCCTTAGAAGCACTCTCATTAGTGTTAGGATACTGTAGGTGTTTGCTAGACCTTGTTGAGAATCTTGACTGATCATCGCAATGTGCAATTGGACAACAGACCCATATAATATTTTTGCCATGTTTTCATTATCAACAGCACTGTATCGCTGGGGTGTAAGCATGCTGTGTGCATACATATTAGGCATCAGTTATCGAACTCAAGAGCACACTGTTTTATTATATAGACAGGAATGCTATGTGCACACACATGAAATTTTTCATTGGGAATCAGTCTCAAGAGCAAACTGTTTCATTATATAGACACTATATGAATTGACTTAGAAATGCTGTACGCACACACACATGAAATTTTTCATTGGGAATTAGTCTCAAGAGCACACTGTTTTTTATTATATAGACAGGAATGCTGTGTGCACACAGATGAAATTTTTCATTGGGAATTAGTCTCAAGAGCACACTGTTTCATTATATAGACACTATGAATTGACTTAGAAATGCTGTGTGCACACACACCATGGCTTTTTTCATTGAGAATCAGCCCCCAAGAGCACACTGTTTTATTATATAGACAGGAATGCTATGTGCACACACATGAAATTTCTCATTGGGAATCAGTCTCAAGAGCACACTGTTTCATTATATAGACACTATATGAATTGACTTAGAAATGCTGTATGCACACACACATGAAATTTTTCATTGGGAATTAGTCTCAAGAGCACACTGTTTTTTATTATATAGACAGGAATGCTATGTGCACACACATGAAATTTTTCAATGGGAATCAGTCTCAAGAGCACACTGTTTCATCACACTATGAATAGACTTAGAAATGCTGTCCGCACACACACCATGGCTTTTTTCATTGAGAATCAGTCTCAAGAGCACACTGTTTCATCATACTATGAATTGACTTAGGAATGCTGTGTTCACACACACCATGAACTTTTTTATTATAAGAATGCTGAAGAGCACACGTTTTATTATATAGACACTACGAATTGACTCAAGAAAGATGTGTGCACACACACACCATGTACTTTATCATTGAGCATCAGTTGTCGATCTCAATAGCATACTGTTTCATTACATATGAATTGAGCTACAAATATTCCAACTGAAGAGCCATGTATACTTTTACAATCATGTGACTATTATCATCATGAAAGCAATTTTTTTTCTCTATTCAATACATCTTGTGATCATTGGATTTCAAGAGCTTTTTAGGGGATTATTTTTCAATATAATTCTCCAAACATTAAAAAAAAAACGTTTTTTCTCACATCATCTATATTCAATATATACATTCAAAACAGTCCATTGAAGTTATATTTTTGAGTCATTATAATTTTCCAAATTAATCTTCGACGATTTAGGAAATTTCAATCAACATCCATTGGTTTTTGAATCGAGTAATGGCCCAATGGAAGAGTACAGCAGGTTCCAGGGATCAGGTGGCGTTTGTCATCATGAGGACTCAGGGCAATTTTTATTTGTTCCATTGAATACACCTTATGATTGTTTGATTTTATGAGTTTTTGTGAGATTTTTTTTTCATTGTAAGTCTCCAAGCAATCTATATAATCTTGGAATGTAATTTTCGTTTTGACGACATTACGTTTAACACCCTTTGCCTTCTTGGACACTCCGAAATCAGCGATAATTTGTTTGATTTCATCACTTTCATAATCCTTCTGCTTCAACTCTTCTATCAGTGGGGTGATTTGATCTTCAGAAACAGCAGTTTTAGTAGCGTATAATTTTGATCGGAGTCCAATAAAATCAGTCATGATTCTACCATTATTCTCATCTTTCATCAATCCAATGACTTTCTTATTCACTCGTGGGATATTGAATATATTATCAGTTGGATAATCACTAGTATCGAAATAATGATAGCAATCGGTTCTCATCATATCGTATGGATCAGAATTTCCAATTTCATAAATCAAACTATCTGTGTCGGTGTATACGGCAGAGCAATCTTCTCCAAACTTCGGAATCATGTAGCCATAGTGAAAATCATAAATGGTCAACTTTGCCAAATCGAGTACAGTCATTCCTACGAATATGGGTTTGTTGAACATTATTTCTGCCTTTCCTAATTCAATGGCCACCAAGTTAGAATCGAAGATGGACAAACTCTTGAAGCGAGGATTAGAAATTCTAGCTTCTGCACCATATCGTCCCTCCCAACTCATTATAAGACGAACATCAGAGTGTTTTCTGAGATTCTCCATTGTTTTTCCTGAAAGAAGAAAATATTAGAATGAATTCACTTTCGGGAAAATAATACATACCGAATACTGCGTTATTCATCAGTTTGAAAAGGTTCTTCTCAAAGTCATTCTGAGCAGCAGTTCGCAGACGGGTATTCAAGTCTATGTAGGGCTTCAACCATGCGGATTGTTTATATTTCAAAACACGGTGAATCTTAGTCAAAATTAGTCCATTTGCTAACGCCTGCTTTAGGTTTCTGTAATGGATTACATAATTTTTCTTCGGTTGCAAAGTAGCCATCAATTTGAAATGTTTAACATCCGGTTTACTTTCGGCTCGTGATTTTCCAGTCTTGGGATCCATATGATTCGGACAGAACGGCAAATCTTTATGTGAATCGTGGAGGTTATTTGGATACTCTAGATCAACTTCTAGTGTATATCCTTCTGAGGCATCATCAGGAACAGATGTCACATCGATGTTTGTATCTACCCACTCAAATCCTCCATATGGTAGATATTGCGACATAGCCCAGCCATACTGATTGTTTACATCGAAATACATGAGGTATGAGTCAGGTTTCGATGTGTCATACTCGTCATTCATATATTTATTATTAGCTGTAGCCTGTCGTTTGGAGCATACTTGACTCAATCCACCTCTTGTCCCCTTTTCAAAAAACAGCAACTGATCCACATCGGTAAGAAGTTCAAGCTGTTGTTTCGTTTTGTATAACATAGCATCCCAAGTGTAGCCGGGTAAAGTGAAATAATGAGCAGGATCCAAACCGTAAGTTTTACGACAACTCGAGCGAAACTGCTCAAATACATCAGCCAAGAGCATGACGTCCGTCTTCAGGTATAAATCTGTATATTCACCCAATGTTTTCATATTGAAAGTATCCCATACCATCTTGGCACGTGCGTAAGATCTTCTTGGACATGGTTTATCTTCCAACCTGTTGTAAAATGTTTCGATAGGGGGCAAACATTCTTCATCAAATCTAGCGAAGGAATCGATGTAGTCATAAGGCATAATACCTTTTTTAGTCAAAATTTTCTTTTTTTCTTCCGAGATGCTAGAAAATTGCGAACTGAGAATTGGATATTGTGGTAGATATGACGCCAACGTATCCAGTGAGGAATTCATGAATCTGAACGAGTCAATAAATCTGAAGTGTATCTTACTATCTGAGATATTTTTGGTAAAGGAGATATACTTTTCTTTTGTTATAGGTAGCAGATCAATCGTTCCATCGATATCCAATGCAATATTTTTTATAATAAAATGTGCATCATATCCCGACAAGTTGTGAAAGATTATAGGAATAGTTTGATCATCCTGGTAGTTGATGTTGCATTCGTTGTGTGCTGGCCCACGGTAGTTATTTTTATATATCAAGTGGTTGTGGTCACGTACTTTTTTATCTTCCTCGACGAATGGCTGTTCACATATGTGACAATGGGTAGCTGTTCTGAATTCAACTTCTTGCTCAGCTGACATATCTATGTCAAAAGAACACTGGAATACTGTCGCAACATCTTCAGCAAACTGTTTTATCTCTTTGGCAAACCATTTCATACAATCTTCTCCGCGAAATGCTCGATAGAACGATAGCGAATCATCATACGAGCATTTTACGTAATATCCAATTGATGCTGGAATATGTTGTTGATATTTATTCCCATCTTGCATAGGTAACAATACACTCTCAAGATCAGCGTATATTACAAAAGGTGATTCAATTTTGTTTCTGAAATTTTTGAAGGCCAAAATATTTTTCCCCTTCTCGGGTAATCTAGGTAGGCATTCTTTTGTTCTCAAACAGTCTTCCAGATGTTCGTCCAGCTTTGCTTGGGTGTAAAAATAGTGGAAACACCTATCGCAGAAATATTTTTTTTTCAGTATGCTTGTTGAGCTGTTTGCTCACCAGTCTCGATAAATCTTTTATCCAAACAAAATGGGTCTTGGTTGACGATGTAATGCTGTGAACATTAATTGGATCCTTTCGGCTCTCATCGAAATATTCATCTTGAACCATGAGTAAATTAACATGTTTGCTCTTGTTTTTCTCAAGACCCAATCTGAGAGGTACTACGGTATACTTGGATGTTGAGAGTTTCAATGTATAAACATTAACTGACACATCATTCTGTTGTTCGAATCTTCGTATCTGATTGATTGTCATCGGAAAATGAATACCTTTCAAATTCAGAACCTTCGAATAGTCGGGATATGATGAGATATCATCAGAACGTTTCCCATGAGGAACAGGATATAATGCTGAAACAATGGCCCAAGCGAAACAAGCGGTATCGCTATTCTTAACATTGATGCATGCTTGTTTCCTTTTAATTTGAGAAGGAAGCTCAATGTACGATGAGCCTCTCTGTGGCACAAATTTATTTATATTCACTCCCAAATTTACTATTGCTTTCAATGACCAACCGCTATCACGCTCCTGAAACTCTTCTAGCTGTTTCACTATCGGATCCATAACATAGTTCTCGAACCACTTGTTCAAATCAGTGTCTCTGTAGATAGCTGTATTGGAGGTTGTGAAATATTTATGTTCTGTACAGAGTCGATCTCCTTTGACAATCTCAAACTCGCCACTGAAAGCCGTATTAACCTTTAACGATTCATCAATTTTCAGGGCATTTAAAATCCGCTTTCTGAAAAGTGCCCTACAGTCTGTCAAAAAGGCCCTTGGGTCCTTATGTTTGAGGTTACTTATCACCCCAGTTCGGATACGAGAATCGAAAGCCGATATAGAATCATCCCAATGCACTCGATTTGTAGCAGTTTCTCTCCGAGTTTTCAGACCTGCTCCTGTCTTTATCTCCAACTTCAGCTGATTCCTCAGTGTTGTTATATTGGCCAAGGATGCTAGCAGATTCTGTTTCTCACCCATTGTGACAGCATTCTTGAGAGCTTTTTTAATTCTCCTTAAAGCTTTGGAGCATTCCAGAAGTCCATCTTGTGCTGTTTTTTCCTCATACTTGTTAGTTATGAGGCTAATGATAGTGGTGATATATCTTATAATATCGGCAAACATTTCCAAAAATTACAGAAGCAACTTATCAGCACGAAGTTTGCACAGTAACTGATTCAACGGAGTGTAATACTGCTACACATATAACCATGAAATACTTCTGGGGAAGTAGACTGAGAGCAGCAGCACCTAGTGAGAAAACTCTGTATCAAAAGTGTTATAAATGATATTTTCTATATAGCTAACCATAATATGTCCCACAAGAGAAACAATGATGAACTATACAACAATTATACATCAATTCCTATAACAAGCGGTCAAGTGAGGTAGTGCTAAGCTTCTACAGATTTTTCATATAATAACGACTTTATTTCCCAAGAAACAAATATATGCTTATCGTAGGGAAAATTAACCAATATTGAACGTGATCATTTGATATTTGATGAACCTCCAAGTTATATTTTTAAGATATCCAACAGTTTTTGCTAAACAAACGCATGATTTACATTAGTTGCGGTGGGAAATAATTCAGTCAAGATTAATGCACCCAATCTCTCAGAGTTTGTTTCAAATATGAATCTTTATAAATTTGGACTTTATCAGACACTTGAAACGTTTTCATGTTATGATTTATATCCTTCAGACATTCAGATATCAACTGCACACATTAGCCTCAACCAAGGCAAAATGAGAGATATAAAAAAATTCGGAATGCCACCTCAGGCATTTGGGAAACTTTCACATAGTATTTATTATCAGACAGCTATCGACCTTTACCGCTAGATTGAAAAAAAATACTCAACCAGCAATGGTAATATGACTCTCTATGATCTGCAGTGGTAAAACTTCCGGTATATGAATTATTGCTTCTTTTGATTGGACTTAACGAGTTAATCGAATAGAGTATTGTGCAAGATTTGCGAACCAGTCACTCCTTCAGATAGGTAGGTATCAGGCAGTTCTGGTTATGCATCATGTTCAAACCCAGTTTCAACCAGTACTTGTCAGCGTCAATGTTACCTATATTATTAATAAATTCAGCGACATCGGTCAGAAACCTATTGGCCCAGTTCATGATTATTGTAATAGGAAATCTTCTAGTAGTAAAAATATAATATTGGAATGAACGCCAGATTCAATTGATCGAAAAATTGTAGAAAGATAAGAGTTGATTTTGCAAGCATATTGAATGTGATCACGATTACACTCAAATCATGGAATTTGATTTGGGTAAGTGGAAAATTATCTGATATGACTCAATATACTTCTTCCTCCAGTCATGACAAATCATTCGCATGATCGGTAATATTTCAGTGATCCCAAAATGCCCACAAAACGGTTTTGGCAATGAGTTCAACAGAGCGACAGTTGAAGTTATGCTCTCCTCACTGGGTATCCTAGATATCCAAAGTAAAAACTTGCGCTTTTTCAAATTAAAGGTCAACCATGAGACTTCCACAAAAAGCTTTCTGCTTGATATCTGAAATTGTTTGGTCTACTTGAAGAAAGGACCAGTAAAGGGTTGTCTCGCTCGTGTAGTGAAAGCGTATGAAGTCGTACTAATTGTAGGTTTTTGAGTCGAGTTCAAAGTATACTCCTTCAATTTTTCATTCACTGTAATATTACATTGAACCTGAAAAGCTGCCAGCACGTACCCTTTACTCTCTAGAAAGACATCCATGCTATTGCTATATCACATAACTGAATCAAATAGGTCTGCATTTTCCCTACATTTGTAACATTTTCACATAATAATAGTTTCATTAAACTGTCAACGCCATTGATGACACGAAAGAAATTATGTCTGTAGAAGCGAGCATGGCAGTACTAAATTATCAGCTGAGTTATCAAAGATGTACATAATTACTAGAAGAGAAAAATGTAGTCAAATTGGAACGTCAAAGAGCTGAAGGTAGTCGTCAAAACATCAACATTGAACTGGGGGCAAAATATCAGAACATTAAGAAATACAATCGCAATGAAATTGACTCCATCTCAAATCATTGGAGTTGTATGAAAAGTTTTCTAATTTGACGTTTTATCAGAAGTAAAATAGGATGACTACCGGATTTGGTACTGAAGATAATAACTTATGATGGATTTGAAGTTTTTTCGTTCCTTGTCCACACGATGCTCTGCCTTCTGGACGTACGTGTTCAAATAGTACTGATATAGAATGCGTGAATATTAAGTCTTTGTCGATTTCAAGAATGCATATCATTCCTAAGTTACAGCATCATATTAGATATGTTCATTCATTATATTCAAACAGCTCACAATACTTGGGAGAAAGCCATGCAAGCAATGATGAATATCCTTCTCAACCAAAAAAATAATAATGTTCAATCTGTGTGAACAAGCTGAGCTAACGTAGCAAAAATATTGTAAAGGAATTGAATACTATGATTTTGAATTATCTTGTCAAAAATATTATTATGACAGTTATGGTACAAAAGGGGCTTCAAAATTTTGGTGCAAGACATTACTCGAAGAAAAACGTCTGTAACTATGTTTCACGTTTAGATGAGGATTGCATGGGGGGTCAGAATTAAAATATATATATATAGAGTTCCCCAGTCGCCCGACAAACTACACGTCGAAAGTATGCTGGAGAAATGGTATGTACAATATGGCCATGAAGTGACGATATCAAATTCCGCTTAATCGACAAAATGGGAAGGGTTTCGTAACAATGTGGAAACGGAGATTGTGGAAAATCTGAATGGACTTGTTCCCATCATCAAAGTAAAAAAATCGCAACATCATCTGAATCATTGTTATGAGACAGCTAGTGAATGAAGTGAGAGGACGAGAATAGTGACAAAAAAATCTATAATTCCAAACAATAAGCATGTTTGTCTATTTGATTGAAAACTGAACTGCTTATATGCTTTGAGCTTCAAAATTCAACCGGTCTCAACAGATAACATCGAATTAAATTTTTTTTTTTAAGTCTTTCTAATATGCGACCGTGTTTTTAGTATGTAATTACATTTTCATATTATTGAAATAGGGAGAACATTGTTTGAATCGATTCCCTCTTGACACAGAAAAACATTTATAGTTTTCAACATTAGAATTCAACTATTGACATTTAGACGGAATAACAATGAATCTGCTACTGTTTCAAGTAATATAGGCGAGTTCTGATATTCAACAGTAACTTCCATCAGTTCTATCACTGATGTCTCTCTCTCTCTGTTTGTGGTTCGTCAAAAACAGAGAGGGAGACATCACTGATAGAACTGATGGAAGTTTCTGTTGAATCTCAGAACTCGCGCTTATCTGTTGAATTCGCTGTTTACTGCATATGACTATCTATAATAAAATATTCTTGAAATATAGACGAGGTTGATGAGTTGAGTATCATTGAAATCGAACTAATATTGGTAGTGGAAACCGCAAGTTGCAGATTCGGAAACTCTGTGATATGAGGAGCATGAATATACCCCATGTTTTGCTATACGATGGATTTCAACAAAGTCAAAGTTTTTTGCATGATAATATATCATCAGTATGAACTATATATCCTGTGTTGCCCATTGGTATTGATTTCATTGGTATAACATTACCACTCGAGTTATAGAATTCGTTGTTCAAGTATTAGGACATCTCGTATAGTAGCTTTTCAGCTATTAGCATAATATGGAGCTTTTTTAATATTGATTTTGACGTTGTACAGCACTTTTATAATATTTGTCCATATTCTGAATTTTTTTTGTGACACTGTCTAGCAAAGTGTTTACAGCCTTCATAGATACCTCATTTTTATCAGATACCCATAGTGTATAATCTGGGATTTTATTGAATTCACGTAGTACTTTTCAGGTTCACTCGCAGAAGATTCTATCGGTATGAAGATATGAATTATTTTGTGTTATTTCATATAGGTTTTAGTGTGAAAATAGCTATAGTAAAACCAATAATGATTGAGAGTAAAGCGCGTTGTCATATCTAAATTTTACGTTACCAGTTTATAACAGAATCAAAATATAGTAAACAGTAGAGTTGTAGAATTTTTTTGTAGATTGTGGCAAATTATAGATAATACACAATACTAGTACTAGGAAAATTAATAAGCACGCCCCCGATTTGCTGTCGACTGGGCTTACTTCTACTCTCAATCATTATTGGTTTTAGTATAGTTGTTGATTATTTTCAAAATGTGTTGTAAATTTTGTTGTGTTTGAGTACTTTTTCATTCAAGTACAAGGATGCTTAGATATTTGTGAATATGATATAGAGAAGTGGCCGGTGATGGTGGGAAACCTTATTAATACTTAGGAATTCTCTTTCATTCGGATTCAATGTACTCTGAGAGGCATTGTGGAACATTTCTTCAGTAATTTCTGAAAAGCATTGAATTGGTTGAACCACACTAGTAAAACTCATTATGAAGGTGTATGCAGCACATATGGAAGTAGTACAGAGAAAAACAAATACTCAAAATATCGTTATTGGAAAAAGGTATAACACACACTTAACAGAATACTGAGCATTATAAATGGACCTGATTATGGGAAAAGTTTACAGCATGATTCTGGAGTTGGAGCGATTTTTTGAAACAGTGAAATAATTCTAGTCCCGTTATGGGATACATTACTACATAATTTTCATTCATAGTCATTGTTATTTTAGGAAAAAATCACTGAACAATTACCCTATTTAAATTATGAATGGATTTAATTGCAAACTACTCGGCATGTAGAAATATCATGTTATCTGTGTAAATCAAGTTTTATTTTATACAAATTGTGCGAAAAAAGTGACTTCTGTGAATGAAACGAATGTTAATGAATGATATATACATATCATATCAGTAGAGGGTGTTTTTTAATTATTTGATGTTACTTCTTTCACAGAAGTTTAGTATTTTTTTGTATTGACTTGCCTATAAGTTATTCTTTCAGTTGAGGTATGTTGAATGAAGTGTTTTTTAATCTATAGTTAGAAAACGTTTGCAGTACAAAGAGAAATCAATCACTTCATTATCCTCATTCATTTAGATGGATAATGGCTCTATAGTTTCACAGATTCATCCAATGAACAATATATTAGTTGCAAATGGAATATGAAAAAGTAGAATTGGAGTACATCTTCACCTGACATCAAGTTAATTTCAAACTCAAATGTTCCCAATTATTCAACTATACCCATTCAACAAATTGTGTGTAACGATGAGAGACCATGAATTGTAAAATTTTATTAAAACCACATTAGAATGTTCCAATACTTCAAAGCTTCATTGGAGTAGGCAAGCATCAAATATCAACTCAATATCTCCCATATATCACAAGCAAAAATATATATGTATGTTCAAAGCAATAACTTGCGTTTTATCCTCCAAGGACTTGTTTGTTTCCTGCGGTATAAGTAGGTAACTAGACTGATGAAGTATTACAGTGATTATCCAATAAGGGATACTCGTAGCAGCATGAGATTCCTCCGTATGAATGCTTGAACAGGGCTCTCAGCAATGAATCATAATTTCCATACACGTTCAAAAAAAACCCAAGGAACAAATTATTCATCAATACCTAAAACACTATGCAGCTGAGAAAAAAATTATAGAAAAGCTCTAGAATGTTTAATCATTGACTAGCAGTAAATCAAGCTAATATGAAGCCTGGGTGTATTGAAATAAAATGCCAATAATAAGGACAGAAGCTACCTTATGCTTCTCTTCAACGGGATCAGCTCATTCTTCAAGTAATGACATGGATTAATCCTCTCGAGGAAAAAAATCATATTCTTGAGATCTCGTGAAATAGTGGAAACTCAGTTCTAAAGCAGTTACGCATAATGGGAACTCATTCTTACCTCTGAGTTTCATACGATTCTACTTGAATTAATTTATTCTCTCTCAGGAATTCAATTCAACTCAAGTACAAAGTGTCCTCTTGTATTTCCTCAATCTAGAAGACTTTTGTATCATCAAACGACTAATGAAGTGAAATATTCACACCAAATTCTCAATTACCTGCAAAATACAGAAATGTTATGTTTTCTTCATGTGTTTTTTGGCTGTTGTTTCCCTTAGGGCCACAAAAATGTTTTGACAGGTTGAAGGCCGAAATGATCGGGGCGCGCTCGCAATAATCTCATTAGGGTCTATTCTGGTGAATCTTGAATAACTTCATTGAAAATTCGATGAGTAAAGAATATTGTCTTTGTATACAAAGATATTATGATACACCCTTGAGATTTCTCAACAATATTGTGAAGAATCACCAGATAGATCTGATTATCGCATTCCTTTAAAAACTAGGTTGAGTTTTATCCATTGTTTTCGATGACATTGAAAGCCCGGTCAATGTACCTGAGTACCTGCCCTGGGGCCCGATTCTCAAATGTCTATTGCCCACGGTCGAATGCGACCATCTGTTTTCATTGCAAGAGCAATAAAAGCAATGCACTGATTTTTTCGTATACGACTTTGAATGTCGACATTTGAGAATCAGGCCCCTGCTGCTCGCTTGATAGGGCACTCGAACGCAGTTATATTCATACCTTTGTAGAACAACAACTTTTGACAGATATAACCCAAATTATGATTATCGTGAAATTCGCAAAATCATACACCAAGCTGAAGGTAAAATGGCCGATTTTGCTCGACACTAGTCGACACACTCTTGTTACACGTTACACTGACGCCACTCAGAACTTAGACCACAGAACTGGCCGAAGACCGAAGGCGACTATGGCCCAAATTCACGAAATCGATAAACTAAGAAAGAATCTGACAGAATTTGCATGCGTTTTCTGTCACTTAAGAGCATTAAACTTAGTTTTCGATTTCGTGAATTTGGGCCTACTACTCTTTAGAAATAAGTTACTCAACCAATGGCAAAACACCATTGCCGCTTCCGTTTTGACAGTCTGCTCGTTTGTTCCGAGATTTCGTAAACCTAGCTTCACTATTGGTTGAATTTGCCGAATGACATTTTTCGACCGATGATCAACCCACAGTGCAACAAACTCTCAAGCTGAAAGCATGTTATGACATGGGTACATCTAACAGCCCACAGCGTTTATAACCGCTTCACAAAATATCACAGTTTTCCATGCTGAAATGTCAATCTTTGCGAAGCGGCTTCAAGCGCTCTTAGCTGTTAGACGCAGATCAACACCCTGAAAGAGAGAAGACCACGGAATGACCTAGATAGAATACTTGTCAAGTTTAAAGTAATGGCTGCGTCTAACAGTTTACAGCGCTCAAAGCCGTTTCACAAAATTTGACATTTCCCCATAGAAAACTGTCAAATTTTGTGTAGCGGCTTTAAGCGCTGTAAGCTGTTAGGCGCGGCCATTCATTCTTTCGACAATTATTATCTATGTAAAGAGAGGCTATGGAATATAGTGCTGTGAACGCAGGCTGATGAATTTTCGTCTTCATAATGTCAAAATAAAAAGTTTTTGATCCATCGATGAGTAAACGTTCGCTCGTTTCCAAAGGTTGGAGCAACCTATCAGACATTTAAAAGTTCAAAAACACGAGATGAGAGAGTGCGATACCCACACCCCACATCCTTTGGTTCGAATATAAGATAGGTGCTAATTAGTTGAAATGTTGGCCAAGTTGACCAATGTATGGGAATTGTAAAATCAGTTGACTATTGATTTTAATAAAAAATTATTCAACTGTTAGTTGATTCGTTGCTGATTACGTAACGGATATGATTTCTTCCTCGCACGGAATTTGCTCTTCCTATATATCCCTACTCCCTACTACTCGGAGTGTGCTCGGAGCAAAATTGATGACTGTATCGTCCCAGTGTATCGTGGACAAATAGGCGAGTTCTGAAATTCAACAGTAACTTCCATCAGTTCTATCACTGATGCCTCCCTCTCTGTTTGTGTTCGTCACAATCAGAAAGAAAGACATCAGTGATAGAACCGATGGAAGTTACTGTTGAATTTCCCCTGATCGAGCTGGCATATTGCACCAACAGGGAGCAGAGCCAATAAATGAGAAGAAGAAGTTCTGTTGAATTTCAGAATTCATCATTCACCCAGCGTTGCCAGAAGTGGTACATTGTACCACATGTGGTACATTCTAGGCGTTGAAAGTACAGTGGTACTACATCCTCGAAAAGAGTTGAAAAGTGGTACAATTGTATGATTTCAATGTCATGATACTCAAGTCGATGTCAACTGTCAATTCACATGTTTATGTCAACGTCAGATTGGATTAGATTTGTTTTTTTGTCTGTGAAACTGCCTTAAGCAACAATTTTTATCTTTCTCTAACATTCGTAATCAATTTGTCTTTCTCTTTTGAAAATAGCTACCCCCTATCCTATTATTACAGAGTGTGTTTTATTAACTTCAAAATTATCGATTTGTACTCTTGTAGTTTGTCCAGGGCAATTACATTATTTAGGTTTTATTGGCCGGTAATGCGCATGCGTTCAAGCCTCACAGTGGATCATGTTCTATGTTAATGTTCTGTGAAATCAAACAAAAATTGATGCGCATGCGCAGATTCGCAAAGTACATTGTGGTACATTTTGTTCTCTTAGGTTGGTACATTCGTTAAAATCTTCCTGGCAACACTGCATTCACCTGACGTTCGTTAACGCAACTAACGAACCCACGCCAAACTCTTGATGATTGACAATGGCAATATGGCAATGGCCACAATTGGCTATGGTTCTATAATTACTAATCACCAAGACAATGCACTACTTCATTAAATATGATTTATCATTTTTACAAATAAGTAAACAAAATCCAGGGCCAGGGCGTACATACGAGGTAAGTGACACGAAGACACTTCAAATCCATAGTAGAGTGCAGCGACATAAAGATGGCTACTAGATGAAATATTTTGTTTTTCAGATGATCTGCCATGAAAATTTATAACCAACAAAACGTCGTGGACACTTCTGACAAACGTTTGGTGCTATAAAAGGATTTTTATTAATATTGATTACAATGTTAGTAGATCGGCTAGGTACATCGGTGGAGTGGGTTGTGAAAAAGGAAATAATATGTATTACTTCTTCTGGATAAACAGATGGATTTACTGCACAGCTTTTATTAGGATTGGTTGCGGAAAATATCTATTATCATCGAAGGCTCAATAATACAGCAAAATATACCCACTTGTGTATATATATACACCAGAGTTCACACTGAAAACGGGTTAGTAAAATGCAATATTTCTAACTCAATAATATTTTTATAACATATTTCTTCTAGGTACTGTAGAGTGAATAGTGAATGATCAATGAATAAGCCTCTATGATTTCAAAGTACTAGCATGAATAAGCTCCTCAGTGAACCATCAAGCTGTTTGATGTTGAGATAGCGGAATAAGCAAGAAGTGCAAGCAAATGAGTAAGAAGTCGATATAGCAAATAAATAATGGAAAGAGCTCGCCTGGTATATCACTGCTAATAGATATTTGTGTGGTTGGATGGTTAGCCTTCGGTGTGTTTCCGTCGGAGTCCCCCATAGAGGTCCAATTCAGATCAGGTACGGTCTTCGAGGAAGGGAATCCGTCCTGCTGGGTCTAAGTACTGAATAATCAAATTATTTTATCTGAACCAGGTGGAGACCCACAAGGATCGTAGAGTACCAAAAGAAGAAGGCCTGTAGAAGAACTTCGTTATATGAACAATCAGAGTCAAGTTCTGTTGATACTCGACCAAAAATACTTCAGGAGTAGGTGACGTACCTGTAGATAGTGGGTGATCTGATGTGAATTTCTACTGTTACAGCAACATTGAGATTATGGAATTATCCAAATCCTGAACATTCAGGTGAGTAGCTCTTTTCACAAGAATAAGAGAACCTTATCATTCAACTCCTAATGCTTATAAGGGCAAATCCATCCAAGATTCGAGCAAAAATTATTCTCAAAATCGGCTCCAGCTATGTGCTGTGACGTTTAAAAACTAATTTCCTTGTTTCAAATGACAATTTTAATTGCCATTTCCTAACAATTAATCTTCATCTGTTGAACCTGTTTTTGTTCAACAGATTGATTTTTGTATTTTTCGGTATTTCTGACTATGACATCATAGACAGGTTAGCAGGGGATAAGGGTTGCCCTTATGCTTGGCATAACGTCATGCGTCAATGTCAACTCGTTAAGCAGTCCTTTCACTGAAGATTCTGAACTTGACAAATGTGACACAGATTGATAGCATAACTCAGCCATGATGTGGGATCATATTTGTGCAACACTAATCGTTATTATTTCCTTTTCAGAAACCACCAAATTCTGGAAGCAATTGTGATTCTATAGAACTGAGAATTCATTGCAGATGAGTGGTTGAATAAAACAAAAATACAATATATCATTTTCAAGGTATGTAAATTTGATCTGAGTTGATAAATAAATACTACATCAATAATGACACACTGATGTTGTACTGCTTTCTTATGCTTATTCATTAATATCCCTATCAGACGAAGCAACATGTTATGAATTTTCCCTCAATAACTCCGATAATAGCTCACAAATGATATTGGTATAGTGGGAGAATCTTTAGACTGAAAATAATCGAATCAAGATATACTTGTTGCTATGTTATTCAACTATCATATAATCATTTATTGAGAAAAAAAATTAATATTAATAAATATCAGAAGTAAGTATACTGAGTGAATCATGCTCAGGAGTTTGTCTAAGAATAGATTTTAATGTAACATGCTAGGATATCAACATTTTTCGCTTTGAGATCTCTTTGTGACAATCGAGAGAATACCTTCCACATTTCTGAGAATATGACTAATTGCATGAAGACTTAATAGTAGATATAAATGTTTATATTGCCCATTTTAGCTCGTGATGGGCTTTTTCTGAAATTTGTGATTTCACATATGTTCTATACAGAAGAAAAAAAATCATAACATTTCAAGCCTAAAGAAATTTTTGAGTGTGATGGGTGAAAAAAATCCTCTGCTTTTGAAATAGACAACTGAGGCTCAATGATAAAGTTCATCGTTATGCTATGATATACATCCGGAAGTATGAAAAATCATTCCATTTTTTTTTTCTAGATACATGAGAATCACATTTCAAGAGGACTGTTCGAAGAATTATATTGAAATACAATCCTCCAAAGAACTCATAAAATCCGATGATTAAAGGAGGTATCAGATGAAGAAATAGAAAATCGCTTTCATGATGACAAACGCCATCTGATTCCTGGAACTACACTACCTTTGAGTAATCACCCAATTCAAAAACTCATGGATGTTCGTTTAAATTACATAATTCCACACAGACTCTTTCAGAAGATTATGCGATTTATGTTATCCCAGATTGTGAAGATGTTTGTTTTTGTGAACATTTTTTCTTTATATCAAATCAAATGACAATTTGAATGTGGATAGTGAAAGTACACATGGCTCTTGAGTTGGGATATTTGTAACTCAATTCAAAGTGTGTATGTAATGTAACGGTGTGCTCTTGATATCGACAACTGATGCTCAATGATAAAGTACATGGTGTGTGTGCACACATCTTTCTTGAGTCAATTCGTAGTGTCTATATAATAAAACGTGTGCTCTTCAGCATTCTTATAATAAAAAAGTTCATGGTGTGTGTGAACACAGCATTCCTAAGTCAATTCATAGTATGATGAAACAGTGTGCTCTTGAGACTGATTCTCAATGAAAAAAGCCATGGTGTGTGTGCGTACAGCATTTCTGAGTCTATTCATAGTGTGATGAAACAGTGTGCTCTTGAGTCTGATTCTCAATGAAAAAATTTACGTGTGTGCACATAGCATTCCTGTCTATATAATAAAACAGTGTGCTCTTGAGACTGATTCTCAATGAAAAAAGCCATGGTGTGTGTGTGCACAGCATTTCTAAGTCAATTCATAGTGTCTATATAATGAAACAGTGTGCTCTTGAGACTGATTCCCAATGAGAAATTTCATGTGTGTGCACATAGCATTCCTGTCTATATAATAAAACAGTGTGCTCTTGGGGGCTGATTCTCAATGAAAAAAGCCATGGTGTGTGTGTGTGTGCACACAGCATTTCTAAGTCAATTCATAGTGTCTATATAATGAAACAGTGTGCTCTTGAGACTGATTCCCAATGAGAAATTTCATGTGTGTGCACACAGCATTCCTGTCTATATAATAAAAAACAGTGTGCTCTTGAGACTAATTCCCAATGAAAAATTTCATGTGTGTGTGTGCATACAGCATTTCTAAGTCAATTCATATAGTGTCTATATAATGAAACAGTTTGCTCTTGAGACTGATTCCCAATGAAAAAAGCCATGGTGTGTGTGCGTACAGCATTTCTGAGTCTATTCATAGTGTGATGAAACAGTGTGCTCTTGAGACTGATTCCCAATGAAAAATTTCATGTGTGTGCACATAGCATTCCTGTCTATATAATAAAACAGTGTGCTCTTGAGACTGATTCTCAATGAAAAAAGCCATGGTGTGTGTGTGTGCACAGCATTTCTAAGTCAATTCATAGTGTCTATATAATGAAACAGTGTGCTCTTGAGACTAATTCCCAATGAAAAATTTCATGTGTGTGCACATAGCATTCCTGTCTATATAATAAAACAGTGTGCTCTTGAGTTCGACAACTGATGCCTAATATGTATGCACACAGCATGCTTACACCCCAGCGATACAGTGCTGTTGATAATGAAAACATGGCAAAAATATTATATGGGTCTGTTGTCCAATTGCACATTGCGATGATCAGTCAAGATTCTCAACAAGGTCTAGCAAACACCTCCAGTATCCTAACACTAATGAGAGTGCTTCTAAGGATGACACTGGAAAGATGTGTGGTACAATTTCTGTCCAGTAGCAAATAGAAATATCATATGATATCACTTCAAATCATGTTTTACCAAAAATTTGACATCTAACGCAATACCGAAAGTACCTTATGTACCAAATTAGCAGATCATAATGTGAACAATTAACCTTATATCATTTAAGCTGAAACAATATGGGCGGGAAAAACTAAAAAATTTGTTTTAAAATGTATTAGATATCAAACTTGAGTCGCTTGAAGTTACAAATTTCAGCCGGCGAACAGCATTGGATACTTTCAACACTTCATTAGTGATGTGATTTAAGTTTATTCAGAAAGTGCCTCGCAGTTATTGTAGGTTTTGATGAGGAAATTGTTCAGCTGTTATTTTTAGAATAACAAAATGGCTCAGTTGATCTACTTTCTATATTTTTTTTTTGTTATTTCCCAATTGGAGGTTTTTTTCCATTTTTTGCGATAAAGGTGTTGGTCAATGATTTTTTTGTTTGCGAAGCGACTTGATCATCTTTGCATAATGGTCTTAGTTGATATTGTTAGGATATATTTTAATGAGCAAGTGCCTCGTTTGACTTGATCATTCTCGCAGTAGAGAATTCGGTGATATGGTTTTGAATGTTAACAAAGTGAATGGCTTCAGCTAGCCATCAATGTACTATGAAGGTAAGCCACTGCGTTTCACCTCTCGTTCGAATGTCTTTTATTACCAAACCTATATACCAGACTTTCCCTTCCCGATTCAACTTTTGCCCGTATGAAATAATTCAGTATGTTCCCTTCAAGGTTCTATATGACCTCCGGTGTGACTCGATAATTCGAACCTAATATGCAAGTAATGAGTCTTTCATATTCCTGGTACCTCAACTTCCGCGGCACTAATAATGACGACGTTCTCTCATGAGTGCGCCTCTTGCTGAACACAAGCTGACGATGTCGCGCCGCTAGTGAAGCCAAACGAGCATTCGATATGCATCCCTCCACCACTTTCATCGAAATTTCCCCAATGCTACCACGCATCCGCAGCCGCGTCTTTGTGTTCAAGTAGTGTATCTATTTTCTCATCAACATTTTTGTCTTCCTATCAAGTCAACGACGTATCCATACGAAATATTTGCCTGTACCTTCAAGTGACTCTGTAGCGCAGTGAGTAAAGCGTTGGTCTCGCAAGCCGTAGATGAGTGGTTCCAGCCCCCGACAAGGCACTTTTTTTATGTAACAGGTAGGTAGGCAAGGACCTTCTTGATCGAAGCACGCTACCGCGAAACAATCGAAAAAGTAGCAGATCTGGGGAAAACCTGGCAACGCTGTCTTATGGAGATCCCATAGTTGGTACGAAAATTTGCAAAATCGAGCTTGGCTTTTTTCCCCAGATTTACATGGTATTCTCCATAAGACAGTGTTGCCATTTTCCCCGTACATACATAGCATATCTACTACTAAACACATTCGATCTAAATAATAGAATCTCATATCTTGATAAATTAGCCCGTGGAGAGACACAAAAGGATAAAGGAAAAATATGCTTTGATGAACCACTAAAATAAGCTTGTTACCAATACAAAGTAGGTGTCAATGTTTATATAAAAGAAAGCCAACTAGGCTCAAAACTCCAGAACAAATTCAATGGTCATTTTGAAATACAAGAATTATATCGAAATTCAGCTCTAGTCTATCGACAAATCATCAAAGTAAATTTGATTCCAATAAAATGAATCCCAACTATGGATATTTTGAATTTCAGATGCTTCCACTGATTATCTTCATACCTCTGTGCTCGACATTCCTATCTTGGATAATTGAGCTGAATTACATCATATGTAAGGTGATAATATCAAATATATATTAACCCTATTTACCAGTGAAAACTTTGTGAAAAAGTGTCAACTCTTTCAATTGACAGCAATGTTATAATGTTTATGAAATTGATTTCAATATATGGCATATAATTGTTTCACATTCTTTACCAATTACTTTGCATGTAATAAAAAATTAAAAACAAAAATTATTGAAACAAACCTGATTTAAAAATGGGCAAAGGTAGTAATGCATTTGTTGGAAGTGCAAGAATTCATGCCAAAAGATCGTCATACGACAACAGAAACATCAAATATAAGATTCATAAAATAATAATACCATATAAATGTTGTTCAACCATTCCTAAAAACTGAACAAATTGAATGTTGATGATTTAAATACTACTCAATACAACCTGAATGAGTATTCAGATCAATTAGATCAATTGATTAATGAACATTTTGTCAAAAAACATATGTCATGGTTAACGATTGTCACAATTATCCTGTAATTTGGTCTCATCATTTTATTTTCTGTAAATGTGAAAGAAAACGAAATGTAAGAATTGATATAATGACATCAAGAGATGATTGTCCACCTCCATCACCAAGAAACAAAAACAGATTTCGAGTTATTGTCAGAACACCCAGCTGTCAAGTCGGCGAAACGATCGAAGAGGACATCGACTACGCTTGAAATTGGGGCACTGCATAGCATCAACTTTTTCAATAAAAGGGTTGTTGTTATATGAAAAAAGATAATGGTCCATTGATAGATATTGCATCTCAACTAATTGTGCAGTATCTATCCCTTTACCTTTGGGATAAGCGAAACTCAGCATTTCCGCCAGGCCTTGGAGTCATCTTGAGAACAAATACGACTCCAGAGGGGAGATGCTATAAAAGAAGATGAGTCAAGAGCTCCAGCGTTCATTTGGCTGTGTAAATCTCAAATGTCTCATTGAATTGAAATGTTCAAATGAAAATAAACGTATTTAGTAATTTTCTGTTTTTTGACAATATCTCTGAGTAAATCGAGATAAAACATGCATGATATTTCCCGCATCAGATTGTCTTTTTAAAACGATTCACACAGAAGCTTTTTTTGCATATTTTATGACAGAATTATGGAAGATGTATATGTTAATAAGAATAATCTTTTTGTAGGTTCAAATAATGTTTACTCATATCACATCACAGAGAATTAACGTCGCAGTGAACGAGGAATCGGTGATGGTATTTTTGAAACACCGCAGAGGATGCAGTAAAACATTTCGAAAGCATCTGGACAAAATTGCTTCTACTGCGATATTCTGGAGCAGCGTAACAGTCATTCTAGTTGTGATCACGCTGGTCCTTCACACGCCTTGGTATTCCAATGTTAACGAATCTTACTTTGGTCTACTGATAATAAGACAATACTTCGGTGAATCCACCCTACTTGTTATATTTTCTTATATAATTTTGTTATATTCTTCTTTTTATGCTTTCTCTATATATTCCATCAGTTTATATGGATGCTCTCATTTAAGAATGCAGTTGATGATTCTCAGTAGGAAATGGACAGAGTTCAATTTGTATTGCTCGAGGTATGATAAAGACATAACATATCAAAATACAGTGAATATGAAATTGAGGAGTTTCTGGATTCACTATTTAGACATAAAAAGGTTAGTATGGTAACGAGTCGTCTTAATATTGAATTTTTTTGATTATTCGTGATTGCAGACCAATCCATGGACTTAATGTAACAAAAATTATCTGGTTGGCAGGCCACATGTATATTCTGATATTTTCGATAGAAAGAGGCTCATTTGTACAGTCAACAGTGTTGTGAAGTGTTTTTATTGTACTTCTTTCAAAGAGAAAAACGATTTTTCAGGTTCAAGGACCAAATTCATGAATTCTCCTTCTGGCCAATATTCTCCTCATTTTTCAATGTGATTTTTTCATTGGGAACAATTACAATAAACTTATTGGTAAGTGATACTTCCTTCTTATCTTCAGAAGATCTATGTAATCGTTGACATGGATTTGATATACAAAGTGGTCACTTTTTCAATGAGATTGTCTTAAACCATAAGGTTCAGAAGGTCGGTAAAATGGAGGAAAAGTTGCATTCATAGAAGCTTTGTCAATCGTGATTATCAGGTCTGTTCAATGGAATATAAATAGAAATTTAAATTCTGCTATTTTGATTTTTATTTTTCTTCAACTTTATTTCGAATATTATCAAAAAATATCACAGGAATTTTTAATTCGACAATAAATTATCCTCGATTTGACGTTTTCAGCCTCAACATTGTTTTTTCAATACGGACCTGCATATTTTATGACAGTTTTCGAAATAACTTTTAACGCTGAATTCAATGATTCAAAGGTGATTTTAACGCTTATCCCAATTTCCTTTGGATCGGATCTGTATCATATTTTCCTTTAGTTTGATTGACAACATGCAATACATTTTGATAATAAAATCAACTCACTCATCTTAAACTGAATGGAACGTATGAGAATCAAAGCAAGACACAAGTAATAATTATTTAGACATTTCAGTAGGAGAAAACCCTAGTTCATAATAATTAAACGAAACTATCATTCATTCAAAAAAAAATTTAATGATTATTCTAAAGTAAATGAAAATTGATGAAGTAAGTGTTCGAAATGTTCACCATTTTGTTAGATGAACTTTGCGGTTCTGGAACCCAAACTTCTTAAACATTTGCTTATTTCGTCTCCTTGAATACCTTCAAATATATTCGCGAATTATCTCTATTGTCGGGTTCGTAGTACCTATTGTAAATTTTATTTTGAGATATCTCCACAAATAAAAATCCAGCAAATTCAAATCCGGAGATCTGGCAAGTCATGCTACTGGACCCCTTGTTCCAATTTATGAATCGGAAAAGGTTGGATTTAGATAATATGCGACTATTCTTGAGTTATATGGACCACATCCGACTTGTTGGAACCATGGCCTAGTATGTCGATACCGTATAGGAAGATCATCCAACATTTCTTCTATAATTACTACATATTTTGCTCCGGTGAGGTTGCTGTCAATAAAATGAGGGTCCAGTAATTTATTATTGAAAAATCCGCACCATATGTTCAAAGATAAACGTTATTGATGTTTTACTTCATGAATTAAGTGTGAGAATTTTCTGTGATATAAAAATGTTTGATCCTCAGATTGAACATGCCAGAATTTGTGAAAGTCGTTCCGTCTTCCCAATTGATATTGTGCGCAAAATTGTTGTTATTCTGCAACTTTCGATGGAACCGATTACAGAATTGCAACCTTATTCCAAAATCATTACGGTATAGTTTTTGCACGGCTTGGTATTTATAGTCATGGTATCCGCGTCTTTCGACTATTTTATCAACATCGATACACTTATCGATAAATTGCATTCACGTGAATGCAACTTTTTCTCCATTTGACCGACCTTCTAACTGTTATGGTTCAAAAGTACCAATACAATCCCATTAACAAAGTGACCACTCTGTATGCATTGCTGCGTTTCTTAGTGAAGTTGAAGAATTTCACCAAGAAGACGTGCATTGATGGTTTGGCTAGCTGTAAGTGCGAGGGCAAGGGCGTAGTCTGGTGAATAGTTGTCGATCGACTGTCACTAGAAATTCAATCAACAGTATTGAGAAGGTTTCAAACATAAAGATCTTATTATCTGTTGAGGAGGTAAAAATGATCATTTCAAGGGGAGAGGAAACCAAAAAATAGAATCCAGAATAAAAATCTTACTTATCAATACTTATCACTGTAGATCAACATTTTTTTGCTGAAATGGAAACTCTTCAAACATAACAAATTAAACAGTAGATCGATTTTGAATATATAATGAAGTTTGATGATGATGACTTAAAGATTCGATGTACAATAAAGTGAAAAATAATGTGTTATAGCGTTGAGCATTCAGTCGTCCGAAGCTTTCTGAGGCAAAGATGTTGATGACACTATAATGTCTTACCTTGAGTCAAATGCATTCAATCTTAGATTTTTATGTTAGGTAACCCCTATGTTGCCAAGCTTTAGTGTTCGGGTGCCTCTGGACAGTCGGCATCAGACTCCTGCTGTTTCCATATATCTACTCTGCTTAATTTCAGCCATATTTGAATTCTCATTACTTCTTTCTCCTCATTGAATACAATAATTTGGTCTCTAACGTTGGTTTTCAGCTCCAGTTTCGAATTGCCAAAAACAGTTTAATAAAAAAGACCAATCTGCTAATGAGCCACGGAACAAGCTTCTCCAAAATGGCTTGGCCAAACAGCATCCAAAGCTTTGATGTTTCAAAACAATGATATATGAATGAAACTCATTTAAAAAAAAATTCAACAATGTCCGCAGACTTCATGCTGAATAATTGAATTTATATGACTCGTGATTTTCGCTCGTTTCGAAAAAACATTTAGCTGAATAGGAATAAATTAAATAACCGATATGAGATTCACGGAATTTCTGGTAAAATAAGAAATTAAATTGCCACAACATTCATATCAGAACTATCTGGGTGATGGAATTATGTATTCCCTCATTTAATTTGTTTGGGAACTGATCCCAGTGTGATTATTACAGATTAGTTGAATGAAAGAAGTCAACAGCTTTTCATTTGGAAAAGAACCTGGTACCTGCAAATTGGCCGTCGGTCAAGCAAATTGTTTCTTGAAGGTGATATTCCTGTATAATTATATTCATATCTTTATCAAACTCATAGCGTTCTTATATGGAGACATGAATTGTTGTTGTGTGTGTTTTCTAGTTGATTGAAAAGCATACTACAGTTAAAATAATTTTTGTTTGTGTGAAGTTCAATTTATCAGAGTCTGAAAGACAACATGTTCTTAAGAATCCAGACTGGTGAAAGTAAAGACTCAGTTGGCGCAGTCAGTAGGATATTTGTACTGACAGCAAGCAGTTACATGCGAGCGCTATTGCTCGTTTGACTACGACCCGACTATTCACAACCCAACAGCCAATTTGGTGCCTGCAATTTTTTATTCATTTTAACGTAGTTTTTGAGTGCAGAATCCAAACTAACTGTCAGATTTGGTATATCAGATATAGTGTTTGAGAAACGTAATATTGGCGCTTTTTGAATAAACTATTCTCATTTTTGATTTATATACATTTCATAATATTACTATTTTATTATATACTCTTACTATGGGGTTACCATTAAAAAAAAATAAGTGAGGTAATGATCTTTGTTACATAAAGATATGAAAAAGCGGGGATATACATAAATAACATTCATCACTTATCACTTAAAAATTTTCAATATCTCTTTTACTATGAAAGGTAATATTAGTACCTGGATAAAGGAAATCCATTTCATTTAATCTGGAGGTGAGTAACTCAGCAGGCTCCTTTGATAGGTTCAGGTCTCTAATAAGGCCATTCAATTCTTGTTGATTGAAACGTTGGGGATTTGCTATATCTATTTCAAAATCACTGTCTTTTTTTGATTGCAAATACTGAATTTGATGTCTTTTGAGAGTGTAGATAGAATGCTGGATATTGAAAAATTGGTATTTCTGCAGAATTAGGTACAGGCTTTCTTGCAGAGTCCATATCAGAATATGTTCATTTTTTGTCTATTGTTTCGATTGATATCCTTGATAATCACGATACAAAAATAACAATCATTGTGATGGTTTCTCGGTTCCAATTGACCATTGCAGCAATGTTCAACGCATGTTTTACATACCAAAAGTGGAACCCACGATTCATCCTGGTCTCCCAAGTGGACGCCAAAATAGGCCAGAGGCTCTCTTCATAGAGTCCGTAACAGATTTTCTACTTTCTCTGAAAGTGTAATCACCATATATATATATCGAAACACGCCTGGTTGATTCAACCTGCCATGTCTTTAATTCAATATTCGGAAAAAGTACCCAAAATAATAAAACAACTTCACCTATGAAGGCTCAAGAGTAAATTGAAACCTTTAAGGGTAGATATATACAGAAAGTACAGAATGTTCGTTTCCTACGATCATGGGCAATAACAAATACCTAAAATGGGGTGAATACATGTACATTATAGGTAAGAAATTTTGGATTTGACCTGCAAAGATATCATTATTTCATTATCTTTACCTGTTAGCAGAACTATCCTGTTTCTGAAGAACTAGAACTGCTACAAGAAAATGTCAGACATTTTTCAAATCAGCACATCAAAAAGAATCAGAATCAGTTTATAATTCACCGGCATCAAAAAAATTATATTATTTTGTTGGGTTGTGATATATTCTAATTTCCACTTTCAGATGATCGGCATCGAAAAGAACTATTGGATGATATCCATGGTTTGTTTACTGGTCTTTGAATCACTACTCATGGCGGAGTATGCACAGTTGGTGGAGAACGAGGTAATTGTATTAGGTATTGTATTACCTATTGCGAAAAATTTGAATGGAGTGTGCCTGGGAAAAAATATTGTTAGCATCTTAGTGCGCTCAGATGAACTAAAAGAGTAGCCTGTTATCATAATCGCTATACGTTTCATCTCTCAACTATTAAACCTGTTATTTCACACCACTCCCTTTATCAAAAATTGTGTAATTTTCAATCCCAGAGCTTTCGGTCCACGGCATCGAAAATTCGATATTCCCCATATTGTTCACAAATTATAATCATACTCCATACGATAGTAACTTGTTTTCGACGATAGTCACAGCAATGAGTCGATGTGCCAAATATACCACTGGCTGATCCACTTCGTACCAAGAGACCTGTTGAATGAAGAAACCTAGACCTCGACGAAGTTTAACCCCCCTTATCATTATTCGTTTCCTCGAGATTTCCTCGACTCCACTCAAACTCACGCGACGAAATTCGTATTCTTAGTTGACATAAATGTCCTCGACTTGAGGGATTCCCTCAATGGAGTGGGGGTTTGAATTGTCAAACTCATGGTACTTTGGGACCTACCTTCAGGATTCCTCAAGTGTAGTTGGCAGGCGTTGTTTGTGAACTTTTTTCTGTCACAATGAACGATTTTGAAGATTTTATTGATTATTCTTATGAAAATCCATACGATTACCCGGTACGATAATACTCACGTGATGTGCAAAACCCTACAGTGTATTGGTCTCGGTAGTGTAGTGGTTAGCATATCTGCCTATCAAGCGGAAGGCCGGAGTTCGAATCCTCGCCGGGCCACCGTGCTGGGTAATCGCACGTTAAAAGGTAAGGCCTCGTTGATCCATTGCTCGCACAAGTTTCGACTTTTGAGGGTTGACGTTTGTCAGCTGGTTAACGAAAACGAACAACAACAACAACAACAATTATGTGACTATCAGTTTCAGAAAAGAATGCGATGTCGCAAAGAAACAGTGCCTCATACCATACTACCTTTGTCGAATCTCATCGAAAATTCAATAATAGAGGACTTCCCATTCCTCGAATATTGCAGTTATTAATAATATTGAGATTTTTTTCAACTGAATATTTTCAGGTAAGAACATAACTGAGTTTAATATTATTAAATATTACTTATTACCTACTCGCTACAGAGTTTTGTTCTAAAATAGCAGGGTACTTCAAATCACGTACTGTTACTGATAAAAAGGCTTTTCAATGTTTCTTTCGAATTATTTCTGAACTTTCAGATCCTTAGTGGAAGACACCTCCTGCTAGTTGGTTGTAAAGTAATCGGACGCATCACCAAAATTCCGGCTAGTAAAGTGCACCAGTTTGTTGAATTTCCCACGCCAAATGAAATGCTAACCAAAAAAGGACTTCTCTCTCAACAAGATTGTACTCATCTTCCCATCAAAAATACCATAAGAAAAACTGGGGAAGTATACAGGAGAAGCAAAGGACTTGTGTATGGAGTAATTAATTACATGAGTAATACATACATTTTTATCAACAAATAAATTTAAATTGTTTACAACTTGAACAAATACTTTCACAATTCGTTTCAATAGAATTAAATTCCTGTATAAGGCGCACCCAAGCTGTTTTTTTAACGACGGGTTTCCGTTTAATTTATGGGTTTGGTAATGGATTTTTATTCGATAAACAAGATAGCAAAAACACAAACAAAACAAAACAAATCGAATTGTTGCGAGCAGCGGTGTCATTCAATCAAAATCGCAGGAATGGCATCTTTCTTTTGAAAGGAAACTGAAGACAGTAAACTGTTTTTTGACTTGTTCTATTCTGCCTCCTTGCCGCCAACATTATTAGAATTTTTTTCGAGATATATGACGTCACTCCTCCACTAAACTTCATTTGAGGCAGCTTGAAATTACGATTATGAATATTTGGAGGAGATATCGAGGAACTCCTTGAGGAAACCTCGACTGAGTTTGAGTCGAGGAAGCTTTGTGGAAACGACTAATAATACGGGTGTGGGTCTTCTTTTTCTACAGGTTTCATCAGAACGAAGTGAAGACTGAGAATTGGTTGGCGGAAGTCTGGTAATAAAACAGTGATTGTTTTCAGGAATCAGATAGTCCTTCAAGACTTTTTTTGATTTATATTGATTAGCGGATTATTCTGAATGGAGTGGTTTTGTCGTAGCAGTTGTATTCGTGTTGTTAAGGTCAATTTCGTTACTAGTTTCGTGGTGATGTTTTATAAGAGGTGTGTTCCTATATGAATTGCGAGTTTTTATTTGTATCCGTATGACCTGTTGGATAATCGAGTGTTCGTCTGTCCTATAGTACAACGGATCATACATCAACGAACTAGTAGTCTGAAAGTTAGACATGACCTTAAACCTTCTCAAGCATCATCATAAACCAGGCACAAAAGTGACCTCAACAATACAAAGATGTTTGCCGCCAGAATCAAACTACCACAGAATAATTCGCAGACCAACATAAATGTCCTAAATGTCTCAACAAACAATAAGATTCACAAAGACAATCAGAAACCTATCCGAGAATATATAAATCAGAGAAGGAAGTTGGTACTGAAAGGAAAACAATTGAATTATAAAAATGATAGCTGTCCTGGGGTGGCATTCAAATTGAATACAACTTCCGAATGTATGAGTGTTTTACAGTTGATTGTACTGTTACTATATTGATGATGATTGATTACTTCAAATCACTACAACTATAAGGGCTGAAATCACTGTTATCAAATTTCGGAATATAGAAAGTGAGTTGAAAAAAATCGTATCCAATAAGAGATTCATTCAGAAGCACGACAGTGGAATTTATTTTGAAATAACTTCGAAAATGAGAAGGCTTCAGCGATTGATAGTTTATGTGACGTCACATGACATGTAAAGCTTATCCAATCCATCTTGACACAGATCTAATAACGTATATGCCCAGCAATCTCTGTGAAGTATACTAAGATAAAAAAAACACGTATTTTATGTGTCCACTGTGTTGAAATTTATTCTTAGAAGAAGTTTTGTCTTTCGTCATGGTCTACACTACCAGTGTGCAACTGGATGAGTATCTGAGTTTGTGCCAAGATGAATTGGACAAGCTGTACCTATCACCGTATAACGTTCATATAAAACTTCGTTCAAATAGACAGGCGAATAACTGCAAGATCTAATAACTCGTTACCTGATAGATCAAATTGCGGATTAGTCACCATCCCCACGAAGAGAAACACTATGAATTGAAATACTCAATATAGGAAATAAGTCCATTATTTCATTATTGCATTATTTCTCAATGATACCTTTTTGAATTTGCAGTCCGAAAAACTGTACTTTCTTGTGCAATCTAGCCATTGGAATGGTTGGAATGAGGAAAATTGTAATTTTTTGAGGATGTTCCTGATGTTAACCAGGAATCCTTTGACAATCAATAACTTCGGCATCATTGGACAGAATCGAATTCTGGCCTTGAAGGTACGATTATTTCTCATTAAAATCTGGGTTCATACGAATGCAAAAATCGCCAGAGATTATTGTAATTACTATGAAAATGAGATGAAAAATAATGATTTAGAATTTTATGAATCATCCCTAATAGCAAAAATCATCTCCAGGTTCTCAACATGTAAGTGAAATGAAATATTTGGGTTTCATAATTGATGAAAATTTGAAACCATCGGTTTTCGCCTCGTGCGAAAACCGATGGTTGGACGCTGCATTCATGGACTTTTCTCACCGTAGCACTAACTACTTTCTCCGAAAATTCAAGAATTCTCGCAGTTTTCATTAAACGCATTTTCACAGGCATTGCCCTTCCTGCTGGAGTTGTAAGGACAAATTCTTCTCCTTCGAACCTCATAATGCTCATTGTCGAATGAAAATCAATAGTCACTGTTCAAGTCCATTCCGAGGATAGATCAATCTTCTATATCTACGACGTGAACTGTATCTATGATGGTGAGTCGCACAAGAATCAATGTAATTTCAGCCTCTCCTCGAATAGGTGCGTTTTCACCAGTGACTGATAGAAGCACGGAGTTGGAAGAAATAGGCTTCACGCCCAAGGATGGCACTGCGTACCATGATGCATTTCATTCAATTTTCATGGTATGGTCAGTCTATCGGTTATTCTTCTCAACCTGTTAACACAGATGACCCTCGGTGACTTTGACCTCGCGGGTGATTGTGAACTTGGGGGCATCCTGAAAGGTGAGTTTGATTATGGTGGCATTCTCATCTTGCTATTTTTCATGAAATGTCCTGATCTTCCATATCTATAACATTTCCATTGTGTAATTCTCTCCCTGCAGTCTTCAATAAAATGCCCTGGATTTCTACATCGATCCTCTGCGGCATTTTAACCCAAAAGTCTTTTATAGCACATCCATAGCACGTTCTCTCCTTCTGGGTGCTTATCCCACTCATTAATGATTTGATTCCTTCCAGAACTTTCTCAAATGAACCATTCGCTGCGCCAAATCTTTGTTTGGGATGGTCAATTGTTACAGCTCGCACCTTCGGCCTTGAATTGTTGAAGGCCGCCTCCACTTCTAGCGAGCGTACCAATGCATCGCCACTCCTTTCGAAACTAGTCAGTCGTAAAGCTATATCTATGAACATCTGCACCGCTAGCTGCTCGTCGCCAGCTGGATTAGGCGTCTAACATCTACCTCAAATTCTTGCAAACTTAGCTGATTTTTGTGTGCGAGTCTTCATTTGAGTCCGGTACAGCTGTGTATCGTCTGCGATATACCTAAAGCTGGCCCTCTCAAAGCTACTATTAGTGCCGTAGCTTTTTCTTCTTCACCCCATCCATTATTCTCTGCTGCAGCCTCAAATTGTCTACGATACATGGACCAAGACGACTGCCCATCAAAAGTCGGTGATTTTACAGAAAATACCAGAATTGATACCAATTTTTTTGTCCTGAAGATGCTAACCTTGCTAGCGAAACGCGCGTCGAGTGCAAAAATATCAGTTTCGTGTTAGGGTAATTGATCTCTATAAAAAGTTTCAACTTTTACACAAATGGTTCCAATCCTATCGTTTAAACTCAAGTTCTAATAAAATCCATTGAACAGAAAATACACATGATATCAATGAAATAAACAAACATAATGCACACAACTCATTGATCACTATATTAAACCTCTGCATTTTTATGGGTAAACAGAAAACATAAACCGAATCATCCTCTGAGATCCATTATAAGTTCTATTGAACCTCCATGCCAAATCTTGCCCGAATACAGATGAGAAATATTGGAGGAGTCGAGTTTCAAATCGGAGAAATGTGAGTGGGTCTTTTATTTTCCACATCCATCGAAGTTGTTGTGATCCAATGAGGATTATGTTTCCAGTATTAGTAGCCATTAGACGCAATAGTTTTTACATAAGGCATAACAATCTTCACCATGGAGTTTTTAAATTCTAGAAAGTATGAGACATATCCAACTCTATAGCAATTTTTCTCATTTCAACATAAAAATAGTCTCTCCTCTAATTTCTTGTGTTCATTTCCTGGAACTGCATTTGGACCCACTCATTGCATTTTGACACTGCCTTCTCTTTCCTCAACTATTTCTTCTACCCTTCTGAAACTTCCTGATTGTATTGACCTCGTATGAGGATATCGAACTTCGATAATTTTTTTATGTACACTGATTCACAGGAAATGAAAGCCCTGTAATGTTCGAAATCGCGTGAATGGAGGAAATGAGAATTAACATAATTTTTAAATTTTTGAAGCTTGTAAGCCTCAGAAAAATCAAGATCAGATCATGAGTAAACTACCTTCGATGTAGTTCTAAATTTGAATATTGATTCCAATTCAAAAAAACTCCTCTGAATGAACTTTTGGATTATGTCAAAAATGAGATGTGGTTCACACCTGATCAAAATTCCTACTGTTCGTTCTCCCCTGAGCACTGTTCGGAAATTTGAAATTTTGACAACTCTTATGCAACTAATCTGCAATAAGTCAATTTTTATGAGGAATGGAATTTTCTGACAAATCGATAATAAAAAAGTTTTCCATATGGTGGAAATTCTTGAATCCCACTGTATATAATCTGGACAACATTTTAATTGGCCATTATAGGCGTATTCTTCTATTTATGAAGCCCTATGAAAAGTATGTTTCATCCGGTAAACATATGGGTGAAGGTCGAAAAAAGCAGATAATAAAATTCGTTTTTGAAAGTTTCCCCTCCTTATGCCATTCCATCAGATTATTATACGAAAGATTTTTAATTCGAATGTGGGAATATTTTTGAACTGAACAGATATATTCTTCGATAACCCATTCTTGAAAAAGAGCTGACAATGAGAATGTTTCACATTAAGGTTGCCACGTATTGATTCTTAAATTCGATACATCCTAGGTGTTTCTCGTTTATGTCGTTGGGAATGTTCTACAGGCGGTATCCATACCAACCAGTAACCGGTACACCCATAAATTGCTCCAATCTCATTCCTCATTTTCAGATACTCATTCCTGAAATGATTGATTATATATTTTGAAACGTACATCCTATTATCCTTTCTGGGATGTCTCAGAGACGGGTGTTTAGGGATTGTGATTGTGCTGTTAGGGATTTAATTCATTTCATTATTTTGTCTGCATTGCTTATAAGGGAGTGATAACTAATTGTCAATTTGTTCTAGATTTTCAAAGGAATATACACAATTGTCGCATTTTATAGAAGTGTCAACAAATGATGTAATGTCAACTATTCTTCGTTCTCAATTCCAGTTTCGATTGTTGTCATTATGCACGGAGTTTGGTAGATTTCAAATCAATGTACTGTATTCCTGTTATCAATGTTCAAACAGTTATCAATAAACTCTTATTCGTGAACTTCTAATTCATTTTTCTTAACAATGTGTCGTTTCAGGTTCCTGTTGAGATCATTTATGAACTATATTTTTCAATTTGTTGAAACAAACGTAGGTTATGCCACATATGTAAAAAACAAATAATGAATTGGCAAGATGCCCAATATCAGAAGAAAATTCATTGCTCTCTTTCTTTGGTAATGGTTCTAGATTTGAAAATGATTAAACAATTCCACTCAGATGAGGAAATAATGCCTGATTGCAGTGTGTGCAAAAATAGTTGAAGCGATGGTTGAATCACATGAGTGTGAGCACGACGACGAAATTTCCATTGAACGTCTGTTCAATGTTATAAAATACAAACGATTTCCATAATAAGTGGAGAAAAGATGAGAAATGGCAAAAACCATGTCCGTCGCGTTTTTGTGTCTCGTGTATGCATTAAAAAAACGTTTGAAAATCTAAAAAAACAATAAAATTAAAGTTATATCAATACTGATGGTCTCGGTAGTGTAGTGTAGTGGTTAGCATATCTGCCTGTCAAGCGGAAGGCCGGGGTTCGAATCCTCGCCGGGCCACCGTGCTGGGTAATCGCACGTTAAAAGGTAAGGCCTCGTTGATCCATTGCTCGCACAAGTTTCGACTTCTGAGGGTTGACGTTCGTCAGCTGGTTAACGAAAACGAACAATTTTAGAACAATTTTTTAGAACTGATAATATTCTGTATTTGGGTTGTGTTTCGATGATCTATATTATCATCATCAACATCAGATTCAGCCTGTTCCACTTGCAAATAAACTCCGATGCATCTACCATAGGGTGGGGTGTTTTTTTCAACGGAAAAACTGCTCTCGGATTTTGGCGTAAGCAAGACACCAAGCTTCACATCAATCATCTAGAATTGCTGGCAGTTTTCATTGGTTTGAATTGCTTTGCAACGAATTATGTTGATTGCAATATTCTAATCAGAGTTGATAATACCACTGCGATTGCTTGTATCAACAAAATGGGTAGGTGATAGGCACCCAAAATTAGACTCAATCGCTAGAGATATTTGGAAATGGTGTGGAGTTTGGAAATTGTGGATATTCTCGTTTTACATCAGATCTGAAGACAACATTGAGGCAGATCTTGGGTCCCGTTCAGTCAAAGTTGAAACTGAGTATTATCTTAATGATAATGCCTTTCAGAAAATTGTGAGACAAATAGGGCAACCCGATATTGATCTTTTTGCATCCTACTCCAATGCAAAATGTGATAAATATATATCAAGGAAACCTGACCAAGGATCTCTAGCAATAAATGTCTTTACCATCAAACAACTTTATTTTCGCTTCTCCACCATTTCCACTGATCATAGAAGTTTTGAATAAGATCATTACAGAAGGGGCTGAGGGGATTGTTGTGATACCATCATGTCCTACGCAACCATGGTACCCTCTCTTCCTCAAACTTCTCCCGTCCGATCAAATTTATTTTCGTCTTTTATCTCCTTTCATGCAGAGCCATCCAATCTGGAGACACATTACCCTGGTAGCAGGGAGATTGTCAGGAAAGCCTTCATAAAACAGGGAGTACCACTTCAGCTTTCATTTCACATAAAGCAAACTTAACCATATACATAATATCACAGAAGAATATCAAGTGAAAGGATTTTAGCAAGTACTGTTGTTGCTCTCCTGTCAGTATTTTGAAACAAAGCCCTTATCAGCGATTTCAATTCATTTGGCTTGAATTGGATGGCAAGAGGCCCTTTTCCATCAGCCCATCGATCGTTTATGTCGAGCAGAGTGGCACCCAGGACAAAGTTCAATTCGCCAAGTTTATACCATGAAACCACATACAAACTGACCTCCTTGGGATCGGTGAAGAGTTTGGGGCCGCGGTTCAATATGATTTTGATAATCTCCATCAACTGGGAGGCGGAATTGGAGGAAATATCCTCATATTTGGAAACGGACGTTATGATGCAAAGACACAAACTGTTTAGTATTTTGCCGAGAGTATTGTTATAAAGAGGGTACGAAAGTACCTTCTGCCACACTGTCTTCAACAGTTCCTGCTGCCTCATACACTGCCTCACGCTTTTCTCAGTCACAGGTTGCAGCTCCCAAAGAGTCGACCCATCCAAACCACATTCATTCATTATATCGTTTATCTGTTTGATTTGTCCCTTCACGTAACCCACAAAAGCCTCAGAAGCGATGACCTCCAACTGATGCGCCTCTCCCTTGAAGCCTGTTTTGCTCACGCCCAGGGTCGAAGGCAATTCCAGACAGTAGGTTTTCTTCCACTCAGTCAACTTATGACTAATGTACATACAATTGTTGTGAAATAGGGCAACTTGTTGGGGAATCGTTTGCAAAAATTCAGGCACAAATTCGCCATACATGTGTAATATATTCTGCAGAATGACAAATGAACGACCCCCCACAAACATCAGAGGCACTTATAGCTTGCTCCATTATTTTCTCTGCCAAGTTCAGTGGCTTTAGGACGCTTTTTTATATCGAGAACTGCAAGGATTCTTCTCGGCTACTGGAGATAGGATTGTCAGGATCATAATGCACTCCAACCTCAACTAAGTCATGCATGTCTTTCTTCATTATTTGTTGGGATGTATTCCTGACACTTTTTGTTGATGAATAGGCCGTTTCCATTGTTGGCGTAGTCAACAATGGAAACGGTGTCATCAACAAAAATTTTACAATTTTGCAGAGTTTTTTTCCATTTTCTTGGTGTTTTCAATAACTATTTTGTATCTCTGTAAACCTTCTACCGTTGCAGGAATAGTGTCTTCCAAGCAGCGTTTTATTAGTAACTCATTCATTAACTTATTCAAGTTTATGAGTCTTCTCTGAGCCCAAACACTATGACACAGTACAACTGTACATTTATAGAATGCTAGAACTATTGTAAACTTAATAAGATCAATTTGCTAGACCCTAAAATTGAACAGATTTTGCTATTCTTGAGCAATTAATTTTTGAAAGGGGCTAGTATAGCACCTTAAATTCCGCTTACCGTTCAGCTATTAATTTTTTTCAGTTGAAAGATGAACAATTTGCTGAAACGTTTCATGAAAGGGATTTTTTGGCAGAATTCGATTTTTCCGAAATATTCTGTCACTTGGGATCCTCATAAAGTTTTAGTGCACTTAGCTACTTTATACCCATTAGAAACCTTATTACTTGAAATGTTAACCTTGAAATGGTGCAGCTTATTATCTCTTATATCATCGTAAGAGTACAAATTCTGGCGTCAATAAAATTGATAAACATAGTATTCGAACCAGATGTTACAAAGATTTTTATATCTGACATGCTGAAGTCATCAGCACCTGGTAGACCACAAGCTGTCTTGGTTATACCCAGGTTTCATGAAAAACCCGAACTCTGCGTTTGGAAAACATTGAATTATTACTTGACAGTCACAAACAATTCAAGGGGCAACATAGAATATCTCTCTCTCACTCATTAAAGCCGTTTCGACAAGTTTCAAACCAGACTTCATCCGGATGGATCAAAAAGACTTCATTTTGTAGTGGCATTGATATTATGTTCTGGTACGGTAGTTTATGTATTTTATGTAATTTATTTGTGTGTAAATTTGATATTTTCACATTTTATCTTGTAATTTGACTTGTGTAAGCACGATTGTGTAAGACAACAATAAATTCATTCATTCAAGATTTGGATTACGCATGCAGGGATTCAGATTTAACTGTTGGGAATCCCAGGCGAATTATTCCCAACATTTTTTCTTGAAACACAAGGTAATAATTTCCCTAGAATTATACAGTTTACTCTCACTCCAACTGAACAATTTTCTTCATCAACAATGCTTTGTTTTCAATGTTGAATTTTATTATTTTCCATGAAAAACGTACTCACTCAAGCAATGACCTGTGTGAGATTGGATAGAAGACAGCTCCAAGATGTGAGAGACAATTCATTTTCTGAAAGAAATTATTTGCTGGAACCCAAGGAACTGGAACATGAAATGAGGAGGAAAAATAACACTGTCCATGTTCGCATCCTAAAAAAAAAAACAATCGGCCAGAGAAGCTGCCTCTATCTTGGACTTAAAGTCCATAATTAATTGCCAAATGACTTGAAAGTCATGAAACTGGTCAGATTATTCAAACAGAAAATGTAAGACTGTTTGAGAAAAAAGTACCCAGGCTTGAATTGCATAGCATAATCAACCCTTGAAGATTGAAAACCCTGACAGTCGTCTTCAGAATAGTAGAACTCGAAAGTTCTTTCGCCGGGTCCTAAACGAGCGGTGTTTCATGGCCTTTTTTATTCCGATTTCTTAACAATATATTTCGATACTATATCGTCGTTTCTTCCGTGTCCCAGAAATTGGGTATCTCACCTGGGGAAACTAATACACTTCAGCATTCGGTTTTTTTGTCTCCTTCCACTTCGCACACACAATCTCAAACTAAAATCTGATACTCATTTCCATCTCTAATCAATAACTATTCATATGAATATGGTGAAAATATTATGAATCACCTCATGTGTCAATATCTGAGCAGGCAACATATCCATGATTTCAGTTATTCCACATTTCGATAAATATATGTAGACTGGGAATCCAATGTTGTATGAACACAATATGAGAAGAAAAAATTTGAATATATTTCTCTGCGAATTGTTCTGGTGTAGAACCACCACCCATCGAATGAGATGTCTCAAGTAGTCTTCTGGAAATTACAATATTCATTCAAAATGTGTGGCGAATATATGATATACCGAAGATCATCGAACATCACGAAATTTCGATTTGATCTGCTAATGATGTGATACCCAGGTTTGAAAAACATTTATAATATTTTTTCTCTCCCCCCCTCCTCCCGTTTTTGCCCCTTCTGAGGATGAAAAAAGAATATTTTTTTCTCGAAACCTGGAGCTCTAAAAATATTGAAACAATTTACGTAAAATTTTTGAAGGCCTCTGTGGGAGGCTCGAGGAACTGAAAATTTTTATTCTATCATTATATAATTATATAATTATATATAATTTATCATCCATACATACCATTCATTTCATTATGAGAAAGAATAAAAAGCATGAGGAATACTGAAATTTCCCCACTCGCAAAGGGGGAGAGGGGAAAGGAAAAAAACAAACGTCACGATTCAGATCGGTTCTCTGTGAGAACTGACAAAAAAACAGTTATTGGCTTTATTCAATGTGAAAAAGCTTAGAGTGAAAATCTTTCAACTTGTATAATAGCTCAACTTTTCGGAATGAGTCAATTGAATATGAGTGTATCCTATGGATATTTGCAATTTAATTTTTGTTTTTGATCTTTGAGATTTTCGTTGATTTCAATGGCGTTTAATGCCTTTTGTCTAGTGCCACTGATAATGAAATGAACTTTACTGATTATTGTGATAGTGTATATCAACATTGCTGAAATGATGAAATAATAACACCCGAGATACCTGGATTTTTACCATTTCTCGAAGTTTATAAGTTATATGTTTGATTATTTGGAACTTTCGTATTTTCGCGGAGGAATTATATTTTGTCTTCTCCAAAAAATTGAAATTATCCTCCTAATCGAAAAATATTGAAATTACATACATGAAGAACTACCAACATATTTAGTATTATCTGATAAATCCAAATCACTACAGTGTGTGAAATTATCATGAAATTATACAGAGGAGCACAAATACAATAAAAAAAGAAAGCGTGAAAAAAAAGGAACCAAGGGGTAACAGACGAATTGTTGGGCTTCATCGAGAAAAAAGATGAATTGTATAAATCATGGAAAATAAATCAAACGGATGAGAATAAAACTAAATTCAGAAAACAAAAAAATCTTGTAGACAAAAAAATTTTAGACGCAAAGAAGAAATACTACGAAAGGGAAATAATATCCAATGGGAATAACTCATCCAGTTTATGGAAAGTGGTCAATGACATAACTAATAAGAATATAGATAGAAAACCAATCAATGAAATAAATCATAATGGAGAAATTAAAATTGATAAAGAAATAATAGCTAACCACTTTATTGACCACTTTTTCGAAGCTGGAGAAAAATTAGCCAAGGAAATACAAGCTAAACGCAGTATAAGGAAATTCACAAGAACGGAACTTTGCAATTCGTTTTTTCTTGAGCCTACCACAGAAAGGGAGGTGCCAAAAATCATTACCTCACTGAAAACCAAAAAATCACCTGGTCCTGACAATATAAAAGCCGAAACCCTGAAAATCATTTCTGAATATATTACAACACCATTGGTGTATATTTTTAATTGGATATTTCAAACTGGAATATACTCTACGGTCTTCAAAAAAGCTGTTATCACTCCACTTTTCAAGAAGGGTGACGAAAAACTCATGAATAATTATCGTCCAATATCGGTAATATCAAATAATGCGAAGATCTTTGAGAAAATCCTCAAAAAACGCATCACAAATTATTTGGAGAAATATAAGATTCTTTCTGAGCAACAATTTGGGTTCAGAGAGGGCAGGTCCACACAAGATGCAATAAATCAGCTCGCAACAAAAATTAGCAAATATATGGATCGGAAATCACATGCACTTTGTGTATTCGTAGACTTAGCCAAGGCGTTCGATACTGTCAGTCATATAAAACTACTAGATGTTTTGGAGGGAATAGGTTTTCGGGGAATATCATACGACTTGATGAAGAACTATTTGAATGATAGAATACAATATGTTAGAATGGAAAACATCAGTAGCAAAAGCAGAGTAGTAAAATATGGTGTTCCACAGGGTACCGTACTTGGACCTATTCTCTTCAACATATACATAAATGATCTGTATAAGTTATGCTCGGAGGGAGATATTATCAGTTTTGCTGATGACACAGCCGTCATATATAAAAGCGATTCTTGGAATTCCTTAAAAACTCACACGGAAGACGATTTTGGAAAAATAATTGACTGGTTTGATAGTCGCTTACTCACCCTGAACGTAGACAAAACTGTTTTCATTCCCTTCACGTCTTATAAGAACAATCTGCCAAAATATAATGAATTATGTGTTACAAACAGTAATGGTACCATTAAAATAAAATCTACTGACAGTGTCAAATACCTCGGTATACTTGTCGACTCTCATTTTAAGTGGGATAAACATATTGATTTTCTCACAAAAAACTCAGATTTCTTCTCTATAGAATGAAATACTTGCAAGATTTGCTGGATACCCAGTATCTCCGAATTCTTTATCACTCTCTTATTGAAAGTCATTTAAATTATGGAATAATTTCCTGGGGATCTGCGAATAAAACTCACATAACATTACTGGAAATTGTACAACGGTTAATTATCAAAACTATATATAGAAAACCATATACTTACCCGACAGATTTGTTATTTGATGAAACAAAGTTATTGGACATAAGACAAATCTGTTTTTATCAAATTATTGTACGACAACATATAAATCGAAAAGAACTTACGACAACTGAGCATAATTATGACATGAGAAATCGAACGGTACATATTCCGAGACCAGAAAAAAATATAATGCAGAGATCGTTTCATTTTCTAGGTCGTAGAAACTACAATTTGATTCCACAAGATTTGAAATATATTACTTCACTTCCACTATTCAAGAAAAACATTAAAATCTGGATATTTCAACAACCCCGATATCTCACACATAAGTTAATTGATATAAAAAATCATTGATTCCGAAAAATCACCTCTAAGTTTTGAAGTTTTGATCATGAAACTACAATAGCGAAAAATAACATTGGTAATGTGCTGCTAGCTAATGAAATAAATGGTTAATAATAAACGATGAAACAGATAAGAGCAGAAGTAATATAGTCGAGATGAGATGAGCAAATCAAAAATTACTTCAAGAAATTCTCACCTTCAGATGTTATATCTTCTGTGAATAAAACTTGTTGAAGTCTGGTGAACATTGTCGATTATTTACTGAAAACGTCTTCTTGACCCAGAACTTAGTTTCGTAATGAACGGAATTCAAAGAAATATCATTATTATAGTTTTCAATGATATCTTCAATAGTTATTACAGCAAAAATGATAATACAATCATTTAAATAGATAGGTTTTAGAGGGAAACTACTAGCTGGTGCTTGCCATTCCAGGGAATATGGAAATTGTTACGTTATTTCATCGGATAAACGAGAAGTAGTATATTGCATTTCATCACAATTCACTTTATGTCATTTCAGTTCATTATTGTAATTGGAAACTTGGGTATTTTTGTTGCGAGAATGAAATCTGAGGTTTTATTATTTGGCTTCCTTCTCCGAATCGAAAAATGAAAATTACAACTTTTATGAAAGAAGTAAAATCGGATATCTTTCACAAGCACTCTCTGTTGATAGGTACGTGTTTATCATTCAAAGACGTCTTATTAATTCACAAAAAAAGAGAGTCCATCTAAAATAGTTACTCCTTTGCTCAAATGGCGCGACAGACACTGAATCGAACACTTTTTCTTGCTTCATTTGTATAGCAAGCATATGAAAATTGACCAGATAGATCGCATACGCAGGAAATATCCACACAATGAGGCAAAAAAAGAGAGCTATTTGTAGAAAAAATCTCACTTATAAGGATAATATTTCATTCAAGCCCAGACAAGATCTTGTTTCACTCAGAGAAAATTATCTCTTGAGTTCTTCAGTGGGAAATTGAATGAATTATGGAACACATTCTCTAGATACACCAAACAATTTCAATATTTATCAACTCGTGACAAGTCTGTCATCAGTTTTCTTCAGCATTCCGGCGACATTCACTCACCAGGATTAACATTCCATTCAAGCCCAGAAAAAATCTTGTCGCTTAGAGAAAATTATCTGTTGAAAGATATACACGTATCTTTTAAGAGTGTTTGCAGATTTTTTTTATCGATTTTACTTCTATCAAGGAAGTTGTGATTTCTAGATTTGATTCGGAGAAGAAGAAAATCAAGAAACCATTCCTCAAACTTCAATATCGTGTTTTAAGTTCAATTTATGGACCACACGAGCTATAGAACCAAAAAATGTCTGCATGTTGACGTCATCTAAAAAAAATCAATTGAAATTATTGATTTTTTGGCAAATATTTATATTTCGATGCACTAGTATGACATGAAAGTTGGTATGCACTAGGGTTATAAACAGACTTCTATGACCTCTGGCAACTTACAAAACCTCGTGCCAGAGGCCCTCGGATTTGTATGATAGTTGCCTTCAGCGCACTATTCTTGACTTTTACAGTCAGTATCAGATATATAAGTTCGAGGAATCAATGGCTTCGTTCAGCGGTGCTCAACCGTTGAGTGATGTGCCAACTTGTTCGGCTGAACGGACCGCTGCACCATTGATCACTTGAAACCGTTGAGCAGCGGCTCAACACGTTTAGTGATTATTCTCAACGGTTGTGCACCGCTGAACGAAGCCATTATTTTTGATCATCACAGGATATTGCGGACAACCAAAAGCTAAAGGAAATTGTTGATTTGACACTGTTTTTTTCCATATACTTCCTAAAAGGAAAGAGTGAATTTTATTCACAATCCTTCAAAAAAGTGCTCTATCACTACTATGGTTCGGGTTTGAAGGCCGTCGTTTTTTGGAATTTCTTCCTGACGTATCGCTGGCGCGAGTGGCTAGCTTCTTCAGAGGCTCATACATCTTGAGATAGACTCCGATGGCTAGATATTACGACTTCGTAAAGTGTATTTATATGGATTCAGGTAGCCAGCTTTCATTAAACTATGAAGCCGATGAATTCAATTATCTCATTACATCGAATGTGTATTTAAGTATTTTATTGACAAGATAAATGAATTGAAATATATTATTTTCAGAAGTACACTTTGTATAAAATTCCACCAATCAATCAAAAACTGTGAAGATTATTGGTCTATCATTTTTGCACTCGACGCGCGTTTCGCTAACAAGGTAAGCATCTTCAGGAGAAGATGCTGACCTTCAGTATCAATTTTCTTCTCCTGTAAATGCTAACGCGCGTCGAGTGCAAAAATATCAGTTTGCTGTTAGGGTAATTGATCTCTAGGAAGAGTTTCGTTTTAGGGATATCATAACATATTATTCCCATAAAAATAGCGAATGAAGTGAACACCTATGCTTCGGTCACAGTTTCAATTTCATTCATACATGCACTTAATTAAAGTAATTCGGTGAATTTTTATTCAATATTCCACATTTTCGATGTATAAAAATCACCGATAAAAGTTCAACTCCTCTCTTTCATAACACTTTGACAAATCGTCGTATTTGAAAATGTCGTGTTTATCCCTCGTTATGGTCATAGTAGCCACGTTATACAAGTTGGAGGTACGCTAAGTGACCGAGATTATTGAATATTGATTACTCACTTGTGAAGAAGGTCGATTATACTTCGGTTGGTCCCATCCGAATAGATCACCTTGTAGTAGTACCTCTATGACTGAAATGCGCAAGTTGAAAGAAAGAATGATTCACGATGCCCCTATCTCACGAGTCCTCACCCGAATATCCGTCAATATACTTCTTGCGCTGAATGTGATAAGTTCGAAAGTGTAAATTAGTTTAAATGAGTGAGTTGAAGAAAATTTTCCATATGTATATGGGAAACAAAACAAACGATGCTCAGTGAAAACAACGTAGAAACTTGGCGAACACTACGGAAACTCGAGGAAAAACTCCGTTCCTACTCGTTTAGTAAGTAAGATTGTTTTTAATGTTTTTTGTCATGTTTTAGAAAAACCAACGGAATGAGTGGACATATAATTGGAAATAGATGAGACTGACAATGATTTCTGATCATTGATCATCGGCAGGGGCAATCTAACTTGTAGATCAACATACGGCTGAACTTTATTCATCATCCTAGGCCGTTTTCTGCCCTGCATACTTTTTGAGTTATGCCAGCCGAGTGTCTCGCGCCCAAATACAATTTCTCTTTGGTTGGCGCAGGTCCGTCTTCAGATTTGACATCGGAATTTTCTACCACCAACAGTGAATCTTTCCGTAGTGATAACGCTGTTACTACTATACTGGGAGATGATCCGACTGAAGCAAAGTTTTACGGCACTGATATCCAGGATGATTTCGCACTGCAGTGGTGTACCTATCTGACACAAGCACAAGAGAACGACAACGAGGAACCTAAAAACACTCGAGGACAAACTCTGTTCTTACTCGTCGTAAGTAAGTTTGTTTTTCATATTTTGTCACGTTTTAGAACTGAACCAAAGACGTGAGTGGACGTATAATTGGAAACAGCTGAGACTGACAATGATTTCTGATCATTGATCATCGGCAGGGGCAATCTACTTTGTAGATCATTCTACGGCTGACCTTCAATCATCATACGCCGTTTTTTTTGTCCCGCACACTTCCTGAGTTGTGCTCGCCGAGTGTCTCGCGCACGAAAACAATTTCTTTTTTGTTGGCGCAGGTTCCAGGCCATTACACTACCTCATATCCACCCCAACTGAATCCGTTAGTTCAGACCTTTTTTTTCGGCATCTGAATTGAGGTTTTCTACTGGACCCTCAAATTTCGTTGGGCAAAGGTTTCTCAGCCCTCAGTACAGCTATGCCTGATGAGTGATCGATATGCTGAAGCATTCAAGACTACTTTGTCTGACAAAGCCGGTGCTGATGAAGCATTATGCAACGTTCCTCCCTCGATTTTGAACCACAGGAGATTTCTGCTTGCACTAGACCTGAAGGTACAACCTTTCCCTTCAAAACACCTCGAGGGCACTGCTCATCGAAGTCAATGGCAGTCTTAGAAAAATCAACAGAGGGGGGACACCTCAAGCAGACAAAACAGAGGATGGTGAGAGCGGTTCACGACGTACAACAACAAATGGACGAAATAACATATTTGAACTTATACGCTGGTCGCATTAAATATTTGACAGCACGTGGCAATCTATAACAAGCAACTCCAACATTTTGGAATGGATTCAGAGATATAAAATCCATTTTTATACTCTACCTTATGTAAAACTGGCACCTGAACCCCGACAATTCCACCCAGCCGGCTAAACCTATGTTGTGAGTGTTTAGCTATATTACTGGAATTTGACTACATTGGACCAGCAGTCAATGTCATGAACAATTTTTGGTTCAGCTATTTTCTCAGGTTTGAGTCTTACTGATAGCTATAGATTTCTTTTGAATCTGAAACATTTGCATGAATTCATCACAGCCCCTCACTTGGAGCTGTGAAAAATCTGATGTCTGAAAATTGTTTTTTAACGTCAGTGGATTCGACAGATGCCGATAAACATATGAAGTATTTGCGCTTCCAACCTTGACACAAAATTTTTGAATTTAAATTTTTTGTGTTTTGGCTTATCTTTGCACCTTATATATTCACAAAAATCTCAGAAACGGTTATACATTTTTTGAGTTCAAGAATTTTCTGTATCTGTAGCTATTTAGACAACATCTTTTTCAATTAGTATTACCAAGATGGAGTGTTCAGGAAACATCAAACAAATTTGAGGTATCTTGGTAATCATTACGATTCAATATTAATGGAAAATAAATTCATTTTACACTTGATTTCGGTTTGCCTTGTAGTTGAATATAGGTGGCCGTCTACAAAATTATTTGAGGGGCATCGATGTATAACCTTGCAGACGGATCGAGGAGATTTTGACAATATAAATTTCCACCGAGTTACAGTGACTTTTTCATGTTAGGCAACTAGAAGGTAAAACAAGGCCTGAATTTTCCAGAATATTACATGCAACAACGAGAAAGCCAAAGGTTTCAGTGAAGCAGGCCAAACTTCACATTAATGTTCAAAACCTTCAGACAGTTCTCCTCAAACTGTCACATTTTGTCGCATAGAGACAACAACACCGTCAACGCGCAGATCAACCGGATGTCTGGAATGAAGCACCCAAACCTCAACGGACTGGCTGGTGATATTTGGAAGTGGTGTGAAGAATTAAGCATAATGATATTCAGGAACTTGAGTTTCTGGTGGAGAATATATATGTATGTGTGTATGTGTGTGTATATGTGTATATATATAATTATATATATATATATATATATATATATATATATAAAATTATCAACTAGTGATGTTCGTCTCATAAATAAATTCGAAATATGAGTTTATAGCAGATCAAAGTCCATGATGTGTCACCTTCGGAATGCAATATCGAGAATACGCCTTCCAAGAGCGGGCCAAAAATTTCGATAACCTGAAGTTGATCTGTTTACTAACTACTCTAACACATAGGGTAACACATTTTTATCTTTACAGCCAAACCACATAAGTTATGCAACTGATGCATTACATTAACTTGGTCTTACACAAACATTTGTGTTTTCCCAATCATCACCACTTCCACATTTTCCTAGAATATTGAAAATGATCGTAGGGGACAAAGTAACATGTTTTGTGTTTCTGTTATCGCAGTCCCAAACTTGGTTTCCACAAATTGATATCAATTTTGAATTCCATTATATTGTATTTTGAACCACAATACATAATTTTTTCAGTTTCGTTTAAGCACCTACATCCACTGTGGTGACATCTTTCCCTGGGTGAACCGATTTTGTCTGGCATCCATTTTCCAGGAGAAAAACTGAGGGGTGAACCTTCAGCGATTCTGATGGCATCACTGATTGCAAATACGATGAAACCATACAATTTATTTTCGTCTCATTGGTGGATATTTGTGAAGGAGATGTGGATAAGGTAGATCGCCCATGGGTGCAGCTAGGTAAAAATTATTGTACTAGAAAATTACATAGATCAGCTTGAAATCTGATATCTCATGCATGTAACTATGATACAATGGAAATGTTTTAGAGGGGCATTTTCAAAATACGATCCACTTTTTTTCCCGATATGAGAAAATCTGGGACCCTTACCAAATGTTGACCAAATTAGAAAAATCGGAAAACCTCATTTTGAAAAATATATCACAAACTTATTGTTATGGTTGCTCTAAAGCTTGCTAAAGCCTAAAAATATGATTCAAAATCAGAATGAGTAGCATTTTTATTGTATGATCAGCACAAAAAAAAAATCGTTTACCGGTTGACGAGTGTCGCCCTTCAGAAGTCGAATCTTCCGCAGAAAATGTTTTGACGAGGCATCTTGCCTCTTGGCATGTGAGTCCCAGCACGATGGAAAGTTGAACCCGAGTCTTCCGCTTGAGGGGCAGACGTGCTTGTCTCTTCACTGCCGAGAACCAAATTATCCACAGACGACCAAGAGAGCAACAAATACAAACATGTATATTTTTTTTTCACCATTTGCCACGGTGAAACGTGAATTGTGTATGAAATCCACGATTATCAATTAAAAAACCGCACACATTCAATTAGGTTTTTTTCTCATTTTTACTTATAAATACTTATAAAAATCCTCATCACCCAGCTACACCTCAGCACAAGACAAGCTGCCATTTCTGCGGCCAACCAAATCGATATGAGCACGGACACCATACGATCAAATGAAGGCTAAAATTGTTCTAAAAAAATTGTTCTAAAATTGTTCGTTTCCGTTAACCAGCTGACGAACGTCAACCCTCAGAAGTCGAAACTTGTGCGAGCAATGGATCAACGAGGCCTTACCTTTTAATGTGCGATTACCCAGCACGGTGGACCGGCGAGGATTCGAACCCCGGCCTTCCGCTTGATAGGCAGATATGCTAACCACTACACTACCGAGACCACGGTCTACAAAATTATTTGTCCAAAAATAAAATACTTCTGGTAAATTCTACATAGACCAGTAATTACAAATGGTACATTTGCGGATTACCTCCGCAATTTCATTAAACGAGTGTAAGTTTTCTGGTTATTTGAGTTTTGCAACATTATATTGTATTAGCATTCAAATACTGTCTGTATCAAATTCTTAGTTTATAGTGGTGAATTATATGAAGAATAAACAGTTCATTTAGACTACTTCATTAGTATGAGATCAGTCTGAATAAAATTTTGATCGCCTTTTAATAATTCTTTGAACATCTACAAGGTGATCTATTCGGATGGGACCAACCGAAGTATAATTGAGGATTAAACGACTTACCTGAAGGAAGTTCAATCCAAATTATAGGAGGTTGGTCACATCCGAATAGAGAGACACCCACCCATCTCAAAAAAAAAATCCAATATATTATTTGTTCTGTCATCCCGACCCAAAAAGGCGATATCATCGCAAGGTATATTGACGGATATTCGGGTGAGGACTCGTGAGATAGGGGCATCGTGAATCATTCTTTCTTTCAACTTGCGCATTTCAGTCATAGAGGTACTACTACAAGGTGATCTATTCGGATGTGACCAACCTCGTATAATTTGGATTTAACTTCCTTCAGGTAAGTCGTTTAATCCTCAATTATAAGAATGAGAATAGGAATGGACTGTGTACAATAACGTCCAGAGAAAGGTTTGAGATGATGTTCAGAGTTGATTTTTATATGGGTATGTCTACGTGGATCTTCTGCAGGCTTGGGTCAACTACTTCAACTTTTTCAATTGAAAATATAACATGTGTAATACATCGTTTGGGAGGTCTGTTCAACTAGGACATTTTTGGGTTGAACCCTTATGAAAAGTGGATACCTCAATTGCTTAATCCTTTCTTGAGAGTAAATGTATCAAAGATCATTTCAAACTCAAAAATCACCTACGCAATTTTCGCGATTCTACCTGATGAGAGTTCAATGTACTTTAAAATGGTATAAATCCTTCTTGAAAAATTCTCAAGGTAGATTGCATTCGGGGTAGATGAACCTACATCTTCCAAAGCTTCGAAATATAAACTCCTTTTCGGTGTTCTAGTAAATGGTTCTAGAAATCTTGATATATCCGATTGATACTGAAATATTTGGGGTTATATTCGACAATGACCTAACATCTCCGTTTTGATTAGGGCGATTTGTATGATCTGAAAAACTGAAATGAATGTTTTTGATAAGCCCTCTTGACAAGATGTATCATACATGGTAAATTGAAATTTTTTGGATGCCCTGTATATAACTTGTACGTTGCCCAAATGTACAGAGATTATTGTCGTTGTCATCGTTACTAGAAATTTTTCAGCATTTCTTCTGTTAGTTTTAGTAGTTTTATATTATAAAAATGCATAGATGCTTAGATGAAAATTAAAATTCCATGATATTCTTTTCATATTTTTCAAATTAGAGAAAATACATTTTATCAGAAGAGTACTATTCGTTGGTAAATTTTTCACCAGAATAGTTTAGTTTTGAATACTTTGTGACTTATGCGTAATTACCACTCTGCCAGCCATTATACCGACTTAAAAGTCGAGTATCAGTTTACAAAATGAAACTTTTTTAAGATTATTGATTATTTTCAAGTTAGGTTAGGTTAGGTTAGGTTAACATTTAAAGAGAAAAACGTCATCTAATAAGTTTTAATATATGGATTTATAGTTGCCTTGAAGAACTATTCAAGAGTATAGAAGTAAAACTTATTGGTATCAATACAGTTTCATAATTTAGTTTTGAAAGCCTTCTGAGGATGGGCCCTTTTTGGCTAAAAGCTGCTTTATGATGCTCCCAGGGCTGTCTTGAAGATCATTTGATTTTATTCCAAATTTTATTGTGTAGTTTTAAAGTGATCTTGAAGATCTGAATGAGACCGTTATTGTTACTTGGGAGGATTTTCGGAGCTTTCCCATATGTAGTTGAAATAGCGAATGCGCTGCCGAAAAGTCACCAAAGCGCTACACCATTCAATTACAACAGTTGCCCCTTGCCCGCAAGAGGCTCTGCCTCCTGAGCGCACTCTTGAGGGTGTTTGACAATGAAAAATATCGAATAATAGAGAAAATAGGTCAATATCTGCACCTTTGTTTCAATATACAGTAATGTTATTTTTGCGTTCGAGTCACGTCCGAAAATATCACAATGTTTGTTCAGATCGACTCTCCATGGTCGTTATGTGAGATAATTATATAATGTTGTTGCTAACCGAATCATATGATTTCCATTCTGAATATCCCTCGGAATGTTTTTTTCAATGGATGAACCGTGTCGTGATGGAAATGAAAGGTATTTTTAGGAATGCCATGAAAAGTTCGATCATCAAATTGAAATTAGGTTCTTTCCAGACGAATTTTTTAATGGATTTTTTCGTCTAATGAGAGAATCTGGTAGTTACTGTTAATGTTCATTCAAGACGAAAGCAAGAGCACTTGATATTTTTTCACTGAAATACATTATTTTCATAGAAATTATTCAAATAATTGACATGGATATCTGATTATAATGAACAATTATTTATCGTTCATTTGTACGATGTCATTTATTTTTACTGTTACGTTCTAGACTTATTTTACGATGGTAATGCTTACGTGAACAAGGGATAGTTACCAACAAATATCGACGGTGAACACTCAGTTTCATATATCGATAATTATGACAATGACCAAGTTCGGAAATGGATCTTCACATGCAGAAGGTAAAGAATTTATAGAATGCTTCCATCCTTCCCATTTTCCACTTTTGATGAAAGTTGTATTTTTTGGCAGTTCAAGCTGCAAACACTCTTCGAAAATACATATAAGTTACTAAAAAGAAAGACTCGATTCCAAGAACATTTTATATGAGGAACTATTGATTGATTTTGTATAGTACGGTTGTTGATTCATCATTTGATTTTTTCCGTCTTTAGTATTAGTCAAACGCTTTACGCAAAATACCCAGGAAACGATATTTTGCAGAATAACATAGGCAGAACAAATGGCAGTAGTAAATGTATATAATGATATATTTCGTTTGGATTTCATTTCTACCGGAGTCCCTCAGTTATGAGACATACTACTCCCTATGCTATTTTTCAGTAGCTTTATGATTATTCGCTGTGCTGTCAACCATGAATCGTATCCCATTGGACCTAAAAAATCTTGGTCATGAGCCGGGAACACAACAACTTGCGTTATTTCGAAAAAGAGGAGACTTAGTATAAGCTACAATGAATTATAGGTTTTTTTTGCATAAAAATTCTCATAATTAGTAAACATCCCCATTTTTGTGTTGAATAAGCTTTGTTATCATTCAACAAATTATGGAAAGTAAGACGATTGTGAAACAGACAGAATTTCGAAGAATTCAACAAGTAGATATAGATTTTTTCCACCTCTTATCAACTCCATCGACAAATTGCAATATCCTATAAAAATTTCATAAAAATTCACGAGGTAAATAAAAAGGAGCTTGCATAAAAAGATGTGAGTTTCAAACACAACTCACACAAATTATTTTACCGTGAGAGGGTGGAAATATTTGAAAAATGGACAAATGGTATTTTTGAATTGTGTCATTTTTACACCTCTGATCACTCATATCCCGGTTGGATTTTTTAGGCGTTAAGTTTTTTTATTTCACCTAACCCCAATTTCGTAGTGTAAATTCACTCAGTTATAATCCAACATTTTGTGTCAATAACGAAGTATTAGTCATTCAAATAAAATATGTTATAGTTTATCTGAAACAGCAAGCTCCCTGCTTTGTATTTTTTTCTTTTTTCGCAAAAGAAAGTGTCAAAAACCAATTCAAAGAAGTAAATTAATATAAATTTCAAATGTCATATACAAGTCTAGCCGGCTTTTCTGTGTATGGGGATTTATGATAATTTTCAGGAGACAATTTACGTCATCTTGTTACATGCTTCAGAGTACTACATCGAGACAAGATACAAAGAATAATCTTCAATCTGGTTCTGTCACTACTGATTACATACAACGTTGGATTTTTGGTATACTTATATTATTGGACTCCTGGACTTGAAGATACATTGAAACAACTACCATCACAAATATCAATGGTCCATGTGAGTTGATTTTCAATACATGCAATCCTCTGAAATTTTTGTAGACGGATTCCAAGTGGAAAAAAACGGTCAGTTATTATTTGATATAGAAATATGTTTGACACTATTTGGCCCGCCATTTTTCATACGTATGTTTACAAATGTGCCCTGCTCTCATAGGCATACCTTCACACCTCTTTTTTCTACATTCGATGAACCCAAGTTACAACTCAGGCTGGATTCTTATATATCCGATGTCTGAAGATCTGATAGTGTATTTTTTTTCTGGTTGGTACAAATAATAGCTTTTGCGCAAATCGAGATGAAACACGTTGGTCCCTTAGCAAATGGTAGTAGTAGATATTATTAATGATATTTCATTTGGTATCTATTTCGACCGGAGACGTTCAGTAATTATACTTGTGATTAAGTCCCTGTGCAATTTATCGGTAGCCTTATGGTCATTCGCAGTGCTATCTGTTGAATATAACAGTTACAATTTTAAATAATAAGATTTATATTTCGAACATTCTGTATCCTGTTTGTTAGTTCATGTCATAGATTGACAAAAGGTGATGTCATATATGCACTTTGAATGAAATGCTGTTGGCTCAAGTTTTTTGCCTTCTGGGTATTCTAGTCTTTTATTCTGCATATCTCATCAGGTTATGGGTCCAGAATTCGACCTCTGAATATAAACGTAGTTTTTCAAGTCGTTCAGATTCTACCGCTCAGTTTATATTCTCTTGGATACCCACTTCCTTAGCTGACTGGTATCAATTTTTCATCATGGAAATTTCGTATGGTGTGCATATTGGCGATGGAAGGAGATAATGAATGCCTGACCAAAGAAGAGAAGGATATAGAAGTATTTCTGATAAGTATCTTGATGTCTGAGATGCTAAGACATCAAAAATAATAATAATAATAATAATAATAATAATATGGTGGTTCCAGACCAACGCTACTCTCGGAGCTCAAGATCATACCTGATGCCGTAATGCGGCAGAGAACTTGGCCGGCCGCATGCAGAAGGCCGTTATTCTCGGTTCGTTGCGTCTGCTCAGGACTCACGATTCTCGGAGCCAGTGACCACTTACCCCGCGGTGCGGGGAGTGGTCATTGGTTAATTTTACTAGCGCGTTCGCCCACTGGGTCGGAGCAGTGGGGAGTACGGACCCGACTAGATTTGTTTAGACGACAGATAATAATAATAATATTGATTCACATTAAAAAATGATAAAATCATACAATATTTCAACTAAAACGTGTAAATAAATAGTCTACTCGATAAGTGACTAAACACTTGTCTCGAGAAAATATCAGTGGAATTGAGTTTATTAGTTAGCGATAATTAAAAGATATTTAAAACACTACATAAAACGAGACTACAAGTTACGTATAGTTATCAAAGTTGATATTATACACATATCTACATAAATAAAAACATTCAAAACAACATACTACAGACAGGATTAAATTTCAATTTATATCATAGGAAAATAGTTATCATACTCACATTCTACGAATAAATATAAAGAATTAGGATGCTTACAAAATAGTTCAATTGACTCATATATCGAAAAAGTGACGTATCATATGTCTCGAATTTTCTTGTATATATTTTTTCAATAGTTTTTTGAATATTCTCTGGTTACCAATACATTTCAACTCATCAGGGATTTTATTGTACAATTTAGGTGCTAGGTAGCTAAACATTCTTTGTGTTGTGGATTTAACCATCTTCACAACAGAATGGTTCTGGATGGAGCCTGTAGAATCATCAGGAGTTCGGATCCCCTTCTCTGCATGGTCCAAGACCATGAATATGCAGGAATCGGAGCCTTTTTATTCAAGGCAGCAAGGCGCGCTGCTGATGAACTGGGTATAGTCTTCGACACCGAGCGGGTAAACCAACTCTCTGTCACCGAGTTGGAGCCCGCACGGAGAAAAGCTCACATCAAGGCTGCAGAGAATGCTAAAATGCTGCAGCTGCATACAGACAAGCCCATGCATGGAGTCTTCTTCAAGAACATCAAGGACCATGGCTTGTCTGTAAAGCTGACATTTGCCGTCCTCAGGTCAGGTGAGCTGAAGTCGGAGACTGAAGGGTTTATCATGGCGTGCCAAGACGGTGTCTTCAACACCCTAGTCTATCGGAGCCGCGTGATGGGTATAGAGGTCCTTGATACTAGATGCAGGGCCTGCCGACAGGCGCCCGAGACTTTGATGCATTTACTGTCATCTTGTGCAGTTTATGCGGTCTCGGCCTATATCCATCGCCATAATGCGGCCTTACGAGTGCTGTACTATTTTCTTCGGCACTCGTATGAAATAGACAGGACACCGGTGCTGCCTTACGCTCCAGGGGATATTGAGTCCGTTGTGGAGAATGAAAGGTGTCGAATTTTTTGGAACTTTTCATTCCCCACCCTCAGGCAAATACAGGCCAATAAGCCTGATATAGTCCTCTTCGACCACCGAAGTAAGACGATATTCGTTATTGAGTTTTCGGCCCCTGCCGAAACGAATATCGTCCGAAAAGAGGAGGAAAAACGGACAAAGTACCAGGACTTACTTTACGAACTCCGCAGGCTCCACCCGGACTATTCTGTCAAGTTAGTGGTTCTGATTATAGGTGTTCTCGGTGGTTCCAGACCAACGCTACTCTCGGAGCTCAAGATCATTCCGGCATGCCGTAATGCGGCAGAGATCATGGCCGGCCGCATGCAGAAGGCCGTTATTCTCGGTTCGTTGCGTCTGCTCAGAACTCACGATTCTCGGAGCCAGTGACCACTCACCCCGTGGTGCGGGGAGTGGTCATTGGTTAATTATACTAGCGCGTTCGCCCACTGGGTCGGAGCAGTGGGGAGTACGGACCCGACTAGATTTGTTTGAACGAATAATAATAATAATATTGATTTACATTAAAAAATGATAAAATCATACAATATTTCAACTAAAACGTGTGAATAAATAGTCTACTCGATAAGTGACTAAACACTTGTTTCGAGAAAATATCAGTGGAATTGAGTTTATTAGTTTGCGATAATTAAAAGATATTTAAAACACTACATAAAACGAGACTACAAGTTACGTATAGTTATCAAAGTTGATATTATACACATATCTACATAAATGAAAACATTCAAAACAACATACTACAGACAGGATTAAATTTCAATTTATATCATAGGAAAATAGTTATCATACTCACATTGTACGAATAAATATAAAGAATTAGGATGCTTACGAAATAGTTCAATTGACTCATATATCGAAAAAGTGACGTATCATATGTCTCGAATTTTCTTGCATATATTTTTTCAATAGTTTTTTGAATATTCTCTGGTTATCAATACATTTCAACTCATCAGGGATTGTATTGTACAATTTAGGTGCTAGGTAGCTAAACATTCTTTGTGTTGTGGATTTAACCATCAAGGGTGACACATAATGATTTTTTTTTCGGGTATTGTAGTTGTGGGGTGGGAGTTGATTATTATGTTTCGTTCTTTGATATTTAATGCACGTGAGGAAGAAGTATAGTTGCCTGAGGTCGAAGATTTTGGATTCGGAATATACTAAATCGGATGAATATGTGTGATTTTTTGAAAGAATTAGTTTTATGAATCGTCTTTGTATTACTTCCAAAGGGTTCATATGTGTTTTCAAAGCCCCACCCCATGCTAAAATTCCATACCGTATATGACTTTCAACTAGTGCATGATATAAAGTTTTCATTTGATTGAAAGGTAGATTATCCTTGAGTTTCCTAAACTTATACAATATATATCTCAATTTTTTTGTAACAAAATTTATATAACAATCATATTTCAAATGGGAATCGATGATTACACCCAAGTATTTCATTTCTTTTACAGGTTCTATAGAGAACTGTTCATTTTTCGTTGTTATGTTCAGTTTGTCAAAATTAGGCAGACCACGATTATTACAGCTGAATGGCAAATAGTTTGTTTTCTCTTTGTTGATTGTGAGCAATTTATATCCGAACCAAGATTTTATTGATTGGAATGATAATGATGCAAAACCTCGAAAAAGTTTTCAATAGAAAGAGTCCGCTCATAAGACCTTTTATCTTAAGAAATATCATAAAATTGAAGTGCAGTGGAGAACTTCATGACCATTTCTATGCAAGTAGATGGATTGATGAGGGATATGAGGAAGCTGGTATGAAACTGGATGAAAATGCGATTGAAATGGTAAATAATAAAATCACCATGGATTTTGTTAAAAGTTGGCATCTTGATGCGGAACTGAAATCTTAAGGTTCTGAGGCGGAAAATTCCAATAATGATTTTGGTTTTGATGCCTCAAAGTGTGGATTTCGGAAGGTAAAATATTTTCGCTCTCATCAGTATGGTCATACCAAACCAAGTTGTCCGAAATATTCTACCTCGAATAGGACTGATAATAATCATTTCCAAGAACAGAATTTCAGTGGAAGTTCACGAAGTAGTTTTGGTAACGGAAGCAGAGATTTCCAATCTAGGAAGAATGCCAATTCAACTTCAGATGAAAATAAAAAAAAACAAGATTCCGATGAATTAACTTTCGTCAATGAAGTTTTAATGTCAGACATCATGAAAGGATATGACTCTAAAGGTGGAATTACATTCATTCTTGACAGTTGAGCCACTGATAATTTGTTGAAAGAAGAAGTCGTGAAATATATGTCGAACATTCAAGGTTTAGGTCGGTAAGTCAGGATCCGAATAGCAAACGGGGGAGAACTGATCGCGCAACAGAAAGGCAAATTGAAATTAGACGTGAATGGTAGATCTGTTGATATAAACGCACTAATTGTCCCTTCTTTGACACAAAATCCGTTGTCAGTTCGAAGAATAATGAATGAAACTGAACTTTCCACCTTAAACACTCGAACGAGAATATGACACTTTCATTAAAGTAAGTCAAGTAGAGTCGATAATAGACAATTCAAAAATTGAATTTTTAAAGTCCCAATTATTCGACAAAAGTCTCAAAAATTAAGAGTAAAGCAACAAAATGAACTGAAATAACTCAATGAGAATATCATTGAAGATTTTCTTGAAGAACATTGTTATTTTGGATATAAAAAGGTTAATGTACTTTCAAGCAAAAGCGTAAAAAATCGAAAATATTATGTAATAGCAATCCTTTTTCATCCAGTAGAAGCTCTAGCACATATGTTCATTTCAATTTTTAACGACCGACATAAGTTCAAACCTAACGAGACGTACTATATCGAGAATAATCTAGACCTCCCCTCACAAGAAATGTTATTATACATTTTAGCGGACTTCGAAGACATAAAACTAATCATATACCAATATATAACTAGAACTCCCGATCGTGACTAAGTACCAATAATTCTTGAACAATATGACAGTGGTGAAGCAAATCTTCATAGAGGAATAAATGAAACCCTCAGAAGAATAAAACAAAAATATGACGATAAGAATAATTAAAGATGTAGAAACATTCATCAATAAATGTGAAACATGTCAAAAAAAAACAAAATTTGTTGGGAAAACTTACAGAATCCCTTTCGTGATTACAGAAACATCCAAAACTCCTTTCGAAAGGAAAAATGTAGACTTGTTAAAAATTCAGAATAACTACATTTTGACAATAAGGATGAACTCACAAACTTCAGTCAAGCATACTCTTCAGAAAACAAATCAGCTGAATCTGTTAACCGTACATCAATGTTATTCTTCCAACATTATGGAACACCACTACGAATCCATTGTTATTCTGAAAAAGAATTCAATAAAAATTTATTAGAAGACCTTTGTCAATTATATGAAATGAAACTAACCTTCTCGAGTACCGATCATCCTCAATAAAATGTTTTACTCGACTCTAACTGAATTGATTACAGATTTCCTAACAGACAACCCCGAAGAACACCCTCTGAACATATTATTAAAATAAGCTTCAATATGCTATGATACCATTACGATACAGCAGGAGAACCTCCTGAAAAACAATCAATGACTAAACACATTCGAGATCTAAATAATAGAATCTCATATCTTGATAAATTAGCCCGTGAAGAGACACGAAAGAATAAAGGAAAAATATGCTTTGATGAACCGCTAAAATAAGCTTGTTACCAATACAAAGTAGGTGACAATGTTTATATAAAAGAAAGCCAACTAGGCTCAAAACTTCCGAACAAATTCAATGGCCCCTTTGAAATACTAGAGTTAATATCAATTAATTGATTAATATCAAAATTCAGCTCTAGTCGAATATCTATCGACAAATCAACAAAGTAAATTTAATTTCAATAAAATGAATCCCTACTATGGATATTTTGAATTTCAGATGCTTCCACTGATTATCTTCATACCTCTGTGCCCGACACAGTACATCTTCCATTCCTATCTTGGATAATAGAACTGGATTTCATCATATGTTACCTACTAATATCAAATATATATTAACCATATATATTTACCAGTGAAAACTTTGTGAAAAAGTGACACCTCTTTCAATTGACAGCAATGTTATAATGTTTATGAAATTGATTTCAATATATGGCATATAATTGTTTCACATCCTTTACCAATTACTTTGCTTGTAAGAAAGAATCAAAAACAAAAATTATTGAAACAAACCTGATTCAAAAATGGGCAAAGGTAGTAATGCATTTGTTGGAAGTACAAGAATTCATGCCAAAAGAATGTCATACGACAACAGAAACATCAAATATAAGATTCATAAAATAATAATACCATATAAATGTTGTTCAACCACCGAAACTGAACAAATTAAATGTGTTGAAGATTCAAATACTACTCAATACAACTTGAATGAGTATTCAGATCAATTAGATCAATTGATCAATGAACATTTTGTCAAAAAACATATTTCATGGTTAACGATTGTCACAATTATCCTGTAATTTGGTCTCATCATTTTATATATTTTCTGTAAATGTGAAAGTAAACGAAATGTAAGAATTGGTATCATAACATCAAGAGATGATGGTCCACCACCATCACCAAGAAACAAAAACAGATTTCGAGTTATTGTCAGATTCTTCTCAAGAAGAAGAAGACCCTGCTGTCAAGTCGGCGAAACTATCGAAGAGGACATCGACTACGCTTGAAATTGGGACACTGCTTAGCATCAACTTTTTCAATAAAAGGGTTGTTGTTATATGAAAACAGACAATGGCCCATTGATAGATATTGCATCTCAACTAATTGTGCAGTATCTATCCCTTTACCTTTGGGATAAGCGAAACTCAGCATTTCCGCCAGGCCTTGGAGTCATCTTGAGAACAAATACGACTCCAGAGGGGAGAAGCTATAAAAGAAGATGAGTCAAGAGCTCCAGCGTTCATTTGGCTGTGTAAATCTCAAATGTCTTATTGAATTGAAATGTTCAAATAAAAATAATTGTATTTAGTATTACATTTTGGAAATATCTCTGAGTAATCCAACATATAACATATAACAGGTGGAAATAAGTGAATGGTTTGCCACACATAATCTTGAACTGAATGAAAACAAAAGCAAAATGGTTACATTTTCCCTACGTGAAATGACCCACATAAATAATCCAGAATACATAAAGTTCCTGGGTGTTCATATTGACCCCAAATTGAACTGGAACGTACAATCAAACAAACTTTCTTCACAACTTTCTAAAAATACATACCTATTGAGAAACTTGCAAAAATCCGTCTCTAAACAAGTATTAAAAACCGCGTTTCATGGAATAATTCAATCACAAATATCCCACTCAATATTGGTATGGGGACATGCACCTAGTGCTTCAAATGTATTTAGCATTCAAAGGAGGGCAGTGAGAATTGTCGATAATCTTTCCTATAGACAGGACTGTAGAAGCAGCTTCATTAATAATAGAATACTTACTCTACCATCATTATATATATTTCAATGCTTGCTGCATGTGAAAAACCATATTGCAGAATACACTACCCACGAAAATATTCATAGTCATAGTACTCGCAATAAAACAAACCTGTATCTCGATGGCCACAGAGTCAACAGAACTAGAAATGGGGTAAATTACTATGCTCCAAAAATGTTTAATCTACTTCCCCAAAATATAAGAGATGTACCACTGAATATATTTAGGAATAAAATTAAGGAGTATCTTTTAAAAAGAGCTTTTTATTGTATAGAAGAATATTTTAACAACAATTTTCAAGACTTGTAGCATCACCAAGCCTGTATAGTGTTAACAAACAGCTTCTATAACCCATATGGTGATTTGAGCAAATCATTTTAACTATTTTATGTTGAAATTTACGTATATGTGACTGTTTCTTTGATGTTTAGTTTTAGCTAAATAAGTTGTCCCATACGACTTGTAATAGACTTGTGTAAACTTTTGTATTAGCACCAAATATATACTACTACTACTACTACTGCTACTACTACTACATGCATGATATTTCCCGCATCAGATTGTCTTTTTAAAACAATTCACATAGAAGCTTTTCAGAATTATGGAAGATATATATGTTAATAAGAATAATCTTTTTGTAGATTCAAATAATGTTTACTCATATCACATCACAGAGAAGTTACGTCGCAGTGAACGAGGAATCGGTGATGGTATTTTTGAAACACCACAGAGGATGCAGTAAAAAATTTCGAAAGCATCTGGGCAGAATTGCTTCTACTGCGATCTTCTGGAGGAACATAACAGTCATTCTAGTTGTGATCGCGGTGGTCCTTCACGCGCCTTGGTATTCCAATGTTAACGAATCTTACTTTGGTCTACTGAGAATAAGACAATACTTTGGTGAATCCACTCTACCTGTTATAATTTTTTATATGATTTTGTTATATTCTTCTTTTTATGCTTTCTCGATATATTCCATCAGTTTATATGGATGCTCTCATTTAAGAATGCAGTTGATGATTCTCAGTAGGAAATGGACAGAGTTCAATTTGTATTGCTCGAGGTATGATAGAGACATAACATATCAAAATACAGTGAATATGAAATTGAGGAGTTTCTGGATTCACTATTTAGACATAAAAAGGTTAGTATGGTAACGAGTAGTTTTAATATTATAATTTTTTGATTATTCGTGATTGTAGACCAATCCATGGACTTAATGTTACAAAAACTCTTTGGTTGGCAGGCGACATGTGTATTTTGATATTTTCGATAGAAAGAGGCTTATTTTTCCAGTCGACAGTGTTGTGAAGTGTTTTGATTTTACTTCTTTCAAAGAGAAAAAAACTATTTTTCAGGTTCAAGGACCAAATTCATGAATACTCCTTCTGGCCAATATTCTCCTCAGTTTTCAATGTAATTTTTTTATTGGGAACAATTACAATAAATTTTTTGGTAAGTGATACTTCCTTCTTATCTTCAGAAGATCAATGTAATCGTTGACATGGATTTGATATACAAAGTGGTCACCTTTTCAATGAGATTGTATTGGTAACTCTCAAACCATAAGGTTAAGAAGGTCGGTTAAATGGAGGAAAAGTTGCATTCATAGGAGCTTTGTCAAGATGTTCAAACAAATCGTGATTATCAGGTCTGTTTAATGAAATATAATTAGGAAATTAAATTCTGCCATTCTGATTTTTATTTTTTTCCCACTTTATTTCGAATATTATCAAAAAATGTCACAGGAATTTTTAATTCGACAATAAATTATCCTCGATTTGACGTATTCAGCCTCAACATTGTTTTTTCAATACGGACCTGCATATTTTATAAATTGGAAAAAGTTGGCCGTCGGTCAAGCAAATTGTTTCTTGGAGGTAATATTCATATATGATTATATTCATATCATTATCAAAGTCATAACGTTCTTATATGAAGTCATGAATTGTTGTTGTATGTGTTTTCTAGTTGATTGAAAAGCATATTACAGTTGAAATATTTTTTGTTTGTGTGAAGTTCAATTATTCAGAGTCTGAAAGAGAACATGTTCCTAAGAATCCAGACTGGTAAAAGTAAAAACTCAGTTGGCGCAGTCAGTAGGATATTTGAACGGACAGCAAGCAGTTACATGCGAGCGCTATGCTCGCCAATTTGGTGCCTGCAATTTTTTAGTTGTTTCTACATAGTTTTTGAGTGCAGAATCCAAAATAACTGTCTGATTTGGTATATAAGATATAGTGTTTTAGAAACGTAATATTGGCGCTTTTTGAATAAACCGATTTCATTTATAGATTTATATACATTTTATAATATTACTATTTTATTATTCACTCTTACCATGGTGCTACCATTAAAAAACAAAAATATTATTAAGGTAATGATCTTTGTTACATATAGACATGAAAAAGCAGGGATATACATTAATAACATTCATCACTTATCACTTAAATATTTTCCATATCTCTTTTACTATGAAAGGTAACATTAGTACCAGGATAAAGTAAATCCTTTTCATTGAATCTGGAGGTAATTAATTCAGCATGCTCCTTTATTACATAAAATTCAAATTGAAAAAAAATATCTATCTTTCAGAAAAATTTATTACAAAAATAATAATATTCAAAATATCACATCTTTTTTTTTTCTGTACGGCAAGTAATGTGCTTGCTCGTTAGGGCCGCTTGTTAAATTCGACAGATAGGTATAAATAAGTATGTATAAAAAAAAGTATAAGGGCGCCAAGTAGTTTCTTGTGCACCGACTAGCCTAAACCTGAAACGAAACCACTAAACAATCCAGATTCGCGAAAGATGTCATGTATAGAATTACCCTACAGATAAATTTTACCGCTTATAAGTTTCTATCAGGGCGAAATGTTAATGTAAATATAAAAAAAAACGACAGGGACAAAAATAAAACCGTTGAACGTTCGCTTCCCCCAAAAAACATGCTTGTTCAACAGATTTATCATTCACTTTTACACTACCTAAGAAACGCTTGTACAACGAAAAAGACAAAACTATTCGTGAACACCTATTCAGTGAAGTTCATTGCTTTCGTAAAACAATAATGCCGCTAAAATAACACCACAAATAAATTTTCTATTGGTACTTATCGAGCTGCTAGTGATGTGTAGACTCCTATAGCTCGATACTCAACAAATTCATGAAAAGTTCCTAATTCCACGTCCATACGGTCGAAATAGGAATACCACCTTCCAGATGATTTCGGAAATTTGCGATTTAGTCGCTACGTACTCGGCAATAAGGTTCAAAAAGGTCTGACCCCATCCACTTCGCTGCTTTTTCAAAGATAGCACCGTTCAGGCGAAATTTCCATTTACCATATCAAAAAAAAACATCTACAAAAAGGTATTTTCGTAAATAAAAAATTTCACAATACAACCGCGCCAGAAGAAAATCTGAAGAGACCAAATTAAAGCCTAGTATCGACAGTGCGAGGCAGCTCGCTGCGAATGCCTCATGGCGAATGCTCAGCTTTGCCTCGGACTGTGGATACCGGGGTTGCTCGCCTCACATTGCGCGACGCGAACGCCTCATAGCGAGCAACCCCGGTATCCACAGTCCGAGGCAAAGTCGAGCATTCGCCATGAGGCATTCGCAGCGAGCTGCCTCGCACTGTCGATACTAGGCTTAACGCTTACCTCCCAATGCTCGACTGCCCTAACATTGCCGGAGATGTTTTTAAACGGTCCGGAAGAAATAATTAATTCGATAATTCATCTCAATCGATAATAAGGATATTGCAAGATCGCTCCACAGCAGATTTACTCAAATACAATATCACAAGGCACAGCAGGTTTATATCCGTCAAAAGACGTAATTTCTCATTAGAAAACCAGAATTTGCCTAAAATCAACTCTTCCGAACGTTATCTTTCAGTTTCTGTCGTGAATGCCACAGAGCGGATGGATGGTAAAAAGGAATGTTTTTTCATAAAAAAACTCACGAGTCGGCTGTCGGTTCGATTGGAACTATCTATAGGGTGTTTCACAAGTAGAGTTGTCCTAATAAGGTAATTAATTCAATTATTTGCAAATAATTGTAACACCTTAGTGAGGGTCAGGTCTCTAATAAGGTCATTCAATTCTTGTTGATTGAAGGGTTGTGGATTTGCTGTATCTGCTTCAACATCAGTGTCTTTTTTTGATTGCAAATCCTGAACTTGATGTCTTTTGAGAGTGTAGATAGAGTGCTGGATATTGAAATATTTGCATTTCTTCAGAATCTATATCAGAATATGCTGTAGAATATATATCAGAATATGTTCATTTTTGTCTATTGTTTCGAATGACACCCTTGATATTTACGATACAAAAATAACAATCATCGTGACGGTTTATCGGTTCCCAACCATTGGTAATCCAAACTCTCTTCTCTTTCCATTTGACCATTGCAGCAAATGTTCAACTCATGTTTTACATACCAAAAGTGGAACCCACGATTCATCCTGATATCCCAAGTGGACGCCAAAATAAGCCAGATAAGCTCTCCTCATAGAGTCCGAAACAGATTTTCTACTTTCTTTGAAAGTGTAATCGCCACATATATAACAAAACTCGTCTGGTTGATTTAAACAACTTTTACTTGTGGATGTCATGCCTTTATTTCAGTATTCGAAAAAAGTACACAAAATAATAAAGCAACTTCACCTATAAAGGCTCAAGAGTGAATTGAAACCTTTAAGGGTAGATATATACAGAAAGTACAGAAATTTGTTTTCCACAAGCATGGGCAATAACAAATATATGGGGTGAATACATGTACATTATAGGTAAGAAATTTCGGTTTTGACCTGCAAAGATATCATTATTTCAATATCTTTACCTGTTAGCAGAACTAGATTGTTTCTGAAGAACTGGAGCTGCTACGAAAAAATGCCAGACATTTTTGAAATCAGCACATCAAAAAGAATCAGAATCACCGGCATCAAAAAAATAAAATTATTTTGTTGGTTTGTGATATATTCTAATTCTTTACATTTTCAGATGATCGGCTTCGAAAAGAACTACTGGATGATATCCATGTTATGTTTACTGGTCTTTGAATCAATACTCATGGCGGAGTATGGACAGTTAGTAGAGAACGAGGTAATTATATTAGGAGTGTATCTGGGAAAAAATATTGTTAGCATCATAGTGCGCTCTTACCGAGCCAGAAGTGTTTTTGAATAGTGATCTGTATTCAGATAAATTAAAAGAGTAGCCTGTCATCATAATCGCTATACGTTTCATCTCTCGACTATTATACTTGTCATTTCATACCATTTCCTTTATCAAAAATCATGTAATTTTCAATCCCAGAGCTTTCGGTCCACGGCATCGAAAATTCGATATTCCCCATATTGTTCAAAAACGATAATCATACTCTATACGATACTAACTTGTTTTCGACGATAGTCACAGCAATGAGTCGACGAGCCAAATATACCACTGGCGGATCCACTTCGTACCAAGAGACCTGTTGAATGAAGAAACCTAGACCCCGACGAAGTTTAACCCCCCCTTATCATTAGTCGTTTCCTCGAGATTTCCTCGACTCCACTCAGCCTCACGCAACAAAATTGGTATTCTCAGTTGACATAAATGTCCTAGACTTGAAGGATTTCCTCAATGGAGTGGGAGTTTGAACTGTCAAACTCATGGTACTTTGTGACCTACCTTCAGGATTCATCAAGTATACTTGGCTGGCGTCGTTTGTGAACTTTTTTCTGCTACAATGAACGATTTTGAAGATTTATTGATTATTTTTATACCCGGCACGATAATACTCACGTGATGTGCAAAACCCTACAGAGTATTATGTGACTATCAGTTTCAGAACAGAATGCGATGTCGCAAAGAAACAGTGCTTCATACCATACTACCTTTGTCGAATCTCAAGTAAAACCCAGATAATAAAGGATTTCCGATTCCTCCAATATTGCAGTTACTAATAACATTGAGATTTTTCTCAACTGAATATTTTCAGGTAAGAACATAACTTAGTTATTAATATTATTAAATATTACTCATTACCTACTCGCTACAGAGTTTTGTTCTAAAATAGCAGGGAACTTCAAATCACGTACTGTTACTGATAAAAAGGCTTTTCAATGTAACTTTCGAATTATTTCTGAACTTTCAGATCCTTGGTGGAGACCTCCTGCCAGTTTTTTGTAAAGTAATTGGACGCATCACCGAAATTCCTGTTAGGAAAGTGTATCAGTTTGTTAAATTTCCTACCCCAAATGAAATGCTAACCAAAAAAAGGACTTCTCTTTCAATAAGATTGTACTCATTTTTCCATCAAAAATACCATTAGAAAAATTAGGGAAATATACCGCAATCGCAAAGGACTTCTATAAATGTGTGAAGTAATTGATTACATAAATTATACATACATTTTTATCAATGAATAAAAGGATAATTTTTACAGCTTGAACAAATATTTTCACGACAATTCTTTTCAATAGAATCAAATTCCTGTATAAGGCGCACCCAAGCTGTTTTTTCAACGACGGTTTTCCGAGCTATCTCGTTTAATTTATGGGTTTGGTAATGGATATTTATTTGATAAACAAGATAGCAAAAACACAAACAAAACTGAAAACAAATCGAATACTTGCGAGCAGCGCTATCATTCAATCAAAATGGCAGGAATGACATCTTACTTCTGAAAGGAAACTGAAGACAATAAACTGTTGTTTAACTTGTTCTAGGACCAGCCATTCTGCCTCCTTGCTGCCAACATTATTACAAAATTTTCTTCGAAATATATGACGTCACTCCTCCACTAAACTTCATTTGAGGCACCTTGAAATTACGATTATGAATATTTGGAGGAGATTTCGAGGAACCCTTGAGGGAACCTCGACTAAGTTTGAGTCGAGGAAGCTTTGAGGAAACGACTAATAATACGGGTGTGGGTCTTCTTTTTCCTCAGGTTTCATCAGAACGAAGTGAAGACTGAGAATTGGTTGGCGGAAGTCTGGTAATAGAACAGTGACTGTTTTCAGGAATCAGATAGTCCCTCAAGACGTTTTTTGATTTATATTGATTAGCGGATTATTCTGAATGGAGTGGTTTTGTCGTAGCATTTGTATTCGTGTTGTTAATGTCAATTTCGTAACTGGTTTCGTGGTGATGTTTTATAAGAGGTGTGTTCCTATATGAATCGCGAGTTCTTATTTGTATTCGTATGACCTGTTGGATAATCGACTGTTCGTCTGTCCTATAGTATTCAACGGATCAAACAACCACGAACTAATAGTCTGAAAGTTAAACATGACCTTAAACCTTCCCAAGCATCATCATAAACCAGGCACAAAAGTGACCTCAACAATACAAAGATGTTTGCCGCCACAATCAAACTACCACAGAATAATTCGCAGACCAACATAAATGTCCTAAATGTCTCAACAAACAATATGATTCACAAAGACAACCAGAGAACATATAAATCAGAGAAGGAAGGTGGTACTGAAAGGAAAACGAATTATGAAAATGATAGCTGTCCTGGGGTGACATTCAAATTGAATGCAACTTCCGAATGTACGAGTGTTTTACAGTTGATTCTACTGTTACCATATTGAAGATGATAAAGCCTACAAAATGAGTTATATTAAAAAAAGTTTCTAATGATGATGATTGATTACTTCAAATCACTACAACTATAAGGGCTGAAGTCGCTGTTATCAATATTCGGAATATAGAAAGTGTGTTGAAAAAAATCGTATCCAATAAGGGATTTATTGTTGTAAATAATCATCCTCACTCACATCTATCAGAAGCACGACAGTGGAATTTATTTTGAAATTACTTCGAAAATGAGAAGGCTTTAGCGTTTGATAGTTTATGTGACGTCACATGACATGTAAAGCTTATCCAATCCATCTTGGCACATATCTAATAACGTATTTGCCCAGCAATCTACAATAAACACAGTACAAAATCTCTTAACCGTAGCCTGATCCCTACTACCAACTCCAATAAATATTGTTCGATCCCCTATCTAGGTAAAGTTTCACAAGATATTTCCAATATCCTAAGACGACATTGTAATGATAAAAATTTTTCCTTTTATACTATAGATTCGATTTCCAAATTGCTAGTGAACACTAAAGATAAAGTACCCTTTTTCCACAAATCAGGAGTTTACAAAATTTCTTGTTCACAACCAAATTGTTCTGCTCAATACATTGGACAGAGTGGTAGAAAAATAAAAACAAGAGTTCTGGAACATGTTAAACTTATCGACGGTTCCAGAAATCTACAACTGGATGAATACAACACAAAAAGTTCTTTTGCTAATCATATCCTCAATGAAAACCATAGCTTTGATATTGATTCAGATCTGGATACTTTACACATATGTCAAAAAGGTACTTTACTCAATCTTCTAGAGATTTTTGAAATCAATTCCGCTGCTAATAACCCTAATGTTGTTTCTCTTAATGAGCAAGTACAGTTTGACTGCAGAAAGTTTTTCAACTCCCTTAATTTCAACTAAAAATCCCCCCCCCCTGCCTTGATCTTCCATAAATAATTATCATAGACTCTGTATAATGTTTGCTTGATGGTTGGCAACTCTTGTTCATCCCAAGGATGGATGATAGATGTCAGTGTTAATCATGGTTGTTGCGCTCCCTACCATATTGTATGCTAGTTAAAATTAATCTTCTATAATATTTCACTTTGACTTGTAACGAGAAGGCCTGTATGTGGGGTGTTGGATCTGTCCGTCCGGGACATGAGTCGAAATGACAGCTCTTTGATTCTCGTTCCGTGTGTGCCAGATCCTTGTGCCGCATTTCCATGTCATCTCGACATTGAAAAATTTCGACAGTTGACAGTTCTGTCAGCTGACTCTCCTCCAATTTCCTACTCGGTCAATCTGTGAACGGTAGAGTTTTTCTAAGTATCTTTTAATGTGGATATTTCAAATATTGCATATTGGGCATAAGGGCTCTAAGCCCCCCAATCTTTAATGTTTTTTATGGTGTTAGGGATGTCTTAAATTCCCCCTAATATCAATTCAATTCTAATTGTCATTACAATAATTTTTTATGTCCTGAACTTCACCATGTGATTTTGCTATTTTTTCTTCTCCATGTAAGTAAATCTTATACTTCATTTATCAACTAATATTATATTACTCTTCCTTTATTGTAGAATTTAATGTAAATTCAGCTGATGATGAACCTATGTAGGTTCGAAACATGTACTGAATCACCGTACTGACATCTTTCGGATATTAAATTGTGGAGACGACTTTGAGTTTTTCTGCATCTTAAATCTACTACACTCCACTTTGAGATACAATGGACTTCTACCACAGGTTAATCTCTGTGAAGTATACTAAGATAAAAAAACACGTATTATATGTGTCCACTGTGTTGAAATATATTCCTAGAAGGTGTTTTTTCTTTCGTCATGGTCTACACTACCAGTGTGCAACTGGATGAGTATCTGAGTTTGTGCCAAAATGAATTGGACAAGCTGTACCTATCTCCATATAACGTTCATACAAAACTTCGTTCAAAGAGACAGGCGAATAACTGCTAGATCTAATAACTCGTTACCTGATAGATCAAATTGCGGATTAGTCACCATCCCCACGAAGAGAAACACTATGAATTGAAATACTCAATATAGGAAATAAGTCCATTATTTCATTATTGCATTATTTCTCAATGATACCTTTTTCAATTTGCAGTCCGAAAAACTGTACTTTCTTGTGCAATCTAGCCATTGGAATGGTTGGAATGAGGAAAATTGTAATTTTTTGAGGATGTTCCTGATGTTAACCAGAGACCCTTTGACAATCAATAACTTCGGCATCATTGGACAGAATCGAATTCTGGCTTTGAAGGTACGATTATTTCTCATCAAAATCTGGGTTCATATGAATGCAAAAATCGTCAGAGATTATTGTAATTACTATGAAAATGAGGTGAAAAATAATGATTTAGAATTTTATGAATTATCCCTAACAGCAAAAATCATCTCCAGGTTCTTAACATGTAAGTGAAATGAAATATTTGGATTTCATAATTGATGAAAATTTAAAACTGAATGTCATGCTGATTTTATTTGTGAAAAAATATTCGAGAAACTCCTTTAAAATTGGCTTAAATACTAGGGTGACTCTTTTCAATAGTCTAACACGTCATTTTGTTTATTATTGCAAAAGCTTCAAAAACGGGGTATGCGAATAATATAGGGATATAGCCGTTATACAGCTATTAAATTGATGTTGGAGTTTCTGAAGTGGTTTTCATTTGAAGAACCTATGAACTTTATATTGAAGCTAAATGAAGGGTTGCTACCCAAATATTTTTAAAGGTTCCTTTTGGGAAATGATGAAGTTCATGGTTACAATACAAGAAGAAATTACATTGATGGATTATTTTTTGGCTTTTTTCTTCTCCAAATCAAAAAATAGAAATTACAACTTCCATGAAAGAAGTAAAATCAGAAAAAAATACAAATACTCTCTGTTGATAGGTGTCTATCATTTAATGACGTTTGATTCATTCACAAAAAGGAAAAAAAAGTCCATCTTAAACAGCTACTCATCATTAAAGATAGGAATATCTACAGAAAACAAAATAGAGAGCTATTTGTAGGCAAAATCTCACGCACTAGGATAATATTTCATTACAATAATCCAATCAAATTAACTGTTCAAGATCCCAAAATGACGATTTTAACTTACCCGAAAAGTAGCTGTGGATTACGGCAGACACATGTGTCCTTATAATCCCCTAGAGTTTGCGCCAGATTCTCTCCGTGCGTTTAGCAACAATTAGCTGTTGAATGCCGGAAATTATTTTTTTTTTGTTTTTTGCTTATATAATAAAAACTATTGGTCGAATCAAGAAAAAGTTTTATTGAAAGTTGTAGATAATTGAAAAATCTATCGATTAGCGTTGGCCCGATGTCGATATTCTAATTTGTTGCTTAACTATTGCGCTCGGAATTCAAAAAAAGGCGTTTTTTCCATTACTCTATTGAAAAATGTTGAAATGCGTTTGGGGTTGCCACTGTGAATTTGGGAAGCTTTCAACTAGTAGAAACCACAGTTTCAATTTGGTTGAAAAACCATTGATAGGTTAGCAACAATCTTATTTGTTACTAAAAAAAGTATTCCACTAGATTGTTATTTCTTGCCCTACGGATAATCGTAGAGCAATGAACGAAACGGTTTTTGATAGTCAAAGAGTTGAACTACAAACTAACATTTTTAAAAAATCGAAGAAATACGAAAAAATTATAAGGAAGGTTTTTCGTAGTGATGCACATTATATTTGATTTCATTTCTAATTTCAGAGAGATTAATCATTCCATTAAAACAAAAAAGTTGCCTGATATCCATCTCATTACTCTCTTCATAGATTAGGTCAGAAGAATATCTAATATTTTTTCCATATATTATTTTTAGAGAATGTTTTTGAAGAATTTCCAATGGTTTCAAATAATTCATCTGAGACTGTATAAAAGAGTAATATAGTATTTCTAAATAGGGAATTTTGAGAATTTTTTTCAAGAACTTGAATTTAGGAAGCAAACTTCTCAGCTTTTTAGTTGGAAAGATTATCTGTATATCCCACTCGATATGTTGGTCAATAATTATACCTAAATATTTATTTTATTTTTTTATTTTATTCATTGACGGGTAACCCCAGTTATTATATTATTATATATTTATATTCATTAATATTCACTCACATTGAAATATTATTGTTTTTGTCAATTTCGATTGATCCCAAGTTTTCATTTGAATTTTTATTACTAGTAAAAGCAATATATTTAGTCTTTTCAAAATTTATTGTAAGTAAATTGGAATCGAACCAACTTTTCAAATGTTTTGAATCGTTTTCAGCCATTTTTTCGATATAGGTCCAATTGTCCGCATGGTATGTTATAACAGTATCATCAGCATAGCTATGAAAAAGATCATTAATCATATATATATATATATATGACCGGTGACTGATAGGTGACCGGCTTCAGGCTTCACTTTGTGTTGCACAATTTAACTCTGAAAGAACTGAATGTGAAGTTCTTTTGTGCTTCACAATCAAACGCACATAATTTTGATTGTAGCAGTTGAATGAGAGGTTGAAACCAGCTCACAATTTTCAGAATGCGAGTCACATTAAGATTCACTCAGTAGCTCACATTCCGATAAAAACGATACTCTTTCTGAAGTGTGTTGTGAATCGCCTAGATGTCACTTCTGTTGTAAATGCGATGTATCTTATTAATTCACAGATATACTGTGCCACTTATTGGAGCTTCCATAGAAACTTCAAATTTGTTTCAAATATGTAATATAAATAAAAACAAACTCTGAGCAACAAAACAAAATTCTGAAAGGACTATTCTCAAATCACAAAAAACTTCAATTTTTCTTCTTTCCTGATCTTCCTCTGCTTGTCATGGCGGAGCAAATCTTTCGTCAGAATCTCAAACTCTCTGCAAGTCAATTCGAATATCTGACAAATTGAATCTGAAATCGAAAATTCAGTTTAAAATTGAATGATATGAAAAATTTGTACACCAAATTCAATACATAAATTCTATGATAATCCGTTGTAAATTATGATTATGAACATGTTAAAATCCATTAAAGGTAAATATTTCAATGTATGAGAAAGTGGAAGAAAACATGAACATATATGTTCACTCTTAAGCTACCGAGTTATTTCCACTGAAATTCAGGATACAAAAGACTCATGAATGAAACACTTGATTTGAAAAACATTTGCAAAAATGTTAATTTCCAATAAAATTGTAATAAAAATGAATCCACATGAAAAATAAACTAGATTCTTCAGGAGATAACATTAAATTTCAATATATTAGAATAGAATTCAATCATCAATCATCAATCATCATCATCAAATATATAGATATGAAAATATTACTGGTACAATATTTCATCAGACTAGTCACAGAAAAGGTTGGTTGTTTATATTCTATATTCAATGTATAGATTCATATTCAATAAAAATTCATTAGCAAAGTAAAATGTATTTTTCTGAAAAGAGGTTTGATAAATCTATTTTAAACATATTGCATATTGCAGTTCTCGATATATCACAGCATACTAATTTATTATCAACAACAAGGATCAAACTTGAATAATGTCTGGTAACATATTATTTTTCGTAATGTGTGACTAATTTTCCCCAATATTAACTTGTTTGTGTGAAAGGAGTGTGAATATTAGGTTTTACTCAACTGAACCTCTTATATTAGGGCTATTATTGTGCTTCCTCATGTCAATTTGCTTGACATTGACATAATTTCAGGGAACCAAGTCATCAATTCAATAAGCTTTGTAAAAGGTTTCAACATGACTGTTTTGTTAATGAACAGCTTCAAGCATCAAAAAGTTCGTTGAAAGCCATCTAATCAGATGGCTTGATGACTTGCTTCCTGGATAACCACCTTCAAAATCGTCCAATTTCTAATCCTTTATTCAAATTTGAAAAATGTACTGAAAAATTATAAGATCTTCATCTCTGAAAGATAGGATAAAGGAGAAAGGTTAATAGCCAACATTCATCGTTTAGTAAGAATTTTTATCGATTCATGGGAAAAACATGGTAATTAGGAACTTGGGTATATTTTTGTGGGGAGAATGAAGTTTGAGGAATTATTTTTTTTACTTTTTTCTTCGAATCGAAAAAATTGAAATTACTACTTCTATAAAATAAACAAATAACAAATACTCTCTGCTGATAGGTACGTGTTTATCATTCAAAGACGTTTTATTCATTCACAAAAAGAAAGAATGAGTCTATCTGAAACAGCTACTCCCCTTCCTATATATGGCAAGACGGGCACTGGATTACATAAAAATTACTTTATCTCGCTCAATTTGTATGTTAAGCATGTGAAAATTGAATCAAATAGATTGCATACAAAGGAAATACCTGCACAACGAAGCTCATTTGTAGAAAAAAATCTTCCTCTCCAAGAAAATATTTTTTCTCCGATTGACAGCAAAAATTGATGTTGAAGACATATATCAATCAGCAAAGTATTACTTTTCCTGCCTAGGCAGCAAAGTAACACTTGGCTGATTGATATGTGTTTGGAGGAGAAAAGACTTCTAAGTCGCTATCACTGTACATAATGTTGTCAAACTATAATTACAATTCCAACAAATTGCGATTCCTACAAATTTTGTTTTAATTTTTCACTAGAGGAAAAATAAAAAGATTGCGAGAATTGTAATAGTTTGCAAATACAATATCCTACATATATCTTCATAAACCATCGGAGAAAAAATTATATGTTCAACTCGGCAGCAAAGTAGATTGACTGCCTAACTATCAGCCGCGGCAGTCAATCTACTATACTTTGCTGCCTAATAAAACAAATAAATTATTCAAGCCCAGAATTGTTTGGTGTTTAATGAACGTGTTCCATAATTTATCCATTTTTCTCAAGAGATAATTCTCTCTGAGCAAAACAAGATTTTTTTTATCTGTACTATCTAATGAAATATTATCCTGATGAGTGAGATTTTTTCCACAAATAACTCTATTTTTGCTTTATTGTGTAGATATTTCCTATGTATGCTATACACGAGGCTATACATTTGATTCAATTTTCATAGCCTTGGTATACAAATTCAGCAAGAAATAGTTATTTCTATGTGATTCAGTGCCCGTCGTGGTGTATAGGTAAGGGAGTAGCTGTTTTAGATGAACTGTTCCTTCCTTTTTTGTGAATGAATCAAACGTCTCTGAATAATATACAGAGTGTTTGAATTTTTTTTTAATTTTACTTTTATCATAGAGGTTGTGAGTTTTATTTTTTGAGTCGGAGAAGAAAGTCAACATGGAGAAAAATGAATACTTGGTTAAATTAAATGAGTAGTTGTTTGAATGAAATCATATTTACCATATAAACATTGTAGTATTTGGTAATCACCAATTTTATGATTATTATTCTTCAACCCCTTCCAGCTGCATATCATCGCCACGGAGTTGGTCATCAATTTTCCCATAGCTCTGCTATGAAGACTTTGACAGTTGATGCTCCAATGGTTAGAAAATACTTCGTCTGAAAATGTTTGGATGAATAATTATATATAAGTATTGTTCGAACTTCATATCTGAGGGGAAAGAATTTTTGTTTTTATATTTTTTCTGAGAAATGTAACTTCCAAAACTGCCACAAAAGTAAATATAGTGAAAGGTTACAATTCCCAGGAAAACTACAGAAATATAACAAATATAAGTTTAAATGCATGGATATAAAACATTGTTGAAATGAAAGGTAACAAATTTCTGAGAACATTTTAAATTTCTTCTCCAAATTGAAGAGAAAAAAAGTTATTTATTATACAAGGGAATCGGTAGTATAATACACATTTTTCTTCTGTGGCGGGAAAAACGACGATTTGATATTGAAAAAAAACATAATTTCAACACGAGAAAATTCGACTGTTGTATACCGAATAGTTCAGGGAACATATCATTCATGCAATGCACATTTAATGATTGTACTTTTGTCATTAAGGAAATGTAACTTTTGTATAAGAAAATATTCTAAAATTAAATTCCTACCATTACTTATGTGTATATGTTACCGGCAATGTGTATAATTCAGGCATTGTATAGAATGCCTAGGCATTCTATACATTGCCGAGTGAATCCAGGCAAAGTATGGAATAAACTAATTTCTTAACAATTGTACAAACTTTGCCTAGGCATTGTGTATAATGCCTAGGCATTATATAGAATGTCGAAAGTTTTGCAGGCAAAGTATAAAATGAACAACATTGTTAAAAATTGTTTATTGCAAATAACAAACATGAAATGTATTAAACATAGGATCTGAAAATCCTCATATTTTACTAGAGTAAAATTTAAAAGTGAAACATTAATTTGAGAAATCACTTGTTACAGCAGGAAAGAGAACTATGGTTAGGTTAGGTAAGATTAGGTTAGGTTAGGTTAGGTTAAAAATCTGTCTGTTCCATTGTTTTCAAGTTAAGGTTAACCTAACCTAACCTAACCATAGTTCTCTTTCCTGCTGTAACAAGTAATTTCTTAAATTAATGTTTCACTTTTAAATTTTACTCTAGTAAAATATGAGGATTTTCAGATCCTATGTTTAATACATTTCATGTTTGTTATTTGCAATAAACAATTTTTAACAATGTTGTTCATTTTATACTTTGCCTGCAAAACTTTCGACATTCTATATAATGCCTAGGCATTATACACAATGCCTAGGCAAAGTTTGTACAATTGTTAAGAAATGAGTTTATTTCACAATGGAACAGACAGATTTTCAACTCTGCCTGAACTCCAGCAGGCATTCTATAGAATGCCTAGGCAAAGTATGAAATGTTTAAAATTTCACACTTTGCCTGCTTACTTTTGGCAATGTATAGAATGCCTAGGCATTCTATACAATGCCTGATTTTACACTTTGCCGGTAACATATATAATATATCCGGGAAAAAAGTAATTTCATAAAAAGTGACATTTTGTTACCTGTCATCATAGATAAAATGTCAAACTTTTTTTCCGTCACAGAAAAAAGAGTTTTATTCACAGAGGACTATATATATATGTTACCGGCAAAGTGTAAAATCAGGCATTGTATAGAATGCCTAGGCATTCTATACATTGCCAAAAGTAAGCAGGCAAAGTGTGAAATTTTAAACATTTCATACTTTGCCTAGGCATTCTATAGAATGCCTGCTGGAGTTCAGGCAGAGTTGAAAATCTGTCTGTTCCATTGTGAAATAAACTCATTTCTTAACAATTGTACAAACTTTGCCTAGGCATTGTGTATAATGCCTAGGCATCATATAGAATGTTGAAAGTTTTGCAGGCAAAGTATAAAATGAACAACATTGTTTATTGCAAATAACAAACATGAAATGTATTAAACATAGGATCTGAAAATCCTCATATTTTACTAGAGTAAAATTTAAAAGTGAAACATTAATTTAAGAAATTACTTGTTACAGCAGGAAAGAGAACTATGGTTAGGTTAGGTTAACCTTAACTTGAAAACAATGGAACAGACAGATTTTTAACCTTACCTAACCTAACCCAACCTAACCTAACCTAACCTAACCATAGTTCTCTTTCCTGCTGTAACAAGTAATTTCTTAAATTAATGTTTCACTTTTAAATTTTACTCTAGTAAAATATGAGGATTTTCAGATCCTATCTTTAATACATTTCATGTTTGTTATTTGCAATAAACAATTTTTAACAATGTTGTTCATTTTATACTTCGCCTGCAAAACTTTCGACATTCTATATAATGCCTAGGCATTATATACAATGCCTAGGCAAAGTTTGTACAATTGTTAAGAAATGAGTTTATTTCATACTTTGCCTGGATTCACTCGGCAATGTATAAAATGCCTAGGTATTCTATACAATGCCTGAATTATACACATTGCCGGTAACATATATACTTATAAAAAAGCAAAACTTTGAACTGATTTCAGGCATTCCAGATCACGTGATGTCTGGGTGGCAAACACCCACGGATAATAGAGTATACGTCACTGTAGTTTACTTTGTATGCTGGGTTCACAGCAAAACGGTTTGAGCATTTTGGAAAAGTAACGCCCCACCATATAAAGAAAACCACAATGACGTGGCATTGGATGACCGTATACTCTATTATCTGGGGCAAACACCAGTGTTACCATGGCAATCACACTTTTGTGAGAAAAACAAACGAAAGTTTCTTGTCAGTAGATGCCCCCGTTCATTTCGTCATTCGACAAGTATCTGAGTATCTGGAATGTGGAATGTCTAATGGTAAAATTGAGGTTATGTTTATACCAATTTAATTCAATATGATATATCTCATACTGAATCTTTTAGGATTGAATAAATGAGTTTTACAGTGGTTATTGAAAAAATCTAATTGTTGTATTATTGTGACTGACTATGAGAAATCTCAGGCGAAAGTTGACCACGCGATATGGATACCTTTTTCCCTATAATTTTAATGTATTTATTGCCACTTACCTTTTGCATCAAAACTCAGATCAAACCCACAACGATCTCAAATGATAATATATAGTCACAAATATTTTTCAAAAAATATAACTTACTTCCTAGCAGTCCATGTGAAAATAGACTGATAAAACACAACACAATCTAAAGGGTAAAAACAAAAACGGGCGAAACGAATGGCTATGACATCAACCAGCAATAACAAGTAGGTAATGCGAATGCGAGCGTGTGCAGGGTGCGCATATGCATATTTTGAAAATAAATGAGCTTCGGTTGACATTCAACTCACTTTTCACTACTTTGTGTTAGATTCGAATATTCGAAATACCTGCCTGTGCTGGGGATGACTCAAGTGTTATGGCGAGATGACCAACCGCTGTGTCATACATCCCGATAGATGAAAAACTACCAGTATAGTTCTAACGTTCGTACGAGACAGTGGGTCTGTGGTTTTAAAATTATTGTGGGTGAATAGTTGTGATTATTGTATTGTGGTGTTGGCATTCATTCAAGGTGGGAGTGGTTCTTTTGTATACCATGAGCTTTAGAGATTTTCATTCGAAGCTACTTGGTGGAAGCAATTTATAGGTATTCTATTATTACCACATTGTTTTGCTTTGCTGTATTCAAACTGAGTTAAAGCTTAAGTGGTCCATCTCACCCTGGTCTGTGTGACCTTCTGCTTGGGATCTAAGTGGTCCATCTTACCCTGGTCTGTGTGACCTTCTGCTTGGGATCTAAGTGGTCCATCTTACCCTGGTCTGTGTGACCTTCTGCTTGGGATCTAAGTGGTCCATCTTACCCTGGTCTGTGTGACCTTCTGCTTGGGATCTAAGTGGTCCATCTTACCCTGGTCTGTGTGACCTTCTGCTTGGGATCTAAGTGGTCCATCTTACCCTGGTCTGTGTGACCTTCTGCTTGGGATCTAAGTGGTCCATCTTACCCTGGTCTGTGTGACCTTCTGCTTGGGATCTAAGTGGTCCGTCTTACCCTGGTCTGTGTGACCTTCTGCTTGGGATCTAAGTGGTCCGTCTTACCCTGGTCTGTGTGACCTTCTGCTTGGGATCTAAGTGGTCCATCTTACCCTGGTCTGTGTGACCTTCTGCTTGGGATCTAAGTGGTCCATCCTACCCTGGTCTGTGTGACCTTCTGCTTGGGATCTAAGTGGTCCATCTTACCCTGGTCTGTGTGACCTTCTGCTTGGGATCTAAGTGGTCCATCTTACCCTGGTCTGTGTGATCTTCTGTTTGGGATCTAAGTGGTCCATCTTACACTGGTCTGTGTGACCTTCTGTTTGGGATCTGAGTGGTCTAAGCGGTGGCCTGAATTAAGTTGTATATTTTCTATATTTATTGTTATCGCCATGCTTGTCTAGATAACTTGAAATATAATGTAGGTATCTTGCTATCGAGGGTTGGCTGTTTTTATATGTATATGCATATGTATATATGTGTATATGTATATGTGAGTGTGTGTGCGCATATGAGTTTCATTCAAGTCACGTAAAACCCCCCCAAAAAAAAAAAAAAAAACCTGTCACAACTTTCAGAAGTGGGATAAATTCAGCGCCTTTGTGAACAATAATTTACTTACTTTTCTCAAGATCTGGTGTACGTAAAGCCCATTTATTCAAGGTTAGCTACAAAACAACATGGGTAGGCGAAAAGGGTCTCACAGATCCACCAAAAATTATGAAAACATAATAGCTGTAGACCATATGAGACCTTGGCTTCCAGATGGAGGGATATCAGATTCGACAGCCAGCGAAAGCGATGGTGATGATCAGGTACCAATGCCTATTGATTCGGAGAATGACTGACTTGCCTCGGGGCGAGACAATATGCAGTATGGCCGACTGTTAGATTCGAATATTCGAAATACCTGCCTGTGCTGGGGATGACTCAAGTGTTATGGCGAGATGACCAACCGCTGTGTCATACATCCCGATAGATGAAAAACTACCAGTATAGTTCTAACGTTCGTACGAGACAGTGGGTCTGTGGTTTTAAAATTATTGTGGGTGAATAGTTGTGATTATTGTATTGTGGTGTTGGCATTCATTCAAGGTGGGAGTGGTTCTTTTGTATACCATGAGCTTTAGAGATTTTCATTCGAAGCTACTTGGTGGAAGCAATTTATAGGTATTCTATTATTACCACATTGTTTTGCTTTGCTGTATTCAAACTGAGTTAAAGCTTAAGTGGTCCATCTCACCCTGGTCTGTGTGACCTTCTGCTTGGGATCTAAGTGGTCCATCTTACCCTGGTCTGTGTGACCTTCTGCTTGGGATCTAAGTGGTCCATCTTACCCTGGTCTGTGTGACCTTCTGCTTGGGATCTAAGTGGTCCATCTTACCCTGGTCTGTGTGACCTTCTGCTTGGGATCTAAGTGGTCCATCTTACCCTGGTCTGTGTGACCTTCTGCTTGGGATCTAAGTGGTCCATCTTACCCTGGTCTGTGTGACCTTCTGCTTGGGATCTAAGTGGTCCATCTTACCCTGGTCTGTGTGACCTTCTGCTTGGGATCTAAGTGGTCCATCTTACCCTGGTCTGTGTGACCTTCTGCTTGGGATCTAAGTGGTCCGTCTTACCCTGGTCTGTGTGACCTTCTGCTTGGGATCTAAGTGGTCCATCTTACCCTGGTCTGTGTGACCTTCTGCTTGGGATCTAAGTGGTCCATCCTACCCTGGTCTGTGTGACCTTCTGCTTGGGATCTAAGTGGTCCATCTTACCCTGGTCTGTGTGACCTTCTGCTTGGGATCTAAGTGGTCCATCTTACCCTGGTCTGTGTGATCTTCTGTTTGGGATCTAAGTGGTCCATCTTACACTGGTCTGTGTGACCTTCTGTTTGGGATCTGAGTGGTCTAAGCGGTGGCCTGAATTAAGTTGTATATTTTCTATATTTATTGTTATCGCCATGCTTGTCTAGATAACTTGAAATATAATGTAGGTATCTTGCTATCGAGGGTTGGCTGTTTTTATATGTATATGCATATGTATATATGTGTATATGTATATGTGAGTGTGTGTGCGCATATGAGTTTCATTCAAGTCACGTAAAACCCCCCCAAAAAAAAAAAAAAAACCTGTCACATTTGTGAGTCCCAAATGTGAACCGTTTAGTGAATGGCATATACTGCTCTGAGACGAAAAAATGTGAATCAACGGAAAATCAATTTGTGATTCAGATTTGGACATCCTTGGTACATTGAATAGCATCACAGATCCACGTCTATTTGTGCATCGTTATAGCAAAAAAGTGATGATAGATAACTCGTTTGATCGAATTCCATTTCCCTTTACGGTAACAGAGATGTATAGATGAACCTCACATTCCAATAGATTAAGAGGCAAGAAAGTGACATCGCATAGATGTTTGTGTTAACTGGGTATATATATATAAATCCATCATCATGTAATGTTTTAAGTACCATTTCATGCGAAATTGAATCAAAAGCCTTTGATGAATTGAGAAATACAGCTATGGTTGGTATATTTTTAGACTCTTTCTTCATTTTTGTGAATGAACTGAATGTCACATATAGAAATAGACTCGTTACTGAATACTTGATGTCACTTATTTTATAGAAGTTTTCTATTCTTTTGCAACGACTATATTTTTTTAATATCCTACAAATTCATTATCAACTGAAGGTCTGTTCACGTTCTCATGAAACCTGGTTCAGGAAAAAATAAAATGTAGTTGGACAGCTGTACTGCAACAAGTTTCACCCGATTACGATCCCAGTAGTTAGATGAACGACTACTTTTGACTGTTCTGAATGTGTCCTTCATTGAAAACGCGAACAAGCCCTTAATAATATCATGCACAGTTTATTTTGTTGTGTTGAGATTGCCTGACCAACAAATCTCTGTAGTTTGATCTGCTACTTCACTAGCATCGCCAGGCAGGAACAGAATTTGGAATTGCTGCCATTCCTAAGTAGCACTCGGATGATGATGTAGCAGAAGGTGGACATCATTGTGATTCCTGAATTGTTTTTCGTTAATTCATTTCACGATAATGAATTGAAACCTCAATATCTATGATATATTTTCTTAGATAATTCAAATATTTGGAGATTCGTGTTAAAGCTATCAGAATTCTGTTTTCTTCAATCATCTTTTTGTATTTTTTGTTAACTACTCTCAATTAATTTTTCATTCTCATATTTCAAGAAATATTAGCTCACTGTTTCTTTGATTATCTCATGATCATCTATATTGTTACGATCTTTCCTTGGGTTCAATTATTAAAACTCCAAACAACACTAAACAACTTTCATTACAACTCTTTATCACAACACAATACAATCACTCAAATTGCTCCGCTAACTTTCCAACGCTCGGTACTAAAACTCACTGATAGAAGATAGAATTTCTTCACTTCGACTTCTGCACTTAGCAATAACGAAGCTCTCTCCACTAAGCTCCACTAAGCTAGAAACTGGATTGACTATCTGCTAAACTCGCTCCACTTAGCTCTGAATAATTCTGCTCAATTATCTGCTAGTAAAACTCTCAATAACTGTCTCCTCCGCGATAAAGTGTCTCCTTATATACCTGCGTACGCCTATGGAGAATCTTCGAGTGGGGCCTGATGTGTATCGAATTCTCCACGCGAAACAAGAGTTCCTGGAAAAATTACGTTCGTTCTTCGACCCCTCATATTATTCTGCGTTTATGAGTGACAGAGTCCGATGAAAAAATATCTCGTTATTCCCATTGTAACATTTGAGTCTCGTTAGGTGTACGACTTTCATTTTTGCTCTAGGTCTACGTTGAACCCTGTTCACCACATCATTCATCCTACGATGAGGGTTGTACAGCCACTCTCGATCTCCTTCTTGAAATCCGCCAGTATTTGCCTTCCGATGATACTGAGCCTTCATCCTGTCAATTCGCCCTACCATCTCTTAATGTTTAGCGAATGGAACTCCTCTTGACTGCTGCCGAATCGGTTGGACTTGGCTAATATTGACTTTTCGTTTGACCAAGTCAGTCCTTCCAGTTGTTTACAACTCGGAGATGTCACTCTCACTTCTAGTACGACAACTGGCGGCTCTCACAGGTATGGCTTGTTTTGTCTTCAGTCGGGCTCGTGCAAAAACCGATGGTTGGACGCTGCATTCATGGACTTTATTCATCGTAGCACGAACTACTTTCTCCGAAAATTCAGGAATTTTCGCAGTTTTCATTAAACGCAGTTTCACAGGCATTGCCCTCCCTGCTGGAGTTGTAAGGACGTATTCTTCTCCTCCGAACCTCATAATCTTCTGCTTGTCGAATAAAATTCCATAGTCACTGATCAAGTCCATTCCGAGTATAAATTAATCTTCTATATCTTCGACGTGAACTGTATCTATGATGGTGAGTCGCACAAGAATCAATGTAATTTCAGCCTCTCCTCGAATAGGTGCGTTTTCACCAGTGAAGCACGGAGTTGGAAGAAATAGGCTTCACGCCGAAGGATGGCACTGCGTACCATGGTGCATTTCATTCAATTTTCATGGAATGGTCAGTCTATCGGTTATTCTTCTCAACGTGTTTGGGAACTTGGCGGCATCCTGAAAGGTGAGTTTGATTTTGGTGGTATTCTCATCTTGCTATCCTTCATGAATTGTCCTGATCTTCCATATCTATAACATTTCCTCTGTGGAATTCTCTCCCTGCAGTCTTTAATAAAATGCCCTGGGTTTCTACATCGATCCTCTGCGGCATTTTAACCCAACAGTCTTTTATAGCACATCTATAGCACGTTCTCTTCTTCTGGGTGCTCATCCCACTTAAAAATGATTTGATTTCTTCCAGAACTTTCTCAAATGAACCATTCGCTGCGCCTGATCTTTGTTTAGGATGGTCAATTGTTACCGCTCGCACCTTCGGCCTTGAGGTGTCGAAGGCCACCTCCACTTCTAGCGAGCGTACCAAGGCATCGCTACTCCTTTTGAAACTAGTCAGTCGTAAAGCTATATCTATGAACATCTGCACCGCTAGCTGCTCCTCGCCAGCGTCTAACATCTGCCTGAAATTCTTGCAAACTTACCTGATTTTTGTGTGCGAGTCTTCATTGAGACAATTCATTGATCACTACATTTAACCTCCGCATTTTTTTGGTAAACCATCGAAGTATGGTATTTTTCAGTTGTTGTGATCCAATGAGGATTATGTTTCCAGTATTAGCAGCCATTAGACGCAATAGTTTTTACATAGGGCATAACAATCTTCTCTATAGAGTTTTGAAATTCTAGAAAGTATGACACATATTCAACTCTATGTCAATTTTTCTCATTTTAACATAAAAATAGTCTCTTCTCTGATTTTTTGTCGTTATTTTCTGGAACTGCATTTGAGTACTCTTTCCTCAACTATTTTCTTCTATCCTTCTAAAACTCCCTCACTGTATTGACCTTGTATGAGGATATCGAGCTGCGATAATTTTTTTATGTACACTGATTCACAGGTAATGAAAGCCCTGTAATGTTCAAAACCGCGTGAATGAAGGGAATGAAAATTACCATAATTTTTGAAGCTTGTAAGCCTCAGAAAAATCAAGATCAGATCATGAGTAAATTACCTTCGATGTGATTCTAAATTTGACTATTGATTTCAATTCTAAACAACTCCTCTCAATGAACTTTTGGATTATGTCAAAACTGAGATGTGGTTCACACCTGATCAAAATTCCTATTGCTCGTTCTCCCCTGAGCACTGTTCGGAAATTTGAAATTTTGACAACTCTTATGCCACAAATCTGCAATGAGTGAATTTTTATGAGTAATGGAATTTTCTGAAAAATCGATAATAAAAAGTTTTCAATATGGTGGAAATTTTTGAATCTCACTGTATATAGTCTGGACCACATTTAAATAGGGCATTAAAGGCGTATTCATCTATTTAACCCTATGAAAAGTATGCTTCATCCGGTAAACATGTGGGTGAATGTCGAAAAAAGCCGATAATATAAATTCGTTTTTGAAAATTTCCCCTTCTTATGGTAGTTATCGATAACATTCGATCGGATTATTATGCGAAAGATTTTTAATTCGAATGTGGAAATATTATTGCTTCCAATCAAAACTATCTTGAACTGAACAGATATATTCTTCGATAACCCATTCTTGGAAAAGAGCTGAGAATGAGAATGTTTCACATTAAGGTTGCCACGTATTGATTCTCAAATTCGATACATCCTAGGTGTTTCTCGTTTATGTCGTTGGGAGTACTATCGGCCTATAGACTCAAATACGGATCCAAGGAATGTTCTACAGACGAGATCCATACCAACCAGTAACCGGTACACCCATAAATTGTTCCAATCTCATTCCTTATTTTCAGATACTTATACCTGAAAGGGCATTCGTTGAATGTATATCTTGAAACGTACCGAACCCCATATTGAGTAGCCCAGGGACATCCTATTATTCTATTCTATTATTCTATCTGGAATGTCTCAGAGACAGGAAATGTGATTGTGCTGTTGGGGAGTTCATTCATTTCGTTATTTTGCCTGAATTGCTTATAAAGAAGTGATAACTAATTGTCAATTTGTTCTAGATTCTCAAAGGAATGTGCACAATTGTCGCATTTTATAGAAGTGTCAAAAAATGATATAACGTCAACTATTCTGCGTTTTCAATTCCAGTTCCGATGCCAGTCACTATGCACGTAGTTTGGTAGATTTCAAATCAATGTACTCTATTCGTGTTATCAATGTTCAAACAGTTATCAATAAACTCTTATTCGTGAAGTTCTATCTGATTTCTCTTGACAACGTATCGTTTTCATTTTCAAATTCCTGTTGAAATTATTTATGAACTATATTTTTCAATTCGTGCGAAAAAACGTAGGTTATGCCACATATGTAAAAAACAAATAATGAATTGGCAAGATGCCCAATATCAGAAGAAAATTCATTGCTCTCTTTCTTTGGTAATGATTCTAGATTTGAAAATGATTGAACAATTCCACTCAGATGAGGAAATGATGCCTGAGAGCAGTGTGTGCAAAAATAGTTGAAGCGATGGTTGAATCACATGAGGATGAAGTTTTAGCACGACGACGAAATTTTCATTGAACGTCTGTTCAATGTTATAAAATACAAATGATTTCCATAATCAGTAGAAAAATGATGGGAAATGGCAAAAACCATTTCTGTCGCGTTTTTGTGTCTTGTGTATGTATGAAAAAAACATTAAAAATCTGCAAAAACAATAAAATTAAAGTTATATCAATACTGATAATATTCTGAATAGCAATAAATGCCTTCACCATCAAACAACTTTATCTTCGCTTTTCCACCATTTGCACTGATCAAGTTTTGAATAAGATCATCACAGAAGGGGCTGAGGGGATTGTTGTGATACCATCATGGCCTACGCAACGGTACCCTCTCTTCCTCAAACTTCTCCTGTATGATCAAATTCATTTTCGTCCTCACGGTGATAGTCTTCAATCTCCTTTCATGTAGAGCCATCCAATCTGGAGACGGATTACCCTGGTAGCAGGGAGATTGTCAGGAAAGCCTTCATGAAACAAGGAGTACCACTTCAGCTTATTCAAGTTTATGAGTCTTCTCTGAGCCCAAACACGATGACACAGTACAACTGTTCATTTATAGAATGCTAGAATTATTGTAAACTTGATAAGATCAGTATGCTAGACCCTAAAATTTAACAGATTTTGCTATTCTTGAACAATGAATTTTTGAAAGGGGCTAGTATAGCACTTCAAATTCCGTTTACCGTTCAGCTATTAATTTTTTTTTTCAGTTGAAAGATGAACAACTTGCTGAAACGTTTCATGAAAGGGATTTTTTGGTCGAATTCTGTTTTTCCGAAATATTCTGTCACTTGGGATACTCATAAAGTTTTAGAGCACTCAGCTACTTTATACCCTTTAGAAACCTTATCACTTGAAATGTTAACCTTGAAATGGTGTAGCTAATTATCTCTTATATCATCGCATAGAGTACAAATTCTGGCGTCAATAAAATTAAAAAACATAGTATTCGAACCAGATGTCACAAAGATTTTTATCTACACCCGTACTCTAATAATACACTTATATGCCCACCACCCGTTTTATAATGAAATCCATTACGATACAGATTTTCATTACGATACAGATTTTCAACCAATAGAAACCCATTATTTTTCAATCAAGCATGATGTGCAAGCTTTGCATTTTGACGTTTGTCAAGTCAAAATCAGTAGGTATTGAATTTTTGAAGAATTCAGTCAATTTTCGATGATCGAATGAAAATGTCTTATAGCAAGGATATAGAAGAATTACCAGCGACCCTCCACGGATGTCTAAGACAAGAAAAAAATACAATCGAAAGGATTATATTTTTCATTTGACAAATGCAACACATATGTTGTTATTTTCGTCCAAATCCAATGTTCTTTCATGGCCAAGTGGTCAGCGGCGCGGACAGTGATCACAAACGTCCCGGGTTCAATCCCAGACCTCGGCAAAGCCTTTTTTCAATTTTTTTTCTTCTCATTGTTGTATTTTCCGTCGTTATACCATTAATTATAATTCTGTAGAATTTTTCAAAGAAATACGATTGATTACCTACTATTATTGTGTTCAATATAAATACCTAATATCATAATATTTTTAGTTCTTCATTATTTATTGGGTGTAGATAAAATAGCGTATGCAACTCTCATGTAATGGTTATTAATACACTCGCATAAACCATACGAAACTCACCTTCGGCTCGTTTCGTATCCCGGTTTATGCTCATATATTAATAACCATCATTACACGATCGTTGCATAATATACTATTATATCTGACATGCTGAAGTCATCAGCATCTGGTAGACCACCAGCTGTCTTGGTTATACCCAGGTTTCATGAAAAACCCGAACTCTGCGTTTGTAAAATATTGAATATTTACTTGACGGTCACAAACAATTTAAGGGGCAACATAGAATATCTTTTTCTCACTCATTAAAAGCCGTTTCGACAAGCTTCAAACCTGACTTTATCCAGATGGATCAAAAAGACTCTATTTTGCAGTGGTATTGATATTTTCATTTTCTCTGGTCACAGTACACGTCACGCGTCAACGTCCGCAGCATTACGTTCCGGTATTAATATCGAAACGATTCGAAGTACAGCTTATCCAATCCATCTTGGCACAAACTCAGATAGTTTTTCAGTAGGCCACTGGTAGTGTAGAGTAGGAGATTTGAGCCGGTTCTAAGCCTCCCCCCACCACTATGACGTCATTAATGACTAATTAATGACATCATAGTGGTGGGGGTTGACCTTGAACGGCTCAACTGGTGCATAGGACGTCATTAATGATTAATGACATCATAGTGGTGGGGGTTGACCTTGAACGGCTCAACTGGTGCATAGGACGTCATTAATGATTAATGACATCATAGTGGTGGGGGTTGACCTTGAACGGCTCAACTGGTGCATAGGACCTTGAAACATTTCTGAAAATGTAATCATGGGATTCTTTGTGTGTGACGTCATTCGACCTTGGGATAGGCGCATGGTAATGCATCTTCATGTGTACTCTAGTCAGTGGGGGGGGGGTAATTAGAATTTGCATACGCGGTAAAGATATCCTTCATGTATGAAGAATAAATTGCATACACACAGATGAAGCATGTGTTCTCTGTACTACATTGCATAGAAGTACACATGTCTACACATACGCGCACAAACACCACACACCCAAAGTTCACCAACACGAGCCCTCACGTCTGCACTCCACAAAGTCCCAACCACGAATGAATACCCGAACTGACAAACACCACCCAGCCACCCAAAGTTCACCAACACAAGCCCTCACTACACCTCACGTCTGCACTCCACGAAGTCCCAGCCACGAATGAATACCCGAACTGACAAACACCACCCACCCAAAGTTCACCAACACGAGCCCCCACTACACCTCACGTCTGCACTCCACGAAGTCACAGCCACGAATGAATATCCGAACTGACAAACACCACCCACCCAAAGTTCACCAACACGAGCCCCCACTACACCTCACGTCTGCACTCCACGAAGTCACAGTCACGAATGAATACCCGAACTGACAAACACCACCCACCCAGAGTTCACCAACACGAGCCCCCACTACACCTCACATCTGCACTCCACCTCACATCTGCACTCCACGAAGTCCCAGCCACGAATGATTGCCCGCACTGCTCTCTGTAAGCTCATTGATTTGGAGAGTGGAGGGGTTGCAACGTCAGACAGTCTGGTGGGGTACTAGCGATGTGTGCGCATCCGCTGCATAGATAGTGGTGGGAGGCGGCTCGCTATCCATTATATAAGAAATGCGGATTTTCATGTGGAATCATTATATCTGCAATGCTCTTGAGTATTGGCGGGGTTTATCTTAAACGGCATTGTCCTTGAATGACATTGACTTTGAAAAAACGATCGAAGTGGTCGTGACAAAAATTATGGCGTTTGAATAATTTGTCCCATTGACCTTGGATAACCTTGATGACGAGTCACCTTGAATGACCTTCGCTTAGCATGTGCAACTTTCACCTTTAATACTTTTGAGTTTTGACGGGGTGTATCTTGAACGGTATTGTCCTTGAATGACATTAACTTTCAAAGTGTTTGAAGTGGTCCTGACAGAATGTGACATGTTTTCTAATCATGAATAGCCTTGATGATGAATTAACCTGAATGACCTTTGATGTATGTGTATGTACCCACTAACGTAAGGAACTTTGACCTTGAATACCCTTGATTGTTGGCGGTTCCAACTTGCTCGACATTGCCCTTGAAATTAAATTGAAAAGTTTCATTATCATCATCGTGTGAATATTTAGTGAATTACAAAAAACCATGATGATGAGTAACTTTGAATGACTTTCGTGTACCATCCTGCTTTGACCTTGAATACCCTTGAGTGTTGGTGGGGTTGAGTTTGAACGGTATTGTCCTCGAAATAACATTGGAAACATTCAGAATGGCCTCGACAGAATATCATCATTTTCAATATATTGTGACCTTCAATAACGTTGATGACGAGTTATCCTGAATGTCATCTGTGTATCCTCTGGCATGTGAAACTTTTGGCCTTGAGTGCCCTTGAGTGTAGGTGGGGTCGATCTCGACCGGCATTTCCTATGAATGGTATTGAGATGACTTTTAAATTGTTTGAAGTAGTCCCAACAACATATCACCAATTTTTATATTTTGCGACCTCCAATAACCTTGAAGACGAGTAACCCTGACGACTGGATTGAGCTGGAACGGTATTGTCCTCGAATGACATTGGAATGTCTTTGGAAACGTTTAGAATGGTCTCGGCAAAATATCGCGCTTTTATTGTGACCTTCAATAACCTTGATGACTCTGAATGTCCCTTGTGCCCCCTCTACAATCTGCCACTTTCGACTCTGAATATCCTTGAGTGTTGATGGGGTCGAGCTTGAACGGTATTGTCCTTGAATGGCATTGAAATGATTTTGGAAACGTTCAGAATAGCCCCGACAAAATATCGTCATTTTCAATACATTGTGACCTTCAATGACCTCGATGACGAGCGACCCTGAAGATCCCTTTAGCTTGTGCAGCTTTGACGTTGAATACTCTTGAGTGTTGATCTTGAACGGCATTACCGTTGAATGACATTGAGATGACTTTGGACGAAAAACAATTGATGTGTTTGTGTTTGTCATGTCCCGATAAAATATCGCCATACTCAAATTTGTATAACCTTCAATAACCTTGACGAATGGTTGGTCCTCTAGCGTATGCAGCTTTGACCTTGAGTACCCTTGAGTATTGTCGGGGTCGAGCTTGAACGGCACTGCCCTCGAATGACATTGAAAGACTTTGAAATCGCATATTTTTATATTTTGTGACCTTACTAAACCTCATGACGAGTTACTTCAAAAAACAATTGATGTATTTGTGTTTGTCATGTCCCGATAAAATATCGCCATACTCAAATTTGTATAACCTTCAATAACCTTGACGAATGGTTGGTCCTCTAGCATATGCAGCTTTGACCTTGAGTATCCTTGAGTATTGTCGGGGTCGAGCTTGAACGGCACTGCCCTCGAATGACATTGAAAGACTTTGAAATAGCATATTTTTATATTTTGTGACCTTACTGAACCTCATGACGAGTTACTTCAAAAAACAATTGATGTATTTGTGTTTGACATGTGCCGATGAAATATCGCCATATTTAATATTCTATAACCTTCAATAACCTTGACGAAGGGTTACCCTGTTGGTCCTCTCTGCAGCTTTGACCTTGAGAACCCTTGAGTATTGGCGGGGTCGAGCTTGAACGGCACTGCCCTTGAATGATATTGAAAGACTTTGAAAATGTTTGGAGTGGTCCCTTATCACTGACTTTAATATTGTGTGACCTTCAACAACCTTGACGGCGAGTTACCCTATTTACCCTCTAGCATATACCGCTTCGACCTTGGGTACCCTTAAGTATTGGCGGGGTCGAGTTCGAACTGCCCTTGAATGACATTGAAAATGTTTGGAGCGGTCCCATATCGCTACTTTTATTATTGTGTGACCTTCAATAACCTTGACGATAATTTACCCTGTCCACCCTCTAGCATATTCCGTTTTGATCTTGAATACCCTTGAGTGTTGGCGGGGTCGAGATTGAACGGTATTGCCGTTAAATGACATTGAATGACTTTGAAATTGTTTGGAGCGTTCCCTTATCGCGCCACCTTTGATATTGTGTGACCTTCAATAATCTTGTTGACGACGAGGCGTATGCAACTTTGACCTTGGATACCCTTGAGTGTTGACGGGATCGGGATTGAACGGTTATACCCTTTAATGAAAATGAAATGAATTTGAAGACGTTTGAAAATGGTATTATCCTTGAATTACATTGAAATGACTTTGGAAACGTTCATAATAGCCCCGACAAAATATCGTCATTTTCAATATATTCAATATACCTTCAATGACCTCGATGACGAGCGACCCTGAATGTCCCTTATGTATCCTTTAGCTTGTGCAGCTTTGACGTTGAATACTCTTGATTATTGACGGAGTCGAACTTGAACGGCATTACCGTTGAATCACATTGAGATGACTTTGGAAGAGAAACAATTGATGTATTTGTGTTTGACATGTCCCGATAAAATGGTCAACTCATAAGAGGCTGTTTTATGAGAAAGAATTATTGAAAACTGCAAATCCTGACGTGTATCTGATGGAAAAGGTGTTGAGAAGAAAAAATAATAGACTATACATAAAGTGGTTGGGTCTTCCAAGTGAGCATGATTCATGGATTGATGAATCAGATGTGGTTTAATATTTGTATGAAAATAATTTTTATTATCCACGTAGTAAGTGATGATAAAGCGTTGTAAGAGTACACTAGTATTATGCTTGTATGTTTTCCAAAATATATGTTTTATTACCCACTCTGTGTTTGATTGTATTTGATTATATGATTCAAAATTCCTGTCAATTGGTAGCTTCTATATCAAAAAATGATACAAATATGATAATATACAATCAATGTATTCATCATAATTTCAGACAATGGTTATTAATTATCGAGGTGTCGCATCAGGAAGCATTTCTGGTCCAAGTTCTGTATACATTGGAATACGGTGACCTAGTATTTGACACCTTTCGATTTGCTTTTCGTGTATGAGGTACCAGCAATGATTGAAGTGAACTCTGCTATTGGGATGGAGTTGACCAACTTTCTCACATAAGTGCCAGTCTTTTCTGCAAACAGCACATATATAGTTTCAACAGTCCATAGTATATTTATCACACTGCAAGCAACGTTGTTGAAGTGGCAATGATTCCGTCATCTCTTCTATCGCACAGGTTCTACAAATCTTTCTACAAATACCCACAATAGAACACTCAATTTTCTCGGGACACTTGAAGGATATAACCAAGATGGCTGCTGCAGGAGCTGCAATGTTAGATGTTCTAGCACATGCTGATTCTAATAACAATTTAGGTGAAGTTGAAGAACAGCAGGTCGCTGAAGACGACGAAGTTGTCATCGAAGAGCTGAACGACTCTGAAGACGAGGGTATCGAATGCGATGTAAATACCAATCAACCTGGTGATTTGGCCGTCAGTGTGGAAATATTCAGAGTCCAGGCGCTGAATATGAATCACAGTGTGGATAATCATGGACTGGAGTTGTGTTGTGTAACTGAGAGCTTTGTTAGAATTGCCACCGTTACCGGACAAATCACAAAATTATGCCCCATGAACAATTGAACAATTGTGGGTGGTATGAGCAAGCGGATAAGCAGAAGACTCAACCATTCTCTGAATTAGTATGGACATGGTGTAAAGCATGTAGCACTCTGCTTACGCAGTATCGATATATCGAAACATGCATGATTTGCAATAACGCCCCTCCTTTGCACCACTTACCCTGGACCACTGGTCGAAAAACTATCAGCCCTGTTCAGGGCTACATTAAAGAAACAGACAGTGAATAGATATCTCCGACACATGAATGAGATGAATGCATGAAACATTTGTTTGGTGTTCTTTCACCTCTTGACTATAGTAGAATACACACACTTATGATGCATAAGGTGTTCGAAATATGTACAATTAGCTATAATATTGAAATTTGAGTGAAAAAAATCAATAAAAAAAAAGTGATAATAGTTGAATACATACTTATGATGCATAAGGTGCTCAAAATATGTATAATGAGCTGTAAAAATGAGATTTGAGGAAAAAAATCAATAAATGATATGTCAATGTCATTTCGCGCGCTTTTTTGGGTAAGTGGTGGGGGAAGGTTCCGAATCGGCGTAAATTCTCTACTCGCCAAAAAAAATTTCTTTCAAAAATCAACTATTTTATCAGAGAGTTGAATAAACTTAGTTTCATTACTAGAATCTGAAGAAATGAAAAAAAGTTATGTGATGACTGAAAAACTTTATTTATCTTTCTGTCATTTTTTTGGTTCCTAGCAATTATTTTACAACATTTTTCATACAATATTCATTTTTTCTATAGAGATATGTATTCTAAAACCTGAAAAACTCAACATTTTTCGAAAAAAGGAACGTTCATCCATAGATATAACGCGGCTTCGAATCTCACCCAAAGACAATAGAATAATCTCAATTTTGGCATTCAATATTTCTTTTTCTGTGAAAATGTCGATATCAAGAGCTACAGAAATCGAAATTTTCCATAAAATCTCTATGAAATGATGAGTTTTCAAAGATAAAAAAAATCGAAATTAAACAATATTTCCTTACCTAACCATTATTTTTGCTTGTATTTATTCGAATATTTTTATATGCTTCACTACCGTTATACACATATTATTTTTGATAGTGCGAATTATATTTCCATTTGAATTATTTTACTTTACAAATCAATAGATCGTCACAAGTTTCAGAAGTATTCGCTTGAAGTTACATATCAAGAACCATAGTCTTCCGCTTCACAGGCGGACGTGCTTACCTCTACAATATCGTGTAATCCAAAGCCTATCTTGACGTTCTTTGAAAGGCTAAAACATGAATTTCCAATAATTCGTTGAAGTTCAATATGGCATACTTGCTGTTATTCATTGTCGATCATTGAAAATGAGTGCTGCTCCACCAGAAATTACCACACAAGCGCTCGTAATAGGCCTAGTACCTATCCTTCTCGTTACCTGATATATTATTACGCACTCTTAACTGACAATAATCGACGATTACAAAATTTATTGGCATCATTCGTCAGAATATTTATATGAAAAATGACACACTTTAATACATTGTACATTGGTTTATCAAAAAAAAAAATTAACAGATGTTTCTTTTCAATCCGACTGAAGGTAGTTCTAGAACAAATCGAAGTAGTCGCATAGTTATTCAGCTCGCTCAAATCATGAGCTAAAATTGCAGTTCAAATTGGAAAATTTGACATATTTGTAATATCAGATAAAACTAGCGTCCTAAAATACAAAAATCAAAATTATCTATGAACCGATTACGGTGCTACTGGAAGAAATTTCACAAGAGTAGCTCAAATTTATTACATTCCCGACAATAATTCAGGATAAGAGAATGAAATAATCTATTGTGATTCTTAAGGCTCTAAGCTGAATAAGAAAGCTTTTTTTATGCTTATTCATAAAAGACCCTTCGAAGATGGATTAACTACTGAACATTGTTGGGGATGCGCGACTATTTCTGCTTTTATTCCACTATCATTCTAAAACGTTTCTGAACAGGCTATGAATCCAACTTCTCACAATCTGTCTTTGAAAGAGGTAATAGCGGAAGCTAAACAAGTCAAAGAAGAATTATATACCACCTGTTACTACACCATGTTAAACCCAGAATTTGTGTTTGTCAGACACTGTTCCACGCAGCGCGTGAATTTTTTTGTAGAATACGATTTGTTTAACCTTCAAGTACTCTTCATTTCGGGACTGTGAAAAATTGTTCACAAAAATTGAAATCAATGTCATAAGAGCTCTATTCGCACATCCTGCGGTCTCGGGATTTTATCTTGAATTATTATACACGAAAGCATTTGCTAAGCAAAATATTGAAAATCATGGAAATGCACGCATTTCGGTCGATTGAGTTTTGTGAATGAGGGATATATGTTGAGATTATTTCCAGAAAAAATGTAAACTCAGGAAACATCAAAATCGAAAACAGAAACAATTTAGTACTCGAGAAAGTATCTGAAAAGTAAGCCAAACGCCCGGTTTATTTTGATCATTTCAATCGGTTAAAAGGTCTTGTACATTAAATCGCTGTAAAACTCTGTAGAGGCAGTCTAACCTTCAACCGTTCTCATCGTTTTTTTTTGCATTGAGGAAAATAACCACACATAAAAACCTGTGAACCATGTCAAACAAACCCGGATTACACCACTGAATCAATCTGTTTGAAAGACATTAATTGTTAGTGGTGGATGGATTCTTTATTATAGCTCTTTTGGGTTTTCAACCTACCACAATCTGAAAAAAATATTAATCAATATTGAATCTATACAAGTGTAGAAGGGTAGATTTTCAATCTACCCCAAAAAGTTAATGCGATAATTCAAAGAAATGGTCCCTTATGAAAGGAACACGTTCAATTAGTCAGCAACTTTTCGTATATCTCAAATTTGCCTATCAAAAAATACAAGAACTATAATACTTATCGTTTCGGAAACCAAATCTGCTTCCGTTTTCAAAACCTGCACAGATATTCTCTTATGGTTGAAATTTTTTTTTTTTGGTTCGATTAGTTGCCGACTAATTGAACGTGTTCCTTTCACAAGTATCCATTTCTTTTAATTATCGCAGCAACTTTTTGGGGTAGATTGAAAATCTGCCCTTCTACTTGTATAGATTGAATATTTATTAATACTTTTTCAGATTGTCGTAGGTTAAAAAAACTCAAAAAGCTAGAAGAATTAATCAGTCTATTATTAAAATAATCAAGTACACATTTTTATCATTATTTCACGGTCATTTAATTGAAGTCCGATCCGCGTCCAAGTTAAAAACTGATTTTCATAGGCAGAAAATATCGATACTACAAAGGGAAAATCAACAATGCTAGATGGTAAATAGTGCAGCAGTATTGAAAAACTGTGAATACTTTCTGAAACGAAGGGAAGAGAAAAATAATTGTAACATTATATTGCCAATCGAAAATTTTTACTAATTAGATTGGAGCTGGTTGAAATTCAATATATATTCATCGGTCACTGTTTTCGAAGTGTTTCGAAAAGTCACTGAATGTAAATTCCATGTTCTAAATGGAGTACCACGCAGCGCGTGAAAAAATGTATTTCAGGACCTTAAATTTCACAAAATTTGCAATGAACATTGTATACGTGTGTATTATTTTCTGTATATGATTCAGAATACTTTTTGTGAATAACTTTTGTTGATGATGAAATGAAACCGGTGTAAACATAGAAAATTATATTTATAATAAATGAAGCATCTCAAGTACATAGCATAGCGATATCATACATGAAAACGTGTGGACCACATCAAACAAATGCCAATGGAAATTTTTTATCGATTAGTCTGGAATTCTCAGCATAAATGGAATGAGACACGAACACTTTCAAAATATAATGGAATAAGCTATGAATTTATTATTACATTTTTCACACAATTGTATACGATTTTGAAAATGTCATTCGTTTAATATGAATGAAAAATGTTTGAGATCCACGGATCAGACTATTCAGCGAACACCATGAGCTATGAATTGATTATTACATTTTTCACATAATTATATATAATATTACTCGATATCATACTAGGATATGGTATACCTTCGAAATATGAGGGGATAAGCTATAAAATGTGAATTATTACATTTTTTCACACAAGTATATGTAAAATTTGATCATTATAAGTAAACGTTTTGTGACAGAGGGGGACGAGTTGAAAAACTGTGCCTCATCTGTTACATCTGTTTATGCAATACAGCACTAACCGTGGACCGTTTGGTCAAAAAACAATCAGCCCTTTTCAGGACTACATTATCCAAACACAAAGTAGATATCTCACAGTGATATTCAGTAAGTTATGAGGGTTAAAATCTGTCAATGCCAGATTAGAATATGTCGATGATAGATTAAAATCTACCAATGCCAGCGACTGCGACAGCGGAATGAATAGCGACAACTTTCAATTCATGAAATGAATCATAGTCCGCGTGATATGAATGAAAAATGTTTGAGATCCACGGATCAGACTATTCAGCGAACACCATGAGCTATGAATTGATTATTTCATTTTTCACACAATTGTATTATGATTTTGAAAACTTCACTCGTTCACAATATACTCTCAATAATCTCAACATATATCCCTCATTCACAAAACTCAATCGACCGAAATGCGTGCATTTCCATGATTTTCAATATTTTGCTTAGCAAATGCTTTCGTGTATAATAATTCAAGATAAAATCCCGAGACCGCAGGATGTGCGAATAGAGCTCTTATGACATTGATTTCAATTTTTTTGAACAATTTTTCACAGTCCCAAAATGAAGAGTACTTGAAGGTTAAACAAATCGTATTCTACAAAAAAATTCACGCGCTGCGTGGAACAGTGTCTGACAAACACAAATTCTGGGTTTAACATGGTGTAGTAACAGGTGGTATATAATTCTTCTTTGACTTGTTTAGCTTCCGCTATTACCTCTTTCAAAGACAGATTGTGAGAAGTTGGATTCATAGCCTGTTCAGAAACGTTTTAGAATGATAGTGGAATAAAAGCAGAAATAGTCGCGCATCCCCAACAATGTTCAGTAGTTAATCCATCTTCGAAGGGTCTTTTATGAATAAGCATAAAAAAGCTTTCTTATTCAGCTTAGAGCCTTAAGAATCACAATAGATTATTTCATTCTCTTATCCTGAATTATTGTCGGGAATGTAATAAATTTGAGCTACTCTTGTGAAATTTCTTTCAGTAGCACCGTAATCGGTTCATAGATTTTTTTCGAGCTTGTTCTTAATCCACGCAGCGTTTGCAACCGGGGCAATTCCAACATTCTTTTACACCTTTTCAAACCAATTCTTATTGAGTGATGTAGTCCCACACCAAGTCGCTATCAATTCAGGTATGACTCTTATGTGGGTGGCTTCGTTGGACGTTTATTTTCGGAGAAATAATTTTGATTTTTGTATTTTAGGACGCTAGTTTTATCTGATATTACAAATATGTCAAATTTTCCAATTTGAACTGCAATTTTAGCTCATGATTTGAGCGAGCTGAATAACTATGCGACTACTTCGATTTGTTCTAGAACTACCTTCAGTCGGATTGAAAAGAAACATCTGTTAATTTTTTTTTTGATAAACCAATGTACAATGTATTAAAGTGTGTCATTTTTCATATAAATATTCTGACGAATGATGCCAACAAATTTTGTAATCGTCGATTATTGTCAGTTAAGAGTGCGTAATAATATATCAGGTAACGAGAAGGATAGGTACTAGGCCTATTACGAGCGCTTGTGTGGTAATTTCTGGTGGAGCAGCACTCATTTTCAATGATCGACAATGAATAACAGCAAGTATGCCATATTGAACTTCAACGAATTATTGGAAATTCATGTTTTAGCCTTTCAAAGAACGTCAAGATAGGCTTTGGATTACACGATATTGTAGAGGTAAGCACGTCCGCCTGTGAAGCGGAAGACTATGGTTCTTGATATGTAACTTCAAGCGAATACTTCTGAAACTTGTGACGATCTATTGATTTGTAAAGTAAAATAATTCAAATGGAAATATAATTCGCACTATCAAAAATAATATGTGTATAACGGTAGTGAAGCATATAAAAATATTCGAATAAATACAAGCAAAAATAATGGTTAGGTAAGGAAATATTGTTTAATTTCGATTTTTTTTATCTTTGAAAACTCATCATTTCATAGAGATTTTATGGAAAATTTCGATTTCTGTAGCTCTTGATATCGACATTTTCACAGAAAAAGAAATATTGAATGCCAAAATTGAGATTATTCTATTGTCTTTGGGTGAGATTCGAAGCCGCGTTATATCTATGGATGAACGTTCCTTTTTTCGAAAAATGTTGAGTTTTTCAGGTTTTAGAATACATATCTCTATAGAAAAAATGAATATTGTATGAAAAATGTTAAAGATAAATAAAGTTTTTTAGTCATCACATAACTTTTTTTTTCATTTCTTCAGATTCTAGTAATGAAACTAAGTTCATTCAACTTTCTGATAAAATAGTTGATTTTTGAAAGAAATTTTTTTTTGGCGAGTAGAGAATTTACGCCGATTCGGAACCTCCCCCCACCACTTACCCAAAAAAGCGCGCGAAATGACATTGACATATCATTTATTGATTTTTTTCCTCAAATCTCATTTTTACAGCTCATTATACATATTTTGAGCACCTTATGCATCATAAGTATGTATTCAACTATTATCACTTTTTTTTTATTGATTTTTTTCACTCAAATTTCAATATTATAGCTAATTGTACATATTTCGAACACCTTATGCATCATAAGTGTGTGTATTCTACTATAGTCAAGAGGTGAAAGAACACCAAACAAATGTTTCATGCATTCATCTCATTCATGTGTCGGAGATATCTATTCACTGTCTGTTTCTTTAATGTAGCCCTGAACAGGGCTGATAGTTTTTCGACCAGTGGTCCAGGGTAAGTGGTGCAAAGGAGGGGCGTTATTGCAAATCATGCATGTTTCGATATATCGATACTGCGTAAGCAGAGTGCTACATGCTTCACACCATGTCCATACTAATTCAGAGAATGGTTGAGTCTTCTGCTTATCCGCTTGCTCATACCACCCACAATTGTTCAATTGTTAATGGGGCATAATTTTGTGATTTGTCCGGTAACGGTGGCAATTCTAACAAAGCTCTCAGTTACACAACACAACTCCAGTCCATGATTATCCACACTGTGATTCATATTCAGCGCCTGGACTCTGAATATTTCCACACTGACGGCCAAATCACCAGGTTGATTGGTATTTACATCGCATTCGATACCCTCGTCTTCAGAGTCGTTCAGCTCTTCGATGACAACTTCGTCGTCTTCAGCGACCTGCTGTTCTTCAACTTCACCTAAATTGTTATTAGAATCAGCATGTGCTAGAACATCTAACATTGCAGCTCCTGCAGCAGCCATCTTGGTTATATCCTTCAAGTGTCCCGAGAAAATTGAGTGTTCTATTGTGGGTATTTGTAGAAAGATTTGTAGAACCTGTGCGATAGAAGAGATGACGGAATCATTGCCACTTCAACAACGTTGCTTGCAGTGTGATAAATATACTATGGACTGTTGAAACTATATATGTGCTGTTTGCAGAAAAGACTGGCACTTATGTGAGAAAGTTGGTCAACTCCATCCCAATAGCAGAGTTCACTTCAATCATTGCTGGTACCTCATACACGAAAAGCAAATCGAAAGGTGTCAAATACTAGGTCACCGTATTCCAATGTATACAGAACTTGGACCAGAAATGCTTCCTGATGCGACACCTCGATAATTAATAACCATTGTCTGAAATTATGATGAATACATTGATTGTATATTATCATATTTGTATCATTTTTTGATATAGAAGCTACCAATTGACAGGAATTTTGAATCATATAATCAAATACAATCAAACACAGAGTGGGTAATAAAACATATATTTTGGAAAACATACAAGCATAATACTAGTGTACTCTTACAACGCTTTATCATCTCTTACTACGTGGATAATAAAAATTATTTTCATACAAATATTAAACCACATCTGATTCATCAATCCATGAATCATGCTCACTTGGAAGACCCAACCACTTTATGTATAGTCTATTATTTTTTCTTCTCAACACCTTTTCCATCAGATACACGTCAGGATTTGCAGTTTTCAATAATTCTTTCTCATAAAACAGCCTCTTATGAGTTGACCATTTTATCGGGACATGTCAAACACAAATACATCAATTGTTTTTCTTCCAAAGTCATCTCAATGTGATTCAACGGTAATGCCGTTCAAGTTCGACTCCGTCAATAATCAAGAGTATTCAACGTCAAAGCTGCACAAGCTAAAGGATACATAAGGGACATTCAGGGTCGCTCGTCATCGAGGTCATTGAAGGTATATTGAATATATTGAAAATGACGATATTTTGTTGGGGCTATTATGAACGTTTCCAAAGTCATTTCAATGTAATTCAAGGATAATACCATTTTCAAACGTCTTCAAATTCATTTCATTTTCATTAAAGGGTATAACCGTTCAATCCCGATCCCGTCAACACTCAAGGGTATCCAAGGTCAAAGTTGCATACGCCTCGTCGTCAACAAGATTATTGAAGTTCACACAATATCAAAGGTGGCGCGATAAGGGAACGCTCCAAACAATTTCAAAGTCATTCAATGTCATTTAACGGCAATACCGTTCAATCTCGACCCCGCCAACACTCAAGGGTATTCAAGATCAAAACGGAATATGCTAGAGGGTGGACAGGGTAAATTATCGTCAAGGTTATTGAAGGTCACACAATAATAAAAGTAGCGATATGGGACCGCTCCAAACATTTTCAATGTCATTCAAGGGCAGTTCGAACTCGACCCCGCCAATACTTAAGGGTACCCAAGGTCGAAGCGGTATATGCTAGAGGGTAAATAGGGTAACTCGCCGTCAAGGTTGTTGAAGGTCACACAATATCAAAGTCAGTGATAAGGGACCACTCCAAACATTTTCAAAGTCTTTCAATATCATTCAAGGGCAGTGCCGTTCAAGCTCGACCGCGCCAATACTCAAGGGTTCTCAAGGTCAAAGCTGCAGAGAGGACCAACAGGGTAACCCTTCGTCAAGGTTATTGAAGGTTATAGAATATTAAATATGGCGATATTTCTTCGGCACATGTCAAACACAAATACATCAATTGGTTTTTGAAGTAACTCGTCATGAGGTTCAGTAAGGTCACAAAATATAAAAATATGCTATTTCAAAGTCTTTCAATGTCATTCGAGGGCAGTGCCGTTCAAGCTCGACCCCGACAATACTCAAGGCTACTCAAGGTCAAAGCTGCATACGCTAGAGGACCAACCATTCGTCAAGGTTATTGAAGGTTATACAATTTTGAGTATGGCGATATTTTATCGGGACATGACAAACACAAATACATCAATTGTTTTTTGAAGTAACTCGTCATGAGGTTTAGTAAGGTCACAAAATATAAAAATATGCGATTTCAAAGTCTTTCAATGTCATTCGAGGGCAGTGCCGTTCAAGCTCGACCCCGACAATACTCAAGGGTACTCAAGGTCAAAGCTGCATACGCTAGAGGAGCAACCATTCGTCAAGGTTATTGAAGGTTATACAAATTTGAGTATGGCGATATTTTATCGGGACATGACAAACACAAACACATCAATTGTTTTTCGTCCAAAGTCATCTCAATGTCATTCAACGGTAATGCCGTTCAAGATCAACACTCAAGAGTATTCAACGTCAAAGCTGCACAAGCTAAAGGGATCTTCAGGGTCGCTCGTCATCGAGGTCATTGAAGGTCACAATGTATTGAAAATGACGATATTTTGTCGGGGCTATTCTGAACGTTTCCAAAATCATTTCAATGCCATTCAAGGACAATACCGTTCAAGCTCGACCCCATCAACACTCAAGGATATTCAGAGTCGAAAGTGGCAGATTGTAGAGGGGGCACAAGGGACATTCAGAGTCATCAAGGTTATTGAAGGTCACAATAAAAGCGCGATATTTTGCCGAGACCATTCTAAACGTTTCCAAAGACATTCCAATGTCATTCGAGGACAATACCGTTCCAGCTCAATCCAGTCGTCAGGGTTACTCGTCTTCAAGGTTATTGGAGGTCGCAAAATATAAAAATTGGTGATATGTTGTTGGGACTACTTCAAACAATTTAAAAGTCATCTCATTACCATTCATAGGAAATGCCGGTCGAGATCGACCCCACCTACACTCAAGGGCACTCAAGGCCAAAAGTTTCACATGCCAGAGGATACACAGATGACATTCAGGATAACTCGTCATCAACGTTATTGAAGGTCACAATATATTGAAAATGATGATATTCTGTCGAGGCCATTCTGAATGTTTCCAATGTTATTTCGAGGACAATACCGTTCAAACTCAACCCCACCAACACTCAAGGGTATTCAAGGTCAAAGCACGATGGTACACGAAAGTCATTCAAAGTTACTCATCATCATGGTTTTTTGTAATTCACTAAATATTCACACGATGATGATAATGAAACTTTTCAATTTAATTTCAAGGGCAATGTCGAGCAAGTTGGAACCGCCAACAATCAAGGGTATTCAAGGTCAAAGTTCCTTACGTTAGTGGGTACATACACATACATCAAAGGTCATTCAGGTTAATTCATCATCAAGGCTATTCATGATTAGAAAACATGTCACATTCTGTCAGGACCACTTCAAACACTTTGAAAGTTAATGTCATTCAAGGACAATACCGTTCAAGATACACCCCGTCAAAACTCAAAAGTATTAAAGGTGAAAGTTGCACATGCTAAGCGAAGGTCATTCAAGGTGACTCGTCATCAAGGTTATCCAAGGTCAATGGGACAAATTATTCAAACGCCATAATTTTTGTCACGACCACTCCGATCGTTTTTTCAAAGTCAATGTCATTCAAGGACAATGCCATTTAAGATAAACCCCGCCAATACTCAAGAGCATTGCAGATATAATGATTCCACATGAAAATCCGCATTTCTTATATAATGGATAGCGAGCCGCCTCCCACCACTATCTATGCAGCGGATGCGCACACATCGCTAGTACCCCACCAGACTGTCTGACGTTGCAACCCCTCCACTCTCCAAATCAATGAGCTTACAGAGAGCAGTGCGGGCAATCATTCGTGGCTGGGACTTCGTGGAGTGCAGATGTGAGGTGGAGTGAAGATGTGAGGTGTAGTGGGGGCTCGTGTTGGTGAACTCTGGGTGGGTGGTGTTTGTCAGTTCAGGTATTCATTCGTGACTGTGACTTCGTGGAGTGCAGACTTGAGGTGTAGTGGGGGCTCGTGTTGTTGAACTTTGGGTGGGTGGTGTTTGTCAGTTCGGGTATTCATTCGTGGCTGTGACTTCGTGGAGTGCAGACGTGAGGTGTAGTGGGGGCTCGTGTTGGTGAACTTTGGGTGGGTGGTGTTTGTCAGTTCGGGTATTCATTCGTGGCTGGGACTTCGTGGAGTGCAGACGTGAGGTGTAGTGAGGGCTTGTGTTGGTGAACTTTGGGTGGCTGGGTGGTGTTTGTCAGTTCGGGTATTCATTCGTGGTTGGGACTTTGTGGAGTGCAGACGTGAGGGCTCGTGTTGGTGAACTTTGGGTGTGTGGTGTTTGTGCGCATATGTGTAGACATGTGTACTTCTATGCAATGTAGTACAGAGAACACATGCTTCATCCGTGTGTATGCAATTTATTCTTCATACATGAAGGATATCTTTACCGCGTATGCAAATTCTAATTTCCCCCCCTCCCCCCCACTGACTAGAGTACACATGAAGATGCATTACCATGCGCCTATCTCAAGGTCGAATGACGTCACACACAAAGAATCCCATGATTACATTTTCAGAAATGTTTCAAGGTCCTATGCACCAGTTGAGCCGTTCAAGGTCAACCCCCACCACTATGATGTCATTAATCATTAATGACGTCTTATGCACCAGTTAAGCCGTTCAAGGTCAACCCCCACCACTATGATGTCATTAATCATTAATGACGTCCTATGCACCAGTTGAGCCGTTCAAGGTCAACCCCCACCACTATGATGTCATTAATTAGTCATTAATGACGTCATTGTGGTGGGGGGAGGCTTAGAACCGGCTCAAATCTCCTACTGTGTAGATCATGAAGAAAGGAAAAACACCTTTTAGGAATGAATTTCAACACAGTGAACACATATAATAGGTGTTTTTTTATTGCACTATACTTCACAGAGATTGCTATATATATATTTATATATATATATATATATATATATATATATATATATATATATATATATATATATTTATATATATATATATATATATATATATATATATATATATATATATATATATATTACGTACTTTCTTCGAATTGATTTCAATTTGTTTTCATTTATTTCTTAATATATTTTTTTAATTTTTTTGTCCTATAATGAAATTTCAGATAGACCCTGGCTAGTGACTTACTTACTTTCAAGTTCTCTCAGTCTATTTTCCTTTCTTTTTATTTTCCAGCTCAGTCGATACGCCAAACATGTAGAACACTCAAATCAGGGAGGATTTAGGAAATATTCTTGATGTCAAAAATATTTTTTCAATGCAGATGTACTTTTATATGTATTGAAACAAATGAATTCGATCAAAAATATAACTTCAATCAGTATATCTTGAAATGTACTATTTTTGTCATGGATTTCCAATGATATGAGGCTTATTCTACTTACTTCCTGTGATAACTATCTTATTTGTCATAAATTTCAGTAGACACAATTTTGTCTTTCCGTGCTAGCTATTCACGGGACCGGATTCTTATCTACAATGCACAATTCAATGAATATTCATATTAAATTAGGATTTTGACAACCATTTCATTTTTAACTTGTCAAAAATTTTTGTTAAGCTATTGCCCGTCTAATTTCATTTTGTTTATTTATTTTTTGTATTAGTTGTTATGAAGAATTCCCTTTCTTTAAATTAATTCGAATCATTATTTAGAGCGAATAAATTGTGATTTTCCTCTCTCCCTGGCACCAATACCGAAAAAGAGACAATCTCTGCCCAAGTCTCAAGCCTAGAAGTTCGCTGTTTTTTCGAATTCATATAGACTTTTTACCATTTTGTGGGCACCCGCAAAAAACTGGCAAGTTACGTGCTACATCTGTGACCACCAATCAAGATTTGGATTACGCATGCAGGGATTCAGATTCAACTGTTGGAAATCCCAGGCGAATTATTCTCACTATTTTTTTCGAAACACAAGGTAATAAATTCCCTAGAATATACAATCCACTCTCATACCAACTAAACAATTTTCTTCATCAAGAAATCTTTGTTTTCAATGTTGAATTTTATTATTTTCGATGAAAAATCCACTCACTCAAGCAATGACCTGTATGAGATTGGATTGAAGACAGCTCCAAGATGTTAGAGACATTTCATTTTCTAAAAGAAATTATTTGCTGAAACCAAAGAAACTCGAACATGAAATGAGGAGAAAAAATAACACTGTCCATGTTCGCACCTTAAAAAAAAACATTCGGCCTCTATCTTGGACTTAAAGTCCATAATGAATTGCCAAATGACTTGAGAGTCATGAAACTGGTCAGATTATTCAAACACAAAATGAAAGACTGTTTGAAAAAAAAAATACCCAGGCTCGTATTGCATAGCATAATCAACCCTTGAAGATTCAAAACCCTGGCAGTCGTCTTCAGAATAGTAGAACTCGAAAATTCTTTCGCCGGGTCCTAAACGAGCGGTGTTTCACGGCCATTTTTTTACTATACTCAGCTGCGGCGTTGGGGGATTCATTTCGATTTCGTATATTTCGATATTACATCGTCGTTTCTTCCGTCCCAGAAATTGTGTATCTCACTTGGGGAAACTAATACACTTCAGCATTCGTTTTTTTTGTCTCCTTCCACTTCGCACACACAATCTCAAACTAAAATCTGATACTCATTTCCATCTCTAATCGATAACTATTCATATGAATGTAGTGAAAATATTATGAATCACCTCATGTGTCAATATCTGAGCAGGCAACATATTCCACATTTCGATAAATATATGTAGACTAGAAATCCAATGTTGTATGAACACAATATGAGAAGAAAAAATTTGAATATATTTCTCTGCGAATTGTTCTGGTGTAGAACCATCACCCATCGAATGAGATGTCTCAAGTAGTCTTCTGGAAATTACAATATTCATTCAAAATGTGTGGCGAATATATGATATACCGAAGATCATCGAACACGACGAAATTTCGATTTGATCTGCTAATGATGTGATACCCAGGTTTGAAAAACATTTATAATATTTTTATTTCTTCCTCCTCCTCCCGTTTTTGCCCCCTCTGAGGATGAAAAAATAATATTTTTTTCTCGAAATCCGGAGCTCCAAAAATATTGAAACAATTCACGTAAAATTTTTGAAGGCTCGAGGAACTGAAAATTTTTTTTTGAAGCCCGTACTATCATCCATACATACTATTTATTTCATTATGAGAAAGAATAAAAAGCATGAGGAATACTAAGATTTTCCCACTCGCAAGGGTGGAGAGGGGAAAGGAAAAAAACAACAGTGGCAAACGTCTTGATTCAGATCGGTTTTCTATGAGAATTGAAAAAAAAAACAGTTATTGGCTATATTCAATGTGTAAAAGCTTGAAGTGAAAATCTTTCAACTTGTATAATAGCTCAACTTTTCAGAATGAGTCAATTGAATATGAGCGTATCCTATGGATATTTGCAATTTAAATTTTGTTTTTGATCTTTGAGTTTTTCCTAAATTCAATGGCATTTAATGCCTTTTTGTCTAGTCCCGCTGATAATGAATATAACTTGAAATTGAAATCACATACATGAAGAAGTACCAACATATTTAGTATTATCTGATAAATCCAAATCACTACAGGGTGTGAAATTGTCATGAAACTACAATAGCGAAAAATATCATTGGTAATGTGCTGCTAGCTAATGAAATGAATGGTTCAGAAAAAACGGGCATTCTCGAGAGTCGATAGAACAGATAAAAGCAGAAGTAATATAGTCGAGATGAGATGAGCAAATCAAAAATTACTTCAAGAAATTCTCACCTTCAGATGTTATATCTTCAGTGAATAAAACTTGTTGAAGTCTGGTGAACATTGTCGATTATGTACTGAAAACATCTTCTTGATCCAGAACTTATTTTCGTTATGAACGAAATTCAATGAGATATAATTATTATAGTTTTCAATGATATATTATATAGTTATTACAGCAAAAATGATAATACAATCATTTAAATAGATGGGTTTTAGAGGGAAACTACCAGCTGGTGCTTGCCATTCCAGGGAATATGGAAATTGTTACGTTATTTCATCGGATAAACGAGAAGTAGTATATTGCATTTCATCAGAATTCACTTGAGGTCATTTCAGTTCATTATTGTAATTGGAAACTTGGGTATTTTTGTTGAGAAAATGAAATCTGAGGTTTTATTATTTGGCTTTCTTCTCCGAATCGAAAAATGAAAATTACAACTTTTATGAAAGAAGTGAAATCGAATTTCTTTTACAAGCACTCACTGTTGATAGGTACGTGTCTATCATTCAAAGACGTCTTATTCATTCACAAAAAAAGACAGTCCATCTAAAATAGTTACTCCTTTGCCCAAATGGCGCGACAGACACTGAACCGAACACTTTTTCTTGCTTCATTTGTATAGCGAGCATATGAAAATGAAACCAAATAGATCGCATACGCAGCAAATATCTACACAATTTTCTGGCGCTCTTTCCTTCCGAATCAAGCAATAGAAATTACAACTTCTAAGAAAGAAATTAAATCGAAAAACGAAATTTACAAACACTTTCTGTTGATACGTACGTATATATCATTCGAAGACGTTTGATTCATTAACAACTGGGAGAAAGAGACCATTTGAAACAGCTACTCCTCTGCCTATAGGGCCAACGTGCACTAAGCTACATAGGAATCACTAATTTTTGCTCAATTTTTATGCCAACCACACGGAAAGTGAATCACTTAGATAACAAACATAGAAAATTTCTATACAATAATGCAAAAATAGAGAGCTATTTGTAAAAAAACTTTCACTCACCAGGATCAATATTCCATTCAAGCGTAGAAAAGATCTTGTCGCTTAGAGAGAATTATTTGTTGAAAGATATACACGTATCTATTAACAGTGTTTGTAGATTTTTTTTATCGATTTTACTTCTATCATGGAAGTTGTGATTCCTAGATTTGATTCGGAAAAGAAGAAAATCAAAAAACGATTCCTCAAACTTTAATATCGTGTTTTAAGTTCAATTTATGGCCCACACGAGCCATAGAACCAAAAAAATGTCTGCATGTTAACGTTATCTAGAAAAAAATCAATTGAAATTATTGATTTTTTTGGCAAATATTTATATTTCGATGAACTAGTATGACATGAAAGTTGGTATGCACTAGGGGTATAAACAGACTTCTATGACCACGGCAACTTACAAAACCTTGTGCCAGAGGCCCTCGGATTTGTATAATAGTTGCCTTCAGCGCACTATTCTTGACTTTTACTGTCAGTATCGGAGATATAAGTTCGAGGAATCATTATTTTTGATTATCACAGGATATTTCGGACAACCAAAAGCTGAAGGAAATTGTATATATGCACTAGGGGTATGAACAGACTTCTATGACCTCTGGCAACTTACAAAACCTCGTGCCAGAGGCCCTCGGATTTGTATGATAGTTGCCTTCAGAGCACTATTCTTGACTTTTACAGTCAGTATCAGATATATAAGTTCGAGGAATCATTATTTTTGATTATCACAGGATATTTCGGACAACCAAAAGCTGAAGGAAATTGTTGATTTGACACTGTTTTTTTCCATATACTTCCTAAAAGGAAATAGTGAATTTTATTCACAATCCTTCAAAAAAGTGCTCTATCACTACTATGGTTCGGGTTTGAAGGCCGTTGTTTTTTTGGACTTTCTTCTTGACGTTTCGCTGGCGCGAGTGGCTAGCTTCTTCAGAGGCTCATACAACTTGGGTTAGACTCCGATGCCTAGATATTACGACTTCGTAAAGTGTATTTATATGGATTCATTCAACTATGAAGCTGATGAATTTAATTATCTCATTACATCGAATGTGTATTTAAGTATTGATTTTATTGACAAGATAAATGAATTGAAATATATTATTTTCAGAAGTAGACTTTGTATAAAATTCAACCAATCAATCAAAAAGAAGGTAATTGGTCTATCATTTTTGCACTCGACGCGCGTTTCGCTAACAAGGTAAGCATCTTCAGGAAAAGATACTGACCTTCAGTATCAATTTTCTTCTCCTGAAAATGCTAACGCGCGTCGAGTGCAAAAATATCAGTTTGGTGTTAGAGTGATTGATCTCTAGGAGTTTTCGTTTTAGGGATATCATAACATATTATTCCCATGAAAATAGCGAATGAATTGAACACCTATGCTTCGGTCACAGTTTCAATTCCATTCATACATGCACTTAATTAAAGCAATTTGGTGAATTTTTATTTAATATTCCACATTTTCGATGTATGAATATCACCGATGAAAGTTCAACTCCTCTCTTTCATAACACTTTGACAAATCGTCGTATTTGAAAACGTCGTGTTTATCCCTCGTTATGGTCATAGTAGCCACGTTATACAAGTTGGAGGTACGCTAAGTGACCGAGATTATTGAATATTGATTACTCACTTGTGAAGAAGGTCGATTATAAGAATGAGAATAGGAATGGACTGTGTACAATAACGTCCAGAGAAAGGTTCGAGATGATGTTCAGAGTTGATTTTTATATGGGTATGTCTACGTGGATCTACTGCAGGCTTGGGTCAACTACTTCAACTTTTTCAATTGAAAATATAACATGTGTAATACATCGTTTGGGAGGTCTGTTCAACTAGGACATTTTTGGGTTGAACCCTTATGAAAAGTGGATATCTCAATTTCTTAAATCCCTTTCTTGAGAGTAAATGTATCAAAGATCATTTCAAACTCAAAAATCACCTACACAATTTTCGCGATTCTACCTGATGAGAGCATTTGTTCAGTGTACTTTATAATGGTATAAATCCTTCTTGAAAAATTCTCAAGGTAGATTGCATTCGGGGTAGATGAACCTACATCTTCCAAAGCTTCGAAATATAAACTCCTTTTCGGTGTTCTAGTAAATGGTTCTAGAAATCTTGATATATCCGATTGATACTGAAATATTTGGGGTTATATTCGACAATGACCTAACATGAAATGAATGTTTTTGATGAGCCCTTTTGACAAGATGTATCATACATGGTAAATTGAAATTTTTTGGATGCCCTGTATATAACTTGTACGCTGCCCAAATGTACAGAGATTATTGTCGTTGTCATCGTTACTAGAAATTTTTCAGCATTTCTTCTGTTAGTTTTAGTAGTTTTAGATTATAAAAATGCATAGATGCTTAGATGAAAAATAAAATTCGATGATATTTTTTTCATATTTTTCAAATAAGAGAAAATACATTTTATCAGAAGAGTACTATTCGTTGGTAAATTTTTCACCAGAATAGTTTAGTTTTGAATACTTTGTTACTTATGCGTAATTACCACTCTGCCAGCCATTATACCGACTTAAAAGTCGAGTATCAGTTTACAAAATGAAACTCCCTTAAGATTAATTGATTATTTTCAAGTTAGTTCAGTTCGATGTAAAAACATTTAAAGAAAAAAACGTCGTCTAATAAGTTTTAATTTATGGATTTATAGTTGCCTTGAAGAACTCTTCAAGAGTATAGAAGTAAAACTTATTGGTATCAATACAGTTTCATAATTTAGTTTTGAAAGCCTTCTGAGGATGGGCCCTTTTTGGCTAAAAGCTGCTTTATGATGCTCCCAGGGCTGTCTTGAAGATCATTTGATTTTATTCGAAATTTTATTGTGTAGTTTTAAAGTGATCTTGAAGATCTGAATGAGACCGTTATTGTTACTTGGGAGGATTTTCGGAGCTTTCCCATATGTAGTTGAAACAGCGAATGCGCCGCCGAAAAATCACTAAAGCGCTACACCATTCAATTACAATAGTTGCCCCTTGCCCGCAAGAGGCTCTGCCTCCTGGCCGCACTCTTAAGAGTGTTTGACAATGAAAAATATCGAATAATAGAGAAAATAGGTCAACATCTGCACCTTTTGTTTCAATATACAGTGATGTGATTTTTGCGTTCGAGTCACGTCCGAAAATATCACACACGTTTGTTCAGATCGACTCTCCATGGTCGTTATGTGAGATAATTCTATAATGTTGTTGCTAACCCAATCATACGATTTCCATTCTGAATATTCTTGAGAATGTGTTTTTCAATGGATAATCCTTTTCGTGATGGAAATGAAACATATTTTTAGGAATGCCATAGAAAATTCGTTCATCAAATTGAAATTAGGTTCCTTCCACGAATTCTTATTGAATTTTTTTGTCCGATGGGAAAATCTGGTAGTTACTGTTAATGTTCATTCAAGACGGAAGCAATAGTACTTGATATTTTTTCACTGAAATACATTATTTTCATACAAATTATTCAAATATTTGACATGGATATTCGATTATAATGAACAATTATTTATCGTTCATTCGTAAGATGGCATTTATTTTTATTGTTACGTTCTAGATTTATTTCCCGATGGTAAGGCTTACGTGAACAAGGGGTAGTGACCAGCTAATATCGACAGTGAACAGTCAGTTTCATTTATCGATAATTTTGACAATGACTAAGTTAGGAGAAGGATCTTCACATGCAAAAGGTAAATAATTTATAGAATGCTTCCATCCTTTCCACTTCCCACTTTCGAGGAAAGTTGTATTTTTTAGCAGTTCAAGCTGCTAACACTCTTCGAAAATATATATATTAGTTACTAAAAAGAACGACTCGACATTTTATATGAGAAACTATTGATTGATTTTGTATTGTACGGTTGTTGATTCATCATTTGATTTTTTCTGTCTTTTAGCCTGTTTCGACGATGCAAGTTCGTCGCTGCAACTCCAGAAAATTGCATGTGTTCATGCAAGTTTTTCCAGTTGCATGAATCTTTTTTGGTGCGATAAGTTGCAGCGACTTAGTTATTTCTATGGTGAATTTGTTGCCGCAAACCACAAATATGTGGTGGTATCATTATGAAGAATGTTGATTTTGAACATTTCAATTATTTTTCGAGACTTGAGGAATCAAGTTGAGTGATGAGGTGATTTAATCACAATATCAATTATTAGAAATGAATAAAATTATATATCAGTTGTGATAATGTAGACGTTCATCTTGGTAACATTCAGTGCTATCTTTTAATATTGGCAATGAAAACTGACAGCTACATATCTCATATCTCGCAGCGACAAGTCGCCGCGAGAAGTTGCAGCGACAAAATTGCACCGTCGAAACGGGGTGTTTAGTATTAGTCAAAAGCTTTACGCAAAATACCCAGGAAACGATATTCGGCAGAATAACATGGACAGAACAAATGGCAGTAGTAAATGTAAATAATGATATTGCGTTTGGTTTTCATTTCGACTGGAGTCCTTCAGTTATCAGACATGTTACTACTCCCTATGCTATTTTTCAGTAGCTTTATGATTATTCGCTGTGCTGTCAACCATGAAGCGAATCCCAATGGACCTAAAAAATCTTGGTCATGAGCCGGGAACACAGCCACTTCGTTATTTCGAAAATGAGAAGACTAAGTATCAGAAATGTGAGTTTCAAGAACAACTCACACGAATTATTCCGCCCGTGAGAATGGTGGAAATATTTGACAAAAATGGACAAATGATATTTTTGGATTGTGTCATTTCTAGACCTCTAAACACTCATATCCCGTTTGGATTTTTCAGGGGTTAAGTTTTTCTTATTTTACCTAACCAAAATTTTGTAGTGTAAATTCGCTCAGTTATAATTCCAGTATTTTTTTCGATAACGAATTATCAGCCATTCGAATAAAAAATGTTATTGTTTATCTGTTACAGCAAGCTCCCTTGTTTTGTATTTTTTCCCTTTTTTAGCAAAAAAAAGTGTCAAAAAACAATCCAAAGAAGTAAATTAATATAAATTTCAATCGTCATATACAAGTCTAGCCGACTTTTTTGTGAACGAATGAGTAACGAGTACAACTCTCTGTGAGATTATTCAGATAAAAATTATGATAATTTTCAGGAGATAATATACTTCATCTCGTTGAATTGTTCATCTTTTCGATAGGAAAATTGTTATTATATATATATATATATATATATATATATATATATATATATATATATATATATATATATATATATAATATATATATATAGGAGATGGGTAGTCTTTGCTGACTAGTTAAGAACAAAACTAGGAAAATAGTTGGGTACTCCCTGCATGCTGCTTACCCAACTATTTTCCTATTTTTATATATATATATATATATATATATATATATATATATAGTCACGAGTACTCTCTGTGAGATTATTCGATTATTCAGATAAAGATTATAATAATTTTCAGAAGGCAATTTACGTCATCTTGTGACATGCTTCAGAGTACTACATCGAGACAAGATACAAAGAATAATCTTCAAAGTGGTTCATTCACTACTGATTACATACAACGTTGGATTTTTGGTATACTTATATTACTGGACTCCTGAACATAAGGATATATTGAAACAACTACCTTTACAAATATCAACATACCATGTGAGTAGATTGTCGTCTGAAATGTAACTAGACGGATTTCAGGTGGAAAAAACAGTCAGTTATTATTTGATATAGAAATATGTTTGACACTATTTGGCCCGCCATTTTTCACACGCATGTTTTCAAATGTCCGCTTTTCTCTTAGGCCATCCTTCACACCTCTTTATTCTACATTCGATGAACCCAACAACTCAGGCTGTATTCTCATATATCCGATGTCTGAACGTCTGATAGTGGACAATTTTTCTGGTTGGTACAAATAATAGCTTTTGTGCCAATCGAAATAAAACACTTTGGTCCCTCAGCAAATGTCAGTAGTGAATATTATTAATGATATTTCATTTGGTATCTAATTCGACCGGAGACGTTCAGTTCTTGTGACTAACTTCTTATGCAAATTCTAAGTAGCATCATCGTTATTCGCAGTGCTGTCAACCATGAAATGTGTTCCATTGGACCTAAAACTTCTTGGTCATGAGTGAATTGTATAAATATAATCATCTTCACTATTTTCAATAGTGAGTTGACGAAGAATGAATAAAAAAAAACGGAATCAGAAAATAGATGGCGGAGTTCAGTTGTGATGCATTGGAAATGAAATTCATGTTAGAAAACCAAGGAGTATATAGCATCACATGCGGGGACTGTGATAAATACATTGGCCAGACGAATGGGAGAATGCCAGCTAGAGTGCAGGAACACAAAAATAGCATATGGACAAAACAAACATCTTTCGCCCTCTTTCAACACCACCACCAGACGGGTCACAAAATAAATTTCGAGGCAGCAAAGCAAATAGCGCAGGTGAACCATTTCAGAACACGCCAAATTAGGGAAGCCATCGAGATAGAAAAAAATGGAAAAATAAACAAAAGAGACCACTCTCAAAATATTCCAAATGTCTGGAGGGCCCTCATCAACAAGAAGAAAAACAGTTCAGGAAATGGTCCTTCGGTGGATGCCGGTCACCACAAACCAGACCGACCGTTATTACCAGAACAGTCATTAGCCAAAGGTCCGACAACCATAATCAATCCGACGGCTGAGGGAGCGGATCATATCGGCTACAATTTACGACCGAGAAATCATTTAAAAACTGGCAGAAGTTTTTCAAACAACAGTTGCTAGCACCAAGTAGGAGCAGTAACATTCTTGGAAATGCCAACTGAGATGTTGGCGAAATACATACATATATATATATAAATATAAGTTCCAGCCAGCACATTTCTGACCGCGGAAGCCTAGCCGAACATATATATATATATATATATATATATATATATATATATACCAAGAAATCGGTGACATCTACAGAATAGGGAATAAAGCTGATAACTTTGTGAGACCAATTGTAGTGAAGCTATTGAGATTTGCTGTCAAAACAGAAATTCTGACTGAATACAGGAAAAATTATGAAAATTTGAAGGCCGAGGGAATATTTTTCAACACCGAGTATACAACAGAAGAGTATGGTAGGAGGAAATTATTACACAAAAATCTCCAACTAGCCCGAAAACACTCGCTGAAAGCCATTATAAAGAAAAACGTCCTTTATATTGGAGATAGGGGATAAACTTTTGAAGAATTGATTGAAGAACCAGTCGTTGAATATCTGATAGTGAGCTCATCGGAAAATCTTCGTGAACCGGAAAAAGAGGAGCTGTTTGAAAAACGTAAACTAGATCTGACACCTTCAGAACCATTAGGGCCGAAAACTGAAAGTAAATCCTCCAATATATCATTAACAAAATAATAATTGTCTATATAGTGTTTCTCAGTATTTCGTTCTCATAGCTTTTAGATTATTGGGTAAATTGTAAATGTGCAAGGTATAAATAAATAGTTTATGATACAGTAATGTACATGATATATATGCGTATGTTCGTTTGAATTTGAGGCAGGTCAAAGTAGATAAAATAAGTCTACACAATAAAATGTACCAATTCATAAGAGATTTCGAGGCGGAAACCATTGATACAACTGAAGTCGATTCTATACAGGTATTGAACGATATGTTCAATACAGAAAAACTCAAAAAATCTCTCTCAGTATGTCACATTAATATACGTAGTATTCACAAAAATTTCAATCAACTGGAAGTATACATATCCCAAATACAAACTCCATTCAGTTGTATTATACTGACTGAAACTTGGGAAATTGAAAATGAATTATTATATACACTAGATAATTATGAAATGATACACAATGAGGAACGGTTAAATCAAAATGATGGTACCATGGTATATATAAAGAAAAATATTCCATTTACCCACAAAATGATTAAAATAGGTGTTGTCAATGGTATACAAATTGAAATGGAAATTGATAAAGAATATTTCAATATATTAGCTATCTATAGACCCCCCTTCACTAATGAATTCCAATTTTTAGATAACCTTGAAACTTTTTTGAGCTCTGAATATCATCGTAGTTGCGATCATGCTTTCATCATAGGTGATATGAATCTTAACATTCTCCACAATTGTCCAGAAAGTGACCACTATCTAAACTTACTGTCTGCAAATGCTTTTATTTCCCTCATAAACAAAATGACAAGAGTCACAAATACAACTTCATCTTGCCTAGACCACATTTTCTATAGAAATAAAAACAATTGCAAATATGATTCACATCCTGCCTTACTGAAAGTAGCAATCACTGATCATCATCCAGTACTAGTTGCACTCAATGGTATCGAAAAGGAAAATCCTACGCCTCAAAATATCTTCAAGAAATTGAACGAACAAAAATTAATACACTTATTAGAGATTCAATGTTGGGACAAAATATATGCAAATAAAGATTCGAATAATGCTTTCATCATTTTCCATAACATATTTGAGGGTTTGATTGAAGCCGCGACAACAACATCCATGTGGAAAATGAGAAGAAAAAAAAACCGTGGATAACACAGGGACTAGTGAATTCAATAAAAAAACGAGACAAACTATTCCAAATCCATATAAAAAATCCGGTAGATAATGAAAAGAAAACAGAATATTTGAATTATAGAAACTATCTGAATAAATTATTGAAAAAGTCTAAACGAGACTACTTTAAATTAGAAATCGAGAAATCTGAAAAAACACCAAAAAAATGTGGGGAGTCATAAATGAATACACAAGCAATTACAGAAAACAACACGAAAATATCACGAAAATAATCCTGGAAGACAATACCGAAATCACTGATCCACTAGAAATATCAAATCAAATAAATTATTATTTCTCGCATGTAGGCCAAAATTTAGCTGAGAAAATTACAAATCCCATAGGCGAACATAAGTTTGAATACTCAGATAAATCTTTGTTCTTGAAACCCACTGACGAAGGGGAAGTGAGAAGTATAGGTTTGAATTTAAAAGATGGCAAAGCATCTGGACCAGACAACATTAAAAATGAAATCATTAAATTGTCTCTCGAATATATAGTTGAACCACTGTGTTATATTTTCAATCTCTGTATGGAAACTGGTACAGTACCAGATCATTTCAAAACGGCTACTATCAAGCCAATGTATAAAGGAGGGGAAAAACAAGTATATCGAATTATCGACCGATATCTCTGACTTCATCCTTTGCAAAGCTGTTCGAAAAAATCATTAAAAAGAGATTGGTGGAATATTTAGATAAAAGCAATATTATTTCAGAAACACAATATGGTTTTCGTGAAAGAAAAAGCACACAAGGCGCTATTGTGGCCCGAAGATGCATGCGTGAAGCCTTTTTTATACCGAAGATCGTGGAACAAAATGAATTTGCAGCGGAATGTTTCGACACCACCCATAACATCGATAACTCGTTAAGGAATATCTTGAAAAAGGATACATTCAACTTGTTTCATATCAATACACAGGGACTAGCTAATAAGGTAGACAAAATAAATTTATTTTTATCAGATTTTCTTTTCAATATATTTTGTGTTTCTGAGCATTGGCTGTCAGAGTCCGAACTGAAAACTATCAACATCAATAACTTTTCACTCGCAAGTGCATTTTGCAGAAAGTTCCATGTAAGGGGTGGAGTATGTATTTTCATCAGAAATGGCATCAAATATAAAAAAGTTTCGGTAAAAAAACATTGTGAAGAGCTGAATGCGGAATTTTGTGCAATTAAATTCCCAGACCTCAAAATCATTGTTATTGTGACTTATAGGTCCCCTCGATCTAGCGACTTTCAAAAATATTTAAATTATTTAGAACACCTTCTGACAGATCTAGCTCGAACTAGATTCAAAATTATACTTGTTGGAGATTTCAATATCAACTTCAAGATTCAATCTGAAAACCTATCAGAAATATTAAATTTATGCAGCTCTTTTGCCATGACTTCTACCATTTGCGATTACACAAGAGTAACCCTACAAACAGCTACGTGCATTGATAATATACTCACAGATATAGATGAACATGATCGGCTTGTGGGTGTTTATGAGCCATGCATAGCAGATCATAGAGGTCAATATTTGATACTGAAGGAGAATTTAAGCAATATCACGAAGGTAACTAGGAGAGTTGTAACTGAAAAATCTTCAATCGAAAGCAATACACGGACATTAAATTTCGAATGTCATGAAGATATTGATACCATGGCCGATTTGTTAATAAATACATATATAAATGCAGTTGAAAATTGTTTTCCTTCAAAAATATACTGTTCCAATAATCGCCCACCAGTAAAATGGTTCAATCAAGAACTTAAAAAAAGCGGAATATTTTATCGTCTCTGAAAATTATATGTGATGTCGAAAAAGATCCTGTCAAATGGTCTCTTTTCAAAAATTTGAAAAAAGATTACAATAAATATATTGTGTATTCACAAAACAAGCCTTCGATTCCTATTTGCAGAACTCGAAAAATATGAACAGAGCTTGCTGGAGAGTAGTTAACTTCGAATGTAACAAAAAATGTTCTCCGAATGTATCTGATCTATTGTCGGCGAACGACTATAACAATTTCTTCGGAACAGTAGCCGAAAAAATCATAAAAAATATATCATCAGTTGCTAATAACAGCTCAGACTACTTGAATTCAATACCTGTTAAGAATTGTATTTTCTTTTTGAACAAGACGTCATCTCATGAAGTGAGTCAAGTAATTCACAGACTGAAAAAGTCATCAACAACGGATGTTTATGGCTTGAATGATACATTTTTGGAAGAAACTGTGGATAGTTTAGTGCAACCACTGACGGTTTTGATTAATTCCTGTTTTGTTCAAGGCATATTCCCAAATGCATTCAAAATCTCTAAAATTTTACCTCTACACAAAAAAGGCGGTTATGATGAAATTGACAACTATAGACCGATATCAATTATTGTGATTTTTTCAAAAATTGTCGAAATCTTACTGAAAGTCAGATTAATGGATTATTTTGAGAAATTTGAAATACTCCACTCTGCCCAATTTGGTTTCCGAAATAGTAAATCAACCACAAAAGCTCTCCTGGAGATCTTGGAAGGCATAGTCGACGGTCTTGAGGAGCATGGTCATTCACTACTGACCATGTGTGATCTCTCCAAGGCTTTTGATTGTGTTTCCCATGAACTCTTACTTCTAAAACTTTGCCACTATGGTGTTAGAGGCACGCCGTTGAAATTGCTCGAATCATATCTAGAGGGGAGGCAGCAGTTTGTACATTTGACTGACAATTCAAAATCAGACATGAAAACCGTGAAGCATGGGGTACCGCAGGGTTCTGTTCTGGGACCGTTACTATTTATCATTTATATTAATGACCTATGTTTTCATATGATGAGGAATTGTCATGTTGTTCTATTTGCTGATGATACAACCCTTATCAGCTCTGATAACAGCATTTCACGTCTCCTTCATAATGCGGAGCACTTGATCAGGGAAGCAGAAGCTTGGTTCTCTGCTAATTACCTTCAACTAAACAAAACTAAAACCCAAAATCTTATAATTTCTAGTAATAATCAGATGACGACAGGTAAACATTGTAAATTACTCGGTCTTCATATAGACGATTGCCTGAATTGGAAGAACCATATCGATCAACTCAGCAATAGACTTTCTAGTGTTTTATTTTTGCTTAGAAAACTCAGACGCTGCCTGAACTCAGGAGTGCTGAAAAGCATCTATTTTGGACTTTTTCATTCCTTGATCAGCTATGGTACGGTTTTTTGGGGTAACAAGCTCTATCAAAATATTCAGGCTCCAAAAACGAGCAATCAGAATAATTGCAGGGGTAGGATATAGGGACCACTGCCAGCCTTTGTTCAAAGCACTCAGGATTTTGCCTCTTCCTTGTATCTACATGCTTCAGAGCTTGACTGAACTGCATTCGAGGAAACAAATCATACCTAAAGTTTCTAGCTTTCATTGTTATAATACTCGACTTGCCACTGCAGACGATTTTTTACTGCCACGATATAGGTTGATTAAATCAGAAAAAAATTCATTGAATATTAAACTTCACAATAGGCTGCCCTATAAACTCAGATCTATGAACGAAAAATGTTTTGAAATCAATGTGAAAAATTTTCTTCTTGAGCATTGTTTTTATTCTATAGATCAATACATGCAAATGTGAAAGTTGAACTTGAAGTTCTTTTTTTTTGTAATTATATTTCATATTCAAATTTTATGTTATTTTATATTATATTGACTTTTATGTGACTTTATATAATTTTACTGCTTTTATATTTCATCGTTACTATATGTATTTTATATTTATATATGTGTATGTATATTTGTTTATGTGTACATATTTTTCATAACAATGTTGGTATGATTTTCATACAAAATGTTTTGACTTGCTATAAACCATATCATGTATGTGTGACATGGCCAAATAAATCTATCTATCTATCTATCATCGCAAAGCTTACTTCCTCGATATACAATGCTCTTGATACCAAGAAATGCTGTCTGGGTGTTTTCGTTGACTTAGCAAAGGCCTTCGACACGGTCAGTCATAGGCTTTTGCTGGAAAAATTAGAACATCTTGGTATCAGAGGAGTGGTGTTAGATTTGTTCAGAAACTTCTTAACAGGTAGGAAACAACAAGTTCTGGTAGGTGGAATTTTGAGTTCGGAGGAATCGGTTTCATGTGGCGTTTCTCAAGGTACGGTTTTAGGACCGGTTTTATCCATTATTTATTTGAATTCCCTATTGAGGCTGACGTCGTCCGGACTGATCATTTCATTTGCTGATGATACTGTGATTTTGTATGTGGCAGATTCGTGGGATGAAGTCAAAGAATTAGCAGAACGAGATCTGCAGAATATAACTACGTGGTTCAAATGTAATTTATTGACAGTGAATGTAGAGAAAACACATATATTGCCATTTGCATCTAACGAATCAAGTTTGCCCAGATACAAGAAAATACGTTTGGACAACCACGATGCGAAACTGACAAAATCAGTAAAGTATCTGGGGATCTTCATAGATTACTTCTTGAAATGGGATATTCATATCGAAAATCTGAAAAAGAAATCAATCTTTTATAAATTCTATATATGTCGTCAAATACTAAATATCACTAAGCTCAAGACCATATATTTTGCTCTGGTCGAATCTCTGTTAGGTTATGGCATTATTGGGTGGGGCGGCGTTAGAAGGACTCACCTCCAACAGTTGGAGGTAGTCCAAAAAACAGTTCTTAAAATAATGTCATCCAGAAAAAGGACTTTTTCAAGCGATCAGTTATTCAAAGATCTGGCTATTATGGACATCCGACAATTATATGTCAAACATTGTGTGAATTTCGTTTTGAATGACCCAATATATTTCAAAAAGATATGTCATTCTTATAGAACGAGGGCAGTAATTGCTGATAATCTCAATATTCCAAAAGCCCACAAATCGGTTGGACAGAGAACCTTTTCGTATATAGCACCCAAGATATATAATGTATTGCCAGAAAACATTAGAATTATAAATAATAAAATCAGATTCAAGAAAGATGTGAAAAAGTGGATTCTCGGAACGGATAGAAACTTTTTTCATATGATGATCGACCCTTTATGAGGAAAAAAGCGGTGGAAGGAGAATAAAATTAGGGAAAAGGAAAGAGGAGGAAAGAAGAAAAAAAAAATTGATATAAAAAACATATACCTTGCACATCGTTTGCCTTGCATCAGCTGAACAAAATGCCAGGTTACTGTTTCTTTGTTTTGGGTAAGATTTATAACTCCTGTGATTTTCAATTTGTATGCTTTCGTTTTTTTATATTATTTTTTTGATTAGTTGAATACCTCAGCGGCATTCATACATTTATTGTCTCTGCTCTTAATTAGTTGTCATGGACAGGTTCACTTTGAACCTAAATGACTGCTCTGATTGTTTGCGATACTGTAAATTATGAAAAGCTGGTTGTATTTTGGAACTGCAAATAAATAATTATTATTATTATTATTATACTTGTTCGATTGTGTAGCTTTTTCATATAATTCATTTTTCACCGAGAAGACCTTGATGGTCTTATTTTGCTTTTGCAATGCCTTTTGTTTATTAATTTGATGAAATCAATGATTGATTTCACAGTTCTAAAATTGTTTCCATGCATTTTTTTTGTTTCTTATATTTTCTGATTTATTTTTTGTTCCGTTTCCATTATTATTTTTTCTGCTAATATACTGCTTGAAATTATCAGAGAAATTTCATTTTCCAACAAGCCGCCTTATTTCAGAGTGCAGAAAGAAGAAAAAAACTCCCTAAGTTTCTCACCAAAGGCCCTTTCCTAGTGCAAAGGGCCAACCAAATTCATGCTCCTTTCGAAAATTGCCTTAACATCCAAAATTTGATGTGGAGAAATACTAAATGTTTTCTCTGGTGACAGCAGTTGCCATTAGAGAAAATAATAACCTTTTGCCACTATTACAACTAGTGACGTGTGGAGGGATATTGTTATCTATTTGGATTCGTTTTTGTGGACACGAGGTTTATGTGAAGCTAAGGAAAATATAAGGAAGTTCATACAGAATAACAATTACTCTCGCAGCCGTTACATCTGGTGATCTAGCGTTGGGATTATTTTTGCTAAAGTGTGAACTAGTTGAGAAGTATTTATAAGCAAATGATAATGTTAAAATGATACAAAAATAATAACCTTTCAGCAATTACCACACTAGTAATAGAGCGGTGGGATTGTAAATTGTGAATTTGTCTATTCTGTAATACATAAACTGAAACAGATAGGTTGAAATGGAGGTACATTGTTAAAAAAAAAATATTGTGAGATTATTGTGGGTACCTAGAAGTGCAAGAAAATAATTACAATAACCCTACCGTTCGTTACACAGTTTTCTCAGAGATAAACCTCTATTTGACCTGATATTTGGAAACAATGACAATAATAGCCTATTTGTTGAGAGATCGTTATGGATATATTCTTCTTCATTTGAAATGCCTTCCATATAAGTAAAGGGGCTGCACCGGTTCAACCTCAAAATCCCATGTTATTTCTTATGAAGGTTCATTCTGGCAATTTTGGCTCAGGCGACCAATCAGAGCGCTCCAAATTATCACGTGACCTCTGACGTCACACATCTACGTCACACCTGTCATCTGTCGCCATCTGTCATGCGCTACCACGGAACACAAACATCAGAACCTTACGTCACAGCTGTCATCATTTGTCAACAGTCATCCATCATACGCCATCTGTCATCAATCATACTTCACACACGAACGCCACCTATGAGCCATAGTCGCAAGTACACTAAGCGCCACCTATGAATTAAACATGTAAATAACCTGAAAAAAAATCATCCGATGTTGAGGATTGAACCCGGGCCTCTCAGCATGAGAGACATAGACGCTAACACTGCGCTAGCGAGGCAATTAATTTCAAGTGTGTATAGGTAGGTATGATACAGCTTATCGAGGGGACGCTCCTCGAGCACAATGGCGTTCAGCATATTGAGCAATAACAAATAACCTCACTAAGTCGCCAGTCAGTATAATCCTGCCATCTATCACTATGGTTTGGAGCCCTAAGACATGGTCGGGGGCCCCCGTTTGAGGGAAAATCGCTCATTTTCCCCGCCAAGTCACGCCCTAGTCATACGTCACACCTGTCATCTGTCATTTGTAAAGTCTTAGACACCATACCCAAATAGCACAAGTACGTCCAGTGGACGTACTGCATATGTACGGTGAGGATGCATTGTACGTATTTAGGACGTACTTTTGTCTCCGACAGACGTACATAAGACCTCCCTGCGACTTACCATTTCCGCATAGTCGGTAATCCCAGGTACGTACTTTTCTAGTCCACACAGGACCTGAAATGTACAGAAAGGGGAACTGTTTGGGACATTCCGAAAACGTACATTTTCCATTCTGTATGCGCTATCCCAAGTAGAACAAACATATTTGACCAATATTGGTTCAATATTACGGGAATATTAACCTTATATTGTAGATGATATCAATAGTGGCCACAAAAAAATGTGAACATTCGGCGATATTAGATCAATATTCGAAAACAACGTAATGATATATCATATGATATCACTTAATGAATCTAAGTTTTCATATTCGGGATTATTCATTTCTTTTTTACCAAATAGTCAAGTTGGAAATTTTACTCATTCACGTGTACTAACCATCTAACCGAATACTTACCTGGAAAAAGACCTGGCTGCTGCGGGGCTTGAACTCTCGACCTTTCCTATGGAGATATTATTGTCGACCACTGTTACGCTCTACGGCACGGAGACACTTGTTTTTAAGAAGGAGTTGGGTGCTATAGATGTGATGACTTCAAGTTAGTTTTGTTCGAGATAATATTAAAATTTTAGAAAGTTCAGTAACAATGGAAATATATTCGAAAAAACACTAAAGGATCACTGTCTCATGTGATGGCGGTTTTGGAATATCAAACTTGCTGTGCAAAAAATTCTGTATGTAATTTTCTGGTATTTAAATTCACCACATGTCGATGTTTCAATTTTTCCAATTTTTTTTAGAAATAATTCATTATGAATATTGCATTACCAATATTGATATATGTTTGAATACACTAAGTGATCACTCTCAAAATCCCAATACCCCTTGAACCGAAAGGGACCCAATACGTACGTACTTGGGAGGTCCAAACAGTATGTACATACTAACAGAAATGTAGAAAATGAAAGGAACCCAATCCGTACGTACTTGGGAGGTCCAAACAGTATGTACAAAAAAGTACGTCAACGAGACGTCCAGATAGTATGTACATACGATTTCCAAAAATGTACGTCATTACTATTATGTCCCGCAAACGTTTCGAAATATACGTATCTGAAAGGGACTCAATATGTACGCACCTGGAAGGTCCAAATAGTACGAACATAGTTCTTCCAAACATGTACGTAAATGATACGTCTGAGCAGTACGTACATGGGATTCACAAAAAAACACGTCATTGGTATGTCCCTAATTCATTCCGAAAAGTACGTACCTGAAGAGGAGTTAATGTAAACGTATCAGGGACACTTAATAAAGTACGTACATAGTACTTCCAAGCATGTACGTTTTTATTACATTCCGATTGGAACGGGACCAAGTATGTACCTACATGGGACGTCTAACCAGTACATACATGGTACATCCGGTAATGTACGTTCTTCGAATGTCTCCTATCCGTCCCGGGACGTATCGACGTAACTGGGACATAAATGGTTCGTCTTCAGGACGTCGTGTGCTATTTGGGTATCTGTCACCAGTCATTTGTCACTTCAACTTACCCTGGTAATCTGGCATAATTTCAAAGCCATAGCTATCATTTTTCACTAGTCATTTGTCAGCATAACCATTCTGTAAAGTCCTAGTCATACATCCATCATTTTCCCCAACTAAAGACATCTGTCACCAGGCATTCAGCCCAAAATTTGTCAGTTCAACCTAACCTTGTAAAATCATACCTCACAAGCATCATCTGTCACCAGCCAATGTCATTTATCAAGCCACGCCCTTGTAATTTACCAGCTGAAGACATCTGTCATCACTCATCTTCCCCAGTTGAAGACATCTGTCATCAGTCATTTTCCCCAGCTAAAGACATCTGTCACTTCAACTTAACCTTGTAATCTGGAATCAAAAAATCACGCCCTATACGTAACGTCTCTCAGCTGTCACCCCCAGCTAAAGCCATCTGTCATCAGGCCTCAGCCCAAAATTTGTCAGTTCAACCTAACCTTGTAAAGTCATACGTCACAAATCTGTCACCAGCCAATGTAATCAAGCCACGCCCTAGTTACCAGCTAAAGACATCTGTCACATTTTCCCCAGTTAAAGACATCTGGCACATTTTCCCCAGCTAAAGCCATCTGTCATCAGTCATTTCTACAGTCAAAGACATCTGTCACTTCAACTTAACCGTGTAATCTGGAATCAAAAAATCACGCCCTATACGTAAAGTCTATCAGCTGTTGCCTAAGACATGGTCCAAATATTTTTGTCACCTATCACAGCCCTAAGACATGGTCGGGGGCCCCCCGTTTGAGGGAAAAAAACACATTTCTCCAAGTCACGCCCATACGTCACACCTGTCATTTTCACTGTCAAAATCACCTAACCCAACATTCTATGCCACTTTGTCAGCCAAGTTCCCTGCCAAAAGTCATTTGTCAACCATGTAATTTGTAAAATTCTAGTCATACGTCTATCATTTTCCTAGATAAAGACATCTGTCAGTCCAACGCTCGCTGTCATTTGCAAATTCCTAGTCATACGTCGTGTCATCAGTCATTTTCACATCCAAAGTCATTAAGATCGATCCAACATTCTATCATTTATTAAGACACGTCCTAGTAATTTCCCAGCTAAAGCCATCTGTCAAGTGTGAAAAAACAGAAAGTTCAACGGTTAAAACGTCCCGCGCATACAACAAAAATGCACCCCCGTGCCAACTGAGAGCACGCAACAATGGCTCCCACCTGACACAGTGCTAACGCAGAGTATCGCACGCAACAAAAATGACGTCCGTTAATGCTAGCTGAGGCATCGCACACAACAAAAATGGCTCCCGCTTGACACAGTGCTAACGCAGAGCATCGCACGCAACAAAAATGACGTCCGTTAATGCTAGCTAAGGCATCGCACGCAACAAAAACGGCTCCCGCTTAACACAGCGCTAACGCTTCGTCAGAGCACAAAAACGATCCCCGTTAATGCAAGCTAAGGCATCGTACGCAACAAAAATGACCCCCGTTAATCGTACTGGCTCCGGCCTGCGTCGCTGCCATTCGTTGGGGGGCCAGTAGTGTTGTACATGTTTGATAATTCAACTATCCGACATGTTGAATGGTGAAATGAAACAAGTAATGAACAAAAATTTTTATTGATAAACAGCTATTAATTTCGTTAACAATGTTTTGAGTTGATACAAGAGACCATCACTAGGACAATGAACTCCGAATAAACTCCAGTTAAATTGACCTGCTTCAACAACTTTTCGAGTAAACTCATTGTATTTGTAATAGGTGCTTCCTCGGAAAAAGTAAATGTGACCATCTATGAATCGATATGCAGCCGTAACATCGTTTGGAATCCCTGGAAACATATCGATAATTTGACCTCGACCTGTTATTACTCGCGGTGTCTCGAAGAATTCTACGTATGAACTATTACCGTAGAACATGTACCCCTTACCACTGTATGTGTGAAAGAATACATTGGCATCAGGTACCGGAGTTGGTACACTCTACATAATCTGAAGAGAAGTGGTGGTGCTAGTGGGGGTGGTTGTGCGAGGTCTGCTAGTTGTACGTCTGCCATATAGATACTCCATTGCTATTCTATCATCTTCACTAACATTGGGAAGTTGTCGTTTATACCAGGGAAACATAACCGACTCCTCCACACCGCTATGTTGAAGACCAAGAGTGTGGCCTATTTCGTGTGTTAGGGTGCCAAGAAGACTGGTACCTCCTTCACTGTTATCCAATATCCAGTTTTCCTCCTTATCTATATGAATTTCCCTACAAGTATTCTGGGAATCGGGAAAATAAGCGTGGGCCAACACTGTTCCTGGTCCATCAAAGATGTATGTGCAGAGGTGAGAACCTGTGCAGTCTTTACGGAAATGGTGTGATCTTTCTGTGAAAACTAATGTTATGTCAGCTTTTTGACGTGCCGTGTGGCGAACATATTGAAATTTCAAATTTGAAATTCCTTCCCAGAAAGCGAAAGCTCTCCTTGCAACATCCACTTGTGCTTGGTTAGCTTGTGCGAACGACCAGTAAAGGTTAGTCTTATTCCAACGCTCTGGACTAACGGTGAAGGCATTCTCGGCTTGCATACATCTGGGTTGACGAACTAGAGCCAGTGTCTCCTCGTTGAGTTCACCATCTACAGGCAGATTTTTTTTTTTTACAGGCAGATTATATTCCTCCTGAAACGCCACTATAGCCGACTCGATATCCAATAGAGAAGTATTAGTATTATTATCGATGTATCCATATTGCTGCAGGTAGGCGAACATTTCCTCGTTATTTGTTACATTTTCGCAACACACTAACGTCAACAGCAAGCTAAAGACAACCGCACTCGACGACATCTCAATTGATACTGACCCGATCACATTAGCATTACTCAGTTTTCAAACTCCCAATATGATTACGTCATGCCAAATTGTGAAATCCGTCTAACATGTACGACGACGACGATGTCAGAAGGCTCCAAATTATGACGTCTTACAGCGTCTCACATGCGCGAGGCGTCGAACCTCCTCTCACATGCGCGAGGCAAGTAAAAATGTACCCACGCAATTGTTGAAAAATGATAACTTCACAAAAACGCTTACTTATTGACCCAAATTTTCCTTACACTGAGGTATATCAGATAATAGATGGAAAATATTTATTGAAACCTGATAAACACTGATAAATCTCAAGAAATTGTCAAAATGGAATCTGTAAAGATGCTGAAGGGCAACATCTTTAACAAAAGAGCGAAAAGTGAAACAATTGCTGAAGATGTACAGAAACATTAATTCTTTAGTCATATGACGATTAACATTGAAGCAAACCAACAAATCAAACACTCTGTTTCCCCAAACAATTCAATTTATAGCACCAATCGAGCTTTCAACCTGTTCGGCTGGCAAATCGTCTTGAAAATTGATTCAATACCCTCAAAGAGTATCAGTATTACTTTTGACTGTCTGTCACTATCAGAGTAAAATAAAACATGAAAAACACGCTTTTTGGTAAGAATTAGCAGAGTTTGACATATTCCAAGTACATAAGGTGAAACAGAGTGAAAATATTATGTGTGTGATGGCTGGCAGACGTTTATGTTGATGTAGATGAGTTGTTGGGAGGTCATTCCATTCTTGACAGTTGAGGTGTTTGGATGTGCGGATGAAAATGGAAAAATTCATTATTGAAAAAGAAAATGTCAAGAAAAACCGATTATTCGGTGTTGAGGCACGCACGATTGATTTCAGAATCAGACCAGTGCCAGAGGGTAGGGAACCTATAAGTTGGATAAAACAAGCTATCGAAGACATTGTGATGCGAGGATTTGAAAATTTGAAACCGAATGATCACGTGGGATTCACCTTTGGATCAAATGACCTCACAAATGGACAAGGTTGGATGAAATTCAAACCGGCATCAGAAGTAACATTCGATGATATTTGGCAGACAATATCCTCAATCCATCAAGCAAATTCGGAAACAATGTATACCGAAACATTTACTTTGGGTATTACAACCGTAAGAAAACCAGAATGATTCAGAATTGTTATTGAAGTTTTACAGCGAAAATAAAAAAATGTGTTGGGAATTGTTTTTTCTTTCTCTCACCCAAAAACATTCCTCAGATTCATCATGAAACCTTGAGCATCTTTGGTATATTTTAAATCATGAATTATGGCCATGAGAGTGAAGACATTGTTGAGCGTTCGACTTCAAAGCATTGAATATTACTGGAAACCGTCTTAGATGCGAGATGATGATGTCATAAGACAACCTGACTTCAATTGTATATCATTTGTGAGATTTTTTTTTACAAATTTCAGATTCGTCTACAATCCTTTTCAAGTCGTTCCAAGTATCGCACATTCTTTCCTTCATAAAAAATATTGGAGCACAAATAACGCTTCATTTAAAACGTCACGTTCCGTGAAAAACGTCTAACGTTCCGTGAAAAACGTCTAACGCTTCGTTAAATGCAACTAACGCTTCGTTGAACGCACCGTTAAATGCTAGATTTTCATAAAATTTACGAAGTCGATACCGAGTCAAACTTTCACCTCAAGTACTATATAAAAATGGAATCATGGAGGTTGATTTTTCCCCCTAGGATGATGAGTTCGTTTCCGCATCACCCACGAGGTAGAACTACTGATGCGTTACCTTTTTTTCAAGTGGAAGTTTCCCCAGTAGGCCTATCATAACCACTTAAATGATTCATTAGTGGAAGTGAAATAGTCATCAATGTTATCAATCTTTATTTGAAAAAATATATAATCACAAAGTTGTATTCATTCTATCATCGTTGATCGAATAGTGTCCCCATGGTAAAGTTTCATCAGACTCTGGTATGAGGTAGCGCTTATCATCGTCAGGACTAAGCGCTATTTTTTCCTGTACAATCGAGTAGACATTGTGTTGTTTTGATTGAATTGTACGTTGAGTTTTATAGAGAACCTTCTGTTCACGTAAACAGTTCAAATAATCTTGGAAAGTTATTTCATTTCTAACAACATTATATTTAACTCCCTTTGCCTTCTTCGTTGCTCCAAAATTCATCAAAATCACATCGATTTCATCTTCATCATACTCGGCATCTTCCAATTCCTTCCTTTTCTTGATAATATCCGCTTCTGATGTCAACACTTTCGTAGCATATAATTTTGAACGAAGTCCAACAAAATCAGTCATGGGCACCCCATTATTTTCATCCTTCATCATACCAAGGACTTTTTTGTTGACTAGCGGTATTTCGTATATGTTATCCCTTGCATAATCAGATGTGTCGAAAAATTGATGGCAATCCTCCTTCATAACTGCATAGGGGTCCTGGCGCAGCTCGTAAATGAGAGAATCTGTATCAGTGTACATAACGGTACAGTCCTCCCCGAAACGTTCCGCCATATAGCCATAGTGGAAAGAATAGATGGTAGTCTTTGCTAAATCTAGAATGGTTTGACCCACATAGATTGGTTTATTGAGCCAAATTTGCAGCTTATTCAACTCAACAGCCACCAAGTTTTCATTGAAAATTGTTGCAGATTTGAACTCTGGTTTTGATATGTATGCCTCGGCACCATACCTTCCACACCATTCAGTTAGAAGGTGGATGTTTACCCTCTTGCGGACGTTTTCCATAGTTTTACCAAATACTGCATTATTCATCAACTTATACAAGTTCTTCTCAAACTCATTGGCAGCCTTCTTACGGAGCTCCGTATTCAAATCAATATATGACTTGAGCCAAGGACTCTGCTTGAATTTCAACGCACGATGAATTTTCTGCAAAACCAATCCATTTGCCAAGGCCTGCTTCAATCCTCTATAATGGATGACGTATTTCTTCTTGGGTTTCAGAGTAGCCATCAACTTTGAAATTTCTTTAGGCTTTGTAGGTGGCATCATTGTTTTAGGATTGAGATGTTCTGGACAAAATGGAATATCTTTGTGTTTGTCATGTAGATGTTTAGGATACTCCAAATCTACTTCAAGAATGTAACCCTCATCAGCATCATCAGGTATATCCATTACATCTAGATTAGTATCGGTCCATTCAAAACCACCATATGGCAAGTATTGACTCATTGCCCATCCATATTGATTGTTAACGTCATAGTACATCTGGTAAGTAGAGGGTTTAGACGGATCATAATGGGGTAGGTATTTGTTGTTTGCCTTCGATCGACGTTTCGAACAAACTTGACTAAGTCCGCCACGAATACCTCGCTCAACAAATAAAAACATATCCACATCGGTGAGAAGTTCCAAGTCTTGCTTAGTATGTTTCAACATGGCATCCCACGTAAATCCGGGAAGAGTGAAATAGTGGGCTGGATCGAGTTGATGTGATTTGAGAATGCAGGCTCTGAACCTCTCAAAGACGTCGGCCAGCAGGAGAATGTCAGTCTTCATGTATAAGTCTACATAATCACCAATATTTTGACATTTGAAGGTGTTCCATACATCTCGAGCTCGTTGATATAGACGACGGGGGCAGGGCTTATTTTCCAGCTTATTGAAGAATGCTTCGATAGATGGCAAAGCAGTCTCCTCGAATCGATCAAACGAATCAATATAATCGTAGGGCATTATCCCTTTTTTCGTTAGCATTTTGAAATGGTCTTCGGGGAGTTCAGTGAACTGCATCTTCAAGTTGGGGAACTCTGGAAGATTGGAAGCTAGTTTTTCGAGCGAAGATGCCATGAACCGGAAACTATCGATGAACCGAAAATTGATTCTAAAATCAGCCACTTGTTTCGTGAAGGAGATATATTTTTCTTTCGTGATGGGGAGCAAATCGATTGTACCGTTTATTCTTGACGCTATATCTTCAATGATGAAGTGTGCATCATATCCCGAAAGGTTGTGGAATACTACAGGGATGGTGTGACTATCCTTGTAGTTGATGTTGCACCCTTCATGAGCAGCCCCCCGATAGTTATTACCGGAAATCAGGTGGTTGTGGTCTCGAACTTTCTTATCTTCCGGTGTAAACGGTTCCTCACAAATGTGACAGTGTGAAGCAAGTTTGAATTGTGCCTCCTGCATCCAAGTCATGTTAATGTCATAAGGACACAAGAACACTGTAGACACATCTTCAGCCAACTGAGCCATTTCATCTGCAAACCATTGCATGCAGTCTTCACCTCGATGGGAACGATAAAAGGATAGAGAATCATCGTAGCTGCACTTGAGGTAATATCCGACAGCTGCTGGAACGTGATGTTGAGGCTTCTTTGGATTGTCAGTAGATTTCAAAATAGACTCCAAGTCGGCGTACACAATAAATGGCGCCTTCTCCTTGTTCTTATGATTTTTGAAATTCAATATGTTTTTACCAATTTCAGGCATTTTTATAGCAGTCTCATTCATTTTCTCACAATCCATGGTGTGACTTTCGAGCTTCTGTGGAGTTCGGAAGTAGTGGAGACATCTATCGCAAAAATATTTCTGATGGTCTTCTTTACTCAACTGTGTGGAAAGCAGTCTCGACATAATCTTGATCCATACAAAATGATATTTCGTAGGAGCATCATAGTCATCTTGCACTAGAAGCAGATTGATGTGTTTGTCCTTCTTATCTTTAGCCAGATATGTTGGTAATATTTTGAAGGATTTCTTGATTTTTTCCAGCACATATACATTGATGGATACATTATTTTGCTTTTCAAATCTGGGGATTTGTCTGATGGTCATCGGGAACTGAATGCCTTTCAGTTGTAAAACGTTGCTGTAATGGGGATACGATGATGTACGATCAGTATTTTTCCCGCTTTCAATAGGATACAGAGCGCTAACAATTGCCCAAGCAAAACAAGCATTATCGGAATTTTTGACATTAACGCAGGCATGCTTTTTCTTTATCTGAGGGGGTAGCTCGATGTAGGAAGAGCCAAGTTGTGGAGTGAATTTGTTGATATTCACCCCCAAATTGACCACTTTCTTTAGAGCCCATCCAGAGTCTTTTTCCTGAAACTCCTCAAGCTCCCTCATGATTGGATCCACCACTTGTTTCTTGAACCACTCATTCAAGTCCGTGTCCCGATATATTGCCGAATTCGATGTGGTAAAATATTTATATTCTACGATTATGTTTGCTCCTTTTGCAATCTCGAATTCGCCGCAGAAGGCGGTGTTGACTTTCACTGATCCCTCTTTCTTCAGAGCATTTTGGATCCTCCTTCTGAAGATTGCCAAACAATCAGTCAGGAATGCTCCAGGATCCTTATGTTTGAGGTTGGAAATCACTGCGGTTCGGATACGGGATCCAAATGCAGAGGCGGCATCATCCCAATGGACACGTTCTCTTGCTCCTTCGGGTCGTGTTTTCAGGCCTGCTCCCTGCTTCTGCGATGCCTTCAACTGATTTTTCATAGAGATAATATTCCTTATGCAGGCTTCCAGGCGCTGCTTCTCCCCGACAGAAGTTGCTTTCCTCATTGCATTCCTGATACGTTTCACCCCCTTGGCACATTCACGTAACCCCTCCTTGATCTTCCCTTCATCATTAGGAGTAATGACTCCTAGGATGGATGCGATGAACTTAATCAATTCGGCGAACATGATAACTGTAATTATAAAGATGTGCTGTTGAACGTTCAACGTTTTGGAGTAGACTGATGAAATTCAAGAGCGTTACGTATAATGTAAACTTAAGACGGACGGAAGACTGAACGCTTTCAACAAAAGGCCCTGAGCTTTTCGAAATTTTGTTGTTGTCATAGGAATGTATTATGTGTTCAACGTTCTAGAGTAGACTGATGAAATTCAAGAGCGTTACGTATAATGTAAATTGAAGACGGACGGAAGACTGAACGCTTTCAACAAAAGGCCCTAAGCTTTTCGAAATTTTGTTGTTGTCATAGGAATGTATTATGCGTTCAACGTTCTAGAGTAGACTGATGAAATTCATGAGCGTTACGTATAATGTAAACTAAAGACGGACGGAAGACTGAACGCTTTCAACAAAAGGCCCTAAGCTTTTCGAAATTTTGTTGTCATGTATTATGTCGATATTCTACTAGCATGCAATACATCACGTGATCTCAAATACTCTGCTAAATATCAATCGAACCACTATCAGTAGCTCTGACCCAGAAACATTTCACATGAATCTGACGAGGAAATATTCAAATATAGAGGTTTCAGAAATATACCAGAAACGTGTCAAAGCATCAGAGCAATGTCTCTGACATATTTAGCGTATATAGTTTTCAGTTGTTAGCACGAAGGACATGCGCACAAATACTCTTTTTGACTATTATTTTTCTCAACAATAATACAATATTTGCATCTAAGTATCTTCCCTTGATCAACGAATCGCTGAATTTTAATTCTTTATCGGTTGATTAATTTTTTTGATTCATTATTCTTTTGCTGTTCTTGACTTCTTTTTTGGGTTTAGATGGAAGAGCAGATGTATGTTAACTGTTATATTATATTGTACAGTACTCATTATTACATACAAACTGAATCTCGCCCTGACTGCATAATCAAAATGTGATTTATCTTTAGAATTGGTAATAAAGACATTTTTTATTATTATAGTTTGCCTTGGAGCGTCCAGCCATCTTGTCTCACCACTTTTTCCTATTTTATTGTTTTTAATGCGGTTGAAGTCTATTTTTTTACTATTCACATATGAACATTATGCAAGAGGATTGTTTAGATATTTTTGGAAATAAGCGATCACAACAAAACTTCTTCAAAATATTACTATTCGGAGTGTATAGGTTATGTGCATGGATTTTATAATCCCTTAAACGATCTCCAAGTAATTTCTACTTCAAGAGGTGGGTCAATTCCTTAACATCTTTAAAAGCCTCATGATGCATTGTTACAGTGACTAAGACAGCAATTTCAAGAAGTTCACAGGAGAATTAATAAATGAGCGGTTGTTCTGAGAACACTTCTGAGAAGGTATAGGTATGAGCAATAATGAAAAGTATAATATTTTGTAGATCTGGAAACGATTTTCTCCGATAACAGAGACTTTGAAAGGTTCACGTCGGTTTCAAAATAAGCCTCTACAAGATGATGAGCTGTCATTTCGTACATACATTTGAATCATATAATTAATAATGATAAAAACTTAATTTTTTTGGTATTCCACAATACCTTCTCATCATACAAGGGATATCTTCTGAATTTCCCATGCTTCAAAAAAGTTATTATACACTTCAAATGATGATTTTGATTCAAGAAATGTTTCAGATACGTGTTTTCATGTATTCATATGCAGTTATGTATCAGGAACGTTTCACATGGAACGTTTCATACCTAGGTCATTTCTGGCATGTTTCAGGTCTGAGTCAAAAGGTGAAACGTTTCAAATGTAAAAAAATGATCGGTCTCAGAATTCAGATACATATTTTGGTTTACTGGAGGAAAGTATCATTCTTTGTTGAACACCCGAATTAGACAGACGTGTAGTTGTTAAGCAGTATGTGTGATTCCGTGTTGAGGCAGCACGTTGAGCTAAACTTGATAAAAACATGCATTGAACGATAATTTATTAGTGCAAAGTATGCTGGTGTATGTTTACCTGCAAGTCTAATTTCAAATGAAATTGCCAAAAAGTATGGCATAACAACGACGAAGGTGTGTGTCGGAACAAAGTGCTACTCAAATGGCATTACAATTACACCGCATTTTTGGAATGAATATAATGGGATAGCATACGATCCAACCGATACAATTACCAAACACTATGAGCCGCATAATCTTGAATTTACACTGAAGAAGGGCGTGTTCATGTGTAAAAATGATGGTGATTCAAAGATGCTGGATGTTTATCGACAATTTCGAAAAACCGATTCGACAGCAGAGTATTTTCAGAAGGCCCCAGGAAGTTTGCTTCAAATACGAAAAAATATTCATGCAGCTGTATCACGAATATTCGAGTTAATGATATCGACCAATCGATTGTTTTATTGCTGATATCGACTAATTGAAAATGTTTACAATATTTCACAGGCTGAAAGAGAATTCTCATTTCTTTATAAAGCGAATTTACTAAGTTTCTGTTTAAAATATTTTCAAAAACGAATCATTCACTGAAAATGCCGACTGCATTCCATTTGAAAATAAGTACAGCGAAAGTGCTATTCAAAAAGTATGTGTATACACCGTAAATTCCTATCGAAAAAAATGTCTGGTATCCAAAGGTATTAAAAATATCACCAGCAAAATTTTTCCATTTGACTTAATTCTAGTAAAATATTTTCAAAAACGAATCATTCACTGAAAATGCCGACTGCATTCCATTTGAAAATAAGTACAGCGAAAGTGCTATTCAAAAAGTATGTGTAAGCACCGTAAATTCCTATCGAAAAAAATGTCTGGTATCCAAAGGTATTAAAAATATCACCAGCAAAATTTTTCCATTTGACTTAATTCTAGTAAAATATTTTCAAAAACGAATCATTCACTGAAAATGCCGACTGCATTCCATTTGAAAAAAAGTACAGCGAAAGTACCATTCCAAAAGTATGTGTAAACACCGTAAATTCCTATCGAAAAAAATGTCTGGTATCCAAAGGTAATAAAAATATCACCTGCAAAAATGTTTCCATTTGAATAAATTCTAGTAAAATAATTTCAAAACGGATCATTCACTGAGAATGCCGGCTGCTATTGATCAAATAAGTACAGCGAAAGTGCCATTCAAAAAAGTATGTTCTGAAATTTCTGAAACTGAACCGTAAAAATTATCATTACTATTGAAAATAATGTCTCAAAAATGAAAGAGAGACTAAAGGCATTCAAAATCACTATCCATTGAAACATATCAACTGTGAGGTCCCTTTATCGTAAAATGGTTTCTGAATTGGAAATATCTGTTGATTAAGGCATTGCACGTCGCTTTAATTTTTGTCAACTGAATATGTACTGAGAACAAATAAAGAAAATTCACTTGCTATCGACAAATTAAAATTAATACACTCCCTAATCGAAAAAACACTCAAAATATTATTAAAAATGTACTTACATTTATCGTAGTTGATCACTCACAAACACAATCACAGTCTTGGCAACGAATTCTATTCAGCTCTGAAGGCTCACAATGGCCTGGCGTATTTATATCTATCTCTGGTCACGCATCATCAGCATTGGAATTTCCACATTTCATTCGACAATAATTGCAAACCCACACATATCCTGTATAACAGAATTATCACAGGAAATAATATTCATGCAGGAACTTGTGTTATCTCAGTAACATGTTGCTATCTCGCAAAACACTCATTGGAAACATTCCTCAACTATCAAGCGAATATAAACATTCATACTTTTATAATATTCAACGATTCAAATTTAACACGATTTTTTTCCAAACACTCAGAATTTTGACTTTAATAGCTGAACTGGCACTTTTACCCATATGGCAAGAATGTCTAGTCAAAGTTGTTTGAAACGAATAGTCGCAGTCGTCTGCAGGATTTCACACCACAGAAATAGTTTGTAAGGCCTTTTAGGCTTCGGAAATTGCTTAATTATGTTTCCTGACATTGAGACGAATCCATTGATACCGGTTTTATGGAAATCGATTGACCGGAAGTTGTAACCGAAAATTACAGATTTGAATTTTGATAGCAATGAAATTTGATCAATGGAATACTGTTTTTCTGTCTTTCATTTGTAATATCTGAAAATGTCTGTTTTTCACTATTTTTTCGTTAAAATTCAGATTTTTGACATGTAAGGGCCATTTGGCATCTTGCCAATATGTTATTCTCAATGGCTAGAAAAAGTTGTTTGAAACGAATAGTCACAGTCGTCTGTAGGATTTCACCTAACAGAAATAGCCTGTAAGGCCTTTCAGGCTTCGGAAATTGCTTAATTATGTTTCTTGACATTAAGACGAATCCATTGATACCGGTTTTATGGAAATCGATTGACCGGAAGTTGTAACCGAAAATTACAGATTTGAGTTTTGATAGCAATGAAATTTGATCAATGGAACACTCGTTTTTTTCTATCTTTCATTTGTAATATTGAAAAAATGCCTGTTTTTCACTATTTTTCCATTAAAATTCAGATTTTTGACATGTAAGGGCCATTTGGCATCTTGAAAATAATTTATTCTCAATGGCTAGAAAAAGTTGTTTGAAACGAATGGTCACAGTCGTCTGTAGGATTTCACCTAACAGAAATAGCCTGTAAGGCCTTTTAGGCTTCGGAAAATAGTTAATTATGTTTCTTGACTTTAAGACGAATCCATTGATACCGGTTTCATGGAAATCGATTGACCGGAAGTTGTAACCGAAAATTGCAGATTTGAGTTTTGATGGCAATGAAATTCAATCAATGGAACACTCGTTTTTTCTGTCTTTCATTTGTAATATCTGAAAATGCCTGTTTTTCACTATTTTTTCGTTAAAATTCAGATTTTTAACATGTAAGGGCCATTTGGCATCTTGAAAATAATTTATTCTCAATGGCTAGAAAAAGTTGTTTGAAACGAATGGTCACAGTCGTCTGTAGGATTTCACCTAACAGAAATAGCCTGTAAGGCCTTTTAGGCTTCGGAAAATAGTTAATTATGTTTCTTGACTTTAAGACGAATCCATTGATACCGGTTTCATGGAAATCGATTGACCGGAAGTTGGAACCGAAAATTTGGGCACTTCAATAATTTTTAGCACGCCTAAAGTTTTTTCAACAAAGTCATAGCAAAAACCACTATAACCAATTGAATTTGATTTCAGGTGTCGTCCTTCTTGGTCCCCTTCTAGAACAAATCACCACCTAAATTGAGAGTAAAATTTAATACTGCTTCACGCTAACTATTCATGCGAGCTGAAATCAATTTCCCGAGGCGTTTTGTGCCACGTTTAAATTCATGATTTCTATAAGGCTAAAGTGTATTGTACTGAATTTGTATTTTTTGAATATCAGAGAGTTGCCCACCACTCATTTTAAACCTTGAAATATGTCAAACTCTGCTAATTCTCAAGAGAAAGTCTGTTTTTACGAGAGATTTCTATTTTTCTGCTAGTTTCCAGCAAGAACTCTGTAAAGAATTTTATGTTATGGGGAGGAAGGCTATGTTTTCGTAACAGAAATTTTTGAAAACTCGAAGCTTTTGAAGTTTCTTTGTTGAAGGTTCAATTGCTCCTATGAATAAAACATACCTTTTGAGTGTACGGCCTTGATTCAGCAACAATATCACAGTTTTTCTCTGACAATGGGTTCACAAAACCGCAATACTTGTTTCACTATACAATAAATAACTTTCTATTCAGTCGCGAAAACTGTTATAATGATATCGCTCGCTTATCTACATTGTTTCCGTAGATGCGAAGGCTGCTGTTTCAATAATAAAATTAGATTGACAATTTGTTGGAACATTTTCATTGAATTTTGTTGTGTGTATAATGAATACATGAAATTTATGCTGAGAATAATTTTGTTTAACGAATTGACATGATTACAGAGTATAAAAATTTCAGAAGGTATAAAAACATTAAAATATTCCTAAATCATACCATTTCCGCCATCTATGAAGTAGAGGTCGAACCGTGCATTGATGATTTAACAGAGAATTGTAACAGATGACAAAGTTATGAATAGATGGCTCAGAGTGTATGACTTGGTGGTAAAAAAGATAGTTGAATATGACGGAGAAAATAACTACGTTATGGTATAGAATATTAGCTTAGTGAATGACAAATGACTTTGACTGGGAACTTGATCGTTATGATTTCAAGGGTTGAGTCATTCAACATGTCGGCTAGTTGAATTATCAAACATGTACAACACTACTGACCCCCCCAACTAATGGCAGCGACGCAGGCGGGAGCCAGTACGATTAACGGGCGCCATTTTTGTTGCGTACGATGCCTTAGCTTGCATTAACGGGGATCGTTTTTGTGCTCTGACGAAGCGTTAGCGCTGTGTTAAGCGGGAGCCATTTTTGTTGCGTGCGATGCCCTAGCTGGAATTAACGGGGGTCATTTTTGTTTTGTGTGATGCTCTGCGTTAGCGCTGTGTTAGGTGCGGGAACCATTGTTGCGTGCTCTTAGTTGGCATTAACGGGCGTCATTTTTGTTGCGTGCGATACTCTGCGTTAGCACTGTGTCAGGTGGGAGCCATTGTTGCGTGCTCTCAGTTGGCACGGGGTGCATTTTTGTTGTATGCGCGGGACGTTTTAACCGTTGAACTTTCTGTTTTTTCACACTTGACAGATGGCTTTAGCTGGGAAATTACTAGGACGTGTCTTAATAAATGATAGAATGTTGGATCGATCTTAATGACTTTGGATGTGAAAATGACTGATGACACGACGTATGACTAGGAATTTGCAAATGACAGCGAGCGTTGGACTGACAGATGTCTTTATCTAGGAAAATGATAGACGTATGACTAGAATTTTACAAATTACATGGTTGACAAATGACTTTTGGCAGGGAACTTGGCTGACAAAGTGGCATAGAATGTTGGGTTAGGTGATTTTGACAGTGAAAATGACAGGTGTGACGTATGGGCGTGACTTGGAGAAATGTGTTTTTTTCCCTCAAACGGGGGGCCCCCGACCATGTCTTAGGGCTGTGATAGGTGACAAAAATATTTGGACCATGTCTTAGGCAACAGCTGATAGACTTTACGTATAGGGCGTGATTTTTTGATTCCAGATTACACGGTTAAGTTGAAGTGACAGATGTCTTTGACTGTAGAAATGACTGATGACAGATGGCTTTAGCTGGGGAAAATGTGCCAGATGTCTTTAGCTGGGGAAAATGTGACAGATGTCTTTAGCTGGTAACTAGGGCGTGGCTTGATTACATTGGCTGGTGACAGATTTGTGACGTATGACAAGGTTAGGTTGAACTGACAAATTTTGGGCTGAGGCCTGATGACAGATGGCTTCAGCTGGGGATGACAGCTGAGAGACGTTACGTATAGGGCGTGATTTTTTGATTCCAGATTACAAGGTTAAGTTGAAGTGACAGATGTCTTTAGCTGGGGAAAATGACTGATGACAGATGTCTTCAACTGGGGAAGATGAGTGATGACAGATGTCTTCAGCTGGTAAATTACAAGGGCGTGGCTTGATAAATGACATTGGCTGGTGACAGATGATGCTTGTGACGTATGATTTTACAAGGTTAGGTTGAACTGACAAATTTTGGGCTGAATGCCTGGTGACAGATGTCTTTAGTTGGGGAAAATGATGGATGTATGACTAGGACTTTACAGAATGGTTATGCTGACAAATGACTAGTGAAAAATGATAGCTATGGCTTTGAAATTATGCCAGATTACCAGGGTAAGTTGAAGTGACAAATGACTGGTGACAGATATGGTGTCTAAGACTTTACAAATGACAGATGACAGGTGTGACGTATGACTAGGGCGTGACTTGGCGGGGAAAATGAGCGATTTTCCCTCAAACGGGGGCCCCCGACCATGTCTTAGGGCTCCAAACCATAGTGATAGATGGCAGGATTATACTGACTGGCGACTTAGTGAGGTTATTTGTTATTGCTCAATATGCTGAACGCCATTGTGCTCGAGGAGCGTCCCCTCGATTAGCTGTATCATACCTACCTATACACACTTGAAATTAATTGCCTCGCTAGCGCAGTGTTAGCGTCTATGTCTCTCATGCTGAGAGGCCCGGGTTCAATCCTCAACATCGGATGTTTTTTTTCAGGTTATTTACATGTTTAATTCATAGGTGGCGCTTAGTGTACTTGCGACTATGGCTCATAGGTGGCGTTCGTGTGTGAAGTATGATTGATGACAGATGGCGTATGATGGATGACTGTTGACAAATGATGACAGCTGTGACGTAAGGTTCTGATGTTTGTGTTCCGTGGTAGCGCATGACAGATGGCGACAGATGACAGGTGTGACGTAGATGTGTGACGTCAGAGGTCACGTGATAATTTGGAGCGCTCTGATTGGTCGCCTGAGCCAAAATTGCCAGAATGAACCTTCATAAGAAATAACATGGGATTTTGAGGCTGAACCGGTGCAGCCCCTTTACTCATATACATACAATTTATTGAAATTAGCTTAAAATGGTCAACATGCTTCTTGCTGAGTGGTATTAATTCAACTTCCATTTTCTACAGAATTCACTCATTAAAACCTGTCAAGACATTATTAGACGCAAAAAATCTAAAACAAAACAATGAAATCACAGAATTGCAATGTATCCACAATAATCCTTGGAATAATCAGAATATCTGAAATCTAGGATTGAAGAAAATGAGCAGACATCAATAGGAAATTTAGGAACTTGGGTACTTTTGTGAAGAGAATTGAGTTTGATGAATTATTTTTTGGTTTCCTTTCTCTCCGAGTCAAAAACAATTACTACTGCAAAAGAAGAAAAACCAAAAAAAATTACAAACATTCTCTGTAGATACGAACGTGCATACCATTCTAAGACGTTTGATTCATTCACATAGAGAAAAAAATCCATCTAAAACAGCTACTTCCCTTCCCATATGGTGACGACCTGCACTGGGTTACATAAAAATAACTTTTCTTGCTCAATCTGTATACCAAGCATATGTGTGCAAAAATAGTGATTCCAATAATTCGATCAAGATTACCTACAGATATAGAAAAAGGCTTATTAGGAGTTTTGAGTGGAGAAAACATTTAGTATGCCCGAAAACCAATGCTTTAATTTAAGTTCAGAATCTAAGAAGAGTTCCTCGAATTCTACCATCTATCAGCACTCAGTTGGAGTACCCAATGAAGCGTCGTATCCAGGAATTCTGACCTATCGGTTATAATTTTGTCGAGACTTCAACATTCTTCCATACAGGAAAACCGAAGGACATTCCATAGACCATCAATCAGGCAAAAACCTGCCTGGAACTTGCCCCAGCCAAATATGAATTGCCATCCACTGAATACTATACTAATGAACATATCATCAGGAAATTTCCCTAAAACCCAACCCGAGTCAAGAACCACATTTTCATCTGAAGAATTATTTTTTTAAGAAGAATGGATACCAAGATTATGGATACAATCGCCAAGAAAAAGCAGACAAATCAATATAGTGAACTGCCATATATAATCATTCAAACAAATATCAGACTCATTATCGATACTGGATCTTCCAGGATTCGAATCAGTACAATAACAGCATATACCTTCTATTCACACCACATTCAAGAAGACCACTTTCAAATACAGTTGGCACACAATATTTCCACCTGAAATTTCACTATAATTGTAGTATTGTAAAAAAACTTCAAAAGACCAGATTTTTTTCAAAAAAAATATAATAATACTCGAAACCTAAAGAAGCCAGCTGCATGTGGTGCAGTTGTTGATGGAGAAGCAAAAACAACTACAATGACACCAACAAATCATAAATTGGTAATCGATCAATTGCAACCAAATGAAATCGAACCAATAGATATATTTGAAGTTAATGGTATTGGAAAACAGATATTGACAGGAAAAAAAAACTCATTTTAGGATATCCAGAGGAAACATTCACAAAATAATTCACAAAATAACAAAGGAAGGACTCGAAGGGAAAAATATGTGCACTGAGTTCAAGGATATATTTCATTGCGAACAACTTTCATTGTCTTTCAATAACCAAATCAAATATTCAATGAAACTGACAAATGAAATATCAATAGTTAGCAAGTCATGCAGAACTTGTATCACATCATAATATGAAAACAATCTAACCCGTAAAGTTCAGATCAACTTGCTGGACCATTGAGACATTCGACATCGTGACCATAGCAACAGAAAAAATAACCGAAAAATCTGCTGTAAAAAAATCTTTCCAGGGTGAGCCTTCTGCCAGAAGTCAACCCAACCAATTTGCATGACACACGAACATATAGAAGTTGTCACCCAGAACCCATCAAATTTCATGCCAAACATTTTTAGATGTATTCAATCAATCATCCTGAGGATGTCCTGAATTATGCATAAATCCAGATCTCATTATTTAGAGCATTCTTGCCCAGCTGACTTGACATAAAAATGCCGTGGAACAGAGTTCACTCAAAAATTGTCAAGGTGCAGAGCTAGGGTCACTGGATCTAGTAAGCTTCGCTTACTCGGGTACGGACAATGGGCGAGGCCCTGGCGAAAATTGTTGTAAATTAGCCAATCCCAGAAGATACCCAAAAATCGGCCAATCGCAGTGTAGGATAATTTGTTTATACGAATTCGGGGAATATGAGAAGAAGAAGTGTTTGAGTTCAGGCGAGTTCTGAAATTCAACAGTAAATTCCATCAGTTCTGTCACTGATTCCTCTCTCTCTCTGTTTGTGACGAACGACAAACAGAGAGAGAGGCTTAGGTGATAGAACTGACGGAAGTTACTGTTGAATTTTAGAACTCGCCTTTCGTGTTCGTGTATGCTTGTTGAGCAAAAATAATTAAGTGGTCTGTGTTGTTTAGTATAAAGTTTAACCGAGTTCAACTTACACAATATTCTTCATTCTGATTGGGAATTCAAAATTTTGAAATGAAAATTCGTTCAGTTAATAACTGTAAAAACAATGACAAAAGTCACTAACTATTTTCCATTCCAAGTGATGAGCTATTTACTATTTTTTACTAGATTATCACCGAATATAGTTTTGTATAGAACGCGAATGAAAACAAACTTCACCTTGAATTAAATGGACCTTTCTTGATGTTTACCTGGGACTTGGGTAGAAGTTATTTCTTCAAATGGAAAATTCTGAGAAAGAATCACCAAATACACAAATTTACGAAGTGAGCATTCACTACAAGAAGTTCAACATTACTTACTATTCCATATGAACAATTATTATTCAAAAAGATGACCATTTCATCTTACTTGAAACTGTTGTATAAATCTGCTGTTGATCCCAGTAACTTGATTGAAATAGTCTTCATTTCCGAAGTATCAAACATACAAATTATTAAATCAGTTGTCAGCGTAGGTAGCCCTTATTAAAAGATAGGACATCCTAGTTCATTCACATTTTTTTACCTGTGTTGAATTAGACTTTCATCTGTATATCTTTATAAAACGACCATTCTTGAAGTTTCAAAGATAGTTTTTTAGAATATGCTATTATGGCATAGATATTATAGAATGTATTCCTAGAAAAATAGATAATGACAGTCAACATGAACTCCATCTCTACATTTTATTGCCAAATATTATTGTTTGACAAAGTAGGTACTTACTTCACTGCTTGAATTTTCAAATCAGGTTTATCATTTTCTTGAAAATTACAGGAAAATCTTTAGAATTTAATCGAATTTAATGTCTAGCGACCTAAAATATGAACTGTACTAAAGAACTCGTGGTATTGTTTCAACATTCCTCTAGCCACGTTACAAATATTACTTGCAGTATTGTCAATATGTCGTGCACATGCAAAATTATTGGAATTCAACCCGAAAAATTAAAAGGAAATTAAAATTAGTCAAATATCCATAGGAAACACCCAAAATTTTAGTCGAAAACCTTTGTGATTGTTTACATTTTGCATCGAGCATCAAAATGTCAATGTCACGTCAATTTGAAAAATGACAATTTGTCTTCTTCTTTTATGAATTGTTTAAACAAATTAAAGTGCAATGCCATTGGTCAATTTTTGGGTAATCGTTCCGATTAGCTCCACCCAATGTCCGTACCCGTGTAAGCGAAGCTTACTAGATCCAGTGACCCTATGCAGAGCGAAGGAAGAGCGACATCTCAAGGCGAGTTTCAGGGTGACTGTTGAGTTTGCTTGTATTCTAGTTTCCTTTCATGTATGAAATAATATGTTTATTCATCATCATTATGAATTACAAATAACAGTTTCCTGGAAATACAAGAGGAATGTGAGGTTAGGTAATTAGTGACCTTATAGTGAATAAACCGAACACATCTCACGAAGCAGTGGCGAACTGCTTGTGGGTAAGGAAGTGAATATACTGAAAATGAGTTTACAATGGAAGTACGTAATCCAAATATCATATAAATAAAATAGTTTACATAAATGACGTATTTGAGGTTCATACATACACACACTTACAGTGTGTCAGTTTCAAAACTTACAATGGGGTATATCTCACGAAAGAAAGCTGATGGCACCAAGTCTGGTGACCTCGGTGGCCTCTCAATGGGACCTCTCCTTTCAATCCATTTGTTCGGATAATTAATATTCAACCAGTGCCTAACTGGCGCTGCATAGTGAGGAGGTGCTCCATCTTGTTGAAAGTGCAGCAAATCTTCGTCTAGAGCTAGGTTGCCTTGGTCGCCCCTTTGGTTCTCTAATTCATGCACAATTAAATGTTCGATGGTGTTTTCTAGCATATCGAGATAAATGTCGCCACTCAAATTGCTTGGTATGAACAAGGGACCCCTTATAGCATTGCCTAATATTCCTGACCAATCATTCAGTTTTTCATGATATTGAGTGTGACCTTCTCTGAATCGATGAAATGAAAATGAAATGAAATATTCATTGGACCTATTTGATATTTCTGCTGGATCAGTTGTTGTTCGTTAGTATTCGTGTCTATAGTTTTTATGGGTGTTTGTTCTTCATTACGACGATGACAGTTTTGTCACTGTTTGACAATCAGAAACTGTAATCGCAAATGTATACAGAATGTACCTTTGAAGCTGATCGAATTTGTACTTATCAAAAGAGCACTCCCCTGTCGAGTAGAAAAATCTCAGACTTTAGCCGGATTTTGATTCGTCAGAAAACCAGTGGTCTTCTGTCTGTCGAGGCGTATACTTATTTTTTAGTTTTGTTGCGAAAATGATTGAAAAATAAGTAAGATATAATAATAGATATATAATAATAAGAGAGCCTCTGAGCTGTTATATTCTTACTTCGTTACGGTTGAATCTTGTAAATAGTGCAAAAAAGTAAGTATGAACTTAAGTGATGTAATATATCAAAATGTACATAAGGTGACGTGTGTTTCTGTTCAAGTCGATACCAATATTATATGCAGTTCAAGATAAAAGATGCACACGATTTCCTTAGCCAGATTTTCTTTTTAAATAACAATTCACACATATTTTTGGAAGCAGAGCGTGGTTGAGTGAAGTTTCCAATTCATGGTTATCTCGGAGTTGTATGAAAATCAATTGAAATTCTTACTGTTGGTGCAAACATTCGTAATTGTTTCCGTGAGTTTATTTCAACAAATCTCGAGCAATCGCCAGAAACTTCCCAAGAAGAAGACCCAGCTGCCAAGTAGGAGAGCCTATCGAAGAGGACATCGAATTAAACTCGGGCCCTTCAACAAACGACTACGCTTAATAGTTGCTGCTTTGCATAGAATCAACGTTTTCAATGAAAGGGTAGTTATATGAAAAAAGACAATGGCTCAACTAATTGCGCAGTATCCCTTCACCCTTGGGATCAGCAAAACTCAGCATTTCCGCCAGGCTTTGGAGTCATCTTGAGAACAAATAAGACTCGAGAGGGCAGAAGCTATAAGAGAAGATAATTCAAGAGCTCCAGCGTTCAATTTTGCTGTGTAAATGTCGAATGTTCCATTGAACTATAATGTTCGAATAATAAATAAATGTATTGAGTAATTTTCTGTTTTTTGGTAATATCTCTAAGTAAACCGAGATATAACATGCATAATATTTCCTGCACCAGATTGTCTTCTTGAATAACAGCGTTATCAAAAGCTTTTCAGAATTATGGAAGTTGTATTTGTTAACGAGAATAATCTTTTTTTAGATTCAACAAATGTTTGCTTATATCGCATCACAGAGATGTTACGTCGCAGTGAACGAGGAATCGGTGATGGTATTATTGAAACACCGCAGAGGATGCAGTAAAACATTTCGAAAGCATTTGGACAAAATTGCTTCTACTGCGATATTCTGGAGCAACGTAACAGTCATTCTAGTTGTGATCGCGGTGGTCCTTCACACGCCTTGGTATTCCAATTTTGACGAGTCTCACTTTGGTCTACTGATAATAAAACAATACTTCGGTGAATCCACCCTACCTGTTATATTTTTTTATATCATTTTGTTATATTCTTCTTTTTATGCCCTCTCGATATATTCCATCAGTTTATATGGATGCTCTCATTTAAGAATGCAGTTGATGATTCTCAGTAGGAAATGGAAAGAGTTCAATTTGTATTGCTCGAGGTATGATAAAGACATAACATATCAAAATACAGTGAATATGAAATTGAGGAGTTTCTGGATCCACTATTCAGACATAAAAAGGTTAGTATGGTAACGAGTCGTCTTAATATTATAATTTTTTAATAATTCGTGATTGCAGACCAATCCATGGACTTAATATAACAATAAATTTTTTGGTTGGTAGGTGACATGTGTATTTTGATATTTTCGATAGAAAGAGGCTTATTTTTTAGTCAACAGTGTTGTGAAGTGTTTTGATTTTATTTCTTTCAAACAGAAAAAAATGTATTTTCAGGTTCAAGGATCAAATTCATGAATGCTCCTTCTGGCCAATATTCTCCTCATTTTTCAATGTGATTTTTCTATTGGGAACAATTACAATAAATTTATTGGTAAGTGATACTTCCTTATTATCTTCATAAGATCCATGTAATCGTTGACATGGATTTGATATACAAAGTGGCCACTTTTTCAATGAGATTGTATTGGTAACTCTTGAACCATAAGGTTTAGAAGGTTGGTTGAATGGAGGAAAAGTTGCATTCATAAAAGCTTTGTCAAGTAGTTCGAACAAATAGAAATTATCAGGGCTGTTTATTGAAATATAATCAGAAAAGTAAATTCTGCCATTTTGAACCCAAACTTCTTGAACATTTGCTTATTTCGTCTCCTTGAATACCTTCCAATATATTCCCAATCTCCTCGCGCATTATCTCTATTGTCGTGTTCGTAGTATTATAAATTTTATTCTGAGATATCCCCACAAATAAAAATCCAGCGAATTCAAATCCGGTAATCTGGCAGGTCATGCTACTGGACCTCTTGTTCCAATTTATGAATCGAAAAAATTTGGATTTAGATAATCTGCGACTATTCTTGAGTTGTATGGACCACATCCGTCTTGTTGGAACCATGGCCTAGTATGCCGATACCGTATAGTAAGATCATCCAACATTTCTTCTATAATTCCTACATATTTTGCTCCGGTCAGGTTGCCGTCAATGAAATGAGGGTCCAGTAGTTTATTATTCAAAAATCCGCACCATATGTTCAAAGATAAACGTTATTGATGTTTTACTTCATGAATTGAGTGTGAGAATTTTCTGTGATCTAAAAATGTTTGATCCTTAGTTTGAACCTGCCAGAATTTGTGAAAGTCGTTTCGTCTTCCCAATTGATATTGTGCGCAAAATTGTTGTTATTCTGCAACTTCCGTTGGAACCGATCACAGAATTGCAACCTTCTTTCAAGATCATTACGGTATAGTTTTTGCACGACTTGGTTTTTATAGTCATGGTATCCGGGTCTTTCGACTATTTTATCAACACCACTTATCGATAAATATGCATTCACTGGCCATAGTTCCCGATCCTATTCCTGGATTCATTCGAATTAAGGCCAGAACATTGATGTCATTTACAGAATTCACTTTTTTATGATAGCTCAATAACCGGTCCTGATAATCTCGATTTGTTCAAACTAATTGACAATGCTACTATGAATGCAACTTTTTCTCCATTTGGCCGACCTTCTAACTGTTATGGTTCAAAAGTACCAATTCAATCCCTTTAACAAAGTGACCACTCTGTATGCATTGCTGCTTTCCTTAGTGAAGTTGAAGAATTATACCAAGAAGACGTGAATTAACTATCGACGGCACGAAACTTGCTTTTTAAAAAATATTTATTGATACAAAAATCGGAAAAAGATATAAAGTACAAAAATATAGGTGTAATTACTTCTGAGATTGAATACTGACTGAAGTCGCCAAGTGAAGTCTGGAAGATCTCTGCTCCCATGAGAACTGTCTACTCAGCATCCCGAATGGGGTGGTGGTAAGCTAAGTCAGCGGGATTTCTTCTAGGTGGTGACATAATTCCTCCCCCTGAAGATTCAACTAACGAGCGCAGTGGGGTAGTTGAACAGTGGATAGGTTCATTCCATCTGGCTGGTTCATTTCATGAAGTTGATCTGCTTCCTGATTCTTCCTCCTGCCGAAAGGACATCTTGTTGGTCTTCTTCTGTACACGAAGTAGATTGCCATCGAAATTATTGCAATGTATATTGCCAGAGTCCATATACTGGGCGATTGATAAAGTCCGCCTTCGTCGAATAATATTTCAGGGTTGTTTTCAATCAGCTGATTTTTCAGGTTCTGAAGTTCTTTCAGGTCGACGTCATCCAACTGAAAACTCATATTCAAACTTCTCGGAGGACTCCGATCTTGACTGAGTTCGGGAATCAATATTATTTGGTTGTTATCGATTACCGTTTCCTCATTGATGATATTGATTTGATTCGACTTGATATTGCAGCCCACTGGGACTTCGACTAGATAGGATCCAATTATTCTCTGGACGTCTTCTTGCTCGTGACATTGTAGATGGATAGTCGTTTTATTTGGGAATATTGCTATCCATTGTGAAGAATCTTCCAATTAATGGGTAATTGGTTTGGTGATCTTGACATCGATTTGCCTACAGGTAGAGGAGTCTTCCATTTTCAGTAGTTGTAGCTCGCACATATTTTCAGGAATTTCTCTGATGGGCATTTTCTTGCAGACATAGAATTGTGGCTTGACTTTGACACAATCGTCGCTTTGAAATGTGAAATACACTGAATTTTTCAGTAAGTATGAATTTTTCAATACGAGTGCCTTGAACTGACTTCGACTATACGTTGGAATTGAATATAAATGATAATAATCGAAAATGTGAGGATATGTGATAGGAACATGAAGAAGATATGTTATTCTATTATTGAGAATGAAACATTCTATGTTTATTGTTTTCTCATAGTCCAGGATATTTTCCAAAGTGATTTCAAGAGGAAATTAATTATTATCGATTATTTTGTACAGTTTTACCAACTCTGCAAATAAATCAGTAGTTCCTATTATGCTAGGATGCATTATGTTGAGTTTTGCAAAAGTAAAAGAGTTTTCGATGTCTTGTAAAGTAGAATGGACTATATCGTACATATTGATGATTTGATTGAGAATGTCATGAACATATGTTCTGTTTTCTTCATAACCATCGAATTGAAATATGGTAGCAAGATGAAATATTTTTTCCTGAAGGAATTTTTCATTATGAATAATTTGTTGAATGGTTTGATTGAATTTATCGATCATATTTATTGAAACTGAGTTTTGTTTCACAACGCTAGAAGCTAGTTCTTTTTGATTGTTTTGAAGTTCTCTGATAAGTGTTTCATACCGTTCCCCATCTGCTGCATCTAGGTTACCTGTGATTGATTTGAATATTGAGCCAATGCCGTTGATCAGTCCTCTTTTGGTTCGATTAGGGCGCGTTATCAGTTCATTCAACTTGGCTTCGGTTTTTTCTTTCGTAATAGTCAAAATTTTGATATAATTTTCTATTTCGACTGAAGAAGTATAATTATTATTTATACTGAGTGCTTCCAAAGTTTGTCCGTATTGGTAATTCAGTTTGTCAATTTCACTCATTAATGGGTTCAAGTCGTAGTAATGTATTAATGTGTGAGAATACTCTTGGATTTTGGCGGTTCCTAATTTCAAGGGTATCATACCAGGGTTGTTCTCTAAGTTTGTCAGTGTTATTTTGTCTTGGAGTCCGAATACAAAAGGTATTCTGAAAAGAAATGAATTATTTATTGAAATTGTAAGTTTTCTTTAGAGGTCTTTTTAAGTTGTCCATATGTACTTTGTCATGATTTTCTGTAGAAACAGTTTTCATGGTTTCATCAACTTTTGTGATAGTAGTAGGTTTTTCAAACTTGTTCGCATGTTTTTGTCGTATGTGTTTTTTCACGTACGTTTCTGACTGTGGTTTGAAAATTTCGGGGTTATCGCGTGTTTCATTACATTTTTCGATTACCTTTTCTTTTTGTTTGATTTACCGTTTGTTAAGTTCTGCATAAAGTAGTTTTGTTCTCTCTTTGTGGTCATTCGTGTAATCGTTCAGGAGAATATTGTCTATGTCGATATTGAATGGGTTCTCGTTCGTTATATGTCCGTTGATTATATCGATTGGTTTCAATTTTGTGGTCGAATGTACGGAATGGTTGTATGCGAGTATGGCGTAAACCATTTTCATTTGAGGCGGTGTCTTCAGGAATCCTCGGGTATTTAGGAGCCTGATGTGTTCTATGAGGGTAGAGTGTAGTCTTTCAATTTGTCCGTTTGATTGAGGGTGATTGGGTGAGCAAAAATGTACATTAATTTTATGCAGTTTGAGGAGTTCCTCAATAACTGTGTTTTTGAATTCAGAACCATTATCGGCTATGATTTGAAGGGGTACACCGTGGTGTGAGAAAAATGTTAAAAGTTTGTCAGCTATATCGGTTGCTGATAAAAAGGGCAAGTGATAAGCTTGCGCATATTTTGAAAAACTATCTATTACGGTTAAAAATTTGGTTTTCTCTAAAGTATAAACATCGATATGAATAATTTCGAAAGGTTTGGTGGCTGTTGGGGTTATATTCATTTTTGTTTTAATCGGATGTCTTTCATATTTACTTTGTTGGCATATTTCGCATTGATTAATAAAGGTTTGTATAGAATCTTTCATATTCGGCCAATAATATCGCGCCTTGAGCCTTTGTTCGGTTTCTTCGATTCCTCGATGATTACTTTTACCTTCGTGATATGCTTGTATAAGATCTGGAATTTCATTTTTCGTTGTAACATCAATCAGTTTTAATTTACAAGACTTGAATTTTAAAGAGGGCCATTTGAAGTTTTTACGAATTACTTCGCAGAATCTTTCATACATATCTGGTACTTCGAAATAAAGATAGTAAGGAACATTTGGAACAACATATTCTGTGACAAAATCGACTACATCTTTTTCAAAATTATTTGAGGAAAGCTGAACAATTATTCTTTGTTTCTTTTCGAATAAAATTTTTATTAGAGGTTTTGAAGGTGAATGAAGAACGTGTTGAAATATGATTTGGTTTTGACCGTGGTTTACAGGAGATTCAGAAATTGGTATTTCAACGATAGGGTTTTCTTCCGCGTTGGTATGGACGGTTACGTCATCATCGAGTATTTCTATTGGATCATGTTCATGAATTTCTTGGTTTTCGTGAGTGTCAGTATCAAGATTAACTAATGTGGAAATATTGTCTTCTTGTGCGTTTTTATTTTTGTCGTTGACATTAGAGCTTGTGCTTGGTTGAATGTCAATTGGACTTATTGTTTCAGTTGGGTCGATTTCGCGTGCGATTTCGCCTATTGGTAAAATGTCAATAGATGGTTCATAGTTGGGAGTTTCAAGACAAGGATTTATCGGATTTTGATTGCCAAATGTGACAGATGGAGCCAGACGATCAGACTCTTCGAGAATTTCGTCTAGTTCTTCCCAAAATTTTGTTTCTTTTGTGTGAACTTCGATGCGTGAAAGGGCATCGGCATTTGTGTTAGCTGATCCTTTTTTGTAAATTATATTGTATTGATATTCCTCGAGTTTTATTCTCCATCGGAGTAATTTCGAGCTTGGGTCCTTCAATGAAAATATCCATTGGAGGGGCCTATGGTCGGTGATTATGTTAAATCTTCTGCCAAAAATTTTAAGGGCGGAAGTACTTGGTGGCCCAAACAATCGCCAATAATTCTTTTTCTATCGTGCTGTAATTTGCTTCGGAGTCATTAAGAGTCCTTGAAGCATATGCCACTGGGAGGTCTTTGCCAATAGGTCCTTGGCTCAAGACAGCACCCAATGCAACGTTCGACGCATCCGTAGTTAAGTTAAAAGGTTTAGAAAAGTCTGGGTATTGGAGAATTGGTTCATTAATCAACAAATTTTTACAGGTTTCAAAACACGATAAGAATTCTTGATCGTGGGTGATTTGTGCACCTTTTTTCAAACATTTCGTTAATGGTTTTGTGATTTTGGCAAAATTATTTATGAACCTACGATAGTATCCAAGGAGTCCTAAAAAACCTTTTATTTCTTTTGTTGTTTTTGGTACAGGAAAGTTTTTAATTGCCTTTATTTTGTCAGGATTGGGTTTAACACCATTTGGAGTGACAATATGACCAAGGTAAGCCACTTCTTTCCGTAAAAACTCGGATTTATCAAGTTGAACTTTAAAGTTTGCCTCTCTGAGCCTTTGAAATACGGCTCTCAATCTTTCCATGTGTTCCTGAAGGGATGTGGAGAAGATAATTATATCGTCTAAGTATACCAAGCATTTTTCGTTTTGAATTCCTCTCAAAATATTTTCAATTACTCTTTCAAAGGTAGCAGGGGCGTTCTTCAACCCGAAGGGCATACGAAGGTACTCATAGTGCCCTTGTTCAGTATTGAAGGCAGTTTTTTCAATATCCGCTTCGCACATTTCAATTTGATGAAAGCCACTGGCAAGGTCCAATGTCGAGAAATATTGGCACCTACCTAATTTATCTAAAAGATCTGTGATATTTGGCAAGGGGTATTTGTCATCGATGGTTTTTTCATTAAGTTTCCGATAATCTACGACAACCCGCCATTTTTGCTTACCGGAGGCATCTAATTTCTTAGGTACGACCCAAATTGGGGACGACCAAGGTGAACTACTAGGTCTGATGATTTTTTGGTCTAACATTTTTTGAATTTGTGTTTCAACTTCTTTTTTGTGGATAAAGGGATACCTATATGTTTTAGTATAGACTGGTATTTCGTCAGTAGTCTTTATACGGTGTTTAGTTTTATTTGTGAAAGTGAGAGGTTCGTCTTCGTGATAAAAAATGTCGGAAAATTCAAGGCATAATTTTTCAATCATTGATTTTTCTTCCCCATTTAAATGGTCAGTTCTTATATTAGATAAGTCCACTTTACGTTTGTCTGTCTCATCAAAATTGTTAAAACTGAATTCTTGTATGCATGTTCTATCAAATTTTTCAACTACAATGGGTTCCGAGAAATCTAGTGTTATCTTCTTTGTGCTGTTATTTAATACGGTCGTTAACGCTTCTCCGTTTCTCGCGATTGACAAACTCTCTGGAATTTCGCAGTTGTGTATCTTTTGATAAGGAATTATTATTTCACCGTCTTTTACAGATGTTTTTATTTTAATCACTTGTTCGTTTCGAGGAAGTATAGATATGAGATTCAAGTCATTTTTTATTTTATGATAGTGCAATTTAATTTGGGAATGTGGCGTGATTAATAATCCATTGCTCAAATTGACATTAGCTTGGAGTATTTTCAGATTATCAATACCTATCAATCCATGAAAAGTATTGTGGAATTTAAACAGATAAAATTTGAGATTTCCGGAAACATTGAAAATTTTAGAAATGGGTATAAAAGCGCTATGCTTATGGCATGATTTTTGGAAAACAGTTGAGACTATAAATGGATCATTCTGGATTCGATCAGGGTATAGATTATAAGCTAAATTTGGATCGATAAACGATTTAGTTGAACCAGTATCAACCAAAAATTTTAAATTGTGTTCTGGCAGAATGATGTATGGCAATTCGCTAGAATTGGAAGAATTTAGTGATATTATTATTGGTTCTACCTTTGACCGGTGGTTTGGCTTGTTGACTGAAAATTTTGATTTTGCATATTTTCATCGTTTGCATAATTATTTTGACTTTCGATTTCACTATCCTGCAAGTAGTAATCTATTTCATTAGTCTCTGCATTATATAGTTCTTCTGAAATAAAATTCTTTTCCGGTGGCTTGTAAGAATGAGAGGGACCCGGTTGGTTTCTATTAAATGTTTGCCTCGTCGAAACACTCATAGGTGTTTGATTAGGGAGACTTCGGTTGGGATTAGGCTTAAAAACGTTTTGATTTTGTGCAGGTTGTTTAAAAACTTGTGAATTTGTAAAGAACTTCCGTGGTGGCATATTGTTTCTTGGCTGAACATTTATAGGTTGAGAGGGGAAATTGTTTTGTGATTGAAATTGATTATTATGAGGTTTATATTGATTATTTGATGATTGATTATAGAACTGATCATTTCTCGTATGTGCATTGAAAGAAGTTCTGGGTGTATGAGAATGATTTTGATGAGGAGTTGACCTGATTTGGCCATTATTTTGACGAATCGAAACTCTATTCGATTGATTTTGATAATAATTGGCATTTTCTTCTTGGATAATAAATTGCAGGGCCTGATTCAAATCATCAGGTCTCATACAGCGAATTGTTGTACCCAGAGGTTCTCTCAAGCCTGATAAGAATGTTTTTAAAGCAAGCGAATTATATAAGTTTCGTTTCAGAATTTTTGAATTTCCATCGTTTTCATGGGAATCGATATAACAACAAATCAGATTGAGTATTTGTAATATTCGATCGAAAAACTGTTGAGGTTTTTCGGACGGATATTGTTTCATCATTACCATATCTCTATTCAAACATGCTTCATCGCGTTGATCTGCAAAATTTCTATACAGGGTGGTTTTCAAAACATCCCAAGTTGTGACATTTTGGATATTAACTACCAATTTTGCATTTCCTGACAATTTTCCAATTAAACAATTCAACAAATAGGTATTTTGAAAGTTATTGGGATTCGTTGCATCATAAAAATTCGAAATAAGACTTTCACATGTACTCAAGTATCTATTAAGTTCATTTGGGTTCCCATCGAATTGTGGAACGCAATTCAAATATTCTGGTTTGAAAGTGTTCGCCATTATTGAGGAATTTGAAGTATTCGTTTGGAGTGTTTGATAATTTGAATTAGATCTGATTGCGAATGGATTTTGAACGATTCGATTCGTATTTGACAGTGTTTGACTAGAGTTTGTATTGCCTGAGCCAGTTAAAGACAATGTTTCAAGTTGTTCGAAAATATTTTCAAGCGACATATAGATTCAGTGTACTCACAATAAAAGCAAGCCTTTGGCCATCGTTTTCTTAACCACTATAAGGAATCTGTCTTGGTTCAGCAATTCTCGTCTTCGCCAAGTATTTCTTCCTTGCAGAAGGGGACGATGAGGTTCCACTTCTCGAAAACAGCTTCGGTACGGGGTCTTCTGCAGGTCCTCGATTGACTGGGTTTCCTGAAGTTCTAGGAGCCTCTCTGCTTCCAACGCCAACTTGTTCTGTTCTCTGAGGTTCGGTTGTCAATTAATCGTTGAAACGAAAATCACTCGTTCGATACGCGTGACTTTGACAATCCTACAGTCGACTGCGCCAATTAACTATCGACGGCACGAAACTTGCTTTTTAAAAAATATTTATTGATACAAAAATCGGAAAAAGATATAAAGTACAAAATATGTGTGTTGTTAGTTCTGAGACTGAAGACTGACTGAAGTCGCCAAGTGAAGTCTGGAAGATCTCTGCTCCCATGAGAACTGTCTACTCAGCATCCCGAATGGGGTGGTGGTAAGCTAAGTCAGCGGGATTTCTTCTAGGTGGTGACATAATTCGTGCAAAGATGGTTTGCCTAGCTGTAAGTGCGACGGCAAGGGCGTAGTCTGGTGAATAGTCGATCGACTTTCACTAGAAATTCAATCAACAGTATTGAGAAGGGTTCAAACATAAAGATCTTTTAATTTGTTGAGGAGGTGGAAATGTTCATTTCTAGGGGAGAGATAACCAAAAAAATGGAATCCAGAATAAAAATCTAACTTGGACCTACCCCATTTACGGAAGAAGTTAAATTTATATCCTTTTCAGTACTCATCACTGTAGATTAACTTTTTTTTGTTGAAATGCAAACTCTCCAAACATACAAATTAATCAGTAGATCGATTTTGAATATATAATGAAGTTTGATGATTTGATGATGTTGACTTGAAGATTCGATGTACACTAAAGAAAAGTGAAAAATAATGTTTTATAGCGTTGAGCATTCAGTCGTCAGTTGCTTTCCAAGCCAAAGATGTTGATGATAATGTCTTACCTTGAATTAAATGCATTCAATCTTAGATTTTTATGTTAGGTAACCCCTATTTTGCTAAGCCTTAGTGTTCGGGTGCCTCTAGACAGTCGGCATCAGCCTCCTGCTGCTTTCATATATCTGTATTCTGCTTAATTTCAGGCATATTTGAATTACGTTGGTCCTCAGCTCTAGTATCGAATTGCCAAAAATATTTTAATAAAAAAGACCAATCTGCTAATGAGCCATGGAACAAGCTTCTCCAAAATGGCTTGGTCAAACAGCATCGAAAGTAACATCGGAAAACGTATAATATCATTTTATTCTCAACCTGCCGTCGGCGGCAGCCTTTGCCAAATGCTTCAAAAAACAATGAAATGTGAATGGACCCCATTTGAAAAAAAAATTCAAGAATGTCCGCAGAATTATTGCTGAATAATTGAATTTATGTCTCGTTATTTCCGCTTGTTTCGAAAAAAACATTTTGTGGAATTGGAATAAATTAAATAACTGATATGAGATTCACGCAATTTCTGATAAAATAAGAAATTAAATTACCACAACATTCATATCAGAACTATGCGGGTGATGGAATTATGTATTCACTCATTTAATTTGTTTCGGAACTCCCAGTATGATTATTATAGATTAGTTAAATGAAAGAAGTCAATAGCTTTGCATTTGGGAAAGAACCTGGTACTGCTTATCCAATCCATCTTGGCACAGAACTAATAATGCCCAGCAATCTCTGTGAAGTATACTGAGATGAAAAACGCTTATTATATGTGTTCACTGTGTTGAAATTCAGTGTGCAACTGGAATAGTATTTGAGTTTGTGCCAAGATGGATTGGATAAAGTGTACCTGCAAATTGGTCGTCGGTCAAGAAAATTGTTTCTTGGAGGTGATATTCATATATAAATGATTACATAATTATCTTCGTATTATCGTCATATTGTTCCTATATGAAGACATAAATAATTGTTATTGTGTGGGTTTACTAGTTGATTGAAAAGCATAGTACAGTTGAAATAACTTTTTGTTTGTGTGTTGAAGTTCAAATAATCAGAGTCTGAGAGAGATGTTCCTAAGAATCCAGGATCAGTTTATAATTCACCTGCATCAGAAAAATAATATTATTTTGTTGGGATGTGATATATTCTGATTCTTCCCATTTTCAGATGATCGGCGTCGAAAAGAATTATTGGATGATATCCATGATATGTTTACTGGTCTTTGAATCACTACTCATGGCGGAGTATGGACAGTTAGTAGAGAACGAGGTAATTGTATTAGGTATTGTATTAGCTGTTGCAAAAAAAATTGAATGGAGTGTACCTGGGAAAAAATATTGTTAGCATCATAGTGCGTTCCCACCGAGTGAGAAGTGTTTTTGAATAGTGATCTGTATCCAGGTAAATTGAAAGAGTAGCCTGTTGTCATGATCGCTATACGTTTCATCTCTCAACTATTATACCTGTTATTTCATACGATTCCCTTTATCAAAAATTGTGTAATTTTCAATCCCAGAGCTTTCGGTCCACGGCATCGAAAATTCGATAGTCCCCATATTGTTTAAAAACGATAATCATACTCTATACCAAGGGCGTCGCCAGCTTATGACTAAGGGGGGGGCAATAGGGTAATATCATGGAGGATGGAAAATATGAACGCCTGGTACAGTCAAAAGCATGAAGCGTTACACTTTGGAAGTGTTTGCCTCGATGACGATTGTAATAAAAACAGTTCTGATATCAATGTATAAAACTTCACAAGCCCTCGATTACTTACTCAACTCAACTGAATTACCTATAAACATTATCTCAGAAAGCTTTTTTAGCCTTATTTATATTAAGGATCCGTTTTAATTTGTATTTAATTGAACCACAAATATAATTTATGATTTATTTCCTAAATGATTATTGAAAACGAAACCACCATTCAGTTAACGTTGAATTCATAGAGATTGAATCAATCATTTTTTTTTAATAAAATACCTAAACGATCATCATACACGTCTCTAGCTAGTATATCCGTTACCAAAGCTATTAGCTAAGAGAAATAAAATAAAAATACTAGCTCTAAGGACTGGTTTTTCAATGCGAGATATCTATCAGATAAAAATGACCAAAAATTTTCATCCTTATCACTGCCAAACATCACTCACGCGCACCCTCTCATTTCTTTCATCTAACTGACAGATAACTCATTTATTCTTGTATTGAAAAACCGGCCCTAAGTTCAAGATTTAAGCAGTACATAACTCACCAAAAAACTTTCTGATGTCCATTTTGATAAGGTGATGAATGGAGACACACTCAGAAACTTCACAATTCAACACAGAGATGATGAGATCTTATTATTTAATGAATACAAATCAATATTGACTAGGCAAACCACGTCTTCATATACCCCAACGAAAATCATACTAGAATACTAGAATCTAGAATGTGCGGTAAAATTCTACCTGGTCTAGTAACTGCTACCAACTTCCAGAGAGTTCATTGAACAAGCGCCATCCACCGTCGAGTAGCAATACTAGGTTTTACAAGGACTGTAGTCGATTTATTCAACTGTAGGCTGTAGGTGTTTCTTATGAACACTACTCACACATTTGATCTCTAGGGGGGGGCAACTGCCCCCCCCCTGCCCCTCTCTGGCGACGCCCTTGCTCTATACGATAGTAACTTGTTTTCGACGATAGTCACAGCAATGAGTCGATGTGCCAAATATACCACTGGCGGATCCACTTCGTACGAAGAGACCTGTTGAATGAAGAAACCTAGACCCCGACGAAGTTCAACCCCCTTATCATTAGTCGTTTTCTCGAGATTTCCTCGACTCCACTCAACCTCACGCAACGGAATTCGTATTCTTAGTTGACATAAATGTAATAGACTTGAAGGATTTCCTCAATGGAGTGGGGGTTTGAACTGTCAAACTCAATGTTCGTCGGGACCTACCTCAAGGATTCCTCAAGTGTAGTTAGCTGGAGTTGTTTGTGAAGTTTTTTCTGTCACAATGAACGATTTCGAAGATTTTATTGATTATTTTTATGAAAATGATAGATATGTAGATATTACTGCTTGTAATGATATACTTCTGTCAATAAATTCATTATTATTATTATTATTATTATTAAAATCCATACGATTACCCGACACGACAATACAGCGCTGTCATTCAATCAAAATCGCAAGAATGACATGTGATGTACAAAACCCTATAGAGTATTATGTGACTATAAGTTTCAAAAAAGAATGCGATGTCGCAAAGAAACAGTGCTTCATACCATACTACCTTTGTCGAATCTCATCGAAAATCCAATAATAGAGGACTTCCGATTCCTCAAATATTGCAGTTATTAATAATATTGAGATTTTTTTTCAACTGAATATTTCAGGTAAGAACATAACTAAGTTATTAATATTATTAAATATTACTTATTACCTACTCGCTACAGAGTTTTGTTCTAAAATAGCAGGGTACTTCAAATCACGTACTGTTACCATCGTCCATAGATATTCTAATAAGTCCGCTCACTCTCAGCAGCGACCCAAATCATCACCGTCCGTCCTCGCGCGTCCCTTGCCTGGCCGGTCGGTCGTCAGTGCCCGTCTGACGGGGGAGCCAGTTTAACAGAGTGTCTCCGATTGAACAGTTCGCATCGTTCCGGCCGGTTAAACTGAGTGCGCGAAATGAACATTCTATTTGAACTTTTATTCTTGTAGTTATTTGAACATTTTTTGATGAGGAAAGAAAGTTACGAATTCTCTGGAATTTATTTTTGGTTGGAGGCTTACTATCTCCTCCGTTTTGAATTTTTGGAAAATAATGAAAATTGAAAATTATAAATTTTTATCGACGCGTAATCTCAATCAGGATTGTCTCGAGAATTACTTTGGTCAAATCAGAAATGCTTGTGGAAACGCTAGAAAACCAACTGCCATTCAGTTTACCAGAGCATTTAAAAAACTTTTTGCTATAGGATATTTGCACGAGACAGAAGGCAGCAATTTTATGGAAGACAGTAGCGATATTTCGCTTGATATAACATCGGAGTCATTGAAAAATATTGAAAGTTTTCAGGAAAAAAATTAAGAAAATATTTCTCCAATTATAAAAATAGAATCAACCGATTATAGGAATTTGATATGCAATGGGAAATGCACTGGTCTATGTTGGTGGATATTTTTTACGTAGATGTCTCTTGTCTCTTCAAACATTCTTGTCATATTTGTTTGGAATATTGTTCATCATCCGAAAGAGACAAGTCTACTTCATTTTGTGAGCTCAAAGCTTACAAAGGTAGTAAAAATATATTTGGTGGCTTAACAGTCCCTCCCAATGATTTTTCTAAGTATTTAATACAATTAGAAAATATTTTTGTTTCGAATTTTAATGATTGATGATTTTAATGATGATTACTGCATACATGTTGATGTAGGACACATATTTCTGAAAGAATATTCCAATGTAGAATTCAGCCATCCATGTAGCAATTTTCCCAAAGACTATTTACTTTCATTGTTTACAAGAGTTCGAATCTATGACACAATCAAATTTGCAAACAGGTAAATAAGATCTCAATGTTTAAATGAACAACTGAACTGAAACCACTAATATCGTTGCCGACGTTTCGACTTTTATAAAGTCATCCTCAGGGCATTACAAAGTTGCAGTGATATAAATACACACATACAGGTGAAAAATTATTAAAATTTGCGACTAGAATCACTTCTGCGAACGAGAGGTCAAGATTGAGTAAATTTGGTACAATTCAATTGACAGTAAAAATGTAAAAAGAGACATGAACAACAATTTCAAAAATGTAGGAAACGGTAGAACCCAATCTCTGGTTTCTTGTCTATTAGAATAAAAATAAAAGGACATTTACATAAAAATTCCCAGTTTTTGATACTGAAATATACAGAAGTATATTTCTGACCGACGAAAATTCCACTGTGTTAGCGACCGTTGAAAATAAAATTAGGAACTCACTTACTTCCTGCACTCAAACAGAGTTTTGATTTATATATATATATATATATATATATATATATATATATATATATATATATATATATATATATATATTATATAAACAAAATATATATTTCAGTATCGAAAACTGGGAATTTTTATTTTTATGTAAATGTCCTTCAATTTTTATTTCAATAGACATGAAAACCAGAAATTTATGTGAGTTCAACCGTTTCCTAGAGTTTTTAATTTTTGTTTATGTCTATTTTTACATTTTTACTGTCAATTGAATTGTACCAAATTAATGTACTCAATCTTGACCTCTCATTCGCAGAAGTGATTCTTGTCGCAAATTTCAACGACGATGACGATGACGATGACTTTATACAAGTCGAAACGTCATCGGCAAAGAAATAATAGTAGTTTCATTTATTCGACCTAACTCCAACCAACCCCCAGCTAAATATTTGAAATGTGTCTAAATATATATGCCAAAGTACTGAATAGATTATAATTATACTATTAGGGTATACTCAAGAAAACAACAAATCACTATTCAATTAGGTAATATGTAAATAAAGATTATTCATCTTCATTTTTTCTTTATTGTGAAGTCCGTTTATAAGTATCTCACCTTTTTACCTGCCCATAATTTAAGAAATCAGGTGATTCATGCCAGTTATTACAACGAAATATTCCTCAATTTATTGTTATTAGAATCTCATATAATATAATCATCTCAATGGAAGATCATACAAAAACATAAATAATATATAATGAATATGATCAACACTCGACGCCTGACCCTCGTAGACACACTTTCGAGTAAACATATTGTTCGCGCTGCTGACTGACCCTCGTATACCGTATTTCTGCTGGTAGCCCGCATGATTTACGACCGCTCGCAAAAAAAGCGGCATATTTTACCACATCAAAGGAGTAACCAGACTTATTAGAATATCTATGGACGATGCTGTTACTGATAAAAAGGCTTTTCAATGTAACTTTCGAATTATTTCTGAACTCTCAGATCCTTGGTGGAGACCTCCTGCCAGTTGTTTGTAAAGTAATTGAACGCATCACCAAAATTCCGGCTAGGAAAGTGCACCAGCTTATTGAATTTCCTGAGCCAAATGAAATGCTAACCAAAAAAGGACTTCTCTTTCAACAAGATTGTACTCATCTTCCCATCAAAAATACCATAAGAAAAATTGGGACTTGTGTGTGAAGTAATCAATTACATAAGTAATACATACATTTTTATCAACAAATAAAATTAAAATGTTTACAACATGAACAAATACTTTTACGACAATTCGTTTCAAGAGAATTTAATTCCTGTATAAGGCGCACCCAAGCTGTTTTTTTTAACGACGGTTTTCCAAGCTATCACGTTCAATTTATGGGTTTGGTAATGGATTTTTATTCGATAAACAAGATAGGCAAGATAGCAAAAACACAAACAAAACTGAAAACAAATCGAATTGTTGCGAGCAGTGGTGTCATTCAATCAAAATCGCAGGAATGACATCTTTCTTTCGAAAGGAAACTGAAGACAATAAACTGTTTTTAAACTTTTTCTAGGACCAGCTATTCTGCCTCCTTGCTGCCAACATTATTACAGAATTTTCCTTGAGATATATGAAGTCACTCCTTCACTAAACTTCATTTGAGGCAGCTTGAAACCACTATCGAGGAACTCCTTGAAGGAACCTCGACTGAGTTTGAGTCGAGGAAGCTTTGAGGAAACGACTAATAATACGGGAATGAGTCTTCTTTATGCTCAGGTTTCATCAGAACGAAGTGAAGACTGAGAATTGGTTGGCGGAAGTCTGGTAATAGAACAGTGACTGTTTTCAGGAATCAGATAGTCCTTCAAGACTTTTTTGATTTATATTGATTAGCGGATTATTCTGAATGGAGTGGTTTTGTCTTAGCATTTGTATTCGTGTTGTTAAGGTCAATTTCGTAAGTAGTTTCGTGGTGATGTTTCATAAGAGGTGTGTTCCTATATGAATTGCGAGTTCTTATTTGTATTCGTGTGACCTGTTGGATAATCGACTGTTCGTCTGTCCTATAGTATTCAAAGGATCATACATCAACGAAGTCTGAAAGTTAGACATGACCTCAAACCTTCTCAAGCATCATCATAAACCAGGCACAAAAGTGACCTCAACAATACAAAGATGTTTGCCGCCAGAATCAAAATACCACAGAATAATTCGCAGACCAACATTAATGTCCTAAATGTCTCAACAAACAATAAGATTAACAAAGACAACCAGAAACCTGCCCGAGAATATATAAATCAGAGAAGGAAGTTGGTACTGAAAGGAAAACGAATTATAAAAATGATAGCTGTCCTGGGGTGGCATTCAAATTGAATACAATTTCCGAATGTATGAGTGTTTTACAGTTGATTGTACTGTTAGTATATTGATGATGATAAAGCTAATCAACAAATCACTACAACTATAAAGGCTGAAATCACTGTTATCAATTTTAGGAATATAGAAAGTGAGTTGAAAAAAATCGTATCCAATAAGAGATTTATTGTTGTAAATAATCATTCTCACTCACATCTATCAGAAGCACGACAGTGGTATTTATTTTGAAATAACTTCGAAAATGAGAAGGCTTCAGCGTTTGATAGTTCATGTGACGTCACATGATATGTAAAGCTCATCCAATCCATCTTGACACAGATCTAATAACGTATATGCCCAGCAATCTCTGTGAAGTATACTGAGATAAAAAGACACGTATTTCACTGTGTTGAAATTTATTCCTAGAAGGTGTTTTGTCTTTCGTCATGGTCTACACTACCAGTGTGCAACTGGATAAGTATCTGAGTTTGTACCAAAATGAATTGGACAAGCTGTACCTATCACCGTATAACGTTCATATAAAACTTCGTTCAAATAGACAGGCGAATAACTGCAAGATATAATAACTCGATACCTGATAGATCAAATTGCGGATTAGTCACCATCCCCACGAAGAGAAACACTTTATGAATTGATATACTCAATATAGGAAATAAGTCCATTATTTCATTATTGCATTATTTCTCAATGATACCTTTTTAAATTTGCAGTCCGAAAAACTGTACTTTCTTGTGCAATCTAGCCATTGGAATGGTTGGAATGAGGAAAATTGTAATTTTTTGAGGATGTTCCTGATGTTAACCAGAGATCCTTTGACAATCAATAACTTGGGCATCATTGGACAGAATCGAATTCTGGCCTTGAAGGTACGATTATTTCTCATTGAAATCTGGGTTTATATGAATGCGAAAATCGCCAGAGATTATTGTAATTACTATGAAAATGAGATGAAAAATAATGATTTAGAATTTTATGAATTATCCCTAACAGCAAAAATCATCTCCAGGTTCTCAACATGTTAGTGAAATGAAATATTTGGGTTTCATAATTGATGAAAATTCAAAACTGAATGTCATGCTGATTTTGGAAAAATGACGTTCCTTCTTCGTTATTCCCATTGTAACATTTGATTATTGTTAAGTGTACGACTTTCATTTTTGCTCTAGGCCTACGTTGAACCCTGTTCACCATATCATTCATCATACGACGAGGGTTGTACAGCCACTCTCGATCTCCTTCTTGAACTCCGTCAGTATTTGCCTTCCGATGATACCGAGCCTTCATCCTGTCAATTCGCCCTACCATCTCTTGATGTTTAGTGTTTAGTGATTGGAACTCTTCTTGACAGCTGCCGAATCGGTTGGACTTGGCTAATATTGACTTTTCGTTTCACCAAGTCAGCCCGTCCAGTTGTGTCACAGGTATGGCTTGTTTTGTCTTCACTCGGCCTCGTGCGAAAACCAATGGTTGGACACTGCATTCAGGGCCTTTTTTCACCGCAGCACTAACTACTTTCTCCGAAAATTCAGGAATTCTCGCAGTTTTCACTAAACGCAGTTTCACAGGCATTGCCCTTCCTGCTGGAGTTGTAAGGACAAATTCTTCTCCTTCGAACCTCATAATGCCCATTGTCGAATGGAAATCAATAGTCACTGATCAAGTTCATTCCGAGTATAGATCAATCTTCTATATCTACGACGTGAACTGTATCTATGATGGTGAGTCGCACAAGAATGTAATTTCAGCCTCTCCTCGAATAGGTGCGTTTCCACCAGTGACTGTTAGAAGCACGGAGTTGGAAGAAATAGGCTTCACGCCGCAGGATGGCACTGCGTACCATGGTGCATTTCATTCAATTTTCATGGTATGGTCAGTCTATCGGTTATTCTTCTCAACCTGTTAACACAGATGACCCTCGGTGACTTTGACCTCGCGGGTGATTGTGAAGTTGGCGGCATCCTGGAAGGTGAGTTTGATTTTGGTGGCATTCTCATCTTGCTATTGTTACGATATTTCTCTGGGTTCGTCGATTAAAACACCAAACAACACAAAACTACTTTTATTATAACTCGCTATCTCAATACAATACAACACAATCACTTAAATCGCTCTGATAACTTTCTAATGCTCGGCACTAAACTCTCTGTACTAAAATTCTGCTGTCGAGGCGAACGGCTTCCGCTTATATATACGCGCTCATATAGTGAAGAATCATCCAGATAAATCCCGACAATCGAACACTCTAGATGGGCCGCGATCACGCGAGTATAGTCGTTCCTGGAAACGTCGAACGTCGTATTAACCATAAATTGTTTTTATTTACCAGCAAAAATTCCACTTCCGACACCACTGTTACGATATTTCTCTGGGTTCGTCGATTAAAACACCAAACAACACAAAACTACTTTTATTATAACTCGCTATCTCAATACAATACAACACAATCACTTAAATCGCTCTGATAACTTTCTAATGCTCGGCACTAAACTCTCTGTACTAAAATTCTGCTGTCGAGGCGAACGGCTTCCGCTTATATATACGCGCTCATATAGTGAAGAATCATCCAGATAAATCCCGACAATCGAACACTCTAGATGGGCCGCGATCACGCGAGTATAGTCGTTCCTGGAAACGTCGAACCAATTCGCATCGAAAGGCGGCAGGGCCGGCGTCAGCACATTTCGTTACATTATCCCCCTCTCAAATTTGATCGTCCCGATCAAACAATACGTCATTATCGCCATTGTAACGTTTAAGTCTTTCTAGGTGAACGACCTTCATTTTTGCTCTGGGGCTACGTTGAATCCTGTACACCACGTCATTTATTCTCTTGACTATCGAATAGGGTCCTTCCCAGCATGGTGTTAGTTTGGGAGAAATTCCTTTTCTACGACGAGGGTTGTACAGCCACACTCGATCTCCTTCTTTGAATCCACCAGTATTTGCCTTGAGATCGTATCGAGCCTTCATCCTGTCACTAGTAATCTTCAATCTTCTTCTCGCGATTTCGTGAATCCTTATCAGACTGTCTCGCAGTTCATCTGCATAATCCTGTACCTCTTTTTCCTCAGAACTTGGGGATCCGAACACCAAGTCACAGGGCAAACGAAGATCTCTCCCGAAGATGATACTGGCTGGGGTGAGCTTTGTGGAATCGTGCACAGCTGCCCGATAGGCCATCAAGAATAGTTGAAGGTGTCGATCCCAGTCTTTTTGATGCTCTTCTACTACTTTGGAAAGGTGTTCTTCCATAGTCCTGTTGAACCTCTCGACCATGCCATCAGACTGTGGGTGGAGGGCAGTTGTTCTGGTCTTGCTAATTCCCATCAATTCACAAACTTTCCTGAATAAATTCGATTCGAAATTTCTTCCTTGATCGGAATGTAGCTCCATTGGCACTCCAAACCTCGTAAACATGTTGTCCACCAGGGTTCTTGCAATGGTGGATGCTTCTTGATTAGGCAAGGCGTAAGCTTCAACCCATTTACTGAAATAATCCATGGCAACGAGGATGTATTTGTTGCCATCATTCGTCATCGGGAACGGTCCAGCTACATCGATGGCGATTCGTTCGAAGGGAGCACCAACATTGTATTGTTTCATCTCACCCCTTGATCTTGTTCTCGGACCTTTGCTTGCTTCGCATTTTGGGCATCTTCGGCACCATCTCTCAACATCTTCTCGACATTGGACCCAGTAGAACCTTTGCCGTATTTTATCCAAGGTCTTGTTAACTCCTAGATGTCCACCTGATTTACCACCATGAATCTCTAGCAAAACATCCCCTATTCTCGACATGGGCACAACCAGTTGGGAACTCACTTTCTTGCCATCGGCTGACTCCCAAGCCCTCTTCAGTAGGCCATTCTCCACAATCAAGGAATCCCATTGGGCCCACAATGCTTTGAACGTTGGTGATCGATCCGAGATGTCCTTCCAGGTGGGTCTTTCCGCTCCATTTTCTTTCCATTTCAAAAATTCTGCAACGTTTGGATCATTCTCCTGGTCTTCTCGCATTTTTGCTGTCGTCCAATTGTCGTCTACTACCAATCTCACTTGGTTGATTCCTTCGCGACGTTCAATTCGCTCACAGTGTTTACAAGTATCCGAACACGGTCTTCTTGACAAGGCATCTGCGTTGTTATGCAATCGTCCTGGTCGATGTTTTATCCTGAAGTGATACTGGTTCAACTTCTCGATCCACCTTGCTACTTGTCCTTCAGGAGTCTTCATTTCGAGTAACCACTTCAGAGCTGCATGATCTGTTCTGATTAGGAACTCTCTTCCGTACAGATATTTGTGGAAGTGGTCTACAGCCTTGATTATTGCCAGTAGCTCTTTTCTCGTTACGCAATAATTTCTTTCTGGCTTGGTGAGTACTTTGCTGTAGAACTCGATTACTTTTTCCTGACCATCTTGCTCTTGTGATAGTACGGCTCCAATACCATTATTACTGGCATCTGTGTCCAAAACAAACAGGCCTCGTTGACGTGGGAAACTTAAAATGGGGCTGGAACATAGAGCAACTTTCAGTTTCCCAAATGCTCGTTCACTTTCGTTGGACCAGACGAATTTGACTCGATCTTCTGTCAACTTATGTAGGGGTGCCGCAATATCAGCAAATCCTTCTACGAAACGACGGTAGTAGGTGCAGAGACCTAGGAAACTCCTCACTTCATGTTTGTCTCTTGGCCTCGGCCAGTCTCTTATCGCCTGTATCTTCTTTTGGTCTGTTCGGATACCGTCTGATGAAACTGTGTGACCTAGAAAATCCACTTCTTTCTGGAACAATGAACATTTCTGAAGATTCAGTTTGAGGTTGGCGTCCCTGAATCGTTGAAAGACTTCTTGCAGATTGTGCAGATGTTCTTCGAATGTCTTTCCCATGACCAAAACGTCGTCGAGGTATACAAGACAAGTTTTCCAAGTGAGCCCACGAAGGACCAGCTCCATTAGTCTCTCAAACGTTGCTGGAGCATTGCACAATCCAAACGGCATAACAGTGAACTGGTAAAGTCCACTCCCAGTCGAAAATGCAGTCTTCTCCTTGTCGTCTTCATGTATGCCTACTTGCCAGTATCCGCTCTTCAGATCTAATGTTGAGAACCAACGGGAACCTGCCAAAGTTGTTAATGTGTCATCTATTCTTGGCAGAGGGTAGCTGTCCTTCTTGGTGACATCATTTAATTTCCTGTAATCGACACAGAATCTCGTAGATCCATCCTTCTTGGAAACCAACACAACAGGTGCAGACCAAGGGCTCGATGACTCTTCAATCACACCGTCCTTCATCATCTTGTCGACAAGCTCTTCCACCTCCTGTTGCTTGGCGAATGGAATTCTTCTTGGTGGTTGCCGAATCGGATGAGCTTGGCCAGTATCGATTCTGTGTTTGACCAAATTAGTTCTTCCTGTTGTTGTCGAATCAAAAATGTCACTTTCACTCCTGATGAACTTCTTGGCAGCTCTCAGTTCCTCTGTTGATAGGTGTTGACATGATTTTTCCAGAGTTGATATAACACTCTCAGAGTCCGCCTTTATTTCTTGACGATCATTTGAATTACAGTTCGCTACCCAAGTAACAGGTTCACATGTTCCAATTACATCGCCTGCCTTAACAGTTATTTCTCCAGGAAACACGTTGGCAACCCTCACAGGAATAGTTTTGTTCGTTTTAACTAAGGCTCGTGCAAACAACAAATTGCTGGGGGATTCATCACATGACTGGACTACTCCAACGCAGCACCCAGGGTCTTCTTCAACTGCAGCACAAACTACTTTCTCCGAAAATCCAGGAATTCTCGCAGCTTTCATTAAACGCAGTTTCACTGGCATTGCCCTTTCTGCTGGAGTTGTAAGGACAAATTCTTCTCCTCCGAACCTCATAATCTTCTCCTCATTGTCGAATGAAAATCCATAGTCACTGATCAAGTCCATTCCGAGTATGAATTCATCTTCTATATCTGCGACGTAAACTGTATCTGTGATGGTGAGTCGCCCAAGAACCAATGTAATTTCAGCCTCTCCTCGAATAGGTGCGTTTTCACCAGTGACTGTCCGAAGCACGACGTTGGAAGAAATAGGCTTCACGGTTCCAGACCGAAGAATGTCGCTGCGTACCAAGGAAACTGCAGCACCGGTGTCTATGGTGCATATAACGTCGATTTTATTCAATTTTCCTGGAATGGTAAGGCTCTCAGATGTTCTTTTCAGCCTGTTAACATTGATGACCCTGGGGGCTCTGTTATTACTAGCCAGCATGCGCCCCGATATGCTGGCTAATTCTCGTTTTCCTGCCGCCAATTTGAGGACTCGCTGGATGACCTTGTCCTCACAGGTGATTGCGTACGAGATGGAACCCTTGCAGGTGAGCTAGGTCTTGATGGCATTCTCACCCTACAGTCTTTGATAAGATGTCCTAGTTTTCCACATCGGTAGCACGTTCTCTTCTTCTGGATGCTCATTCCACTTATCAACGATTTTATCTCCTCCAGAAATTTCTCAAATGAACCATTCGTAGCGCCAGATCTATGTTCGGGATCGTCAATTGTTACCGCTCGCACTTTCGGCCTCGAGGTGTTGAAGGCCGCCTCCACTTCTAGCGAACGTACCAAGGCATCGCTACTCCTTTTGAAACTTGTAAGTCGCAAAGTTCTCTGAATTTCTGTGTCTCTAAGTCCGTCAATAAATATCTGCACAGCCAACTGCTCCTTGAAATCTCCGGGTGCATCTGGGTACGCCAGCTGGATTAGGCGTCGAACATCTGCCTCAAATTCTTGCAGACTCTCACCAGATTTTTGGGTGCGAGTCTTCATTTGGGCCCGGTACAGCTGTTCTCGGTGTTGATCGCCATACCTCAACTCTAGTGCAGAAATCAGGTCGTCATATTGCTTCTGCTGTTCTATGGGTATCGTTTGTAATATACCCAAAGCTGGCCCTCTCAAAGCTACTATTAGTGCCGTAGCTTTTTCTTCGTCGCCCCATCCATTAGTTTCTGCCGCAGCCTCAAATTGTCGACGGTACATGGACCAAGACGACTGACCATCAAAAGTCGGTGGTTTTACGGAAATTCCTGACGTGGCAACACTGTCTCGGCGATCTCGGTTCTTGAGAAGAGCTATCTGTTTTTCTAGACCTCTCATTTCATTTCTCATCTCCTCTCGCACTACATCCACTTTCTTATTGACATCTTCCTTCAGTTCTACCTTTAGGTTTTCGTTCAATTCTTCCATTTGAACTTTGGTTTCATGTGAAACATGCTCGAAGAACTTTTCCTGATTTTCTAGAACTTTCTGGAAGTCTTCTTTTTGTTGTTTTTCTATTTGCTCTAATTCATTCTTTTGTTGTTCTAGAATTTTCTGGAGGTCTTCTCGTTCCTTTCTCTGTTGTTCTAGAATTTTCTGGAGCCCTTCTTCTCGTTCTTTCTTTTCAGCTTCTCGCTCTTTTCTCTGGTCTTCGAGAATTTTCTGGAGTCCTTCTTCTCGTTCTTTCTTTTCAGCTTCTCGTTCTTTCTTTTCAGCTTCTCGCTCTTTTCTCTGGTCTTCGAGAATTTTCTGGAGTCCTTCTTCTCGTTCTTTCTTCTCCTCCAACCGCCGCTTCTCATCTTCCTGTCGTCGCTTTTCCTCTAGTTCTTTCTCCTCCAGCCGTCGCTTTTCATCTTCCTGTCGTCGTCTTTCCCAATCCGCAAATTGGTTTTGCATGAATTTCAACACATCCTCCATCGTATCGTAAGATGTACTTCTCGTATTAACCATAAATTGTTTTTATTTACCAGCAAAAATTCCACTTCCGACACCACTGTTACGATATTTCTCTGGGTTCGTCGATTAAAACACCAAACAACACAAAACTACTTTTATTATAACTCGCTATCTCAATACAATACAACACAATCACTTAAATCGCTCTGATAACTTTCTAATGCTCGGCACTAAACTCTCTGTACTAAAATTCTGCTGTCGAGGCGAACAGCTTCCGCTTATATATACGCGCTCATATAGTGAAGAATCATCCAGATAAATCCCGACAATCGAACACTCTAGATGGGCCGCGATCACGCGAGTATAGTCGTTCCTGGAAACGTCGAACCAATTCGCATCGAAAGGCGGCAGGGCCGGCGTCAGCACATTTCGTTACACTATTTTTCATGAAATGTCCTGATCTTCCATATCTATAACATTTCCCCTGTGGAATTCTCTCCCTACAGTCTTCAATAAAATGCCCGGGATTTCTACATCGATCCTCTGCGGCATTTTAACCCAACAGTCTTTTATAGCACATCCATAGCACGTTCTCTTCTTCTGGGTGCTCATTCCACTTATTGATGATTTGATTTCTTCCAGAACTTTCTCGAATGAACCATTCGCTGCGCCAGATCTTTGTTCGGGATGGTCAATTGTTACCGCTCGCACCTTCGGCCTTGAGTTGTTGAAGGCCGCCTCCACTTCTAGCGAGCGTACCAATGCATCGCTACTCCTTTTGAAACTAGTTAGTCGTAAAGCTATATCTATGAACATCTGCATCGCTAGCTGCTCCTCGCCAGCTGGATTAGGTGTCTAACATCTACCTCAAATTCATGCAAACTTACCTGATTTTTGTGTGCGAGTCTTCATTTGAGTCCGGTACAGCTGTTCACGGTGTTGCTCGCCATCCCGCAACTCTAATGCAGAAATCAGGTCCTCATATTTCTTCTGCTGTTCGATGGGTATCGTCTGCGATATACCCAAAGCTGGCTCTCTCGAAGCTACTAATAGTGCCGTAGCTTTTTCTTCTTCACCCCATCCATTATTCTCTGCTGCAGCCTCAAATTATCTACGATACATGGACCAAGACGACTGCCCATTTAAAGTCGGTGATTTTACAGAAAATACCAGAGTTGATACCAATTTTTTTGCCCTGAAGATGCTAACCTTGCTAGCGAAACGCGCGTCGAGTGCAAAAATATCAGTTTCGTGTTAGGGTAAATGATCTCTATGAAAAGTTTCAACTTTTAGACAAAAGGTTCCAATCCCATCGTTTAAACTGAAGTTCTAATAGAATCCATTGAACAGAAAATACACATGATATCAATGAAATAAACAAACAGAATGCACACAACTCATTGATCACTATATTAAACCTCCGCATTTTTACGGGTGAACAGAAAACATAAACCGAACCATCCATCCTCTGAGATCCATTGTTAGTTCTATTGAACCTCCATGCCAAATTTTGCCCGAATACAGATGAGAAATATTAAGTCGAGTCGAGTCGAGTCGAGTTTTAAATCGGAGAAATGTGAGTGGATCTTTTATTTTCCACATCCATCGAAGTTCTTGTTATCCAATGAGGATTATGTTTCCAGTATTAGTAGCCATTAGACGCAATAGTTTTTACATAAGGCATAACAATATTCTCCATAGAGTTTTGAAATTATAGAAAGTATGAGATATATCTAACTCTATAGCAATTTTTCTCATTTTAACCTAAAAATAGTATCTCCTCTAATTCCTTGTCTTTATTTCCTGGAACTACATTTGAGTACCCACTTATTGCATTTTGACAATGCCTTCTCTTTCCTCAACTATTTCTTCTACCCTTCTAAAACTTCCGGATTGTATTGACTTCGTATGAGGATATCGAACTTCGATAATTTTGTAAACTGATTCACAGGAAATGAAAGCCCTGTAATGTTACTCAGATCATGAGTGAACTACCTTCGATGTGATTCTAAATTTGAATATTGATTTCAATTCTAAACAACTCCTCTCAATGAACTTTTGGATTATGTCAAAAATGAGATGTGGTTCACACCTGATCAAAATTCCTATTGTTCGTTCTCCCCTGAGCACTGTTCGCAAAATTTGAAATTTTTAAACTCTTATGCAAATAATCTGCAATAAGTCAATTTTTATGAGGAATGGAATTTTCTGACAAATCGATGATAAAAAAGTTTTCCATATAGTGGAAATTTTTGAATCTCACTGTATATAGTCTGGACCACATTTTATCACGCCATTATAGGCGTATTCTTCTATTTAACCCTATGAAAAGTATGTTTCATCCGGTAAACATATGGGTCATGTTCGAAAAAAGCGGATAATATAAATTCCTTTTTGAAACGTTCCCCTCCTTATGCCAGTTATCGACAACATTCGATCGGATTATTATGCGAAAGATTTTTTATTCTAATGTGGGAATATTTTCGCTTCCATTCGACACTATCTTGAACTGAACAGATATATTCTTTGATAACCCATTCTTGAAAAAGAGCTGAGAATGAGAATGTTTCACATTGAGGTTGCCACTTATTGATTCCTTAATTCGATACATCTTCGGTGTTTCTCGTATATGTCGTTGGGGGTACTATCGGCCTATAGACTCAAATACGGCATCCAAGGAATGTTTTACAGAAATATCCAAACCCAACCAGTAATCGGTACACCCATAAATTGTATCAATCTCATTCCTGATTTTCAGATACTTATACCTGAAAGGATTAATTATATATTTTGAAACGTACCTACCGAACCCCATATTGAGTAGCCCAGGGACATCCTATTAAACTATTTAGGATGTCTCAGAGACGGGTGTTCAAGGAATATGATTGTGCTGTTGGGGGTTTAATTCATTTCATTATTTTGCCTGAATTGCTTATAAGGAAGTGATAACTAATTGTCAATTTGTTTTAGATTTTCAAGGGAATATACACAATTGTCGCATTTTATAGAAGTGTCAACAAATGATGTAATGTCAACTATTCTTCGTTCTCAATTCCAGTTTCGACTGTTGTCATTATGCACGTAGTTTGGTAGATTTCAAATCAATGTACTGTATTCCTGTTATCAATGTTCAAACAGTTATCAATAAACTCTTATTTGTGAAGTTCTATCTCATTTCTCTTGACAACGCATTGTTTTCATTTTCAAATTCCTGTTGAGATTATTTTTGAACTATATTTTTCGCAATTCGTGCGAAAAAACGTAGGTTATGCCACATATGTAAAAAACAAATAATGAATTGGCAAGATGCCCAATATCTCTTTCTTTGGTAATGGTTCTAAATTTGAAAATGATTAAACAATTCCACTCAGATGAGGAAATGCTGCCTGATAGCAGTGTGTGCAAAAATAGTTGAAGCGATGGTTGAATCATGAGGATGAAGTTTGAGCACGACGAAGAAATTTTTATTGAACGTCTGTTCAATGTTATAAAATACAAATGATTTCCACAATCAGTAGAAAAATGATGGGAAATGGCAAAAACCATTTCTGTTGCGTTTTTGTGTCTTGTGTATGTATGAAAGAAACATTTGAAAATCTGAAAAAACAATGAAATTAAAGTTATATAAATACTAATAATATTCTATATAGCAATAAATGCCTTCACCATCAAACAACTTTATCTTCGCTTTTCCACCACATCCACTGATCAAGTTTTGAATAAGATCATTACAGAAGGGTCTGAGGGGATTGTTGTGATACCATCATGGCCTACGCAACGGTACCCTATCTTCCTCAAACTTCTCCTGTATGATCAAATTTATTTTCGTCCTCACGGTGCGGTGATAGTCTTTAATCTCCTTTCATGCAGAGCCATCCAATCTGGAGACAGATTACCCTGGTAGCAGGGAGATTGTCAGGAAAGCCTTCATAAAACAGGGGGTACCGCTTCAGCTTGTTCAAGTTTATGAGTCTTCTCTGAGCCCAAACACGATGACACAGTACAACTGTTCATTTATAGAATGCTAGAATTATTGTAAACTCAATTAGGTCAGTTTACTAGACCCTAAAATTGAACAGATTTTGCTATTCTTGAACAATGGATTTTTGAAAGGGGCTAGTATAGCACCTTAAATTCCGTTTACCGTTCAGCTATTAATTTTTTTTGTCAGTTGAAAGATGAACAACTTGCTGACACGTTTCATGAAAGGGATTTTTCGACAGAATTCAGTTTTTCCGAAATATTATGTCACTTGGGATCCTCATAAAGTGTTAGGGCACTTAGCTACTTTATACCCATTAGAAACCTTATCACTTGAAATGTTAACCTTGAAATGGTGTAGCTAATTATCTCTTATATCATCGCATAGAGTACAAATTCTGGCGTCAATAAAATTTAAAAACAGTATTCGAACCAGATGTCACAAAGATTTTCATATCTGACATGCTGAATTCATCAGCACCTGGTAGACCACAAGCTGTCTTGGTTATACCTAGGTTTCATGGAAAACCCGAACTCTGCGTTTGGAAAACATTGAATTATTACTTGTCGGTCACAAACGATTCAAGGGGCAACATAGATTAATTTTTTTCTCACTCATTAAAAGCCGTTTGGCAAGCTTCAAACCAGACCTTATCCAGATAGATCAAAAAGACTCTATTTTGTAGTGGCATTGATATTTTTATTTTCTCTAGTCACAGTACACGTCACGCGTCAACATCCGCAGCACTACGTTCCGGTATTAATATCGAAACGATTTGAAGTACAGCTTATCCAATCCATCTTGGCACGATGGTTTTTTAGTAGCCCACTGGTAGTGTAGATCATGAAGAAAGAAAAAACATCCTTTAGGAATAAATGTCAACACAGAGAACACATATAATAGGTGTTTTATTTATCTTACTATACTTCACCGAGATGGATTGGATAAGGTCTACCGCAAGTTGGACTTGTAGATCAAACGTGTTAGCGGAATTCTATATATATATATATATATATATATATATATATATATATATATATATATATATATATATATATATATATATATATATATAGATTACGTACTTCTTCGAGAATTAATATGGATTGATCTTAATTTATTTTCATTTATTTCTCGATATATATTTTTTATTTCATTTTCCTATAATGAAATTTCAGCTAGACCCTGGCTAGTGACTTACTTACTTTCAAGTTCTTTCACTCTATTCTCCTTTCTTTTTATTTTCCAGCTCAGTCGGTACGCCACACATGTTATATATATCTTTACTTGTCAGAAATTTTAGTAGACACACAATTTTGTCTTGTCGTGCTAGCTATTCACGGGACCGGATTCTTATCTACAATGCACAATTCAATGAATATTCATATTAAATTAGTATTTTGACAACCATTTCATTTTTAACTTGTCAAAAATTTTTGTATAGTTATTGCCCGTCTAATTTCATTTTGTTTATTTATTTTTTGTACTAGTTGTTATGAAGAATTCCCTTCCTTTAAATTAATTCAAATCTTTATTTATCTCGTATGAACTGTGATTTTCCTCTCTCCCTGGTACCAATACCGAAAAAGGGACAGTCTCTGCCCACTTCTCAAGCCTAGACGTTCGCTATCTTTTCGCTGTTTTTTCGAATTCATATTATAGACTTTTTACCTTTTTGTGGGCACCCGCAAAAAACTGGCAAGGTACGTGCTACATCTGAGACCACCAATCAAGATTTGGATCACGCATGCAGAGATTCAGATTCAACTGTTGGAAATCACAGGCGAATTATTCTCAACATTTTTTTCTTGAAACACAAGGAAATAATTTCCCTAGAACAGTCCACTCTCATACCAAATAAACAATTTTCTTCGTCAAGAAAGCTTTGTTTTCAATGTTGAATTTATTGTTTTCGATGAAAAACGTACTCACTCAAGCAATGACCTGTATGAGATTGGATAGAAGACAAGCTCCAAGATGTAAGAGACATTTCATTTTCTAAAAGAGATTATTTGCTGAAACCAAAGAAACTCGAACATGAAATGAGGTGAAAAAATAACACTGTCCATGTTCGCATCCTGAAAAAAACAATCGGCCAGAGAAGTTGTCTCTGTCTTGGGCTTAAACTCCATAATTAATTGCCAAATGACTTGAAAGTCATGAAACTGGTCAGATTATTCAAACACAAAATGTAAGACTGTTTGAGAAAAAAATACCCAGGCTTGAATTGCATAGCATAATCAACCCCTGAAGATTGAAAACCCTGACAGTCGTCTTCAGAATAGTAGAACTCGAAATGTCTTTCGCCGGGTCCTAAACGAGCGGTGTTTCACGGCCTTTTTCATTTCGATTTCGTAACAATATATTTCGATATTACATCGTCGTTTCTTCCGTATCCCAGAAATTGTGTATCTCACCTGGGGAAACTAATACACTTCAGCATTCGGTTTTTTTGTCTCCTTCCACTTCGCACACACAATCTCAAACTAAAATCTGATACTCATTTCCATCTCTAATCAATAACTATTCATATGAATATGGTGAAAATATTATGAATCACCTCATGTGTCAATATCTGAGCAGGCATCATATCTATGATTTCAGTTATTCTACATTTCGATAAATATATGTAGACTAGGAATCCAATGTTGTATGCACACAATATGAGAAGAAAAAATTTGAATATATTTCTCTGCGAATTGTTCTGGTGTAGAACCACCACCCATCGAATGAGATGTCTCAAGTAGTCTTCTGGAAATTACAATATTCATTCAAAATGTGTGGCGAATATATGATATACCGAAGATCATCGAACATCACGAAATTTCGATTTGACCTGCTAATGATGTGATACCCAGGTTTGAAAAACATTTATATTATTTTTTTTCTCCCCCCCCCCTCCCGTTTTTGCCCTCTCTGAGGATGAAAAAATAATATTTTTTTCTCGAAATCTGGAGCTCTAAAAATATTGAAACAATTCACGTAAAATTTTTGAAGGCCTTTGTGGGAGGCTCGAGGAACAGAAAATTTTTATTTTATCATTATATAGTTATATAATGATATAATTATATATAATTTATCATCTATACATACTATTCATTTCATTATGAGAAAGAATAAAAAGCATGAGGAATACTGAAATTTCCCCACTCGCAAAGGGGGAGAGGGGAAAGGAAAAAAACAAACGTCACGATTCAGATCGGTTCTCTGTGAGAATTGAAAAAAAAAAAACAGTTATTGGCTATATTCAATGTGAAAAAGCTTGAAGTGAAAATCTTTCAACTTGTATAATAGCTCCACTCTTCGGAATGAGTCAATTGAATATGAGTGTATCCTATGGATATTTGCAATAAATATTTTGTTTTTGATCTTTGAGATTTTTGTTGATTTCAATGGCGTTTAATGCCTTTTGTCTAGTGCCACTGATAATGAAATGAACTCTACTAATTATTGTGATAGTGTATATCAACATTGCTGAAATGATGAAATAATAACACCCGAGATACCTGGATTTTTTGCCATTTTTCGAAGTTTAGAAGTTATATGTTTGATTATTTGGAACTTTCGTATTTTCGCGGAGGAATTATATTTTGTCTTCTTCTTCAAAAAATTGAAATTATCCTCCGAATCGAAAAATATTGAAATTACATACATGAAGAAGTACCAACATATTTAGTATTATCTGATAAATCCAAATCACTACAGTGTGTAAAATTGCCATGAAACTACAATAGCGAAAAATAACATTGGTAATGTACTGCTAATGAAATAAATGATTAAGAATAAAAGATAAAACAGATAAAAGCAGAAGTAATATAGTCGAGATGGGATGAGCAAATCAAAAATTACTTCAAGAAATTCTCACCTTCAGATGTTATATCTTCTGTGAATAAAAGTTGTTGGAGTCTGGTGAACATTGTCGATTATGTACTGAAAACGTCTTCTTGACCCAGAACTTAGTTTCGTAATGAACGTAATTCAATGAAATATCATTATTATAGTTTTCAATGATATCTTTAATAGTTATTACAGCAAAAATGCGAATTCAATCATTTAAATAGATAGGTTTTAGAAGGAAACTACCAGCTGGTGCTTGCCATTCCAGGGAATATGGAAATTGTTACGTTATTTCATCGGATAAACGAGAAGTAGTATATTGAATTTCGTCAGAATTCACTTGAGGTAATTTCAGTTCATTATTGTAATTGGAAACTTGGGTATTTTGGTTGAGAGAATTATTAAGGTCGATTCTCATTAGACGTGCCAGGAACTGAATCGACAACGGCAAGGCACATGCTCGGCACGAGCAAGATTTCTTGAGGCAATTCGCACTGCAATAGGCTTGCCGTGGGTTAAGTAGTGTTGAGCTTTGTGAAAAGTGAAATGTTCCCGACCTCTACGATAATGAAACTTGCTCTGTTGTTAGATGAAGAAGAGCTTGAAATGAACAATTCTAGAAAGAGAAAAAGACGGTATTGGGTACATAAAATTCTAAAAAAACGAAATCAAGGAGAATATGCAAAGTTGCACCCAGAACTTCTAGATGACCAGACAAAATTTTTCCAATATTATCGAATGTCTATAGCTGAGTTTGACAATTTATTGTACCAAATTGAGGAACCTCTTCAAAAACAGAACACAACCTTTCGTGAATCCATTTCACCTGTTCAAAAATTGGCGGTCTGCCTATGGTAATTTTTTTTTCAAATATTCTTCATTTTATAAATTTTTTCATTCTCCATGAACAGAATTTTTATAAATACATCAGAACCCAAACACTAGCACACTACTTTAGAATACTTCATTTACTACTGTATTTTCACAATATAAAATGTTGAACGAAAAAATTGCAACTCTGGTTAAACCTACAACATATGATATAATAACACACATAATATACTTAATGTAATATAACTTTACTCATAATTATTGTCTGTGAGAGAAAAATTTTCGTAATATGACGAGGCGGATGATGATTGAGGTACCGAGACACGTGATGGTGGACGAGATGCCATTGGGATTACTGAAGCAGGTGTTGAAGATATTAGTAGATATTATTACACTTTTAAGAAAAAATAATATTTCGTTTGGTGTGTATTCATAGAATAATATATATTTAATGAATACACTTTACTTTTTTGTAATTTATTGCCAATTGTGGACCATAATGTGTTTTTATACATACTGTCAGCGTATCTTTTATTAGAGAAAATATAAAGAGCTTCATTTTCTCTAACATATTCGATAAGGATTTCATCTTGTCCCAATAGAAAACTGTCCTCCTGACGAGACGACATGGTCATCACTGAACTCCTAAAATCCTAGGAACGCAAATGCTACCAAGCCGGTAACGTATTCACACTTGTCTGAACCTGCACGGAACCTGCTCGGCAAATATTGTTTGAGAAGAACCCCGTGGGCAAAGGCCGTCGCTTGCCGAGACCTTGCCGACAATAATGTGAATTTAACCACACAAAAACCATATGATCAATGAAAAAGATATTTTGGCGATTCGGTGCCTTGCCTGTGCCGAGCACGTGGCTTGCACGAAAGTGAGAATTGGCCTTTTTGGCTTTCTTCTCCGAATCGAGAAATAAAAATTACAACTTCTATGAAAGAAGTGAAATCGGATTTTTTTTACAAGCACTCTCTGTTGATAGGTACGTGTCTATCATTCAAAGACGTCTTATTCATTCACAAAAAAAAGAGTCCATCTAAAATAGTTACTCCTTTGCTCAAATGGCGCGACAGACACTGAACCGAACACTTTTTTTTTGCTTCATTTGTATACCAAGCATATGAAAATTGACCAAATAGATCGCATACGCAGGAAATATCTATACAATGAGGCAAAAAGAGAGAGCTATTTGTAGAAAAAATCTCACTGATAAGGATGATATTCCATTCAAGCCCAGACAAGATCTTGTTTCACTCAGAGAAAATTATCTCTTGAGCTCTTCAGTGGGAAAATGAATGAATTATGGAACACTTTATCTAGATACACCGAAAAATTTCAATATTTATCAACTCGTGACAAGTCTGTCATAAGTTTTCTTCAGCATTCCGGTGACATTGATTTTTTTGATAACCAGCCATCATTATAATGATGATTAGGTGTCTTTTTGTGGGGAGAATGAAGTTTTAGAGTTTATTTTCTGGCGCTCTTTCCTTCCGAATCAAGCAATAGAAATTACAACTTCTAAGAAAGAAATTAAATCGAAAAACGAAATTTACAAACACTTTCTGTTGATAGGTACGTAAATGTCATTCAAAGACGTTCGATTCATTCACAAAAGGGAGAAAGAGACCATCTGAACCAGCCACTCCTCTGCTTATAGGGCCAACGTGCACTAAGCTACATAGGAATCACTAATTCTTGCTCAATTTGTATGCCAACCACACGAAAAGTGAATCACTTAGATAGCAAACATAGAAAATGTTTATACAATAATGCAAAAATAGAGAGCTATCTGTAAAAAAACTTTCACTCACCGGGATTAATATTCCATTCAAGCCCAGAAAAGATCTTGTCGCTTAGAGAAAATTATCTGTCAAAACAAAAAATATCCATCCTTTAAAATAATCAATAGCAAGCTTAAGAATAGCACCAATACAAACATAATCCTTTCCTCAGTGCCATTCTGCAGGAATCATAGGATCAATGAAATGATTCATAGGTACAACATCAAGTTGAATGATTATGCAAAAAAACTGAACCAATATGCAGAAGGAAATATTTCTTTTTTCGATATCAATAATTCTGAAGGTAATCCGCTGAGTAATGATGCCATTCTGAAGAAGATAAATTAAAGAAATGTTCTGAAAAAAATTCAAGTGTCCAATCTGAAGTTCGTGCCTGTAAAAAAAATTATGGACAGCTCAGGAAACTCTGTTAAAAATATAGCTTAAGAATGTTCAACAGTAAATATACAACTCTCAATCTCACTTTATTGATTATACAGTCCTTGAGAAATAAAATTGATGAGCTATATATATTCCTGGATAGCCTAAGATTTCCAAGTCTAGTCCTACTGGCTGAACACTGGTGCAATGAGAATGAGCCTATTAATATACCTGACTACACGGTGATATCTAGTTATTCCAGGAAGTCTTCAAATCATGGTGGAACTGCCATACTATTGAAGAATAGTGCTTTTACTGACTTCATGTTCACTCATGTTGGCAAGTTTAGTGTATTAGTAGAGGATAAACATTTTGAGTTTTCTATCTGCTATTGTAGAGCGAATAAGTTATATATTTTGTGCATATATCGTTCCCCATCTTCGGATGTAAACATATTTTTGAATAATTTAGAGGTAATACTGTCTCAATTAGCTGTTAACTGCTCTTTAAATGTTGCCGGCGATTTCAATATTAACTATAATGACCTTGAATCGCAAGCCACCGATTCTCTAAAAAACCTGCTATTGTCATTTAACTCAACTATGCATATCAAAACCAATACCCGTATCTCACAATTTTCGTCTGCTCCCATTGACTATATTTGTAGCAACTTTGATGAGCAGAAAGTATTATGTTCAGTCAAGTCTTCAGGTTTATCGGATCATGAGGCAGTTTGCTGCTCAGTGCCATTCGAGTTGTCAGAGAAGCAAAACGAATGTAAATATGGAAGACTATTTAGCAGAGCAAATTATAGTAGGTTCTATCAGAATTGTACTGAGACTGACTGGGAAATTATTCTATCACATGATGATCCTTTTCCCCTATTTCACAATGTTTTAATGGATGTATTTGAGACATCATTCCCTATACAAAAAATCAAAACTAAACAAAAAAAAAACATGGTTGACAAGAGATCTGAAAAATTCTTCTATTAATATGCGATCGATGCATTATATTCGAAAATTCACAAACAATCTCTTTTATTTGAACTACTTTTATAATTACCGCAGAATTTACAGATTGACATTGAAGCGAGCAGAAGGATTATTTTACAATAATAGACTCAGTGAATCTCACAGTGAGATGAAAGAGTCCTGGTCAATTATAAATGACTCAAGAGGAAACTCAAAAAAAACAAAAATGTAACTTTACTCTAAGCCCTGATACTATAAATGACTTTTACTGCTCCATTGCAGAAAATATGAGTAAAACTATTGCTAGTCCGTATGATCCATTAGTTCATCTAGAAAATTAAGACATAGATGAGAACTTGTTTCTGTATGAGACCAACATTAATGAACTGATTGAAATCTTGAAGGATATTAAAAACAAAAGTACTGCAGGCTACGATGACATTTCAATTAAAATAATACAGAACCTTCCTTCTAGCGCTCTGAATGTGCTGGTTTCACTGATGAATTCATCCTTTCAAACAGGCACATTTCCTTCATTTCTGAAAACCTCTGTGGTCATTCCTCTCCATAAGGGCGGAGATTCTGATGATCCCTCTAATCTCCGTCCTATATCTCTTATACCAACCATCGCAAAAATCATTGAAAAGATAATTAAAAAACGACTACTTGAATTCATAAATGAGCATAACATCATCAGTGAAAACCAATTCGGCTTCCAGAATAATAAAAATACTCCTGATGCTATTTTCTCATTTCCGAATAAAGTTTATTCTGAGATGAATGTCGGTGAAAACACTGCTGCAGTGCTTTTTGCATTTGACTGCGTTAATCATGAAATACGGCTGAGAAAGCTACATTGTTATAGATGCAGAGGAGTAACTCTCAAATGGTTCGATTCCTACCTGAAGGGACGGACTCAAATGGTCAAAACAGTTCAACTTTCAAGAAAAAGGGAAATGAAGTCGGGTGTTCCACAAGGTTCTGTGTTAGGTCCCATTCTTTTTTTATTATATATTGATGACCTCGCAAAGCTTAACATTTCTGGAAAGTTCACCTCATTTGCAGATGACACAACCATACTTTGGAATAATAAAAACACTTGTGAGTTACATAAAATAATCTCTGCTGACTGGAAAAAAGTTAAAGACTGGTGTGATTCAAACATCCTATCTTTCAACTTAACCAAAACAAATTTAATATCGTTTAGATGCTCGATCAACAAACTTTATTTTGAAGACAGATCATTGGAATTTAAAAATAGCACTAAATTTCTAGGAGTGTTCATTGATCAGAATTTAAAATTTGTGGATCATGTCAAACATCTTACTGGCAAAGTCTCCTCTGGCTGTTATGCGGTTAGAGTAATTCTTAATGAATTGGGATTCGGCACTGCAAAGATGGCTTACTATGCACTCATAGATTCTCACTTACGCTACGGAATACCGTTTTGGGGAGCATGCAGCCCAACTTTATTCAATAGTCTTCTAATTTTACAGAAAAGGGCAATAAGGTATATGGGAAACCTTAAACTAAGAGAGTCCTGTAGAACCTATTTCAAAAACCATAATATACTAACGGTAACTGCATTACTCATACTGCAATCTGTGTGTTTAATAAATAAGCATATACTTATTAAACTCCGCCACATCCTTTTCCCATTATAACACCCGGAACAGCAGACACACTCTGCAACTCACAGTGCCAACTAAAAACATCACCAGAGACTCCATATTTTACAATGGAGGAAAAGTGTACAATCATTTGCCTCTGTACATGAGATCTGCCAATATAAATGACTTCCAATTCAGGAAGTTAGTCAAACAATTTCTATCTGATAGACCCTATTATACTTTGAATGAATTTTTTGACGATAACTTTTGACTGATTGACTATCTCATGTTTTTTATCTTCATTAAGGGGCTTTTAAGTTTTACTTTCTATGTCTATTCTTATATGAACTTGACTTCCACTCTTTTACATATACATACTTTTTATAACCTCCATTTTACCATGTTTTGTATGTATTTTTATAGTTTTATTTTTGTTATCTTTTGGTATATATCGCATTTTTTTGAGTATTTACTACCCAAGCTTTGTCAACAAGATTATGTTTTATGATAATAAAGCATATTATTATTATTATTATATACACGTTTCTTTTAACAGTGTTTGTAATTTTTTTTATCGACTTCACTTCTATCATGGAAGTTGTGATTTCTAGATTTGATTCGGAGAAGAAGAAAATCAAAAAACGATTCCTCAAACTTCAATATCGTGTTTTAAGTTCAATTTATGGACCACAGGAGCTATAGAACCAAAAAATGTCTGCATGTTAACGTTATCTAGAAAAAAATCAATTGAAATTATTGATTTTTTGCCAAATATTTATATTTCGATGAACTAGTATGACATGAAAGTTGGTATGCACTAGGGGTATAAACAGACTTCTAAGACCTCTGGCAACAATAATAGTTGCCTTCAGCGCACTATTCTTGACTTTTACTATCAGTATCAGAGATATAAGTTCGAGTAATCATTGTTTTTGATTATCACAGGATATTGAGGACAACCAAAATCTAAAGGAAATTGTTGGTTTGACACTGTTTTTTTCCATATACTTCCTAAAAGGAAATAGTGAATTTTATTCACAATCCTTCAAAAAAAAGCTCTATCACTACTATGGTTCGGGTTTGAAGGCCGTCGTTTTTTGGAATTTCTTCCTGGCGATTCGCTGGCGCGAGTAGCTAGCTTCTTTGGAGGCTCATACATCTTGAGTTAGACTCCGATGGCTAGATATTACGACATCGTAAAGTGTATTTATATCGATTCAGGAAGCCAGCTTTCATTCAACTATAAAGCTGAAATTCAATTCAATTCAATCTTATTACATCGAATATGAATTTAAGTATTGATTTGACAAGATGAATGAATTGAAATATATTATGTTCACAAGTACACTTTGTATAAAATTCAACCAATCAATCAAAAACTGTGAAGATTATTGGTCTATCATTTTTGCACTCGACGCGCGTTTCGCTAACAAGGTAAGCATCTTCAGGAGATGCAAACGCGCGTCGAGTGCAAAAATATCAGTTTGGTGTTAGGGTAATTGATCTCTAGGAAGAGTTTCGTTTTAGGGATATCAAAACATATTATACCCATAAAAATAGCGAATGAAGTGAACACCTATGCTTCGGTCACAGTTTCAATTTCATTCATACATGCACTTAATTAAAGCAATTTGGTGAATTTTTATTCCATTTTCCACATTTTCGATGTATAAAAATCACCGATGAAAGTTTAACTCCTCTCTTTCATAACACTTTGACAAATCGTCGTATTTGAAAACGTCGTGTTTATCCCTCGTTATGTTCATATTAGCCACGTTATACAAGTTGGAGATGCGCTAAGTGGCCGAGATTATTGAATATTGATTACTCACTTGTGAAGAAGGTCGATTATAAGAATGAGAATAGGAATCGACTGTGTACAATAACGTCCAGAGAAAGGTTTCAGATGATGTTCAGAGTTGATTTTTATATGAGTATGTCTACGTGGATCTACTGCAGGCTTGGATCAACTACTTCAACTTTTTCAATTGGAAATATAACATGTGTAATACATCGTTTGGGAGGTCTTTTCAACTAGGACATTTTTGGGTTGAACCCTTATGAAAAGTGGATAACTCAATTGCTTAAATCCCTTTCTTGAGAGTAAATGTATCAAAGATCATTTCAAACACAAAAATCACCTACGCAATTTTCGCGATTATACCTGATGAGGGCATTTGTTTAATGTACTGTATAATGGTATACATCCTTCTTGAAAAATTCTCAAGTTAGATTGCATTCGTGGTAGATAAACCCACATCTTCCAAAGCTTCGAAATATAAACTCCTTTTCGGTGTTCTAGTAAATGGTTCTAGAAATCTTGATATATCCGATTGTTACTGAAATATTTGGGGTTATATTCAACAATGACCTAACGTCTCCGTTTTGGTTAGGGCGATTTGTATGATCTGAAAAACTGAAATGAATGTTCTTGATAAGCCCTTTTGACAAGATGTATCATACATGGTAAATTGTAATTTTTTGGATGCCCTGTATATAACTTGTACGCTGCCCAAATGTACAGAGATTATTGTCGTTGTCATCGTTACTAGGAATTTTTCAGCATTTCTGCTGTTAGTTTTAGTAGTTTTAGATTATAAAAATGCATAGATGCTCAGATGAAAAATAAAATTCGATGATATTTTTTTCATATTTTTCAAATAAGAGAAAATACATTTTATCAGAAGAGTACTATTCGTTGGTAAATTTTTCACCAGAATAGTTTAGTTTTGAATACTTTGTTACTTATGCGTAATTACCACTCTGCCAGCCATTATACCGACTTAAAAGTCGAGTATCAGTTTACAAAATGAAACTCCCTTGAGATTAATTGATTATTTTCAAGTTAGTTCAGTTCGATGTAAAAACATTTGAAGAGAAAAACGTCATCTAATAAGTTTTAATTTATGGATTTATAGTTGCCTTGAAGAACTCTTCAAGAGTATAGAAGTAGAACTTATTGGTATCAATACAGTTTCATCATTTAATTTTTAAAGCCTTCTGAGGATGGGCCCTTTTTGGCCAAAAGCTGCATTTTGATGCTCCCAGGGTTGTCTTGAAGATCATTTGTTTTTATTCGAAATTTTATTGTGTAGTTTTAAAGTGATCTTGAAGATCTGAATGAGACCGTTATTGTTACTTGGGAGGATTTTCGAAGCTTTCCCATATGTAGTTGAAACAGCGAATGCGCTGCCGAAAAGTCACTAAAGCGCTACACCATTCAATTACAATAGCTGCCCCTTGCCCGCAAGAGGCTCTGCCTCCTGGCCGCACTCTTAAGAGTGTTTGACAATAAAAAATATCGAATAATAGAAAAAATAGGTCAACATCTGTACCTGTGTTTCAATATACAGTGATGTGATTTTTGCGTTCGAGTCACGTTCGAAAATATCACACACGTTTGTTCAGATCGACTCTCCATGGTCGTTATGTGAGATAATTTTATAATGTTGTTGCTAACCCAATCATACGATTTCCATTCTGAATATTCTTGAGAATGTGTTTTTCAATGGATAATCCTTTTCGTGATGGAAATGAAACGAATTTTTAGGAATGCCATAGAAAAATCATTCATCAAATTGACATTAGGTTCCTTCAGACGAAATTCTTAATGAATTTTTCGTCTAATGAGAGAATCTGGTAATGACTGTTAATGTTCATTCAAGACGAAAGCAATAGCACTCGATATTTTTTCACTGAAATACATCATTTTCATAGAAATTATTCAAATAATTGACATGGATATCTGATTATAATGAACAATTATTTATCGTTCATTTGTACGATGTCATTAATTTTTTTATTCTTACGTTCTAGATTCATTTTACGATAGTAATGAACAAGGGATAGTTACCAACAAATATCGACGGTGAACACTCAGTTTCAGATATCGATAATTATGACAATGGCCAAGTTAGGAGGAGGATCTTCAAATGCAGAAGGTAAAGAATTTATAGACTGCTTCCTTCCTTTCCACTTCCCACTTTTGATGAAAGTTGTATTTTTTAGCAGTTCAAGCTGCAAACACTCTTCTAAAATACATATATAAGTTACTAAAAAGAACGACTCGATTCCGGGAACATTTTATATGAGGAACTATTGAATGATTTTGTATAGTACGGTTGTTGATTTATCATTTGACTTTTTCCGTCATTAGTATTAGTCAAACGCTTTACGCAAAATACCCAGGAAACGATATCTGGCAGAATAACATAGGCAGAACAAATGGCAGTACTAAATGTATAATATATAATGATATTTCGTTTGGTATTCATTTCGACCGGAGTCTTTCAGTTATCAGACATGTTACTACTCCCTAAGTTATCAGCTCTATGATTATTCGCTGTGCTGTCAATCATGAAGCGTATCCCATTGGACCTAAAAAATCTTGGCCATGAGCCGGGAACACAACCACTTGCGTTATTTCGAAAAAGAGAAGACTCAGTATTAGCTACAATGGATTATAGGTTTTTTTTTCGCATAAAAATTCTCATAATTTCTGAACTTCCTCATTTTTTTTGTTGAAAAGCTTTATTACCATTTAATAAATTATGGGAATGATCTAATAGTCCTGATTATTTACACCTCTTATCAACTCCTTCGAGAAGTTGCAATATTCTATAAAAATTTTATAAAAATTCACGAGGTGAATAGAAAGGAGCTTGCATAAAAAAAAAGTGAGTCAAAAGAACAACACACGAATTATTCTGCCCGTGAGAATGGTGGAAATATTTGACAAAAATGGACAAATTATATTTTTGAATTGGGTCATTTTTAATCACTCATATCCCGGTTGGATTTCTTAGGTGTTGAGTTTTTCTTATTCCACCTAACCCCAATTTTGTAGTGTAAATTCACTCAGTTATATATGTTTTTTGTCGATAACGAAGTATGAGCCAATCGAATAAAAAATATTATTGTTTATCTGAAACAGCAAACTCCCTTATTTTGTATTTTTACCTTTTTCGCAAAAGAAAGTGACAAAAACCAAATCAAACAAGTAAATTAATATAAATTTCAAGCGTCATACACAAGTCTAGCCGGCTTTTCTGTGTATGGGTACAGTATATTCCAATTTGGTGTTGAATTGTTTACCTATTATATATATTATATTAATAAATTGTAGCCGATATGATCTGCTCCCTCAGCCGTCGGATTGATTATGGTTGTCGGACTTTTGGCTAATGACTGTTCAGGTAGTAACGATCGGTCTGGTTTGTGGTCAATAACGAAGTATCAGCCATTCGAATGAAAAAAATATATATATATATATATATATATATATAAATTGTAGCCGATATGACCTGCTCCCTCAGCCGTCGGATTGATTATGGTTGTCGGACTTTTGGCTAATGACTGTTCAGGTAGTAACGGTCGGTCTGGTTTGTGGTGACCTGCATCCACCTATTTGGTGTTGAATTGTTCACCTATTCGATAGGGAAATTGTTATTTTATATATATATATATATATATATATATATATATATATATGTGAGAACAACACACGACACACACAAAAATGTGAGAATTATCCTTCAGAGGATCAAAACCACAGAACACGGAATGAAACCCGAAAAAACAACGCATCATATATATATATATATATATATATATATAAATATATATATATATATATATATATATATATATATATATATATATATTTCTCAAAAAATATGTTGATGACATCATTCTTAATGTTCCTCACAATGGTATAGATGAAGTATTGCAAGTTTTCAATAGTTACGACCCTCTTTTACAATTCACAGTTGAAAACGAAGACATTGATTATAGTGTACCTTTTTTAGACACTAAACTTATCAGAAGAACTGACAATACAATAATCACACTTGGTATACAAAACCAGGGTCTTCAGGTAGATTTCTACATTTCGAATCATTTCATACAAAACAACAGAAAATCAATTTGATCCTAACGATGAAAAATCGAGTATTCAAAACAACCCATCCTACCATGAGAATGCAAAATTAAAAAGAATTAAGTCATCTTTTCATGAATTGTGAATACCCTCCTCGTTCAATAAACAGTTTAATTTTCATCAGATCGTCTATCATAACTACCATACAAAAAAATCAACCTGAAGCACCCAATACAAATCAGATAACTTATTTTTCTATTCCACATATCAATCATTTATCCTCTCAACTCAAAAAGATCCTCAAACAAATTCCAAATGTTCAAATTTCATTCAGAAATACATTAAACATAAAAAATATTTTCAGCAAACTCAAAGACAATGATCCAATTTCACATAAATCCAAAGTAATCTACTCTATTCCATGTAGTAATTGTAATAAAAGGTAAATTGGACAAACCGGCAGACTACTCAAAGACAGACTAATTTCTCATAAGAGTGATATAAGATTAAATGAAAATACTTGCATGTTAACGAAACCTAGTCACGATCAAGATCATAAATTTGATTTCAATAATGTTACAATTTTAGATTCCTCAAGTAATTCACAAAAAAGACTTTTTTCAGAAATGACTAATATTTTCTTTATTTACACATAAAAGTCGACCTTTAACGGTTGAATATGAATTATGAATGACATTGACAATGAAGTTTGAAATGACAGCGTTGACATGAAGTATGGAACATCTAGAAACAGGTGTGTGAAGAGACATCTGCCAGGATATATATATATATATAGGTGATGTCTTGAGTTTCGAGTTCGGAGATCGAAACTCAAGACATCACCTAGAAGATGGCAAATGAGACTTTGCCGAAACGTTGTGAAAATTATCCTTTAGAGGATCAAAACCACAGAACACGGAATGAAACCCGAAAAAACAACGCATCATATATATATATATATTAGAAATTTTTATATATGGTAACGAATGAGTTACGAGTACAACTCTCTGTGAGATTTTTCAGATGAAAATTATGATAATTTTCAGGAGACAATTTACGTCATCTTGTTACATGCTTCAGAGTACTACATCGAGACAAGATACAAAGAATAATCTTCAAAGTGGTTTTTTCACTACTGATTATAAACAACGTTGGATTTTTGGTATATTTATATTATTGGACTCCTGGACTTGAAGATATATTGAAACAACTACCATCACAAATACCAATTATCCATGTGAGTTGGTTTTCAATACATGCAATCCTCTGAAATGTTTCTAGACGGATTCCAAGTGGAAAAAACAGTCACTTATTATTTGATATAGAAATATGTTTGACACTATTTGGCCCGCCATTTTTCATACGCACGTTTACAAATGTTCGCTGCTTTCTTATAGGCACCTCTTTTTTCTACAATCGATGGATCCAAGTTACAACTCAGGCTGGATTCTTATATATCCGATGTCTGAAGATCTGATAGTGTATTTTTTTCTGGTTGGTACAAATAATAGCTTTTGCGCCAATCGAGATGGAACACGTTGGTCCCTTAGCAAATGGCAGTAGTAAATATAATTAATGATATTCCATTTGGCATCTATTTCAACCGGAGACGTTCAGTAATTAGACTTGTGACTAAGTCCCTATGCAATTTCTCGGTAGCCTCATGGTCATTCGCAGTGCTATCTGTTGAATATAACAGTTACAATTTTAAATAATACGATTTATATTTCGAACATTCTGTATCCTGTTTGTTAGTTCATGTCATAGATTGACAAAAGGTGATGTCATTATGCACTTTGAATAAAATGCTGTTGGCCCAATTTTTTTTCCTTCTGGGTATTCTAGTCTTTTATCCTGCATATCTTATCAGGTTATGGGTCCAGAGTTCGACCTCTGAATATAAACGTAGTTTTTCAAGTCGTTCAGATTCTACCGCTCAGTTCATATAAAAGCATGGCTTCTTCTCTTGGATACCCACTTCCTTAGCTGACTGGTATCAATTTTTCATCATGGAAATTTCGTATGGTGTTCATATTGGCGAAGGAAGGAGATAATGAATGCCTGACCAAAGAAGAGAAGGACATAAAAACCGAAAAGCGGGACGCTTTCGCAGCTGCATGCATCATAGTACAAAGTATTTCCAAGTATCTTGATGTCCGAGATGCGAAGACATCAAAAATAATGATGCAGAACCTCGAAAAAGTTTTCAAGAGAAAGAGTCCGCTCATAAGACTGTTTATCTTGAGAAATATTATAAAACTGAAGTGCAGTGGAGAACTTCAGGACCCTTTTATGCAAGTAGATCGATTGATGAGGGATATTGAGGAAGCTGGTATGAAACAGGATGAAACGGACAAAAAATGTTTCCTTCTCCTTACTGTGCAAGAACAGTTTGATGTAGTCATAACTGCGATTGAAATGGTAAATACGAAAATCATTATAGATTTTGTTAAGAGTTGGCTTATTGATGCGGACTTAAATCTTAAATTCTAAGGCGGAAAATTCCAATAATGATTTTGGTTTTGGTGCCTCAAAGTCTGGATTTCGGAAGGTAAAATATTTTCGCTCCCATCAGTATGGTCATACCAAACCAAATTGTCCGAAATATTCTACCTCGAATAGGACTGATAATAATCATTTCCAACAACAGAATTTCAATGGAAGTTCACGAAGTAGTTTTGGTAACGGAAGCAGAGTTTTCCGATCTAGGAAGAATGCCAATTCAACTTCAGATGAAAATAAACAAGAAAAACAAGATTCCGATGAATTAACTTTCGTCAATGGAGTTTTGATGTCAGACATCATGAAAGGATATGACTCAAAAGGTGGAATTACATTTATTCTCGACAGTGGAGCCACTGATAATTTGGTTCGAAGAATAATGAATGAAACTGAAATTTCTCCCTGGAATACCCTAACGAGAATATGACACTTTCATTGAAGTAGGTCAAGTAGAGTCGATAATAGACTTTTCAAAAAGAGAATTTTCAAAGTCCCAATTATTCGACAAGAGTCTCAAAAATTAAGGGTAAAGCAACAAAATGAACTGAAATAACTCCATGAGAATATCACTGAAGATATTGTTGAAGAACATTGTGATATTGGATATAAAAAGGTTAATGTACTTTCAAGCAAAAGCGTGAAAAATCGAAAATATTATGTAACAGCAATCCCTTTTCATCCAGAGGAAGCTCTAGCACATATGTTCATTTCAATTTTTAACGACAAACATATGTTCAAACCTAACGAGACGTACTATAATCGAGAATAATCTAGACCTCCCCTTACATGAAATGTTATTATACATTTCAGAGTACTTCGAAGACATAAAACTAATCATATACCAATATATAACTAGAACTCCCGATCATGACTAAGTACCAATAATTCTTGACCAATATGATAGTGGTGGAGCAAATCTTCATAGAGGAATAAATAAAACCCCCAGAAGAATAAAACAAAAATATGACGATAAGAATAATCAAAGATGTGGAAACATTCATCAATAAATGTGAAACATGTCAAAAAAACAAAATTTGTTGGTAAAACTTACAGAACCCCTTCGTGATTACTGAAACATCCAAAACTCCTTTCCAAAGAAAAAATGTAGACTTGTTACGAATTCAGAATAACCACATTTCGACAATAAGGATGAACTCACAAACTTCAGTCAAGCATACTCTTCAGAAAACAAGTCAGCTAAATCTGTTAACCGTACATTAATGTTATTCTTCCAACATTATGAAACACCACTACGAATCCATTGTTATTCTGAAAAAGAATTCAATAAAAATTTATTAGAAGACCTTTGTCAATTATATGAAATGAAACTAACCTTCTCGAGTACCGATCATCCTCAATAAAATGTTTTACTCGACTCTAACTGAATTGATTACAGATTTCCTAACAGACAACCCCGAAGAACACCCTCTGAACATATTATTAAAATAAGCTTCAATATGCTATGAATCCATTACGATACAGCAGGAGAACCCCCTGAAAAACAATTAGTAACTAAACACATTCGAGATCTAACTAATAGAATCTCATATCTTGATAAATTAGCCCGTGAAGAGACACAAAAGAATAAAGGAAAAATATGCTTTAATGAACCACTAAAATAAGCTTGTTACCAACACAAAGTAGGTGACAATGTTTATATAAAAGAAAGCCAACTAGGCTCGAAACTTCAGAACAAATTCAATGGTCCCTTGAAATACAAGAATTATATCGAAATTCAGCTCTAGTCTATCGACAAATCATCAAAGTAAATTTAATTCCAATAAAATGAATCTCTACTATGGATATTTTGAATTTCAGATGCTTCCACTGATTATCTTCATACCTCTGTGCTCGACACAGTACATCTTCCATTCCTATCTTGGATAATAGAGCTGAATTTCATCATATGTTACCTAATGATATCAAATATATATTAACCCTATTTACCAGTGAAAACTTTGTGAAAAAGTGTCACCTCTTTCAATTGACAGCAATGTTATAATGTTTATGAAATTGATTTCAATATATGGCATATAATTGTTTCACATTCTTTACCAATTACTTTGCTTGTAATAAAGAATCGACAATTGAAACAAACCTGATTTAAAAATGGACAAAGGTAGTAATGCATTTGTTGGAAGAACAAGAATTCATGCCAAAAGAGTGTCATACGACAACAGAAACATCAAATATAAGATTCATGAAATAATAATACCATTTGAATGTTGTTCAACCACCGAAACTGAACAAATTAAATGTTGATGATTCAAATACTACTCAATACAACATGAATGAGTATTCAGATCAATTAGATCAATTGACTAATGAACATTTTGTCAAAAAACATATTTCATGGTTAACGATTGTCACAATTATCCTGTAATTTCGTCTCATCATTTTATATATTTGCTGTAAATGTGGAAGTAAACGAAATGTAAGAATTGGTATCATAACATCAAGAGATGATGGTCCACCACCATCACCAAGAAACAAAAACAGATTTCGAGTTATTGTCAGATTCTTCTCAAGAAGAAGAAGACCCTGCTGTCAAGTCGGCGAAACTATCGAAGAGGACATCGACTACGTTTGAAATTGGGGCACTGCAAAGCATCAACTTTTTCAATAAAAGAGTTGTTGTTATGTGGAAATAGACAATGATCCATTGATAGATATTGCATCTCAACTAATTGTGCAGTATCTATCCCTTTACCCTTGGGATAAGCGAAACTCAGCATTTCCGCCAGGCCTTGAAGTCATCTTGAGAACAAATACGACTCCAGAGGGGAGAAGCTATAAAAGAAGATGAGTCAAGAGCTCCAGCGTTCATTTGGCTGTGTAAATCTTAAATGTCTCATTGAATTGAAATGTTCAAATAAAAATAAACGCATTTAGTAATTTTCTGTTTTTTGGAAATATCTCTGAGTAAATCGAGATATAACATGCATGATATTTCCCGCATCAGATTGTCTTTTTAAAACAATTCACATAGAAGCTTTTCAGGATTATAGAAGATGTATATGTTAATAAGAATGATATTTTTGTAGATTCAAATGATGTTTACTCACATCGCATCACAGAGAAGTTACGTCGCAGTGAACGAGGAATCGGTGATGGTATTTTTGAAACATCGCAGAGGATGCAGTAAACAATTTCGAAAGCATCTGGGCAGAATTGCTTCTACTGCGATCTTTTGGAGCAACGTAACAGTCATTCTAGTTGTGATCTCGGTGGTCCTTCACGCGCCTTGGTATTCCAATATTAACGAATCTTACTTTGGTCTACTGATAATAAGACAATACTTTGGTGAATCCACTCTACCTGTTATAATTTTTTATATAATTGTGTTATATTCTTCTTTTTATGCTTTCTCGATATATTCCATCAGTTTATATGGATGCTCTCATTTAAGAATGCAGTTGATGATTCTCAGTAGGAAATGGAAAGAGTTCAATTTGTATTGCTCGAGGTATGATAAAGACATAAAATATCAAAATACAGTGAATATGAAATTGAGGAGTTTCTGGATTCACTATTTAGATATAAAAAGGTTAGTATAGTAACGAGTCGTCTTAATATAGTAATTTTTTGATTATTCGTGATTGCAGTCCAATCCATGGACTTAATATAACAAAAATTCTTTGGTTGGCAGGCGACATGTGTATTTTGATATTTTCGATAGAAAGATGCTTATTTTTCCAGTCAACAGTGTTGTGAAGTGTTTTGATTTTACTTCTTTCAAAAAGAAAAAAAAACGTATTTTCAGGTTCAAGGACCAAATTCATGAATGCTCCTTCTGGCCAATATTCTCTTCATTTTTCAATGTGATTTTTTTATTGGGAACAATTACAATAAATTTATTGGTAAGTGATACTTCCTTATTATCTTCATAAGATCTATGTAATCGTTGACATGGATTTGATATAGAAAGTGGCCACTTTTTCAATGGGATTGTATTGGTAACTCTTAAACCATGAGTATCAGAAGGTCGGTTCAATGGAAGAAAAGTTTCATTCATAGAAGCTTTGTCAAGTAGTTCAAACAAATCGAGATTATCAGGGCTGTTTATTGAAATATAATCAGAAAAGTAAATTCTGCCATTTTGATTATTCTTCTCCTTTCACTTTATTTCGAATATTATCAAAAAATGTCACAGGAATTTTTCATTCGACAATAAATTATCCTTGATTTGACGTATTCAGCCTCAACATTGGTGTTTCAGTACGGACCTGCATATTTTTTGTAACACTTTTCGAAATAAGTCTTAACGCTGAATTCAATAATTTGAAGGTGATTTTAACGCTTATCCCAATTTTCTTTGGATCGCATCTGTATCACATTTTCCTTTAGTTTGATTGACAACATTTTGATAATAAAATCAACTCACTCATCTCAAACTGAATGAAACGTATAAGAATCAAAGCAAGACACAAATGATAATTATTTAAACATTTCAATAGGAGAAGAACCTAATTCATAATAATTGAACGAAACTGTCATTCATTCAAAAAATAAATAAGTGATTATTCGTAAAGTAAATGAAAATTGATAAAGTAAGTGTTCGAAATGTTCACCATTTTGTGAGATGCACTTTGCGATTCTGGAACCCAAACTTCTTGAACATTTGCTTATTTCGTCTCCTTGAATACCTTCCAATATATTCCCAATCTCCTCGCGCATTATCTCTATTGTCGTGTTCGTAGTATTATAAATTTTATTTTGAGATTTCCCCACAAATAAAAATCCAGCGAATTCAAATCCGGTAATCTGGCAGGTTATGCTACTGGACCTCTTGTTCCAATTTATGAATCGGAAAAATTTGGATTTAGATAATCTGCGACTATTCTTGACTTGTATGGACCACATCCGTCTTGTTGGAACCATGGCCTAGTATGCCGATACCGTATTTAAAGATCATCCAACATTTCTTCTATAATTCCTACATACTTTGCTCCGGTTAGGTTGCCGTCAATGAAATGAGGGTCCAGTAATTCATTATTCAAAAATCCGCACCATATGTTCAAAGATAAACGTTATTGATGTTTTACTTGATTAATTGAGGGTGAGAATTTTCTGTGATCTAAAAATGTTTGATCCTTAGTTTGAACCTGCCAGAATTTGTGAATGTCGTTTCGTCTTCCCAATTGATATTGTGCGCAAAATTGTTGTTATTCTGCAACTTCCGTTGGAATCGATTACAGAGTTGCAACCTTCTTTCAAGATCATTACGGTATAGTTTTTGCACGACTTGGTATTTATAGTCATGGTATCCGGATCTGGACTATTTTATCAACACCACTTTTCGATAAATATGCATTCACTGGCCATAGTTCTCGATTCTATTCCTGGATTCATTCGAATTGAGGCCAGAACATTGATGTCATTTACAGAATTCACTTTTTTTTATGATAGCTCAATAACCGGTCCTGATAATCTCGATTTGTTCAAACTAATTGACAATGCTACTATGAATGCAACTTTTTCTCCATTTGGCCGACCTTCTAACTGTTATGACCACTCTGTATGCATTGCTGCTTTCCTTAGTGAAGTTGAAGAATTTTACCAAGAAGACGTGCAAATATGGTTTGCCTAGCTGTAAGTGCGACGGCAAGGGCGTAGTCTGGTGAATAGTCGATCGACTTTCACTAGAAATTCAATCAACAGTATTGAGAAGGGTTCAAACATAAAGATCTTTTGATTTGTTGAGGAGGTAAAACTTTTCATTTCTAGGGGAGAGATAACCAAAAAAATGGAATCCAGAATAAAAATCTCACTTGGACCTACCCCATTTGTTAAATTTATACCCTTTTCAATACTTATCCCCGTAGATCAACTTTTTTTTGCTGAAATGCAAACTCTCCAAACACACAAAATAAACAGTAGATCGACTTTGAATATATAGTGAAGTTTGATGATTTGATGATGTTGACCTGAAGATTCGATTTACAATAAAGTGAAAAATAATGTTTTATAGCGTTGAGCATTCAGTGGTCAGTTGCTTTCTAAGCCAAAGATCTTGATGATAATGTCTTACCTTGAATTAAATGCATTCAATCTTAGATTTTTATGTTAGGTAACCCCTATGTTGCTTAGCCTTGGTGTTCGGGTGCCTCTAGACAGTCGGCATCAGCCTCCTGCTGCTTTCATATATCTGTATTCTGCTTGATTTCAGGCATATTTGAATTACGTTGGTCCTCAGCTCTAGTATCGAATTGCCAAAAATATTTTAATAAAAAAGACCAATCTGCTAATGAGTCATGGAACAAGCTTCTCCAAAATGTCCAAACAGCATCAAAAGTAACATCGGAAAACGTATAATATTATTTTATTCTCAACCTGCCGTCGCGTCGGCGGCAGCCTTTGCCAAACGCTTCGATGCTTCAAAAAACAATGAAATGTGAATGAACCTCATTTGAAAAAAAATTTCAAGAATGTCCGCAGAATTAATGTTGAATAATTGAATTCATGTCTCGTTATTTCCGCTTGTTTCAAAAAAAAACATTTTGTGGAATAGGAATAAATTAAATATCTGATATGAGATTCACGCAATTTCTGATAAAATAAGAAATTAAATTACCACAACATTCATATCAGAACTATCCGGGTGATGGAATTATGTTTTCACTCATTTAATTTGTTTCGGAACTCCCAGTGTGATTATTATAGATAAGTTAAATAATAGAAGTCAACAGCTTTGCATTTGGGAAAGAACCTGGTACTGCTTATCCAATCCATCTTGGCACAGAACTAATAATGTTTATGCCCAGCAATCTCTGTGAAGTATACTGAGATGAAAAACACTTATTATATGTGTTCACTGTGTTGAAATTCAGTGTGCAACTGGAATAGTATTTGAGTTTGTGCCAAGATGGATTGGATAAGCTGTACCTGCAAATTGGTCATCGGTCAAGAAAATTGTTTCTTGGAGGTGATATTCATATATAAATAATTATATAATAATCTTCATATCAGAGTATTATCGTTCCTATATGAAGACATAAATAATTGTTGTTGTGTATGTTTACTAGTTGATTGAAAAGCATAGTACAGTTGAAATAACTTTTTGTTTGTGTGAAGGTCAAATAATCAGAGTCTGAAAGAGAACATGTTCCTAAGAATCCAGGATCAGTTTATAATTCACCGGTATCAGAAAAATAATATTATTTTGTTGGGATGTGATATATTCTAATTCTTCCCATTTTCAGATGATCGGCGTCGAAAAGAATTATTGGATGATATCCGTGATATGTTTACTGGTCTTTGAATCACTACTCATGGCAGAGTATGGACAGTTAGTAGAGAACGAGGTAATTGTATTAGGTATTGTATTACCTGTTGCATAAAAAATTAAATGGAGTGTATCTGGGAAAAAATATTGTTAGCATTATACCAAGCGAAATGTGTTTTTGAATAGTGATCTGTATCCAGATGAACTAAAAAAGTAGCCTGTTATCATAATCGCTATACGTTTCATCTCTCGACTATTATACTTGTTATTTCATACCATTTCCTTCATCAAAAATCATGTAGGTTTCAAGTTTTCGACGATAGTCACAGCAATGAGTCGATGTGCCAAATATACCACTGGCGGATCCACTTCGTACCAAGAGACCTGTTGAATGAAGAAACCTAGACCCCGACGAACTTAAACCCCCCTTATCATTAATCGTTTTCTCGAGATTTCCTCGACTCCGCTCAACCTCACGCAACGAAATTCGTATTCTTAGTTGACATAAATGTCCTAGACTTGAGGGATTTCCTCAATGGAGTGGGGGTTTGAATTGTCAAACTCAATGATCGTCGGGACCTACCTCAAGGATTCCTCAAGTGTAGTTGGCTGGAGTTGTTTGTGAACTTTTATTGATTATTTTTATACCCGACACGACAATACTCACGTGATTTGCAAAACCCTATAGAGTATTATGTGACTATCAGTTTCAGAAAATAATGCGATGTCGCAAAGAAACAGTGCTTCATACCGTACTACCTTTATCGAATCTCATCGAAAATCCAATAATAGAGGACTTCCGATTCCTCGAATATTGCAGTTATTAATAATATTGAGATTTTTCCTCAACTGAATATGTTCAGGTAAGAACATAACTAAGTTATTAATATTATTAAATATTACTTATTACCTACTCGCTACAGAGTTTAGTTCTAAAATAGCAGGGTACTTCAAATCACGTACTGTTACCGATAAAAAGGCTTTTCAATGTAACTTTCGAATTATTTCTGAACTTTCAGATCCTTGGTGGAGACCTCCTGCCAGTTGTTTGTAAAGTAATTGAACGCATCACCAAAATTCCGGCTATGAAAGTGCACCAGTTTGTTAAATTTCCTGCGCCAAATGAAATGCTAACCAAAAAAGGACTTCTCTTTCAACAAGATTGTACTCATCTTCCCATCAAAAATACCATAAGAAAAATTGGGACTTGTGTGTGAAGTAATCAATTAAATAAGTAATACATATATTTTTATCAACAAATAAAGTTAAAATGTTTACAACATGAACAAAAACTTTTGCGACAATTCGTTCCAAGAGAATTTAATTCGTGTATAAGGCGCACCCAAGCTGTTTTTTTTTAAAGACGGTTTTCCGAGCTATCACGTTTAATTTATGGGCTTGGTAATGGAGTTTTATTCGATAAACAAGATAGGCAAGATAGCAAAAACACAAACAAAACTGAAAACAAATCGAATTGTTGCGAGCAGTGGTGTCATTCAATCAAAATCGCAGGAATGACATCTTTTGGAATCCAACCATCACCCGAGGCAAAAGAGAGGAGTAATTAAGACCCTGGTAGAAAGAGCGAGACGCATTTCTGAGCCAGAATATTTCGAGGAAGAGATGCGTCATTTAGAAAACGCCTTTATATGTAATGGCTACCGCAGGGACGAAATTCACCGAGCCTTGCGACCCAGACGAGGAGTTTCAATGAATGGCCCCGAACCAGCCGTTAATGGACGGGCGTGTCTGCCTTATATTAACGGTGTGACGGACCGCATTGGAAGACTTTTAGAAAAACATGGGGTGCAAGCAATTTTCAAGCCCACGAGGAAAATACAAGAAAGCCTCAGATCCGCAAAAGACCCACGGGATCCATTAACTACCTCAGGAGTGTACCGAATACCGTGCAGTTGTGGTTCTGTCTATATCGGAACCACAAAAAGGAGCATAAAAACGCGGTTAACCGAACACAAAAGAAGTTGTCGCTATGGCCAAACCCAAAAATCTGCGGTAGCCGAACACGCTCTGTTGGAAGGTCATGACATTGACTTCGACGGAACACAAGTGCTGGACACAAGTAGGAGCTATTACCCCAGGCTCTATAGGGAGGCCATAGAAATTCATAAACATAAAAACAACTTCAACCGCAAAGAAGAGAGCCTGAACATTCATAGAACATGGATGCCAGCAGTTCAAAATGCACGAACCCTCCCAATGAGAGAAAAAACTCTTTCGAATAATCAATTAGGATCAATCGACCGTCCGAACCCAGATTCGATAAAGAGTGACTCATCATCTGAACCACATCAGATCAAAGCCTCGCAGCAGAGAAGGATACTTCGACCATTGCCGCATCGCCTTTGAAAATGTCTGCCGCAGATGCAGACGAAACGTCAGGCCTTAAAACCTGTTGTCCACGGCTCAGAAGCCCGGAAGCACCTAACAATTCAATAAACTGTTTTTTAACTTGTTCTATTCTGCCTCCTTGCTGCCAACATTATTACAATTTTTTTTTCGAGATATATGACGTCACTCTTCCACTAAACTTCATTTGAGGTAGCTTGAAATTACGATTATGAATATTTGGAGGAGATATCGAGGAACTCCTTGAGGAAACCTCTACTGAGTTTGAGTCGAGGAAGCTTTGAGGAAACGACTAATAATACAGGAATGAGTCTTCTTTATACTCAGGTTTCATCAGAACGAAGTGAGGACTGAGAATTGGTTGGCGGAAGTCTGGTAATAGAACAGTGACTATTTTCAGGAATCAGATAGTCCCTCAAGACGTTTTTTGATTTATATTGATTAGCGGATTATTCTGAATGGAGTGATTTTGTCGTAGCATTTGTATTCGTGTTGTTAAGGTCAATTTCGTTACTAGTTTCGTCGTGATGTTTTATAAGAGGTGTGTTCCTATATGAATTGCGAGTTCTTATTTGTATTCGTATGACCTGTTGGATAATCGACTGTTCGTCTGTCCTATAGTATTCAACGGATCATACATCAACGAAGTCTGAAAGTTAGACATGACCTTAAACCTTCTCAAGCATCATCATAAACCAGGCACAAAAGTGACCTCAACAATACAAAGATGTTTGCCGCCAGAATCAAAATACCACAGAATAATTCGCAGACCAACATTAATGTCCTAAATGTCTCAACAAACAATAAGATCAACAAAGACAACCAGAAACCTGCCCGAGAATATATAAATCAGAGAAGGAAGTTGGTACTGAAAGGAAAACAATTGAATTATAAAAATGATAGCTGTCCTGGGGTGGCATTCAAATTGAATACAACTTCCGAATGTATGAGTGTTTTACAGTTGATTGTACTGTTACTATATTGATGATGATGAAGCCTACAAAATAAGTTATATTCAAAAAGTTTCTATTGATGATGATTGATTACTTCAAATCACTACAACTATAAGGGGTGAAATCACTGTTATCAATTTTCGGAATATAGAAAGTGAGTTGAAAAAAATCGTATCCAATAAGAGATTCATTGTTGTGAATAATCATTCTCACTCACTTCTATCAGAAGCACGACAGTGGAATTTATTTTGAAATAACTTCGAAAATGAGAAGGCTTCAGCGTTTGATAGTTTATGTGACGTCACATGATATGTAAAGCTTATCCAATCCATCTTGACACAGATATATGCCCAGCAATCTCTGTGAAGTATACTGAGATAAAAAAACACGTATTTCACTGTGTTGAAATTTATTCCTAGAAGGTGTTTTGTCTTTCGTCATGGTCTACACTACCAGTGTTCAACTGGATAAGTATCTGAGTTTGTGCCAAAATGAATTGGACAAGCTGTACCTATCACCGTATAACGTTCATACAAAACTTCGTTCAAATAGACAGGCGAATAACTGCAAGATCTAATAACTCGTTACTTGATTGATCAAAGTGCGGATTAGTCACCATCCCCACGAAGAGAAACACTTTATGAATTGAAATACTCAATATAGGAAATAAGTCCATTATTTCATTATTGCATTATTTCTTAATAATACCTTTTTAAATTTGCAGTCCGAAAAACTGTACTTTCTTGTGCAATCTAGCCATTGGAATGGTTGGAAAGAGGAAAATTGTAATTTTTTGAGGATGTTCCTGATGTTAACCAGAGATCCTTTGACAATCAATAACTTGGGCATCATTGGACAGAATCGAATTCTGGCCTTGAAGGTACGATTATTTCTCATTAAAATCTGGGTTCATACGAATGCAAAAATCGCCAGAGATTATTGTAATTACTATGAAAATGAGATGAAAAATAATGATTTAGAATTTTATGAATTATCCCTAACAGCAAAAATCATCTCCAGGTTCTCAACATGTAAGTGAAATGAAATATTTGGGTTTCATAACTGATGAAAATTTAAAACTCAATGTCATGCTGATTTTGGAAAAATGACGTTCCTTCTTCGTTATTGCCATTGTAACATTTGAGTATTGTTAAGGGTACGACTTTTATTTATGCTCTAGGCCTACGTTGAACCCTGTTCACTATATCATTCATCCTACGACGCGGGTTGTACAGCCACTCTCGATCTCCTTGAACTCCGCCAGTATTTGCCTTCCGATGATACCGAGCCTTCATCCTGTCAATTCGCCCTACCATCTCTTAATGTTTAGTGTTTAGTGAATAGAACTCTTCTTGACTGCTGCCGAATCGGTTGGACTTGGCTAATATTGACTTTTAGTTTCACCAAGTTAGCCCTTCCAGTTGTTTTCAACTTTTACTTCTAATACGACAACTGGCGGCTCTCACAGGTATGGCTTGTTTTGTCTTCACTTGGGCTCGTGCGAAAACCGATGGTTGGACGCTGCATTCAGGGCCTTTTTTCACCGCAGCACTAGATTAGATTATATGTTAGGGACTTTCGTGCTACGAGCCTTTACACCGCGACCTTTACAGATCTATTGTGTTTGTCCTCGAGATCGTTTAGAGTTCTTTGTCTAACCCTGTCTTCTTTACGAGACTCCACAGGCTAGTTCTTAGAACTCCCATGAATTTGGGAGCTCTTGGTTTTTCTTCTCCCAGCGTTAGAAACCTTTGTCTTGACAAGCCCTCGCAGTGGCATAGTATGTGTACTGATGTTTCCTCTTCTTCCTGACAGAACCTGCATAGCATTTCTTCTGCCAGGCCTATTGTACTCATATGTTTATTGAGCCTACAGTGCCCTGTGAGAAGTCCTACTACTATTCTAGTAGTGTTCCTCTTCTGGCCTAGTAGATAGTATGTGAATGTTGGCAGCGGTTGTTTGATAAACTCTTTGGCCTGTCTCATTCCTGGTGCATTGTTCCACCAATCTTGAGACTTCTGCTGAATCCATGATTTAGTGTTTGTTTTTAGTACAGCTTTTGCTATACCGCAATATGGTTCTGGGCCATTCAGGGCCTTACTTGCTCCTTCTCGGGCTAGTGTATCGGCCTCTTCATTGCCTCTATAACCTGTATGTGCTGGTACCCAGGCTAAGGTCAGTCTGTTCTGACTGCCCAGCTCTTTTAGGGCGTCTTTGCAGTCCCAAACAAGTTTTGAGGTAACTTGCATTGAGTTGACTGCTTTTATTGCAGCTTGGCTATCTGAGTATATGACAATGTTTTTTCCTGAAAAATCATGCCTTATTAGCTCTAGTGCACAATGGTGTATTGCAACGATTTCCGCTTGAAATATCGTCGCATATTTGCCCAAGCTCAATGAGATTTTCATCTTCGGCTTGGTTCCGTAAATGCCGGCTCCTGCACCTTCATTCGTTTTGGAGCCATCGGTGTAGACAGCGATTTCCGCATTGATGGGAGGCCCCCGCTTCCACGCATCCCTGTCCGTTATACTTGTCTTGAAAGTTTTGTCAAAGCTATATCTGGTAAGTATGCCATCTGATGGCATTCTTGTAACCGGGTCGTTTTCCAACTCCTCATATAGCTTGTTGTAGTCTCTCCCGTGCATGTTGCTTATGGGAGCTTGTCCTCTTAGCAACCTGCTCGTGACAGACCTGGCTTCGGCTTGGATGTATATGTGTAGTGGGGGCAGGTTGAGCAAGACCTCTAAAGCGGCTGTTGGGGTGGTTCTCATGGCCCCGGTGGCACTCAGACATGCTTGTCTCTGCAGTCCTCCGAGCCGTCGAACCACTCCTACCTGCTTGGTCTTTGGCCACCATACCACCGATCCATACGTTATCATGGGTCTGATAACTCTGGCATAGAGCCATGTAGTCATTATTGGTTGTAGCCCCCAATTTTTTCCGCACATTCTTCTGCACAGATTGAAGGCTACAGTACCTTTTTCTATGGTTTTTTGTAGGTGTTGATTCCAGGTCAACTTATGGTCGAAGATAACTCCTAAGTATTTTGCCTCTTGGGCAAATGGAATTTCTATCCCGTTCAGTACAGGTGACCTGAGCCCTTCCAGTACTTTTTTTCGTGTGAATGTGACTATTGTGGTTTTGTGAGGGTTTACTGTCAGCTCCTCCTCTTTACACCACCTGTCGACTATATCTAGTGCTGACTGTGTAAGCTCCGATACTGTCCTTGCAAATTTGCCTTTTGCAATAATTGCGAGGTCATCGGCATATCCTAGGCAATGAAAGCCTCTGGAAACTAGCTTTTCGATTAATTCATCAATTAGGATGGCCCAAAGTAGGGGCGATAGCACCCCTCCCTGCGGACATCCCCTGTTTGCTCTAGCTGTTAGTGTTATTCCGCCAATTTCTGATACAATGACCCTGTTTTTCAAGCTGGCGTTTATCCACTGGCACAGTAGGGGATGTACCCCTTTTTTCCTTAGAGCGTTTGTTATAGACTCGGTGGATGCATTATTGAAGGCACCCTCGATGTCTATAAATGTTGTTATGGCTATCTCTTTGTCTTCCAAGGACTTCGTTAGTAGCCTGTTGAGGTCGTCCAGTGCTAAGTCCGTTGACTTGCCTGGTTGGTACGCATATTGGCGTTCATTGAGTGGGTTTGTTTGTAATACCTCGTCTCTTATGTATCTATCTATCAGCCTTTCCAGCGTTTTGAGTGGGAAGGTCATTAGACTTATGGGACGATATGCCTTGGGTGTCTTGTCGCCTATTCTCCCTACTTTTGGGAGATATATGACTTTCACCTCTTGCCACATCGTAGGTATATGCCGTAATGCTATGCAAGCCTTGAATATACGGCACAGGTGTGGAATAAGTATTTCCTGTCCCTTTTGGAGAAATATGGGGTATATTCCATCTACTCCAGGGGATTTGTATGGTTTGAATTTGTTGATAGCCCACCTGATTCTATTTGGTCTCGATATTTCCGTAGCCAGTCTCCATTCTAGAGCCGTTGGCCTGTTTGGCCTGCCTCTGGTACTGTCTACTGTTATCGGGCCATTGAGAATTTCTGATGCCGGAAAGTGTGCTTCTGTGAGCATCCGTAGACTTTCTTCAAATGATGTGGTATAGGTGTTGTTGTTCTTTTTCAAGAAACCTACTTGGTTTACAGTACCTTCTTTGGCTAAAACCTTATGGATTCTCGAGCACATAGGGGTATCTGTTACCTCCTCGCAGAATTTCCTCCACGATTGTCTTCTGGCCTTCCTTATTTCTTTGTTGTACTGCGTGAGTTTAACCTTGTATGTGGTCCAATCTTGGTTCAATTTAGCTTTGTTGAAAAGCTTCCGCACCTCACCTCTGAGGGTTTCTAGATGCTTGTTCCACCAGACTGTTTTGTTATTTTGTTGCCTTGTTTTTTCGGGACAGCTTTCCTCGTAGGCTTCAGCTATTGCTTTGCCCACTTGGTCTACTGCCCTCTCAAGGCTCTCTCTGTCACGTATTTCAGTTATGGACCTCTCAAGAGACCCACTGAGTGATGCTGTGTATCTTTCCCAGTTGGTCTCTCTTGGGTTCCTATATTTGACTAAAGTACGAGGTGGGGTAACTAGATCAAATCTAATCTGTCTATGGTCCGAACACGAGGGTTCGTCCGACACGTGCCAGTTGGCAATGGTATCACCAGCTTTTTCCGACGTTAGGGTTATATCCAAAACCTCTTTCCTCGCTGCTGTGACGAAGGTTGGTTCATTACCTACATTGGCTATTAGCAATCTTTCTGTGAGAATAAATTGTAATAGTGACTCACCTCTTGGGTTGACATCTGTGCTTCCCCACAATGAATGGTGTGCATTTGCGTCGCATGATATGATGAGTTGGAGGTTTGCCCTTGCCGCATAGGCTATGACCTCGCTCAGTACCGGCGGTGGGCATGCCTCCCCGCCTGGGAAATATGCTGAGCTCACTATCCAGCTTCTGCTTCCTTCCTCCGTCGGCGTGGTTAGGAGACCTGTAACAACATCACCGGTGCATAGCACCGGTATTAGTGTACATTCAACCTTATTACTATATAAGATACATGCACGAGGTTTATTATTACCTTCCTTGTAAAGTACCTTACCTTGGTTGGGTTTTAGACCTGCAATCCTCCCTCCGTGTAGCCAGGGTTCCTGCAAGAGGGCAAGATCTATCCCTTCTTTATCGAACCTCCTACATACCATTGCGCTGGACGCTCTAGCATGATGGAGGTTCAACTGCAGTACCCTGATCCTGTTCTTGGAGTTTAGTTCTGTGAACTAAACTCCTTTGACTTCTCTGAGTCTTCCTCTTCCATAGGCCCAGCCCCCTCTTGTGCCATTAGCCTTTTGAGAGGGCTTTCCCCGCTCCGGGGAGGTGTAGTCCCATCCTCTTCCTGTACCTCCTCGGTCTCCGGAATTGGTTCGTCCACCCCTTCCTCGGTGCTTTTGCTGGTTCCTTGCTTCCCTTTGACTCTGAATTTCAGCCTTCCTAGGTTATAGTAGGGAGCCATATCCAGCTTCTTGATTTCCTCTAGGGACTCTTTGTCCATAGAGAAAGCCCATATTTGACCTTTGTCCGATGGGGTTTTACCCCACACCGTCCAGAGGTGAGTGTTGAGCCCGTGGTTTGAGACCTTTAGCCTACGCAGAATTCTATCTGCTTCCGGCCTTTGTCCTCTCTCATCGGGAACATATGCTGTGCAGGCGTGGGTTTCTGGCAAGTCATCACCTTCCAACACTGTCAGGGTTGCCCCCTCCCAGGGTTTTATGGTTGAGATGACTTCCCTTAGCCAGTCTGCACTGATGCGATCCGCACACACTATAATCAGGTATCCTGATTTATGAGTGCATTTTGCAAATCGCACTTGTGGTCCCTCTGTGGGGATTTTCTCTAGAGCCTCAGAGATCGAGTCCTGGACGATTTCTAGTCTCTCTGGGCTCATATTGTTCTCTGGGAACCCCGTGTGTACCACAGCAACCTTGACTGAGGAGAGGGCATCTTTGAAGGTGACTCCTTCCTGCCTTGGTTTCTTCCTCAGATGGGTTGTTTGTGGCGGTGTTGTGCTACTTGAGCGAGGGCGTTTCACCGCTTTTGTGCCTTCGGGTGCATTTTTTTTGCCTGTCCTGGCCTCTTTTGGCATTCTGGCCACCTTGGATCCCAGTCTCGAGGACGGTACCGGATCTCTGTTTTTCAGGAAATTTTCCTTGATTACTAGCCTTTTGGCTGTTATATAATCAAGGCCTTTTTCCAGGTGACTTTTCAGCCTTGATTTAGAGAATCCTCCTAGGTGGGATGTTTTAACCTCCTCGTCTGATAATAGCTCTAGTTCCTCCAGGGAAGATACCATTATCTTGTTCTTCATTTTTGGTGCCTGCCGTGTGGCCTTGGCACCAGACGTCTCCGCCTTTTGTTCCGGGTTCGGTTTAGTCACCTTCCCCCGCTCTTGTTCTTTTTTATTTTTTGTTTTTAGGTCCATAATTGTTCCCACGATTAGCTAGGGAAGTATTGGTCCACTACGGCAGAGCCCCGCATGTCGTAGTGGGGTCTAGGATACTCTGGGATTCGACCTGGTGTCCCAGAGGCTCCGTTTGAGGTAGCATTCCCTGCTACCATTCAGCCCTCAGCACGGATTTCTCACACCTTGGCTTGGGGGATTTTATCGACTTTCCTTGTCTAGATCCGCCGTGTTCTGTATAAGCAGGGCCACCTCGAGCAGGATGCGATTCTTCATCGCGCACGGACGGTCATAGGAAGTAGCTTCCTCGAGAGGTTTCCCAGGCCTCCTCTGCTATTTCACTCGGCCTCGTGCGAAAACCAATGGTTGGACGCTGCATTCAGGGCCTTTTTTCACCGCAGCACTAACTACTTTCTCCGAAAATTCAGGAATTCTCGCAGTTTTCATTAAACACAGTTTCACAGGCATTGCCCTTCCTGCTGGAGTTGTAAGGACAAATTCTTCTCCTTCGAACCTCATAATGCTCATTGTCGAATGGAAATCAATAGTCACTGATCAAGTTCATTCCGAGTATAGATCAATCTTCTATATCTACGACGTGAACTGTATCTATGATGGTGAGTCGCCCAAAAATCAATGTAATTTTAGCCTCTCCTCGAATAGGTGCGTTTTCACCAGTGACTGTTAGAAGCACGGAGTTGGAAGAAATAGGCTTCACACCGCAGGATGGCACTGCGTACCATGGTGCATTTAATTCTATTTTCATGGTATGGTCAGTCTATCGGTTATTCTTCTCAACCTGTTAACACAGATGACCCTCGGTGACTTTGACCTCGCGGGTGATTGTGAACTTGGCGGCATCCTGAAAAGGGAGTTTGATTTTGGCGGCATTCTCATATTGCTAGTTTTCATGAAATGTCTTGATCTTCCATATCTATAACATTCCCCCTGTGGAATTCTCTCCCTGCAGTCTTCAATAAAATGCCCTGGATTTCTACATCGATCCTCTGCGGCATTTTAACCCAACAGTCTTTTATAGCACATCCATAGCACGTTCTCTTCTTCTGGGTGCTCATCCCACTTATTAATGATTTGATTTCTTCCAGAACTTTCTCAAATGAACCATTCGCTGTGCCAGATCTTTGTTCGGGATGGTCAATTGTTACCGCTCGCACCTTCGGCCTCGAGGTGTTGAAGGCCGCCTCCACTTCTAGCGAGCGTACCAATGCATCGCCACTCCTTTCGAAACTAGTCAGTCGTAAAGCTATATCTATGAACATCTGCACCGCTAGCTGCTTCTCGCCAGCTGGATTAGGTGTCTAACATCTACCTCAAATTCTTGCAAACTTACCTGATTTTTGTGTGCGAGTCTTCATTTGAGTCCGGTACAGCTGTTCACGGTGTTGCTCGCCATCCCGCAACTCTAATGCAGAAATCAGGTCCTCATATTTCTTCTGCTGTTCGATGGGTATCGTCTGCGATATACCCAAAGCCGGCCCTTTCAAAGCTACTATTAGTGCTGTAGCTTTTTCTTCTTCACCCCATCCATTATTCTCTGCTGCAGCCTCAAATTGTCTACGATACATGGACCAAGACGACTGCCCATTAGAAGTCGGTGATTTTACAGAAAATACCAGAATTGATACCATTTTTTGTGTCCTGAAGATGCTAACCTTGCTAGCGAAACGCGCGTCGAGTGCAAAAATATCAGTTTCGTGTTAGGGTAATTGATCTCTATGGAAAGTTTCAACTTTTACACAAAAGGTTCCAATCCCATCGTTTAAACTCAAGTTCTAATGAAATCCATTGAACAGAAAATACACATGATATCAATGAAATAAGCAAACAGAATGCACACAACTCATTCATCACTATATTAAACCTCCGCATTTTTATGGGTAAACCGAAAACATAAACCGAACCATCCTCTGAGATCCATTATTAGTTCTATTGAACCTCCATGCCAAATCTTGCCCGAATACAGATGAGAAATATTGGAGGAGTCGAGTTTTAAATCGGAGAAATGTGAGTGGGTCTTTTATTTTCCACATCCATCGAAGTTGTTGTGATCCAATGAGGATTATGTTTCCAGTATTAGTAGCCACTAGACGCAATAGTTTTTACATAAGTAATAACATTCTTCTCCATAGAGTTTTGAAATTCTAGAAAGTATGAGACATATCCAACTCTATAGCAATTTTTCTCATTTCAACATAAAATAGTCTCTCTTCTAATTTCTTGTGTTCTTTTCCTGGAACTGCATTTGGACCCATTTATTGCATTTTGATACTGCCTTCTCTTTCCTCAACTATTTCTTCTACCCTTCTAAAACTTCCTGATTGTATTGACCTCGTATGAGGATATCAAACTTCGATAATTTTTTTATGTACACCGATTCACAGGAAATGAAAGCCCTGTAATGTTCGAAATCGCGTGAATGGAGGGAATGAGAATTAACATAATTTTTAAATTTTTGAAGCTTGTAAGCCTCAGAAAAATCAAGATCAGATCATGAGTAAACTACCTTCGATGTAATTCTAAATTTGAATATTGATTTCAATTCTAAAAAACTCCTCTGAATGAACTTTTGGATTATGTCAAAAATGAGATGTGGTTCACACCTGATCAAAATTCCTATTGTTCGTTTTCCCCTGAGCACTGTTCGGAAATTTGAAATTTTGACAACTCTCATGCAACTAATCTGCAATAAGTCAATTTTTATGAGGAATGGAATTTTCTGACAAATCGATAATAAAAAAGTTTTAAGAAATGGTGGAAATCTTTGAATCCCACTGTATATAGTCTGGACCACATTTTAATAGGCCATTATAGGCGTATTCATCTATTTAACCCTATGAAAAGTATGTTTCATCCGGTAAACATATGGGTGAAGGTCGAGAAAAGCAGATAATAGAATTCGTTTTTGAAGATTTCCCCTCCTTATGCCAGTTATCGACAACATTCGATCAGATTATTATACGAAAGATTTTTTATTCTAATGTGGGAATATTTTCGCTTCCATTCGACACTATCTTGAACTGAACAGATATATTCTTCGATAACCTATTCTTTAAAAAGAGCTGAGAATGAGAATGTTTCACATTGAGGTTGCAACGTATTGATTCCTGAATTCGATACATCCTAGGTGTTTCTCGTATATGTCGTTGGGAGTACTATCGGCCTATAGACTCAAATACGGCATCCAAGGAATGTTTTACAGAAATATCCAAACCCAACCAGTAATCGGTACACCCATAAATTGTTTCAATCTCATTCCTGATTTTCAGATACTCATTCCTGAAATGATTGATTATATATTTTGAAACGTACATCCTATTATCCTATCTGGGATGTCTCAGGGACGGGTGTTCAGGGATTGTGATTGTGCTGTTAGGGATACAAGGAGGTTCGATACTTACAGACATATGCACAGAACCGAATGAAACTTGGTATACAAGTTACCCAATGAATATAGATTAATGTACGATTTTTTTTACATTTCTCACGGAATGGTTTTTTGAGTAAATGGTTGTTGAAAACCGGTAGTTTAACATGGGCTCTTATGGAAGAAGTCCAATTTCTCATACATTTTTTCGTTACTGCAGATTGAAAAATGCAAGGAACAAAATGAATTTAGCATGAGTGGATAGCCCAACAATCAACGTTCATTTTCCACCCAATTTGATTTTACCTTACCGATCATTATGAGAAAAGTGTAGGTGATTCGAAAGTGTTGGCAACAGCGCTACGCTCAAACTGAACAGCTGTTCGGCGGAGCGAAAAACCAGGGACGGCGCTAGGGGTGAGGTAGGTGAGTCGGTCACCTCAGGCGGCAGGCTTTCAGGGAAGCATTTTTTCAAGGGCGGCATTTTAGGCCCAAAGTAAAAGAGAAGAGAAAAATGGAGGAGCGCCAATATGTGAAATTTATTATTATAGTTCATATGATGGTGGAAATAATAATGATGAATCGGAATATCCGAAATGTTTTTCAGTTTTTATGAATCACAAAGCGAGCCGCCTCTATTAGAGCATTATTTCTTTCATTATCGGTCAGGCGCTAGACCAATTGCAGCTACACTCTGTACCAGTTTCATTGCGTCACTGCCAATTCTTGTTATAATCAAACAATACGTTCGAGTTCAAGATGCGCTGTAGTCTTTCAAAATTCAGAAACCACACATAGAACACAAAGAGTTCGGATTAATCCAAATGTGCAAACACCTATACGATAGGATTATGGCAAATATTCAATGGAGAACCACTACTTCCAGAGATAATACCCCAACGGTCATTTAATTACAACTGATGAATATTCAGAATATCTGTGCAAAGTTTCTACAGACCTCACTTTGCAAATGCTTTGATGACCTTGACATTTGAGACAGGGAAATTATCTGTATACTGGTTGTGGGGTCTTTGATCATCGTCTGTACAGGGTAGATTCTCATAGACGATGATAATAATAAAAATAATAATAAAACCAGTTATAGAAAATGAGCACGCAATAGGTGAAGCCCATTACACAGTGCCATCTTATAACCAAATCTCGGGAAGTAGTTGTTTTCTGTTGAAAATTTGCTGATTTTCCATAATCATATTTTATTGTTGTTATTTCAGAATTCTTCCAGTTTATTTTGTGTTTTCAAGGTCAACAACCATTTATTTTTTTTTCAATCATTTTTTTTCGTAACGCAATGTTAATTTTTCTTCTGCGAATAACCTAACCTTTCCATGAGTTCTCTTCTGACTTGAGACGCAGCTTTGTTAATAGAAAATGTCGACATCAATCAACAATGATGAGATGTGAATATTTTTTAGAAAGGAGAGAATGTAATTAAAACAATTGATAGGTTCAAACTTTTTATTGATTAATACTTCGTAACGGATTTTTGTATTCTTCTCCACTTTTCACTGTTGTTACTTTCAGGCATTTTTGACAGCGTATGCAAAAAAAGATGCTATATCATGATGAGTTCCTCCTTCGATATTCTGAATAATAAAAAAGTCTTTGCAATGTAGGCATTGCATTTGCTGGGCCATGTATTTCAGCGAGACAATCCTGTTACCTCTTACATTTGACATGGAACATCTGTCATTTTTCTACATCTACTTCTACCATTCATGACACGTTGTTGCATTGCGCGGTGCACTTTTTCTTTAACAAATTTGTCTTTCAAGCGAAAACTATTTTTAGTATTTTCAGACATATTCATTTACTACGCGATACGCGAATAATCGTTTTTGGATTATAACACTGACGCTACAAAAGAAGCCGCATCAGCTCTCAGACCGTACGCAGGACAGCGTTGCCAGATGTTTTCTCGCCAGCTCGCGCTCTGTTACTCTGTCCTTCTTTTTCACCCCTCACCAAGTCCCGACTATCGAACCTCCTTAATTCATTTCATTATTTTGTCTGAATTGCTTATAAGGGAGTGATAACTAATTGTCAATTTGTTTTAGATTTTCAAGGGAATATACACAATTGTCGCATTTTATAGAAGTGTCAACAAATGATGTAATGTCAACTATTCTTCGTTCTCAATTCCAGTTTCGGTTGTTGTCATTATGCACGTAGTTTGGTAGATTTTAAATCAATGTACTGTATTCGTGTTATCAATGTTCAAACAGTTATCAATATACTCTTATTTGTGAAGTTCTATCTCAGTTCTCTTGACAACGAATCGTTTTCATTTTCAAATTCTTGTTGAGATTATTTTTGAACTATATTTTTCAATTCGTGCGAAAAAACGTAGGTTATGCCACATATGTAAAAAACAAATAATTAATTAGCAAGATGCCCAATATCAGAAGAAAATTCCTTGCTCTCTTTCTTTAGTAATGGTTCTAGATTTGAAAATGATTAAACAATTCCACTCAGATGAGGAAATGATGGCTGAGAGCAGGGTGTGCAAAAATAGTTGAAGCGATGGTTGAATCACATGAGGATGAAGTTTGAGCACGACGACGAAATTTTCATTGAACGTCTGTTCAATGTTAAAAAATACAAATGATTTCCATAATCAGTGGAAAAATGATGGGAAATGGCAAAAAACATTCCTGCCGCGTTTTTGTGTCTGTGTATGTATGTAAAAAACATTTGAAAATCTGAAAAAACAATAAAATTATTATCAATACTGATAATATTCTGTACTTGGATTGTGTTTCGATGATCTATGTTATCATCATCAACATAAATATAACAAGAAATCAGATTCAGCCAGTTCCACTTGCAGATAAACTCCGATGCATCTACCATATGGTGGGGTGTTTTTTTCTATGGAAAAACTGCTTACGGATTTTGGCGTAAGCAAGACACCAAGCTTCACATCAATCATCTAGAATTGCTGGCAGTCTTCATTGCTTTGAATTGCTTTGCAATGAATTATGTTGATTGCAATATTCTAATCAGAGTTAATAATACTACTGCGATTGCTTGTATCAACAAAATGGGTAGTAACAGGCACTCAAAATCAGACTCAATCGCTAGAGATATTTGGAAATGTTCGGAAATTGTGGATATTCACGATTTACATCAGATCTAAAGACATTGTAATGCTGTGCATTGGAAATGAAATTCATGTTAGTATTCGCACCCTGTATGCGAGTTTCATTCGAATGTATGGGAATTTCATTTGAGATTTTCTCTCACGAAATATTCATGAATGAACAATATTGCTGGGTCCAGAGGAAGAAATAAGATAACGCGGTAGACTAAACAAACATTTTTTCAGAATCAGTCCGACGAATGGTTCCACTCATCCAGCGTGGGCGAGCTTGCACGCTGTAAAAGAAATGCGATTTTTGCAAAATCTGCAAAAATGACACGCGTTGGCTCGAATTGAGAGGGGACGAAAAAGTCGCTCTTAGTAGTTGAACGGAAGTCGCGCTAGAAAGAAGATCGAGAGATCTGAGCGAGCGGGAATCGCGCATTGAGGGATTCGTAGTTCCTCCCAAAATCATGGGATCGCGTCTCAAGTCACGATGGTAGAATTAAATTACAATCGAAAAAAATGAGAATATTAGTAATTCGTGTTCATGAGTGTCGTCTGGCTTTGAATATATTCGTATCTGGAAACCAAGAAAAAATATGGAGTGGGAGTCGCCCAAGAAACCGCCATACAAGTTAGACAGAGAACCAACTGGTATGTCAATTTCGCTGTGTTAACGTAAATAACCAGTTTATTCACTCGGGAAGAGAACCTATTATTTTTCTGTTGAATCCAGAAACATCATATATTCAGGGACCTTTCTGACTCTTTCTGATATATCTTAAAGCTATTGAGGTGATCCTTAGGGCGCCGATAATATATATTGTATATTTTGTCCGATTGTGTAGCGTTCTTCTCCGAGAAGACCTTGCTGGTCTTATTTTAATTTTTTGCATATGCCATTTGTTTATTAATTAATTGATTTCAGAGTTCTGAATTGTTTTCATGCATTTTTTTTTTGTTTTTTTTTTTAATTTTCTGATTTTATTGGTTCAGTTCCTATTTTTCATTTGTTGCTAATATACTGCTCAAAATTATAGAGAATTTTATTTCCCAACAAGCCGCCTTATTTCAGAGTACAGAGTTAGAAAGAAGAAAAAACCCTAAGTTTCCCACTAAACATCCTTTCCTAGTGCAAAGGGCCAAATTCATGCTCCTTTCGGAAATTGCCTTAACATCTAATATTGGACGTGGAGAAATCTACGTCTGGTGACAGCAGCTGCCATTAACGAAAATAATAACCTTTTGCCATTATTACAACAAGTGACGTGCGGAGGAATTGTTATCTGTTTTGATTCGTTTTTGTGGACACGAGGTTCATGTAAAGCGAAGGAAAATATAAGGAAGTTCATACAGAATAACAATTACTCTCGCAGTCGTTACATCTGGTGATCTAGCGTTGGGATTATTTTTGCCCAAGTGTGAACTAGTTGAGAAGTGTTGATAAGCAAGTGATAATGTTAAAATAATACCCTCTCAGCAATTACCACACTAGTAACAGAGCGGTGGGATTGTAAATTGTAAAGCTGCCTATTCTGTAAACATAAACTGATACAGATAGGTTGAAATAGGGGTACAGTGTTAGAAAGAAAATATTGAGGGATTATTGTGGGTACCCAAACAACAATTACAAACCCTACCGTTCGTTAAAACAACATCGAGGCAAATCTTGGGTCCCGTTCAGTCAAAATTGGAACTGAGTATTGTCTTAATGATTATGCCTTTCAGGAAATTGTAAGACAAATTGGGCAACCCGATATTGATCTTTTTGCATCCTACTCCAATGCAAAATGTGATAAATATATTTCAAGGAAACCTGACCCAGGATCTCTAGCAATAAATGTCTTCACCATCAAACAACTTTATCTTCGCTTTTCCACCATTTCCACTGATCTTAAAAGTTCTGAATAAGTGTTTCAGAGTTATAAGGATAAGTCTTTCGACCTTTGTAGTTAGTGGACTGTATTATAGAATAGATATTTAAGGTTTTAGTTTTATTTCAGTTGAAAATTATCGCATCGATAAGATCAATAAGCACACGCTACTTTCGGTTAGTCTTTCTGTTAGTCTCTGTTGCTCGTGGTGGTCCCTTCCTTCCGCATGATTCGCACACTCCCCCCTTTTTGCCCTTGCGCACTGGCCGGTTGGCACGGGAGCGGTTCGTCACTACGACGAGGAAGCAACACAGGTCCGGTCTAGGAATTATGTCCAACATGGCCCCGCGTTGAAAAGTCATTTTCAATATGATACACTACTTATCGCCACTATCTGCAGAGCCCTCGTCCGATGATAAAGGGAGGGGGCACAACTTCGAGATGGAGCGGCGCAATTCTGTATTTGCCGTCTTTATGGTTGCCACCCTAGAAACACCATCGCGACCAGGGTGTAGGAGGATGACCCTAGCCAAAGGCCACCTGAGCGGAGGGCTGTCCTCGTCAACAACGAGAACCAGAGCACCGCACCGCAGGTTGGTTGTTGAAGACTTCCACTTGGAGCGAATCTGCAGGCCCGATATGTAATCGCGCCGCCAACTCTTCCAGAACTGCTGTTGAAGATGTTGGAGATACTGAAACCTGGATAATCGGTTCATAGATACGTCGCCGAGATCCGGGTCCGGCAGGGATGTAGCTGTTCTCCCCAACAGGAAATGTGATGGCGTTAGAGCTTCTAGGTCAGAGGGTTCACTCGATAAGGGAGAAAGAGGGCGCGAGTTGAGGATCGCCTCTACTTGAGTAAGGACGGTATAATATTCTTCGAAAGTCAACAAAGAATTTGCAAGTACTCTTTTTAGATGAAATTTAGCTGACTTTACCCCGGATTCCCATAATCCCCCAAAATTGGGCGACCTAGGTGGAATGAAGTGCCATAAAACACCTTCGTTATGTATTTTATCTGATATTTCATGTGCCGCGGAATTCAAGAATGAGGCCAACTCAGAAAGCTCGGAATTCGCACCAACAAAATTGGATCCGTTATCGGAATACACTTGGCTTGGTTTTCCGCGTCTACTAACAAATCGGCGGAATGCTGCTATAAATGACTCTGTACTGAGATCTGTTACGAATTCAAGGTGGATCGCCTTTGTTGCAAAACAGATAAAAAGGCTTATATAACATTTGCTAGTTTTATACCCACGACCCCTTCTATCCCGAATGTATACAGGTCCAGCATAATCCACGCCGGTTACGAAAAAAGGTGGCTGTGGATGGAGTCTAGATGCGGGAAGAGAACCCATGACTGCATGTCCGCGTTTAGGATTGGCACGGAAACATTTTACGCATTTATGACAGATATCCCTAGCTAGACCCTTCCCGGAAATAGGCCAATAATTTTCGCGAAGGGATGAAAGCAATAATTGGGGCCCAGCGTGCATTAGAGATATATGTACATGTTGAAAGATAAGTTTAGTAAGAGGATGCCTTGGATCTAATATCATTGGGTGCTTTTTCTCAAATGAAAAATTTGAGTTTTGTAATCTACCTCCCACCCTTAATATTCCTTCGGAATCAAGAAATGGGCTAAGGTTCAACAATTTACAATTTGTATCCAGGGGAGCTTTAGACTCTAGTTTTTTAATACTATCGCTAAATGAATGCCGTTGGGATAATAGTATAAGTAGTTTTAGTGAGCATTCGAGTTCTTTCACGCTTAGATATCCACTCCGACGACTTGCTACAGGTGTCCTACAATTATATATAAATCTTAGACAGAAAGCCATTGTTCTCTTGATTCGATTTAGGGACGAAAATCTTTTGAATTCAATCGGAGTGTCAAGGGGAATTGCAATCAAGGATATATTAACCGGCTTAATTTCGGGTACATTTGGAGGAAAAATTGGCTTGGATATTGGCCAGGTTTTTTCAGGCTGTAATAGCCAGTGTGGGCCAGACCACCAAAGTGCGCAACCTTGAAGTTGCGAAGGATAGACACCTCTAGTGAGGAAATCGGCGGGGTTCTGTTTGGTATTGATATAGTTCCAAGAATCGGCACAAGTGAGTTCTTGGATTTGAGCCACACGATTTGCGACGAATGTCTGCAGTAGATGAGGAGAAGTTTTTATCCAACATAGGGTAACGGTGGAGTCACACCAAAGAAAAGTGGCATCGAATCGTAGACCGATAGAGGTCGTTACTTGTTTACATAATTTAGATAATATCAGCGCTGCACACAACTCCAGTCTAGGAATTGTGAGTGCTTTAAGAGGAGCGACCTTTGATTTGGCCAACAATAACGAAACACCGACATTTCCTGAGGGATCTATACTACGAACATACAAGCAGGCTCCATAGGCTTCAGTGGAAGAGTCGGAGAATCCATGTAGTTGAATATTTACAGGTTGGGGTTGAAGTATACATCTGGGAATTTGTATCTTATTAAGTTGAGACAACTGATGACTAAACTTTTCCCACGGTGTTCGAACATGCGCAGGCAACTCTTGGTCCCAATTCAATTTTAAAGACCAGAGTTTTTGGATAAGAATTTTTGAAATGATTATACAAGGAGAAAGGAGCCCCAATGTGTCGAATATTTTAGAGATACTCGATAGTATAGATCTCTTGGTAACAACATCGGATATCAGTGAATCTTTTATACAGTACTTACTTGAGCTCATCAGATGAAGGCGACCAGTATAAACCTAAGGTTTTAGTACTTTCCTGGTCATCGAAAAATACAGGATCGAATCCTTCATTAGAAGTCAAACCCTTCAACGCATCTGGTTCGTTAGAAGACCATTTTCTCAGGTTGAATTGAGCTGATTGCAAACAGGAGGCTACTTCTCTACCAAGTTGGTTAACTTCCTCTATCGACTCACCCCCCGAAAGAAGATCATCGACATAGAAATCCTTGGCTATTACTTGACTTGCTTGCGGAAAATGCATTTGAGAGTCAATTGCTATTTGCTTCAGACAACGTACCGCGAGAAAACTGGCAGAAGACGTTCCATAAGTAATTGTATTAAGACTATATTCGCAGAGTTCGTTTTCTGGGGATTCTTTCCAGAGAATGCGTTGACAAAATCTTTGCTTAGGGTTAATCAATATCATTCTATACATTTTCTCTAGATCGGCACTGATAACAATTCGATATTTTCGAAAGCGCAGAAGGATAGGATAGGAAAAATTCATAGAAAAAAAACTCAACAACGAAACGGTCGTAGTGAAGGAACTCGCAACTGATGAGCAGCGTCTTAAGTGTTTCATGGTAGGCGCCGACTTCATTCACAAGGAAACCTTATACGATACCTCCTTTTGGCCAAGGGGAGTTGGATTCAAAAGATTCGATTTCAAGCGATATAACAAATACAGTAGAACAAGTGAAGAAAATGATTTTTTAGCATAAGTCTTCCCAAAATAGAGTCAAGTGAGACGCTGGGACTGGAACATGTACATTTTATGTCTTATCTTAACTTCCAAAGTATCAGAAACAAACATACTCTAATAGAAGTAGAACTTGAGCATTACTCATATCCACCATTCATATCGGCAACAGAAACTTGGCTATTAGAAAATGAAATAGGTAGCTTTCCAATTGAAAATTATTACTTGGTGAGTAGTTTTTGTCGTAACACATATCGAGGAGGAGGCACTGCATTATGGGCAAAGATAGGCTTTGAAGCAACTCCTATCTCTCTAGATCACATATATACTGAAAAAGACTTCGAGATCTGTGGCGGAGTCTTCAAAACCCATAAAATATTCTCCATTTATAGATCACCCACTGGTAATTTCCAAAATTTCCTATACAAACTTGAGATGCTTTTAAACGAAATATTCTCAGTTAATTCACTAATATGGTTGAGCGGAGACTTCAACATTGACTTCAGTACCTCTTCTATAGAGGCCTCTAGTATTTTGAATATCACTGAACAGTTTGGACTAAGATCGATAGTTGATGGTTATACAAGAATAACCTCACACTCGAGAACCAAAATTGATAATGTTTTTACAAATATACAAGCGATCTCTTCAGTAGTAGACACACCTATTTCTGATCACAGACTCATCATTACCTCTGTTAATAAATCAGTGTTGAACCTCTCTCAGGCAGAAAAATCTTTTAGGTACAAAAGAATATTCTCCAAGAAAAATAAGCAACACTTTTCAGAATCACTGGGTTCTGAAAAGTGGGACTCTGTCTATAATGCAAAATCCTGCGATGAGAAATATGAAAACTTTGTCAATATCCTGACATCTCACTTCAATGTAGCATTCCCCTTGAAACACTCCCAAAACAAAAGTAAAGCTAGGAACACCTGGGTCTCGGAGGAAATAAAAACCTCTAGTTCATCATTGAAGGATCTATATGTTCTTCAAAAACATCACCCTGAATTGAAACATATATATAACCAAAGGCTCACTGAACATAAACAACTTATTGAAAACACCAAAAAATTTCATTTCAGTAATGTTATCCAACATTCAGAAAACAAAAATAAGGCTTCCTGGTCGATCATCAATAACCTTAAAAATAAAGAAAATTCAATGAGACCAAATATACAAATTATGCATGGGAATGAACTGATTACTGACGCTGAAAAAGTTGCAAATATATTCAACAATTTCTTTATATCAGCCCCCCAAAAAATCATCAATGACATTCCGAAAATCCCCCTCGAAGATTCTGCAGATATGCCCAGGAGAACCTTACAATCCATGGTGCTACTGCCATTCACAGAAAATGATATGATTCACATATTTGCAAAACTTAAAAACAAACATTCCGCGGGACCTGACGACCTCCCTTGTAATATAATCAGAGAATTCAGCTCATTTCTATTACCACCGGTCACCCATATTGTAAACTATTCTTTCGAGACAGGCACAGTCCCTGCTCAACTTAAAACATCAAAAGTTATACCTGTACACAAAAAAAACTGTAAAAATAAATTGGATAATTATAGGCCAATCTCCCTAACACCATCATTTTCCAAAATTTTTGAATATTGCATGATAGAAAGGCTCAATCCCTTCATAGAGAAATTTAAACTAATACCAACAGAACAGCATGGATTCAGAAAAGCAAGGTCAACTACCACCGCTACCACTGAGTCCATAAACAATATCCTGGAAGAGCTAGACAAAAGAAATTGTCCAATTGGAGTATTTTGTGACCTGAGCAAAGCCTTTGATTGCGTACCACACAATCGGCTACTAGACAAACTCTGGGCTTTGGGCATCAGAGGAAGAGCATATGATTGGTTCAGATCGTTCCTTGCAAATAGAAGCCAATATATATCATTATCCCATAATGAGAGAGGCCTTATCACCACACACCACTCCAGTACACTACCTGTGAAAGTAGGTGTTCCTCAAGGAAGTGTAGAAGCTCCAATTCTGTTTTCCTTGTATCTGGCAGATATTGTGAATTATTTATCAGAATTCAAAGTTATCCTGTATGCGGATGATCTGTCGATCCTGGTATCTAAAGAATCTCACGATTTGAATGAACAAGCTGGCAATGATTTGATGAACAAAATTGCAAAGTGGTTCTCAAAAAATAAGCTGTATATAAACTCAGCAAAAACTGAATTCCTCATATTCCATACAAGACAAAAACAAATTGAAAATATTAATCTCACATTAAACAACACTGAAGTGAATCGTAATACCACTGTTAAGTTCTTAGGTCTTAATATAAATGATGAACTAAATTGGGAAACCCACATATCCACTCTAATAAAAAATATTAACACCAAAATATTTCAAATACGCTGTATGTATAAGGTCCTGACAATTCAGGTAATGAAAAACTTCTATTTTGCAGAAATTCAGTCGAGACTGGCATACGGAATCATTGTCTGGGGACAATCACCTGCTGCCAAACGTCTCTTCATTACACAAAAAAAGTGCATCCGCGCCATGTTTCACAAACCCCAAACAGAACCTAGTAGACCTCTATTCAAAAAGCTACAAGTGTTACCCCTTATTTCTCTTTACATATTGGAAACTGCGTGTTACATTTACAAACGTAAAAATGTCTTGCTCCGTCGCAATGATATCCACGGTCGTTCCACCAGGAATCAGCACTTGCTGAATACTCCTCAAAACAGATTAAACCTAGCACAAAACGGTCCTCTAAGTATCGGTATTCGAATTTTTAACAAAATTCCCCAAAACATTACAGATGAACCTACCTATTTCAGATTCAAGAAGTCACTGAAAAAAATACTGATTGAGGGTGCATTCTATACTTTGGAAGAATTTTTTAGTATATAAATCACTGACACTGTACTCTGTGTGTAATTGTATAGTGTATTGTAATATTTGAATTGTAGTGTACTCTGTCTGTTATCTGTACTTGTACTTAATTTTAGCATTTAACGTTTGTTTTGTGAACTTTTGTCTCTATACACCAAATTTTTGACATGTCTTATACCATTTATGGTCTTCAGATGAATAAATTTGATTGATTGATTGATTGATTGATTGATTGATAGGTAGGAGATCGTCTTGGATTTTTGGCCCTACGATTTGGAGGTTATTGAGGGAGATGCCGTTCTCCGAAGGGGCGGATCCATCGAAAACCACTCTCAGTTTAGTTGTGGTACTATTCTCGTTCAAAACTCCATGATGCGGCAAGTAATAGCCAAAGTTTAAGGATTCGCTATCTTCAATTTTAGACATATGACTTAGGTGTTCGTATTCACGCATGAACTGAACATACATAGTTCGTAAGGTAGGATTCGCATGAAGTTTTCTTTCCAACGAATAGAAACGCTTACGGGCTAAATTTTTTGAATCCCCGAGAGAGGTAGATGGGTCTGATTTGAAAGGTATATCGACTACGAATTTTCCATCTTGGTTTCGAGTAGTGGTTTGTATGAAATGGTTTTCACAATAAGATTCATCATCTGTGATCAGTTTCGATTCGCGATAGGGCTCCTCATATTCCCAAAATTTTGCAAGTTGTGTTTCTAGTTCCAAAGTTGCACCGAAGAAGCAATGCAATTTTGATCTAGTCCTAGATGGAGGGACTGGTCCAGATATGATCCAGCCCAGTTCTGAGTTCTGAAGAGTGGGGAGATTGGGGCCTAAACGAATATTACCATCACGCAGAAATCTATAGAAAAGTTCAACACCTATAAGGAGATCAATCTCAGATGGATTGAAGAATTCTGGGTCGGCTAGTATAATGTCATTAGGAATGTTTAGCATGGTAGAATCGATAGGGTTGATGGGAACTTTATCACAGATGGCTGGCAAAACCAAACATGATATAGTATAATTATGCTTATTAATACGAGAGCTAAAAGTTATACTACAACGCTGGGTTACATTCGACATAGTCTGATTAATTCCGGCTATGGCTACATTTGCATTTTTTATAGAAATATTCAACCTCTTGCATAAAGAAAGGTAATAGTAGAATTCCGGGAGTCATGAAATGTAGTGGTTCCATTATTACAAATGCTCAAGACATTGTAAATGCCTTCAGTCAGTATTTTTTCAGCGTTTATCAACCTCCACACATTGGTGTATCTGTTTTTCCACCCCAAAAATATTACAATATGCCCAATATCACTCTGACTGAAATAACAGAAACAGAAATATTCTCATCATCAAAAAAAATGAAGAATAAATTGATCGTTGGTCCCGACCATATACCTAGTTTTTTAGTGAAAGATTGCATTGTTCCTTTATCACAACCTCTACTATACATATTCAACCTTATAATTAGAACCAATACGTTTCCCAATGCATGGAAACTTGCCAGAGTCACGCCTATATTGAAAAAAGGTGATGCATCTGAGATAGAGAACTACCGACCAATTTCTGTATTATGTAATTTTGCAAAAGTGTTCGAATCAATCCTTTACTCTTTCATCTATAATGCGACTAAAGGAATTCTATCCGAGGACCAGCATGGCTTCATTGACAAAAAGTCTTGTATAACGAACTTATCATGTCTCACCCAACAAATATGTGAAACACTAGATGACAGAGGTCAAGTTGATGTAATATATATGGACATGCAAAAGGCTTTTGATAGAATAGATTTCGGCTTATTACTTCAGAAACTCAATTACCTAGGATTTTCTAATAACCTCTTATCATTGTTTGCATCTTATCTCTATGATCGTCGTCAGTATGTAGAATATGGGGGCTATAGATCTCAACTTAGAACTCCATTATCAGGTGTACCCCAAGGTTCGAATTTAGGTCCATTACTATTTCTACTATTCGTCAACGATTTACCCTGTGAATTGAAATGTTTTAACCTAATGTATGCAGACGACCTCAAAATCTATCGAAACATTACAACAATAACTGACTGCTTATTATTACAGGACGATATTGACAAAATATCAGAATGGTGCAATGCGAATCATCTTCAACTGAATACCACCAAATGTTATGTGGTGTCCTACACGAAAAAAGTTAGACCCTTGACGTATCCCTACAAAGTTGACCAAATCAGCTTAAATTATCTTAACGAAATACGCGACCTTGGTGTGACCTTTGATCAAAAAATGTCTTTTAATTACCATATCCAAAAAACGGTTTCTGCTGCTAATCAAATGTTAGGTTTCATCATGCGAAACGGCAGAGAATTTACAGACATTTCAGTTCTAAAAATTCTGTTCAATGCTTACGTCCGTAGTAAATTAGAATACGGTGTTTTGATTTGGGCTCCATATTATGTAACTCAAATAAGTCAGATAGAGCGGGTTCAAAGGAAATTCTTGAAATATTTATACTTCAAGAGGCATGGTTTCTATCCCGACAGAAGGGTTGATTATACGATTCTGCTCAATGAAAGCAACTTCATATCTCTGAGTACAAGGCGCAGCGTGTCGATTGTGGCATTCTTGTACAATCTCCTGAATAATAATATTACTTGCGAATACTTGTTGTGTAAAATATCTCTCAATGTTCCTCGACTTAATAACAGACATTCAAGACCTTTTTACTGTGAATGTGCAAGAACTAATATACTTAACAGATCTCCTGTATCAGTCATGTGTCACACTTTCAATAGTATTTGTAAGGATTGCGACATTAACTATTCGACATTATCACGCATTCGAAAGAGTATTTTAGACACAACATTCAATATGTGATTTGTTATTTTTTTATTAATTCTATCATCACGATCTGCCATTCCTTGATATGTAGTTTGGATTCAACATTCCATACGAAATACTCTTTCTTATCATCTGTTATCTTATGGAAAATCGCATTTTATTTTATGTTATGGTATAGTTTTTTTGTATTTATATATTGTGAGCATTTCCTGTTATTGGGTGTAAAAACCTGTTGGAAATAAACATCTATCTATCTATCTATCTATCTATAACCTTTCCGAAATGAAGTTTGATTGACTACCAGAATCTAGTAAGGCGCGACATGTATGTATGTTATTATCCGAGTCATAAATAGTAACCAATGCAGTAGAAAGTAGCATATTACATGTATGTGTCAGGTTACAATTTGAAATCAACGTATTAGAGCGTTCGACAGTAGCATTTTCAGAAGAAATAACTATTGCATTTATAGAATTCCCCTCTCTTTTATCAGTTGACACCTGAGAATTTCCACAAGCATTGTCACTATGTAGTAAGGTATGATGTTTACGATTGCATTTCATGCATAGCGTCGATTTACAATCAGCATATTTATGGTTAGCACGCAAGCAGTTTGAGCACAGTTTGAGGTTTTTAATTCTTTCCCATCTGGCACTACTATCAAGTTTAAGAAATTCGGTACAGTTTGTTATCCAATGATTTCCCTTACAACCTACACAAACAATATTATAAGTCGAAACGAAAGATTTACTACCAAATTTTGATTTTGCACTTAGCGGCAAATTTTTCTGAGACGAGTTTTGCTTGGAACTACTAGAATGATTATGCTCTTTTCTTTCTAAAACATCTGCCCGATCGTTCAAGAATTTCCAAAATTCGTCAAGAGTTGGAATATCTCCTGCGATTTTATACGATTCCCACTCATCTTCAGTTTTCTTATCCAATTTTAGGGTGAGGTGAAATATTAAATAAGGATCCCAATCCCCGGTGGAAACCCCTAATTGATTCAATGATCTAAGATGCTCAACAACTTCGTCCGCTAATTGTCTCAGGCTTAATGAGGATTCTTGTATTATTGAAGGAATACCGTTTAGAGACTTCAAATGATTATGAATCAACATTCTCTTATTATTAAAACGTTTACAGATTATATCCCAAGCCGACCTATAATTATCAGCTGTTATCAGCTGTTATCAATTTTCGTAATAAGTCGTTTAACACTATCGTCCAAGTGCGTTTTGAGATAATAAAATTTCTCTGCATCCCCTAACCCAGGGTGGCTATGTACCAAGTCTACGTAGAGATCACGAAATTCCAGCCAAGATTGATATCCCCCTTTAAAGATGGGTAATTTAATATTAGGGAGTTTAATATTAGTAATTCTTTCACAATTTTGTTGCTGCGAACAAACTGAGTTAACAGAACCACTACTTTGTTGCTGTTCCGAACAAACTGAACTAGCAGATGAAACTCGATTTTCAGGGTGCAAGATATGATGAAAGTCAGATAAAATACTTCGAGCAATAGAGATTGTTTCATAAAAGTTACTCGTAAACGATTCACGTTCGGCTTGTTCATCGTCCTCATCACACAATAACTCGATTTGATCTTGAACATCATCAAATTTATTTAGCAAGTTAGTATCTTTTTCCAACCTAGATTCAATTTCTAACAAAACCTATTTTTCTGGTGATTCATTCTGCGGTAGATTTTTAAATGTCGATTCAAAGTGAATGACAGAGTTCTTAAAAATAGTTAATTTTCTTTTTATAATCGTACGCTGTTTTTTGAGACTCTGCAAATCATCTGCCATAATGACTGAACAATACACTGCCCTCAATCAAGTAGAAACGTAATGAAAGAATGATAAGGATACGCTCACCAACAACGCCACCACTGGCTTCTGACGAATAGGTACACCTGCACTCTTCCTCTGCTCCGCCGTTGCTGAGTAAAATTTCTACCTGTTGCCTTCCACGTTCCACGCGAACAATGCGAGGAGTTTCTGTCGCTTTCCGGATGAAACCAAGACCTGCCGCTCACGCTCGCCCAGAATGATGCAACACCACTTGCCGATGCCGTTTGTTTACAGTAAAAAGCTTCACGTTGTTTTTCACTGTTTCGATGATTTAGTTTAATTCGCTCGATGGACCAATGTTTCAGAGTTATAAGGATAAGTCTTTCGACCTTTGTAGTTAGTGGACTGTATTATAGAATTGTTGCACTACAAACCTGAAATATAACTTTATAATCCCGGTCGAAGGATCAGCAAAATTCTATATAAAATTCAGGATTTGTTCTATTCAAAATCTTTATTGACTGTCAGTCTTTCTTTTTTTTTTTCCATGACTATCATTATCAAAATAAAATACATCGAAAATATACAATATGTTTAAATACTAAATAACATTCAATATCGTGATGAATTAAAATTCGAATAATAAATAACTATTGAAACAAATTCAAACATTTCTCCCCCCTGTAACGGAAAATATTTCATCCGTTACCCATTTCCAATAAGTCGATGGGACATATTTTCACAGTTGGTCTTCGGTATATTCCTGTTCTCGTCTTGACATCAACGACTCGAACTTTTCCATCTTTTCCTGGATAAGTTTTAATAATGCGTCCCATTGGCCAGTTATTCCGTGGAAGTTGGTTATCCATCAGTATGACGATCTCGTTTTCGTTAATATTTCTTGAGTCACCATACCACTTCGTCCTTTTTGTCAGGGTTGGTAGATATTCTCTCACCCATCGATTCCAAAAATTTTCGGCCAATTTTTGGGAAATCCTCCATTGCTTTCTTAAGTTTTTCGGATCCCCTTCGAAGAAATCAGGTGACTTGGCGATGCTTGACGAGCCAATCAGAAAATGATTTGGTGTGAGGCTTTCCGGGTCATCAGAATCAGAGGACACATATGTCAATGGACGACTGTTAACAGTGTGCTCTGCTTCCATCAGGTAGGTTAACAAAACCTCTTGTTTGGGCGCCGCTTCTTTCAGTGTGATACGAAGAGCTTGTTTAACGGATCTCACCATTCGTTCCCAGGATCCTCCCATATGTGGACTTCCAGGAGGAATACTCTTCCATTCAATCTCAGCTGCTATCATCTCACTTCCTATCCTTTCATGATCCAAATTTTGAAGTATTCGTTTGAGTTCATTTTCCATAGATTTCAAATTACTTCCATTATCACTCCATATAACCTTCGGTTGCCAACGTCGTGCAATAAACCTTCTGAGTGCCATAATTGCCGAATCTGTAGTGAGACTTTCAGCTAATTCGAGGTGAATCGCTCTCACTGAAAGGCAAGTAAATAAAACCCCATAGCGTTTATGTCTATTTCTACCAATAGTAACTTCCATAGGTCCGTAGTAATCTACCCCTACAAAAGTAAAAGGTCTTTCAGGTCTAGTCAGTCTAGAAGTTGGTAGTTGTCCCATTTCAACAAATCTGGGTCTCGCCCTGATTTTTTTACATAGATTGCATGATTTAATAACATTGGTTACTAATTTTCGCCCTTGTAAAATCCAGAATTTTTGTCTAATTTCATTCAAAACCATTTGAAGTCCACCGTGATTAGTTTTCCAATGATAGTACTCTACCAAAAGTAGTGTAAATCTGTGCTTATTTGGCAGAATGATTGGTCGTTTAGTCGAAAAATGAAGTTCTGTTGAATTATCAGTTCGACCTTTCAAATGAATCACATCATTTTCTAAACATGGTGATAACTGGTATAATTTACTAGAATTAGAAACAGAACCACATTTTTTCAGTGACTTCATTTCTTCCCCAAACATCTCTTTTTGCACTTCTTTACACCAAATATATGTCGCTTTCTCTATTTCATACAAAGTCAACTCATTTTTTATCCGAGAATTTTTATTTTTACAATTTCCAATGAATCCCAACATGAATGCAGTTATTCTAATCAACTTTTGCCATTTTGAATATCTTTCAATATCTGGAAGAAAATTCAGCTCTTTTATTGAAATTGATAAAACAGTTCGTTTAATTTCCTTATCCTCAATATCTATTTTGAAACTATTACTTTTTTGAGCCCAGAACTTCTCTTCTTGATACAGGAAATGAGGTCCTTTGAACCATAGGGAATTTGAATCCAAATTTGTTTCTCCCGAATCTCTTGTAGCTTCATCAGCCACGTTTAGATTTGTTGGAACCCATCTCCACTCTGACAAATCAGTGGTTTCTTGTATCTCTCCTACTCTGTGAGCTACAAAAGATTTGAAATTTCTCGCCTCGGATCTCAGCCATCCCAAAACAGTCATCGAATCTGTCCAGAATACTCTCTTTTCGATGACGAAAGTGTGTTCTTTCTGAATCATCTCCGCTAATCGAGTTCCCATCAGTGCTGCCTGTAATTCCAATCGTGGAATCGTCCAAGGTTTCAATGGAGCTACTTGGGTCCGTGACATGATGAGACAAACTTGAATCTTACCAAAGTATTCAATTCTGAAGTAGCCTGCTGTTGCAACTGCCTGTTCGCTAGCATCATTGAATATATGTAACTGAACAGTAAAATCTGGAAAATTCATCAAGTTATAACACCTATGAATTTCGACATTTTCAATTTTATGCAAATCATTCTTCCATTTCATCCATCTCTCAATATACGGCTCTTTTATTTCATCATCCCAATTCATACCATTTCTCCAAATATCCTGCAGTAAAATTTTTCCTTTTATTATATAACATCCTAGTAGTCCTAAAGGATCGAATAATGACATAATTACCTTCAACATTTCACGTTTTGTTGGGATTTTCTCACCGCTCAAAATGTTTTTGTTGACTTTGTGGAAACTCAAAGGATATTTCAAGATGTCTTTCGTCGGATTCCAAGTCAAACCTAAAATTCTGTGGGTTCTATCTGAATTTTCGAAACTCTTTTCCTCGTTTACCAATTCTTTTGGAATAGTTTCCAACAATTTTTTTGAATTACTAACCCAACCTCTCAGTTCGAAACCTCCTGCCTTGTGAATGGAAATTACCTGTCCCACTCTTTTGATGGCTTCTTCCTCGGAGTCTACAGAATCAAGATAGTCATCCATATAATGTTTACTTATAATTCCGTCCACTGCGTCAGGATACATTTCTAGGAATTGCATAGCATTCTTATTCTTCACATACTGAGCACAGAAAGGCGATGAAATTGCTCCAAAAATCATCACTTGCATCTGGTAAGTTGATATATCTGTAGATGGATTTTCTCGAAACAAAAATCTTTGGGCTGGTTGATCTTCTGGTCTAATTTTCACCATATGGAACATTTCCCGTATATCTCCTGCAAATGCAATACGTTTTTCTCTGAATTTCCAGATTATAGATAACAACGAGTTATAAAGATCAGGACCTTTCAAAAGAAAATCATTGAAACATTTACCTTCAAATTTTGCAGCCGCGTCAAAGACAAAACGAATTTTTCCTGGTTTATTTTCATTCGTCACTGCGAAATGTGGCAGATACCATACCTTTTTCCCTTCTGTTCCTTTATCTTCTTCAATTTTTTTTGCATAACCTTTATCTACGTATTCCTGTATCTTCTTTATATAGGCTTCTTCAAATTCAGAGTTCCTTTTCATTTTACCTTCTATGTGATTCAAACGCTGCATTGCTAGTGGTTTACTATCAGGTAGAATAGTTACCTTTTCTTTCCACAACAAACCTATTTCCCATCTATCGTCTATTTTTCTCGTAGTTTCCTTCATGATTTTTATTGCCCGTTCATCATCTTTGCTTAGTTTGACCTTTTCCAGAGGTTTTATTCCAAAAGCTTCACCTGAAAAATATTGTTTTACTTCTTCATGCAAATTCAAATCATAACTGTCATCTCTTATATGCAATACTATAGTCTCATCCAATCTTCCTCTATATTGTTGAACATTTCCATGCACTACCCACCCTAATTTAGTTAAAGATAATGCAGGTGCATTTTTGGGACCTTCAATGATTTCTCTAGTACAAATCAAATCCCAGTTATCTTGACCTATAAGAAGTTTTGGTTGAACACGATTCATATCAGCAAAACTTACCCTCTGTAGGTGAGGCCACTTCGCTTTGAACTTTGTAACATTTACCGTCTGTACTGGTAAATCCATACCTTTCAAGGTAAAAACATTATTTATTTCATAAAACTTACCTTCTTCTCCAGATATTTCAAAGGAAGTTTTTCTTGATGACATATTTTTACACGATTCTTTGTCTGTCCATCTCAAACCTAAATTCGTATATTCTCCATCCAATTTTAAATCATTAGCCAAATCTTCATCTATCAAAGTTACAGTCGACGCCTCATCGAACAAAGCAAACACTCTCATTTCAGTTTTATCAGTTTTTATAGTAACAGGAGCAATTCGTAAAAGAACTTGGTTGGTTATGTGATTTGAAGTGTGGGCAACTACTTGACTTACCGTTTCGGTTTCGACTGCTTCTTTCTTGAAGTTATCAACATGTAACAATTTATGATGGAGTTTTTCACATTCATTAACTTTACACTTTTTTTTGCGTAAACAATTTTGAATTCTATGAGATTTTCTCAAACAACTGAAACAAATACCATTTTTCTTGATGAAATCCCATTTTTCGTTTACAGGAATGTCAATAAATTGTTTACAATAATCCAATGAATGCTCCCCTTTGCAAAACAAACAATTTCTTTGTCGTTCAGGATTTTCTGTACTTGTAACTAGAGTACTTTTCATCTTATTATTTTGCATATTCGAACTCTTGTTAGAAAACACTTGAGCATAACTTGCAGCTTCAGCTTTCTGCCATATCCAATCTTTAAAGTCAATAAGAGAAATAGCATTATTTGATGTTCGCATAATCCTTTCTCCCCACTGTAACTGCATGTTATGCGGAAGTTTTTGTATCAATTCATCCATCAACTGAGGGCAGTTCAAATAATTATACATATTCAAAGAGCGTAATGTTTCCACCATATTATTTACCACTTCAGAATAATAAGTTAAACTTTTGAAATCATGAGCTTTGACAGGTGGTAAATTCTTAGCATCATTGACCACACATCTGACTATGAGGTCTGGTCTTCCAAATCTATTCTTCAAAATATTGAAAATCGTACTTACAGGTGCACTAGACATCAACAAACCTTCTACTACCCGTTTTGCGTCTCCTTTCAAACATTTCCTTAGTCTGCAAAGGTTTTCAATCCATTCAATCCTAGCAATCTGGTAGTACTATTGAACTGTTGGTAGAAATTGGGCCATTCTTTCACTTCACCACTGAAAAAAGGTAAATCCTTGTCTATAGATTGTCGTGCCATTAATTGAAGAATTTGATCGTTTGTCACACTGACAACCTCCTTGACGTTTGGAGATTCTATAACTGAACGTCCATCCTTCATATGTGCCTCGTCTTCATGATCACTCTTGATGGAATTGCCTACACCTTTGATCCATTGATTGACTTTACTTTCGGAATCTTGTTCATCAGAGCCTTCGTTTTCCTCCGTTTCTTCTGAGAGTTCTTCAAGTTTAGCTCTTTCTAAAGCCAACCTGTTCCTAACCATCTGTTTCTTATGATCCATTTTCCTTTGTAAAAGCTCTTCTTCCTCTTGCATCAACTTCGCCATTTCTTCATCTGCTCTGACCTGTGCTTCTTAGATTTCTTAGAATATTTTCCACCAATACTTCTCTGTTTCGATAAAACATCCTCTGGTCTATATAATCTATCAGTTTGTCCTTTGGATGTAGTCGAATGTGTATTTGCTCTGCTTTTGCTTCTGGTTTCCATAATGCCAATTCTTTATAGCGCGAAGGACCAGCAAATGTTGCACTATAAACCTGAAATATAACTTTATAATCCCGGTCGAAGGATCAGCAAATGTTGCACTACAAACCTGAAATATAACTTTATAATCCCGGTCGAAGGATCAGCAAAATTCTATATAAAATTCAGGATTTGTTCTATTCAAAATCTTTATTGACTGTCAGTCTTTCTTTTTTTTTTTTCATGACTATCATTTTTAAAAATTAAATACATCGAAAATATACAATATGTTCAAACACTAATAAACATTCAATATCGTGATGAATTCAAATTCGAATAATAAATAACTATTGAAACAAATTCAAACAAGAATAGATATTTAAGGTTTAAGTTTTATTTCAGTTGAAAATTATCGCATCGATAAGATCAATAAGCACACGCTACTTTCGGTTAGTCTTTCTGTTAGTCTCTGTTGCTCGTGGTGGTCCCTTCCTTCCGCATGATTCGCCCTTGCGCACTGGCCGGTTGGCACGGGAGCGGTTCGTCACTACGACGAGGAAGCAACACAGGTCCGGTCTAGGAATTATGTCCAACAATAAGATCATTACAGAAGAGGCTGAGGAGAATGTTGTGATACCATCATGGCCTACGCAACCATGGTACCCTCTCTTCCTCAAACTCCTCCTGACCAATCAAATTTATTTTCGTCCTCAGGGTGATACTCTTTTATCTCCTTTCATGCAGACAGATTATCCTGGTAGCAGGGAGATTGTCAGCCTTCATAAAACAGGGATATAAACCGTCTAAATTTGGAAAATCCTCATGCACTGAAAATTAACCTTGGGGTTGCAGTCATAAATTGAGTGTGGCCTGATATAGTGAAACTCTTTATTAAATTGGCGAGCTTTCGAAAATCTTTATTTTCTTTTTCAAGACATCTGAAAAACAACATGAATAACATGAAATGGACAGATCATATATAACATACACCATCAAGAAACTTCAAATTATTCTTCATTAAATTAAATATCTGAAAACAATCGTACCTTATCAACGACTCAAAGTTTTGTATCATTGGTTGAAAGTCACTTAAGGTATGGTATACTTGCCTGGGGTAGTGCCCTTAGAACTTTTATTCAACCCCTTGAGGTGCTACAGCGGAGATTTCTCAAAATAATCCTTGGTAGGAATTGGAGATACCCCTCAGATGCATTATATTCAGAAAGTGGAATATTAGATATGAGGCAACTATATTACTTGAAATTTCACTCTATATACCACTTGATCCCTCTTCCATCACATAATTACCTCACTCGTCAGAGAAATCATCATGTTGTTCCTCATATTACAAAATCTTTATGCCAGCGGTCATTTGCGTACCTAGCACCAAAAGTCTACAATAGCCTACCAGATGGAATAAAACAGGCAGAGTCTTACACGATGTTCGGGAACAGGTTGAAAAAATTTATTCATGACTCGCCTAGATGGCTTGTCAACGATTTGATTGAAGGAAGACAATGAATGGAAACGTCATTACTTTGATTGAGATACTTTGTATTTATATTGGATTTCAATATTTATATGACTGTCATGTTTAGGAGAATATATTTTATAATATTGTTTTTTAATAGATGTTTTTTTTGTACAACTACTTATATCATGGCTCCCCCTATAAGGAGTGGATTATGTTTTTGAGTGTCCATATTATGTGTATATTTTATAGGTCGACTTATTTTTATTTTTGTTCACGCTATCTCGAAACAAGTGTTAATTCACTTATCGAGTATCGCCATTTATATTTCCGATATTTTATAAAACTTATTCTATTATGTATCATATATGGAAATAAATGGATTATTATTAGTATATCTTGAAATGTATTATTTTTGTCATGGATTTCCAATGATATGAGGCTTACTCTACTTACTTCCTGTGATATCTATCTCATTTGTCAAAAATTTTAGTAGACACAATTTTGTCTTGTGCTAGCTATTCACGGGACCGGATTCTTATCTTCAATGCACAATTCAATGAATATTCATATTAAATTAGGATTTTGACAACCATTTCATTTTTAACTTGTCAAAAAATTTTGTATAGTTATTGCCCGTCTAATTTTATTTTGTTTATTTATTTTTTGTATTAGTTGTTATGAAGAGTTCCCTTTCTTTAAATTGATTCAAATCTTTATTTATCTCGTATAAACTGTGATTTTCCTCTCTCCCTGGTACCAATACCAAAAAAGGGACAGTCTCTGCCCACGTCATAAATTACCTCACTCGTCAGAGAAATCATCATGTTGTTCCTCATATGACAAAATCTTTATGCCAGCGGTCATTTGCGTACCTAGCACCAAAAGTCTACAATAGCCTACCAGATGGAATAAAACAGGCAGAGTCTTACACGATGTTCGGGAACAGGTTGAAAAAATTTATTCATGACTCGCCTAGATGGCTTGTCAACGATTTGATTGAAGGAAGACAATGAATGGAAACGTCATTACTTTGATTGAGATACTTTGTATTTATATTGGATTTCAATATTTATATGACTGTCATGTTTAGGAGAATATATTTTATAATATTGTTTTTTAATAGATGTTTTTTTTGTACAACTACTTATATCATGGCTCCCCCTATAAGGAGTGGATTATGTTTTTGAGTGTCCATATTATGTGTATATTTTATAGGTCGACTTATTTTTATTTTTGTTCACGCTATCTCGAAACAAGTGTTAATTCACTTATCGAGTATCACCATTTATATTTCCGATATTTTATAAAACTTATTCTATTATGTATCATATATGGAAATAAATGGATTATTATTAGTATATCTTGAAATGTATTATTTTTGTCATGGATTTCCAATGATATGAGGCTTACTCTACTTACTTCCTGTGATATCTATCTCATTTGTCAAAAATTTTAGTAGACACAATTTTGTCTTGTGCTAGCTATTCACGGGACCGGATTCTTATCTTTAATGCACAATTCAATGAATATTCATATTAAATTAGGATTTTGACAACCATTTCATTTTTAACTTGTCAAAAAATTTTGTATAGTTATTGCCCGTCTAATTTTATTTTGTTTATTTATTTTTTGTATTAGTTGTTATGAAGAGTTCCCTTTCTTTAAATTGATTCAAATCTTTATTTATCTCGTATAAACTGTGATTTTCCTCTCTCCCTGGTACCAATACCAAAAAAGGGACAGTCTCTGCCCACGTCATAAATTACCTCACTCGTCAGAGAAATCATCATGTTGTTCCTCATATGACAAAATCTTTATGCCAGCGGTCATTTGCGTACCTAGCACCAAAAGTCTACAATAGCCTACCAGATGGAATAAAACAGGCAGAGTCTTACACGATGTTCGGGAACAGGTTGAAAAAATTTATTCATGACTCGCCTAGATGGCTTGTCAACGATTTGATTGAAGGAAGACAATGAATGAAAACGTCATTACTTTGATTGAGATACTTCGTATTTATATTGGATTTCAATGTTTATATGACTGTCATGTTTAGGAGAATATATTTTATAATATTGTTTTTTAATAGATGTTTTTTTGTACAACTACTTATATCATGGCTCCCCCTATAAGGAGTGGATTATGTTTTTGAGTGTCCATATTATGTGTATATTTTATAGGTCGACTTATTTTTATTTTTGTTCACGCTATCTCGAAACAAGTGTTAACTCACTTATCGAGTATCACCATTTATATTTCCGATATTTTATAAAACTTATTCTATTATGTATCATATATGGAAATAAATGGATTATTATTAGTATATCTTGAAATGTATTATTTTTGTCATGGATTTCCAATGATATGAGGCTTACTCTACTTACTTCCTGTGATATCTATCTCATTTGTCAAAAATTTTAGTAGACACAATTTTGTCTTGTGCTAGCTATTCACGGGACCGGATTCTTATCTTCAATGCACAATTCAATGAATATTCATATTAAATTAGGATTTTGACAACCATTTCATTTTTAACTTGTCAAAAAATTTTGTATAGTTATTGCCCGTCTAATTTTATTTTGTTTATTTATTTTTTGTATTAGTTGTTATGAAGAATTCCCTTTCTTTAAATTGATTCAAATCTTTATTTATCTCGTATAAACTGTGATTTTCCTCTCTCCCTGGTACCAATACCAAAAAAGGGACAGTCTCTGCCCACGTCATAAGCCTAGAAGTTCGCTATCTTTTCGCTGGTTTTTCGAATTCATATAGACTTTTTACCTTTTTGTGGGCACCCGCAAAAAACTGGCAAGCTACGTGCTACATCTGTGACCACCCATCAAGATTTGGATTACGCATGCATGAAAAACATTTATATTATTTTTTTTCTCCCCCCCCCCCTCCCTCCCGTTTTTGCCCTCTCTGAGGATGGAAAAATAATATTTTTTTCTCGAAATCTGGAGCTCCAAAAATATTGAAACAATTCACGTAAAATTTTTGAAGGCCTTTGTGGGAGGCTCGAGGAACTGAAAATTTTTATTTTATCATTATATCATTATATAATGATATAATTATATATAATTTATCATCCATACATACTATTCATTTCATTATGAGAAAGAATAAAAAGCATGAGGAATACTGAAATTTCCCCACTCGCAAAGGGGGAGAGGGGAAAGGAAAAAAACAAACGTCACGATTCAGATCGGTTCTCTGTGAGAATTGAAAAAAAAAACAGTTATTGGCTATATTCAATGTGAAAAAGCTTAAATTGAAAATCTTTCAACTTGTATAATAGCTCAACTTTTCGGAATGAGTCAATAGAATATGAGTGTATCCTATGGATATTTGCAATTTAATTTTTGTTTTTGATCTTTGAGATTTTCGTTGATTTCAATAGCGTTTAATGCCTTTACTAATTATTGTGATAGTGTATATCAACATTGCTGAAATGATGAAATAATAACACCCGAGATACCTGGATTTTTTGCCATTTTTCGAAGTTTAGAAGTTATATGTTTGATTATTTGGAACTTTCGTATTTTCGCGGAGGAATTATATTTTGTCTTCTTCTCCAAAAAATTGTAATTATCCTCCGAATCGAAAAATATTGAAAAGAAGAAGTACCAACATATTTAGTATTATCTGATAAATCCAAATCACTACAGTGTGTAAAATTGCCATGAAACTACAATAGCGAAAAATAACATTGGTAATGTGCTGCTAATGAAATAAATGATTAAGAATAAACGATAAAACAGATAAAAGCAGAAGTAATATAGTCGTGATGGGATGAGCAAATGAAAAATTACTTCAAGAAATTCTCACCTTCAGATGTTATATCTTCTGTGAATAAAAGTTGTTGAAGTCTGGTGAACATTGTCGATTATGTACTGAAAACGTCTTCTTGACCCACAACTTAGTTTCGTAATGAACGGAATTCAAAGAAATTTCATTATTATAGTTTTCAATGATATCTTCAATAGTTATTACAGCAAAAATGCGAATTCAATCATTTAAATAGATAGGTTTTAGAAGGAAACTACCAGCTGGTGCTTGCCATTCCAGGGAATATGGAAATTGTTACGTTATTTCATCGTATAAACGAGAAGTAGTATATTGCATTTCATCAGAATTCACTTGAGGTCATTTCAGTTCATTATTGTAATTGGAAACTTGGGTATTTTGGTTGAGAGAATTATTATTTGGCTTTCTTCTCCGAATCGAGAGATAAAAATTACAACTTCTATGAAAGAAGTGAAATCGGATTTTTTTTACAAGCACTCTCTGTTGATAGGTACGTGTCTATCATTCAAAGACGTCTTATTCATTCACAAAAAAAGAGAGTCCATCTAAAATAGTTACTCCTTTGCTCAAATGGCGCGACAGACACTGAACCGAACACTTTTTTTTTGCTTCATTTGTATACCAAGCATATGAAAATTGACCAAATAGATCGCATACGCAGGAAATATCTACACAATGAGGCAAAAAGAGAGAGCTATTTGTAGAAAAAATCTCACTGATAAGGATGATATTCCATTCAAGCCCAGACAAGATCTTGTTTCACTCAGAGAAAATTATCTCTTGAGCTCTTCAGTGGGAAAATGAATGAATTATGGAACACTTCATCTAGATACACCGAAAAATTTCAATATTTATCAACTCGTGACAAGTCTGTCATCAGTTTTCTTCAGCATTCCGGTGACATTGATTTTTTTGATAACCAGCCATCATTATAATGATGATTAGGTGTCTTTTTGTGGGGAGGATGAAGTTTTAGAATTTATTTTCTGGCGCTCTTTCCTTCCGAATCAAGCAATAGAAATTACAACTTCTAAGAAAGAAATTGAATCGAAAAACGAAATTTACAAACACTTTCTGTTGATAGGTACGTATATGTCATTCAAAGACGTTCGATTCATTCACAAAAGGGATAAAGAGACCATCTGAACCAGCTACTCCTCTGCCTGTAAGGCCAACAAGCACTGAGCTACACAGGAATCACTGTTTCTTGCTTGATTTGTATGCCAAGCACACGAAAAGTGAATTACTTAGATAGCATACATAGAAAATCTCTACACAATAATGCAAAAATAGAGAGCTATTTGTAGAAAAACTGTCACCAGGATAATATTCCATTCAAGCCCAGAAAAGATCTTGCTGCTTCGAGAAAATTATCTGTTGAAAGATATACACGTATCTTTTAACAGTGTTTGTAGATTTTTTATCGATTTTACTTCTACCATGAAAGTTGTGATTTCTAGTTTTTGATTCGGAGAAAAAAATCAAAAAACGATTCCTCAAACTTCAATAACGTGTTTTTGAGTTCAGTTTATGACCCACACGAGCTATAGAACCAAAACAATGTCTGCATGTTAATGTTATCTAGACAAAAAACAATTGAAATTATTGATTTTTTGGCAAATATTTATATTTCGATGAACTAGTATGACATGAAAGTTGGTATGCACTAGGGCAGGGTTTCTTAACGTGGGGTCCGTAGCATGTGTACCAGGGGTCCGCAGTAATTTTATGTTTGTTTCTGATTGTTCATTTACTATCGCTTGCCAGCTGGGACGATCGGTCACCGACTATCTATCTATTCCAGAATTATTGAAATGTCGTCAAATGTTTTGAAGCAAGTAATTGAAGAAGTGAATGCTTCACCATTTCCATTCAGTGTGCAATTGGATGAAAGCACCGATGTTTCACCTTGCAGCCAACTTTTGGAGTTTGTTTGTTACGTCCATCATGACACACGTAGTATCAAAGAAGAGTTCCTTTTTTGCGACTCGCTCCTAGCGACTACTGAGGCTTCCGACGTCTTTGAGATACTTAAAAGATTTTTCAACGAACATCATATCGATTGAAGAACTAAACTAGGTAGCATATGCTCCGGCAATGCTTGTCACACATCTGGTTTTGCTGCTTTAATCAAAAAAGAGATCCCTCATGTCATAATCACTCATTGTTTTTTACATCGACACGCCTTAGCTTCACGAACTTTGCCTACTTATTCGAAAGAAGTTATGTCGATATGTGTGAAAATAATCAACTTCATCAGAGCAAGAGCCTCAAACCACCGCCTGTTTAAAAGACTTTGTCAAGAAATGGAATCAGAACATGAAGTACTGCTTTACTACACAGAAGTTCGAAAGATAAAACAAATACACTTTATGAATATCTTGAGAGCGAAGATTTTTTACAAGGGCTAGCGTACTTAGCAGATATTTTTTCTCATTTGAACGAAATTAACCTGTCTTTGGAAAAAGAGGACAGAATCCGATAACTTCGCAAATTTTTCGATGTTACAAGTGACACAAGGTGACGGAAACATGACGAAAATTACATCAAAAATTCAAAACGAAATGTCTAAACATCTGGAAATATTACAGACGTCTTTTGAAGGTTATTTCAGCTCCGAAAAACTCAAAGAAACATGGGTGCGAAGTCCATTTTTATTTTTAATAGAGATTGACAGCATCAGCAATGAAGATCTCATCAAAGATGACTTGATTGACATGAGATCTAAAGCAGTTTTCAAGGCTGAATTTCATGCAAAAGGTCTTGGCGAGTTTTGGTGTTCTTTGAGTGAAGCTTACCCTCTTCTTATCAAGCTTACCATTTGCTACTAGGTATCTTTGTGAGGCCGAGTTCTCGGTTTCAGTGTCGATAAAAATAAAAAGTCGAAATCGATTAAACCTCGCCGATGACATGCGCCTTGCTTTGTCGAAGACAACCCTACAATTTAACGTTCTTATCGAGGCCAAACAGTAACAACCTTCTCATTTGCTTTAGAAAAAAGAATAGTGCCATTATTACTACCAACTAATAAAAGTGATTTTTCAATATAAATTGGCTTGTTATTTTTACTTAAGATTGAGATATTCTTTGATAGGGGTCCGTGGAATTATTTATATTGTGAAAGTGGTCCGTGACTGCAAAAAGGTTAGGAAACCCTGCACTAGGGGTATAAACAGACTTCTATGACCTCTGGCAACTTACAAAACCTCGTGCCAGAGGCCCTCGGATTTGTATGATAGTTGCCTTCAGCGCACTATTCTTGACTTTTACAGTCAGTATCAGATATATAAGTTCGAGAAATCATTATTTTTGATTATCACAGGATATTGCGGACAACCAGAAGCTAAAGGAAATTGTTGATTTGATACTGTTTTTTTTTCATATACTTCCTAAATGGAAATAGTGAATTTCATTCACAATCCTTCAAAAAGTGCTCTATCACTACTATGGTTCGGGTTTGAAGGCCGTCGTTTTTTGGAATTTTTTCCTAATATTCATTTCCAGGTAAGTTACATGTACCTTCATTGTTTCAATTTCATACTACGGAAATAAATAGAGTACCTCTCCCACTGAAATCATGGGAATGATTTGTGCGTGGGTGCTTCTCCATTTATTTTCATGTATTAGTATAAACAAAGAGAAAAAGTTTTTCAATAGAGAGCTTATTTCCAATTAAATTACTAACTAAATACACTCATACACACTTTCATACACACATATGCCCACATATTCATATACATACTTTGAATCACAATAATATAATAGATACAAACATATTTTGAGGATTTGTGGATTTGTTCGAGCAAGAAATGAGCTGAGGTCGAGTTGTTCTGGTAAGTACGTTATTCATTGGTCTATATCAATATATTTATGCAAAGTGGATCGATTAATATTTTTTAACCATTTTTTAGCTTCCTTTTTCAATTTGTAATGTGCAGTTAATACTCTCAAACTTTCTGGAATTTCACGATAAATGCGCGGAGCTATAAAGCTGAAACTTCTTTGTCCTACTTTTTTCTGTGTCCTGTTGGACATTATAGCTTTCACTTCCTTATATCTTGTACTGTAAGCATGTTCAATAGTGTTGAGTCCACTCTTTCTTTGATGTTGGATACATAGGATTCTATATGAATATAGTTGTCTCAGATCTAAAAACCCAGATTCTTCATAAACGAGGTCACTGGGGTAAGTTCTTTTTCTGCCTAACATTATTTTTGAGAAATATTTTTGAATTATTTCCAGTTGTTCTAGATGACTTCGGTAGAGTCCGCCCCATCCAGCTATACCATACTGCAGAAGAGACTCTACCAAGCCGGAATACGTAATTTTCAATTGCGGTGAGTTAAGAATATTTTTGAGCTGTTTGAATTTGAGAAGTATTGATCTTAAAAATCATTTTCAGCGAGGTGTCTCACATTTTCCCAAGTATCAGTTGTGTATTGAATAACTGTATCGTCAGCAAACGATGAAATTTTTCCTTTTGATTCATAATTCAGTACGCTATTTATGTAAATTGAAAACAAAATGGGTCCAAGTACTGTTCCCTGAGGTACACCACATTCAACTATGTTCGGTTCACTATATACTTCATTTACTTTGACATATTGTACTCTTTGGTTGAGATATGATTTTATAAGTTCCAGTGTTATTCCTCGGAACCCATATCGCTCTAGTATCACTATTAGTATTTGGTGGTCAACGGTATCAAAAGCTTTCGCTAAATCTAAAAATACGCATAAAACTGACTTGCCACTATCTAATGCTTCGTAAATGTTATTTGTCAGATAAACAATGGCGTCTTCAGTAGACACTCCTTTTTTGAACCCAAATTGTTTGTTTGATATCAGTTTGTGTTTATCTAGAAAAAAAACCATTCTCGTTTTTATTGATTTCTCTATCACTTTAGCAACGCTAGAAATAAGCGTAATCGGACGATAGTTCTCTACTCTGCATTTTTTTCCTTTTTTGTATAATGGTCTCATAACACCAACTTTGAAACATGAAGGAAATTGTCCAGATTCGAAAATTTTAATTATAATAAAACTTAGTGGTTCACTGAGTATGTCAGCGTTAGTTTTCAATATTTCTGATGTATATCCATCATATCCTGGTGCTTTATTTATTTTTAGTTCATTTATATATCCCAATACTTCATTTTTCGACGTTGGACAAAAAAAAAGTGATTTGGATGCGGTAGTTTGTTTTTCCATTCCACTTTTTTTTGTAACTATGATTTTGTCCGCCATTTTTTTTCCCACTGATGTGTAATGTTTGTTGAAACAGTTTGCAATATCTTTATCATTTTTTATTTTCTCACCATTATATTCAACTTCTCTGATCAGGGTACTCGATTGTTTTTTATTTGTTAAACTATTTACTACTTTCCATATATTTTCACTATCTTTCCCATTTGTTATTTGATTTTTAAAATAGTCATTTTTTGCTTTTTTTAATAGCCTATGGATGTGTGATTTATTCATTTTCAATTTGAATATTATTAGGATTGCTCAATAAGCTTCGATACAGTTTTTGTTTTTTTTCGATTGACGTGACGATACCTTCTGTGATCCAGGGGTGTCTTTTTTTTTCAGATGAGTAGTCTTCAATGATATTTGCTGGAATCTTTCATTAATTTCTTTATTTTATTCAAAAACATCTCAGCTGCTGTATCAACATTATCCTCTATATAAATTTCATCCCATTTTTCTTCTCTCAGTAACTTTCGTAATTTCATTTTATTTAATATTTCACGTTTTATTATTTCAGGTACATGCTTAGGATTTTCTGATTTCAGCTCTATCATAGCAATTACAGGGTAGTGATCGGTTATATCATTATTCAATATAAATGATTTGCATTCTGTTAAGATCATACTCTTCATGAATATTATTACGCTATAAGGTAGACACGATTAAATTTCCACAAAATTTATTGTCTTCGCGACATGTTTCGGTACACTGTACCTTTATCAAGCGAATGTATTTAAACACTAAATTATTCTTCGCTAAAAGCTCCTTAAATATATCAGGGCCTACTCTAATTATCTATGATTCCGAGAATAATACCACTGACAATGATGATGATTCCTAACTGATGCTGATAACTGATACTGATTCCTAATAATAATTATGATATCGGACCATAGTTACTACTTATTGATTGAATAAGTTCAACAAAGGGGAACTATTGAACTATTGTAAATTGTTGATGAAATCAGTAGTACATGAATTTGGAGATCTGTATACTGCATTTACCAATGTATTATGTTCATTTACTCTTATTTTAATTTTTATTGTTTTTATACTACCTATGTTTTCAATATCGTAGGTGAGACAGTTTAAATATTCATTTTTGACATAAACTACAGTTCCATCATTTCTATTATAATCGCCGTTGTTATAAATAATGTGGTATCCATCTATTTTAAAGAAGTCGATATCGTGGATTTGTAGTGTCTCGGTAAAAACTATAATATCAAAAAGGTACTGAAAGCTGTGTAGTAATGTACATACCTCATCAAAATTCTTCGAGATACTCCTAATATTTGCATGGAATATAGAGAAATATTTTGCTCTGTTTATTTTCATAGATAGCAGCTCATTTCCGCTCCACAATGTTTTTGTTTCCACCTCCGGGTCTTGAAAGTCCCTTATATATTGATCCATATTATGGAGATATACTTAGAAAAAAAAATATTGATACCTTACAATTAATGAATATTAACTATTGGAAATTGTTAACACTATGACGAAGAAAAATAATGAACAAGACAAGTGTATTGTTTCCATCAGCAGAAATGTCTATTTTTGAAGTTTCGTCTTTAGTTTTTTCTGTATTCTTGCGCTCTGCTTTTTTTCTGTACTGTTATTATCCTCGGGAGTTTCTCCTGAGTTCTTTGTTTGTTTGGTGTCGTTTTCTTCAATTTTTTTCGTCGATAGAATGCGTTGGAATGTTGACGTAGTGAGAGTCAGCGGGGCACTATTAGGTTTGATTTGATTTTTTGATTTGTTTTCTAGGTGTAGTAAATCTTTTATATCATATATAACTTCGTTTACGTGTAGCCGATTTTTTCTTATGAAACATTCATTACCTTCTTCTTGTTGTGCTAATGTTAGATATTTCCGAAGTATTTTATATTCCCCTCTTTGTTGTGTTGTAAGGTCATCGACAATGCTTATATGTCTACCTTGAAGTTGTTTTTTATTTTGAAACACCAATTTCTTCTTCAAGAATGAACAGAATTCTATCTTCAAGGGACTCCTGTCGGTATTGCCAAGAAAGTCTTCTTCCTTGAGATTAATGGAAAGTAAGGTGTTTATTTTAGAACAAAGTGATTGTGGATTCAGATTTTCACTCCTTTCGGCCAATACAAAAATAAGTATATTATTTTTTTTCTCCACTCTCTTCACAGTTTCAAGTTCTTCTTTAAGGGTTTGGTTTTTTTGCTCGAGACTGTCTACCTTTTCTCTCACTTCTTCAATTTTAATAAGGAGTCTAGATTCACTCGCTTCAATACAATTCTTTATTTCACTTCTATTTTTCTTTATTTCATCCAGTAGAATTTGAACTGGGATCTCTGACATCTTATTGAACGGCTACTGGTTAAAATTTGAATTTATCGTGTATGGTTTCCTTTATTCACGTGCTATGGATATTCCAACTGATAAGGTTTTTAGTTGTTTCTTTGCTCTGTTCATGTTGTTCTACGTTGGGTGTTATTGATCAAATCTCTTATTTCTATTGATTATTCACTTTATTTAAGTAACACAACAGTAGCCTAAATTAATATGCACTTCACTGTTAAGAGTTTTGAATATATAATTTGCTTATGTATGAAATAATGAGGATTTACTGCGGAGCGATTCACAACTATGCGACAGAGGTCCGTACTCTACTCGCTGGTGCGACTAGCTAGCTCCTTTGGAGGCTCATACATCTTGAGTTGGACTCCGATGGCTAGATACTACGACTTCGTAAAGTGTATTTATATGGATTCAGGTAGCCAGCTTTCATTCAACTATAAAGCTGATGATTTCAATTCAATTCATTCTCATTACATCGAATGTGTATTTAAGTATTGAGTTTATTGGGAAGATAAATGAATTGAAATATATTATTTTCACAAGTACACTTTGTATAAAATTCAACCAATCAATAAAAAACTGTGAAGATCATTGATGTATCATTTTTGCAATCGATGCGCGTTTCGCTAACAAGGTAAGCATCTTCAGGAGAAGATGCTGACCTTCAGTATCAATTTTCTTCTCCTGAAAATGCTAACGCGCGTCGAGTGCAAAAATATCAGTTTGGTGTTAGGGTAATTGATCTTTAGGAAAAGTTTCGTTTTAGGGATATCATAACATATTATTCCCATGAAAATTGCGAATGAATTGAACACCTATGCTTCGGTCACAGTTTCAATTTCATTCATACATGCACTTAATTAAAGCAATTTTGTGAATTTTTATTCAATATTCCACATTTTCGATGTATAAAAATCACCGATGAAAGATCAACTCCTCTCTTTCATAACACTTTGACAAATCGTCGTATTTGAAAACGTCGTGTTTATCCCTCGTTATGGTCATAGTAGCCACGTTATACAAGTTGAAGGTACGCTAAGTGACCGAGATTATTGAATATTGATTACTCACTTGTGAAGAAGGTCGATTATAAGAATGAGAATGGGAATCGACTGTGTACAATAACGTCCAGAGAAAGGTTTGAGATGATGTTCAGAGTTGATTTTTATATGGGTATGTCTACGTGGATCTACTGCAGGCTTGGATCAACTACTTCAACTTTTTCAATTGAAAATATAACATGTGTAATACATCGTTTGGGAGGTCTTTTCAACTAGGATATTTTTGGGTTGAACCCTTATGAAAAGTGGATACCTCAATTGCTTAAATCTCTTTCTTGAGAGTAAATGTATCGAAGATCATTTCAAACTCAAAAATCACCTACGCAATTTTCGCGATTCTACCTGATGAGAGCATTTGTTCAATGTACTTTGTAATGGTATAAATCCTTCTTGAAAAATTCTCAAGGTAGATTGCATTCGGGGTAGATAAACCCACATCTTCCAAAGCTTCAAAATGTAAACTCCTTTTCGGTGTTCTAGTAAATGGTTCTAGAAATCTTGATATATCCGATTGATACTGAAATATTTGGGGTTATATTCGACAATGACCTAACGTCTCCGTTTTGGTTAGGGCGATTTGTATGATCTGAAAAACTGAAATGAATGTTCTTGATAAGCCCATTTTACAAGATGTATCATAAATGGTGAATTAAATTTTTTTGGGATGCCCTGTATATAACTTGTACGCTGCCCAAATGTACAGAGATTATTGTCGTTGTTATCGTTACTAGAAATTTTTCAGCATTTCTTCTGTTAGTTTTAGTAGTTTGAGATTATAAAAATGCATAGATGCTTGGATGAAAAATAAAATTCGATGATATTCTTTTCATATTTTTCAAATGAGAGAAAATACATTTTAACAGAAGAGTACTATTCGTTGGTAAAGGACCCCGCACCAAATACATGGGAAAATGGCGTTCAGCCAATTTTGATAATTTTTTGGGATATTGTAGTACAAGTCACTAGAAGTTACACATGCAAGTTTAAATTAGTTTCTATGTCTGGTTTCGGATATATGAATTTTTGAAAATCATAAAAATTGCTTTTTTATCAAAACATAGCAAGGTTCACTCATCCAAAAGTATTACTTTTTGGATGATAAGTAACAAAATAGTAGCATTGTTGGTTAGAAGAAAGTCGAATAGCATGTCAGTCAGTCGGTCGTTGCGATAGAAGAAGCCACCTATTATACAGGGTGGTTCAAAAATAGCGACAAATTAGGATATTTTGCTAATCTTTATCAACGGTCCCATTAGCGAGACTGAGCATTTTTCATTAGCAAAATACCTATTGGGATTCTTTTCTTCTGACAAGAAGATTTCCTCTGAAAGTTTCGACTTTTTTACAACACAGTAATTTTTTTTCAAATGTTTGTTTTTTATACTTTATGTTTTTAACAGTAGCCATACAAAATAGCCTTTTTGAGTCAATTAATCCGCTTTGGAGCCAAAACTATTTGAGAAAGACTCACAGTAATTGCTCAATATGATCAGCTTCAAAAAGTTACAATCGCAATTTATACGGGGGTTGTTTACAAATATTAGTTGAAATCGGTTTTATACGTAGTAATTATGTTTGTTAATTATTTTTGAATGGATCTCCCAATTTGAATCATATTTTTCAGTTATACTTCCAAGTGAATTACCCTACACTCGAGTAAGTTTCATTCATTTCCTATGTCTGGTTTTTGAACTATAAATTAAATTAAAATTGATATTATATAGAAGATATTATCCAATCTTATTTCTTGATGAAATAAATATGATCTTGTAGCGCAAAACAATTGCACCGTTAAAACCTAAAGACCATAAAATGTGGGACTCTTAAGGGTGTTTCCCATATTCGGCAAAACGCTTTTGCAAATTCTGTCACACTAATGGGACCGTTGATAAAGATTAGCAAAATATCCTTAATTGTCGCTATTTTTGAACCACCCTGCATAATAGGTGGCTTCTTCTATCGCAACGACCGACTGACTGACATGCTATTCGACTTTCTTCTAACCAACAATGCTACTATTTTGTTACTTATCATCTAAAAAGTAATACTTTTGGATGAGTGAACCTTGCTATGTTTTGATAAAAAAGCAATTTTTATGATTTTCAAAAATTCATATATCCGAAACCGGACATAGAAACTAATTTAAACTTGCATGTGTAACTTCTAGTGACTTGTACTACAATATCCCCAAAAATTTTCAAAATTGGCTGAACGCCATTTTCCCATGTATTTGGTGCGGGGTCCTTTTTCACCAGAATAGTTTAGTTTTGAATACTTTGTTACTTATGCGTAATTACCACTATGCCAGCCATTATACCGACTTAAAAGTTTACAAAATGAAACTACCTTAAGATTTATTGATTATTTTCAAGTTAGTTCAGTTCGATGTATAAACATTTAAAGAGAAAAACGTCATCTAATAAGTTTCAATTCATGGATTTATAGTTGCCTTGAAGAACTATTCAAGAGTATAGAAGCAAAACTCATTGGTATCAATACAGTTTCATAATTTAGTTTTGAAAGCCTTCTGAGGATGGGCCCTTTTTGGCTAAAAGCTGCTTTATGATGCTCCCAGAGCTGTCTTGAAGATCATTTGATTTTATTCGAAATTTTATTGTGTAGTTTTGAAGTGATCTTGCAGATCTGAATGAGACCGTTATTGTTACTTGGGAGAATTTTCGGAGCTTTCCTATATGTAGGTAGTTGAAATAGCGAATGCGCTGCCGAAAAATCACTTAAGCGCTACACCATTCAATTACAATAGTTGCCCCTTGCCCGCAAGAGGCTCTGCCTCCTGGTCGCACTCTTAAGAGTGTTTGACAATGAAAAATATCGAATAATAGAGAAAATAGGTCAACATCTGCACCTGTGTTTCAATATACAGTGATATGATTTTTGCGTTCGAGTCACGTCCGAAAATATCACACACGTTTGTTCAGATCGACTCTACATGGTCGTTATGTGAGATAATTCTATAATGTTGTTGCTAACCCAATCATACGATTTCCATTCTGAATATTCTTGAGAATGTGTTTTTCAATGGATAATCCTTTTCGTGATGGAAATGAAACGTATTTTTAGGAATGCCATAGAAAATTCGTTCATCAAATTGAAATTAGGTTCCTTCCACGAATTCTTATTGAATTTTTTTGTCCGATGGGAAAATCTGGTAGTTACTGTTAATGTTCATTCAAGACGGAAGCAATAGTACTTGATATTTTTTCACTGAAATACATTATTTTCATACAAATTATTCAAATATTTGACATGGATATTCGATTATAATGAACAATTATTTATCGTTCATTTGTACGATGGCATTTATTTTTATTGTTACGTTCTAGATTTATTTCCCGTTGGTAATGCTTACGTGAACAAAGGATAGTGACCAGCAAATATCGACAGTGAATAGTCAGTTTCATATATCGATAATTTTGACAATGAACAAGTTAGGAGAAGGATCTACACATGCAAAAGGTAAATAATTTATAGAATGCTTCTATCCTTTCCACTTCCCACTTTCGAGGAAAGTTGTATTTTTTAGCAGTTCAAGCTGCTAACACTCTTCGAAAATACATATAAGTTACTAAAAAGAACGACTCGATTCCGGGAACATTTTATATGAGGAACTATTGATTGATTTTGTATTGTTCGATTGCTGATTTATCATTTGATTTTTGCCGTCATTAGTATTATTCAAACGCCTTACACAAAATACCCAGGAAACGATAGTTGGCAAAATAACATAGGCAGGACAAATGGCAGAAGTAAATGTATATAATGATATTTCGTTTGGTTTTCATTTCTACCGGAGTCCCTCAGTTATTAGACATACTACTCCCTATGCTATTTTTGAACAGCTTTATGATTATTCACGGTGTTGTCAACCATGAAGTGTATCCCATTGGACTTGAAAAATCTTGGTCATGAGCCGGAAACACAACCACTTCGTTATTTCGAAAATGAGAAGACTGAGTATGAGAAATGTGAGTTTCAAGAACAACTCACACGAATTATTCCGCCCGTGAGAATGGTGGAAATATTTGACAAAAATGGACAAATGATATTTTTGAATTGTGCCATTTTCAGACCTCTGATCACTCATATCCCGGTTGGATTTTTTAGGTGTTAATTTTTTCTTATTTTACCTAACCAAAATTTTGTAGTGTAAATTCGCTCAGTTATAATTCCAGTATTTTTTTCGATAACGAATTATCAGCCATTCGAATAAAAAATGTTATTGTTTATCTGTGACAGCAAGCTCCCTTGTATTTTGTATTTTTTACTTTTTTAGCAAAAGGAAGTGTCAAAAACCAATCCAAAGAAGTAAATTAATATAAATTTTCAATCGTCATATAAAAGTCTGGCCGGCTTTTTTGTGTACGATAATGTAACGAGTACAACTCTCTGTGAGATTATTCAGATAAAAATTATGATAATTTTCAGAAGACAATTTACTTCATCTCATTGAATTGTTTATCTATTCGATGGGAAAATTGTTATTATTTAAATATATATATATATATATATATATATATATATATATATATATATATATATATATATGTAGAAATTGATGTTTTCACGGATTGCTTGGTTGCTTCGTAAGGGGAGTAATTGACCAGGACGGTATGGACAGATATTCGTCTCACAGTTCTTGAGAATGAATTCAAAATGGAATTCGAAACGTCGAACAAATCATAAGCTACCTAACGGATAAAAAACCCAGAAAAATTTATCTTGCATATATATATATATATATATATATATATATATATATATATATATATATATATATATATATATATATATATATATATATATATATATATATATATATATATATATATATATATATATATATATATATATATATATATATATATATATATATATATATATATATATATATATATATATATATATATATATATATATATAGGAGATGGGTAGTCTTTGCTGACTAGTTAAGAACAAAACTAGGAAAATAGTTATAGTTGGGTACTCCCTGCATGCTGCTTACCCAACTATTTTCCTAGTTTTATATATATATATATATATATATATATATATATATATATATATATATATATATATATATATATATATATATATACATCCAGCTATCTTCCTGGCGTCTTTTCACAACTCAATCTCTGAGCGTCCGTCATGTAGTTCTCAAGAAACCTGTAGTTGTACAGATGAATATTTTCAAGATTCATACACGACGTGTCATGGAAACTGTTTGGACTTTGTTTTTCGACTATAAATAATTGGAATTTTCATTTGTCCATTCCTTAGCGTCCTTTCATGGAGCCCCTTCTCAGCGTCCAATATATTCAAGAATTTCCGCTAGCTGGCGTCCGCTTTATTTATTTTACTTTTGTCCTTCCGATTCGTAAGCGCCCGGCGATGATGCCAGATTAAACCATAACGGCAATAGGTAACTTTAAGATGCTACTCGTGGGTTGACTTTCTGAGCCCTGATATTTTGCTTTGATAATTTTTTCATTTCACTATTTACTTGTTATTTTTATCTATACACTCATATGTGATTTGTTGAATATATACAATTTATGTAAAACTGACTTTTTCCACAGCTTATAAATATCAGTATTAATTGCCACACTACCTGTGGTCATGTTGTTCGTTATTCAGCTATGTATTGAGCTTACTCAATACCAGTCCCTACAAGAAATTATATATTTTTCTTCAAACATTACTAAATCATGACATGACCACATATCTGGAAAATGGCCCTAAGAATCACATTCCAACTCATAAAAAATAAATAAATATATTAAGAAAAATTTATTTGTGGAGATACTCTGTTATAAAAGGGTACACGACAAAGTGTTCACTTGTGTTTGTAATGAGCAGCCAAAATGTATGTTGAGAGGGGGGCCAAACATATACAGTGTCATCCCCAAAGTATGCACCATATGGGAAACTTATTTATTGAGGGTTTTTCGACAAAAAGTTATTCCTGATAAGAGTTTGTGTATCCCCTAAAACTAAACATGCACCAACAAAATACAGTAAAACACACGTAATATACGAGGAGCCTTCAAATATTTGATTTTGAGACAAGAGTATTTTGAAAAATCTCGGAAAATGTTGTTTGGAAAAGTTGTTCAGCATCAAAAAATACATCCAGATTCGAAGGCATGGCCATCTAAGTGAAGTTTTACTTTTTTACCTATTTTCTTCGTAACTATTTTGGACAAGAAAATCTCCAGAAAATCAATGAGTTTTTTCCAAAATACCTATTTTATTTTGACGTTTTGTGACTTGATATTATCGAATATTAAGTTATTGTTAGAATACTGTATAATTTTCAGTAACATTCGGTGTCAACAAAAAATAAAAATATCCTCTCACCAAAAACTCAGAAAATTATTCAACTCGTCAAAAAAATTGACCGTGGTTAACACCTTACTTGTGTGATTTGTAATATTACAGCCTTCTAAAATAAACCGTGGTATACAGGATGCTGTCTATTTATCGTTTTAACAAATTTTTGTTTTCGTAGTCCCCATTTGAGAAAAGTGGGTAGAAAATTAAACTTCACTCAGATGGCCATGCCTTCAAACCTGGATGTATTTTTTGATGCTGAACAACTTTTCCAAATAACATTTCCCGAGATTTTTCAGAATAAGAGTACTTTACTATTGTCTCAAAATCAAATATTTGGAGGCTCCTCGTATATAACGTCTGTTTGACCGTATTTTGTTGGTGCATATTCGGTTTCAGGGGATGCACAAACTTTTATCAAGAATAACTTTTTGTCGAAAGACCCTTAATAAATGAGTTTCCCATATGGTGCATACTTTGGGGATGACACTGTATAGGGCTAGAATTGGTAGTCTTTTTTAATTAAAAAAAGTTACTACAGTTGCCACTGTACGGATGGATATAATAATGACTGCAAAAAAATTTCATGATTCCACGCCAATATTTTTATAAGAAAATACGAAGTTCTGGGACACTGAATGATATTAAATATTTTTTGTGGCCCAACATACCTGAAAACAGACGTAGCAACTCATCGCACCAAAAAAAAATCATGCAACTCGAAAAACCTGCATGAATACATGCAATTTTCTGGAGTTTTAGGTGTGAGTTTTACAACAACAGCGTTAGGCGTTAGCACTCGAATCATTCAGAAAGAAGTAAATGAAATGATAACTCTTCAAATAGGATATTTCTCGTTCAGAAAATATCGAATTTCAAAATTTCAACACTACCTTTGACGAAAAATGCAAGAACCGATTCTATTTCACCTAAATACTGACCGTTTTATTCCAATAAATTTATTCGAGAGGTTTCTTTGTTTTTTAATGCTGTGCAGATCCTTCGCATATTTTTTTTTCAAATTTTTAGAGTGATGTAAATTTGCTACTGTTATCGCAGACTTCCATTGTCTAAGTTGTTAGTATCAGCACGACGCGACGTTTCAATCGATTCAGAATTTCCGATCGTTATTGAGTATACTGACTGACCACCTGAGTTAATAAGACAACATTCATAGGGCTTGAGATTATTGACAGAACTCCCTGTTTTTCTGATGGGCCCCTTCCTAGCTTGGTATTATTCAATAACAGGTAATTTTCATCGTGTGTCCTGTATCTGGATTCACTACGAATTGCCATCGACTGATTTATAACAAATGTCATAGAGAATGATCCTGCATGTGATGCACAAGAAATATTTTTTCACAAAATGGAGCTCTCCCCCATTACTTGCTGAATGTACGCAATTACAAATATCATATAGAATGACAAATATCATAGAGAATGACCCTGCATGTGATGCACAAGAAATATTTTTCCACAAAACGGAGCTCCCCCATTACTTGCTGAATGTACGCAATTACTCGAATGGCACGTTTCCAGGTCCCTGGGTAAACGAAGGGGTGCAACTGAGTGGCCCTCTTGGTCGCCCGACTTGAGTCTTTTAGTTTTTTTTTGAGCATATAAAACCAAAGTTCACAGCACTCCGAAAGATGCAAAGATAAGTGTTCAACAGTGTGCACATTCATTTAACTAATACGGTATGTTTTTGAGTTGAATCAAATAAAATTTTTAATTTTTCGTCAAAAATTGTCCTTCTGACGTGTATTCGGATTTTATCGAAATTAATTTTCAAGCCTCTAATGCCTTGCGATATATTTTCGATGAGCCACCCTGTATATGATATTACATCGCGTATCCGGAATGAAAAACAAATGGTTTTCAAACCAATTTTTTTTTACCACCATGTATCAAAAATACCGATTATGAATTATTTCGATTCATTCAATTCATGGGGGCTAGTTGATGAATGATCTATTACACAATCCATAGAGGTTGTAAAAAACGAATTGAAATTAATTTTTTGTTCTCCCTGTTGTGAGGTTCAAACCAAATAGTTGTAAAGGATATTGGACACACACGACATCCTATCACCACTCTGGCATGATATCCTTAAAGGAAAAGCCATCTGTATCACTACTTTCGTTCGGGTTTGGAGATCGTCGTTTTTTGGAATTTCTTCCTGACGTTTTGCTGGCGCGACGAGTGGCTAGCCTTTGAAGAAGCTAGGAATGGTGTGGTTTCCCGCGAAAAGCTTAGTTCGCCTTGAAAAACCCCCTACTCTAGGTCTGTGCGTTGATGAACTCAGGCAGAAACAGCGAAAGAATACAAAGTAGTCATGAGTGTGTGTCAAAACCTCATTTGATTCATAACTTCCCTGAAATCGGTTTATCAAATATCACTCACTCTTCACTCAACGAATGTTTGTCAACAAATACTGCACTTTTTAAAACACGCTGCCTTCTGAAATCAGCCCCTATTCAGCGTTGCCTCTTCTTCAGAAATTGAAAGACGCTTGGAAATCGACGGTCCGAAAGTAATATATACCTTTCAATGAATATTCAGAAATGCTCCTTGCGTCGCTGGCGGCAAACCTGATGAACTAATAATATACAAAAGTATTCGAAAAATTTGCACAACTATCAAGAAGGCGTCCAACGAATTTTCAAATATGTGAACTACTCTGGTGCTCTGAGTTCAGATTCAACACAGTTTCTTCAGAGCGTCCATATATGGACGCTCTGTTGGAGCCGGACGCTTGGAAGATAGTAATTTGTTAATGTACGGACGCTCGGTAGATAGTGGTATGCTTATATATATATATATATATATATATATATATATATATATATATATATATATATATATATAAATTATATTTTCATACATGGTAACGAATGAGTTACGAGTACGACTCTCTGTGAGATTATTCGATTATTCAGATAAAAATTATGATAATTTTCAGAAGACAATTTACGTCATCTTGTTACATGCTTCAGAGTACTACATCGAAACAAGATACAAAGAATAATCTTCAAAGTGGTTCATTCACTACTGATTACATACAACGTTGGATTTTTGGTATATTTATATTATTGGACTCCTGGACTTGAAGATATATTGAAACAACTACCAACACAAATATCAACATACCATGTGAGTAGATTTTCGTCTGAAATGTACCTAGACGGATTTCAGGTAGGAAAAACAGTCAGTTATTATTTGATTTAGACATATGTTTGACACTATTCGGCCCGCCATTTTTCATACGCATTTTTTCAAATGTCCGCTTTTCTCTTAGGCAATCCTTCACACCTCTTCATTCTACATTCGATGAACCCAACAACTCAGGCTGGATTCTTATATATACGATGTCTGAACGTCTGACATTGGACATTTTTTCTGGTTGGTACAAATGATAGCTTTTGTGCCAATCGAAATAAAGCACTTTGGTCTCTCAGCAAATGTCAGTAGTAAATATAAATGATATTTCATTTGGTATCTAATTCGACCGGAGACGTTTAGTAATTAGACTTGCGACTAACTTCTTATGCAAATTCTAAGTAGCATCATCGTTATTCGCAGTGCTGTCAACCAACAAATGTGTTCCATTGGACCTAAAACTTCTTGGTCAAGAGTGAATTGTATAATTATAATCATCTTGGAATTGGAAATGAAATTCATGTAAGAATTCGAACCCTGTATGCGAGTTCTATTCGAACGTATGGGAATTTCATTTGAGATTTTCTCTCACGAAATATTCATGATTCGTCAGTAAACCAGTGGTCTTCTGTCTGTCGAGGCGTATACTTATTTTTTAGTTTTGTTGCGAAAATGAGTGAAAAATAAGTAGGATATAATAATAGATATATAATAATAAGGAAGCGTCTGAGCTGTTATATTCTTACTTCATTACGGTTGAATCTTGTAAATAGTGCAGAAAAGTAAGTATGAACTTAAGTGATGTAATATATCAAAATGTACATAATGTGACGTGTGTTCCCTATTCAAGTCGATACCAATATTATATGCAGTTCAAGATACAAGATGCACACGATTTCCTTCGCCAGATTGTCTTTTTGAATAACAATTCACACATATTTTTGGTAGCAGAGCGTGGTTGAGTGAAGTTTTCAATTCATGGTTATCTCGGAGTTGTATGAAAATCAATTGGAATGCTGACTGGTGGTGCAAACATTCGTAATTGTTTTCGTGAGTTTATTTCAACAAATCTCGAGCAATTGCCAGATTCTTCCCAAGAAGAAGTCCCAGCTGCCAAGTGGGAGAGCCTATCGAAGAGGACATCGAATTAAACTCGGGCCCTTCAACAAACGACTACGCTTAATAGTTGCTGCTTTGCATAGAATCAACGTTTTCAATGAAAGGGTAGTTATATGAAAATAGACAACGGTCTATTGATAGATATTGCGTCTCAACTGATTGTGCGGTATCCCTTCACCCTTGGGATCAACAAAACTCTGCATTTCCGCCAGGCTTTGGAGTCATCTTGAGAACAAATAAGACTCGAGAGGGCAGAAGCTATAAAAGAAGATAATTCAAGAGCTTCAGCGTTCATTTTGCTGTGTAAATATCAAATGTTTCATTTAACTAAAATTTTCAAATAATAAATATATGTACAGAGTGATTTTCTGTTTTTGGTAATATCTCTAAGTGAACCGAGATATAACATGCATAATATTTCCTGCACCAGATTGTCTTCTTAAATAACAGCTTACACAGAAGCTTTTCAGAATTATGGAAGATGTATTTGTTAACTAGAATCTTTTTTTTTTCAGTTTCAAAAAATGTTTGCTTATATCACATCACAGAGATTTTACGTCGCATTGAACGAGGAATCGGTGATGGTATTTTTGAAACACCGCAGGGAATGCTGTAAAACATTTCGAAAGCATCTGGACAAAATTGCTTTCACTGCGATATTCTGGGGCAACGTAACAGTCATTCTAGTTGTGATCACGCTGGTCCTTCACACGCCTTGGTATTCCAATGTTAACGAATCTCACTTTGGTCTACTGATAATAAGACAATACTTCGGTGAATCCACCCTTCCTGTTATATTTCTTTATATGATTTTGTTACATTCTTCTTTTTATGCCCTCTCGATATATTCCATCAGTTTATACGGATGCTCTCATTTAAGAATGCAGTTGATGATTCTCAGTAGGAAATGGACAGAGTTCAATTTGTATTGCTCGAGGTATGATAAAGACATAACATATCAAAATACAGTGAATATGAAATTGAGGAGCTTCTGGATTCACTATTTAGACATAAAAAGGTTAGTATGGTAACGAGTCGTCTCAATATTATAATTTTTTAATAATTCGTGATTGCAGACCAATCCATGGACTTAATATAACAATTAATTTTTTGGTTAGTAGGCGACATGTGTATTTTGATATTTTCGATAGAAAGAGGATTATTTTTTTAGTCAACAGTGTTGTGAAGTGTTTTGATTTTACTTCTTTCAAAGAGAAAAAAAACTATTTTTCAGGTTCAAGGACCAAATTCATGAATTCTCCTTCTGGCCAATATTCTCCTCATTTTTTAATGTGATTTTTTTATTGGGAACAATTACAATAAACTTATTGGTAAGTGATACTTCCTTCTTATCTTCAGAAGATCTATGTAATCGTTGACATGGATTTGATATACAAAGTGGCCTTGTTTTTCAATGAGATTGTATTGGTAACTCTTGAACCATAAGGTTTAGAAGGTCGGTTAAATGGAGGAAAAGTTTCATTCATAGAAGCTTTGTCAAGTAGTTCAAACAAATCGAGATTATCAGGGCTGTTTATTGAGAAATATAATCAGAAAAGTAAATTCTGCCATTTTGATTTTTCTTTTTCTCCCACTTTATTTCGAATATTATATATCCCCGATTTGACGTATTCAGCCTCAACAGTTTTTTCAATACGGACCTGCATATTTCATGACACTTTTCGAAATTACTTTCAACGCTGAATTCAATGATTCAAAGGTGATTCTAACTATTATCCCAATTTTCTTTGGATCGGATCTGTATCACATTTTCCTCAAGTTCAATTAACAACATGCAATACATTTCGATATCAAATTCAACTCACTCATCTTAAACTGAATGGAACGTATAAGAATCAAAGCAAGACACAAGTAATAATTATTTAGACATTTCAATAGGAGAAAAACCTAATTCGTAATAATTAAACGAAACTGTAATTTATTCAAAAAAAATGATTATTCGTAACGTAAATGAAAATTGATAAAGTAAGTGTTCGAAATATTCACCATTTTGTAAGATGCACTTTGCGGTTCTGGAAACCTAACTTCTTAAATATTTGCTTATTTCGTCTCCTTGAATACCTTCCAATATATTCCCAATATCCTCGCGAATCATCTCTATTGTCGGGTTCGTAGTATTATAAATTTCATTTTGAGATATCCCCACCAATAAAAATCTAGCGAATTCAAATCCGGAGATCTGGCAGGTCATGCTACTGGACCCCTTGTTCCAATTTATGAATCGGAAAAATTTAGATTTAGATAATCTGCGACTATTCTTGAGTTGTATGGACCACATCCGTCTTGTTGGAACCATGGCCTAGTATGCCGATACCGTATAGGAAGATCATCCAACATTTCTTTTATAATTACTACATATTTCGCTCCGATTAGGTTGCCGTCAATAAAATGAGGATCCAGTAATTTATTATTCAAAAACCGCACTTCATGCATTTAGTGTGAGAATTTTCTGTATATGAAAATGTTTGATCCTTAGGGCATGTACAGACGGCGACTACTGCAGCGCGACAGTCGTGTAGCTCAAAATGATACAAATTGACTTCCAGGTTTGTGCGTACACGAGCGACAATTTTGTAGCTTTTAGCGGCATCCGCTGACGACAGTCGCCCGGAATGAAACGTGTTCTATTTTTCGGCGACAAAAGAGACGCAAAGCGATCGTAGCAGGCTATTCAGTAAACCGGTTTCTACAGAAATGAACATACGGGCTACTATTTTGTCGCTAGTCTTTGGCCTGGCATTTCGGTAAAGTATTTCGTACGGTGCACAAGTTATCCACAATGTGTGAAATTAATAACACCGAGGAATTAATTTTGGAAATCGAGGTTCGGCCCGGACTTTACAACACGGCATTACCAGAATACAGCGATCGTAATTTGAAAACCAAATTATGGGAAGAAGTATGCGAACACATTGTGCCGAATTGGAAAGACTTGGAATCCAAAGAAAAGTCTGAAAAAGGTAGGACATAGTTTTTTTAATAATCATTCTAGAGTTAATTAACAAATTATCAAATTTTTGTACAGTGTGCTTAAAGTAATTTAGGTTTCTTCTTCAATACAACTGTTCCTCCTATTAAATTATTTTAGATACCATTAATAACAAAAAAAAATTTTTCGTTAATGCACAATATATGTGACCACAGAAATGTACAATTAAATAATCAACATACTCATATATTATGAATTCAAAGTTTCAAGTAAAACCTTATACATAAGGTATTTTATATTTTGTCATATTGCCACGATATTTCACCTCTTGGGGAGATAAAATAATCTGCAAAATAGTCCCTGTTAGATATTCCATCGCCATCAGCTCTGGTTCCTACACGAGCAATATCATCAAGAGAGCAATCATACAAGGTATCTTCATAATGCGTTCCATCTCTTTCCGAACAAAGTTGTGTAGAACACAGCAAGTTTGTGTTATTAATTGTGCAAATTCCACATCTACATCCATAGCCTTATGAAGAATTCTCCATTTATTGGCTAATATACCAAAGGCACATTCTACCATTCTTCTTGCCTTTGTTAATCTGTGATTAAAAATTATTTGCTTTTCACTAAGATTTCTGTTGGGGTATGGTCTCATAACGTCCCTTGATGAAGCAAATGCTTCATCCCCCACTATAACATATGGCATACATCCACCATTGTCATCATTTGGTAGTGGTTTGGGGGTGTAATATATATTTGCTTTTGTCTTATTCTTTGACCCAAAACAGAATTTTTAAATACATTTGAATCGCTGGATTTTCCATATGCTCCAACGTCAATCGCAATGAAGCAGTAATCAGCGTCAACCAAGCCAAGAAGTACAATTGAGAAAAAACTCTTGTAGTTGAAATATTGAAAACCTGAATGATTCGGATTGGTAATCCGAATATGCTTCCCATCTATCACACCAATGCAGTTTGGAACAGAGGTATATTCGTAAAATGTTTCTGCTATCTGCTCCCATTCCTCTTGAGTTTTCTCTCCCATGTGAGTAGAACGTAGTAAAGCCCAGATAGCTGTACACGTATGTTTAACAATGGAACCGATGGTTGTTCGTCCCAATAGGTATTCGTAGTGAAGAGAAGCGAAGCTATTTCCCGATGCCAAACACCTGAAGAAAATATCAACATATTATTTTTCAAACTTCAGTTATAGTACTTTTATTGTTATAGGCAAAGAAGTACAAAAATGATGGAAGTACTTAAGAGACTGCATCAGGCGAGAACTGGCTCTGCAAAAATCCCCTTCTGGTGGTGCTGCAAAGAAGAGAAGGAAATATATGTACTTCGACCAGCTACAGTTTTTGCGGACCACGATGGAAGATCGTCAAACGACATCGTCTTTGTGTTCGGTCACAGCTGAAAGCAATGATCCGATCCCGACACGGAACCCGTGGAAGTTCCCCCAATACCTCCTGTACAACCTATTGAGATCAATGAAATCAATGAAAAAAAGGCCAACTAATAATAATTTCGAGTAGAATATTTTGAAACTTCTTGAAAAGCGCAGTACCAACCCTATGGATGATCTTGATGATGAAAAGCAATTTTTGTTATCTTTGCTGCCGCTCATGAAAAAGTTCGACGACGACAACAAAATAACAATAAGAGTGGAGCTAATGAACACCATTAGAAGGGTTCTGAATGAAATAAAAGCACAAAAAATTTGCTAAAGTGCACTTCAGTCTCTGGAGCCTTCACAGGAAAATTCTCAGTGGCAACCACCCAACATCCCATGGCAGCCGACTACTAATAACCAATGGCAGCCCCAACCTGGCCCATCATGGCAGTCATCACAAACTAGCTACCTTCATCAGGTTACGCCGATGCCTTCACCAAGCTTATCAGTAGCAAGCAGTGGAATTATCGATCTTGGCGAATCTTTAATGTAGGATTATTTTATGTACACAATATTATATTACTAGTTCTACGTATGGTTTGTTTGTAAATGTGTAATTATAAATAAAGTATATTTAATTCTTACTTACCTGAGTGTTACTGCTAATCTTTCTTCGGGACTAATAGATTTTCTCATATTCGTTGTTTCAAACGTAATCGCTGGACCAATTGATGCAAGTAGCTCGTCAAACGACGCCACAGACATACGAAAATAATTGAAAAATTTGTCAGGGTGGGTCCTCAAATCTGGATATAACTTATGAAATTGCCCTTTTAGTAAACGTTGGCTTACTATAGGATGCACCCATTACCGTCTTCGTTTTTATTATAACCGCCTTCGGCGTCGCACTTATAAAACAGCAATACATGCTAACTCGGTAAACTCCATCTTGAGACTGACGAAAAACAAAACCCAGAGATCACAAAAGTGTGGAACGACATAAGAATCGCTTGTTTGCTCTGTCGTTTTCGCCACAAAAATGTGGTTCGTCTGTTCACGTACTAGTTGCGGCGCTTCAGCGACACGACTGTCGCGCTACAATAGTAGCCCGTCTGCACTTGCCCTTCGGTTGAACCTGCCAGAATTTGTGAAAGTCGTTTCGTCTTCCCAATTGATGTTGTGCGCAAAATTGTTATTATTCGGCAACTTCCGTTGGAACCGATTACAGAATTGCAACCTTCTTCCAAGATCATTACGGTATAGTTTTCCGTGTCTTTCGACTATTTTATCATCAGCACTTTTCGATAAATTGCATTCACGTGAATGCAACTTTTTCTCCATTTGACCGACCTTTTAACTGTTATGGTTCAAAAGTACCAATACAATCCCATTAACAAAGTGACCACTCTGTATGCATTGCTGCGTTTCTTAGTGAAGTTGAAAATTTTCACCAAGAAGACATGCAAAGATGATTGGGCTAGTTGTAAGTGCGAGGGCAAGGCCGTAGTCTAGTGAATAGTTGTCGATCGACTTTCACTAGAAATTCAATCAACACTATTGAGAAGGGTTCAAACGTAAAGATCTTATTATTTGTTGAGGAGGTTAAAATGTTAATTTCTAGGGGAAAGAAAATTTTGAAAAATGGAATCCAAATTAAAAATTTCACTTGGACCCACCCCATTTACAGAAGAATTTAAATTCAAACCTTTTTCAATACTTATCTCTGTAGATCTATTTCTTCTTTGCTGAAATGGAGACTCTCCAAACATACAAATTGAACAGTAGATCGATTTTGAATTACAATAAAGTAAAATGAAAAATAATGTTTTATAGCATTGACCATTCAGTCGTCAGTTGCTTTCTAAGCCAAAGATGTTGATGACACTATAATGTCTTACCTTCAATTAAATGCATTCAATCTTGGATTTTTATGTTAGGTAACCCCTACGTTGATCCATTGCTCGCACAGGTTTCGACTTCTGAGGGTTGCCGTTCATCAGCTGGTTAACGGAACGAACAATTTCAGAACAAAAAAAAAAAATTCAACAATGTCCGCAGAATTAATGCTGAATAATTGAATTGACTCGTGATTTTCGCTTGTTTCGAAAAAACATTTTGTGGAATAGGAATAAATTAAATAACTGATATGGGATTCACGCAATTTCTGATAAAATAAGAAATTGAATTACCACAACAATTCATTCACATTCAGAACTATCCGGGTGATGGAATTATGTATTCACTCATTTAATTTGTTTGGAAACTGATCTCAGTGTGATTATTACAGATTAGTTAAATAAAAGAAGTCAATAGCTTTTCATTTGGAAAAGAACCTGGTACCTGCAAAATGGCCGTCGGTCAAGCAAATTATGTTTTTTGGAGGTGATATTCATATATATGAATACATGAATTGTTGTGTGTTTTCTAGTTGATTGAAAAGCACAGTACAGTTGAAATAATTTTTTGTTTGTGTAAAGTTCAATTATTAAGAGTCTGAAAGAGAACATGTTCCTTAGAATCCAGACTGGTAAAAGTAAATACTCAGTTGGCGCAGTCAGTAGGATATTTGTACCGACAGCAAGCAGTTACATGCGAGCGCTATTGCTCGTTTGATCACGACCCGACTATTCACAACCCAACAGCCAATTTGGTGCCTGCAATTTTTTAGTTGTTTTAACGTAGTTTCTGAGTGCAGAATCCGAAATAACTGTCAAATTTGGTATATCAGATATAGTGTTTGAGAAACTCAATACTGGCGCTTTTCGAATGAACTGATCTCATATTTTGATTTATATACATTTTATAATATTACTATTTTATCATTTACTCTCACTATGGTGCTACCAAAAAAAATATAAGTAAGTCAATGATCTTTGTTACATATAGACATGAAAAGGCAGGGATATACATAAATAACATTCATCACTTATCACTTAAAAATTTTCCATATCCTTTTTACTATGAGAGGTAACATTGGTACCTGGATAAAATAAATCCTTTTAATTCAATCTGGAGGTAAGTAATTCAGCAGGCTCCTTAGAGAGGTTCAGGTCTCTATTAAGGCCATTCAATTCTTGTTGATTGAAGCTTTGGGGATTTGCTGTAATTGCTTCAAAATCACTGTCTTTTTTTCATTGCGAATCCTGAACTTGATGTCTTTCGAGAGTGTAGATAGAATGCTGGATATTGAAATATTGGTATTTCTTCAGAATTAGGTACACGCTTTCTTGCAGAGTCTATATCAGAATATGTTCATTTTTGTCTATTATTTCGATTGGTACCCTTGATATTTACGATACAAAAATAACAATCATCGTGATGGTTTCTCGGTTCCCACCAAGCCATTGGTAATCCAAACTCTAGGGATGTTCTCTTTCCATATGACCATTGCAGCAAATGTTCAACGCATATTTCACATACCAAAAGTGGAACCCACGATTCATCCTGGTCTTCCAAGAGGACGCCAAAATAGGCCAGGTAAGCTCCCCTCATAGAGTCCGAAACAGATTCTCTACTTTCTTTGAAAGTGTAGTCACCACAAATATAACAAAACGCGCCTGGTTGATTTAACCTGCCATGCCTTTAATTCAATATTCGGTAAAAGTACACAAAATAATAAAGCAACTCCTATGAAGGCTCAAGAGTAAACTGAAACCTTTAAGGGTAGATATATACAGAAAGTACAGAAAGTTCGTTTTCTACAATCATGGGCAATAACAAATACCTAAAATGGGGTGAATACATGTACATTATAGGTGAGAAATTTCGGTTTTGACCTGCAAAGCTATAAGATATCATTATTTCAATATCTTTATCTGAAGAACTAGAGCTGCTACGAGAAATACCAGACATTTTTCAAATCAGCGCATCAAAAAGAAACAGTTTATAATTCCCCAGCATCAAAAAAATGATATTATTCCGTTGAGTTGTGATATATTCTAATTCTTCCAATTTTCAGATGATCGGCTTCGAAAAAAACTATTGGATGGTATCCATGTTATGTTTACTGGTCTTTGAATCAATACTCATGGCGGAGTATGGACAGTTAGTAGAGAACGAGGTAATTGTATTAGGTATTGTATTACCTATTGCAAAAAAAATTGAATGGAGTGTGTCTGAGAAAAAATATTGTTAGCATCATAGTGCGTTCCCACCGAGCGAGAAGTGTTTTTGAATAGTGATCTGTATCCAGATGAACTAAAAGAGTAGCCTGTTATCATAATCGCTATACGTTTCATCTCTCGACTATTATACTTGTTATTTCATACCAATCCCTTCATCAAAAATCATGAAGGTTTCAAGTTTTCGACGATAGTCACAGCAATGAGTCGATGTGTCAAATATACCACTGGCGGATCCACTTCGTACCAAGAGACCTGTAGAATGAAGAAACCTAGACCCCGACGAAGTTTAACCCTCTTATCATTAGTCGTTTCCTCGAGATTTCCTCGACTCCACTCAACCTCACGCAACGAAATTCGTATTCTTAGCTGACATAAATGTCCTAGACTTGAGGGATTTCCTCAATGGAGTGGTGGTTTGAACTGTCGAACTCAAGGTACTTTGGGACTTAACTTCAGGATTCCTCAAGTGTAGTTGGCTGGCGTCGTTTGTGAGTTTTTTCCTGTTACATTGAACGATTTTGAAGATTTTATTGATTATTTTTATGAAAATCCATACGATAACCCGGCACGACAATACAGCGCTGTCATTCAATCAAAATCGCAGGAATGACATGTGATGTACAAAACCCTATAGAGTATTATGTGTCTATCAGTTTCAGAAAAGAATGCGATGTCGCAAAGAAACAGTGCTTCATACCATACTACCTTTGTCGAATCTCATCGAAAATCCAATAATAGAGGGTTGCCGTTGGTTATCAATAATATTGTGATTTTTTCAACTCAATATTCTCAGGTAAGAAAATAACTTAGTTATTAATATTATTAAATATTACTTATCACCTACTCGCTACAGAGTTTCGTTCTAAAATAGCAGGGTACTTTGAATCACTTACTGTTACTAATAAAAAGGCTTTTCAATGTAACCTTCGAATTATATCTAAACTTTCATATCCTTGGTGGAGACCTCCTGCCAGTTGTTTGTAAAGTAATTGGACGCATCACCAAAATTCCGGCTAGGAAGTGCACCAGTTTGTTAAATTTCCCACCCCAAATGAAATGCTAACCAAAAAGGACTTCTCTTATAACAAGATTGTACCCATGTTTCCATCAAAAATACCATCAGGAAAATTTGGGAAATATAACGTAATCGCAAAGGACTTCTATAAATGTGTGAAGTAATTAATTACATAAATTATACATACATTTTTATTAGTAAATAAAAGAAGAATTTTTACAACTTGAACAAATACTTTCACGACAACTCTTTTCAATAGAATTGAATTCCTGTGTAACGCGCACCCACCCAAGCCGATTTTTTAACAAGGGTTTTCCGAGCTATCACGTTCGATTTATGAGTATGGTAATGGATTTTCATTCGATAAACAAGATAGCCAAGATAGCAAAAACACAAACAAAACTGAAAACAAATCGAATTGTTGCGAGCAGCGCTATCATTCATTCAAAATCGCAGGAATGACATCTTATTTTTAAAAGGAAACTGAAGATAATGAACTGTTTTCACACTTGTTCTAGGACCACCTATTCTGCCTCCTTGCTACCAAAATTATTACAGAATTTTTCTCGAGATATATGACGTCACTCCTCCACCAAACTTCATTTGAGGCAGCTTGAAATCACGATTATGAATATTTGGAGGAGATATCGAGGAACTCCTTGAGGGAACCTCGACTGAGTTTTAGTCGAGGAAGCTTCGAGGAAACGACTAATAATACGGGAATGAGTCTTCTTTATCCTCAAGTTTCATCGAAACGAAGTGAAGACTGAGAATTGGTTGGCGGACGTCTGGTAATAGAACTGTGACTGTTTTCAGGAATCAGATAGTCCTTCAAGACGTTTTTTGATTTATATTCATTAGCGGATTATTCTGAATGGAGTGGTTTTGTCGTAGCATTTGTATTCGTGTTGTTAAGGTCAATTTCGTGACTGGTTTCCTGGTGATGTTTTATAAGAGGTGTGTTCTTATATGAATTGCGAGTTCTTATTTGTATTCGTATGACCTGTTGGATAATCAACTGTTCGTCTGTCCTATAGTATTCAACGGATCATACAACCACGAACTAGTAGTCTGAAAGTTAGACATGACCCCAACCCTTCTCAAGCATCATCACAAACCAGGCACGAAAGTGACCTCAGCAATACAAAGATGTTTGCCGCCACATTCAAACTATCACAGAATAATTCGCAGACCAACATAAATGCCCTAAATGTCTCAACAAATAATGAGATTCACAAAGACAACCAGAAACCTATCCGAGTAAATATAAATCAGAAAGAAGCTGTCCTGGGGGCATATTCAGATGTAACGATGTAACAGTCAAGATATCCACTTCGGCGAGCCGAACGCGGACGAACGCTTTTTTATATGTAACGTGCACGATAGCACTTAAATGGACATCCAGACTGTTACATTAATCGCATTTTTACATTAGTCAAGCGAAAGAAACTTGTGCAGATATTTTGTTTGTTTTTGGCTGAAATGGATATCGATAACATAATGAAAAGTGTTAGTTTTAATTCAAAACTAATTAAACAATCGTTTTATTGGATTAGTGCAAAAGATAAAGAAGAAATTGAGGTATTATACTTAATATCTACTTATTTTATTATTGAAGGTTATGTGATTATGTTGATGTAAATATTGTTTTGGCGCGTAAATCATAACACTACTCCAATAGCGTATAAATATTAAAAGTTTTACCTAATTTTATTCCATCGTCTGACAAAATTGAAATGCAGATATCTCGAAAATAATTTTATGAAATTTAAATAAATGTAGCACCTTTCTCTACTGTAAAAATCACAATTTTTCGTAAAAAAATGCAGGTGGAAAATGTTTTTGATTTTTGTTTCAGAAATTTGTAGAAGAAATACAAGAAATCAGTAAAGTGACATGGTCAATAGAAAAAACAATTGAAAAGGATAAGGCTAGAAACAACTTGTTTAAGCGAATTTATTAATGCCATTTTAATACAAGGCGAAGAAAAAGTACCACACATTTAAATAAAAAAAGGTCAAGAAACATTGATTGTCCAGCAAAATTAATAATAACTTTAAAGAAAGTTATACCTATATCAAAGTCTAAAGCCAATAATTCATTTAATAAAGTGGACAAAGAGTATCCTTGTTTATTAGAATTTCGAAACAATCACAATCATAGATCTGATGTTGGTGAAGCTCTACGTGCCAGACCTTTGGGGGACGATGCAAAAAAAGCTATATTAAATTTATTTGAAAGAGGGCATTCTGTAGCATCGGCTTATCATACGTATTGTACTACAAAAATGGAAGAATTGGGTGATGAGTATTACGATAAAATAGGCGATCGTCATTATTTTCCATCAAAAACTGATGTGCGACTCTTTGGACTAGGAACTTCAGGCAGCAATATGGCGAGCGTAGTGGCCCAGAAATGCAAAAGAAATTGGAAGATGTATTAATTCCAGAAAATGAAAGAAATGGGACATTATTTAAAATATCTACTTTTGGCGAAAACCATTCAATTTCAATAAGCACACCTATAATGCAAAGAGCTATTAAACTACCTCAGGCATCGGAAATGATATTTGTGGATGCAACAGGAAACTGTGATGTTCAAGATCATAAAGTATATTTTTTTTTACGCAATCTCCTGTGGGAGGTTTGCCAATTGGGTGCATTATAAGTAGTAGTCAAAAAAGGATATATTTCAAGAAGCGGTACAAGCTCTACTAGATATACTTCCGGTTAAAATACAGCCATCTGTCATAATGACAGATGACGACTTGGGGGAAAGAAATGTCCTACAAAACTGTTTTCCACAATCAAAAATGCTTTTATGTACATTCCATGTTTTAAAAGCATGTTGGCGTTGGCTTACTACTGCAAAAAATAAAATTCCAAAGACACATAATCAAGTTTATTACCAGTTATTCCGAAAGATTGTATACTCAGACTCAGAAGATAAGCTTTTTGAAGCCAAAAAAATATTGGGTGAACAATGTCAACATTCCAACTTTCTTAAATATGTGGAAAATATGTATTTACGAATTGAGACTTGGTGTTCGTTTTACAGGCGTAATTTGATTTTACGCGGCTCAGACACAAATAATTATGCAGAAGTAATGTTCCGATTACTCAAGGATATACCTTTAGAACGCACAAAAGCTTTTAATCTTACTCAATTAGCTGATTTTATATGTACTGGATTTGAAAGATATTATCAACAAAGGATTCTTGATATTCTCTTAAACCGTGAGAGTAAAAAGTTTAACTAAGATATTTGCCAAAAGGATTGGCTGAAAATGTGAATATAAAATACATTGGAAATCATCAATATGAAGTTGTAAGTTTTAGTGACCCTAATATTACTTATCAGATAGATATGATAACATGTATGTGTAGTTGTCCAGTTGGATATAATGGAAAACACTGCAAACACCAAGCTGCAGTAATTTCAAAATTCGGCATTTTAAAAGTAATTAATACTTTAACAGACGAAAATTAAATATTGTTTTATCAAATTTCTACCGGCAAAGAACCAAAAAAGACATTATTTTATCCATTAAAATCACATGAAACTTTAGATACCTGTCATACATCAAACTTAATAAGTCCTAATGAAGTGGATGCTTCTATCACAGAACCAAACACAGAACCAAAGGTACCGGAAGAATTTAACGCGATAGAAGACTTGGATTCGGAAATTGAAGCAACAAAAACAGCATGGTTGGCATATAGTAATGCAATTTTAAAGCACATTGATAATGATCCAGAACAGTTCCTACCAGCTGTCAATCGGCATTTGGATAATTTCAAGAAATATGCTACTTCTGTACCATCCCTATTATCAGGTCTCCACACAGCTTACAAATACAAGGGAGCACTTAAAATCCAATCAGGCAAAGCTGTTAATCCTAAAATTTCAAGAAAAGGATTAAAAATTAGTGTTCAGCCAACTGCCGTTGCTAGACGAAAATCCAAAATCTCTGGTAAAAGAAAACTCGCAGGAAGACCCTCTTTAAATAGCAAAAAATCATGTGTTACAGCACCACATTCATTAAGTGTATGCGTAAAGAACAACCGTGGTTTGGGATCCAACAAATCAAAAAAATTAATTATTTGTATTTTACTGTTTTCCTTGTCACTTTGTCATTTTCACTTTAATAAAAAATATTATATTACTAAAATATATTTTAGATTAGAGGTGTTTTTTTTATTAAAATATATAATAATGTGCAAAAATACAAAATTTAAATAATTAATGAAATAAAAAAATAACAACATTAGGAAACTGAATTTGGATTTATATATTATGTATATTAAAATAAGCTGCTTTAAATAATTAAAGTTTTTTAGACTATAAAGGTATTATCCTCGGTATAATCCAACATAAACTTAATAAAAATATACTATACCTGCTTCAATCACATCAAAGAATGTGTGTGAATATTCTAATTAATATTGAAAAAAATATGAATTTACTAGTTATGTAACAGTCTGCATATCTACTTGAGTGCTATCGTGCACGTTACATACAAAAAAAACGTTCGTCCGCGTTCGGCTCGCATCTTGACTGTTACATCTGAATATGCGTCCTGGGGGTGGCATTCAAATTGAATTCAACTTCCGAATGTATGAGTGTTTCACAGTTGATTCTACTTTTACTACCTTGAAGATGATAAAGCCTACAAAATAAGTTAGATTGATGAATAGTCATTTACGTAACAAGTCCGGAAAATACTGTTTTTTTAGACGAATAGACAAAATTCTGGGAGTCTGCGAGTCCAAAAAAAACTGTTTTCGGTCGTGATGCGTACACTATTTTTTCGGGAGGTTCGTACTTTCCGGTCTAGGCCGGAAAAATGCTACTTTCTCAAAGAAAAAGCGTACGGGAAGTGGGTCCCAGACCGAAAAGGTTTCTATTGATGATGATTGATTACTTCAAATCACTACAAGGGCTGAGATACTGTTATCACTTTTCGGAATATAGAAAGTGAGTTGAGAAAAATCGTATCCAATAAGGGATTTATTTTTGTGAATTATTATTCTCACTCACATCCACGACAGTGGAATTTATTGTGGAATGACTTCGAAAATGAGAAAGCTTTAGCGTTTGATAGTTTTTGTGACGTCACATGACATGTGCAGCTCACCCAATCCTTCTTGGCACAGATCTAATAACGTATATGCCGAGCAATCTCTGTGAAGTATACTAAGATAATAAAACACGTATTATATGTGTTCACTGTGTTGAAATTTATTCCTAGAAGGTGTTTTTTCTTTAGTCATGGTTACACTACCAGTGTGCAACTGGATAAGTATCTGAGTTTGTGCCAAGATGAATTGGACAAGCTGTACCTTTCACCGTATAACGTTCATACTAAACTTAATTCAAAGAGACAGGCGAATATAACTGCAACGTCTAATAACCTGTTACCTGGTAGAACAAATTCCGTATTGGTCACCATCCCCACGAAGAGAAACACTATGAATTGAAATACTCAATATAGGAAATAATCCCATTTCTAAATCTGTATTATTTTTCAATGATACTTTTTTCACTTTGCAGTCTGAAAAACTATACTTTCTTGTGCAATCTAGCCATTGGACTGGTTGGAATGAGGAAAATTGTAATTTTTTGAGGATGTTCCTGATATTAACCAAAAACCCTTTGTCAATCGACAACTTGGGCATGATTGGACAGAATCGAATTCTGGCCATGAAGGTACGATCAATTCTTATAAAAATCTGGGTTCATATGAATGCAAAAATCGTCAGAGATTATTGTAATTACTACGAAAATGAGGTGAAAAATAATGATTTAGAATTTTATGAATTATCCCTAACAGCAAAAATCATCTCCAGGTTCTTAACATGTAAGTGAAATGAAATATTTGGGTTTTCTCAATTGATGAAAATTCAAAACTGAATGTCATGCTGATTTTATTTGTGAAAAAATATTCGAGAAACTCTTTTTTTTTTCTTGTATGTGTTAAAAATTGGCTTATATACTAGGGTGACTCTTTTCAATAGTCTAACACGTCATTTTGTTTATTATTGCGAAATAAGAACAAAATCGGGATATACAATTAGTATAGGGATATAGCCGTTATACAGCTATTAAATTGATGTTGGAGTTTCTAAAGTGGTTTTCATTTGAACAACCTATGAACTTTATATTAAAGCTAAATAAAGGATTGCTACAAATACTTTTAGTGGTTCCTTTTGGGAAATAATGAAGTTCATGGTTACAATACAAGAAGAAATTACAATGATGGATTATTTTTTGGCTTTTTTCTTCTACGAATTGAAAAATAGAAATTACAACTTCTATGAAAGAAGTAAAATAAGAAAATTTTTACGAACACTACCTATCTGTTGATAGGTACGTGAATATCATTTATAGACGTTTGATTTATTCACAAAAAGGAAGAAAAAGTCCATCTGAAACAGCTACTTATCATCAAAGATAGGAATATCTACTGAAAACAAAATAGAGAGCTATTTGTAGGCAGAATCTTACGCACTGGGATAATATTTCATTACAACCCTGGTATATAATTCAAGCAAGAAAAAGTGACTTCTATGTGATTAGGCGCTCGTCGCTCCATATTCGAAGGATAATAGCTGTGTTATAATAATAATATCTATTAAACAATTCAAAAACAGGTATACAATATTGAAAATCAAACTCATTAATAAACTGAATTCATAATCCCACGAAGTGAAACTTGTCGTGGGATTATAAGGATCGGAACAAAATTATAATTAGTTTGTTTTCAATATATCATGAAATAGTTTTCTATTAGAAAGAAGTATCCATTCCTTCCGATTTTTTCAGGATATAAATGTGTTTTTGATTCCCTGTGGTACAATGTCATATTGATATGAACACGTGAATGCATTTTTTTTGCCAATTGTATTCTGTACTTTTGTTTTCAGAGTTATTTTATCTTTATGTCTGGTTTCGTAGTGATGCACATTGTATTTGATTTCATTTCAGATTAATCATTATATTGAAACAAAAAAGTTGCATGATATCCATCTTATTACTCTCTTCATAGAGTAGGTCAGAAGAATATCTAATATTTTTTTCATATAATATAATTTTCAGAAAATATTTTTGAAGAATTTCTAATGGTTTCAAATAAGTATCATTCACACCTCCCCAACTAAGAATTCCATAATTCATCTGAGACTGGATGAGGAAATAATATAGTATTTCTAAATAGGAATCTTGAGAATTTTTTGAAGAACTTGAATTTAGGAAGCAAACTTCTCAGTTTTTTAGTTAGAGAAAGATTATTTGTATATCGCACTTGAGATGTTGGTCAATAATTATACCTAAATATTTAATACTATTCGCTCTTGAAATAATGTTGTTTTTGTCAATTTCGATTGATCCCGAGTTTTCATTTGAATTTTTATTACTAGTAAAGGCAATATATTTGATATTTCGAAATTTATTTATTTATTATTATTAAGTAAATTGGAATAAAACTAACTTTTCAAATGTTTTAAATCGTTTTCAGCCATTTTTTCGATATAGATCCAATTTTCCACTTGGTATGAATTTTTCCAGCTGTCTTCATATAAAAAAAAATTATAAATATAAATATATATATATATATATATATATATATATATATATATATTAAAAAGTAATGGTCCCAATACTTTTCCTTGAGGAATGCCAAATTCGAGTGCAAAAATATCAGTTTGGTGTTAGCGTAACTGATGTCTATGAAAAGTTTCAACTTTTACACCAAAGGTTCCAATCCCATCGATTAAACTCAAGTTCTAATTAAATTCATTGAACAGAAAATACACATGATAGCAATGAAATAAACAAACAGAATGCACACAACTCATTGATCACTATATTAAAGCTCCGCATTTTCTTGGGTAAACAGAAAACATAAACCGAACCATCCATCCTCTGAGATCCATTGTTAGTTCTGTTGAACCTCCATGCCGAATCTTGCCCGAATACAGATGAGAAATATTGGAGGAGTCGAGTTTTGAATCGGAGAAATGTGAATGGATCTTTTATTTTCCACATCCATCGAAGTTGTTGTGACCCAATGAGGATTATGTTTCCAGTATAAGTAGCCACTAGACGCAATAGTTTTTACATAAGGCATAACAATCTTCTCCATAGAGTTTTGATATCTAGAAAGTATAAGACATATTCAACTCAATAGCAAATTTTTCTTATTTTAACATAAAAATAGTCTCTCCTCTAATTTCCTGTGTTTATTTCCTGGAACTGCATTTGAGTACCCACTTATTGCATTTTGACACTGTCTTCTCTTTCCTCAACTATTTCTTCTACCCTTCTGAAACTTCCTGGCTGTATTGACCTCGTATGAGGATATTGAACTTCGATATTTTTTTTATGTACACTGATTCACAGGAAATGAAAGCCCTGTAATGTTGAAAACCGCGTGAATGGAGAGAATGAGAATTAACATAATTTTTAAATTTTTGAAGCTTGTAAGCCTCAGAAAAATCAAGATCAGATCATAAGTAAACTACCTTCGATGTGATTCTAAATTTGAATATTGATTTCAATTCTAAAAAACTCCTCTGAATGAACTTTTGGATTATGTCAAAAATGAGATGTGGTTCACACCTGATCGAAAGTCCTATTGTTCGTTCTCCCCTGAGCACTGTTCGGAACGTTGAAATTTTGACAACTCTTATGCAACTAATCTGCAATAAGTTAATTTTTATGAGGAATGGAATTTTCTGACAAATCGATAATAAAACTTTTTTCCATATGGTGGAAATATTTGAATCTCACTGTATATAGTGCTGGGTAATCGCACGTTAAAAGGTAAGGCCTCGTTGATCCATTGCTCGTACAAGTTTCGACTTTTGAGGGTTGACGTTCGTCAGCTGGTTAACGGAACGAACAATTTAGAACAATTTAGAACAATAGTCTGGACCACATTTTAATAGGCCATTATAGGCGTATTCAGGAGAGTTTAAACAGCAAATAAAATAAGATAAGAATAAAATAAGAAACTAATTAAGAATAAGGACAGAAAACGTGTGTTTATACAGATGACTGAAATAAAATAAGAAATAAGAATGAACCAATCAAATTGCAGCTTTTTTGACAATGACTTTTGTGTTCTGTGAATATCACAATTTCGTTTTGACAGTGGCTACAGTAACTAACCTCCTAATTGTTGATATTATGAATTTTGATTCTATTACATATAGCAAAGATTACCAGTAAATAATATTCTGAGGTTGTTATCGTAAGGAAAGGAGTTAAAATAATTTCAAACATGGAACGTTAAGTACAGAAAATATTTCGGTCATGCGCATTATCAGTTTCCAAATAAAATAGTGAAAGATGGCATCTTTTGTTGTTATTCTTATTTCTTATTTTATATTATTTCTTGTATGAACGCTTCCATAAAGATCTATATGTTCATCTTTCTTATTTTGTTTTATTTTGTTTCTTATTTTATTTTATTTGCTGTTTAAACTCACCTTTCATCTATTTAACCCAATGAAAAGTATGTTTCATCCGGTAAACATATGGGTGAAGGTCGAAAAAAGCCGATAATATAAATTCGTTTTTGAAAATTTCCCCTCCTTATGCCTGATTTTTTATTCGAATGGGAGGATATTTTTGCTTCCATTCGACACTATCTTAAACTGAACAGATATATTTTTCGATAATCCATTCTTGAAAAAGAGCTGAGAATGATAATGTTTCACATTAAGGTTGCCACGTATTTATTCCTAAATTCGATACATCCTAGGTGTAGGTCAGTGGCGGATCCACGGGGGGGGTTTCGGGTCCGGACCCCCTCCCCATTGGGAAAATAAGAGATTTTTTTTTTCAATTTTTATCGGCTGCTAATTTCCAAATTTTGCTAGGGAACGAAAAAATGTCACATGAGCAAGCCAAAAAATAAAATAGAATAAAGTTTGTTGCTTTAAAATTGAAGAACTTCAATAATTATTATTACATTCCATTGAAAACTGGAGCTTGTTAACATAATATATTGAGCTAATCTGAACTTCATTTTTCAACAACCAATTTCATCAATTCATTCAATTCAATAATCCCCCAATTCCTAAAAAAATAATTCTCAAGATTTAAAAATAGTACAAACAAGATCTGGATTGAATGTTACCCAAACAAACAAACAAATTTCGCTTGAAATATTTGGACTCACCGATTGTTCTTTCCTTTTTTTTTTTATTCAGTCGGTTCAGACGCTAGATCAAGCCGAGTAAAAGATGAAAATAGAGTCCTCTTCATGTTGTAGGTTCAGAATAAAATGCTTTTTTCTAACTATCAAATTGCAATTTTTCTCGATGACACTTCGAGAAATTTCTGACAGTGCTGTCATTTGATCCTTTTTGGCGCAGTATTTGAAAAATTAGACTTGTTACATTTGTGATGAGTATTGTGTATGCCGGTAACGATTTGAATATACTATGTATGAGTAGAATATGCTGTTGATTAGGTTAAATCAACTCGATTCGATTTGAAAAAAGTAAAGTTTCGAACCTACTTTACCTCCTGGCTACACCTTCAGATTTTGCTCATGTCAACCTCTTTCACCTTTTTTTTGAATCTTGACTAGTTGTTGCTATACGGTAGCTGATAATTTTCTGTTATATATATATATATATATATATATATATATATATATATATATATATATATATATATATATAGCTACATATATAAATTTTTAGTTATAGACCCCCCCCTTCACTTGATCCTGGTGTAGGTATAGACTCAAATACGGTATCCAAGGAATCTTTTACAGAAATATCCAAACCCAACCAGTAATCGGTACACCCATAAATTGTATCAATCTCATTCCTGATTTTCAGATACTTATACCTGAAAGGATTAATCATATATTTTGAAACGTACCTACCGAACCCCATATTGAATAGCCCAGGGACATCCTATTAAATTATCTGGGATGTCTCAGAGACAATCAAGGAATATGATTGTGCTGTTGGGGGTTTAATTCATTTCATTATTTTGCCTGAATTGCTGATTAAGAAGTGATAACTAATAGTCTATTTGTTCTAGATTTTCAAAGGAATATACACAATTGTCGCATTTTATAGAAGTGTCAACAAATGATGTAATGTCGACTATTCTTCGTTCGCAATTCCAGTTTCGATTGTTGTCATCATGCACATAGTTTGGTAGATTTCAAATCAATGTACTCTATTCGTGTTATCAATGTTCAAACACTTATCAATAAACTCTCATTTGTGAAGGTCTATCTCATTTCTCTTGACAACGTATCGTTTTCATTTTCAAATTCCTCTTCGAGATTATTTATGAACGATATTTTTCAATTCGTGCGAAAAAACGTAGGTTATGCCACATTTGTAAAAAAATAATGAATTGGGAAGATGCCCAAGATCAGAAGAAAATGTATCGCTCCTTCTCTTTCTTTGGTAGTAGTTCTAGATTTGAAAATGATTTTTCCAACCATTTCCACTCAAATGAAGGAATGTTGCCTGATAGCAGTAGTTTGTGCAAAAATAGTTGATGCGATGGTTGAATCACATGAGGACGAAGTATGAGCACGACGACGAAATTTTCATTGAACGTCTGTTCAATAATAAAAAACAAGAATGATTTCCATGATCAGTAATAAAATTATGATAATTACTCCCAGTGGGTTTAAAGCTCGAAACCTCCTAGACATGAGTCTTGTACCCACACTTACGGTGCATATTCAATTAGAATTATTTGAGAACACGATGGCAAAAACCATTTGACCCGTTTTTCTCGTGTATGTATGAGAAAAAAATATGAGAATCTAAAAAGCAATTCAATGAAAGTTGTATCAATACTGATAATATTCTGTATTTGGGTTGTGTTTCGATGATCTATATTATCATCATCAACATAGATAATAATAATAATAATATTCCTTTATTTTATCATTTGAATGCACAAAGGTTACATAAATGATTAAAAAACGTCAAAATTTCAGCTACATTGAACAAGGGCATATCAACAATTACAAATTTACCTATACATGTATATATAAAAAACATCAATAATACAGTTCAAAAATAAAAAATAATCATCATAAAAAGAAATCGTCTAAGGAATAACAACACTTACGAAGTAGGATCTTTTTCCGCCTCGATTTAAAAATATGAACATTGGGGGATGATTTCAGATGATCATCAAGAACATTATAGAGCCTACAACCAATACAATAACAGTTTCTCTGATACAGCGATGTGCGATGAAAATCAGGCTGCAAGAGATTTCTATGACGAGTGTTATAGCAGTGATTATCTATTGCAAACTCATTTTTATTCCTATAGATATAAGTGCAAGCTTCCAGTATATATAAACTGTAGACCGTTAATACACCCAGAGTTATAAAGTACTGACGACAACTGGTTCTTATATCAATACTGTAGCTGACTGCTGGCTGAAACCTTCTCAATGTCTTCGAAAAGGTTTAAATTTGCTGATTCCCGAAGAAAAGTATTGTACGGAGAAAACTATGATGTTTATTCTTTTTACAAGTTTTTTTGACAACAACTGTCATTCACCACAACTGTGATGAATATGAAAAATACATGTCGTAAACATAGTACAGGGTAATAAGCAATTGAGACAAGCGAAATAAAATAATATCAAAAAACAGTAACAAATACCTTCCATGATTCGAATTGCGTACTTTTGAATAATGAAGATACGATTCATACCGGCACTGTTTCCCCAATTCAGTATACCATACTTCATGTGGGAGTGGAAGTGTGCAAAGTACAGCATAAGCAAGACATTTTTGCTGCAGTGGTCTTTCATAAATTTTATGCTGTAGCAACTACTTCTCAGCTTATTAGATGATAGTTCTGTATGACTTGTCCATTGCAGATTTATGTCGAAAATAACTCCCAGAAGTTTCACCTCATCACTACAAGTTATTTGTTTTTCAGTATTTCAGACCACCGAATGATATCCTCATAAATCCTCTCAGATATAAAAAGAATTCAGATTGTGGTATATTAGAAACCCAGAAAACTTCGGAAAAAATATTTATCTGTCACAAAATAATAACTTTCAAACAGTACTAAGGAACATAATAACACTGATGATTATCTAAGCATCATGAATAGTTTGGATACAAAAATACTTCACAAAAATATTTCGCTACAGCCCAAATATTCTGGAATTTGATGTTACTGGTACCACCAAGTGAGTGTGAGTACCAACTGGTATGTTCCTCGTTCTTATTGAGGTATTAGTACTATTCATGATACTAATACGGTTTGTATCTAGTGACAGTAGATAGATTAGGATAGATCTCGCTCGAATGATTCATATTTTTTGTTAATGCAATTGTTTCCCTGTGCATTAGATACCATGTCTGGAAAAAAATATTCAAAGGTCAAAGGTCAAAAAAATGAGTTTTTCACGATTTTCAGAAAAACGGTGAGTTTTATCATGAAAATATATCGGACAAAAATTGTAGATCATAAAATAATCTACAAAAATGTATCGATACTTTTTTTCCTACGAGCCACCGTTTTTGAGATATAACGATTCAAAAAGATGTATTATTTTTAAATGATCTAAATTTGATCGTTTATTCTTTAAGATTACTCGCTCACTACGAATCAATTATCGAACACTACGGATCAAATTTTGATTCATTTGTTTTTTTTTTCGTCCCAGGCTTGATTCAATCATGATGATCATCCACTAAGCATATGAATGTAAAAGCTCCCGATTTATCAGTGATAATGAGTTTTTCACCATACTCTAGTTTTAGTCTAGCTTAATCGTTCTGTAATCTAATGTTTTGCAAACATTTGATAATTCATTCAAAGTGAACTAACACTCATCGCTATTTTCAATGTAAGTGAGTATTTCCTCCATTGCCAGAATCGTAGCTTCGTCTTTAGGACGACCAACTTCAGCTCCAGTGGAGGGTTTTCCGAAAGAAATATATCAATCACGATGATACTTAGCTTCAGCAGCAACTAAGTCATATTCAAATTCGACTCGAGCAAGAACAGCTTTTGCTATAGCATTGTTACCAGTTCGAACTACTTCCAGAATTGAATCTTTAAACTGAAGTGTAGTAACTTGGTTGAATCGACGGCGAAAATCTGAGGATTTTCTTTTTTGATACTCTTCATTCAATTTCTGGCCACAAACGAAGCTTAGTTCTTTAAAACAAAAAGCAGATTCACTGACACGTTATCTAGTGCGAGGAGGACTTACTGTGGATGTACTGGCTTCTTGTTCTTCGCGTTGTGTTTTATTAGCTGCAGCAATAGAAGACTTTCGAGTATAAATTTTTACGACAAGTTTCATGTATTATCACCGATTTCTGATTTTTGAGAAATTCCGAAAATTCATCTGCTCTTTCGATACTTGCATTAATTAATGACTCCATGCCACGTTCAACAGTAACAATTTTACTTTTACTTAAAAGTTCAACATAAATAAAACAATATTCAGACATTCATTTTATAAAAGTCAAAACAGCACGATATAGGTTAGTATGAACACGTGATTTCACCAGTGTGTCGCTCAAGACTAACGGTATTTCATTTATTATAGCAGGTGTAAGACCCTAGTCACACACACAAAAGAACAAGAGACAGATGTTGTCTCAAAGTTACACTGGCGTATGAAGTAAGGAACGGGGTTTCATTTGACCTGATATTTTTATAGTTATAGATATTTCATAATATATTTAAAGTATAAATTACAATCACTGATAGAAAAATATTTCAGCATATATAACAACTCTAGATAAGAGATGTATAACGTGGCGCACTCATGCATATTATGACTATAACAACTTGAACAACTTTTTAAATACGTTATATCTCAAAAACGGTGGCTCGTGAGAAAAATGTATTGATACTTTTTTTGTAGATTGTTATATGATCTAGAATTTTTGACTGAAATATTTTTATGATAAAACCGTTCCGCTGAAAATCGCGAAGAACTCATTTTTTTTTATGTACCTTCGCTCTCATTTTTAGGTCTAGATTGACCGGACTATAATAGCTCATACGATGGTCATTATCTGCTAGAGCACATCTCTCTGGATGCAGTCCTCAATTACTTTTATGTGAGGTAATTCGACTCATCAAGATTCTTGAAGTCGGGACAAAATAATTTTTATTACAATCTGAACAGGGAATACCATATACGACTTTTGAGATAGAGGTTGTTGGTACTTTATCTGATCTGATTGTTAACACTGTTTCATTAACAAGTTTTATATTACACCGAGGGTGAAAAAATCTGGTAAGTCTGGGTGTGATCTCTTTTATGTAAGGTAGGGAGGTGAAAAATGTTAAAATGGGGACGATACCAGTATCAAGGGTGGGTTAATATTGTTATCTGTTATTTGGTTTTGTGAAAGGGATCGTGTGTTGTACAGAATACTTCTTACTGAGCTCTGTGGGTATGAAAACGCTCCCCCGAATACTAGATGTTTTTTGGCATACATCGTTTTTCCCGTGTACTCTTCAAACATTATGCTAGTGATATTGACCGCCAGCACTGAATTTCTCCCAATTAATGGACCCAAATGCAAAACAAAAACCTTGAACAATATCATTCGCGTATCATTATATCTCGTCAAATAAAGTAATTTGGATCGATTTGCTATTATCTTAATAGGTCGTGAGCGATTGAATCAGATCGGATTCAATATATATGTTTTGACTAGATATTTCATACTAGAGGGTGATTCAAACAGTGACTTCCACATAAACTCAGTACTATGAAAGTGAATTGGAGAAATGTCGTTTCATATTTTCAGCTCAGGTTCAAAGTTGATTGGTTCGGTACATTTCAAATGTGATAACATTTCTAATTGTGGATATTCTTGAAACGCTAAAGTAACATAATTTCGGACCAGAAGTGTTTAAAAAAATTGTGAAGTTTTGCCAATGAAAATGTCAAATTTTGGTATTGTATGATACTATCTTGCGACCCGTTCTAAATATTCGAATTATATATATTGGTTACTGAAAATAGCTATCATTGAATAAGTTATGAATGTATTCAAAGTATAGTTTTCGAATATATTTCATATTTGAAAAAATTTTCCATTTACAGTAACTACTTTCGGTCTTTGAATAAGTTAATAAGTTGTATATTTATTTGAAGTAGATATTTCGGATATGTTTTATATTTTCAAAAAATATGCATTTTTCATTCGGAGTAATCACTTTCAATCTTCAAATAATTTGATGAGTTATACATTTATTCAAAGTAAATGTATATAATGTGTATGTTTAAAATTTTACATTTTGAAAAATTCTTGATTTTTCAGTCAGTATTAGTACTAATACAGTCGTCGAAAATTTTGAAGACAAATGAATTTTGTACCGCTCACAATATGGAATGGTTTACTGTGTATACATTAGTTACGCTATATGGCGCTACCTTGCGAACATAATGTGAACTCCACGCGAGTATGCTGATCCTCAAATCCTCAAATCAATATTTCTAAATATATTTTCAAATCATGTTGAGTTCAATGCAGATTCAGAATTGATTAAAAGATCAAAAACATCTACAAAATGAATTTTTCAAGTCAAAATGTATCCAATAAAGGACAAAATTCAATCATTGATGATTCAGAAGTCTTCAAACCAGTTTTAGTAGATTCAAACAGTATCCAATGAATATTCGAAGAAATGTTAAAAATAATTTTGAAATGAATTCAGTAATGATGATTCAAAATAATCTAAAAAAAGAGTCAGAACTTTTTTGAATGTAGTTCAAAAAATTCTCACAATATATATAGTCATGAATATTCAACAAGTATGTACTGAATGTTCGAAGAATAATCAATAGAAAAACGTCTTTGAATTAATGATATTCAAAATTGATTGAAGGAAGATTCAAACTTCATTGAAAGAAGTGGTTTACAACACCCTCAGAATATTTCACAACTAATATTCAACATACGAGTATGCAAGGAATATACAAAATTGATTGAATGAAGTGTAACATTACCATCAAAATATATTCAGAAACGAAGAATTGATAAATATTCAATGAAGATTAAAAACTGATTGGGAGAAGGATGAAAACAACTTCGAAGTGAATATTCAATATATATGCAATGAATATTCGAAATTAATAAGATGAAGCATTTAAATATTTTCAAAATATATACAGAAATGAAGAGTTGATAAATATTCAATGATGATTCAAAGAAGGAACCAAACATTTTCGAAAGATTTGAAAATGAATATTCAACATATATGCAATGATTATTCGAAATGTATTATGTGAAATTCGAAAATATTCTCAAAATATATCGAGAAATGAAAAAATTATAGATATTCGATGAAGATTCAAAACTTTTTCAAAGAAGATTCGAATCATCTTCGAAATCTCTTGAAATGAATATTCAACATATTATATGCAATGAATATTCGAAATTAATTAGATGAAGTTTGAAAATATTTTCAAATTATATTCAGGAATGGAGAATTAATTAGTATTCAAATAAGATTTGAAACAGATTCAAAGATCGATCAAAACATTTTCATTATAGATTCAGACAGTAAAGTGTTTCCAAAGTAGAATCAAAGTTGATCAAATCATATTCAAAACATCTTCCGAAGATATTCAGGAATACAGTTTAAAAATATATCCAATGAAGATTCAAAACTCTCTTCAATAAGTTATTGAGAGGTTATTAGTGAATTGATATTAGAATAATATAACTCATTAATGTTTCAAAGATTCTCTTGCTACTTGAGCAATTCCTCCATCGTTATTCACATTATTTTTACATTCTGCTACTTTTAGATATCGTGTGTGATACGGTGTAGAGGTGATATAAGGTATAAAATCGTGTGCATTCCGATTTTGTTGAAAAACTGAATGTGGATTTTTTTTTATGTCGTTTGGAGGGCGATAGCTCGTACGTAAGACGATCTGAAAGTTTTGGGTGGCAGAATAAAAGTCTCTGAGGCGTTTCAGAGGCTAACGAGCCAGTGACTAGAAAAATACTATAGCCAGATGTTCTTTTGTAACATTTTGGAATTTTAACGTGTTCAAGATAAAATGATCATTAGGAGTGCTTGCAGAAAGGAGGAAACGAACCTTTATTTTATATTAAGAAATACGGAAAGAAACTTGAAGATACCGTGCAAGGTACTGAACAAAGACAATACGTATGTTTTCATAATCTTCTAAATAATTAGTACATTGAAGGTGTAGGCACTGTAAAAATCATGAGTTTTGTATCATACAACTATTTTGATACTTTCATAGCAAGTATTCGCAACTCAATGACATATGAGAAATTTCATGTGCAACTTCATTGTACGCTGTTCTTGTATTACTTTTCGTAGCTGAGTCATGAAAATTATTACAGAAAAATACAGTTTTACGAATAACAACCGAAATTTCCCATCATTTTTTTTGAAAAAAAGTATCCTTAGTATCACGCATAAGCTTTAATTCAACAACTTCTTCGATTCATTCCCGCCAGGCCATCGTGCTGGGTAATCGCACTTTGAAAGGTAAGGCCTCGTTGATCCATTGCTCGCACAAGTTTCGACTTCTGAAGGTTGACGTTCGTCGGCTAGTTAACGTCACGAACAATTTTACAATTTCCAATTATCTCGAATACTGTTCATTGAATGACCCTGTATATTTCAACTCATATATAAATATAGTTCAATTTTTTATCATTCTCACGATCATTCAACATGGAGATCCTTTCGAAAATATTTCTTTTATGTGGTCTTCCATTGGCTGTGATTTGTACGTCAGGTGAGTTTTCTCACGAATAACTGCAATAGTCTGTGTTTACTTTATATTCGAACAATGAGGCCTCAACTCATACAACCCAATGAGTTATCCATCTAGATACTTAACCATATAACCATTGTCCAGGACTTTCGACGTGAACTTTCACTCAGCATCTTATATGAGACTGACTCTCTTGGATATTCATGTAATTTTTTTGTTGAAAATGGTTCTCACATGGAAAAGAGTAAGTTCGTTCAGAAAGTCTTTGGGAAATGTACATTATATGACAAAATGCGTAGGTACCTATTTGGTAGTGAAAATAGGGAAGTTTTAGGATGTTTTTCACATTCTGAACTATATGAAGAATGTTAAATTATTAATTGTTCATAGGGAAGGGGAATAGATTGAAAAATGAGTTCGAAGTAGTTTTATGTATCAAGGGAAAGCGGATGTATATATACGAGGAAAGCAGACCCGGGAGCTAATAACTTGCCTGAGTAGATTTGGGATTCACGAACCCTGACTTCTGGACATTCACAGGTAATTTCTAGCTATCTCTGGATCGGAAACCAGAATCGAAATTTAGATCTTGGGTCGAGGATTTTTCCACAGTTTGTGTCCTTTGCAAAGCCTACTACTTTGGGCAATTTGAGAAAGTCGTCCGCTATAACCCTCGAGTTCGTCTATCTGAATGTAGTCAAGAGTTCTGTTGATTCTAAAATGTTCTCCTCCATGGGCATTGTGTAGCTGTTTGAGCACATTGAAACTATATGCTCTTGTTTAATACTCATGCGTCAGTCACGTTAGGTAAAGTTCTTCTTTGTTTTGCAGAGGATAGTCATTTTGGTGGTTGAGTATCAATCCGATGCTGGACCAAGTCCCTTCCAACAAGGTCAAATACAAGAGTTGCCCCCTCTTCCTTTCCCAAAAGACAAAAAACTTAAAATATTCTGAGAACTGGCTCTACATTTGACACGCATATCCACATATTCTCAACTAGATTGAGGAATATCCCCTACCTATCACAAATCCCTTTTCGGCTAACGGTCTTCACTTTCACAAAAATGTCACTTCATTCTTCGACAAATCGAATTTCCACTCATTCCCTCTTCAAAAAAATAGTTATAAATTTTGTGGAAACATTCGACATGTTCCATTGCGGATAGACCAGAATGATGTAGGAAGGCGTCCCCATTCATCCTAGCGATCTTCACAGTTGATTCACTGGTACCTATTACTTGCTCACTCATGAGGGCCAACACTAGGTTACTAGGATACATTACTCGATGAAAGGGTCTGGTTGTGAATATTTATGAGAGAGATCTGGCCACCAAAATTCCTCCAACAGATTTGCACGATGACTCTTCCAGCGTGGTGCACAAGCCACCAGGTCCAACAATCTCCGCTAGAGTGGTGATGGAGATTCTGAAGCATTTCATCACTACCGCAATATACTTTTTCTTCACTTGGACAAGGAACTGTTGGTAATTTTTCAGCGCCGTCACGCTCTAGGGCGTATCATTGATTTTTCGAAGGCGCATTAACTATTTCAACCGTAGGGAAATAAATAAAAGCCTACTGTGATATATCTTTTTTTCTTGCTGTTTCGAAAGAATGTCTCATGAATTATTTCTATTCGATTTATGATACTTGTACTTGGTATATAATGAATAGTATTTTCGCTAGAAGTACGTTAGAAAGAGAAGTTTTTCTCCAGGAACGGGAATCGAAACAAGAATTCGCGAAATTGCTTTGAAATATATTTTGGGTACAAAAATATTATTATAGGTATACAGAGATGTTAATAGTGGGGAATCTGACATCTGATTGTAAAGTTGAGTCTCCAAGTTGATTCGGCAGAAAATGGCATCTGCAAGACGAGTCTTCATTCTCCGTGTTAATCTGATGTAATTCCTCCCTTCACAAAATTCAACTTTGGAGGATCACTGGAGGGGTTGCATATTTTGCAGTTTTATTGATCCTAGAGGTTTTCCTTCCGATGGAGGTTTGTCGCTCGTATTTCCTTGTATACAGAATAGGCTAACAAAATTGTCGAAATCTCATAGATTATAATTGTTCAAACACTGGGCATATCTCTATTGATCCTACGTCTATTGATCTGGAGCTGAGGGGGTGTCGTGAAACATGAAACTATTCCTTTCACAAAAAAAATGTGACAGCAATTCGAAAAACGTATTAATTCCTATTTCAAAAAATGACAATAACTATATGGAGAAATACAGTGTTACGTTTGCTTATTTTATGATTGGACACTGATTCGAAACATGTGGAATATGAGAAACTGAGAAGTGCTTTGTTTTTACCGCTGCTTTTTATTTGTCTACTGCACGAGTTGGCACCGGATGGCCAGAACATACTCCCTGAAAGGACACTTCTCCCAATCGCTGATGGCAATGAACAGATCCTTTTACAACCTCGCTTGATGTTGTCAGAGGACGTTGTGATGGACGCAACTCTACTGATTCGAGCAGGGCCTGGATGTTGTGAATCAACTCTTCCTAATTGCCGTTGTGTTGGTATGGTACTGCCATCCTTGATGAGGACTAGGGTGTCTTCTGCGAGCTCTCCCTGAGTTTGCTTTCAACGGCTACGAAGCTGCAACTCGGAGATATATTCTGCCAGCCATCGTTGCCAGAAATATTGGTACATCTGCTGGAGTAGCTGATATCGATTGTGACGAGTGAATTTCAAGTTGGTCACGTTGTGGTCTGGTGCGGCTACCATATGGGCTAACTAATAAGGAAGTGAGATGGAGTTGAAAAATTATAACCATTATGGTAAGAGAGGTCGGGAGTTGAATGTAGCCCCTATCTGCGCACACACAGTACAGAAATCATCATCAAGAGTAAAGGTAGATTTGGAAACTAGTTTTTCCACCACATAGTGCAATGTGAAATTTGTTCAGGATACAATCCCCTCGAAACAATATATGCAAGACTATATTTTGCTTTAGGCAGCTCACTGTGAGTTTCTGAATCAAAAAACATTTTCTGATTTGTATGTATTATGTCTTTTTACTCTCAACTGTCAATTTGCAATGTGAATGTTTCATGATATTTATGAATAAATTCATGAAAGAATATAAAAAAATAACCAGTCTACACCAATTAGCTTGAAAAAACTTATATCAAAGATTTGAGCATACTCCATCTCAATATTAGAAGGCTCAACACGAATTTTGACTATTTCTATATCGATTTGAATTTCTCTTCGATGTTATTATATTCGCAGAATCTCTTCAAATTACTGAGTTGGAATGATTCGGTTTGGGTGGCTATATACCATATATAGCCAAGGAAACTACAACAATAATTATGACACAATTATATACATCAAAAAAAGTTCGGAGTTCACGCACAGTATAATAGGCATGGGCGAACCAAGAGCGATAGAACTATTTACAAGAGGAGCATCAAAAAATAATGGTTTAATGGTTAACAAACGGCATCAAACCTCTGCCTGGAATCTAAGGTGTCACTATCTTAGGAAGTTCACCAGTGATAATCAATCATACAATAAGTATAAAATAATTTTCTCTGACAATATCTGAGGGGTAGGCAAATTGAGACCGTAGAGTGAAGTCGAAATATCAAACACGGAACTTCACTCCGCTGTCATTCGAAGCTGCATTTTTTTTCCTATTTCAAGGTTGGAAATTGACAAAAATTGAAACTTTTCCACCTCTTCGTTTTTTCAATCAGCACAGTATAAAAATATATAGGTTCTCATTTTCTCCATCAAAACACCAATCCTCTTCAATTAACTTAAGACATTCCTACTCAGTTTTCGAAAATGAAACTTCACCTTTTTGCCAGCCATTTCCCAAACCCAGCCTCTGTTGCACTGTCGCTCATCAGTGCAGGTCCATTTTTATTGTTCGAAATTCCGCCAATATTCCAGCCAGCAATCCAAACATTACCTCAATGCCTTGCGGCTTTTGAATCCAGGATAACAGCCCCAGTACACACTGTGTATTATGTATTGAGGCAAGTGTCCCCATTTCACCTTCCCCTTTTTGCATGCATACAGAACGTTCGTCAATTCCGATGATGGTCACTTCAACGCCATTGAGATCTAACCCCTTGTGGTTTGAATTCAGCCTCTAGGTGTCTCAACCTCTTCTTGTAGAATATTATTGGAATGCCAACTACGTAGGTTGAAAGCATTTACCAATAGTGACATCTGTTGGGAGCTTTATGGAATAGTTCTTCTATTTGCAATGCCTTATGTGATAATCTAATGATTCCATGGTTGGGGATAGTCGTTGCTCATATGAAATGTACTACTTTCAATTTTCAAGTCATTTCGGTCGTTGGCCTACTGGCAAACGTACCCGTTTTTAGGATTCACTCTCATGCAGAACATTTTCTGGTTACATAATGCGACAGGCAATTGTTAGTTGCCTAGATACCAATCATATTAGATGAGGTATGTTGATCAGAGAAACACCAACCTACCTTGTAGCGTTTGTCTGGTATTCCCTGCAATTGAATTGGGAAAAAACGTTACTGAAAAAATAAGTGAAAATATATAAAATAAAACATCAGTACTATTCATTCAAATAAATTGCAATCAGTTTCCTCTTCATTTTTTCAGATTATTACTGGAGAGACTGGAGCGGCGTTATACCATCTGATGCATATGTGGCTGGAAATGACTCCCGTGGTAAAGCCTTTATAGCTCAAGCCTACGTCTACGGTCAGGGTCTATATATAGGACGTATTTTCGATAATGACAAATATATAGTTGTTAATCCTTCTCTAACTACTGGACCTGTTGCACAGAGCACGATATTGAAGGTTTGTATATTTCCCAAACTCTGTTTGATCAATAATATCAGCAGCAGGATAATAAGTCCAATATTATAGAATCCCAAATTCATTGAGACAAGCTAGATGGAGTAGAGTTTGAAAAACTCTCTTTCGTCTGCTAACGTTTCTGAATTCATCGTTGGGAAACGAAAATTCAGTAATACCGTGTGGTACATTATCTTGACTTTTGTTGAGGTTCGGAGGAAAGTCCTGGGATCCGTCGATTTTTATTCTCATCCTGCTAGATTTTCCTTTTATTTGTTGAGCATGAGGACCAATAATATTTTCGCATAGAAAAGGTAAACCTTGAACATGGGCTTTTGATAGTCACTATCTGCTTAAGACGGATATTACGAAAGCAGAAACAAGTATATATAGGTAAACAAGTGAATTATTTGATTATGACTATATAAAAACAATTTGTAGTGTAAGTTATAAAATGTGACTAATTAAACGTGTATAAACGGAGTACAAGCAGGTAAGAATAAAATAAATTGAACACGTATACATATATACACAATTTTTTTTTGGTTCAATTTCGAGTTCATTTATGAGTTTCTGTTGATAAGTAAATGTATATTTTCTCGGGGTGTCTCATGAATCCATATTTTGAGTTTTTTTTTTAAGTTCTGGTTGAGTGTAAGAAAGTACTTATCCGTTTCACACACGGGTAAACGCTAACTCTGCCTTTTGATAATAAGCAACCCTATTATATTTTATATATACTACATGTATTTATTTTTATACTTATTATCAATAAAAGCGATTATTATTATTATTATTATAAGTTTTGAAAGGATGGGTATTTCTCAGAGTATCGGGTATTTCACCGTATAGTACAGGGCAGAGGTAAGTCAGGTATCTTTTGTTTTTTGTTGTAATTTTTGGTATTTTTGTGGTTTTAGCTTTGGAGCGAGTCTCATAGTGGTGTTCGATTTGTTGGAAAGTATTTTTGTGTTTGTAGTGGTGGAGAATTAAAGCTTGAAAGTGGAGTTGTCGGATAAGTAGTAGTTGCGTATCTATGAATAGATTATTTGTTGGGTATGTGTAGCTTTTTCCATATATTACTTTTATTACCATTTCTGCGTGATTTGCAGGGTTTTCAACAAATGGTTATCAGTGATTCCTCCCCAGATTTTTATTCCATAATTGAGATGAGTTTGTATCAAGGATGTATATAGTATTTTTAGATATTTTATATCAAATATATTTTTATATAGTTTGAATTCATTGATCATGCATCTTAATTTCTTGGTAACATAGTCTGCGTGGTGGTTCCACCTCAGATGGTTGTCTATTACAATTCCAAGGTATTTGATATGTTTTTTTGAATGGATTTGTATATTTTGAAAGTTAGTTTTTATTTCTAGGACATCGTAGGCAGGAAGGTGGTTGATCTGATTTGCAAAAGGTACAAAGGTATTATTATAGTTTATTGTCAAGAGCCTATTCTCAACGTAATCTAAAATGTTAACTCAATCTTGCTCTACTTTGCGTTTTATGTTTGTCCAGGTATTATCTTGGTATAATATGGCGGTATCATCAGCGAAACCTATGATACTTTCTTCAGTGGTTGCTTTAAAGAGATCGTTGATATATATATTAAACAATAGTGGTCCCAAGACGGTTCCCTGCGGCACACCATATTCTATTATTTTCTAAGAGCTTAGTATATCATTGATTATGACACACTGTCTTCTGTTTGAGAGATAGATTTTCATGAGTTCTGAGGCAACGCCGCGGAAACCAATGGATTCGATGAGTTTTTGGTGGCTAACCGTGTCGAAGGCTTTTGCCAAATCAACGAAGATACAGAGGCAGGGTTTGTTGTGGTCTAGCGAGTAATATATATCTGACATCAATCTCGTCATTGCATCTTCCGTTGATTTGGCTTCCATTAATCTTTTGATTATTTCGATAATTTCAAGTTGTGGTTCGTGTACTCGAGTAAATAATATTTCAGCAATTAGAAAAGTTTGCCATTCTTGATTAGCCTTAAATCACTCATTTCAAATGATACTCCACCCTCATTTCGCAAGGATTTGTTTTTAAGTTCGGCAACAATATTTCATTTTTCAGGTACTGTGTTCGAAATCTGACACGTTACTCTGGTTACCAAGCAACAAAACAACAACAGCAGCGATTGTCAAGTATATTCTACCGGTTGTGGGGGGCGTCACCAGCACCAATGATACTGTTTATGTTGGAAGATATGTAACTGGCGACAATTGTTATATAGGGAGTGTTCACTCGGACTTTTATGTCTATTATACATATCCATCAGAAACTGGCGGTGACAGTGATTCTTATGAGATTTTAATACGAGAATTGTGAATTGCTAAGTGATAGTGCTGTTATTAAAAACCAACTCATTCACTCTAAGTTTGATGCCAGTTATTATATTCATAGACAAATCTTCTTTTTTGTTCATCAATCAGGTTTCGTATGTTATTCGGTGGTTTTATTCTTTAACACTAATTTATACAATTACAGGTTCATATGTTGAGAAAAATTTTTCAGCAGAGTTGATAGAAGAAGGAATTGAAAGCAACAGGTTGCTTGCGCATTCATTTCATTTATAGCCGAAAACCAGCCAGCGTTATACAGAGTGTTAGTTAAGTATGTACCATACATTTGAGAGGCGATTCTTGAAGTAATTTCAAGACGAAATGTTTATAGAAACATGGGTCCGCAAATCCTTAGTTCTCAAGATACAAGTGTTAAAATGAAAATAAAAAGAGTTATTCGTAAACATCTTAAATATCCTTTATCTAATTTTGTTGTTATTTGGCAATGGTGCTAATTTAGCCCGAACGTGATTCGATTCATTAAGTCCAGTGGCGTCTCGAGCTGAATTTGAACGAATATTTTGACTTAAAAATTTACACCACTGACTTTTGTGCAATTTTTATTATTCGGCGGCTAGACGGTTGTATTGAAGCCGAAGAAGGCCAACTCCAACACCTAATTTAGTGCAATCGTTAGTCTAGATGTTAATGTTATTTGATATCGGTGGTTATTGTTACATAATTAGTAATGAAAAATAGTAAAAATAATAATTTCTTAAAGAAACATTTAATTCCCCATAATTATTCATTGTGAGGTCCAGGGATATGCAATAAGGTCGACTTTTTTTTCTTAAAAAATAAGCAGGATACGAAAAAAACAGGTTTTATTTCTGATTGCTTAATCCAAAGAAATAATAAAAACTTCACAAAAGTCAGTGGCGTACATTTTCAAGTCAAAAATAAGGTCGACTTTTTTTTCTTAAAAAATAAGCAGGATACGAAAAAAACAGGTTTTATTTCTGATTGCTTAATCCAAAGAAATAATAAAAACTTCACAAAAGTCAGTGGCGTACATTTTTAAGTCAAAAATATTCGTTCAAATCCCACTCGAGAGGCCACTGGACCTGAAAAATTGAATCACGTTTGGGCTAAATAAGCTCCTCAATGTTATAAATATCATTGCCAAATTGCAACGAAATTAGGTGAAGGATATTTAAGATATTTACGAATAACTTATTTTTATTTTAACATCCTGTATCTTGAGAACGAAGGATTTGCGGACCCATGTTTCTATGAACAATTCGTCTTATAATTACCTAAGGAATTGTCTGTTGAATTTATGGTACATACTCAATTAACACCCTGTATGATAATAAACAACTTGGATACTTTTGTGGAGGGAACGTTCTTTAGTGAAAGTTCTAAGTAATTTACGCTCGTTCCCACTGAAGAGCTCAGGAGATAATTTTTCTCTGAGCGAAACGAGATCTTGTATAGGCTGGAATGAAATATTATCCTGTTGAGTGAGATTTTGTCTACAAATATCTTTCTATTTGGCTTTGTGAAGATATTCCTGTTTATTATCTATTTTTCATTTAACCCGGCTCCCGTCGTCGCCATATAGGCAGGAGAGTAGCTGTTAGATAGACTTTTTCTTCATTTTAGTGAATGAATCAAACGTCGATTTTAATACACGTACCTATCAACAGAAAGTGTTTGTGAAATTTTTTTGATTCCACTTCTTTCACAGAAATTTCACAAAATGCTCAAGTTTCCAATTTGCTTCATGTTTTGAGAAAATTGAGGATACTCTAAGAACGTTCCATCTAGATTATTGTGTTTTCTGGGTTGAAAGGAGTATCTAACAGGTGTTTGAATATCTGAAGAAATAATATTAATGATAAGTATAATACGACATTGATAAAAAAATGCCGGATTTTTCAGTACCAACGCTATCGGACAAATAAGTCCTTATATCAATAAAATGAGTTATGGAATGGATGAAATTCAAGACTCAACATTTCAAATAATTCTTTATGAATGTTCAAAAATAGCTCAATTGCCAATTTGAGTTCTCCCGTGACTGAGACAACATAATTTTTTCTTACGCGAGTACAGACATAATATTTCGAATGTTTCAGATTTTCTAGGACTCGACGAAAGGGGTTTTTATATCCATCGTTCATGGAGTCTGTCGGAGTGGTTCTTCCTTTGAAGCCTCCGGAAAACACCTCTCACCCCCTGGCTTATTACTCTTCAGTCTACACTATTGTATACGTTGACTGGTGGATGTGACCCATATTCTTCTGGACCCAGAATTGGTTGTCATTACATGTGCTGCCTCCTGTAATCCAAAACCCACACCCGCAAAGTACGTGCTGAGCTGTCCTTATGTACACTTACAGCAAACAACCATACCCCGGTATCCTTTGAATGGATAATGAGTCCATATACCTATTATGGTTTTCACTTGATTTCTGCAACTTTGGATTGCAAAATTTTTACTTCACTATTTATTGTCATAAATCGTGTTGAATTGGAATTAGGGTGCCATGTGGTCTTTGTTCATGTTCAGAAAATGATCCGTCACACATCCAATGATTTCTGGTCTTATAGATCTTACGCAGCACGATGATTTTTTCAGTCTGGAAAAGCCCATTCTTTCCTCTCCCGAGACTTTCAAGGGTTACTCACAATATTCCAAAGGTGAATAATTTCTGGGCCAGTTTTTCACTCGATTGAAGCTCTCCTCCACTTTCGATTTCGAAGGTTACATTTCACCATTTCAAATAAAAACATTTGTTCAATCGGAAATGAATCTCACGGAATGCAGAAAATGAAATCGGTAGAACAATACAAGAAATAGGGTCACCAGACCAGCAAATGAACGATTAACGGTAGTTGTAACTTTCTAGGACCATAAGTTATTTTTCTTTGTGGTTTTATTTTTATGTGATTAGTTACTTGATAAATTTAGTGTTTCTATAATCGATTTTTATCATAAAAATATGATTTTTTTTATGATTTTTTGTATTATAAACCTTCACAGATCAAAAAGTATCAAAGCCCAATGAATGAACACCATTGCCTAGTAAATGGCGGGAAACACCCAGTTGATGAACAAATGCTTCATTTGTTTGAAAATAATGATCATTTTGTTTTATACAACGTTATTTGATTTTATGACAGAATTTCAATTCAAAAATGAGTTCAAAAACATAATACTCAGTGATAGTATCAAATTCAATTGATATCAACATTGAAGATTCCACGTGTGTTACACCAATTAATGAACTAAGGAAAAGATGCTGTTCATTTGCTGGCACTCTCGCCCTGTGAATGAACATTATAAAAAGTCACGTTCATTTACTGGTTTCAGGTTGATTTGAGAACAATCTATCATCAATTATTAAAGCACTTATTTCACATTATCATTAGGTTCATTTTCGCTCATTTTTATATTACTGCGTAGATCGCCAGTGAATGAATGGCTGTTCATTTACTGGATAAATCCGTTATTTTGAAACCAGTCAATGAACACCAAAATCCAACTGTAAGCACATGCATGATATAAACTTTCAATAGAGTAATAGAATCTTTCGATTGTTTTTTCCACTATCTCGATGTTAGATTTGATAATATGTTATGGGTAAAACTATAAAATACATCTTTTTAATGCGTTGATTTGCACTTACCTTAACAAAAATGGCGCGCACTTGGTCTTATCTGACTTGGTACAGATCTGACGATTTTATGAGCAATCACTGTTTGAGGTTATAATTTTTCCAATGTATGAACGAAATGGTTCACGCCGTTGCCGTATTCACGAGCGTTGACTTCAACTTCTCATAGTTGAAATAACCTTAATATAGACGAAAATTAGTCGAATTGTTTATTTACTGGGTGGTGTTCATTCTCTGGCTTGTTGACCCTATTGAAGAGCACAAAATATTTCACATGAATCGTCTAGGTGTGATTCACATCCCTGTATGATGAAATTGATGCGATAAGACCTATATCGAAAAAAAATAGCGCTCTGGAGGATACAATTTTGATATGATTCGATTTTGCACGGAAAGCACTATCTCTGATTTTATCGTTTTTCAAATTTATTAACAGCAGTTTCGAAACCATGTAAAGACATAAGGTAATCAATCCAGCTCCTGAACATGCTCAAATTGACGTAAACTCCCGGGGTAGTGTATCTACCACAAGTGAGTCCCCAAGACACGATTCCAACCTGTTGGTATTTGCCTCGATGGCCTTTGATAGGGCACATAAGAGGACTTCCGCCATCTCCTTTGCAGGTATCTTTATTTGCACCCCCACCAGCGCAAATAAAACTCGGGTGTAGCATATAATATGGACCGAGAGCAGCGTCTTGCAAGGACTTCAAGCACTGAAGATGAGGAACGATGGGTAGGTGAACTTTTTTGAGCGTAGACTGGTACGTCCCTTTTTTGTACGAGTTCTTGCCCCAGCCAGCGGCAACACAATTTGCTTCATCGAAAGTTGTTCCTTGCTGTGGGAGACAGATGAGGCCGACGTTTCGCATGAGATGAAAAGGTGTTTCCACGATGACTAGGGCGATATCGTTCCGTAGAGATGCTGCGTGGAAGTATGGGTGCTTTATTATCTGAAAATTAAAACAGAAAATGAAAGTTAGATTAGATCGATATAATTTTCCATATAATTTTGCAAGAGAATGTGGTGAGTGCTTTTTGTCGTTGATTCTTGTGTGAAGAGAAATATTTTCTGCACCTAAGCGGCGAGTAACTTCACCACGTTCCGCACTAGTGCGATAAAGACATTCACCACACGATTTCGAACTATCTAAACTTATTCGAAAATGGGGCAAATGAAATAATATCGTACTGAGGTGTGTGAAAGGCCACGACAGGAGCAAAGGTAACCGCATTGCTGACTCTTTGGCCAGGATGGCGGCTGGACTGAAAATTTTGGGACCAGGTGACACCCATGGCTTGACGACTTCGACAATTGCGGAACCAGCCAAACGTTACACCCATACTCAATTCCCTGAGAGATGGGATGAAACCAAAGGATGCAGTTTTGCCAGGATCACCTTGGGCGACCCTGAGAAGCTGGATCCGAATAAATATTTGGCGATGACCAGGAAGAACCTACGTTTAACAGTGGGATTTCTGACTGGACACTGTCAACTAAGGAAACACCTCCATATCATGGGGCTAGTGGACACATCTCTATGCAGGATGTGTGAACAGGAAGATGAAACTGTCAGGCATGTCTTATGCGAATGTCTGGAGCTATCGTCGATAAGAGAGTGTGTGTTCGGTGAGTCTTGGCCTACACCTGCCGATATTAAGGAGATGTCCCTTGGTGACCTATCCTCCTTCCTGGATAAGGCAGGTTGGACAATGTCCTAGGAGGGCGACTCCTTGGGAGGATGTACAATGGGCCATATTGTGGCCTAAGTGCTGTGGGTCTATACTCACCCTCCCTACTCTACAGATACAGATGGGGCGAATGAAACACAAAGGAATATAGCTCATATATAAAAAGAGTTGAGGTGAACGAATGATTTAGGAAAAAGACGGGAAACATCGAATGAATTAAAATAATTAAAAATAAGAAATTGAAGAATATAATTGAAATTCAACATAAAAATAAAGAAACAATGTGGGCTTTCACGGACTGTGCTAATATATCGCAAGTTTTTTTTTGGCTTGAAGGGCGAGGTTTGGAGTTTTGAGTTCCCGATCTTTCGGCTTTCATCTGCGGCAGCCATCTCCTATAACTGAGACCAGAATAGTGAAAATGGCTGCCGCAGATGCCGCCGACAGCTCCGGAACCCAAAATTCTAGACATCGGCCTTCAAAAATATTGAAAAATCAGATCATTCAAAATTAAATTCGAATTGAATGAAAAAATCGAAATGTTAATAAAATAGATAAATCGAATAGAAAAATTGAAACAAAAAATATTGCGAAGTTTCAAAAAGAGTTTGATAGCTAGCACATGCAATTGTCTTTTGGTGATGTGAAATGCAATAAATTTCCACTCTTAGGAAAATATGATGGACCCAACGTAACCCAGCGATGGTCTGCTGTCTTATGCGAAAATTCATAACATTTAATTCTTCAACTCCATGAACTGAGTGGCACTTTTTTGTCACTTTTTGTATCGATGTGAGATGTCAGTGGTTCATTATGGTATTGGTATTGTTTCGAAATAAATAACAACTTTTATTTGTGATCACCACCAATTATTAGACAATGGTTTGTCATAATTATTTTGCATCATCACGGGTCAATGCTTCATTTGAGAAGAATATATTTTCACAAAATTTTGATACTATGGACAGCCAATTTGAATCATCCAAAATCATCAGGTAGCCCACAAGATCAGCATATTCAACACCACAACAGTCTTATGCAAAAATAAATTTTTCATAGATGAAATGAAATCTTCATCCAAAAATGTATGAATATAATTTTTGGTCCATTAAAAATTTCAGATTTTGGATACTACTTGTGGGGCAATATGGGGCCACTAATTCAAAAGTGTGATACCATTTGGACCACTTAAATTTCACATCGATGTCAGGAGACACAAAAAATTGGAGGACAAACCTGGATAGATTTACAAACGAAAACGGTAAAGACTGTATTTCTAATTACAATGATTATGAATAGTTTTATAAAAGAACATACCAATGTGAAGAAGAAACAATAAATACTATCCAATATTATCAACATGGACACAGGGCGGAATATATAATCATTACTGAACCGTAGGTTAGCATTCCAAAATGTCCAATGGAAATAAAATAGGAGTTTTCTTCCTGCTCTTCCGGTCTACTTTCAGATTTTGAATTCTCAACATTTCCAAAATGATTTGAAAAACATAGGTATGTTAATGAAACAGTTCCACCTACAAGTAAATATGATGCAAGGGAATTATTTACTTAATAGGTAGATCCTTGAAAATCATCCTGCACAAGTTTGGCCTTCTGAAGGTTAACGTTCATAGGAGAGACATCAGGTGGTTGAGAAAGAAACCTGTTTTGAATCAATGTTTCTTGGTAGAATAACCATTTTAAAAAAATGGGGAGTACCTATAAATATCTACAATAAAAATAAGTTTTTTTTATATGCAGATTCACACGAAAGGGAAGCCCTGTAATGTTCAGAGAAAATGTATCCCGAATCATGCTTGACAGTCATAGATTCTCGCAGAATTACTTACACTTTTTACATTCCGATTCTGATGTGGAAGACTTTCTTTATTACTTTCCCAATTCCATTCACCTGCTCGAACAATTAAAGGAATGTTACCAGAGACGCAGTGTGCTGCTGTCAGTGCGACCTGAGGATGGATTAAAGATGCTCCACATCTGAAAAAGCAATAACAATAAAATTCGACAGATACTGTGTAATTTTCGGAAGACAATAAAAATGACACAACTACTTTATTGGTTGATACTAGAAAGCCATCTACCTAAGTCCTTCTGCAAAGACAATAATTAATACCTATTTTGTGAACTGAAAATCATTCGTTGCATGAATATTCAAATATGTTGGCAGCTGATTCACCCGGTATAATATTATCAGTATTAATATACTCACCGGTATTATTAGTGCATTAGTACACATTTTTATGAACGACTGGGTTTTGAGGGATGTCTACAGGACCATTATCACAAAAAACAGGAAAAAGGTAGGATTACAAAAAACTACAACTACGAATTCATCAAAATATTGAAATGAAGAACATACTATCAGTGAATTCACAACTCTTGTCGGATGATAACTAATACACTAAGGGCCAGTTTTTCAATACAAGGATAAATAAGTTATGTGTCATATAGTTGAAAGAAATGAGAGGGTGCGCGTGAGTAATGTTTGACAGTGATAAGGATGGAAACTGTTGGTTATTTTTATCTGTTAGATATCTGGCATTGAAAAACCGGTCCTAAGGATAGGTTTTTCAATGCAAAATATCTGTTAGATAAAAATAAACAACAGTTTTTATCCTTGTCACTGCCAATCTGTCTGACAGATAACTCATTTATCCTGGAAAATTGGCCCTGATCATGCCCGTGAGTCTATATTGATAAAGAAATTTGCGTCAATTGATCGTTAATGATTCTGACGCGTTTAATAGGAGTTGACGTATATTTTATTCATTTGTTGTGTTACACATTCCACTTCATCACGAAACGAGGCTAAAAACGATAAAACACTTGTTTTTCATTGCATATATGTTCTTGGAACAGGTATTTGAATCAGTTGTTTTCGATTATGGTAGGTCAGTATATCAGATATTATTGAGAATGAAGCTATTATTCAATAACGGCTATTAAGTACTACAAGAAAATTGTGGAGATATTCTGGGACAAAAATCAAATATCAGTTGGCCATTATTTCTTTTAGAACGAAGGGCGATTTTTTTTTGACAGGTGACATCATACCAATATTCATTTCATCGATAAGTATTAAAATGTATCAATTAGACTGTTGGGTGTTCAATGATTTGTCCTATCTTTTCTTAGAAAGTTTGAGCACATAGAGCTATTTCATCAGTAGATAGATGATATTTGAGTTTTATGATTTTCGTGATTTCCGTTTTTTACTCTTTCTCGCAAATTATTCACTTCAAATTTTCAAGGATATAATAACTAAAGAATAAGATTTAAATTTCCATCTATCAAAAATGTAAATGCAAAATGATCCAATAATTTTTCATATACTGCTTAAAACGTACCTAGATCAAGGATCTGTGATATCCGCTTTGTGATCACAATTGTTCATCACTGAAAAATGTGGGTGGAGTAAATGAAGTTTGAGCAAATGCCCGAAGAGGAATTTTTTGGGACAAACTTATGTATTTTGTTGAGATACGGGAAGGGCGGATCTATAATTTGAACTTGCTTTCATTTATTCACTCCACACATTATGTCGTAAAACTGACATTTGATTCGTAGGTATGAGAAATCTTCCAATGAGAAATGCGGGCCAACATGATCGTTTGATTATACATATGTCCACAAATGATCCTTTGAAGATGTGCTCAAAGTTGATGAAGTTTTCATATCCTCGTTATTTTGACATTTTTAGTGCGGAGGGCTCACTAAATGACTGAATAAATTTGTGGAATATTTTGTTTTGATTCAGTAACAAAAGTTATGATACGATTGAATTGAAAAGCAGAAGATTGTTCATACCTTTTCGTTGGGTTATGCATTCGACAAATTTTCCAGTTTTCACCTCGAAAACATCCCACTCCCACAGTTTCCGAAAACGCAGAAAATGTAGGTTGTTTGAATGACGTTATACAAAGAGTTTCAGGCGACGCTTAACAATAAATGTCTGTAGGGTAGCGTTTTGTAGAAAAATGTTCAAGAATGGAATATAACCAAGGAAATTGATTCTACCAAATCTGAGTATTCAACAAGTTTTCCGATATTCCGTCAGGAATCAAATAGAACATGGTATTGATTGTGGAATCATAAAACGTATTCAATAATTCCCTCAATATATATTCAGTAATGGAATATAACCCAATGAATGCTTTAAAATGTATGCCGTAGAAATATCGAAATATTCATAATATTCAATTTAGGAAAATACAAAGTTTCAGACAAAGTAGTTAGGCTGATGAAAGTGAACTGAAAGCGAAAGCGGTCGCTATCAATTTAGAATACACTTGTATTATAAATGAGCCCTAGCCTAACAGCTGACAAATACGTTATGAACGGTTTGAAAAAGTGGAAGTGGAGAATACATTCAAATATCGAACTATTTCAACCATGAATACGACCAAATTGTCCGATGAACTAAACCCAAATGATATAAAACGGCCAGGAAAACAAAGTATCACACAGTAGTTTTATGGCCACGGTTTGAAGCAAGTCACAAACTCAGAAAATAAACAAGTAGGACCAATCCATTCGCTAAAAAAATGCCATTCAAATGGAACATTTCATACCATTTGACAGTTATGAAAGTGGTGAAGTCTACTTCATTTCATCGTAAAATCAAACTTACCTATATTTATGGGTTTTGTCTTCTAGAATTCCCAACACCCAGGGAAATTCAGCAAATTCGGCTTTCATGCCCCCTAATATCCTAGACCCAAATTGCTCGTGCACTGAATTTCTGTTTACCAACACTTCACTGGAAACGGTCATTCTTTTTCCACATTCTATCAGACAACAAACGTTGAGGTCGGCTTCAGCAAGACCGCTTTGATATTCATTATCCGTTCTGAAAAAAATATATATATATTTTTTAATATTCACCACCAATTATTTATAAATAATTTTTTGTTTGGTTCCCCTGTAATTGAGTTCAGTGAATGAAAAAGCATACTTCAGATTGGTCAATAATTTTGGTATTCCTTTGAAAGAATCATTTGGTGTCTGAATGTTGGATGCAAAAACAATTGCACAGTTAAAAAATAATGAATCAATTGCCAAGAAAGATACAGTATGCTCATTTCGGAAAAAACTTGATCCATTCCCAAATAGCACACGATGTCCTGAAGACGAACCATTTATGTCCCAGTTACGTCGATACGTCCCGGGACGTATGGGAGACATTCGAAGAACGTACATTTCCGGATGTTTCATGTATGTACTATATAGACGTCCCATGTAGGTACATATTTGGTCCCGTTCCAATCGGAATGTAATAAAAACGTACATGCTTGGAAGTACTATGTACGTACTGTAGTAAGTGTCCCGGGTACGTTCATAATAACTCCTTTTCAGGTACGTACATTTCGGAACGAGTTAGGGACATACCAATGACGTGCTTATTTGATAATTCCTTGTACGTACTGTTTATAAGTATCATTGACGTACATGTTTGGAAGGACTATGCACGTACTGTTTGGACCTTCCAGGTGCGTACATATTGGGTCCCTTTCAAAATCGTATCTTTTGAAACTTTTGAGGATCATAGTGATGACGTACATTTTTGGGAATCGTATGTATTTGGACGTCTCCTTGACGTACGCCAAAAAAACCTACTTTGTACATTCAGCTAGATCCCCCCAAGTCTAGTGTGGGCCGAAAAAGTACGAACTAGAAACGTCCCACATACGTACATTACCGTCCCTGTCAGGTAGGCCCGCTAGACGCGCTATCCCAAATAGCACATCATATGGTGACTTCAAGTTAGTTACCTATCTTTGAGACAACATTAAATTTTTTTAGGAAGTTCAGTAACAATGAAAATATATTTGAAAAAACACTGAAGGATCACTGTCTTATATGCGATGGCGATGTGGAATATCACACTTGCTGTGCAAAAAGTTCTGGCCGTATTTTCTGGTATTGAAATTCACCACGTCGATATTTCAATTTTTCCAAATTTTTTCAGGAATAATTCATCATGAATATTGCATTACCAATATTGGTATATGTTCGAATATTTTAAAGTCATCACTCTCAAAATCCCGATACCCCTTTCAGTTGTGATTCGAAAATGACGAGTTGAATATTTTCACTTTACTTTGAAAACGATATTCAAGCATTATCAGAATTTGCATATCTATATTGCAGTATTATGCCAATATGCCACCTAATGTGATAATTCAATATTTTATTCTACGCTCCCAATGTGGAATGCACATCTATACCACACAACTTTTCTTTATAAACATGTCTCTCCGTACCGTAGAGCGTTGTAGTGGTGAACAGTGAAATATTCAAAGTGAAGGTCCGGGTTCAAGTCCCGCAGCAGCCAGAGTTTTTTCCAGGTTAGTATTCGGTAAGTACATTTGCATGAGTGAAATTTTCAAGTTGACTAATTGGTAAAAAAAATGAATAATTCCGAATATGAGAACTGAGAATTAAGAAGTGACATCAATTGAATTTATTTTTTTCGTCGATATATCATTAACAAGAAGGTACGTTTTCAGAATGTCCCAAACAGTTCCCCTTTCTGTACATTACAGGTCCTGTGTGGACTAGAAAAGTACGTACCTGGGATTACCGACTATGCGGAAACGGTAAGTTCCAGGGAGGTCTTATGTACGTCTGTCGGAGACTAAAGTACGTCCCAAATACGTACAATACATCCTCACCGTACATATGCAGTACGTCCACTGGACGTACTTGTGCTATCTGGGTTGTATGGGGGGGGGAATGAGTTGTTTTGCTTGAGGTAAAATGGTTTCGAACGATTCTCGATTAATTTGGACATCTTAGTCGAATAGCTGAATGTAAAAGTTGTTGAAGATAAAGAGATTTACAAATATCGACAATTTTTCATGAATATTCCGAATTGAAATATATAGTTCCCAATTTTATTTTGATCTTTCAAGTGAAAACCACAACCTGATCTTCAATCGAAAGTACCCATCAAAGTATGTTCTTTCAAGATTACCAATAGTCCAGACGGAATGTACATGAATTTGGACGACTTCCATTCAACAGCCGTGCCAAATCGCCAATTTTTTTGTAGGTAGTTTGGACCTCAAGGAATATAGTGTGAAATTTGTGGAATCGAGAAATGACGATTTCTGTCAAAAAAAATATAAAAAAACAAAAGACAAATCTTGATGTTAATATCTTTGGCATAAGCTTTATCGAAAAATGTTTCCTACAAAAAATGTGCGCCGTGATGAAATCTACATAATGAGTCCAATGCAAAAATCACGTAGAATTATTAGTTTGGCGGTAAATCACTGTAAAACAAAAATTTCCCAAAAAAATTATTATTGTATTTACGAGGTTTATTTATGAGGTATTGTCCTCAAACTCATCCATCATTGTTTTCACTCAAATCCTGAATGTACATGCTGAAAAAAATCACCCTGATTTTTTTGCACCTTCTCGGCCTTGTGGAACAAATGCTATAGAGACACGCCAGATTTACGAAAATCGGTCATTGTTGCTAAACTATATAACATGGCTGGATAAACCTCACCAGTATCTCTTCAGGACAGTTTCTTTCACATGGTAGATGAGTTTGAGGACAGTACTTCATAAATAAACCTCGTAAATAAAATGATAATTTTTTAGAAAAATTTTTGTTTAACAGTGATTTACCGCCAAACTAATGCATAGTAGTTATTATGTATATTTCATCACGGCGCACATTTTTTGTAGGAAACATTTTTCGATAAATCTTATCCCAAAGATAATAACATCAAAATACGTCTTTTGTTTTTTTTAAACAATTTTTTGACAGAAATCGTCATTTCTCGATTCCATAAATTTCGCACTATATTCCTTGAGGTCCAAACTACTTACAAAAAAATTGGCGATTTAGCACGGCTGTTGAATAGAACTCATGTATTAGTCTACTGGCCTACAACGAGTTTTATCTTTGTCGGGACTTTTTTATATTGTATGAAAAAATGGCTTCTCTTCGAAAAATATATTTTGAAACGGTTTGATGTTTCCAATTTGTCACTGGAACTCACAGAATTCTTACGGAAACTGATTTTATATATAACATTGATGACTAGAGTAATTGCTAAAATCGTTGAAATATGGGGTGGTGCATAAATAACAGTAATTCGTTTTTTGAATTATACAAATTGGACTTCAACTGGTTTTCGACTGAAATATTATTGTTCGGATTTGATTGCCTTGATTTGTATTTCTGTTTTCCTCTTTTTCATTAGCAACATGATTCTGAAATTTTTCGTCCCGTTAACCAGCTGACGAACGTCAACCCTCAGAAGACGAAACTTATGCGAACAATGGATCAACGAGGCCTTACTTTTCAAAGTGTGATGGCCCATCACGTTGGCCTGGCGGGGATTTGAACCTTGGTCTTCCCCTTGAAAGGCGGACGTGCTTCATAGAAAATGTTTCGATGGAGTTGATGATATAGAATAGTCCGAACCAATAGCCCTTGGCAAGAAACGTTATCAATTAAATTCAAGCAGAAAGAATAGTAGCTTTGAAGAGATTCAGTGGGAAGTGTATTTGCATTCAATTTGGAAAAAAATGCCTATGAACGTAAGGTATGCAGAACTGAAATAGAAAATTATCAATTGTCATTTTTTAAGCATTCTATTTCCCATATGTTCACAAATAAAGTAGCATTGTCCTCGTTTATATGTTTGGGAAACAATTTTTACCTTTTCCTACTCTGAATGAGACAAAAGAAATTGAATGAAAATCTTCTATGTAAAAATATATAGATCCAAGACATTTACAAATCCCATCTGTTGTTAGGTTAGCGTGTATCATTCATAGGCGTTTGATTCAGATAGTCTATCTAGAATAGCTACGTCACTCAGTTTGTCTTGTTCAATTTGCATACTTATAGCATTCAAAGGAAGTTTCTATACAAAAAAAAACAGAAATAGATAACAGTTCGTAGGAAAATCTCACTCACCCTGATAATATATCATTCAAGTCCAGGCAGGATCTTATTTCGCGAAAATTATCTCCCAGCTACACCAAACATTTTCGGAAAGAATAAATTTGTGGCTCTTCCGCCATCAATTATATCAATAGAGAGTCAATTTATTTGATGGCAGACTAGCAACAAATTATTGTTCTAGGGACTACTTCTTTCTTAGGAGTGTTTTATTCCTTTTTTTTTAATTCAGAGAAGGCAAATCCAAAATTAAGTTCCTCAAACTTCATGCTCTTAACAAAAATAATCAAGATATAGGTAAATTGACCCAACAATTTGCCTAACTAATATTCTGACAAAATGCTACCTAGGTGAGTCGTTCCAACATCTTACCTAGATGAAAAAAATCTACATTCTGTTCATTACTAGGAGACAATTGTCTATTTCAGTTTGTCATACAACCTTCACTGACTTGACAAATAAGAATGTTATGGAAATATAATATAGAAGAACAAAGTTTTGAGGAAGTGATTCTTGTTTTTTTCTCCTAGACAACGTGAAAAAATACAAAATTCCTATAGAAGGAGTACCACAAGAAAATCAGCAAACACTCTTCAATTGGGTTGGCTGATAATACAAAATTGTCCTTTAAATCATTGCATATAGATGTTTGGATCTTCTAAAATGTATAGGAAGTGTGAAAAAATCCTCCTATACTCAATATTGTTATAAACATTGATATACGACCTAGGGTGGGTTCGGTACATGGTCAAATATGAACCCGATAATCCCCTTTGTTCTCGTTATTCTAGAGCTGTCGAGTTTTGGGAATGAACTTCGTTTATTTTCAACTATGCATTCTTAGAAAAGCCCATGCCCCACGATTATGCTTCTGGGTACATGGACCGGAATACTAATGGTCCGCTTCTAAAATAATGGAAAAAATCAATGAAGAGGCCAATGCAGGTATCTTTTTCCTGTATAAGCCTCCAATCTCGCAACTAGCTGAGGAAAAATTACGACGCTGGGCTAGTACTTCATTTTGAACGTCTCCAACTGAAATCACTAAGACGGGGCAATTGTTAATGAGCCTATCAGACTAGTCTTTGGCAAAAATCCACCTCAAGCCCTAAGAGACAATCAAGTTTGTTAAGTCTGTTTGTTCGAATAACTCACCTCACATCAACACCGTCTATAAAATCCGACATGTTATCCGTTTCTTCATCCAGAAGTCCACTGAAATCTTCTTTACACTGCCAGTAGGGAACATGAGCACAATATCGATAGTCCTGGTCGTTAAAATAATCATTTTGTAACGATCTTCCTATCACTTCTGAACAGATGATCACTGACGTCCAGGCAAATAAAAGCATTTTTCTACCACCCGATAACCACCCTTGGAAGAGCATTGAATGAATAACTATCCACTTCCATTTGTGTAAATTGATACTTGCATCATGATATACCTGAGATGACATTTTGACCTGAATTTCTTTGAATTGTAGATGGCACTCAATATGTTGGGATGTCATTAGAGCAAGTTCAAATAGATCGTTAATAATAATTACTATTAACAGTGGCATACCTGGAATTTAAGCTGGAAAGGAAAGGAGTAACCTCGATCATATTAGTCGAAATTCAGAAACGAATTGAATGGTTGGAGATTATTATGAATCCATATAAATAGTCTGAGAGACTGCTTCTTAAATGAAACAGATAGAGGAACAGATAGAAGAGACGAAGAAATAGCACCTAAAGGCTGATTTCCAACCAACGCGGGTTAGATTTCAATCTTGCTGAAGTGCCCAGCAGCAGGTTGAGGTCCGCTCCTGAGAGGGCGGGGGTGGAAAGGAAAATGGAGGACGGCGAGGTCTCGTATCCAGGCAACTGGATATGGCATCACGTCATCCTGGGCGCTCAACCCCGGGGGGGGGGGGGGGGCATGGTGTGTGTTCTTAAATGAATCACTGATATTAATTTCTGGCACGACTGGGAGAGTGAAAATTTTCATTATGCACGACTGGCGTAGCACTTCATCGCCCGGACTTGCGGGCGTAAAGTAGCTCTCAAGCGCCCGCAGACTACTTTATCGCCCGGCGGGTGATTAAATCGTTGAGCAGGCGCTAAATTGAATTTTAATCTCATATCCATAGAAATCTATATTCCGATGGTTTCAATAAAGGCAAAATTATTGAAACATACAGAGTGGTCCAACGAGAAGTAGGCACCTTGCTTTTCTCCTTTTTTTGTAGCTTAACGCAAAAATGCTGGGACAGGTCAATTTTGCTTTTGAGGGGGACGCATTGAGTGATATATCCTTTGAAAGGGCACAAAATTATCTTTCCAATGATACCTAATTTGTTGTATTTAATTGAATAGTTATCAAAACAGCAAGAACATTCACTCGATATCTTTGTTGTTGATGAAAATGCGGAAAAACGGCATTTTTAACACTACTTCATTCCTCAATTGCCCTCGTGTGTTTTTTGGTTTAAAGAACAACAGCAGATAAGTGTACACAAAGAATTTAGGCAAACGTTCAGTGACTCAGTTCGGTTGCGTTTGAAATTATTTCAATTTTACTGTTTATTCCATTGCTGAACGAGTTGAAATTGTTAAACTTCATTATCAACATAATAGTTGTGCTAGACTTACTGCTCGCCTCTTTAATAACAATTATCCCGGGAAAAATGTGAATGATTCGTACGTTGCCAAGTTAGTCCAAAAGTTTGGCGATACCGGATCTGTCTGTGATGTGAAACACCAGCCACGGAAACCGATCAGAAATGAAGCAGTGGGAGTCGCTGTTTTTGGACATTGTGAATTGGATCATACTCAAAGTACCCGTCAGCTTGCTGCAGCCTCAAGTGTCTCCCGTTCGTCCATAATACGGATATTAAAGGCCTATAAATTTCATCCGTACAGAATTAAATTAGAACAGGAACCCAATGAGGATGATCCTGATAGACGGCTGCAATTTTGTGAACAACTGAGCCAGCTACTAATTGATGATCCGCACCTATCATTGAACACGTGCTTTTCCGATGAAAGTTCATTATTTTTCGAATCGAGCAGTGAATAAGCATAATTGTCGTTACTGGGATGACAGAAACCAACACTTATTCCGAGAGGTCCATACCCAGTACCCTCAAAAAATCAATGTCTGGTGTGGCATATTAGGTACTCATATCGTAGGGCCTTTTTATTCCTGGGAATTTAACTGGTGAGGTCTACCTGAACATGCTTGAAGATACAATTGATCCTCTCATAACAGAAATAATTGAAAATGACCAACATCATAATGATGATCGGCTTCATTTCCAGCAAGATGGAGAACCTCCTCACTATGTTGCTCCGGTAAGAGAGTTTTTAGATGATCGGTTCCCTGGACGGTGGATTGGAAGGAGAGGCCCCATCGAATGGCCTGCCAGGTCACCCGATTTATCGCCTTCAGACTTTTTACTTTGGGCACACTTGAAAAATAAATGTTTTGCTACGCAGCCCGAGTCCACAGAAGATCTTCGCCAACAAATTACAGCAGAGTGCAGACGTATAACACCTGATATGCTACAGAATGTTAGGAATAGATTTGAACAAAATCTGTATTATTGTATGGAAGCAAATGGGTCACATTTTCAACACTTGCCGAAGTAGGATTCTACTGAGTTAATTAGACATTTCAAAGCACTGGGTTGTAGTTGTTTCTCTCCATAATACCTACATGTTTGAGTGAAATACAATAAATTAGGTATCATTGGAAAGAGAATGTTGTGCCCTTTCGAATGATATATCACTCGACCCCAGTTTCCATTTGAAATTTTAGGGTTGTTACTCACCCTCGCTAGGGGTTGAAGGCACAGGTAGAAAAATACATCTAAAATGTGCCCCCTCAAAAGCAAAATTGACCTGTCCGAGCATTTTTGCGTTGAGTTACAAAAAAAGAGAGAAAAGCAAGGTGCATACTTTTCGTTAGACCACCCAACCTGAATTATACAGAAATGCAAATTACGTGTCGAGAATTCATCAACCACCATTATCAGACACTCGATACATATTTGAATATTACAATTTTCTGAATATTTCTGTAATGAAAAATCATATGATCAAGCCTGAAACTTTAATCCATTTTAAAATCACTAATAAATTATCTGTGATAACAAAAATTGACAGCAAATATCGCTATTATTTCGAAAAATTGACTGAGTTGTCATGGCAAAATTCATTCCATCACCTCTTGATTTATTCTGTTTCCGAAATGATATGAATATACAGCCTCACGGCAGCCTTGATGTGTTTCTTTCGTGTTCTAGATATAAAGAGGTATCTCTTTCAACATGACATCGAATATACCGGTCGTCCATAAAATGTTGTATGTATTTCGGGCGTAATTTGCTTTTATGGAGCTATAGGCTAACTTACACGCTGCGGTCCATAAAAACATATTTTACACTCTTAATGCATAAATAACTATCATTTGCAACCTGTTTGATGGCATTCTGATATAGAGCTCGTTACACGAGGCTTGCCTAGAATTAAAAAAAAGGCAAACCGAGCATTCTGCATGTGGTGATTTTTTGTTTGTTAACGAAGACGTGTCACCAAAATGGTAAATTCCAGTTGTTGGACTAGGGGGCGGTGTACTTTTTCCGCCATCTAGGAAATAGAGGGGTAATTTATGATAGAATTTTTTTTTGAAAATATCATCTACTTTTTCTCACGAAGAACCCCGTACCATTCTTATGGAAAATGGGTCCCGGTGAAATTCCATGAATTTTTGATATGATGTAGTTCGAGTCAAGCTGATCAAAAGTGTTCATGGGCCCGACTCAATCCTATGGCTAGTTCCCGAAATACAGGGTGTCAAAGTTGGTGAGTGGCCATTTTCTTAGAGTAATATAGCTTTCAGGAAAACATCCTAAATAAAAATGTTTCAAACGACGAATATTGCTTGCACATGAAGTAATACTTTTAGACTGGTTTTTGAAGGAAAAAATGTTTTATACAGGGTGGGTGCAGCATTATTTAAAATGAAATTCTCAACCAACCCTATGAAGTGACGATGTGACCAAACCAAGTAACACAGTGATATGCTTATCGTTCAATTATCTCAAAAATGCTTAATTCAACATTTTGTACAGGGTGTGTCAAGAGGAAACAGTTTTTCTGGTGACATTACTTATATTTTTTAATACTTTGAGCTTTGGGGAAACTTGACCACGAACCAATCAACACACTTCTTGAACGAAATTGATTTACAGTCTGAGACAAACACAAGTGATGACAATTATTGCGAAAAGGAGATTTTTTATAACTCATCCTGTTATTGAATCGCTTAATTTTTGATATGATATAGTTCAAGACATACTGATCAGAAGTGTATTTCTTACTGTGTTCCGTAGCAACCATAGTAACCAACTGAAATCGAATGGAATTATCGATTTTTCTGCAAATATTTATAATTTGATGCAATAACGAACAAGTATGACCTGAAATTCGATATGCGCCACGAGTATAAATAGAATGATATGCCCTCGGGGGACTCACAAACCTTCTGCCCAGTAGCTCTCGGCTCTGTAGGATAATCGCCCTCAGGGCACATACGTCTACTTCATACCCTTGGTAGATACATAATCATTGATTGAATCGACGAGGAAGCAATCACACTCAAATGGACACATCACTCACTTTTTAATGAAGTATTTTTTATAAATTTCCAATTGATTATAACACTTTTCATTGAAAAAAGTAGTTTATATTATAACCTGAAAGAAAGCTTTCCACAAAATGGCCATAGTCCTTAGGAATAGTTTATTCATTGCGCAATTACTTTCCGAGATACACCAACGTGTTTTTGTTGTAGGTAGGTATACTTGGTAGAGTTATGGTAACATACCGAGGCTTCTTTCTAGAGAAAAAATTAACCTAGCTGAGGTATTTCTCGAGAGAGAAATTTTATCTTTTGTCGAGGTTGGTATACTATTTAATTCGCAATCATCCGAGAAAATAATATACTCTAGTAAAGGAAATGAATTTTGTAGTAAAATGAAGGACTTATTCGAGACCACTCAGATCAACTTAAATTTTTTTTGAATTTGCCAAAAAAGGTGTCAAGTATCCGAGTAAACAAGTTTGGTTACAGGGCAAAGCTCCAAAACGCTGTAAAACTTGGCCAAACTGTGTTTTTGGCCCAAAATTAATAAATATTTAATATCTCGGGCAATATTAAAAGAATTTTCGTGAAAATAGGTACCTGGGTTTTTTTTGGGTCACTGATTAAGATTTTAATGTCAAAAATTTCTGAAACACCCTGAAAACCGTAAAAACTACCTTTTTTAGGGTTGTTTTTTGAGAGTCGGGATTTGAAATTTGACAGCAGAATTTAATAGGCTTATCACCTAAACATACAGTACTGCACGAAAAATGTTCATAAAACTTATAAATAGAGGGTCCCAATGGATTAACTATAAAATTGTTATGTGATTGATAGAAAAAAAAAGGTTTTTTGGCCATAACTTTTTTTGGCTAATGATAACGAGATGTACCAGGAATCATTTTAAAGCTAAGGTTATCACCGAAATTTCATGTCATATGCAACATTTGAATTGGATGGGCCAATTTTTTTATTTCGCCCGACAAAAATGAGCATTTACCGTTTTAAACAAAAAATATTCAATTTTAAACGGACAAATTTGCTCAAAGATGAAAAATTATAACAAAAAATTGAAATACAACTATCCTGGAATGAATGCTGAAAAATTTGGCTGTTTAAAATAAATAGTGTTCATGCTGCTGGTCAAAAACTGAAAATGTTTAAAAAAATACACGATTTTACCTAACTTTAGTAGGCCAAAACATCAACAGTAATTACCCGATGGCTGGACATATTTAGGACGAAGTGTTCTGACTTTTCACCAAAGGATTTTTTTTCCAAGCACCTTAGCCCATATGGCGCTAAAAAATTGGCATTGAAAATTATTTTGCCCATAATTTATTTTCTTCCTATTTCAAACGGTTCTGGTTGGTCTCAAAATTTTTCCGATTTTGTCATCTTGCAAAATGATAGGGATCATTTTTTTCGTAAAAGTTATATTTTTCGAAATATTTACGCCAGAACGATCCGGTTTCTTCATTTTTCGTTAAGCAACCATTTTTGCCATGTCATATCTCCTTTAATATTAATCGTACAAAAATAAAACAAAAACCACTTTATTTGTCAAGTAAAATACTTCAAATAAGTAATATATAATTTTTTTTGTAATACTAACAGATTTTCAGTAAATTTAAAAAACTTCAAATTTTTTATTTTTTTTTGCAAAAATCACACTTTTGACAGATTATAATATGTCTGACAGATTATAATCTGTCATTGACATATTATAATCTGCCATTGAAGATATTTTTTATTTTTACAGTGACCCTAATACGCCGTCGTAAATAATGAAAATGAGGTGTTTCAAATAAAATTATAAGCGATTTTAGAGGAGTTTCACTTTCGAATGCATGATATAATTTATTTTCAAATTGTTTTTCAGAATCACGCTGGTCTGATCAACATCCTGGCCCTGGAATGGCAATACTCATGACTATGAAATGTCCTCCAATGCAGTCCGTGATATTTGTAGGTCTCAGTATCAGGAAGATTGGCATTCAGATATTTTCCATTGAGATTACTCCAATGGCAGGATTTGTACCACCAAGCACCACCTGAGAAAGAAAGTCATATTGCATTACGTGTCAACATGCATGATTTTGAATAGAGATAGAGCATGGTCTTCTGAACAGAAAAGCTGAAAACCATTTTTTTCTTTGACAAATAGTTCAGCAGTCTCTCGATACAGTGTTGCCATATCAATTTCACCACCAGTATTGGGTATTTTCTACGAAAAACCGCGTTTTACGACAAAAATTGTAAAGATTTCTGTTTTTTATGAACTCTTTGGCACATATATTATTGAAACAAACAGAGTCTTGAAGTAGTGAACACCCTGTGTATTCCTAGAGGACAAGCTGCACAATGCTTAACACTTCGAGAATCAAAATTAATTCCTGTTTTTTTGAATTTGATTGTTGTTGGCCCAGGACAGGTCCGTTCTTAGAAAAGTGCGGTTTGTGGCCTCGCGCCTGTTAAGATTGAGATTTTATGATTAAGGGGCGGACATGAAGACTTGTTCGAGTGAATGGGGAATTTGCAACAAATTTATGATTCGATATTTTTCAGTCGATTTTGATAATGAGTTAAATCCATAAGTTTATGACATTTCCTTTGAAAAAAAGTAAATTATGCAAAGATCGTCTAATAGTCATTACATGAGAGTTTCACACGCTGTTTTTTCTACACCGAAAAAAAAATGAAGAACTATAAACATTGAATTTGTATTCAACACAATAAAAGTAATAACAATAATTCTACTACAAAATATAAACATTGTATTCATATTTTCTCTACATATCATAAAAAATCCCATCATAAAAATCATATTAAAAAAAAGAAACAATATTCTACTAAAATACTATATGAAGAAACAAAAATCGTCTCAATCAGTCTTTTGTATGCTCATCAATGTATAATTCGAGTATACACAACTAAAAACTCACTTCAAAGCAGATCTGTCCAACCAACTAGACAAAGTAGAAATGAAGAATTAGCAATACATATATTTGAAAAAGCTATAACCCAGAGAACGTTTCTATTTTTCGGTCCAAAATTTTACAATGCAATACCGGTACATTTAAGAAAAATTGACTAACTAAGGAAGTTCAAAGCTGAAATAAAAAACTATATCTAGAAAAACAAAGAAACATTCCATAAAATACAACGATAGTAAATACAGAGAAAAAAAATCATTCCACCATTGCTGCTATCCCTGCCCTCTAACGATCGTCGGATATCATTCGGAGTTTTGGTTAAAATTAATACATAAAACTCACATGTGTGTGAAGTTATGCTTCACACAAGACACAGTTACACAAGGGCAAGCACAAGGGCTTCAAGCCCCCCAATTTTAATACCTTTTATTTGTTAGGGATGTCTTGAATCCTTCTAATCACACAAAAAAAATTTCATTATTCCTTTCAATGTATAATTTTTTTTTCTGATGACTATTTAAATTTCACCATGTGATTTTTTCATCTCCATAATTGAATGTTAATTCAGCTGATGATGAACCTATGTAAGTTCGAAACATGTACTGAATCACCTTCCTGGCATCTTTTGAATATTAAATTGTGGAGACGACTTAGAGTTTTTCTGCATCGTCAGTAAAAAAACATTTGTAAAATCATCTTTGTTTACACCTCTAGCAAATTCAACTCCACAATGACAATTTTTCCATTACTGTTGTAAAATAAAAAAAAAAACATTTCCATGCCATGATTACATTTTGAGTATTTTCTCAGATGTTTTGAGGAAGGAGATATAATTTTTCTGAAAGCTTTTTGAGTAAAAATGTTAGAGTGTATACCTGATAGAAAAAACGGCCGCGAAGACTGCTTGTCAAGGTGAGTTTTATGGGGCTCAGAGGGGACTGAGTCCCATCAAATTTCGATGAAAAATACATGAAACTTGCTCTGAATACAATTGAAAAATAATAATGGACACGTGTCTTTTTTTGTATGGAATAATTCGAAAACGAGGTGGAATAAAAAAATAATCCAAATGAATCATCAAGATATCTCTACAAATGGAAAGTTATGTGATTGAAGTTGCGCATACAGAAATGATTTATTTTCTTACGATATCTTAAACTTGATAATACGCCTATTCTGAAAAGTGTATCAACAGAAAAACAGTTCCTTTCTGTCTTTAAATTGATCGTTACGATGGTACCTATACACTGCAGGCCTTTGCCGAAACGCCGCGCCTTACAAAAAAAAATGGAAATTGAGATGTTGGTATTGGCCAGCTCAAAATGCATTTGTTCATCGATCATGTCGAGCACCGAATTCATAATAGAGACACAATATAGCCGTATCCGACAAAAATATCGACTTATGTCTAGCAAAAATGCAACATTCATACATTGCTCAGCTGACCCGCACTATTTCGACGTCTGTTACAGCGTTCTTCTTGAACACACATAAGTTACTGCGTTTCTACTAAGCGCGAAAGACAATCTTCATTTTTACTTTGCAACAGATACGGCACTTCTGCTTATCATAGGCCAGTATATATAGACAATCAATTCACAATAATTCCAAAAGTTTTCAAACTTTACCGGTATGTTAGCGCGTGAATGAAAACAAACTATAAAATTTTGCATAAGCTTGCGATGAAACATTGTTTAAATGGAAGAAACGTTTCAAAGCTTCATTTTTGAAAATTGCAAAAGTTCTGCGAACTAGAAATACCGCTAGTGATATTGTTTTATAACATGCATTAAGTTTCAGTAGTTGTCGAGTACAGACGTATTTATATTACTCTGCTCGAAAATCGCAAAAGTTTACATTGCCAGTGATTTATTCAAGTGTTATCAGCCATTAGTTCAGTGCCCGAGATAACAGTTTCGAAAAAAAAAACAAGTGCCATACAGAATACTGAAAAAGGTCAGTTTTTTTTTTCATACCACTTTCTACACTTCATATCAGCCAAGATGAGTGCATGTCTGAATTGCCACCTGGACAAACCGAATCAGTCTACTCTCCAGTGTGATGGTTGCCGAGGTAGTGTCCACTATTCCTGCGCGGGTCTTACTGACAACGAAGTCAAACATACGAGATCTAAATCACGATCGATCAAAATTGTATGCAATTCTTGTAATGCAAACATGAACCAATTCAGCGATTTGAGAGATCTTGTCAGTTCTCTCAAAACTACACTCAGCGATTCGATCCAAGAGCTCAAATCACAATTTGAAAAAAAGTTCTCCGAATTAGAAAGCAACCTTGCCATTGAGAGGGCCTCTTACTCAGAGACCATCATACAAGAAATTACGGATAGGCAAAACCGTGCTTGCAATATAATATTATTCAATTTGGAAGAGAGTCCTCTTCAGCAATCTGTTGAGCGTGAAGCTGATGATCTGGTAAAGGCCAAATCCATTATTGGCGAAATTCCCATACCTTCCACAGCTGTTGTACGAGTTTTCCGTTTGGGGAGACCCTCGAATAATTCGAGACCTTTGAAAGTGGTTCTGGCAAGTCGAAGCGACGCAATTAAAATTCTCAAAAATAAAAGAACCATCATCGATAAATACCCGAACTATCGAATCAAAGCAGATGAAACGCAAATGCAAAGAGAGAATATGGATAAACTTCGCCAAGAATTGAAAAGGAGACAAGATGCAGGAGAACCAAATCTAACTATCAGATAACCAAAAATAACCAAAACAAAAAACATATAAATTCCCCCCTAATTGAGATAAAATATCTATATACGAACCTTGCATCCCTAATGGCTAAATTCCAAGAATTGATTATTATTGTCAAAAATCATAATCCAACATTTATACTCATTTCCGAAACTTGGCTAAATGACTCTATCCCAGATAATCTCGTACATATTCCTGGTTACATTCTATTCAGAAGGGACCGCATAGTGTCAAAAGGTGGAGGTGTTTGTATATATGTACTCGAAAAAATTGGATCTGTAGTGATTACTGCAAAAATAAATGATAATGTCGACATGTTCCCAATCGAAGCGCTTTGGATAACAGCGAAAATTCAGTCCATTGAGTTGAATGTTGCCTGTATTCACAGACCTGGTGACCTTGCACTTGATTCAAATTCCAACTGTTTTTCCCAACTGATCAATGTCAGTAATCATTTGAAAAACCTTACTATTTTTGGAGATTTCAATTATCCTGATATTGACTGGAACCGTATCGCCCCCATGGACAACAACGCACAATCTTCTTTCTTCATCAATACCTTTATTGCGTCAAACTTGACTCAACTTGTCAAGCAGCCTACTCGATTCAGAACAAATAACAACCCATCCATTCTCGATCTTCTTCTGACTAATGACAAAAAGCTTATCAATACCCTTTCTTACGAACCCCCTATTGGAATTAGTGATCATTGTACCATCTTGGCAACCTCCCAAATTTCTCTAAATGTACCCACTTCAGCTAACAGAAAATTCAGGAACTTCCAAAAAGGGGATTATTCAAATATTAACGCCCACCTCGATACAATTATATTACCAGACACGGATATAAATACCACATGGGAATATTTAGAAGACCAAATAATTTCCACGTACCAGTTCATTCCAGAAATGAAAAAATTCGATAACAAAAAGCCTTGGATTAATGCTGAAATCAAAAAAGAAATCAACAAAAAAAGGAAACTCTGGCATAACTACAGAAAGAACTATGTAAATGAGGACTATAACTTATATAGAGAACATTCAAACAGGCTAAATGCAAAAATTAAAAACGCGAAAATAAAGTCCTTCTCTCTCAGAAACGGAAACGGTGAGGTAGTGAGTGATCCTACTGATGTCTCGAATATTTTCGCTCATGAATTCGAAAGGTCCTTCTCAGTTGAAAGAACCGGTATTCTTCCCTTCCTTCGGAATAACTTAAGAAATGAAGACACTATCGAAAGTATCATCTTTACAGAGGAAAAAATTCTCGATGCTATACAAAGGACGAAAATGGATAGCAGCCCCGGGCCAGATAACATTCCACCAATTTTTTTGAAACAGTGCAAGACATCCCTCACTCCTCACCTAATTCAGTTGATGAATGCCTCTTTACGCGAGGGACAACTACCACTAGCATGGAAACATTCTACGGTAATACCCGTCTTTAAAAACGGGGACAAGCTGGATCCCGCAAACTATCGTCAGATCAGCCTTACGAGTCTTCTGTGCAAATGCATGGAAAGAATAATCACTGAGGAATTGACTACCTTTTTTCTGGACAGTGGCGTGCTGAAAAACGAACAACACGGATTCCTTCGAGGGCGGTCCACTGTTTCAAATCTTCTTCACTGTGTCGATCTCTGGACGAAGGAACTTGACGTGAACTGTCCTGTTGACATTATTTACCTCGACTTCAGAAAAGCGTTCGACAGAGTCCCTCACGAAAGACTTCTTCACAAATTGCACCACTTTGGTGTTAGAGGACCGCTTCTGGATTGGATAAGGGATTTTCTGTCGAATAGAACTTGTCGTGTCCGAATCGATGACCAACTTTCAAACCCATACGCAACAACAAGTGGTGTTCCACAGGGATCTGTGATTGGCCCTCTACTATTCAACATATTTGTCAGTGATCTCGTCAATGAATTCCAAACCACGGTTTCCCTATTTGCTGACGACACAAAATTCTTTGCCAATCCGATCACCGACAAAGGTAAAATATCCGATGATCTCCGACGTGTAGAATAGTGGTGCCAAAAGTGGCTTCTGGATCTGAACGTACAAAAATGTAGTGTTCTCCATCTTGGTTTTCATAACCCGAGAAATCTTTACTCAATCAATGGCACCCATCTCAAACCAGTTTCTCACCAAAAAGACCTCGGTGTTATTATAAGCCATGACCTGAAATGGGAAACTCACATTGGACAAACCATAAAGAAAGTCAATCGAATATCCTATATGGTAGCTATTTCATTCAAGGACATGTCACCTCAGCTCCTGTCCAAAGTATACAGGATATATATAAGACCTATCCTCGAGTATGCAGTGCCAGTATGGAATCCCTACTTTGCTAAAGATATCCATGCGCTCGAACAAACCCAGAGACGTATCACAAAGCTCTCCAGACAAATTCGAGACTTACCCTACGACCGTCGCCTAGAAGTACTTGGGATAACATCTCTTTGGAATCGGCGCATGAGAGGTGACCTTATCGAAACCTACAAAATTCTTCACGGACATTACTCAGTGAATCTGGACTTTTTCATCTGTAGTTACGATGCAAGACTGAGAGGTCATCCTTACAAGTTAGCTCGTGAAAGATTTCATAAATTGTGTCGCCAACATTTTTGTGTGCAACCGAGTCTTCACCCACTGGAATGACCTACCGGAAAATGTGGTATGTGCGTCATCCATCAATGCCTTCAAGAACGCCTTGGACACTTATCAAAACTGAGGACTATATGTGTATATATATATTTTTAATGCATTCATATATTTCTATTACATTTACGCTGTACATTTTGATATGTTTGAACGGCTTTGCCGCCTAACATTCACTTAATAATAATAATAATAATAATAATAATAATAAGTTTGCAACCTTGTTACAGTTACGGAACCTTATGTTTGTCTCATTTGTTGTAGTTTTCCATTGCGATTTGTTTAAAAAAATTACAAAAGTTCTGCAAAATTCATAAGTGAATGAAAAAAATGTTCAACACAGTTACTTACATTTGAACCATTTTTGAAAAACGGAATATGTATTTATTTAACTTGTTCCCTCAACGCCGCCATGTCCAGTATACACAAGTATTGAGATAATTACAAAAGTTTTCATACGTGGTTTGCAAATGAAAATAAAATCGTTTCCATTGGATATGAAACTTTGCAACCTTGAACTCAAAACGGAACCTTGAATATTCAAAGGATAATAATCGCATTTTTCCAACCCCAGGAAACTTGATTAATGCTTATTACATATTGTAATGGTTTATTGGACCTGAATTCCTCTGTTAGTAGGTATCGGTGTTTGATATTATTTAGTTATGTTTGATATATTTTCGAGTTTTCAGAACGTTTCCGTTTTATTTGAATGCTGGAAAATATATGTCAAAAGATTTTTAACTACTAGTTTTCAACACTTCATTAGTTTGCAGAACTTTTGCTTCCTTCGGAAGAGTACAAATACAAAAGTATCTTTCTTTTGCTTTTACCCTTATTTCCGTGTTATGGACGTGGCTGCAAATCAACGAAAACGTTCGACGGAAAGACTTCTCTCCATTGCAACTTTTATCTAAAACTTTTGTAAAAATTCCGACACTTGTTTTAATCAAAACGATCACTTTATTGCGCAAATATATTGTTTGTTTGACGCGAGAGGTTGCGAATTGAAGTACTTCCCAACTAGTGGAACTTCTAGAATTTTTTCTAAATAATTAGGATTGATAACATATTTTTCAAACAAACAGTTCCGTCCTTTTCGAATGGTTGCAAATTTATTAGAAGATGTAAACAGCTATTTCTCCACACTTCACAAATTTGCAGAACTTTTGCTTTTATTGGTAGAAAACAAATACCATAATATTTTTCATTGAAGTACTCCTCAAGAACATTATTTTGGTTATTCATGCAAGTTTGCAGAACTTTTCGAATTTTTCTGAAAAAATTTGGATTATTACTATTTTTTTCTGATGAAACGAAACGTTCCGTTTCGTTCAAATGGTTGCGAAGTTACCAGAAGATGTAAACTGCTATTTCGCCAATATCCTCCTACAAATGACGCGAATATTCACGAAATCCTGATATTTAACATGTTCCGTTCAGAAAAAAGTTTTTTTTTCAATGGGTTGAAATTGTACAATAACTTGCTAGAGAATATTGAGGAAATCAATCAGAATACTGACTATTTCAGAAAAAACCTGAACAATGTATTGATGAGCAGACCCTATTATAGTTTGAATGAATTTCACGATGATCGCTTCTGTACTAAAATGTTATTTTTTTTATCTATATATGTATATTTTCACATAAAGTGTTTGTTTATGGAATCTGTCTGTTATTTGTGTGTTTTTATATATACATGTATTTAGCTTGATGCTTCGTCATCAAGATTTAATCTTCAGACAATAAAGTATATTTATCATTATTATTATTATCAGCCACATGTACTTGCTGGTCAGTCATGTTTGCTGGAGAGACTTTAATGGCGACTTTTCTTCAATTGTGCGATTTGTTTCTATGAAAATTCCTATAATTCTTGAATATATAACGAATGATGTGAATAAAAATTGCTCTTCGGTTTTTCTGTTTTCAGATTCAGAATGCCTGAAAACTCCATTCTTAATTCCAATGAAAAATCTGAAAAACTCATTGAGGGAGAAAAACTTATTTTCATGATATGAAAAATATCCATGATATTTTTCAAGAAGGTCAATTCTTCATTACAGAGTTCGCATTTAGTTCTGAAGAGGGTCGGAGATAAAACGTCGATAACTCAACTTGTTATCATTGGAAAAAATCATCGATGACGGTAGAACGTTAGCCAGATTACTACCAAGAATTATTAGGAAACGTCTTTTTTCCTCTCCATTCATCGAAAGAGAAGATTTGAAAACAAAGAATAGTTTTTTTCTAATTCCTGACAGAACGTTGATTTAGTATACTGCACCGAACCTTCCATGGTAGCTGAAACTCGATTTTCCATACAACCATCTTTCAGTCTAGAAAAGAAGGTACACAAGAAATACCAGGGATATTTCGAACATGTATTTTGACTGTCTCAGCTGATTAAAACTAATAGAGAATTGAATAAAGTTGTGCCATACATTATTTCACTCCATGAATATCGGACAGGTCATCATTTCAATACATGAATAAAATACACACTAAGTTTGTGAAGAGGTCACTGAAAGATCGATCTGTCATGGAAATTTCAACATAATTTCCGAATCACATTCTGAACTGCTGTTTAAAACATTCATCATGAGACAACTTTTATATTATTAGAATGATCATGTGTTTTGGTTCAAAACTGAACGTTTTTTGAATAGTTAACATTTTCATAAAACTTGTTTACTCTACATTTTAAGCAGGTATATTTTAATTGTTTATCCGAAGTTTTCACATTTCAGTCAACCCACTGTTGCTTATCACAATCACGCTGGCCTGATCAACATCCTGGCTTTGGAATGACAATAATAATCGTTATGAAATGAATTCCAGTGCAATCCTTGGGCTTTGTAAGTCTCGGGAAGATTGACATTCAGATATTTCCCATTCAGATTGCTCAAATGACAAGACTTGTACCACCAAGCACCACCTAAAAAAGTCAAGTTGAACGTTAAACAAAAACCACACATTGTGTGAACATCGCAAGACGAGAAGCTGTTGATGTTTCCTACGTTGGCTATCTGAATCGAAAGCGACATTAACATGTGGATTCAATACGATTTGCCTCCTGAATTCATTGAAAAATGATTGCCAAATAACAAAAATATATTCTTAGTTTTTTAGAATCAACTAGGAATCAATTCAATATAGTTGTACTCACTGTACGCAACTGCACAATTAAGACTGTTAGAATCTTGATCGAAGTCTTTCGTTGTGAATTTTGCTCCCAAATGGTGGGTCAATGAATCTCCAGCATCACCAGTATAACTACTCAAAGTTTTCAATGGATAGCCTTCAACTTCGGGTCCTATGGCAAAAGCTTTGTAATGAGCATGTGCTACCATTCCATCTCTATCAACGATTTCAACCAGTAACTCGGTCGCTTCGAAACCTGTGGAAACAATAAATTGATGAAATTGGAATTATATCTGTTATAATGGTAAAAACAAGGTTGCATCATGAGGGTTATTGCTCGGGTCATTTTTAGGGTTTTCGAATAACAGATGGAATTATAAAAATTCTGTCATGAAATCGGAAGATACCACTTCGACCATCGATTCTGGAATATTATAGGTCTGGAAGATTCTTCTGTTTCTGTGTGGTGGTATATAAGAGAATGCGTTTCATCGACAGACGGTATAGTATTTTTAGTAATAATAATAACATTTATTGTCCAATAGTTTCCCATTCGCCGGACATTGAATTAAAACAAACAAAAGATGCAATATCAGAATGTTACAAAAATTTGGTGGATAACATTAAATAAAAAACTAAAACAGACTAGCGATCTAGCTAGGAGTCTGAAGTCTTGTTCAGATGAGATGAGCTATAACTCACAAAAATTTCAGAATACTCAGAAACCGAGTCAAAATTTTGGGACATCACATAAATAGGTGATTCTAAAAAATATTGGTTCTTGCTCGTGTGTTTCTAAATATAAGATTATGTCGCAATTACTGAGACAGAACATCAAAATGAATTTGCCTAAAAATATCAGGGCTATCAATATATTTGTGCAAAAACTTGTACAAGAACACCACTGAGGATCTATGGCGCCCATATTCAAGTAACCTGAACTTCAAGAAGTTCATCAGTACTGGTACAACATTCTGGATATATTCCAGTGATCTTGAATATAAGAAACTCCAAAAATTTTTGCTGAACTACCTACCTCAATACTCTGTATGTACACATCATAGAAAAAAAGGGGCAAGGTTATACTGGCGTACTCTTCTTTCGAACGAACTAATGAGAGATATAGAAGCTTGAGTGGGGCGATCTTTTTCAATTTCTTGCAATAAAACCATAGGATTAAGTGCAGCGGAAACCTTGAAAGAAATAAGCTTCGAGAAAGTTATTTTGTCATCAAAAATCACACCAAGGTCTTTTACATCTGTGCAAAGCTCCAATAGAAAACCATCGATCTCATACATATATTCTACATGAATCTCTTTTTTTTTTAAAGTAACGCATTTCCATTTTGCCGCATTCAAATGTAAACAATTAGTATAGTACGAAATTCAACTGATTTTGGAGAATTTGACAATACTCGATATTATTCATTGAAGAGTAAAGTTTCATATCATCAGAAAAACACATCCTTTCCATAGCGATGCTCTCACACGAATCATTTATAAATAATAAAAATAGCAAAGGTCCAAGATTAGAGCCCCGAGGAAATCCTGTGAATGAGTGATATTCCAAAGATCTATAACCACTATATGAGACGAATTGAGTTCTGCTGGTGAGATATGACCTGAAGAATTTTAGTAATTCTTCGGAAAAACCAAAATATTTCAATTTATTCAGCAACACTTTATGATTTATTCTATTGAAGGCCTGAGAAAAGTCTGTGTAAAGAACATCAACCTGGCCTCCCTTATCAAGTACCTTAGAATAAATTGTGTTTTAGGTAAAAGGTTAATAACCATTCAGAAACGAAACCATGTTGATGTTGTGATAACTGTGATTCAACTGAATAGAATAGGCGACCATACAAAACAATTCCGAATATCTATCAAACCAGTACTCGCTCAGGAATTATTATCGATTGCGAACTTTTGCTTGCACATACATAACAGGTGTGTAATTTGCTTGTTGCCCCTAGTAACTCTGTTCGTTTGATTTGAAGGTTGACTATAGCCATTTCCTACGAATTGTTTCCGGTTTAATATTGTTACAATATTTTCTTGGGTTCGTCGATTAAAACACCAAACAACACTAGACTTCTTTTATTATAACTCGCTATCACAATACAATACAACACAATCACTTAAATCGCTCCGATAACTTTCCAATGCTCGCTACTAAAACTCTCTGTACTAAAAATTCTACACACTTCTTGCACTTAGCAATAACAAATAAAAGCTCTTTCCACTTAGATATCAATAACTCTCGCCACTTAGCTCTGAATACCAATTCTCCTCTCGCAGCGAAACCTGTGCCGTATATATATCTGCGTGCCAATCGAGAATCGTCGAGAGAAGCCCCGATGACGCGTCTCGAATTCTCCAGGCGGCATTACGGTTTCTAGGAAAATGACGTCCGCTACAACGCGATTCCGTATCTGCGTTTACGATCTGGTCAGGACCGGCGCTAGGACGTAATATTATCCCCCTTTCAATTTTGATCGTCCCGATCAAACAATATCTCTTCATTCCCATTGTAACATTTTAGCCTCTCTAGGTGTTATACTTTCATTTCTGTTCTAGGCCTACGTTGAACCCTGTACACAAAATCATTTATCCTGCGACGAGGGTTGTACAGCCACACCAGATCTCCATCTTGAAATCTGCCAGTATTTGTCTTCCGATAGTACCGCGCCTTCCTCCAGTCAATACCCTCTGGCATCTCTTGTTGTTTACTGAATGGAACACTTCTTGATGGTTGTTGAATCGATTGTACTTGGCCAACGTTGACTTTCTGTTTGACCAAGTCAGCCCTTCCAGTTGCTTTCATCTCGGAGATGTCACTTGTACCTCCAACGCGACACCTGGCGGCTCTTACAAGGATGGCTTTTTCTGACTTCACCCGGACTTGTTCGGAATCCGATGGCTGCACGCTGCATTCAGGGACATTATTCTCTGTGACACGAGCTACTTCCTTCGACAATGCAGGGATTCTCGCAGTGTTAAATAATCGCAGTTTGGCAGGTTTCGTCCTTTCCGTTGGAGTTGTAAGGACAAATTCTTCTTCTCCGAACCTTATGATCTTCTGCTCATTGTCGAATGAAATTCCATGGTCACTGATCAAGTCCATTCCGAGTATGACTTCATCTTCTATATCTGCGACGTAAACTGTACCTGTGATAGTGAGTCGCCCAAGAATCAACGTAATTTCAGCCTCTCCTCGAATAGGTGCGTTTTCACCAGTGACTGTCCGAATCACGACGTTGGACGAAATAGGCTTTACGTTTCCAGGCCGAAGGATGTCGCTGCGTACCAAGGAAACTGCAGCACCGGTGTCTATGGTGCATGTCACATCCATTTTATTCAATTTTTCTGGAATGGTGGGGCTCTCAGATGTTCTTTTTAGTCTGTTAACACAGATGACCCTCGGTGACCTTGACCTCGCAGGTGATTGCAAACTTGTCGGCGTCCTGACAGGCGCTTTGGATTTTGGTGGCATTCTCACCTTACAATCTTTCACGAAATGCCCTGATCTTCCACATCTATAACATTTATTCTGTGTCATTCTCTTCCAGCAGTCTTTTATAAAATGCCCCGGCCTTCTACAGCTATAGCAGATCCTCTGCGACATTTTCACCCAACAGTCCTTTACAAAATGTCCTGGTTTTCCACATCTATAGCACGTTCTCTTTTTCTGGGTGCTCATACCACTTATCATTAATTTGATTTCTTCCAGAACCTTCTCGACTGAACTATTCGCTGTGCCAAATCGTTGTTCCGGTTCTTCTATTGAAACTGCTCGCACTTTCGGCCTCGACGTGTTGAAGGCCGCCTCCACTTCCAAAGAGCGAACCAAGGCATCGCTACTCCTTTTGAAACTTGTGAGTCGCAGAGTTCTTTGGATTTCTGGGTCTCTAGGTCCGTCAATGAATATTTGCACAGCCAACTGCTCCTTGAAATCTCCGGGCGCATCTGGGTACGCCAGCTGGATTAGGCGTCGGACATCTGCCTCAAATTCCTGCAGACTCTCACCTGATTTTTGTGTGCGAGTCTTCATTTGGGCCCGGTACAGCTGTTCTCGGTGTTGATCGCCATACCTCAACTCTAGTGCAGAAATCAGCTCCTCATATTGCTTCTGCTGTTCTATGGGTATCGTTTGTAATATACCCAAAGCTGGACCTCTCAAAGCTAATATTAGTGCCGTAGCTTTTTCTTCGTCGCTCCATCCATTAGTTTCCGCCGCAGCGTCAAATTGTCGACGGTACATTGACCAAGACGACTGACCATCAAAAGTCGGCGGTTTTACGGAAATTCCTGATGTGGCAACCCTGTCTCGGCGATCTTGGTTCCTGAGAAATGCTATCTGCTTTTCGACTCTCTTTTCTAGTCCTTTCATCTCCTCTCGCACTGATTCCACTTTCTTATTGACATCTTCCTTCAGTTCTCCTTTTAGTTCTTCCATTTGTACTTTGGTCCATGTGAAACATGCTTGAAAAACTTGTCCTGATTTTCTAGAACTTTCTGGAAGTCTGCTTGTCGTTGTTTTTCTATCAGCTCTATTTCATTCTTTTGTTGTTCTAGAATTTTCTGGAGGTCTTCTCGTTCTTTTCTCTGTTCTTCGAGAACCTTCTGGAGTGCTTCTTCCCGTTCTTTCTTTTCATTATCGAGAATTTTCTGGAGTGCTTCTTCTCGTTCTTTCTTTTCAACTTCTCGTTCTTTCTTTTCAGCTTCTCGCTCTTTTCTCTGGTCTTGGAGAATTTTCTGGAGTGTATCTTCCCGTTCTTTCTTTTCATTTTCGAGAATTTTCCTGAGCGATTCTTCTCGTTCTTGTTTTTCCTCCTGCCGTCGCTTTTCCGCCAATTCTTTTTCCTCCAGCCGTCGCTTTTCATCTTCCTGTCGTCGCTTTTCCTCTAATTTTTTCTCCTCCAGCCGACGCTTTTCATCTTCCTGTCGTCGTCTTTCCCAATCCGCAAATTGGTTTTGCATAAATTTCAACATATCCTCCATCGTATCGTAGGATGTACTTCTCGTATTAACCATAAATTGTTTTTATTTACCAGCAAAAATTCCACTTCCGACACCACTGTTACGATATTTTCTTGGGTTCGTCGATTAAAACACCAAACAACACTAGACTTCTTTTATTATAACTCGCTATCACAATACAATACAACACAATCACTTAAATCGCTCCGATAACTTTCCAATGCTCGCTACTAAAACTCTCTGTACTAAAAATTCTATACACTTCTTGCACTTAGCAATAACAAATAAAAGCTCTTTCCACTTAGATATCAATAACTCTCGCCACTTAGCTCTGAATACCAATTCTCCTCTCGCAGCGAAACCTGTGCCGTATATATATCTGCGTGCCAATCGAGAATCGTCGGGAGAAGCCCCGATGACGCGTCTCGAATTCTCCAGGCGGCATTACGGTTTCTAGGAAAATGACGTCCGCTACAACGCGATTCCCCATCTGCGTTTACGATCTGGTCAGGACCGGCGCTAGGACGTAACAATATTATAAGTGTCAGATGTCAGCGAGTAATCCACCAGCCACCAATTAGCGTACGACTTTCACTGAAATAATAGTGGTTTTGGGGTTGTCTGATTAGAGTTCTGGATTATTTTTTGCGTAACTAGTTCTGCTCAGAACTATGTTTCTGAGAATTGGTTACTGAAAAAATGTTATATGGAACAAAAAGTAAAACTCGCTGACTAGTCAGTTGATTATACACTTCCTGAGTGGTATAGGTTCAGACTTCCATTGTCCATATTGTTAACTCTATTGAAACTTTCTGCAAAGAAAATACTTTTAAGTGAATCAAATTCAAACGAAGGGGTTGAAATGGATTTTTGGTCAAAGAATAAAATTAAAGGTTTGATTGATCAAAGGAAATAATATAAACAATAATATAACAAAAAAATTTAATATGAAACATCAAAGTCGAAAATTTTGAATGAAGAAATATTAAGAACTAATTTAAACATATTGTTACGGATCTCCTAGCGCCGGCCCTGTCGATCGTAAACGCAGATGAGGGGTCGCGTCATTTTTTCAGGAACTGTCGATTGTCGAGGAGAATTCGATACACATCATCGAGGCCTCTCTCGAAGATTCTCCATAGGCGTACGCAGGTATATAATCAGACGCTTCATCGCGGAGGAAGATAGTTAGTTAATTCAGAGAGTAAGTTATAAAGCAGAGTTATTCTGAGCTAAGGGGAGAGAGCTTTGTGCAGAAGTCGAAGTGGAGAGTTTCTATTAGAGAGAGTTTATCAGAGCGTTTAGTACAGAGCGTTGGATAGTTAGCGGAGCAGTTCAAGTGATTGTATTGTATTGTGATAAAGAGTTGTGATAAAAGTAGTGAAGTGTTGTTTGAACTTTTAATTACCTAACCCAAGAAAAAATCAAAACAATATATTGAAACCATATTTCGAGTTGAGTGTACTCAAGACGATTCGTCGCGGGTATCCTCAATAGTATTAAGATGAATATTTCCATCGTATTTCAAAAATCCCATATGAAGCGGGACATTTTCGATCAATTACAGCGATAAATTCCCGGCGGGACATTTTCGGGCTGGTAAATAACCGGTGGGTATCGAGAAATACCCGCTCGGTCCGTGTATCTGTAGTTATGATTATTAAAATGTACATTTGTCATCTTGCCAGGCATAAATACCGAATTTTAAACGTCGTTGTTTTAACTCCGGGAATATTCTACCGAATTACACTCGTGCATCAAAACAAACCTGAAAATTTTCCATTCAAGCATGTTGTCGGGAGTAATTACACAAGTGCTTCAAAATTACCGCTAATTTTCCATGAAAGCATGTTGTCTAAAAACTGCCTGAGTTTATTTTCATATTTTGTCGAGAGAGCCCGACTCTGAAGGAGGAGGGCTCTTTTAGCAAAATATGAAAATATCCGAATGCAGTTTTTTTACTGACAACATGCTTGAATTGAAAATTATCAGGTTTATTTTGATGCACGAGTGTAATTCGGTAGAATATTTCCGGAGTTAAAACAACGACGTTTAAAATTCAGTATTTATGCCTGTCAAGATGACAAATGTACATTTTAACAATCGTTACTACAGATACACGGACCGAGCGGGTATTTTTCGATACCTACCGGGTATTTACCAACCCGAAAATTTCCCGCCGGGAATTTAATTTATCGCTGTAATTGATCGAAAATGTCCCGCTTTATATGGGATTTTTAACATACGATGGAAATATTCTACCGAATTACACTCGTGCATCAAAACATACCTGATAATTTTCCATTCAAGCATGTTGTCAGTAAAAAAACTGCATTCGGTTATTTTCATATTTTGCTTCGGAGTCGGGCTCTTTCGACAAAATATGAAAATGAACTCATGCAGTTTTTGGACAACATGCTTTCATGGAAAATTATCGGTAATTTCGAAGCACTTGTGTAATTACTCCTGATAAGTGACCATATTTCGAGGTATGTTCGGTTATAGAGATCCGAACTCCCCTATGGTTGGGGAGAGGACGGTGCTAACAATAAGGCGTACCGGTGCTACTAGTCTATCCATTGGATAAGTGGAAATCCGGAATGTGAAAACCACTTATCCAAAGGATGCTTGTGTGAGAGACTGCTGTTTAAAAATATATCTATCATTGGTAGTGGAAGTTTAAACATTTCAGTCAAAAAATCGATTTTCAAAAAACTGTTTATTTAATCAAGAAAAAAATACTCAGGTATATCACTCATTGAAAGCAGGGCAATTCTTTCAAAAAATTATGGAAAGATTGTAACTCATTGAAGTCCTTCATACATTTTTTACTCCAAGTTCACTTACCAGATGAAACATGCATATTTTCGAGTCCCATCCAGAATTCTCCATTCAGATTTCCAAATCCATGTTTATATTCCCGCCAACCTAGGAAAAAGTCTTGTGAACCATCTAACCTTCTTTGTATATGTGTCCAACCACCACCCTTAGTTTCCATGTCACATAGTACCATGAATGGTTTTAGGGCCATTTTTGGTTGAATCTCATACATTCCAGAAACGTTCTGACCTGTGGAATATTGAAGAAAATTGATGCTGAATCCAGAATGAGTTTTTTAAATATTACCATTGAGTTGAATTTCCTTGCAGCTTTTCGGATATCTTTTTTTTACAGTTGTCAGTTGATCACAAAAAGGGCTTACTTTACTAACTCCCACTAGGTTTTTGCAGTTCGATGAGAAATCAGGAATAGGTGAGCTGAAAATAAATATACATATTTAAAAGCTGCGCATTGATTTGAAAATTTATTTTTTTGGAAATAAAAAATAATTCTGAAGATTGACTTTTCTCCCGCAAATCAACCTAATGATCATACAAAACTTTCATGAGGTCGCACAACATTTTACAGCCATAGTGTACATAGATTTGTTTTCCAACTGTGAGAATTGAATAATTCCAAAAAACATTATGTTGTTTTCAATGAACAACGTTTCAACGCGGATACAGTAAAAGTAAACTGATGGCTCACAGTGTTTCTATAGAAACTAAATAGTAAGCAACATAAACCAATTTGACATTTCAGAATATTTTTTTATATGCAGATTCACACGAAAGGGAAGCCCTGCAATGTTCAAAGAACACCGCGTGAATCAAGGGACAGGAGAAACGAATTAACATTCATTTACAATTTTTGAGGTTTGTAAGCCTCACGAAAAACCTCTTTCGGTATGGAGTTCCAAAGCTCAACGGTTCTATTAAAAAAAGATCCCTGAGCAAAAAAGGTTCGACAGGTTTCCAAGTTCACAACAAAGGGGTGGGAATTCTGCACTCTACGTGTCATCCGTGTAGATATTGCCAAGGGTGGAACGATTGAAAACAATTCAGAAGAGCATCGACCGTGAGAATATCCATAGAAGAGAGACAAGACCTTTCTACGATGTTCCAATGGAGTGAGCGAGTTTGTGAGCGAAGAATCACCAACAAGACAAATTGCCTTTCTCTGAATAGAATCGAAAAGCCGCAATGAATGTTTTGGTACCGAACTCCACACATCGGAACTGTATGCAAGACAGGTCGTATATGAACCTTGTAGATCATTAGAAGCTAACCAGAAGTGAAGTATTTCTTCTCATGAAATAGAAACCCAAGTTACTGGGATGCTCCTTCAACGACCGATCTCACATGGTTTTCCCATGAGAGTTTAGCACTGATCATAATCCCTAACATCGAGATACTTGACTTTGTAGGAATAGTTACTCCTGACATCTGAACGATAGATGATGATAGATGTTTTTTCTTGAGAAAAGACATGCCTGGGTTTTCGTAGCATTAAATTCCACCAAGTTCATGTTACCCCATTCTATCATTTCTACCAAGTCGTCGTTAATTTCATTGACGTGAATGTTTCTTTGTATTTTTGTTTCTCGAGCTGGTATGGGAACGACTCTGAAAGAGAAACTGGTATGAAGAGTACTGTCGTCCGCTATGTAATGTCTTTTCGTAACTATGTATTGAACAAGATGTTTTCTCGAGCAAATCATTGATATGAAGCAGAAACAAAGTGGGCGCCAGAACTGAACCCTGTGGAGCACCTGCATTTATTGGGAGAATATCAGATGATACTCCATCAACAGCCACATACAGAGACATATCAGACAAGAAACTCTTCAACAAAGCACACAAATGACGAAGCAAACGATAACACGGCTGTTTAGAAAGGAGTCCGGTGCCAAACTCGATCAAACTACTTTGAAATATCGTTTCTTCGAATTTATCGATTGATGGCTGCCAAATATGAAAAATATAAGCCAATAAGTCACTGGTTGATTTTTGATGGCGAAATCCGCATTGTCGATCATTAATTATTCCTGATCAATTTCCTTCTCCTGAAGAAGTTACCTTTTGTTAGCGATACTGCAAGTAATAATAATATTTTGGTGTTAGTATTACTGATCTCTAGACAAAGTCTTAACTTCAACACCGAAGGTTCCAGTCTAATAATTTATCTCAATACTCCCGTGTCCACTAGAGAGCTCGACGGTAACAAGCTTGTCTGAATTTGAGTGTTAAAAGTCATTCTACTAACATAATTTTTCGCAAACTCTGCTATTCCTCATGTTATGTTCATATATTCTATGAAGGCTACCAATCGATTCAAGTTACTTATGCTTGGTACAAAAATTGAACAAGAAATGTCACTTCTATGTTATTCCATGTGTTCGAATCCCGCTTGAGGAAGTTTATTTCTCTTGAATTCTAATTTGTCCGAATGCCGTTATCATTACATTAATTTTCATATACATATATGTCATTGTATTGAAATAAATGCATAAATGTAGTTTTACCTCTGCGATTCGATGACATTTTTGAGTGTATCCAAAACCGACTCTTTCTGAAAATACTTCGGCATTTCTTCCCATCGATTCGATGATTGATGATTCTGGAAACTCCCTAGGAAAGAGCAGAATATTACAATACCATTTTATAATGCAAAATGAATATGTAGGGTAACTTATCTGTGGAACTATCAGTTTCAGTTTAGAGAGAAATACTGAGAAAATTATTCCCTTCCTGAATAGGAATAAGATTTAGGTGAAAAAGGAGTTATTTTCAAGAATGTTAGAGTGGAAATAAGGCTCAAAACGACGGAGAGATGTCACCAGGCTAGGGCTAATTTGATTTGAAATCGACCATGAAAATCTGTAATATAGTGGAAGAACCAATTATTGATTGTAATAGAGTTTTTTCTTGTCCAAATTCGTCTGGATAGACAATGGTAACGTTTTCTGAAGTCATTCCAGAGTGATACGGTGTATCGAAAGATAGAAGGGATTTTATCCGAAATGTACCGACTATTGGCAAGAGTATTGTAAAAAAGCAGTGATCCAGAAGATGAAAGGGTTAGTTGCCTATCATCAGTCATGAGAGTCAAATAAAATGTTTTTGTACTCTCGTCGAATATATCCTTCAGAAAGCGCATGTGAACTCAATTAGACTCATGAAAGAAGGTAGGCTTTCACGGCCGGTGTTGATGTTTCGCAAGTTTTTCGGGCTTGAGGACCGTGTACCTACTGGAATTTCGAAATCCGGAGCTTTCGGCTACATCTGCGTCAGCCATATTCAGCGGCGTGGTCGTAGTTTAACTCTCCTCTACGAGTCTACTATAACTGATGTCAACATCAGTCATAGTCGTTTCCTGACGGTGTTGTCTTGATCATAATGAAACGATGAAGAAGAATGCTCAAATTCCTTTTCAAATGCTGCATTTTGCCTCCCAGTCGATCTGTACTTTTGTTAGGAGTAATGATCATTATTCTAGAACCGCTAGATATTTGATTCGATATCAAATCCAGATTTGTTTAGCATTCATCGATTATTACATCAACTGTGAGTTAGATTTCATCACTGATACCTTGAATGATTTGAAAAAATATATAAAAATAGGCATCTTTTGTGATTGTATCCGCTGATATTTTCAAGAACCTGCAATAATTTTGTACTTCTGTATAGTATTTTGTTTTTTTCTGGGTGATAAATAATTATCATGGAGAGCATGCGCCCAGATGAACAAAAAAATAATTTGGAAATGTAACAGCCGCGTTTCCGCATAACATTTGAGATTATGTTTGGTTGTTTTCAAGAGAGCGGTTGGAACAGAAATACACTACTCAGTGTTCACAATTTTATTTGCCGGCAAATAAATTGTGAACACTGTGTAGTGTATTTCTGTTTCAACCGCTTTGAAAACAACCAAACAAACCTCATCTGGACGTGAAAATTATCTTTATTTGAGATTATCTTTATATGATGGTTCTCTATGAGCTGTGTTTTATTCGGAAAGTGGATGAGGACCAAATGCTTCCAAAAAAATGCGCTGAAAAGATTTTTTTTTTTCAAGAATAACCAAGTGATTTACCATACGTGGATCGACTTAATCAAACGACTGAAGTATAGCCAACCAACTTCAACCAATTGTATCATATACTGTAAGTCGGCTTGTTGTGGGGCGTCATAATATCCGAAGAAAACTTCTTTTCGCACATGAGATGTATTGTAACATCTGTGGTGAGAGTTTTTATTTATTTATTGGTTTCTATCGATCGGTTCAAGAATGGAAAATCTATCCTCACCTGTCAATAATGCAAAATTCTGCATTTTCATTTCGTACAGTTTTCTGTGATACATTCAATTTTCTTTTATAGTTGGGGTCAACAATCCCTAGATGAATGTGGCGCAGTAGGTTTTGGCTTACGCAAGTATGCCGTTGCTTCTAAACTTGCTTCTGTAATCTGTGGGCATAACATAACTTCGCATCCCAAAAAAACCCGCTTCTAGAAATGAAGTTGAACCGGCTGAAGGTTATGATTATAACGTCTACCATATTTTCTTTACAAATATGACAACGATCGCGTTCGTTCAACTATGTCACCTTGATATAAATGCTTACCTTCTATATCGGATTGAACTTGAGATCGGATTACTCCCTGCAAATCAGGATGTAAATCATCATATCTTCCCTTCAGTTGAATATCGAACATTTTTGTGAGCTTAAATTCTTCTCTATCCACAGCATCCTGTTCGAGACTGGGAAGGGGCATCGCTTGAAAGCTGTCATGTCCCTGAAACATGAAGGTAATTAATTGTAAGTGGTTGTGCGAAATGCTCGTAGTGGCAGTTCTGAATTGATATTTCTATTTCAAGAATACTCAAATCTTCTTTATTTTTCGTCTTGAAACAGAACCAAATTTTTTCATCTCTCCAGCTGTTGGATATGGGGCTCTTCATGTTGAAGTTTCGGCCTCATACTGAAACCTGATTGAGATATATAGTATTTCCATTGTCTCCAACTGCTTTCAATTTAAAATTTGGTTGAATAAGTAGAAAATGTGTGAAAAGTCGATACTCAATAGTTCATTGTTCACCAGGTAGGAAGAGCCTAACATTCCTGGACGACTGTGAAGAATGCTAAGTCGAGGCGCAAGTCGAGACTTGGCAAAAGAGTATCCAGAAATGTGGCTCTTCCTACAAGGTGAACATACCATTTTTTTTGCGAATCGCTCAAGCCAGATATTAATTGATTTTGAAAAAATTGCGAATAATTTTATTCACAAATGAATGGTGCCTTGAAATTCGTAATAAAATTACTTGGGTTACTGTGGAAGGAAACGTAATGAGACTGATTTGTCAAATTTGACGTTTATAAATTCAATTGGTGGTCTTCTCGTAAGAAAAATGAGTGATGATGAAATTTCGATTCCTGAGACTCCTCCAGAGCTGTTTGAATACTGCTTCATTGAAATTATTGCCAAAGAAATCAAGGGAGAAGTACGTTTTCAATCATTCATGTATGTTATATAATTACCTTACAGTACGGAACTTGATTTTTCTTTAAGAAAGTTCGTCTAGAATGTTAAACTTCCCTAGCGATTTGCGAAAAAATGATTTTTTGGTACTATTGAAGATTTTTTCCACAGTTGGAATCAAAATCCATTACAAAATAACGGCGAGTAGCCTTGGAGTGCTTATGGTACTCAGAAATAGCCTTCCCTAAAACGCAAATGGTGATTGATGCCTTCGCCATCGTGATTGTTATTCACAAGGGAAACTAAATAAACTATCCGGCGCTTCTGGAGAATTATTCGCTTCTGACAGAAAATAACTCATTTGGCTTTGTGTTAAAAAATCACCTATAACTATTTCAATCCTCATTATTCACAAACCTCTCAACTTGTAAATTTTAAAAAGAAACAAATAATGTGTTAAAATTGAAATTTCTAGTTCAAGTTCGACATCAAAATTTCAAAAGGTTCACCAATTCAGAAGTATATTTCGACTTTGAGAATTGTACAGAGAGAACGGAGCTGTACGTCATCGTTTCCATTCGTTATAGTGAGAATTGAGAATTGTAATTTGAATTCCAGAATGAATCTTTTTATTTTTGTAATTGTTTATTCCATCTAGAAGTCAGTAAATTTTAATCATATTGCTTCATGTATTTCATTAATGCATAATAGAAGTTGTTTCACATGCTAGAACAACTAAGTTATTGAATTTCTCAAAATTCATCACTAAATAAAAAAACTCCACCCAAAAGAGGAAGGGGTAGTGCTGCATTCTATCATTTAGGGTTATTCAGTTTTGAGTAAGCAAAGTTTTCGTTATTCCTAGCCTTTAACCACGTCTGTCACCTTGGAAAACCGTCAAAACTTTGTTATTCACACTCTTTTCTATCAAAATTTTAGAAACGCATAATTTCCCACAATTCTCGATCAGAAAATTTCCTTTCTCATCCGTTCAGGAGCCTTCGAGAAGGGGTAAAAATCACATTTTAATTGTGTTCATGTGGAGTTTAAACTTGCCCATTCTCTCAATTTTCTTTGCCATTGTGACCATGTTATAGTGCCAAACCCAAAATTGTAGTGTCAAACGTCAGCCTTGCATATCTTGCTTAGCTGTCATGAATTATTCATTCACAGATTCTATCTGTCTTAGATCGTCAGCTTCCAGAACCACCGATTTATCTGCTTGGGGTAGTAAACCCACGATGACGTTTTCTCATAAGTATGGTGAATACAATACGAATTGAAGAACACTTTATCGTGTGATTTTTACTAGATAGTTCCCAGAATTGCTAAACGTGTTTCACTGAACGATAGTTTTTCAGCATGTTATAGGACTGACATAACAACTGGGTACATTATTAATGGAATATTTGTAGTCAAAATTCTGTAGGAATGAATAATAATAATAATATTTATTTTCCATTAGACACAGGTAATATGTATTGGAATCGTCAAAGTACACATAAAGCGGTGGCACAAAATTCACCAACACCAACACCTTTGTTAATAAAATAACAACAATATCAAAATAAAATAAAATACAGCACATACACACTTACATATTACGTATCGTAAAATTCTTGCAAATTATAAAAACAATTCTCAATCAAATAATTCTTCAGTGTGTTATTGAATTCATTGAGGTTTGTTATACATTTTAAATACCTTGGAAGCTTATTAAAAATAGTAGGACCTACCACTGATGGACAGTTTGATGTAGTTTTATATTGACGAAACGGTATATGGAGATCACGTTTCTGTCTAGTGTTCACTTTGTGAATACTTCCATTTTCGGGAAATCTATTCTTATTTTTAAAATCATACATTGAGAGTTCAAAAATATACAAACAGGATAAGGTTAAAATTCTGAATTTTCGAAATATATCCCTACAAGAAAATGCACTAGGAACTTCTGCTACTATACGAATAATTCTTTTCTGTACAATAAACACATCTGAAGCTAGTGTAGAATCACCCCACACATATACACCATATAGCAACCTTGACGCAACTTGAGCGTGATATAATGATAGTAGTTGTTGGTCTGTCAAAATGTTTTTGAGGTTTCTGAACATATAACACAATGAATTCAGTTTGTTCTTGACGAGGGTGCAGTGTTTTTTCCAGGTCAGACATGTATCCATGGTAACCCCCAGAAACGTTGTACCATCTGAACTGCTGAGTGTTTGCTCATTTATTTGAATTTGTACTTTTTTGCAATGTCTTTGACGATTGAGGAATCTCACTAGTTGAGTTTTTTCAGCATTGAGGTACAAGGAATTGTTTCCGCACCAATTCACAACTTACTTCAGAGTATTTTCACACGTCTCAAACAGAAGATGGTCCACATCACTGGACACCACCATGGATGTGTCATCAGCGTACATCGTTATGAATGAATCTGTGATGATGTTATCTATTTCATTTATATAAAGACGGAATAATATCGGACCTGGCACAGATCCTTGCGGTACACCCATCGTGACGTCCAAGCGCTCAGAATTGAAAGTAGTAGTGGTAGAGCCACTATGATATTTCAAGCAAACAAACTGTTGTCTATCCTTCAGAAACGACAAAGCCCAGTCATAGGCAGCACCACGTATACCATACGAATAAAGCTTTGACATGAGTTGATATTGATTGACACAGTCGAATGCCCTGCTGAGGTCACAGAATATGCCAACAGGGCACTCCCCTGATTCCAGAAACATTGAAACTGTTTCGATGAATGAAATTATTGCTGAGTTTGTGGATTTGTTTGTGCGAAAACCATGTTGTTTATCTGAGAATATTCGATGTTCTTTCAGGAATTTCAATAACCTATCCAAATAGGAGTACCTACTCAAAAATCTTGGAAAACCCCGAACTCATCGTAATTGGTCTATAGTTATCCAGTTTTTCCGGATCCTGCTTTTTAAAAATTGGGATAACTTTGCCCACTTTTAATATTTCCGGAAATTATCCAGTTAGAAATGACAGGTTAACAAGGAAAGTGAGTGGCATTATAATGAAGGGAAGAGATTTCTTGATGAGAAATAGTGAAACTTCATCAGGGCCAGATGAGTATTTGTTTTTGATTTTGTTGCTTAGTAAAGGGAGTAATTCCTCTGGTATAAAAGGCTCTAAAAAAATGGAATGCGGATTCATATTTATGGGATGATGGTTTGAAACATCATCTACTTTTATTCTGCTAATAATTTCTAAAGGAGAATCAGTGAAAAATTTATTGAATAAATTTGATAAGTCACCTGGGTTTTCTTGTAGTATTTCGTCTTTCATTATTTGAATATTTTTTGTGTCTCCCTTCCTATTCGAAAGTTCGGATATTACTTTCCATGCTGTTCTACCAGGATTAGGGGACTCTGTAATTCGGTTCTGATGAAAGTTTTTTTTTGAATCTCTTAACAATCTAACATGTTTCTTTTTGGCCTTTTTGTAAGCGTCTGTGAGGGTCTCAGGATACCTATTTCTCAAAATGTGAAGATCTTTCAAATTCCTACTCGACAATCTGACTTCATCGGTTACCCAATTCTTGTCGTGTGAATTACCGTCATCCCAAAATTTCTTCATTGGAAAAAATAGATTGAAGTGATGGAAAAACGTAGCACAAAAGTATTCGAATGCTTTATCAACTGTACAGGTTTCGGTAACATATTTCCATGATTCGCACTTTAGTGTCTCCTCGTTTGACAAGTTTTCGAACAAGGCAATTTCGTTTCAGATATCTAAAGAAGTACCGTTCTATGGTCTGAAATATCATTGTCAACTACACAAACGACTGTATCATCAACATTACAAATAATTTGGTCGATAATGGTAGATGAATGTGAGGTGACTCTAGTTGGCCATTTCACAATTGGGTTTAACCAAAGCTAGACAGAATATCTTAGAATTTGTTAGTTTTACAGGAATCCCTTGAATCAGTGGTAAAATCGATATTGATGTCACCTGTTAAAATTATATTTACATTAGGCTTATGAAACTCGTCAAAAACCTTCTGGATAATTTCGAAAAATAGGTTATGATCACCACATGGAGATCTATAGCAAGTGAAAATCATGGTAGTAGTGCCGTCAATTTGCAAGAAACACCACAAATTTCGAGGTGTTTTTCAATACAATATTTATCTAGTTTTATCTTTTTACATTTCAGTCCGACTCTGGAGTAAATAGAAACGCCACCTTGATCATATAGGTTTCTACAGAAGGAGCTGCTCAGTTCAAATCCTCTTATGCTTTTTGTGTAAATATTGTCTACTTTTGCATGTGTTACAGTAAGGCAAAAAAATTAAATATCGTTGTTTATGTCTGTTTCGAACTGATTAATGGCGTCAGTATTTAAACTTTGTACGTTCAACAGAACGATTTGTGGATAAAAGGCTAGACTGCTGCATGAATTGACCCACACCGCTTCTGAAAAAACTTACTGATGCAAGCCCCTTCTGGCCAGATCCGTGGATCCATGGCAGTCTTGAAATTTGATTAATTTATAGATACCTTGAAAGAAGAGTAAATACTGGGGAATAGTAGGAATTCCACACGAACCAGATAACATTCGGGGTTGAAATCAAGAAAAATCCTTTTGTTCGAATTTTTTAGGTATACAGAAAATATTACTGCATCATCAATGGGATCTTTAGAATAGTTTCATGCGCAGTCATATGTTAGACATATATTTTTATGAAACAATAATGAATAAAGGAAATCTGAAATTCTTGATTGTTATGAATTGTTGTTGTTCTGAAATTTTTCGTTTCGTAAACCAGCTGACGAACGTCAACCCTCACTTGTGCGAGAAATAGATTAACAGGGCCTTACCTTTTAACGTGTGATTACCTAGCGGGAAGTTGAACTACGGTCTTTCACCTGAAAGGCGGACGTGCTAACAGCTACACTACCAAGATCAAAAAACAAAAGATTCAAATATTAATTTGAGAGCAGTAAAACACTTTCCATTCATCAAATATTCATCTAAATAGGCACCCCTTTCCGGTTTCAAACAATTGTTACCCTTCAACACTAATTCAATTTTTCAAGGTGCGAAACGTCTTCCTGAGTTGAATTATTATTATCAATTAATGCATTTCGGTAATGTCGGTAATTGTTGCAAAACAGACTGAACATTTTGCAGAATGCAACAGGGTTTTGCTCTCTCACATAAAATTAACTATTATGGTTTATTTCAATGTATATTGATGTTATGTTATTCAACTATCAAGTGATTTTTCGTTACTTGTTCAGCAATGGCTATTATTCTCCTTATAATTGGATAGTTATTTATTACATACACGTATATGCACTTACTATACCTATATGTATCTATTTTCCTATTTGTAATTTGTTCTGTTGGATATCAACTTCTAAGCATCTCTAGTAATTAGGTGTACACCTGTGTTGGGAATAAAGATCTTTTTAAACGTTTATTCAATATTCTTATTTGATAAATCGTGTTATGATTTACTTTCTATATATTTTACTCTACTTTAACCTGCCGACAATTAAAATGAAACAACTAATCTGAAATGAAAACATTCAAATCCACTGCACTGAGATGTATAGTTGATCAGAAAACTTGATTATGAAACCTCAAAAATGAGAAGAATGTTTTTCAATGAGCAGAAATTGAACGAATAGCCATATTGAGAATGAAGAACTTTTTTAAAACGTTCAAAAGAAGCTAAAATCCAAACTAGACAATTGTAATTGATCTTAATCAAAATATGAACTTGGGAAAATTCAGTTAATCAGAACGAAATCAATATACCTCATGAAACTAAATCCCAAAATTGATTTTAATGAGCAGATATCAAACCAGAAGCAATATTGACAATGAAAAACAGTCATATATTTTATTCCATCGACCTGTATAAAATTAAAGGATATTGTGATCTCAACAAATCGATCTATGTGAACCTTGATCAGAAAATACAATCGGGAAAATTGAAGCGATCAGAACAGTTATGTAAATACTGTCCAATCAGTTTTTCCACTGCTTCTCATTTTTACACTCGACTTATAACTATTCGAATGCATTTTATGAATTCACTTATTTTATTTGTAAACAAAAATAAATTTCACCACTCTTAGTCAGATATTGCTTCCGTTCAATTTCTGCCCATTCGCATTCTTTTTTGTGATTATTCTGTTACTTTTTTATCGATCATGGTTTTTCGCAATTTCCTGGTTTTATTGCTAATGACTACATGAGTACAAAACAAAGTTGCTTCCCGCTGTCTGTCTGTCCCTATTTGTGCTTAGATCTTGAAAACGACTCAACGAATGTTTCGATGTGTTTTCTTCAATAGATAGAGTGATTCGGGGGGAAGGTTTATATGTATAATACATGCATAATATATTAGAGAAACATTGATATTTTGAAGGTTTCCAATGTGATGACGTAGAGGAACACATTTTTTGGGCATACATTGTAAATGCTGGCTGAACCCTTCTAGAAGGTTCAAAACTATGTACCACAGTATTTTAAAATTTAAAAATGTCTACAAAAAGGTACCCGATGGTATATATCTATCTCTTAGGGATAACCCACAATAACCGCAACCGGGCCAAGTCGCTGGTTCAGTATATTAACGAAATTCAACTGATTAAGTATATAAATAGATAATGAATATTGGACCCCACACATATTCTACAGACAAGAAACTTTAAACAAAAAAAATATTCCCCTTTTTTCACCTAATAAATGAATCAAGTTATCGTTCGCAAGATTCTGATAGGAAAATTCGAAGATGGGTTCCTGTATATATAAACATATTTTATATCAAAGAGAAATCTCTCTTACCTTGACTTTGCTCACATTCGAAATATCAGCACAAAAAACACTAAAGAAGAAGCTCAAAAGCAAACAAAGAAACAACATCTTGTCGTCAGTTATGGAAATAACAGAAGACCTGAATCAGATCTCTACTCTTATATAGGTACCCTTGAAAAAATGTCTTCACTGTGATACCACAAATTTGTCCACAAATCCTGTTTTTGCTCATTCAGAACTGAATAAACAACATTATCGCCTGGGAAACAAGATTCGTTTAACGAGAATAAATATAGGATTTTCGAATACGATTTAAAAGTGAACTTGCTGTTACAAATGCTACAATTGTAACAATCATTTGATATAATTTCTATACAATTTTCCATAGGAATGAATATGAATAAATATTAACGTGTAATTTTCATAGAATAATTTGAAAATGAATATAAATACGGCCATTAGTACTATTCTGAAACTTCAAAAGTTGTGAACATCTGTAACATTTTCTCTCAGTATCAGCATCTGCAACTGTGGGAACATAGGAAATTTGGCGATAGTTTCAATTTGAAAAATAAATTGGGAAACCAGTTTGTACTATGCAGATAAACTACCAGACGGAATCTTTACTGAAAATATGACTGTGTGTGGACTCAATGCAACCATTTATTTTTTTGTGAAAGTAAGACATGTGCGGAATTATATGAGAAAATTTTCAATGTTTTACAAGTTTTTTCAATACAGAAGATAGAATAACACAAAATAGTTGAGTAGGCACGACTTACTGAGTCCCAGGGATTGCATGACTTCTAGTCGTATTTTACTATTTGTCGGCTCAACGAAAATGAATGTGATTTATTCGCGTTTAGGCATTATTGATTATTGTGTTACAAATCACTGCATTTGGTTAGTTTCGTAAAACTTGAACTAAAATCAAACCAATGCTGTCGTGATACTGAGTGAGTACTGAGTCCAGAATACGAGATGTACTTATATTGTCAGAATTGTTTTGTAGTGCAAGCGCTGCAAAACATTCCGTATGCAAAAACCGATGACCACATTCTGATTGATGATTTGAAATGAGGAAGACTTAATAAATGATATTGTGGAGGTTGCCGGACGGAATTATGGTTCAGTTTTTTTTTTCTCCCTATAACAGTTTTCGATGTCGCTGCGAAAAAAAAATGTTCTTGACTATTAACACCTGGTTTAGGTAAGGTATGGAAAAAACGGCATGATCTTATTCAATACAAATTTGATAAAATAGTGGTTTATCTATTAATGAGTAGTGAAAAATTCATTCACGTGAGTTTTGACAATTATTGGCGATGCATTTGCAAATGCATTTTGCTTTTTCTACAAGTACAAAACATTGTCAGGCATTTAGCATTATATTTGCGAAGCCTGATCAAAGAATTTGGCATAGGTGGTTTTGCCATTTGCACCGGGTACAACTTTTCATCTCGTCTTTCATAACCGAATTGGAGTAAGTTCGGAGGCCCATGTATTACAGCCCTTAAGCAATGTAAATACAAAACATCGAAAGTTCTCATAATTTCAGATACATTCGAATTGAATCCCAGCTTAAAAAAGTTTTTTTACTCTGATCCTTCGAACCAAATCCCTCAGCAACTACTATTCGATAGCTTATGCCAAAAGTGGATGTTGAGTACGGAAACATCGGAATCTGTACAATTTATATTAACTTGTTCAATTCCTTCACGAACAGCAACAAAAATATGGCTGAAAATCCTTCAATCTGCTTCTAGGTGATTGGACTTCGAGTCTAGTAATTCAGAAGACCTATTACCTTGGAGCTTTAAGATTTTTTGGAGTCTTCATATCCACCGGTAATAAAAAGTTCTATTTCAGCATTGATTTTTGGAAAGTTGGAGAAGACTTGCAGAGGAATTGAACGAGCTGCAGTTTATTTCTCAAACAAGAAAAAAGCCTTTGCACCCAGCTGGGATTTTGGTTGAAGGATTTGATATAAATATTTGTAGTCCGTTTCAGATAATTTCGGTTTAGCAGTGTGTGAGGTGTTCCTTTTTTAAATGATTCATTGAACGTCGGCCTATTTCCCCTACCAAGGCCAATCATCGACGCCGGTGACCACAATTCCCCCAACCGGAAATTTTGACGAACACTGGTATTCCAACCAGAGGTAGGGATTCTTTACGAGTCCAACAACCATGGACTCAGGGCGCTTTATGTCTCCTCCGAAGGACAGCATATCCTCAATATATCTTGTATTCATTGATATATTGCCTGCGAGCTACGATATAATACTTTGCTGCAGTTTTATGAGCTTTCGACGCGGTCTTTCCCTGCATGAGGTCACCCATCCAAGCACTAACCGCGCTCGGCGCTGCTTAGTTTCAGATATCGAATGACTAGTCAATCTGAAGAGCTAGGCCATGCCCGTGAGGTATTCTCTTCATCATTCTTTTGTTGATTAACTATCATGATTGTAACGTGCATAGAATCTTTGCCACTTAATGTCCCCTTAAAAGTCATTGTCACAGTGTCTAAGATTGTTCAACAGTGTAGAATATATGATTCGATTTAGCTAGGTAGGTGGTGAATTAATTCGGCCAGAGCTGTATGTTGCGGTGTCTTTCTGTTCGTTACACTGATATATATCACTAAACACAGCTAATGCTTCATGTAGTGTATTGCCTCACAATTTCAGATTGAGTGCTGAATGAGGCTTGTATGAAAGTCTTCCATTTCGGCGTGATTGTGCATTTCTTCGCAGCATCTTCTATAAGAATTTCATCACACAACTTGTCCTTTGGTATAGGTTCAGTAGTGGATAGTTCCTTCCGTAATTCTTAAGCACACATGACGATTTTGCTACAGTCAAGACGACGTACACGTTCAGATTTTTCCTTAATGAACTTCCCGCCATGAAAACCGAAGAAGATTGCTTCCTCTCAGTAAGATATGAGAATAAAACCTTTTCACCAAATTTATCGATCAGCATCACTTCGAGATTACGATTAGAACTACATCCTCTACTTCAGCGAGTAGTCATGCGTTGAGCCAAGTATGTCAATTCAAAAGCGGTCGTCGAAACACCGTCTTTTATATCCGCCATTAGTTTGTCAAAAGCAGCCAGTAACTGTTTTTGTGATGTTTGTTGTTGGTCGACCTCTTTCGTTACTAGAAGATTTTGGTAATGAAACTTAATTTCTGTAACACGATGTATGATATTGAAAGTTTCTGCAAACAAAGCATCCGGTGTTTCGTATAACAAATTTTTGTGAAAATTTCGTAGTATTTTCGACGCGAAGTATTGAAAAACAGCAAAGATGCTAAAATTTCAGTTAAAAGATGACTTTTTTTTATAATGGTTTTCGTCGTATTACCACAAATGGAACGGCATGAGTCACTCGAAGAATAACTGTTGCTTCTTTTCGATTTGCGGGTCAGTTGATGGGCCAGCTACGCCCTGTGTTGATGATGAAGCTCTTTCTTCCAGCGCTCTATGCAATGACGACGACGAATTTTTTCTTCGCTGGTATAGCTGACCAAGCAACTTTTATACCACGCGAAGTGTTCTTCATCAGCATTCGGATCAAGCAACTTCTCAAAATTGTCTGAAATGTCGTCTTTGCGTCGACTCGCTGCATTTGAACGGTTTCTGTTGGTTCATTCACCAGTTCACCATGATTTTTCGTTCGCCTTTTTTTTATTCAATAATTGCAGCGATATTTATTCACTTTAAAAAAAGTTATCACAGAATTCGAAGCACTGCTATTTTGAATATTGGAAAATGTATCTGTCATAATAATGGATGAAGTCACAAAAACTGTTGAGAAAAACGCGGCCCGCTTCAAAACTCGAGAGAAGGTATGTGAAGCTGAGAAGGAGATTTATAATAAAACTGACAACGGGCTTTTCTGGCAACTTTCAGTTCCAGGTTTGAAAGGATCTTGCAAAAACATTCCAGTCGAGAAATAGCGGTCAATGGTTTTTGCATTCTATACAACATTTTTTTCACAACTACTGCGATGGAATTGAAAACTCCTATTATAGGGCCGAAAAAAAACTGTCTTCCTCAACTAAAATCATCAATCAGAATGAGGGCTTCGGTTTTTCCAAACGGAATGTTTCGCTGCGCCAGTTGTAGCACACTAATAGACCAAAAGTGTTCTTCTCGAATAATACTCCCTGCTTATGTTGTTACGGCTCTTCTCGATAATCATGCAATGAAATACTACAAAATCTGTCTTTCCCTACGGGGCGCCATGCCAAGTCACGAGTTTCGAGGGGCAAAAATACATTTTGAATTAACAGTTTGCAAAGTAGTACTTTGGCGGCCTCGCTGGGGACAGCGGATCTTACTGACTGAAAGCAGACTTCATATTCTTGAATTCCGGCAAAATGTAACAGTAAACATCTATATAATATGAAAATAGTCGTGTTAATTACTCAAGAACGGCTGAACCGATTTGGAACAATATGATTCCTAGATCCAATCTACCCTAAATTATGCATAAACATTCCTCAACAGAATAGATGGAATACTTGGTTCGTATTTAATGAAAATTAATCGCCTAACGGGTTGATAAGGGGTAGATAATCATTTTACGGGTTAATCAACGTATAGTCTTAACCACTGATCGTAGAGATATGAAACATAGAGGGTATGTTCTTTGTATGACATAGGCCTTCGATAAGAGAGAGTTTTCCGAAATTACACGCCTAAGGGATTGAAAAACGGGATCCGAATTTGTATGTACTTCGAACTGCTTCAAATATTGCCGAAATATTCTTCAACAGAATTGATGGAAGACATGTTTCATATTTAATTTAGCTAATTACTTATTGATCAGGACAACAAGTGAAAGTCTTCAAATATTCGACAAAAATCATCTCTTTTTATTCCTTCATTCGATTCCGTCATAATATAACAAACAAAGTATGTAACTGATTAGGTGATGTGGCAGTTTCCAATTACGCTGGTCTTATCAACATCCTGGCTCTGGAATGGCAATATTCATGGCTTCGGAATGTATTCCAGTGTAATCCTTTGTATTTGTATTGGGTGGGAAGGTTGGCATTCATATATTTCCCATTGAGATTACTTTCATGACATGATTCGTACCACCAAGCACCACCTAGAAAAGAGAAAAACTAAAAGTTCGTGTCTTATAAAATGGAGTGAGACTCATTTAATTCAGGTATACCGGGTGCGGAAATAGGGTGCAATATATCGATATGTATTGGGAAACTGATTTTTTGCTAAAATACATACTTGGAATCCCTTTTCTCGGGCGGCTCAAACAAATTTTCATATCTAATTTCCAAACTGATTTTTTGCTCTGATTTCTGCTACTTGTCTCTGCTCAATGTATGCTTCTAATCTCTTTTCTTAGGCAGCGCAAACAAATTTTCATATCCACCCGTAATTGTTCATCCTCATATTATAAGGATGAAATTATTCAATTTACGATACAGTATGTTTCAAGTCATTTATGATTCGTAGAGTGAGAATTCAGAGCACACATATCTACGTCACTAAGCCCAGATTTTGAGTATAAATAGTGTCGATTCTGGCTAGGTATAGTATTTTTCACAGTAAATGGTATTGGCTTATTAACTGCAATAAACTACCCGATTTAATCCCATTGTGTAGAAAATAATCTGGTAAAAGATGCAAATGTGCTACAGGGTCGAACTTAAGAAATTTGAATTTTGCATAATGTAGGGGATATACAAGTAATTTATTCAAATGTTACAATTCTATTCTATATTCAGTTCAGTGTCGCTATCGCTATCCTCATCTATATTAATTATAACTGGCGCAATTGATTTTACAGAAAGGTACGAGTTTTCAACATTTATAACATGACTAACAGAACTCTACATCCCTCTCTGAGAAACAAAATTACCTGAATCCGGTCCTTTTACATTTATGATTTGCTTCTCGGATTTTACAACTTAAGGGTCTAATTGGTTTTATTATAATCCTTCAGTCAATACCATTGTTCTGCTGGTTTGTATAGTTGGGAGTTTTTAACATCTTTGAATAACGTGAAGTTTTTGGATAAATCATAGGCCGTAATCTTCCCGATGCGAACATCACGTAATATGCGCGAATAAGGCAAACGGAAAATGCCTCCATAATGTTTTTGTGTCAGTCCTTCATTTGAATGCAAACTCAATATTATCTTTTGAAACGCTCATTACATATTCGATAGCTGTTAGATAATTGTTCATTTAGAATACACCTGTATTCTATATTAATGGCCATCGCTTCCGTTTTTGTTTAATGATGGAATATATAACATATTACCTGATGAATGATTATTTATTTGAATTATCCATTATTATCCGTTTAGAAAATCGCATAAACGAAGTTGCCAAATATCAAAGTAACATTTGAGACACCCTTTATAAGAATGACTGATGATCAGAATATGAAAAAAAGTTTGAAATCAAGGATATGTGGCGCTTGAAATTAGTATTGTCGATAAGGCAGTTACTTAAAAAATCTGAAAGATGTTCGGTCGAGTGATGAGCCCAAGATAGCTTTTGGAATTCTGATCATCGATCATTCTTATAACGGGTGCCTTAAATGTTACTTTGACATTTGTGGGTGATCACCCGAAAACGATTTCGGATACCAGCAATCCAAACGTCGTGAGTACACCCAAGTTGAAACTTGGTTTCAACATTTATTCATAATATTCCATTTATTTCTTTATTTACATTTTTTGACTAGCATTTCACATTCGATACCTCAATTTCCTTATCACAATATTATATCATTTATTTCTGTGGTCTGTATAAAAACAAGGAATACTTATACAATTTGAATAGAAATTCAGTAAAGGAAAAATATAAAAGATGTAAAAAAGTTAAATATAAACTTAAAAACTATATAAATATTAATTGTTATTATTATATGATAGAAAAATTTTAGTTATTTCGGATAATAAATATGGCACCTTAAGATTTTTATCTACACCCGTACTCTAAAAATACACTTATATGCCCACCACCCGTTTTATTATGAAATCCATTACGATACAGATTTTCATTACGATACAGATTTTCAACCAATAGAAACCCATTATTTTTCAATCCAGCATGATGTGCAAGCTTTGCATTTTGACGTTTGTCAAGTCAAAATCAGTAGTTATTGAATTTTTGAAGAATTCAGTCAATTTTCGAATGAAAATGTCTTATAGCAGTGATATAGAAGAATTACCAGCGACTCCTCCACAGATGTCTTAGACAAGAAAAAAATACAATCGAAAGGATTATATTTTTCATTTGACAAATGCAACACATCTGTTGTTATTTTCGTCCAAGTCCAATGTGCTTTCATGGCCAAGTGGTCAGCGGCGCGGGCAGTGTTCACAAATGTCCCGGGTTCAATCCCAGACCTCGGCAAAGACTTTTTTTAATTTTTTTTCTTCTCATTGTTGTAATTTCCGTGGTTATACCATTAATTATAATTCTGTAGAATTTTTCAAAGAAATATGATTGATTACCTACTATTATTGTGTTCAATATAAATACCTAATATTATAATATTTTTAGTTCTTCATTATTTATTGGGTGTAGATAAAATAGCGTATGCAACTCTCATGTAATGGTTATTAATACACTCGCATAAACCATACGAAACTCACCTTCGGCTCGTTTCGTATCCCGGTTTATGCTCATATATTAATAACCATCATTACACGATCGTTGCATAATATACTATTATAGAGTCTTTCAAGGATTCCAGTGCAATAAATTTCAGTAAATTCATTGAAATTTTAAATTTTTTTGCGAATTCAAACAAATTTTGCCAAATTAACTTCTTCTGGTTGTTTCTTGGAGTACTCGAAACGAATTGTCGGATCAATGATGAACGCCTTGTTATTTTTTCGATCAATCGCAATTATGTCTATGCGTCGTCCACTTCCATTGTCGGCAGTGCATTTTACTTCTTCATGCACTTCAAAGTTTTTGCCAAGTTCTCTTGCTAACAAGTGCCGGATTTTATTATGTCTTGTATTTCTCAAGAGTTGTCCATGATGACATGATCCCAAGACATGAGGAAGGGTTTCTTTCTCAGAGCAATGTCTGCACTGGGTACCATCTTGGGATCTTCCTGGAATACCTCCCAAGTTGACAACATATCCAATCATCTTGATTGCTTCTTTCCATTCTGTTGAAGTTAGTCCTTCACTTGTTCTGATCCAAGAATTTGCTGGGGTATCTTCTTGGTATAAACTTACTCCCATTCCTTTCTGTGTAAGTGATTGCCACTTTTCATATTCACGATCTTTGAGAATTTCTCTTAGCTTTTTTCTTGAATATGACCATTTATCGTTCTCCACGTTAATTTTCAATTTATTTTTTTTTCTAAATAACAACATTTTCTTTGATCAGTTTATACTTGATTTCATTATTGACTAAAAAATGCATTTCAATCTTTCGTTTGGGATTAGATCTTCTCACTTGATTTGTATTTTAATCTTTCCGTTCCTAGCCACAGGTTTCAATAGAGTTAAAATATAGACAATGGAAGTCCGAACCATTACTATTCAGCAAGGAACATTGTGAACCACATTCAAGCAAACATTTCAATATTCAATGGTAGAAAAAAAAGCCAAAAATCAGTACCTCACTACTTCTTGCCCCTATAAAAATAAGTTTCTAAATAAGAAATCGATGCTCGGAAATCAATCGTTTTGATGCAATTTTTGTCATATTCAGACTTTTTTAAAAAATTCAATCGATTGATAGATGTGAACGGAATAAGCAATTTCATGTTCATTTTTCAGGTAGGAGAATAATAAATATTGGGTGGGATACCCTGATCGAAAACAACAACCGACCCGGTTTTTCTGGGTTTCCCTAAAGTTGAAATAGCAAATATGATAAGACGCCCCCGAGTTCAACGACACTCAAGGACATAATTCTTGGGTCAGGAGTATTTATATTCGTTCGAATACAATGACGTAGAGCGATATGAAGTGAATGTGTTGAACTGTGACATGCCACCGTGGCATATCGATTTTTCTCAAGAATACAGTCCCAAAAAACATAAGACGACCCTTTCTCTCACGAGCCTCTGCCTTCTCTGCTTACTCGTTAGATTTGTTGTTGTTTGAATACTGTACAAAATAACATATTCAGGAATGAAAAAAAAAGTTTCATTCTCTTATACTCACTGAACGTAACGGCACAATTTCTATCATCTGTATCTTGGTCAAAATCTTTTGTAGAGAATTTTGCTCCCAAATGATAAGTCAGCGAATCTCCTGCGTCACCAGTACAATCTCTCAGGGTTTTCAACGGATAACCTTCAACTTCAGGACCGATGGCAAATGCTTTGTAATGAGCTCGAGCTTTGACGTCATCCCTATCTACAACTTCGACCAGTAATTCGTTTACTTCGAAACCTGTCAAAAGATGAATCATATTCAAATAACTGAAAAACTAATCACAATATTTTCATGAATTTCTATTTTTTGTGGTCATGCTTGTTCAGTGAATAAAAGTGATACACATGGGAAATGAAAACTGTCAATGTTGACGTTTTGACTACTCACTTGGTCGTCGTATAGTTATTGGAATTTGGGAAGCTGAATACACTTCTTAGTAATGAAGGAATCGAAGACTTTTGTAAAAAGTGTATAATAATTGTAAAAATTCTTATTGCAAAGCGCTTTCGACTTTCGTCATCTTCATTTCTCACCTAGAAGTGAATACTCTGATTGAAAAAGAAAAAACTGAAGCCTGAATAATAGATTTTTGATGGCATACTCAAGGTTTTCAAATCCTTGAGAGCCCAATGATTACCTTTCTTACCCTATGACTTCCAGACAAGATTCATTACAGATACTGGAATTGTCGGTAATATTTTTCGTCAGTGGTTGAATAGTCATTTAATTTTTTTTTCCAGGTCTAATTTTTCACATTCAGCTATAATAACTATGACAACCAAGCAATGTCCTGAAATAGTCTACTCTTTTACAAAATGAGTGAATATAAGAGGGTCTTATTCAGATGGATGGAGAAAGGGGTTGGTAGAGAATGAGGATTTGTAAAGTAAACTTGAGTATTTTTGTAATTCGGAATGTATTCCTATCTCATGGGTATATTGCAAACCCTACACATGCTTTTCATGTATCAAACTCATGGGGTATCATTAGTCAAATACATGCTTTCACTTGGTGATATTTCATGACGAGAAAAAAAATGATTTGATAGTTTGTGAAGCTGTTGTTAACTGTATACTAACACATCGATATTCCAATGGATGATATTATATTAATGTATTTGGTTGCTCCACTGACTTCTTCATCACGCTATTATCGTTATATAATTTGGTTAATATAATAACATTATCATTTTGATCAACGAACTGAATTCGTGGTATATCATGTAATTCTTTTTATTTGTTGTGCACTCAAAAATGTATTCATACCAAAAAAAACAGATTATTTTCTGCACTTACCAGTTGATATGTGAATATTTTCGAGTCCCATCCATAATTCCCCATTCAAGTTTCCGAACCCATGTTTGTATTCTCGCCACCCCAAGAAAAAATCTTGTGAACCATCGAACCTCCTATGGATGTGAGTCCAACCGCCACCCATAGTCTCCATATCGCATAATACCATGAAGGGTTTCTTGGAGAATTTTGGTTGAATTTTATATACACCAGAAACGTTTTGCCCTATTAATCACCAATAATAATCAATCAAATAGTTATATACTGAGGGCGGCATCTTACAAAGTTGTGAGCCACTGGCCCGACAGTTTGTTATCTGACTGATAGTATATCGTTATTGCATTTTAAATGCAACTATCTAAAAAAAACTTGAAATTTCAAATCTACCTCGATGATGTGTCTAGTTAATGAAAAAATTAATAATCGTGGAGGAATACTGTTGATCCACAAACGTTGAGGTACAGTGTGTTTCCACAATAAACTGAGGACATTTTCCGTTGAAAGGTTTTGTTAATCTAGTTACAAAATGCTGCATTCCGTGAATCATGAATTTGTAAATTTGTTATTTTCAAATTTCGGCTTCTGTCAAATCGGTGTCACCGGTTTTATCAGTCATAATTACCAATAGTTATTATTCGATTTCAGAATGCAAGATCTGTCAAACATGTTAAAAAACATGTGACAAAAAGTGCTGAATTTCATCGGCTACAGTAATAACTTGAGGTATGTTGAAAAATGGGTAAGCATAACTTTCTTTTTCTCTTTCTCGATACTAAACTGAGGAATCACCGTTATTGAAGCATTTTCTCTGAAGAGAAGTAACTAACCTAGGGATATAATGTTGAAGAAATTTCACCTAGGTGAATGATGAAAAAACGACCAAAAATTATTGAGAGAAAATCCGTTTCCTCTGTGTAAGCCAACTCAAAAGTGGATATCTTGTGAAATAGGCCTGGAATATGTCTCCTTGCACTAGCTATGATTATTCCAAAAATTGATAGTAATTCCAATAATTTTTCACTTCCAAATGGTTACCCTCAGGAATGAAATCAAGGATAAAAGCGTCTCTGAATACTAATCACCTACGGATACTGTTAGGAAATATCTGTTGTCTATAATAGCAGACTGACAGGAAAATATCAAAATTTTGGGTCATTTAACCACTCTTGAGAATTGAATGAAAAAAGAGAAATGAATAAAAAAAGAAAATTTTCCTATTATTTTTTGTGCTATATACTTATCTACTTCGTCGCGAAACAAGGTGGAACATTTGTTTTACTATATATATCAATACTCTTACAAACTCAGAAATTCAGCTCTCATAATACAACAGAAAAATTTAAGTATTAAAATGTAGTATCAGAAATTCTGGAAATGTTCAAAACATACATAAATGCGGGGAAATGTCTTCAAACTGAAATGATGTCTTCTTCTTCATTTATGATTTTGTATGACACACGAGTAGCGTACCTTAATTTTCAATAACATTTGGTAACCTGCCAAAACTGCAGAAGTGTTATGGTTAACCGAGACAGTGTACAAAACATGTCCTCAGATCGAGCAGTGGTACAGATTTTCAGAAATAATGATCAATGAACGACCTTTGAAACAATGAATACTTTGAGCCGAAAGAATTGAAATTCACGCAAAAAGTGACACCAAAATTTGCGTTATTGAGTCCAGCAATGATATTTTTGACTGAGGACTTTTCGGTGGCTTACGTAAATCTCTTATGCCGAAGAACATCGCTCAACTCACAAACATCATGAAGGCATACTATTTCGAATGATAAGAGATTGAAAAAGTTTTATCGTGAGATTTATGGAAAATTATGTCGTATAATGTACGAAATTGTACAATATGTTTTGTGAAACAAAAATTCTTATATCACATGAATTCTGGGTTTCATAGCGCATATAGTGTCGCATACTACGACCTCAAATGTTTTAACCCGGTCAAGTTAGACATGAGAACAGTGATCAAATAACAAAAATTCAGACAGAGCCAAATTTTGGTGAAAACCTTGGGTTTACCATAAAAAATTAAAATTCAAAATTTCCCAAAAATCCCATGTGTGCTAAAATTTATTCGGGGTCGAATGTCAAATTCTCAGATTTTTTTTTATTTTCTCGAAAACGGTGAGTTGAATCAGAAAAACACCTCAGACCAACGTTGTAGATCTCGAAATTCTCTAGAATAATAATCTCGATAAATTTTTCTTTATTTTTTCATCATGGTTCCTGAGATATCGCAATTGTAAATGTTACATTTTTGTGTCTCTTTATGTACAAACTATATACTATTAAAAAAAAGGAATAACTCGAATTCATAAATCCCACATAGCAAAATTATATACCAAGTATGTGCTAAACATATTCCTAAACGCATAAGAATATTGAGATTATATTCCTAGCATATACACAGAATATGGTCACTATATGCTGAGAATATGCTAGGTATATTTTTTTGGCCACAAGTAGTATATGCTACGTATATGATTGAAATATATACCCTGAATATATTCAAATATCCTCAGAATATACCTATATCACCAACATAGCATATGCTATATATATGCTCAATATACTCTATATGTGCAAACTGGATATGTCCAAGATGAATATATATTTTGGTGAGGGACTTTAGGAGATGCAACATCATTATCCTTAAAGGTTCTAGTAGTCTTGGCATTTTCTGAAGCATGAATGCCATCCTTGATTATCTTCAAACAAAAGACATCAAATACTTTCAAAACATTTATGAAAAACTAAGAAGTTCTTATTCACATGTTATTGTTTTTCATCCTATTTCAGTGTCCTGGGAACGCTCCTGATTTTGGAACCTAAAAATAGAATAGATTAGAACAATATACCGGGTGTCCCGGTATACATGTTACAATGGAATGTTTCATTTATTTGAAATAATAAAAATTTAAAATTCTGAATAATCAATATAGATTATTATACATATTGCTTTGAGCAACGTAAATATCGGAAATCACTTCTGGTTTATGAGATATTCCATTGGAACATGTAGATATACTGGGACAGTGGTAGGGTCCAAAATTCAAACCTCACCTCATCTCAGTTTTCTTTAATTCATTTTTAACCCGTTCTTCAGTTTTAGCTAACCATCTCTTTATTTCTTGGATAATTTCATCTTCACATGCATTTTGTGTTCTCTTATCACATTGAACAGCATCTAAAATAGATATACAAGATATTATTCTATGATTAAAAAAAACCGTGAAGAAAGCTTACCCTAACCTAACTTTTTTTTCGATAACTTCCCCACACTTCACTATCGGTATCGAATATGCACAATCCACAATAGAGAACACTGAACACACACTGATAAAATGTCTTCTTTGAAAATAAACAATTTAACTGGTAAACTAATTGTAGATAACATTCAATTTCAACAAGAACAAAGAACAAGAAGCTTAGCTTGCGACTTGCCACGCACGCATGCATGCAGTGCTGCCAGGAAGATTTTAACGAAGTACCAACAGTTGGGATTTTGACCTAGCCAGTTTGTACTAAAAGTCAAGTTGAAAATGTATTAAAATGTGATATAGATTCTAAAAAGTAAGGTTACGGGGTTGGTTTGAGTGGTTAGTTCACAAAAATGTAAATGTTGAATTGTTATGTACGTATTTTTTAAAACAAATATTCTTTGAAGTATTTACGGGAATGTGTCCCAAGATCCCTAGAATATGCTACAATATTCCTAGACAGATATGATGAAAAGAACATTCATAGCAGTAAAGTACTAATGCTGGGAATATACTAGGGATATTATTTGGGGAATATGAGTTGAAACATATCCTCAGCATGTGCTCGAGTTATGAATATGCTTTTGATTGCTATGTGGGATGTGGTGACGACCTTGGGGTATTTCCTTTTTTGAAATCAACCACTCCACTTCGAGCATGGACTTTTTCCTTCGTCTCGATACTATATTGAGAAAATATATATTTGAAAGATAGTCAATCCCTTCGAGAATACCCTCTACCCGAAAGGCCTTGAATAACATCTGGCTATTTATTGCCCTTCTGAAGTCGTTCGCGGACCTCAGCGTGGTCATATTTAGTAGAAGTCTACTTTTTTTGGTAGCTTTTTGACTCAGATCAGTGAATTTTAGTAGAAACAAATCGACTATCAGGTTCTGAGAAATATCTCGGTTTACCTGTAGGTATATTTTTTTATATGCAGAATCACACGAGAGCAAAGCCCTGTAATGTTCAAAGAACACCGCGTGAATCAAGGGACAGGTAATACGAACTAACATCCACTTTGAATTTTTGAAGTTTGTAAGCCTCAGGGAAGACCTCTGTCGGCAAGTAGTTCCAAAGCTCATGTGTTCTATTGAAGAAAGATCCCTAAGCAAGAGAAGTTCGACAGGTCTCCAAACTCATAACAAAGGGATGGGAATTCTGTACTCGCCGAGTCATCCGTGTAGATATTGCCAAGGGTGATACGATTGATAACAATTCAGAAGGGAACCAACCGTAAAAATATCTATGGAAGAGAGACAACAATTAGTTCAAGTAGTGTAAAAAAGAAATCTGGAGTTACATATAAATTTCCTTCGTAGTTTTTCGTGTTTTCAAACTAACACATTCTGAAATAATAATAACAAGTAATTTTGAGAAAAACGGGCGTACACTACCTCACAGGTGGTGTGCATATTATGTAGAACGTGCCTCTTACAATTGCGATATCTCAGGAACGCTGATACTTGAAGAAACATTCATTGAGATTATTTTTCTAGAGAATTTCGAGATCTACAACGTTGTTCTGAGGTATTTTTCTGATTCAACTCACTGTTTTCGAGAAAAACTCAAAAAACCTGAAAATTTGACATTTGACTCCGAATAACTTTTTAAGCACACATGGGATTTTTGGGGACTTTTGAATTTTCATTCTTTATGGTGAACCCTAGATCTTCACCAATATTTGGCTCTGTCGGAATTTTTGTTGATTCAATTATATAACTTGACCGGATTATTTCCAAACTGTAAAGAATGGCTCAAGTCCAAGTATATAAAAGTTGGTAACTGGGCAATAAAAATGTAAGTATGAACCAAGGACCGTATATAACATAGGATAGCTGGATGACTACAGATTTTCGCCAGTCGAGTAGCGCTCGGTGACGTCACCGCGGACCGATCTCAAAGCGTTCTCCATTACACATACGGAGCGAATATTACATTTTATATTTTTTGTTTTACTTTTGGGACATTTTTCGTTCATTTAATCAATACAAATTGAGAAATTAATGTAGTAAAGTTTTTAAAAGGAAGTACAAACTTTATTCACGAGAATAGAACAAAAACTACATTAGAAAAGAACAATTAAATAAAAGTTATATACAGTCCTTGAGTATGAACTACTTTGGCAAAAACAAATGAAGACTTTTCCCGAAACAGATTTTAATTGTTACCATTCAGTTGAATCTCCTTGCAGCTTTTTGGATATACGAGTATCTCGTGGTTATTTTCTTCTTTATCACAGAAAGGACTTACTTTATGAACTCCCACCAGGTATTTACAGTTTGATGTAATATCAGAAATGGATGTACTGAAAAAGAAAATTTATATTTTATTCTAGATATCTATACCGGTTCGCGATTCAGTAAACACTGGTTGTGAATTTGTACGTTTCGAATTCATGTTCGGATTGCATACTCTCCTTCTATAGCGCACCAAGAAAATGTTCTTGTGTTGTTATTATATAATTGAATAAGATCCAAAAAAGAGTAAAGACACAGAGTTCGTCATTTTCTAGGAGCAAAAATTAATTGTCACCAACGATACCGATATCAAGTATCCAGATGACGATTCACTACGGATAAACAATAATGTAGGTAGGTTGAAATCTTCAACTTCTTCATTCACTACATCTGTAGCTATCTATGAACTAACGTACGAAGCAGAATTTTCCACATATACACATATGTTTTTCCTGGGTCATCTACAATACTGGGTTCATTCAAAATGATGACGGGCATCGTCACTCTCACATATCTGACTTCAATATAAAAGACAGACAATCGAAAATGACAAAGTTGGATTGATTATTCTATTTCAACTTTGCTCTTATCGCAATTGAGATCACAGCAAAGCCATACCGAATGCAAGTGATGATATATGATGATAGTTCAGGCAGATAGGTTTCGAGATGAAGCCAGAACCGAAATAGAGACGGATATAAATGGAAAGTGTGGTGATAGGATCCCTAAAGCCTTCAACTCGAGCTTCGGAGAGGAACTGAAGGAAGGTATCATGGTAGAAAGAGATCTTATGACCCTTCAAACACCGAAGTCATATCTGACTTCAATATAAGAGACAGACAATTAAAAATGACAAACTAAGATTGATTATTATGTTCAAGCTTTGCTCTTAGCGTAATTGAGATCACAGCAGAGCCATATCGAATGCAAGTGATGATACATGACTATAGTTCAGGCAGATAGGTCTCGAGATGAAGCCAGAACCGAAATAGGGACAGATATAAATGGAAAGTGTGGTGAAACGAACCCTAAAGCCTTCTACTCGAGCTCAGTAAAGGGACTGAACAAAGGTATCGTTGTAGAAAGAGATCTTATGATCCTTCAAACACCAAAGTCATATCTGACTTCAATATAAAAGACAGACAATCGAAAATGACAAAGTTGGATTGATTATTCCATTTCAACTTTGCTCTTATCGCAATTGAAATAAAGAGAGGATCAAAAATTAAAAAAAAAAGATCTCTCAAGGCCGGAATCGAACCCACGTCTCTTCCAACTAACTAATATAATATCAGCGCCTTAGACCGCTCGCCTATGGAGAGCGCAGAAAAGTTGATTGATAAAATGAAGAAACATGTATTTGTCAAATGAGAAATTTTATCATTCTAACCGTATTTCTGCCGGTGGAGGTGTCGAAGGTGAGTCTTTCATATCGCTGGTATCAGACATTTTGTTATGATTATCGAAGTTTGGCTATATTCTTCGAAAATTCAATACCTATACCGAATTTTTGGAAAAAAAAATATATTGCATTGTCACTTCCAGCTAAACTTGGCAACGACTTTTTTTGTTAACTCACCCTGTTTATGGGTTATATTTATATTTGAAAATACCGCATAGAAGGTAGATAACATATTCATTTATCATCAAACATAGATACAGATTGGTATAAGTTGCACCCACCAGAGTTCGATAAGCATATACCCAGCAATCTCTATGAAGTATAGTAAGATGAAAAGACACCTGTTATATGTCTTCACTGTGTTGAAATGTATTCCTAGTAGGTGTTATCCCTTTCGTTTTTGTCTGCACCTATGGAAAATTAGCGGAGTTTGTGCCAGGATGGACTGGATAAGTGTACATTTGTCGATTCGATTTTTCGTAAAATAATACAGGTAATAGAGGATTTTGTTTTGCAAAATTAGGCAGGAGTTATTTCATTGCATGGATAGTTTCAGTCTGACGTACTTAACCTAAAAACACAAAATACTTACAAAAATTGCTAACGGAAGTGCCGCCATTTTGTGAAAAACCGTTTGGGCCTGTATCTCCGTAACCGTACACTTTAGGCCCACAATTATTAGGACCTTTTTTTATAGATAATTGAATTTCCTATCTTTTTTATTCAATATTTTTTTTAGCACTTACCGTTCACGACTCATATTATTATAATTTTTGTTTATTCACTTTTTTACCGATATCTCTTCAAATAATTGTTTAAACAATAAATTGTTCATGATAAAACTTTTGGATCGATTAATTTTCTACAACTTTTATTCGAAACTTTTTTCTCTTAAGTTAATATTTTTGAAGTTACAACGCGTTCAATGTTGTACTACCGAGTACAAGGTTATTAAGAACGAAGTATGCATAACGTAATGATGTAGCGAATCCGATACATAATAAAAAAAATATGAATTTTTCGAATTTTTTTTTATTTAATAAATAATAAATAATTCAAGTTCACACCTGCAAGAAATAACGAATACCCATTAAAATTTTTTCTTTGTATTTTCTTTTATACCATTAAATATTACTATAATCAATTTAAAAACTACTGCCATGATTAAACACGCAAATGAAAATATGGAATATTTATCGAAGAATATATGTGAAATTTATTTTTACAAATGTACACCAAAATGAATCATATGTCTTCTCTGACTCTTTGGCGTTTCGGGGGTGGTTAATTTTCGATGTTGGTTACATTCTCCTCTTCCTCTTCATTCTCTTCGTCAGTGGCATATAAAGATTGTAACGCCTCTATTAATTTAATTGTCGTTAGAATCATCACCAATATCTTCATCGATGTAGCACAATTCTGTGTTGTTGACGATTACTTTCAGCTGATTAGTGCACGTTTCCTCTGTGCAGTTCTCACAGATTACCGTATAGTCCAATCCTGCTTTCCGGCACCCACAGGCTCTGCCACAGCCAGTTCTGCATTTGCATGAAATGCACTCTAGTTGATCTCCCAGATACAAGACGATTGAAATTGACGCGTTATAACTTCGAAAATATCAACTTTAGAGAAAAAAGTTTTGAATAAAAGTTTCAGAAAATTCATCGAATAAAAAGTTTTATCTGAACAATTTATTGTTTAAACAATTATTTAAAGAGATATCGGTAAAAAAGTGAATAAACAAAAAGTAATAATAATATAAGTCGTGAACGGTAAGTGCTACGAAAAAATTAGTGAATGAAAAAGATAGGAAATTCAATTATCTATAAAAAAGGTCCTCATAATTGTGGGCCTAAAGTGCACGATTACAGAGATACAGGCCCAAATAGTTTTTCACAAAATGGCGGCACTTCCGTTCGCCATTTTTGTAAGTATTTTGTGTTTTTAGGTTAAGTACGTCAGACTGCAACTATCTATGAAATAAAATAACTCCTGCCTAATTATGCATTATGGACACGAGTAGCTGGCTCCCTATTACCTGTACTAAAACTCTCTGAGAGTGCTTGTCATTATTTCTGCAAATGCAGTTATCAGTTGACGTGACGTGACAACGTGTCACCACTGACTGAAAATTATACATCATTTTCTTGGAATGTTACACCGCTAGGTGGTTCCACTTATGTATCTCTTGCCTCCAAGGCACGATTCATATCAAATCCTCTGGTCATTTATCACGATTTGTCTTCGATACGAGGACCTTGCTAATAATGTCTTCATATTCTTATCTAGAAGCATGCAATAAACAACTTTTTTAATTTCGAGAACGATATTAATTTTTACTTTTTGAGATGATGAAATAAGTCATTAATATATTTGCCAGAGCTAGTAGGTTTGATAACCCAATCTAGAATAATGCAATTGTCATTTGTTCTTATCAATAGACTATCAAGTAATGGAAGCGTGTTATTTGTTTCTTTTTCTTTTGTGAATTGAATATTCTTTTCGGTTCTTTGTGAGAAAACTGATGACGTATTTGGAATATTGGTCTCGGTAATGTAGTGGTTAGCATATCTGCCTATCAAGCGGAAGGCCAGGGTTCGAATCCTCGCCGGGCCACCGTGCTGGGTAATCGCACGTTAAAAGGTAAGGCCTCGTTAATCCATTGCTCGCACAAGTTTCGACTTCTGAGGGTTGACGTTCGTCAGCTGGTTAACGGTACGAACAATTTCAGAACAACAACAACAATTCAATAGTTTCGATGCAGACTATGTTTGAAATGATTGTAATTATTCTGTTCTTTCAAAGATCTGAGAATTCTTCGGTGACGTAACTCAGATAAGCCCGAAGTTGCATGTGATGTTCTGATCATCATTTATCATCATACAGCGTGCATCAAAGGTTATATTGGTTTTCCACAACTTGATGTGAGAAACTATTGAATTTTTTCAGAAGAAATACTTGCAGCTCATCTTCGTATTCTACATGAAATCAATCGTTTGACGATATTAACATGTTATATGTTATTCCCAACCGTTTTTTAGTATGAGTGTCCTAATCTTTTTCAGTTGAAATACTGGGAAATAAAAAAATGGTTATCAAACTTTAAATACTCATCAAAAATGAGCAGTGATGTGTAGTTGAAAACGTAAGCAGATTGCTAGTTCGGCCGATTTGCTCTCCTAAGGAACAATATGTTTATTAATTATTTCATTCCTGATGATATTCTATCCTATTCAATGACAGTTTGAACCAAATTGTTATTGTGATACATTGTCCTGTAGTCCACATGCTTCTGGAAGTTGTTCCTAATTATAACGCATTTTGAACACTTCTTCTTCTCCTCTACTACAGTTATTGCTACACTTTATGCATTTTACGAATAAAAAAGTACACCGACATCATCCCACTTGTTTTCTAAAAGATTATTCAAGAATTATAAAAGACTTTCCGTAGGTATTCGATTTCAAAAATAAGTCTATATAGGTACTACGACCGAGAGTTGTCATTTGCTGTACCCAATTATAAACACCCTCACTATGAGCTTGAGAAGCTAGAAATGGGGATTCACAAATCGTGAAAATGAAAAGTGTTCACACTGCAAGTTATCATAAATAAAAATTCATCCTTACCTTTGCGACTCGATGGCATTCACGAATTTCTCTAAAGTCGACTGATTTCGAAAATATCTAGTGATTTCTTCCTCCCATAGTGACTGATGACTCTGTTCATTTTCTGTGGGAAAATAAAATGATATAAAAAAAAACTGGAAAATAATGAGTCAGTATACTATAGGCAACAGGAGTGAGGGGCCGTTTCACAGTTCGCAATTTTTGAAAATTAGTAGGGCGTCCCAGAGCGCTTCGACACAGAATATATAATTAGCCGGCCTTCTGGGCGCACTCGTAAAAGTGTTTGACATGAGGAGATATAAAAAAAATTACTGACTTTTTTGCTTTCAACGTGTTTCGACTATTTTTTTTTCTTTAAAAAGCTCAACATATATCCAATCTCGATTATTCCTTTCTGTGGGGGAAACCTTAAGTTGAAAGTTTGAAAGAATTAAAAGTATGCCGATTGCTGACTCTGGACATGTACAGTAGTGATTGGAAGTTTTGCTCCCAATTTAAGTGTTGCCGGTTCGTCGGTTGAGGATCATTTAATTTTTCTTTTTCTTTATCATTGCCCTCTTTCACGAGAAATTTCCACTCATCTCAATGGCAGCGATGTCTGATATTGCTCGTGCCAGGCGGCGCTGTGACATTTGGGGTGAACCTATAGATTTTCTGTGAATTATGTCAGTTATGTGGGTCAAACGAACTCTATAAACTAAAACAAAATGTGGAACTCTGTTATACTCAGACGAGAGATAATGGAAAAAATTATGGCTAACCGTCGAAGCATCAAGAAATGAATCAATAAATACAAAGTTATTCACTTTTGTATCTGGTCAACAAAAAAATAGACATGTTGACGATTGTCATAACCCCCATCCCACCAAGCGTCTTCTGCTTCGGGCTTTCCACAATACATGACATTGAACTGTCGATGAATTTGATTCAGATTATATAATAATAATAATAAAAATAATAATAATAATCTTTATTAACGGGACGAACCCAATTCCTACAAAAATATAAACTTTAACAAATAATACATAAACACTACTTATTAATATACATCTCATAGAAAGAAGCTATAAAATTGTTTTTTTTATTTCACTGTACATATCCCAAAGTCTGTTATAATTTGATTCACCTTCGAACAGTTTTTATTTTTCTTCTGAAATCAGTCAGAGAGCACCCCAATATATCTATATTATTATCATTTATTGTTTTTAGTGTTCTTTGCAGTGGTGAATGTTGTCCATAATTTGTGGGATGAAAGGTAATGTGAAATAACTCGTGATTTCGAAGAGTTCTAGTTGGCACATTGAGCTCTATGCACTCTAATATTTCAGGACAAACAGTCATTCCATTCAATATTTTATATATGAAGCATAGATCGAAATCAAGCCTCCTTTTACTAAGTGGTTTCAAGTTTAAAGCCTCCATAATTGGTTTGTAATCATGATCCATGATTCGATACCCACTTTTGAATGCACAATATCTCAGAAATTTATGTTGAGTCCTTTCTAGAATTATGCTTTTGTTATTATCAAGCGGTGACCATACAATAGATGCATATTCTAAGTTTGATAAAACAAGTGTCTGATAGATTCTAATCAATGAAGTTAGAGAAAATTCACTACAGTTACGAAGTATACATCCTAAAACTTTACACGATTTAACAGAAACATTATTTATATGTTCAGCAAATGTGACCTGTTCATCGAATGTTATCCCAAGATCTTTAACTAGTGGGGTATATTTAAGTTCTTGATTTTCTAGAAAGTAATTTGCGCCAAAGTTTTTGTTTCGTTTGAAAAAACTAATGTGATAGCATTTATTTATATGTTCATTATTTAATTATTTAATTATTTATATCCAAACAGACATCGAAGGTCTCGTTACATGGATAAAATGTACAAAAAATAATTACATTGAGCACTTTCAGACAATAATAACATTCTGAGGAAACTGAGTTCTATCACATACTTAAATCTATAATATATCGACATATTATATTACGAAATTTGTTCATCGAGAGGGTCCAATCCAAATCGACGAATTATATTGATAATTCCAGTTTCAGATTTATCTGGCATGATTTTTTCAACGAATCTCCTACGAGCTTGAATCAATTCTGGAAATTTTCCGACGCGTCAGCAGAATTTTTTTTCAAAAATAATTCTTGCTCGGAAGCTCATAACTGAATACTTTGAAATGTTTTAATTCGGTTATGCATTTGGATCATATGGAATGATCAGTATCCGTATTGAAATTGATACGATTCTGTATGTATTCACCTCTCACACCTGTTTGGACTTGCGATTGGATAACCTCTTTCAGATCAGGATGCAAATTATCATATCCTCCCTTGAGTTGAATGTCGAACAACTTTGTTAATTTGAATTCATCGTTTTCCATTGCATCTCGTCCAAGACTAGCGAGATGTATTGTTCGAAGGCTGTCACTCTCCTGTAACAGATGTTTGAATCTCAAGTAGGATCATAATATGATATTGAACCAACAAAATTCATAACAAATTCAATACTACCAGGGAATTGTGAAAAAATGAAAGGAGTACTGGAAGGTATAGGCAGTGTGAAGCAAAAGAGAGGGTAAATATTTGGGATTGAAATTGCAATGGATGAAGACAATGATTTTGTTGATATTCAACAGTTTAGAATAGTAACGTTGACTTTTTTCATTCTATTTATTCACATTCACTAGAAAAGTACGACAATGAAATCGGTTTTGAGGCAATTTTGGAAATAACTTAGATACAAATATTTAGAATTTGTAATTGAAGGAAAATATTAATAGTAACGTCCACACAGAATTACGTTTCGAGAGGGATGGTGATGGTTAACATCCTTATCTTTATCAGAAGAACTCGAAGTGACACTGATAAAAACTATGTTCAACCATACCGATTTCATTGAATTCAAAAACTTATTGGGATAAAATATGTGTTATTATTGCAACTAATGCAGTATGATGGCCATTAGCGGCTCAAAAAAATCAGAAATCTCTATTGAAATCATGGATAATGAAATGAGTGAACTGCTAATAGATCACACAGAAACCTCAAATGAATTCAATGTCACAAAAAATTCGATCAAAAAGTAACTCCAGATAGTTACCTTAGAACTCATAAATTGTCATTACCTAACACATTCATTCCTTGGCTACTAATACTCATAAGTTGAGAATACTAATAAGTGAATTGAAAAACACTAAAGCTGTGGGATCAGATGGCATCAAAGCAAAGTCTTTGAAGGCAGTCGCACCTAACATAGTCCTACCGCTGACCTTTATTTTCAATGAATGTAAAGAGAACGGTATTGGGCCGAAAACTCACAAAGTCTCAGTTAACGTTCTAATCCACAAAAAAAGCAATAAAAAATCAGCAGATTACTACAGGCTCAACAATGTTACCTCAACCTTGGCAAGATTCGACAAGTTGACAGAAAGAGCACCACAAAACAAATTCAGAATCGGACAAACATACAACATATTGTCTGTGATGAAAATAAACTGCACTATATATCGATAGAGTGCCTCTCCACTTTTATATATTTTTGAAAGGAAAACCTTGATAGTGATAACGCCATGTTGTTCACAAGCCCTGTTATTCTCTGTTTGGAACTGGATAAATAACATTATCGCCTGGGAACTAACATTTTTCAGTATGCATTTTCTGGAATTCCTTCTTCAATCAAATAATTCTTCTTCATGGAAACATCATAGTGGAGACATCAATCGAATGCTGATTTTTTGTACATCTTCATTTTTCTTTACCTTTTGGCCACCACAAATATCCTTTTTTGAGTTAGCATGGGCGGTTTACTAATGTTCAGAAATCATCCTAGGAACCGAAAGAGAACAGAAAGGTATTGTTGAGTAACTTTCTGAGAACTTGAAAAGTATCAGAAAATATTCGGCAATGCGAGTCCTGAGAAGGAGATGCTCAATGAATCTGGATGCTCACAAAATGAAACTGGTTATGACTTTGTCTGACGGATGTCAAATCATTAGCAAGAACTGAGAATCAATATTTTGCAGTTGATAATTGAATACATCGCATAGCTGAGTCAATTTTCATATTATTGCTGAAATAGAATTTTCGAATCTTAGAATTGTAGCGTCGATCACAAACGAGGACATTTCAAACACAGTTGGTATCACCTAGAACAGCGGTTCTCAACCTGTGGTACATGTACTAACAGGTCTGTCAACACAATTTTACTATTATATACCAACGGAGCTAATAACTCCTTGGAAAATAAGGTTCAGTTGGACACAATATTCATGGATATCAGTAAGGCCTTCGACAGGGTGGACCATGGTACTTTGCTGCAAGAGTTATATCGATTTCGACTTCCCGATAATATTATGAATCTTTTAAGGAGCAATCTTCAGGATTGATATTTTTTGGTAAAGCGTGATGGAAATACCTCAGGAAAATTCCATGCTTCTTCAGAACTACCAAACTTGGGGCCCTTGTCCTTTTTGTTATTTATCAATGATTTGCCAGATTATGTCGAGAACTCGAAATGTTTGCTTTTGTCGATGACGTGAAAATTTTCAAAGAGGAGCGATCAGTTAGATATTGCTCCGCCAAAAATATTTAAATAGTTTATTGGTTTGGAGTGCTCGATATAATTTGAATCTCAACCTAAAAAGTGCCAAGTTATGACAATTACCCGACAAAGTGATTCAATTTTTTCACTCTATTCCACGCTGGTGAGATCTAAAGTAGAATACAGTTCTGTGATTTGGAATGAAGAATACCAAACAACCTTACAGAAACTAGCAAAAATACAGAAAAAATTTCTAAGATACCTCTATTATAAAAAATGTCGCAGTAGAACCGGTTACAACAGCATTAGAACATCACAATTAAGAACTCAATTTGATATACCCTCCTTACACTCCAGACGAAAAATTCTTGCACTAATTTTTATATATAAACTTATTGATAATAATATAAATTCTGCAGAATCATTTTCACTATTATCAATTAATGTAACCTCCCAGACCTACGCGAGCTATCCTTATGTTCAAGACTCCCATCATGACTGTTAATCATGCTACGTCTGGCAAACGACATCAATTGCTTGCAAGATATCAATTGGAATGATTCTCGCAAAATTCAGATGACTAGTTAGTAGACAGATTGAGAATTTATCAGTCTAGCAGAGAGTTTTTCAGTTATTTTTCATTTAATTTTTGTTGATGAGAGTTGTAATTAGTATTGCTCATTGTTAGATAATAATACATCCCTATATAACATTACCCTCTATATTATACAACATATCATTTCAAGTACTCGTATATTGTAGGGTTGAAAAATATGGAATAGGCAGAATGTGCTTCCTCAATTGTTAATCAATTTGCTTTTCATATACTTTTTACAAAAACAAGAACAGGTTACTAGGAAACATGATAGGAGAATAAACACATTACTAACTGATGAAAAAGAACTTCATTTCATAATGTTTCATTCATACAAGCAGATATATTTTTGTTGACGAGGAAAGAACGTATATAAATGTATTGCCAATAACAGGAAACTAAGTCGGTCTGATCAACATCCTGGCTTTGGAATGACAATATTCGTGACTTCGGAAAGTCGCCCAGTGCAAACCGTGGAATTTGTATTGCTCAGGAAGATTGGCATTGATGTATTTTCCATTGAGGCTACTCGTATGGCAAGACTTATGCCACCAGGCTCCACCTAGAAAATGATGTATATTTCGAAAATATTCCACAAAGTCACAAAAAAATTGTCAAAAAGCAATAAATAAAATGTTCATTGGTAGAATCTCGTTAATCTTTAGTTCGCACCAGTTTCGACTTTATCTTCATCACGAACTGAGTATAAATATAAGATCATATTAAACAAGACAACACATTGTCTACAATTGAAATTTTTCTGAAGATGATTAAGAATTGCTTTTTAGAGCGGGAATTGCGGGAAACCTCAATGTGAATCCTTTGATAAGGATTAAACTTGTAAAAGTCAACATTCATAAAAGTTTCCTTCAGTACATATTTCATGAGCTCACTTCATAAGAACTCTGGAAATTGGGCCCAAATAGCTCTAGAAGGCAAACACCCAGACGGCACCCAATATTCCTGGAATATCCCTACTACATCCCATTTTCCAGTAGATATTGCAATATTTCTGGAATATTCCATAAATATGTGTTTCGTCCAATATCCATGAAAAATATTCCTGGAATATATTTTTACGAATATCCATCAGATATTCTTATGGAATATTACTGGTATATTCAAATGTCATATCGAACAGAAAGGTAGATATTCGAATATTCTGGGAATATTCAAAATGCATTTGTGTAGCATATTCAACTTATATAAAAAACTAGTTGATTAAAAATGTAAACCCGGAAGTTTTCGTTTCTTTTCTTCATTTATCCTTGTTCCTAGTTCAACTGGCAACTGGGGTGGTATTTTATGTACCACATAATTCTATTCTACCTTTCATGCAAAAAGTGCAATGGCACTTTGCTTGACTTCATGGTACATAACTATCAGCAAGAGAATCTTGTACGAATTTCAAGGTTCGTAGACAAAATATTAAAGTTGAAGCATGATTAGATTTTCCAAGTACGACTTTTGATGTGTAATTTCAACCAATTGAGATATTCAATCATCTCACAGAACTCATATGAGTTCTGTGAATCATCTACGCCGCAGCTTGAGAAATCGAAAGCTGATTGGTCGTTTCGAAGATTCATGTTTTTTTTTGACAAATGACATTGACATGTGATCTTGTCAACTGTAAGTGTTTTTGATAAAAAATTCGCAGCATTCATTTTGTGTGTTGCGCCGGAGCTTCTCATTTCAGATTTACCATTGGTTGAAAAATGACAAGTGTCAAATTCCACCAATAGCGAAATTAGAATTAGGAGCCTGGAGCATTCGGAGCGGTGTAGTCTGAAACTAAATCAGCATTCCCGCTAGCAGTTATCAGTTCAGTTTCACAGTGAAAAAATTAATAAAGTTTTTCATATTATCGAAGAGAAGTAATCAAGAGGACTGACTCATTATAAAATAGTTGTATTAATAGTTATTTTTGAGTGAGTGTAATTCTTTGTTTGGGTGAAAAGGTGTGTGTGTTCAGTGTCGTAGCACTTTCAACCCCCTCACAGTGTTTGAGAATAAATATTGTCCGATCAAAAAGAAGTAAAGGGACTCATTCACCTACAGTCTGTGTTTTGCATTGTAACACAATGAAGAAATGTTTTTCGAGAAAAGTGAAGAGATTGACTGAACAAACATTGTTGATTTCTCGAGACAATTTTGCTGAAGAGCAGAAAATTTCTGAATCGTCAAAGAATGACCAGAGCGCTGAAGAATCAGTAAATAGTTCTGATACCGTGATAATGCAGTCCTTGACTCTACCAGCATACCAAAGAATCATTACTGAATTGATGAAGATGAGTCCAAAGTTCTTGGTGATATATCTAGAGTTCCTATATTTACTTAACTGTTCTTTGAGTTTTTTTCAATAAACATTTTTCTGTTCACCTATATTTTTTATTCTTGATGTGTATTTTCTTTCTGCTATTCCGGTCAAAAAAAGCATATAGCATATATGCAGTACAAAAAATATATTCCTGGCATATATTTTAAGGGCAAGAAAACATATCTGTTGCATATGCCATGAACATATCTTGGGATATCAAAACATATTCCTGGAATAAGTTTCATGGTGACTTTGAATATCCATGGAATATGCATATCATATGTTTTGGGGGATATGGGATATTCCTGGCATATTCCAATATTCCACTGGGATGTGCATAGGATATTCATGCAATATGATCGTGCCGTCTGGGCAATAAATTGAAGTTATTTAAATGGAAATATATGCGGAAAGTGCGTACAAACTAAGCCCATATTTGACGTAAACGTCTTCGCCCCGGGTGAAGAATAGGAATAATATCTTCATTTTGAATAGGCTTTCAAATATATCGTGTAATCATTCTACAGCATGGAGTTCGAAACAACGAATCAAAGTATATGAACACATTGAAATACATACCTATTTGTGAGATGGGAAGATTGAACGGTAATGCAAAGTAGTGAATTTGCTCAATGCGTAATAATATGGATCATTCCTTACTCGTAAAACGAACCTTCAGTGCGACATTTCCAATGGTAACAGAAACATGTTTCTTGTAACCCTTGTCATGCCAACCAGAATGAAATTTAATAATATACAGATGCCTGTAAGATATTAGGGTTCATTAAACCGCGACACGTGTTTCGCTATACAATACACATATATATAATACAATATAACACTGTTATATTGCATGATACATTTCGAATTTATACAACATTATATCTGACGGTCGATAAGACGGTCTGATTCCTCATTGATAAGATTGATGGTCCTACAACACATCCTTATAGAAAACAACTGTGTCATCTGCATAACTTGTTATATATCCGTCACATTGAAGAGTGAGTAAATTATTAAGATAGAGAATGAAAAGAATCGGCCCGAGGACCGTTCCTTGCGGCACCCCCCATTTTACTATCTGTTGAGGGCTTAAAGTATTTCCTATTTGTGTACTTTGTCTTCTTCCATTAAGATAGCTCTCGAACAATTTTGATGATATTCCGCGTATTCCGTTATCCTCCCAGGTCTCCAACAGCTGTTTATGGTTGAGACAGTGTCGAAAGCCTTTGAGAGGTCAAGGAATATACAGATGAAATATTTTCCCTCGTCCAGAGTGCTGTAGATTTCAAAAAGCCATACTGTCTATCAGAAATCAATTTTTTTTTGCAAAAGAGTGATTAGCCTCTCTTTAACAGTTTTTTCGAACACTTTGGCTAATATTGTTATCAGTGATATTGGCCTGTAATTTTCGGTTTGGGTTTTATCACCTTTTTTGTGTCTCATAACCATTGTTAATATCGATTTTTTTATAATATTCAGTTCTTTTTTGAAATTTGTATCTGTGAAGGGAACATTCAACAGTATGTGAATCATACTGTTAAATGCTACCTCTTTATGTTGGTGAGGATGGGTAGAATTGTGACAATATCTGTATGTAAAGGTTTTCTAAAAATTGAAAAATCACATTTATCCCTAATCTTTGCTAAAGTCAAATCCAGAAAATTAATTGCATTATAGATAATAATGGAAGAAAAAGAAAATTTCCAATTCTTAGAAACAAAGAGATTTGGAGATTGCATATGAAACAAAGAATTATATACGCTCTTATATCAAAAATAATAAAGATAGAAGTTCAGTGTCAGTTAAAACAGGAGTTTAAAGATTATGGTGTGGTTCGTGTCTTATGTTTTATGTTCGGCAAACGGGAATAACATTCGATACACGCGTAGAAGAACACATAAGTACTTTCCGAAATGGTAAAACAAATTTTACGTATGCATCTCACCTCATTGAAAAGGGACATAAGTTCAACCACGAATTTGAAATCCTTCATTTCCAAGGGAAGGGTTTGAAACTCAATCTTTTGGAGGGTTTGAAAATCAATAAGGGTATACATTTATAGTTCCTAATGAATGATCAGACGGACTTGAATATGTTGAATATGTTCTTTCCTGAAAATTATGCTAAATAAGGATGTGTGGTTGGACCGTTAATCTTATCAATGAGGTATCGAACTATTATTCTATATATATTATTATGTTGTATAAATTCGAAATGTAACAGTGTCAGAATTATTTTAAAGTTCCTGGTTGAGGCAGCAATTGTTTAGCGGAACACGTGTCGCTGATTATTAAACCCTAATATGTGAAAATATTGCAGCCAACTTCATACTATTTTTTCAATAGGGATTTTCGTCAAGTATAACGACCACTTCCATTAAGTTTTTATATCGAAATTGTTGAATCTAGAAAAAATACTCACTGAACATAATAGCACAATTTCCTGGATTCGCATCCTGGTCGAAGTCCTTCGTTGTGAATTTCGAACCCAAATGTTGAATCAATGAGTCTCCAGCATCGCCGGTGCAATCTTTCAATGTTTTCAACGAATAACCTTCAACTTCAGAGCCGATCGCGAATGCTTTGTAATGAGCGTGTGCTTTCACATTTTCTCTATCTACGATTTCGACCAATAACTCGTTTGGTGTGACACCTGTGAAAAAAAAAAACGTGGTGAATGTCGTTATGATCAATGAAAGTTTGCTGGAAATCTGTCGATATTCGAGCGAACTTTCCTGTCCGAAGAGATATCTGCTTTGATTTGATGAATAATGCTCATGAATCGATATAGTATATAATGCAACGATCGTGTAATGATGGTTATTAATACATGAGCATAAAACGGGATACGAAACGAGCCGAAGCTGAGAGTCGTATGCTTTATGCGAGTGTATTAATAACCATTACATGAGAGTTGCATACGCTATTTCATCTACACCCAATAAATGATAAAAAACTATAAATATTATACTATCAGGTATTCATATTGAACACAATAATAGTAGGTAATCAATCGTATTTCTTTGAAAAATTCTAAAAAATTATAATTAATGGTATAACCACAGAAAATACAACAGTGAGAAATGAAAAGACAAAATAAATGAATAAAAATCTCTGCCGAGGTCACAATTTGAACCTGGACGTCTCTGATCACTGCCGGCCCCATTGACCACTCGGCCACGAGAGCTTATTTAGTTTCGTCGAAAAATGTTAGATGTTTATTATTATTTGATCAGGTTTGTCCCAGGACCATCAACAGATTACTGAAACATACTTTTCCTTTCATTGCAAATCATAGCAGAATTCTGATGAATTTCGTTATTCTTCAGTCATTCTGTGAACTACAACCATACAAATATAAATTGTAAATATTCAAATGTCAGTATGATCCCCTAAAACTTAACAGATTTACTTCTCTGCACTAGTGCGGAAAAAGTTATTTCTGAAAAGTGACTCTTTCAACTCTAAAATAAGCGCGGAAAAGTGTACTTTTCCATGCGCTAGTAGAATAAATCAGTTGGCAATTCGTCTCATAATTCAGGTTTCTTGAGTTTTTGATAGCTAAAAGTGCTTCCCAGAAACTTGGATTTCTATTTCAGGCGAAGAAATACTTCACTTCTCGTTAGTTTCTAATGATCTACAAGGCTCAGATACGACCTGTCATGGAATACAGTTCTCATCTGTGGAGTTCGGCACCAAAACATTCATTGGGGCTTCTCGATTCTATTCAGAGAAAGGCGATTCATCTTGTTGGTGATTCTTCGCACACAGACTCGCTCACTTCATTGGAGCATCGTAGAAGGGTCGGAGACTTGTCTCTTCTATAAATACTTTCACGGTCGATGCTCTTCCGAATTGTTATAAATCGTTCCCCCTTGGCAATATCTACACGGATGACTCGATGAGTACAGAATTCCCACCCCTTTGTTGTGAATTTGGAAACCTGTCGAACCTCTCTTGTTCAGGGATCTTTTTTCAATAGAACAGCTGAGCTTTGGAACTCCTTGCCAAAAAAGCTTTTTCCTGAAGCTTACAAACTCCAGAAATTCAAAGTAAATGTTAATTGGTATCTCCTGTCCCTTGATTCACGCGGTGTTCTTTAAACATTACAGGGCTTCCCATTCGTGTCAATCTACATATATAAAAAAAAATTCAAAACAAGCGCATTTTCAAAATTGCAATACAGAAACGCCGATGCATACTTTAAATGAGCCACATAGAGTACCAATATGAATATTTGTGTTCAATGATGGAGGAATAGTATTTTTTCAACATACCAGTTGAGGCATAAATATTCTCGAGTCCCATCCAAAACTCGCCGTTGAGGTTTCCAAATCCGAATTTGAACTCACGCCACCCGAGGAAGAAGTCTTGCGATCCATCGAACCTTCTATGGATATGTGTCCAACCGCCACCCATTGTTTCCATGTCACACAAAACTCTAAACGGTTTCTTGGATAATTGTGGTTGAATTTCATATATTCCGGAAACGTTCTGCCCTGGAAAATAATAACGAACAATTTGAAGGAACATTGCTGCCTTGAATCTTCTTCAATTATGTTCAATCAAATCATTACCGTTCATTTGGATTTCTTTACAACTCTTTGGGAACGTTTTCTCTTCATTTCTTGCTTGATTGCAGAATAGGCTTGATTTATCAGTTCCAACTTGATATTCGCAATTCCTGGAAGTGAAATCTATATTATACAAATGAAAACCATTATTTTGAATATTTTTTCGGAAGTTATTTCTGGCCTTAGTTGATTGAATAGTGTACAGTCGAGAGATCCCAACATCAAGAACTGAATTAAAATATTTGGCCAAATTGTTCCGTACACAGTAATATAGCCTTGAATCCATCAGGAATCAATAGAGCATGACTGTAAATTCAGGACGAACAGGAGCAAATGGTGAAAACTGAAGGATATCGGGAAAAGAGATTCCTGAAATGCCTCAAAAAAGGAGTCAGCTCATTTCCCATACGACAAAAACGTTAGAAAAGAAAAATCTTTGCCTCTCGGAAGATAGAACCCAAAACGACAGTCATGGTAAACAACCACTTTCGCCAACTCCCTTGCTGAAAAAATCATGAGAAGTTCTAGTTTTCTTCATACGTCCTACAGGAGAAACTGCCCTGCTAGTATATTACTCTAGGATCGGGAAATATTGCAGTCATGCAGGAATGCTTTTTGATATCTACTGATCTACAGTACAACTTTTTCAATTTCAACTGCACCATTTTTTCTCTTGATCTCTCTTTATATAAAAATATAGAAATATCAGTGAATTTTCACAAAATGAAAACTTCATTTTGAACTTTTCATTGGAGGTCATTATTATTGGGAATTTTTTCGAGTTGCAAATTGCATTTACAAGTCCTCAAGTGAGAATAATTGTTGAGGTTTCAATTCAACCTTGCGAAAGATTCTACACAAGTGTTCCATGCCATGACTGTTTGAAAGCAGGATTAAATTGGTCATATCTATCTGAAACAAAAATGTGGGCATCGGTTGTCAGCAAACAGATGAAACTTTTTGCTTAGTCACTTGCTTATCGATAGCTTTCATTAGAACTCTAAAACTGCGTTGACAGATCACTTCCAATCTCCCTACAGCATGAATAATTTCCAGAAATTTTTACTAGTTGTGAATTTTTTGGAAATATTTCCGAGGCTTCATCCGAGGGAGTTATATTTTCTGAAAAAAATCTGCAAATGTGAAATGATTTCTGAAATTAATTCAAGCCTATAATGTTTTGTATGTAAAATCTGATACAAAATCAGCGATAGTTCAGTTTAATCAACTGAAATTGTTTTGTGAAAGGGAGAAACGATGAAAAAACATAAAAGTGCTGATTGAACCCCGGTTGCTCAGATTTCTAAGACATATTCTAATCAGTCGGATAATTGCTGACAGAAAATTCGTTCTGAAATTTTGGCTCACAGCTTATACAACGACAACAATCATTTCATGATTGGTTCATCAATCTTCAGCTGAAATCACTAGTTTTCACAGATATTTCTTCATGAAATTCCACAACAAAGTTGACAGATGACTGCAGTGACTTTTTAAGGGCATATCGATTATGTGGCTGTGTAGTGATCTCATGCAGGGAGACACCGCGTCGAAAACCCATATAACTGCAGCAAAATAGCATATCATAACTCGCAGAGAATATATCAATGAGCACAAGATATATTGAGAATATGCCGTCCTTCGGACCGGAGTTGTCATGGCAATGCCAGACAAAATAAGCATTCAATTGGTTGAAAACTGTTGGTCTGGAATAAATTCTGCTAGTATTAGCGCCTAGTTGTATCTCTTATGTCCATACAAGGTTCCAACCTGTTCCTATCGAATCGCCAAGGAACTGGGAATTTGATTTGGAAACTTTACGCAACCAAACTGAGTATCAGGCAGTATGAATGAAGTTCCTCATGTTCATCAATTGAAAGATGAAAGAATTATGGCAAAAGTCAACTTCTTTCTTCATTCATGAAGTGGACTATTATGACTGTTATATATTTGATTCTCATAAATTTGGTATTGTCATTAGGCATTTGCTATTTTTTCAAGGCCAAGTTGAGTGTTAGCTGAAAAAATGAACATAAACGAAGTTTTATCTTATCAGCTCTTGATGAAGCTGGTCATCATTCACACCAATGCAAGTTTGATCTCACAATATCTTGTTTCAAACTCCAACTCTATTCACACAACCCAACGCTTCATAATTGCCATTTTTTACAGAATGTTTCTTTTATGGGTTTCAAAAAATTTAAAATTTCTCAGAACATACACTGTGAAAACCGAAAAAAAAAAATCAAATTTACTGACCTGTGCAACTGAGTAATGGTATTCAGTTCTTCCCACGACTTTGGAAGGCACTCGTTACGCTCTGACCGGAGATTCTGATATTTTCCTGGAAAATAATTTTCTCAACATATCATTACATCACAAAGGGCATCGATGGAGAGATTCGTTTAATTTGAGAATAATCAATTGTCAATTTCTGTTGCAGATGGCGTAAACCTCTAAGGCGAAGCGCCATCTGCTGGATGACGACCAGAGCCTCAAAATCCTGTTTAGTCCGACCGCCAAGGGGGAGGGGGGTTCGTATATTTTCCGAGGTCTTCTCGGTAGCTTGGTGCTATTATATGTTTTTTGGGTCGCTGATCACGAATTTTTTGATTACCAGGCCCGAAACCTGTTAGTTAATTAGTTATCAACAATTTTATTGCAAAATAGCTATTTTTTCACATTTTCTACCACTTACTATCAAGATAGGCCAAATCTAACCACACTAATCGATTCTACGAGTAAAATCAAAACACAATGAAAACATTATCTGTATTCACCACTGAATATTCAGGATTATTGAGATATCTAATGAAGAATTCGTCCTAGTAAGCGTATGAGCACTATATATTCCTTCCGCGAGTGCTTGGAGTGCACGCGTACCCAGCTCATCGAAAACATGATTATTTTTCAAATTATTACTATTATCATAAATGTATTCGATGACAGAAGCATTTGAAGTGATTTTTATACAATAACTATGAAAAAAAAAGTGGAAAAGTATGTAACAAAAGCTGACTGTTTTTCACTGATGTTAACTTCGTTAGTTTGTCGCAAATTGAATAACATTTATTTTTCAATTTCTCAACTGTCGAGATTCAGTTTCCAACTGAAGTTTCTTGTTTAATAACAATTTGGCCACGTCTAAAAATAGTTTACATTTAACGGATGAGATTCGTTGTCAGACAAATATATACGCGAATATGAATACTTTTTGAGTATTATATCATATCGAGAAACTAGTACCTACGAGATAATTCAGAAATATCGATGGTGCATCATAATATTCTTCTACAACAGTTGTGGATTATTTTCGATAACCAATATTCAATATTGAAAGTAAATCAACTCTCAACAGAATAGACCAGTATAGTACAATATACATGTGATAGTATTATTATCACATTATTTGGCTATACAGGGTGTTTATTAAACATGCGGCGAAAATTCAAGGGACTATTCCTTGGACAATTATAAGGATATTTTGTCCTTTGATGACTCTGTTCGAAGAAACTGTGCGAAAAGGTATTTCCACAATAACAATTCATTACCAAAAAATACATGTAATGTTTGTTAATCTACAAGAATTGTTAGAAATGGCTACTTCCCGCCCGAAGTCATGAATCCAATCTTCTTCTCATCGACTTTCAAACTCTTCCAAAAACACCAAGATCTTCTTTGATTGCGTTACACCCAGAAATTATCTGATTTCTCGAATCTTCTACATCTTCCACTGGAGTAGTATTTTTATTACTTGGTAGGTCCAGTGTATAACGCGATACTTTCATTTTGGCTACGTTAATAATTTTAATATTACCAAAATTGTTATTGTCGAAATTTCTTTTCGCCCCGTATTTCCGAAACAAAACGCCCAATTGAAAATCATCAAAGGACAAAATATCCTAAGAATAGTCCAAGAAATAGTCCTTTAATTCTTTGCCGCATGTTTAATAAACACCCTGTATAAGAGAAGGGTTTGAAGGTATTTTTTCCAATATTTATTGGGGAGTTTATTTTTCATAATGATAATAATATTTGATATCAGGAACTCTGGGTACCAGCCGGTGCTGTTGCTATGGAAAGGTTCATACCAATTCCTAAACTGGCGAAAAAGTGTGGTATAAAACTTTGTTCATTACTTCCAGCTTTACACCATTTGACTGTATAGCAGACTACACACGTGAAATGGAAACACTGTTCAGTACTTTGGAAGCCAAACCTGATTTTTTTTTTGTGACATTCGAACGAGGTATAATTTGAATCAATAATGTGGAAAAATAAAAATTTTGTTGTCTATGAATAATTGGATTAGTTGTGCATATTTCAGTTGTTGAAGAGCTTGACAATGAGAATTCCATTGAGAATGTAGAAGAATATCTAGTTCAATTGAAAAAAACAATATTTGCACAAGTTCCTGATCAACTACGCAATCACAGATACCCCTATGGAAATGCGGTTACAGTTCTTTCTCCTACAAGCAAATCGATTCAACTGCATATTTTGAGAGCTTTTTACGTTGCCAAATTGCAATCGTAAATCGTGCTCTACCAAATTATGTAGTTGTAGATCGAGAGGGCTCTCTTGTATATTTTTTGTATCTGTCGTTCGCAAAACAGTTGTCAGACTCTATTTGATCATGCGTCAATAGTAGAATACTGAGCCCAGATTCTATTTCACGAATTCGATTATTGAATTGTTTAGAATATGCGTATATTTTCGGTACAGCGCATTCTACAGTCACAGTCTGTCACTCGACAATCGAATTCGTGAAATAGAATGTGCGAGCTGATCTGTACATAGCAATATTAACAATTTGCTGAGTAGGCGCTCGCGGTAGAAATATACAGCGCGAATTGTTAAGCGTTCTACCAGGCATATAGAACTGATATCAATGAGGCACTTTTTTTTTTCTGTATGAAATAGTCTAAATTTTTATTTGGTGGAAGTTTCATGTAGGTCGGAATGGGTACAGTTCGTGCACACTATACAATTCATTCGTCGGGCACTTGAATATTATTTGTTCCATGAATACAAGATTTTAAATCAATTACCAAGTGGGCTGGAGTTGGTACGGTTCGTGAACAAAAATTTCATTTAAAAAAATACACAAAGTATATGAGCCCAATACGCTGAGGCACGAAGGCATATCATTCTTTTGACTATAGTTAGTAGTGTTAGAAAAAATATGTTCATGCTTACCGCTACTCGGCTCGCGTTTTTGCAGTCCCCTTCCGGTCTACAAGTAGAGGAGACCTCTTACAGCAGACGCATTGTTCGGCAAAGCCGTAATAAATGACCTGTCGCAAACGAGAATATCGTCTCAGGTATAGTTGCAGAGCAAGCTGCAACCCTCCACCGAAATCAGAATCTTTGATGTTCGAAAAGATTGCATTTACAAATCCAATGTCTGACAGCTGTCTCGACCCACCCACCATAGGTTTCCTCAGTAACACTCGGCTGGACTTGCGAACGCAAAACAGTTCGAACGGTATTTTCCGAACAACGAAATTCTGATTTCTGTGGAGGGTTACAGCTTCCTCTGCAAGTAGACCGAAGAAGATTCTCGTTTCGTTGTTACGGCTTTGCCATACGATGTGCCCCTTGTTAGAGGTCTCCTCTACTTGATGTAGTAGGAGTTGGAGTCTTTGGTCATACTGCGGATGGTGTTTCTCTTTAGAGAGAATCTACACCAGATTCAAACTATCACTGAGGAGACCCATGGCGGATTGGAACAGCTGTCTACATTGGATTTGTAAATATAATCATTTCGATCATCGAAATTCTGTTCTGTTGATTGAATAATGGAAGCCTTTGCTAAAAACTTGAATACTCGATTATGACATTCGAGTGGATGCCGGAAACTCAGCTGACAGCTAAGTGCCTCAAGAGTATATCGTTGAAGTTGGTCCCCGTAATAATCATACGAAAGATTCCATGTATTGACGAGTATTCCTTAGCATGATCCTTTCTCTACTTTGATCGGGAAGTACAATCATTACTGTGGTGAAAGTCTGTTCTGAAGAAGGAGAAATGAAGAAGATAGTGTCATCATGAACAATGAAAATCAAAACTCTATGTCAACCCCAGAAAACAACATTTTTCGAGGATAATAGCATGCCAGCTATCATCTCTTTTCTTATCAACGGATAGGTACCATGTCATCGAACTGCTAATCCTATACATCTGAAATGAGTGAGAATAACATACGGAGGACAATAATAGCAACACATATTTTCATTTTTTTTTGTATAAGATTGATATCTTGTGTATGTAATGAATTCACGTTGAAGTTGGTATTTCTGTCGATATCATATTTGTTGCAGGTGGCTGACATAGTTTGGAAAATATTATTATAATACAATAGCCTCACAACATGAATGACTTCAATAAATTGATGAGTGTAACCATTACCATGTGGTAGGAAATCGTATAAAATAAGAAATATCATTCACTTTGATATTATATCAATAATATTTCTGACTAACGTTATTGCAGTGTCGTCATTTATATACTTTATCAAACGAATACTATGAACTTCATAATATGTCTAGTTATTCTCTATCATTTTGCGAGAGATATCAGCCGTGTGAGTTTATATTTTGATTCAGTCACCCAGTACATATTTTATTCTGAATGACATATTTGAAATATGTGATCCATTTCGATTTCTGTCCTTTTCCTTGCTTGCTTTTGAAGACATAATAATCATCGTCGATACCAGAAAACACCTTTCTATATTTGCGACCAGATCAGGCACCAACATATCAAAATGAGTTGTTTATAGGGAAATTGACTAGATTTATGTTATTTCTAAGAAAATTGTGAATCTTCCATAAAAGTTCAATTTGCTTCATGATACTATGGAATTGTGTAATTTGGAGAGGAAAGGATTTTTAAGGCTAGCATGAAGTTTGACAGACGGCCTTTAGCTGAGTCCATCATTCATTTCATCCACCATACCTCTTCAGTTATGAAAGGGATGCTGATCATTTATAAAACATTGAGTTGATAACGAAATTCACAACCTCTCCTAGTGGTTGAGAATTTCAATCAGTGAATCTTCATTCTTGAAGAAAGTTTTCACTCAACACACTCACAAAATGAAATATAGAAGCTCTCAGTTCCATATGTGTACCAGACTAAATCTCTTCTCACCTGCACCTTCTGGTTGAATCTGTGATTGAATGACTTCTCGCAAATCAGAATTCAAATTGTCATATCCTCCCTTCAGTCGGATGTCGAATAACTTTGTAAACATGAACTCATTCTCATCTCCTTCATCTGGACCAAGAACTACAGGTTTTTTGATATTTCCAATATCCTATAACAAAAATGAGAGTAAGAAATTGGTTAATGACAGACGAATTAAACGGCAAATACCCTGATAATGTTCTGGAGATGAAAATGGAAGAAAATGAAAAGGACGCTTTCATCTGAGCCATTAACCTACTAGAATGAATGCCCATTTTGTTAGTGCAATGTATAATTTTTCATTTACTGACTTACGTTAGGTTAAGTGGACAAGCATTACAAATATTGAAAAGCGTTTGATCGCTGAAAATTTTATGTGAAATTGAAATAATTTCTCATGAATAATAATCCTATAATTTTGTGATAGATACATTGATCTATTGTTGCCGAATACTTGGAAACTCAACCCACAAAACTATCTTCATATTTTCCCTTTTATATTGCTGATTTCATCGTTTTGGTGATAGACTGCGAAGATATTTCCTTTGTTGGAAGTGTGTTCATATACGCAATTGTCGTGACATTTTCAGATTTACCATTTGCGACTTCAAAAGTCTTCGGATATTGCCCTTTCAATTTTTATTTAACTGCTGTTTCGAAGTTCAACCTTCTTCTCCACCCCCTTCCATGAGGACGAAATTCCTTAGGGTATATGCCATTCGCTATCGCACAATTGCTACCTTTTTTCCCAGGAAAAACCTTTTTGAATCATTTTTTCGAAACTATCACAGTTCTTGTGCTATTCGCATTGTTTTCTTCTCAATTATAATTCATGATTAATTTTTGAGGTACCTATGGTGAATGAGCATTTTGGAAAAGAGCTTTTGCAGTTTATTCGACGCCTTCATCAATCACACTACAAGTTATAGAAAGCTCAATAATATAAAACTAAATACAATAGAATATAAATATAAACTGATGCTGGTCCTGATGTCTTCCGGATTCGTCTTGTTTCATATCTATTAGTACAATTTAGGCAGCTGATGAACTTTTGAAGTATGATGATACCATGTCATTAACATCTTCAAAAATATAACTGCTCATATGTACAACTTCTCGTGCACTGATAATAAATGTGATGGTCAAGCGTAATTGTTACATTACTATAGTGATCACATTTCTATTCAATTCGTAACTTTTTCAATATTTCTGTTTACTCTTGGTTTGAACCATATTACACTTGACTAAAAAAATCAAAATGAGGTGGAAAATATCATTTAGGCAGCAATTATGAAGACATTTCAGTAAAAAACCGAAAACGTACAAAGGTGATTATAGAATTTTCTGAATTGTCCAAACAAGATTGCGAAAAAAAAAAGTTGAAATTGAGTGAATGTTGATTGTCACCATTCCAATTTGATAGCACAACAAGAATAGAGATAATTGTATATAAAATGGACCACATCTGAACAAAATATATTCCTAGTATGGAATATACTGGGAACATTCAGTTGATTCTGAAGCATAAGTCGTACTGAAACCATTGTCTAAGCCGAAACTATGATAATAAAAATATCTCAAATGTTCGAAATATAGGACAAAAAAAAGCATCTTGGATTTTTTGAAGAGATTTCAATCAATGCACCAGAAATGAAAATTTGCCATGTTTTTCATGTCAATAGGTATCGAAAGTATTTAGTTGAAAATGAAAGAAATCTCTCACCTTAGTGTTTTTTATATCTGAAATCTCAGCACCAGAAGCACTCAAAAACGTGTACGAAAGTAACAAGTGAATCAACATCATGACTCCACGTATAAAAATGAATATAAATCAGAAATCAATCTCCTTCTACTTATAACGTGATTGAGAGGAAGTGCTCCAGGGTGACAAAACCACAAATCAGCCATTCAGTAAGATTTTTGTTCATTGTAATGATGATAAAATTATTATCACCTGGAAACTGGGATTCATTCTTTCCGTAAAACGTTGAATATTCAATTCTTATCTTATCGTTTGCCAGGATGTTGAAATGAAAATAAGTAAGTGTTATCTTGGACTCAAAAAAGTATGTTTATTTTTCAAACCACCGCTTCATTAGAAGAAAACTATAAGATAATAGCGACTACTAAACCGGCGGTATTATGATTTACTTTTTCCTCGTCTGCAATTATGTTAGAGTTTTGAAATATTGAGATGGCCTTTATATTTGAGAATGGTCAGCTCAGAAATTAGTTCGTTTTTGTTGTCGCTGTATTATTTTTGGGGTAACATGGGAAAAACATCTCATCAACTCAAAAAACGTTCATTCCCCACAAAATAATGACTTTTATTGGTTATTGAAACCATATGGTTGCAATATTATTTTGGTCCCTTAATGGGCAATACAATGAGAAAGCTTGATAAAATGTTCAAATTGCAGTAAATGATTCAAAATAACTCACTGACTTCCTTGAAAGTGTCAGTATATCCATATTGATAGTAGTTATCCGATTGAAGGTTATTACCATATGGTTACAATGATCACTAAATTAGCATTTCTGCACATGACAGCTCAAGATTTTCAATAAATCAAAATACATATTCATACAATTCATTTTTAACGCTCTCCAAAATATACATTATTATAATTTTATCATTTTGTACGGAATGTTTCAAAACAGTTCTTCATGCCAGTTAGGTTAGGTTAGGTCTTGCATCACATTTTTCACATTTTAGGCGGCTTGTACCTTTCACACAGTGCCTGCACCTTCCTTCGCTATATTTCATATTATATTTTGAATTCAACTACTGATTATGTCTGTCAATGAAGCTTAATGAAGTCATAAAAATTTCTTCGAGATTCACCTTGATTTGATAAAAAATGCAATTTGGACAGCGACAAATGATGGATCGTGCGAAAAGACACGCTATAACCAACAACATCGATCTCAGACAATAATTGGAGCCGTCCTCTTTCAAACAATAGTATTCTATTGTTGGGATGAGCTTACCTTCTTGGACCTCTATATACGATTTCCTTCGCTTATTCTACAATATATTCGTAATATTAAAATGTAGCATTCTAAACTTTGTCAGGGATCCTGATTATAACAGTTTCTCGATTTATCGATTTCTTGATCAAGGAACCTTTTGTCATAAATAAGATGTAAAGGTAATTGAGCTCATCGGATAATTGAGGATTAAACGACTTACCTGAAGGAAGTTCAATCCAAATTATACGAGGTTGGTCACATCTGAATAGATCACCTTGTAGTAGTACCTCTATGACTGAAATGCGCAAGTTGAAAGAAAGAATGATTCACGATGCCCCTATCTCACGATTCCTCACTCGAATATCCGTCAATATACCTTGCGATGATATCGCCTTTTTGGGTCGGGATGACAGAAAAAATAATATATAGGATTTTTTTTCTCCTTTGAGATGGGTGGGTGTCTCTCTATTCGGATGTGACCAACCTCGTATAATTTGGATTGAACTTCCTTCAGGTAAGTCGTTCAATCCTCAATTATACTTCGGTTGGTCCCATCCGAATAGATCACCTTGTAGATGTTTAAAGAATTATTAAAAGGCGATCAAAATTTTATTCAGACTGATCTCATACTAATGAAGTAGTCTAAATGAACTGTTTATTCTTCATTTAATTCACCACTATAAACTGAGAATTTGATACAGACAGTATTTGAATGCTAATACAATTTGATGTTGCAAAACTCAACCAGAAAACGTACACTCGTTTAATGAAATTGCGGAGGTAATCCGCAAATGTACCATTTGTAATTACTGGTCTATGTAGAATTTGCCAAAAGGATTTTATTTCTCGGACCAGCCTACATTTGATCGTATGGTGATCATATCGATTTGGTTGGCCGCAGAAGTGGCAGCATGTCTTGTGCTGTGGCCTTTGAATTGATCAGTATCAACACCACCAAATTGCAGACTCATTTCCAGCAAACGGCTGAAGAGCTGAGGTGAAGCTGGGTGATGGGGATTTTTATAAGTGAAAATGAGAAAAAAACCTAATTGAATGTGTGCGGTTTTTTAATCGATAATCGTGGATGTCATACACAATTCACGTTTCACCGTGGAAAATGGTGAGAAAAAACACATTTTTGTGGTTGTTGCTCTATTGGTCTTCTGTGGATAATTTGGTTCTCGGCAGTGAAGAGACAAGCACGTCTGCCCCTCAAGCGGGAAGACTCGGGTTCAACTTCCCATCGAGCCTCCGTGCTGGGACTCACACGCCAAAAGGCCTCGTCATACATTTTCTGCGGAAGATTCGACCTCTGAAGGGCGACACTCGTCAACCGGTAAACGTTTTTTTTTTTCTTTTTTTTCACTGATCATACAATAAAAATGCTACTCATTCTGATTTTGAATCATATTTGTACGCTTTAGCAAGCTTTAGAGCAACCATAACAATAAGTTTTTTCATCTCCATAATTGAATGTTAATTCAGCTGATGATGAACCTATGTAGGTTCGAAACATGTACTGAATCACCTTCCTGACATCTTTTGAATATTAAATTGTGGAGACGACTTAGAGTTTTTCTGCATCGTAAATAAGTTTGTGATATATTTTTCAAAATGAGGTTTTTCGATTTTTCTAATTTGGTCAACACTTGGTAAGGGTTCCAGATTTTCTCATATCGGGAGAAAAGTGGATCGTATTTTGAAAATACCCCTCTAAAACATTTCCATTGTATCATAGTTACCTGCATGAGACATCAGATTTTAAGCTGATCTATGTAATTTTCCAGTACTAATATTTTTACCTGGCTGCACCCATGGGACGATCTACCTTATCCACATCTCCTTCACAAATATCCACCAATGAGACGAAAATAAATTGTATGATTTCATCGTATTTGCATTCAGTGATGCGATCAGAATCGCTGAAGGTTCACCCCTCAGTTTTTCTCCTGGAAAATGGATGCCAGACAAAATCGGTTCACCCAGGGTGAGATGGCACCACAGTGGATGTAGGTGCTCAAACGAAACTGAAAAAATTATATATCGTTGTTCAAAATACAATATAATGGAATTCAAAATTGATATCAATTTGTGGAAACCAAGTTTGGGACTGCGATAACCGAAACACAAAACATGTTACTTTGTCCCCTTCAATCATTTTCAATATTCTAGGGAGAATGTGGAAGTGGTGATGATTGTGAAAACACAAATGTTTTTGTCATACCAAGTTAATTTAATACATCAGTTGCATAACTTATGTAAAGATAAAAAAGTTTTACCCTATGTGTTGGAGTAGTTAGTAAACAGATCAACTTCGGGTTATCGAAATTTTTGGCCCGCTCTTGGAAGGCGTATTCTCGATATTGCATTCCGAAGGTGACACATCATGGCTTTTGATCTGCTATAAACTCATATTTCGAAATTATTTATGAGACGTACATCACCAGTTGATAATTATATAGCCATATATACACATACACATATACACACGGATCTTCGATATGAAAGAGAATTTTTCTGGGTTTTTAACATCAATTTCTACATGATACCTGGATGGGCAGGATGCAGCCTTAATATCGGATCCAGTCGGATAATGACTGAGGAGAGTCATTATAAATACCAGTTTCCGTGGAGAACAGACAATTGAAGTCTTTGCTTGCTCTTGCTTGGTTGCTTCGTAAGGGGAGTGATTGACCAAGACGGTATGGACAGATATTCGTCTCACAGTTCTTGAGAATGAATTCAAAATGGAATTCGAAACGTCGAACAAATCAGAAGATACCTAACGGATAAAAACCCAGAAAAATTCTCTTTCATATCGAAGATCCGTGAAAACATCAATTTCTACATGATACCTGGATGGGCAGGAGGCAGCCTTAATATCGGACCCAGTCGGATAATGACTGAGGAGAGTCATTATGAATACCAGTTTCCGTGGAGAACAGACAACTGAAGTCTTTGCTTGCTCTTGCTTGGTTGCTTCGTAAGGGGAGTGATTGACCAGGACGGTATGGACAGATATTCGTCTCACAGTTCTTGAGAATGAATTCAAAATGGAATTCGAAACGTCGAACAAATCAGAAGATACCTAACGGATGAAAACCCAGAAAAATTCTCTTTCATATCGGAGATCCGTGAAAACATCAATTTCTACATGATACCTGGATGGGCAGGATGCAGCCTTAATATCGTCAATGTCAAGAGCAATTTTTGGTTCAGCTATTTTCTCAGGTTTGAGTCTTACTGAGATAGCTATAGATTTTTTTTGAATCTGAAACATTTGCATGAATTCATCACAGCCCCTCACTTGGAGCTGTGAAAAATCTGATGTCTGAAAATTGTTTTGTCAGTGGATTCGACAGATGCCTATAAACATAAGAAGTATTTGCGATTCCAATCTAGACACAAAATTTTTGAATTTTAATTTTTTGTGTTTCAACTCATCTTTGCACCTTATATATTTAAACAAAATTCTCAGAACCGTTTATACATTTTTCGAGTTCGAAATTTTTTTGTATCTGTAGCTATTTAGACGACATCTTTTTCAATAACTATTACCAAGATGGAGTGTTCAAAAAACATCCAACAAATTTGAGGTATCTTGGTAACCATTAGGATTCTATATTATTGGAAAATAAATTCATTCGACACTTGATTTCGGTTTGCCTTGTGGTTGAAAATAGGTGGCCGTCTACAAAATTATTTGAGGAGCACCATCGGTGCTCCTCAAATAATATGTATATATATATATATATACATATATACATATATACACACATACACACATATATATTCTCCACCAGAAAACTCAAGTTCCTGAATATCATTATGCTCAATTCTTCACACCACTTCCAAATATCACCAGCCAGTCCGTTGAGGTTTGGGTGCGTCATTCCACACATCCGGTTGATCTGCGCGTTGACGGTTTTGTTGTCTCTATGCGACAAAATGTGACAGTTTGAGGAGAACTGTCTGAAGGTTTTGAACATTGATGTGAAGTTTGGCCTGCTTCACTGAAACCTTTGGCTTTCTCGTTGTTGCATGTAATATCCTGGAAAATTCAGGCCTTGTTTTACCTTCTAGTTGCCCAACATAAAAAGTCACTGTGACACTGTGTGGAAATTTACATTGTCAAAATCTCCTCGATCCGTCTGCAAGGTTATACATCGGTGCTCCTCAAATAATTTTGTAGACGGCCACCTATTTTCAACCACAAGGCAAACCGAAATCAAGTGTCAAATGAATTTATTTTCCATTAATATAGAATCCTAATGGTTACCAAGATACCTCAAATTTGTTGGATGTTTTTTGAACACTCCATCTTGGTAATACTTATTGAAAAAGATGTCGTCTAAATAGCTACAGATACAAAAAAATTTCGAACTCGAAAAATGTATAAACGGTTCTGAGAATTTTGTTAAAATATATAAGGTGCAAAGATGAGTTAAAACACAAAAAATTAAAATTCAAAAATTTTGTGTCTAGATTGGAATCGCAAATACTTCTTATGTTTATAGGCATCTGTCGAATCCACTGACAAAACAATTTTCAGACATCAGATTTTTCACAGCTCCAAGTGAGGGGCTGTGATGAATTCATGCAAATGTTTCAGATTCAAAAAAAATCTATAGCTATCTGTGACGCTCTTTCTACGCTCCTGTCACTTTGGCACCTTGGTCAAGGTTCTTCTCGGGCGCCACCTTCTGTTTAGAGTGGGAAGGACACTGCTCCGAGCAGCTTCAGTGGAGTAAGATAATTCCAGGGGTCAAAAGATGTTGCTAATATAGATATAAAGTTTACGTCCTGGTAAATAGCTGCTAGGTTATTACAATTCATTCAAAATACGGAAAGATGCAAAATTTCTTTATCAACTCAAACCACACACGATTCGGCAATTAGAAGGAAAGTTAAGCGTACGAACAAAGCGGGCAAAGCGGTGAGTAATCAAGCAAGTTAATAAATAGTTGAGCAGGGAACCAGCAAGCTCTACGGTGTCGGTCAAAGCTCTATCTCCGTTGGTACGACCCTCAACCAAACGGACTAATAACTTTACAACTCCCCTGTTAAACTTAGTTTCGAATTATTCAACGGAGACGTGAATGCTAATTAATTATAGACGGCTACGGAGTACAAGCTTTCCTACACCTGGGTTTAACACCACCGAGTGTGAAAAAGCGTTCCTCTAGGTATCTTGCTTCCAGGACCTGGGTGTAACACCACTGTGTACTGAAAACCAGAGTACCTGACAGAGCTCTAACAAGGGGCGGTAAATGCAACTAATGAAGTTAATGCAACTAATGAAGTTAATGCAATTAATAAAGTTACCTTCAGTACAAGCTTTTCGACACCTAAGTTTACACCACTGAATGTGAAAAGCGCTCCACTGGGTATCTCGCTTCCAGCACCTGGGTGTAACACCACTGAGCACTGAAACCCAGACAACCCGACAAAGTTCAACAAGAGTATATAAATAACTGTAAGTCAAGTACAAACTTTCCAGCATCTAGGTTTACACCATCGAATGTGGAAAGTGTTCCTCGGTATATCTCGTTTCCAGCACCTGGGTGTAACACCACTGAACACTGAAAACCAGAACAGCCCAACACGAACTCTTCAAAATATCGAAATATTAATTCGGACAGCAAACGAAACTAAAGAATCAAGGTTACTAAATTATAAATAAAACACTTGGTTGAATCTACCAAATTTATTACCACCTGTTTTACCCTTACACTCGGTTCCCTGAACGGCACTCTCTAGGACGGATGCTGGCTGGCTCGCTCTACTAGCGCAGGATGTCGGCTGGACGGCTGGATTCCAATTCAAGTCGCTTGCACTGTCACTTCTTGACCGTGACTGCTGGCTGGCTTGAATTGCCGAAATATTTAATTTTTCAGCTTTCGTAGGCCTCCACTTCGGATACGATATCTAAGCGTAAGTGGTTTCCTCTAGCGGTACTACTCACTAACTACTCGGGTCGCAGATATCTGGTGTTGTCGGAGATTCCGAGATTCCAGTGTCGTGCGCGATAATTTTTAGTAGGTGACTTTGCGAAATATAACAATATCAAACTGGACTTATATAATTATCAGTGACTTCGTCACACTCCCTTCCCACTTCGGGAAAAAAAAAAGAATTTTTTTTTCAAACTCAACTGAACACTAACTTCAGGCGCCAGTCTCCTTCTCTGGTAGAAACCTTTATTAGGAGGCACTGGTACACCTGTTACAATAAATGAAACTAAAAGAGTAAGGTTAAAGTAAAATCCCATTATAAACAAATTCTAAAAATAAAATCAGTGAAATTAATTCATCAGCGGCGGCCGTGGCGGGTACATCCACAGTCGGGACAGGTTACATGGTTTTTGGGGTGCAGACACCCACACCCAGGGCAGGAAGGGTTGACGGTGGAAAGCCTGGTCTTCTTCGTCTCAGGACGGGTTTTGTGGCAGGAACAATCCCGGGACATGGCACCTACTAACCCGCATCGGGAACAGAATAGTATAGATCTCTTCTGGCGACATTCCTGTCGGGAATGTCCGGGTTGCCCACATCTCCAACATAGTAGTTCCTCTACCGGAAGATATACCGGGATCGTGAACGGAGACAGGGGACGGTTCTCTTGACAACGCATCGGATTGGACGGGGACCAAAAAGCATCGTTGAACGGATCCTCTTCTGGATGTTCCAAAAAATATGGATGAGTTGGGCTGTCGCACCCGGCCACAGAGGAATGTATATCAATGTTAACTTCAGGCGGAGTCGGTGGCTCTTGTTTCGGGGTCGCCTTGTCGGAATACTCGATCGGGGCTGAAGAAGCCGTTCCTAGTGGGGTAGATTCGGAGGTTCCGTTCCCCAATAACTGGTTATCAACGTTTACTTCAGGAGGAGTCGGTGGCTCTAGTTTCGGGGTCGTCTTGTCGGAATACTCGATCGGGGCTGAAGAAGCCGTTTCTAGTGACTTAGATTCGGAGGTTTCGGTCCCCAATAACTGGTCCCTAGTTGACACCATCTCGAACGATTCATCGGAGTCTTGCATTGCCTCCAGCAATTCGTTGACAATATCACCAATCGGGTGGGGGGTTTGTTCGGGTTCTAACTCTAACTCCAGGATGTCCATTCCTCTTCTTTACCCTAATGCTTTTTCCTTCCTTATTGACTAGTCGGTAGTGGTACCGGGATGTCGAAGGACCTGGTGGACGGAGAGCCCGGAGTGCCTCCGTCAGTTCGGGACTCCATTGAGCCCTGGAGGAGCAGGATGTTACCGCGTCGTATAACGCCTCAGTACTCCATATTCGTCCTTGTTCCTCCTCCCGCGGTCGGGGTGCAGGTGGGGTGCACGGGGAAGTAATTGCCGGTTCTGGTGGCAACGGAATATCCCACACATTGATGACTTCCGGTTCTGGCGGAGGTGGAGGGCGGCGTGCCTGTACCTCCATAGGAGTTGGTCGGGTCGGAGTTCGGACCGGTGGGCTTGTGACCTGTTTTGGCTTCGGTCGGCGGGAGGCTAGTTCCCGAGCCAGGATTTTGCAGGCCTGCATCTGCTTCCCGACTTTCATTTTCTTCCTCGCCGCGTCTTGGGAGGGCATGAGATTATTCTTATTGGGGGGTGACCCTAGTGGAGGTTCCCCTGGTAGACGTTTTGGCATGGTCTGAAATAAAAGAGTTCATCGAGAATGGTCCTCCTCGATATAGGCTGGACGTAGATCTTTAACGTGAATCCGCAGTAGCTGTTTGCCGGTTTTGTTTTTGAGATTATACACTACTGGAGAAATAACTTTAGTGACGGTATATGGTCCGGAGTATTTTGGGGCTAATTTGGCGGCGAAGTTTCTCTCGGCGGATGAGAGGGTATGTTCCTTTTTCATAACTAGGTCTCCAACATGACATCTCCATTCTCGGTGTCGTAGGTTGTAATGTCGACTCTGGGTGGCGAAAGCTCGGGCGAGATTCAACCGGACTAATTCAAAGGTTTCTTGCAGTCTCTTCATCCGGTCCGTATATTCCGTAAGACCTTCCTCCGAATTTACTGGATCCCTTGTCTCTTCGGTAATCGGCGCCATTCTTCGGTATACGGCTTTTGAAATCTCTAATTCTCTTCCAGAATTCAGAAATGCAGGAGAGTATCCGGTAGCACTGTGTCGGGCGGTGTTGATAGCGAACACTAGATCCGGAAGATGTACGTCCCATTTTCTGTGGTCCTGATCACAGAATTGTGCTATCATCGTTTTCAGGGTCTTGTTTGTGCGTTCCACCGGATTGGCCTGCGGGGTGTACGGAGGGGTACGTCGGTGCTGGATCCCCAAATCTCGGAGTATTTCCTCGAAGAGGTGTCCGGTGAACTGAGAACCGTTATCACTGACAACAGTTGTCGGACAGCCAAAACGGACGATGATTTCCTCGTATAGCGCCTGTGTAACAGCTTTCGCGGTGGCTTTCCTAATCGGACGGCATTCCACCCACTTCGTGAATCTGTCCTGGAATACTACCAGGAAATTGTTTCCACGAGAGGACCGGGGTAACGGACCCACGAGATCCGTGCTCACACATTCCCAAGGTTGGCGGTTTTTCGACGGTTGCATCAGTCCGGGAGGTTTCATCTGGGAAACTTTGTACTTCTGGCAAGAAGGGCATTTACTTACATATTTAGCTATGTCTCTGAACATACCAGGCCAGTAATAGCGGGCTGATACTCGCGCCACGGTCTTTGCGATACCAAGGTGTCCTGCAGTTGGCCTGTCATGCATTTCTTGGAGGACTTGAAGACGGATGGGTTTAGGCACACAAAGCTTCCACGGATCCGCTAATTCTGGCTCCGTTAGATCATTGGCCTCCCAGAAGTGTCGGTATAATCGGTCGTCGCGAATACAATAATCCGGAAAGGCTTCTGGGTTCTTACGGACTTCTTCCTTACGTTTGTCGTACCATGAGCATTTACCGCTATCTTCCAGCGTGGAGACCTCTGGTGTGATGACTTCACTTTCTTCTACGGGCTCCCGTGACAAGGCGTCGGCTACCTTATTCAAACCTCCTCGACGGTACTTGATTTCGAAGTCATACTGCTGCAAAAACATGCTCCACCTAGCTAGACGTCCAGTCGGGCTCTTGATCGAGTGGAGCCATCGCAGGGATTGGTGATCGGTGATCACTAGGAAACGGTAACCTTCCAGGTAGGGCCTCAGCTTCTCTATCCCCCAAACAATCGCTAAACACTCCTTCTCGGTTACTGAATAGGCTCGTTCGCTCGAAGTCAAGGAGCGACTAGCATAGGCGATGACCCGCTCACCATGTTCCGTATTTTGGGTCAACACTGCTCCCAAGCCATGGTCCGACGCATCGGTCTGAAGGATGAACGGTCTGTTGAAGTCTGGACATGCTAATACCGGTGACTTGGTGAGACAATCCTTGAGTTGTTGGAAAGCTCTCTCTTGTTCTTCACCCCAGTGCCATCGACGTCCCTTTTTCAGCAGGCGATGCAACGGAGCAGCAATTTCTGAAAAGGAGGGCACAAAGCGTCTATACCAAGATGCTATCCCCAAAAAACGTCGTAGCCCACGGATGTTTGTTGGTGCACGGAGCCCCACAATACTGGCGACTTTCTCGGGGTCAGTACGGATTCCTTCGGATGTTATTAGGTGTCCCAAATACTTTAGTGACCTGCGGCCGAACTGGCATTTTTCTGGATTCAGTCGGAGATTAGCGGCTTTCAATCGCCTGAATACTTCCTTGAGGTTGGCAAGATGTTCCTCGAACGAACTTCCCAAGACGATAATATCATCTAGGTATGCAAAACAATAGGGGTCCATTTCTGGTCCGATTATTTTGTCCATCAGGCGTTGGAACGTTGCAGGAGCGGCATGCAAGCCGAACGGCATAACTCGGAACTGGAACAATCCACGGCCAGGTACGGTAAACGCCGTGATAGGTTTACTGTCCTCGGATAAGGGGACTTGCCAATATCCTTGTCGCAAATCAATACTGGAGATGTATTGCGCCCGCCTGAGTTTATCTAAGACTGCATTGATGAATGGTAGCGGGTACGCATCCTTAACGGAGACGGAATTCACTTTCTGGAAATCAATGCAAAATCGGGGCTTGCCATCCTTCTTTCGGACAATGACGACAGGCGAGCTCCAGGGGCTGTCGGACGGCTCGATGATATTTTCCTGCAACATCCTATCAACTTCGGAGTTGATGACGTCTTGCATTCGAGGGTTCTGAGGTCGGTAACGCTGTTTGATTGGTTCTGGATTGGACAGACGGATACGGTGTTCAATGAGCGGAGTGACCCCGTGAATTTCCTCAAACAACGGTAGTTCTTGGTTTAGAAATTCCTGCAAGCGGTTCTCTTCCTCGACGGTGAGCGTAAGCGGAGATTCCTTATCGACGGTAGACGGTGAGTCAATATCGGTGGTAAACGGTGGGTCATTATCGTCAGTCCCTAAGGGAAAACATGGCACAGTATTTCTCGGAACCGGATCTTCATCAATACATATCTCGCCACTTCCTAGATGTAAACTGAATTGTCTTCTACTAAGAATATCCATACCGATGACCATGTCTGTCGAGAGTCCTGGTATATAACCAAAAGTTTCGGAAAAGGTGTGATTTCCCAGAGTGATATCCACTGTGTACCTTGTGGCAACTGCTATCACTTCCCCGTTGGCCAATCGTGCTGAGCTTCCGGCATTTCTACGGGGGATGATTCCTACAATCTCCCATTGTTCTGCTATACGATCTCCGATGTAGGATAAGGCAGCTCCTGTGTCTAATAGCGCTCTCACTGGGCCTCCTGGGGTTACTACGGTAATGTGCGGTCTGTCATCGGTTCCGCTAGGACTTGGGACAGGTGAGGCATCTGGTGGACGGTGTTGGACGGGCCTCACTCCGGTGCAACACCTACCTAGTTTCCCGAACGGGAACAAGGACAGTCCCTGGACATGACTCCTTCCCTCTTACATCTGGAACAAAACAGCCGAGGGGGTTCACGGCACTGACTCCTATAGTGTCCAGATTGTCCACATTTCCAACAATCTATGTTTTGTGGAGAAGGTCTAGGCGGTTCGGTCGAATTCCTGTTGGCAAGTGTCCTGGGTGGATTATTAACGGTGGGCCTGGGCGGCTGTGTAGAAACAGGTCTCGGAGGCGGTGGTGGGCGGTGGTAATCCTCAGTGGGTCGGTGTACTGGGGTCAGTTCCAAACGAAGAAGCTCGTATTCCCGAATGACTTTCACTAGGGTCGGAACGTCTGTGAAGTCGTTTCTTCGTATCCTCTGGCGGTATTCAGGATGCAGGTTACGGTATAGCCAGTTGAGTTCTTGTTCTGGATTTATCCCTCCATGTCGCCGTATCAACGTCTGTAACTCCGTAACATAAGTGGAAGTGTTCTCACTAAGTGACTGCAACCGACGGCTGATAGCAGCTTCTAAGTCCACTTGATAGTTGACGGGGAAGAAAAACTCCTTGAATGCGGTGCAAAAACTCTGCCAGTTTGCCCAGTGGAAACGGTTATTTCGGAACCACAAGGCTGGCAGTTCGTTTAGCAGCTCGGGCATAACTGGGAGAAGTCGGTCTGGGTTGATCCCTTGAGACGCACAAATTTCTTCCAACCTTTCAAGAAAGGCTGCCGGATCTCCTTTCCCATTGAATGTCACTTTCCAATCCTGCACTTTCAAGGGTGGCATGTGGCTGTTCGTTATTGCCTGGGAAGACGGCAGTGAAGGCGGTACTATTGACGGTAGAGAAGACGATAATGTACACGGCTGGGACGAAGGGAATGTTGACGGTACGGAAGACTGTAGGGGTAATGGTAGAGATGACGATCCTGCGAACTGTGACTGCCACGACGGTATTGATGGTACTGCATATGGTAGTGATGACGAAAGCGACGACGGTATGGCTGACGGTAACCAAGAAGGCAAGGGATGTGTCAGAGATGGTGGAAATGAATACGGCAACGAAGACGGTGACGAGTACGGTACTCCTGCGTAGATTCCACCGGTCGCATACGTTGACTGCCCCGGTAGTATTCCGTTAGTCTGCTGACTGAGAGTCGTTGTGAGATAGGTGGATGAGATGGTCGTGGTGGGGGTAGTTGTCGTAGATGTAGTTTGGACAACTACATTTCCTGGCGGATACATGTACGGCGACGTCATCAAAGGTAACGGTGATGATCGACCCTCGCGTAGAAACTTCACCAATCGTTTTCTTTGTTCCTCTACGGTCCCAGGAACTTCTAGTCGGAATTTTTCCAACTCTGTCTCCAACTCTTCTTTTCGTAAGCGGTAAACCCAGCTCACTCTGACATCACTCGGCTCTGTTCCGAGGTTTATCTTCTTCGTGAAATCCTCGTCGGAGGAGTTACCAGATTCTTCTTCGTGTCTCGACATAGCTCTAAGGGTGTAGTAGAACTTTCTATTGACGGTCCTTCTCAAAACTTCCCTTTTTCGTCTTCTGGACTGCGGTATCTTGGAACTGGCGAGAGTGAGCGTCAAACGGGTAGCGAATTTCGCTTCAGCGACCCCGAAAACCTATTAAACGAGGTGTCTTTCGATGATCTCGCTCAAAGTTCAGAAAGTTGAAAAATCTGTCAAAATGACAGGTCGGTGAATTTCGATGGGTTTCGGTGTTTTCCACCCTCTGGAGTCGGATTCAGACGGTTTCAGCTTCCTATCTTGCTCCCTTCTTGTTCGGATCGGAATTTCCTAGTTTGGTTGATAATTCGGTAATCTACGGCCTTGGTACGGTATAAAACAAACGGTCCCTGCTCGGGCGCCAATTTGTGACGCTCTTTCTACGCTCCTGTCACTTTGGCGCCCTGGTCAAGGTTCTTCTCGGGCGCCACCTTCTGTTTAGAGTGGGAAGGACACTGCTCCGAGCAGCTTCAGTGGAGTAAGATAATTCCAGGGGTCAAAAGATGTTGCTAATATAGATATAAAGTTTACGTCCTGGTAAATAGCTGCTAGGTTATTACAATTCATTCAAAATACGGAAAGATGCAAAATTTCTTTATCAACTCAAACCACACACGATTCGGCAATTAGAAGAAAAGTTAAGCGTACGAACAAAGCGGGCAAAGCGGTGAGTAATCAAGCAAGTTAATAAATAGTTGAGCAGGGAACCAGCAAGCTCTACGGTGTCGGTCAAAGCTCTATCTCCGTTGGTACGACCCTCAACCAAACGGACTAATAACTTTACAACTCCCCTGTTAAACTTAGTTTCGAATTATTCAACGGAGACGTGAATGCTAATTAATTATAGACGGCTACGGAGTACAAGCTTTCCTACACCTGGGTTTAACACCACCGAGTGTGAAAAAGCGTTCCTCTAGGTATCTTGCTTCCAGGACCTGGGTGTAACACCACTGTGTACTGAAAACCAGAGTACCTGACAGAGCTCTAACAAGGGGCGGTAAATGCAACTAATGAAGTTAATGCAACTAATGAAGTTAATGCAATTAATAAAGTTACCTTCAGTACAAGCTTTTCGACACCTAAGTTTACACCACTGAATGTGAAAAGCGCTCCACTGGGTATCTCGCTTCCAGCACCTGGGTGTAACACCACTGAGCACTGAAACCCAGACAACCCGACAAAGTTCAACAAGAGTATATAAATAACTGTAAGTCAAGTACAAACTTTCCAGCATCTAGGTTTACACCATCGAATGTGGAAAGTGTTCCTCGGTATATCTCGTTTCCAGCACCTGGGTGTAACACCACTGAACACTGAAAACCAGAACAGCCCAACACGAACTCTTCAAAATATCGAAATATTAATTCGGACAGCAAACGAAACTAAAGAATCAAGGTTACTAAATTATAAATAAAACACTTGGTTGAATCTACCAAATTTATTACCACCTGTTTTACCCTTACACTCGGTTCCCTGAACGGCACTCTCTAGGACGGATGCTGGCTGGCTCGCTCTACTAGCGCAGGATGTCGGCTGGACGGCTGGATTCCAATTCAAGTCGCTTGCACTGTCACTTCTTGACCGTGACTGCTGGCTGGCTTGAATTGCCGAAATATTTAATTTTTCAGCTTTCGTAGGCCTCCACTTCGGATACGATATCTAAGCGTAAGTGGTTTCCTCTAGCGGTACTACTCACTAACTACTCGGGTCGCAGATATCTGGTGTTGTCGGAGATTCCGAGATTCCAGTGTCGTGCGCGATAATTTTTAGTAGGTGACTTTGCGAAATATAACAATATCAAACTGGACTTATATAATTATCAGTGACTTCGTCACATATCTCAGTAAGACTCAAACCTGAGAAAATAGCTGAACCAAAAATTGCTCTTGACATCGACGGCTGGTTCAATGTAGTCAAATTGAATTGACTCCGACATTGAAAAAAATTGCAAATTTATCTTTTGATTTGGGAATTGTACCAGAAAGTATGAAAGTGGCAAAAGTTAAACCTATTTTCAAGGGTGGTAAGAGAAATGAAATGGAAAATCATAGACCTATATCTATTTTACCGATTTTATCAAAGATTCTTGAAAAATTAATGAAAAGTAGATTATGTAATTACCTGGAAAAAAATGATTTTTTTTATTGTCGTCAATATGGGTTTCTCAAGTCTTGTGATACAGAAGGTGCGGCAATGGATATAATTACCAACTTTCGTACACAGTTAGATTCTAACCAAATATGCGGACTCTTATCACTAGACTTGAAGAAGGCCTTCGACACTATTGACCACAATATACTTCTGAAAATATTGTATCATGCAGGATTGAGGGGAAGGGTATATGAATGGTTCGAACATTATTTGAGTAATAGAAAGCAATATGTTTATATGGGAGAAAAAGTTAGTACAATCAAAACTATTGTTTGTGGAGTACCACAAGGTTCAGTGTTAGGTCCTATTCTCTTCCTCATATATATCAATTCTATCAAAGATTTGCCTCTGAGAGGAACCTCTTACTTATTTGCTGATGATACCACTCTCATCTATTCAGGACATAACATTGAAAAAATTAATGAAGATATAACTTATGATTTGAAATATTTATCATCATGGATGGCTTCTCACAAATTAAGTTTGAATTACAGGAAGTCTTCCTACACATTCATTTCCAGGAAGACAATACCTAATATTTCTAAAATTTCAATAAAATTTGAGAATGAATCCATTGAATATTCCACATTCACTAGATTTTTAGGGTTGTATATAGATCAAAATTTAACGTGGTCAAAACATATAGAAATAGTGAGAAAGCAAATTTCACCAATTTTGGGTATCCTATATAGAATAAGAAATCAAATTCCAATACATTATAGAAAATTATTTCTCTTTAGTTTATTCCAGAATACAATATTTAATCTCAATTTGGGGGACAGCCAATAATTCGAATATTAAACCACTCCAAACTCTTCAAAATAAAATTCTGAAATGTATATTCAAACTAGATCAAAAAGAACCAACTGTTAACCTTTATAAACCTAGAGGACTTCTAGACATTATATCCATTTTCAAATACAGAACATTATTATTCATTCATCTTCTCAAAAACAACATCAAGCATTCAAACCTAAAACTGAGCTCGAATGGTCACGATCATTCAACAAGAAGAGCAAATGATTTTTCTTTGGCAAAATTCAAAACAAATTTTTATAAAAAATCTATATTATACGAAGGCGTCATCTGCTATAACAGCTTACCAAAATCACTGAAGGTCACCAAAAATCTTTTCTCATTCAAAAAAAAACTGAAAAAATGTTTGCTATCATGATATTTGTTTCGTGTGTTACATCTTTTAATGTCATTTCATTTAATTTGTTAGAACGAGTGTGCATTGGTGTGTGTATGTGTACGCGCCTCATGCATAGGTGTGTTCATTATTTTTTGGTACAAATCCTTTTTTTGCAAACTGCATTTAACTGCTTAAATCGAAACTGTTCCCTACCATAAATAATTGTTATTTCTTGGGAGCAATAAACATTATTATTATTAAAAAAAATTCCAGTAATATATATATAGCTAAACTCTCACAATAGAGGTTTAGCCGGCTGGGTGGAATTGTCGGGGTTCAGGTGCCAGTTTTTCATAAGGTAGAGTATAAAAATGGATTTTATATCTCTGAACCCATTCCAAAATGTTGGAGTTGTTAGTTATAGATTGCCACGTGCTGTCAAATATTTAATGCGACCAGCGTATAGGTTCAAATATGTTACCTCGTCCATTTGTTGTTGTACGTCGTGAACCACTCTCACCATCCTGTTTTGTCTGCTTGAGGTATCCCCTCCTCTGTTGATTTTTTTAAGATTGCCATTGACTTCGATGAGCAGTGCCCTCGAGGTGTTTTGAAGGGAAAGGTTGTACCTTCAGGTCTCCTGTGGTTCGACACCGAGGGAGGAACGTTGCATAATGGTTCATCAGCACCGGCTTTGTCAGACAAAGTAGTCTTGAATGCTTCAGCATATCGATCACTCACCAGGCACAGCTGTTCTGAGGGCTGAGAAACCTTTGCCCAACGAAATTTGAGGGTCCGGTGGAAAACCCCAACTCAGATGCCGAGAAAAATGGTCTGAACTACCTGATTCAGTTGGGGTGGATATGAGGTAGTGTAATGGCCCGGAACCTGCGCCAACAAAAAAGGAATTGTTTTCGTGCGCGAGACACTCGGCGAGCACAACTCAGGAAGTGTGCGGGACAGAAAAACGGCGTATGATGATTGAAGGTCAGCCGTAGAATGATCTACAAAGTAGATTGCCCCTGCCGATGATCAATGATCATAAATCATTGTCAGTCTCAGCTGTTTTCAATTATATGTCTACTCACGTCTTTGGTTCCGTTCTAAAACGTGACAAAATATGAAAAACAAACTTACTTACGACGAGTAAGAACGGAGTTTGTTCTCGAGTGTCTTCAGGTTCTTCCTTGTCGTTCTCTTTCCTTGTGTCAGATAGGTAACCCACCGCAGTGCGAAATCATCCTGGATATAACTACCGTAAGACTTTGCTTCAGTCGGTATAGTAGTAACAGCGTTATCACTACGGAAAGATTCACTGTTGGTGGCGGAAAATTCCGATGTCAAATCTGACGACGGACCTGCGCCAACCAAAAAGAAATTGTCTTTGGGCGCGAGACACTCGGCTGGCATAACTCAAAAAGTATGCAGGGCAGAAAACGGCCTACTATGATGAATAAAGTTCAGCCGTATGTTGATCTACAAGGTAGATTGCCCCTGTCGATGATCAATGATCAGAAATCATTGTCAGTCTCATCTATTTCCAGTTATATGTCCACTCATTTCGTTGGATTCTCTAAAACATGACAAAAAACATTAAAAACAATCTTACTTACTGAATGAGTAGCAATGGATTTTTTCCTCGAGTTTCCGTAGTGTTCGCCAAATTTCTACGTTGTTTTCACTGAGCATCGTTTTTCTTGTTTCCCATAGTACATATGGAAAATTTTCTTCAATTCACGTATTTGTAACCAATTTACACTTTAGAACTTATCACATTCAGCGCAAGAAGTATATTGACGGATATTCGAGTGAGGAATCGTGAGATAGGGGCATCGTGAATCATTCTTTCTTTCAACTTGCGCATTTCAGTCATAGAGGTACTACTACAAGGTGATCTATTCGGATGGGACCAACCGAAGTATAATGAACATTATTTATATCATAATATAAGTTTTTCATTCAATCAACAACTGTATCTCATGCTGATTATAGAGAGCATTGGTTGATAATTAATGTCCAAAAAAATGTTTTTTTTATTATATCAAGGTAACTTTTTTTTATAAGAAGAATTGAATATTAAGCTTGTTTAGATTTAAGAGGTAATAATGAAAAGTCCTTATGAAATAATGATTCTGGTGCAATAAGTAGGTACTTTTCTCATGAAATAATATTGTTGAAAAACAGATGCGTGGCTCATTCTACCATTCAATCGATAATAAGAAAAAATATTATTGATAATGATGATATGAATTATTATCGAAATTTGTAACTATTGACAAAAGTTAATTAATACATTTAGTTAATTTTGAATATAAAATATACGTTACCGATGAGAAAAAGTTTACAAGAAATCATTTGTGCCAATGTGAACATTTGAAGTTTAGGAGAATGGCCTAAGTCGGACGATATCTTATATGAGATTTTCAAGACATTTTCTGACACTTGATTTCTGCTTGAAAGAAAATAATGGAGATTGAAATATATCATTAAATTTTCCGGAATTGAATGATATTTCCACAACAAGTACAAGAATTGAATTCGTTATTTTTTTCATCGGTCTCTGGAAAAGGAATCCAAAAAAAACGTCATTTGCTATACGATTCTCACTAAGAATGGGTTTATGAGAGCGTTTTTGCTCGAACAGGATTATTGATCGTCTTTTCCATGGTATGATATTGTTGTTCCCTAACACCGCCGCTGAGCAGCATACAAAGCCAAATTCACATAATTCAACAAATGAATCTTTACCTGGATCGCCATGAATACTCGAAAGTCTTGGTAGGAAAGGTTGAGTATTCAGAAAATTACAGAAATATCGAAATATTTAATTTCACTATTCAATTATACAAACATTACGAATACATTGTTAGTTTTTTTCATGTTGGAATATATGTATATCAAGCTGGCCTGATTAGCATCCTAGCTTTCGAATGAGAATACTCCACGCTCCGGAAGGTACCCCAGTGCAACCCATGGTATTTGTACTGTTCGGGAAGATTGATATTGATGAATTTTCCATTGAGATTACTATTGAAACAATCCTTGTACCACCACGCACCACCTGAAATTGAGGTAATTTTTTACAAGGCGTGTTTTCGATGTCAAAATATATTTATTTGGTCAAGAATGTATGTATACATTTCTGACAGAACGAATTAACTGTTAAAATGGCGAAGAGAGCTTCAATGACAATTTTCACATTTGATATCAGATATAATATCAGATAAGAGATAAGAGATGGAATCAATCCCGGAAATTTTTAGGAATCACTTGAGCTTGCGTTGTATTTGGTGAGAAAATTTCACACCATAATTTGGAAAAAAATACTAATCCAACCTTCAAATTGATTTTTGAGATATTCAAGTTGGTTAAGCTATTGCTGTTTTTGACATATGTTGATAAGTCATTTTTGTTTAACCGGTTATGTCAGGAGGCTTAATGAATACTAGTTTGAAAAAAATCGTATAGATATATCCACCATATTTCGTTATAAAAAAAAAACAAATCCTAAAACTCAGATGGGTACCAGACCAGTCTATCGCCTTTTGGTAATTCAAGTTGAATTAATCCAAAATCGTGTTAATATTGTTGTGAAAATAGAAGATCATTTCAACATCAGATTCGTATAGATTCTAGTGTGAATCAGTCAGAAGTAAGTTTTGGATTGGCTATCTAGCAGTGGAAAATTCTATTTCAAATCCACCTTGCCCAGTTTCTCAAACTAGACCTATCGAGATATAAATTCATAATATACATATCTGCTGTGGGTATTTCTGAATACCAATCTATGTTATGTACTCAAAAATATCATATAACATAATGTTTACCTTGCAGCTTTCACTTATTTGATCTCTGCGTACGTAAAAAATCGAGATACGATGACAAATATACTGCCATTATAAGTAGCATCGTTGTTCTGGATTCACTAAAAATCGCCACAGGAATGAAGGTTTGAAATATTCAAGAACTAACGCAGTATGAATATCGATGAAGATAAATTCAATGTTGTGCCATCTGATCATATTTTGTTTCGCCCAATAGTGGCACTTTTTGTCTGCTAGAATTTCCGCCTCTAATTCTTCGATGTTTATTTGAAATTTTATTGGTTTGAATAACAACTGAATGAAAAAAATACCCTCTGATTATAGTGTGACGAAAATGAAGAGGAAAAATATTTGGGGCAAATTTAAATTCAATCCATATTCCCTATTGTGGAGATGAATCAATGCTATCTATCTCATTCAAGTTTCATGCGCTTGTTTTGAAATTAAGCGAGAAAAAGTCATGGAGAGGGGTGGTAGCTGTTTTAGATAGACTCTCTTTCTTTATGTGACTGAATTAAATGTCTATGAATGATATACATGCATCTATCAACAGAAAGTGTTCGTGAAATTTTTGGAAATGTTTGTTTTTACTCCACCTCCTTCATGAAAGTTTTGTATTATCCTTTTCATGTTTTATTTCCAAAAAAAAACAAAAAGTAGTTCCCCGAATTAGAGTAAATGAATCAATGAAAAACAGATTGAAAACATTCAATGAATCTGAAAAATGTAAGTGAAATGATACAATAGAAGGTGACAGTGAATACGAAATCACGATAAGTGAAATCTTTTGAAACTTTTTCAGACTAACAAAAGATAATGGAGACAAGGCAATTACGATTTCAATATACTCCGTTATTTTTGTCAATTACAGTAGCAAGTCAACACATTTGAATTCATACTTACTGGCCAGATTTGCACAATTGCTTGCATTTGTATCTTGATCGAGGTCTTTCGTTGTGAATTTGGCTCCTAAATGAAAGTTCATTGAGTCTCCAGCGTCACCGGAATAATTAGTTACGGTTTTCAACGGATATCCTTCAATTTCAGAGCCGATAGCGAATGCTCTATAGTGAGCTGTTTTCTTCACATCTTCTCTATCGACGATTTCGACTAGTAATTCAGTGCCTCCGAAACCTGAGAAATAAAATAGAAATGTAAAAGGAAATACTGGGAAGCAGAATAGCATGTGGAAGTCAGATGATAAGCAACGAAAGATAACTGAAGAGGCTATATTATGGAACTAGAGACAGTAATCGAAATATAGTGTGTACTGAGAAAGTCACAGTCTGCATTGTTATTGCCATCATCGATCAAATTCGTGTTTCGCTTCAGTAACCACATCCTTGTTCAGGCCAAAAACTTTTTCCTCTCCCTTCTCAACGTGACTTCGCCCTATTTTCAATCAGCTCTTCGACCAATATTGCACACTGATTAGGCAAAAAATCTATCAACCAAATTCTTCCAACACTATGTTCTGAAATGTCTATATTATCGTTGAATGAAAATAGATAAGTGGAGCTGATTCTACCCCAAGATGGCGGCCAATTTTGTGATAGTCAGACCACTACATTAACAAGCCGTATTGAAAGTTAATGTGCAGAAGTATCCGATTATCCGGTTGATCTATACATTGATTAATTTCAGCTATTCAACATATTCATTTCGGACATTCCAACAATGATCTATATAATTTCGGCTATTTGAGAATCAGTTGAACAATTTTACATTAATCGAGTGAGTGATCAGGCATTCGATCGTTTGGATAACGAATTGATACAGAATAGTACAGAATACAGGAATGTATCGTCATATAACACAACAGCAGCCTGTATTCAAAGGAGATTCAAATGCATTGCTCGCGAATTATAGAAGGGATATCATTTTGTACAAGCTGGAATTTGTTTCATTTACTAGGAATATAGCAGTAGAAACACAATGGAATCTACTGAATTTTAGGATGACATTGGCAAAATTGAATGAATTATATCAGCAAAATAATTAGTACAAATATTTTCTCCAGCCTTGGCTTACCGGTAAGCATATAAATATTCTCTAGTCCCATCCAGAATTCCCCATTCAAGTTTCCGAACCCATGTTTGTATTCTCGCCACCCCAAGAAAAAATCCTGCGAACCATCGAACCTTTTATGGATATGTGTCCAACCGCCACCCATTGTTTCCATATCGCATAGCACCATAATTGGTTTCTTAGACATTTTTGGTTTGATTTCATATACTCCAGAAACGTTCTGACCTGTAATTTGTGAATGCTAGTACATATACAAATAGATATAATCCTACATTCATCAAAACCGCTCTCACCATTTTGTTGAATTTCTTTACAGCTCTTCGGAAATGTTTCATCCACTTTGTCAGGTTGATCACAGAATGGACTTGTCTTATCTGTTCCCACCAAATATTTACAATTCATTGTGAAATTACAGTTGGGAAAGCTGAAAACAAGAAATTATATTTTTGATATATATGATGAAAAATTCGAATTAAGATAAATTTGGATCTGTTATTCAGATACGAATACAATATATTATGAAATTATGAATTTCTTGCTTCGAATACAAATTGTACATTGAATGGAAATTTCTGTCAGGTTAAAAATCATTCCTGATTTTTACAGAAAATATTCTTTATCATCATCAAATGATGACAATGTTCCTTGCTGAGTGGTATTAATTTGGACTTCCATTGTTTATATAATTAACCCTATTGAAACCTGTTGCAAAGAAAAAACTCATGCGAAATTCAAATCGAATAAATAAATCAACTCCGAACAGAGGAGAAGAAAAAGCAAATTCAGAAAAATAAATGAAGAATCATGAATCAATATACACAATTTTCGAGTTTCAAGTTGAGTGTACCCACTAGGTTTTGCTTGTGGATGCCACTGATCGATGTTCATATTTCTTCATTTCAATTCTCTGATTCTGCTCTTTTATTATAAAAATTCCAATTTTTGTTACAACATTAGTTTTTGATCAAACAAACCTTCAATTTCAATTCTTTGACCAAAAAATCCATTACAACCATTTATTTGGATATGATTGCCTTGCCCTGTTTTATTTGTATTTCTCCTATGTTTTTTGCAACAGGTTTTAATAGAGTTGATAATATAGACAATGAAACCAATGCCACTAGTCAAAATTGTCATTTTGACAAAATTGTTGAAATACTTTCCCAACTTTTGTACTTCTTCATACAGAAATATGATGGATAGCCAATATGTACCTGAAATTTTCCGAAGCTATTTTATGAAAGTTCATTTGAAAGTTTAGGCATTCAAATAATCTCCAACATATGAACGATCTACTGCATTGACAAAAATCTTTTGACTCAATGTATGAGTAATCAATGAAGTGTGATTCAAACCAGGACGTCCGTAAAATTAAGAAAAGACATGACTTGGAAACGAAATCACAATTTCCCTATGGTTGACCTACTATCCTATAAATCTATAAACAATGCTTCTATATAGTAAACAATAATAAGTACATACAGAAAATTAAAATTGAAGCTTTTAAAGAATCTAGAATATATCAATGATGTACATTAGGAAAATGAAAACACATCTGTTTCTGATCTGAACAATTTGTTGATGATTCGATTAATAGCTAGTTTTCAGCAATGATTACCGACAATCGAAAAATTCTTGTTTTTTTTCTCGTACGAGAAAAATAGCGAACATGGATATGACTTCGGGGTAGCCTCGTCTATGGATATCTTTATATCTTCATTTTTTGACTTGAGCTCGAGTTTCAAAGGAAATCTTTAAAAATTCCAAGATTTGGAAGGATATTGGCAAATTTGCGTTAAAATCACCCAATGAGCAAACATGATGGTAACAGTCCAATCTACTACCGGTTCTGGCAACAGTACGCCATACTTCAAGTTTGGATCCAAGATCAGGGTTTGCCAGCACTCTTTTTTCTCACAAGGAACACTAGTTGTTTTTGCTGCATTTCACAGACTGATAGACGCACAGACAAAATAGGCGGGCAGCTAGCGCAAGCCATATATAAACAGGATGTGATTTCATTTTGAAAACAGAAAAATAAATACCAAAGTTTTATGTCCTTTGCAGTGGATTACTGTCGGAAATATTGGGAAACAAGGTGATTATGGATATTTGCATCATACAAGTTTATAGTCATATGAAACTCGTTTTTCATTAAATCTATTTTACCCACCTTCGGGAATCAGCAATATTCTCCAGTTTTTCCATCAATGAACCAAGACCAGTCAGTAATCCATTTGCATTTTCATAATATTCAGTTATGTCATCATCCACTGATCGCTGATCCTGGAATCTTCCTGTGGAATTAATATTTATATAAATACACTGAAAAAGTCATCATTCACTCCTTACTTCATGTCAGAATTTGAAAGTTATGAGAATATTCACAATATGGGAAAACAATTTCAAATATTTAACTTTGTTCTCACCCTTCACATCTGGTTGAACTTGTGATTTGATGACCCCGCGCAAATCAGGATGTAAATTCTCGTATCCTCCCTTCACTTTGATATCGAAGAATTTTGTTAACATAAATTCCTCGTCATCTTTTGAATTCAATTCAAGGGCGAAAGGATGCTTCGAACGAATATTATCCTGTGGAAAATACGGAAATTGAAAATTGTGAATCATGTTCTGGTTCTCATGTACATAGTAATGATGATTCACCAACTGTACCTCCTCTTCCAATTATTGAAGAAATTATCGTTAAAGTAATGAGTAATTTTTTTTGTGAACTGTCAGTTATATTTGGGAATCCTTTTGAATCAATGTCTTGTCTTTCAGGGAAAAAAATGGCCACGACCAAAATATCATTTCCCTCAGACACATTTCAAGTGTCAATTTCAAATTTCTCGACCTCTTGCTGGAGTAAAATATCATAGTCTCCATAGCCTCCAATTGATCATTGAATGAAAAATAAAAGCTACATTTTCTGTACGCAATATGTATCATTTTCAATTTTTTCTACGTTCCTGCGAAAATCGACTCTAACTATATTTCTGATTGCAAAGCGCAATTTGTATTTGATAGCACTCATCTGTCATTTCAGATCTACAATGGCACTGAGAGATATTTGAGGATTTGTAAGATCACTCAAGAGAATGGTTCAATGAGAATCAGGCACTGGTATTCACGACGAGTGACTTCTGTCACTACAACCCTACCAAGATGAAGATGGAATCTTGCGACTGGAATCGGAATTCATAAATCAACATTGTCCTAATCGAACGAATTCTTCAGAAGATGATTTGATTCCCTCAATTTCCAGAGTCTTGTTATTTTGATTCCAAATCATCCCATCGGAACTGTTTGGCATTGGATGAAAGAAAAATCAAGGTTCCTATTCATTGCACTATACTTATTTTTTGAATCAACTCATATGGAACACATTATTCAACATCCTTCACGAGAATGTTGTTGTGTTTTGTGGATTTCTTACTACAAGGTGGCCTAAATAAAAAAATCCTATTTTTCTCCCATTCGTGATTCACCTAGTATGAATTGTATAAACTCTCAGGTGATGATGATGATAGATGAAGTAAATTCTCAACATTATGAAAATTCATTTATTCATCGCATGTTTACCCTATGAAAAAAGGAAATGGTGATAGTAGAAAATAGCATAATTATCAAATTGAATCAGCCTGTATAAGTAAAAAAATTGTGAATGAATTTCTCATGGCTTTGTCACAAAACTATGTGATGACAATGCTACATAGGGTAAATTACAATAAAATCGTATTTAGAGAATTGAAGTGGTCAAAAATAACTACTATCGTCATACAATACCTGTCTCTCTGAAAAAATTCGAAGGATCGTGCTTCATTGACACATTTCATTAGAATGATCAATTTAACAACATTTGAAAAATTCATCACTCACCATTTTCAATCGGCGAATACTATTTTCCTTTATAACTATTCACCTATACCGCTCGAAATCCTTTGAATAGCATCGTTTTATGAATAAAATACAGTGGGTCATTTGATTCCCTTGAATTTTGTATGAGCTTTCGGTTTGATTTTATTTCTGAATGTTGCATTGATACACTATGATTCAGCCGAGAAGATGTGAAATAGTAGATTTAGAAAATATAACTTTCCATGCCATAGTTGAATCAAAAGCAAGAGTTTACCTCAGTATTTTTTATATCGATTATTTCACCACCAGACACCCCTAGGAGGGTATTCACAATCAAACACACAATCAACATGCTGCTTTCACGTTTCAATTGTAAAATGATCTCGTAATTAGCAACTCACCTATTTATAATACGATCAAAAGGAAATAATTTATGGAGGAGATTAAAAAATTATTATCGTCTGTAAACTAATTATGTACGCTTTTTAGTTATCGAATACCAGGATGCTTGTTCGAGAAATATGTCGAGATAATACAAATAAATAATATCCTTCGTCTGAACCGTCAGCCGATTTCAAGCAAATTGATACCTACATATATCAAGCTATGAATCTTAAATCAGACTGCTCATTTCTGCAGAAACCGTTTTGTCCCATAAGACCTGATCTGAGGAAATTGGTTAACAATATTCCTTGCTGGGTAGTAGGGGTTACAAATAGCGGAGATAAAGTAATACACTACTGCGAGATTTTCCGGAAAATAATCATCCTCAATCGCCCCCATTATTTTTTATTTATAATCCCCTCTTTTAAAATACCTATCATAGGTGAAAAATGTTTCTTCGAAAGTTTTAGCTCTCAACGAATGTAGTCCTTTAAACCAGGGTACTCAATGAGAACGTAACATTTCAAGTAATATTTTTTCAGTTTACAAACCAGTTACCATTGAGGATCAAATACCAACTTTTAATTATGACAAAACCATTGATATCAATAACTCCAAAATCAGTTTGGAAATTATTTTTGACAAATTATCACAGTTGGATCCAGACAAATATCCAGGACCCGATGGAGTTTCTCCTATGTTGCTAAAAACTTGTAGATTTACACTAGCGAAACCACTGTTCCTCCTTTTCTCTGCATCACTCGATTCAGGGGAATTTCCTCAATTCTGGAAATCTAGTTTCATTACACCAATTTTCAAATCCGGTGACCAAGCAAATATAAAAAATTTTCGTCCTATTAGTATATTGAGTTCAATACCAAAAGTTTTTGAACACATCGTATGTGATAGTATAAGAGCTCCCCTAAATCAGGTGATAATTGATCAACAGCATGGTTTTTGTCAAGGTAAATCCACATGTACCAATCTGCTACTATATTCTCAGTTTATCTTGAATGCCTTGGAAAATAAACACCAAGTTGATGTAATATACACAGATTTTTCCAAGGCATTTGATACGGTCAATCATAGGGTTCTATATAGTGCAAGCGCTGCGAAACATTCCGTTTGAAAAAACCGATGACCTCATTCTGATTGATGATTTGAGTTGAGGAAGACTTGATGAATAATATTTCGGAGGTTGCCGGACGGAATTATGGTCCAATTTTTTTTTTTTCGGCCCTATAATAGGTTCCGATTCCATCGCTGTAGCTGCGAAAAAAAAATTGTTATTGACTATTGACACCTGGTTTAGGTGAGGTATGGAAAAACGGCATGATCTAATTCAATACAAATTTAATGAAAAAAGTGGATTACCTATTAATAAGTAGTGAAAAATTCATTCAGGTAAGTTTTGACGATAATTTCCGATGCATTTGCAATAGGATATACAATTGATATCGCTTATTCTACAAGTGCAAAACATTATCAGGCATTCAGCATTATATTTGCCGAACCTAATCAAAGAATGTGGCATATTTGGTTTTGCCATTTGCACCGGGTACAACTTTCCATCTCGTCTTGTATTGCCCATGTATTGCAGCCCTTAAGCAATGTAATTACAAAACATCAAAAGTTCTTATAATTTCAGACACATCTGAATTGAATCCCAGCTTGAAAGAGTATTTTTGTCCGATCCTTCAAACCAAGTCCCTCAACAACTACTATTCGATAGCTTATGGATGTTGAGTACGAAAACATGGGAATCTGCACAATTTATAAAAACTTGTTCAATTTCTCCACGAACAGCAACAAAAATATGACTGAAAATCCTTCAATCTGCTTCTAGGTGATTGGACTTCAAGTCTAGCAATTCAGAAGACTTATTACCTTGGAGCTTGAAGATTTTTTGAAGTCTTCATATCCACCGGTAATAAAAAGTTCTGTTTCAGCATTGATTTTTGAAAAGTTGGAGAATACTTGCAGAGGTATTAAACAAGCTGCAGTTTATTCTTCAGACAAAAAAAAAACCTTTTGCAGCCAGCTGGGATTTTGGTTGAACGACTTGATATAAATATTTTCAGTCCGTTTCAGTTAGTTTCGGTTTAACAGTGTGTGAGGTGTTCTTTTTTAAATGATTTATTCAACGTAGGCCTGTTTCTCCTACCAAGGCCAATCATCGACGCCGGTCACCACATATCCCCCAACCGGAAATTTTGCGAACACTCTGGTATTCCAATCAGAGGTAGGGATCCTTTACGAGTCCAACAACCATGGACTCAGGACCGCCGGCTTTACGTCTCCTCCGAAGGACAGCATATCCCCAATATATCTTGTGTTCATTGATATATTACCTGCGAGCTATGATATAATACTTTGCTGCAGTTTTATGAGCTTTTGACGCGGTCTTTCCCTGCTGCTTAGCTCGAGATATCGAATGACTAGTCAACCTGAAGAGCTAGGCCATGCCCGTGAGGTATTCTTTTCATCATTCTATTGTTGATTAACTATCATGATTGTAACGTGCATAGAATCTTCACCACTTAATGTTCCCTTGAAAGTCATTGTCACAGTGTCTGAGATTGTTCAACAGTGTACCATATGTTTCGATTTAGTTAGGTAGGTGGTGAATGAATTCGGCTAGAGCTGTATGTTGCGATGTCTTTCTGTTCATTACACTGATACATATCACTAAACACCGCCAATGCTTCATGGAGTGTATTGCCTGACAATTTTAGATTCCAACTGCTGAATGAGGCTTGCATGAAAGTCTTCCATTTCGGCGTAAATGTGCATTTCTTCGCGGCATCTTCTATAAGAATTTCATCACACAACTTGTCCTTTGGTGTAAGTTCAGTAGTGGATAGTTCTTTCCGTAATTCTTTAGCACACATGACGATTCTGCTACATCTAGCCGACGTACACATTCAGCTATTTCCTTAATGAACTTCCTGCTATGAAAACCAAAGAAGATTGCTTCTTCTCAGTAAGATATGAGAATGAAACCTTGTCACCAAATTTATCGATCAGCATCACTTTGAGATCACGATTAGAACTACATCCTCTACTTCAGCGAGTACAGTCATGCGTTAAGCCCAGTGTGTCAATTCAAAAGCGGTCGTTGAAATACCGTCTTTTATATCCGCCATTAATTTGTCAAAAGCAGCCAGTAACTGTTTTTGTGATGTTTGTTGTTGGTCGAAGTCTTTCGTTACTAGAAGATTTTGGTTATGAAACGAAATTTCTGTAACACGATGTATGATATTGGAAGTTTCTGCAAACAAATCTTCCGGTGTTTCGTATAACAAATTTTTGTGAAAATTTCATAGTATTTTCGACGCGAAGTATTGAAAAACAGCAGAGCTGCTGAAATTTCAGTTGAAAGATTACTTTTTTTGTTTTGGTTTTTGTCGTATTACCACAAATGGAACAGCACTCGACGAATGACTGTTGTTTCTTTTTGATTTGCGGGTCAGTTGATGGGCCACCTACGCCCTGTGTTGATGATGAAGCTCTTTCTTCCAGCACTCTCAAGCAGTGACGAGAAGGAATTTTTTCTTCGCCGATATAGCTGGCCATGCAACTTTTATACCACGAGAAGTGTTCTTCATCAGCATTCGGATCAAACAACTTCTCACCATAATTTTTCATTCGCCTTTTTTTTTTAATTTTTTAATTAGAGCAATATTTATTCACTTTTAAAAAAGTTATCACAAAATTCGAAGCACTGCTATTTTATAATTATGGAAAATGTATCTGTTATAATGATGGATGAAGTTCAGCTATAACTGAAGTCACAAAAACTGTTGGGAAAAGCGCGACACGCTCCAAAACTCGAGAGAAGGTATGTGACGCTGGGAAGGAGATTTATAACAAAACTGACAACGGGCTATTTTGGCAACTTTCAGTTCCAGATTTGAAAGGATATTGCAAAAACATTCCAGTCGAGAAATAGCGGTCAATGGTTTTTGCATTCTATACAACATATTTTTTCACAACTACAGCGATGGAATCGAAAACTCCTATTTGAAGGGCCAAAAAAAAAATTGGACCATGATTCTGTCCGGCAACCTCCACAATATTATTCATCAAGTCTTCCACAACTCAAATCATCAATCAGAATGAGGTCATCGGTTTTTTCAAACGGAATGTTTCGCAGCGCCCGCTCTAATATGAGAAATTGAAAGCTACTGGTTTCTTTGGAAATATGTTAAATTGGCTCGCAAGTTACCTTCGCGACAGAACACAGCTTGTAAAAATCAAAGGTTACACATCTCATGAAATTTCTGTCAGCTCAGGTGTTCCACAGGGAAGCCACTTGGGACCATTTTTGTTCAATATTTGCATAAATGATATCAACAAAAAAATCAAACACTGCGGGATATTAGTTTTTGCAGATGATCTTAAAATATTTAGGACCGTTACATCTCTCATTGATTGTGAGAAAATTCAGATGGATCTCTTGGCCTTCTCTGAATGGTGTTCTGAAAACCTCATGGAAGTTAATGTCAGTAAGTGTAAAAGTATGTCTTTTTATCGAACCTTGGATAAATATGACGTGATCTATAATATATCTGGTGAGCCTCTCGAATGTGTTAAGTCTTTTCGTGATCTGGGTGTTGTGATGGACGTCAAAATGGACTTTCACCTTCACTTTGAGCAAATAATTAACAGAGCAACAAAAATGTTAGGTTTCATGAGCAGGACTACAAGAGATTTTACGAATGTATATTCTTTAAAAACTCTTTATTTTGTAATGGTAAGGTCAATCTTAGAATACTGTACTCGTGTTTGGTCACCAACATACGAGCTGCATATAAACAACTTCGAAAAAGTTCAGAATAAGTTTCTGAAGTATTTAGCTTTCAAATTAAACATGCCAGTTACCGACCATTCACCATCTGAAATTCGTATGACATCTGGATTACAAACACTTAGAACGCGTAGAGTACACGCAGATATAAGATTTCTCCATAAATTAATCAATTCCAAAATCAATTGTCCTCCTCTTCTTTCTCAAGTAAATTTTCATGTCCCCTCACGCAACACACGGAATACGCAAACTTTCTCACCTGATTTTCACAGGTGTAATTATGGCAAGCATTCAGCCTCATCAAGAATTATCTCGAATGGTAACAGTGTGAAATTTGATCTGTTCAATTGAATGATTTTTTGAATTGCAAATCATTTCTTCATATGCTCATTACTTAATAATGTTGTCAAATTGTGAGTCTTATCTTCTTTATACTTCTTGTTATTTCTTCACTAATATTAGTAACTATTGTTAAGTTTACAAATTTTGGTTAATTCTAGTGTTAACAATCTCACGATGTGTAAACTTGTATTAAACAAATTGGGTGTTACCCGTTAATAAATAAATAAATAAATAAATATATATATATATATATATATATATGTATATATATATAGCCTTCCATAGTAGGATATTCCTCAAATTATCTTCCGATAAATGAAGGGGATCATTAGTTTCAGACATTTTTTCGTTGTCGAATAATATGATATAAAACATTTTTTCGTTGTCGAATAATATGATATAAAACATCTTACTAATACAGAGCGAACCAGAACTCGAGAACATTATTTTCAAGAACTTATTGAATTCGAGTGCTTTTATATTGTTTCATGTATAGATCGTACCTGAATTCAAACTCAAATTCAATTTCTTTATTTCCGTAGACTTTTTCAAAAAGCATGGAAACAGTCAAGTTTATAATATAAGACTAAATAATAACAAAATTGAACACATGGGACGACATACCGTTAAAAAAAAAAAAACACATACACAAATTTATAGAATATGAAATAACAACATTGCAATACATAAAATTATTCACAGAACGAGCAATTTACATCAACTATGATTCAAGATCCGCCTGAAAATAATCACTGAGTGAATAAAAAACATTTTCATAGAGAAGATTTTTAACTTCACCTTCAAAAGTCTTAATGTTATCAATTTGCTTTAGCGACATTGGGAGCTTATTATATAATTTTATAGATGAGATATGAGGTCCATTTGATACTTTAGTCAATCGATGATTGGGAACTAGAACATTGTGATTTTGTCTTAGGTTATGCCCTGAGAGAAAACATGTATCGTCTCTGTTTTTGAACATTTTACAATGAGTCTTGACGTAAATAAGGGAATTGAAGATATACATCGACACAACAGTTAAAATTTTCAAATCTGCAAACAGTGGCTTACAGGAGTCGAGACATTTTTTAAAACACATGGTACGGATAATTTTTTTTTGCATCAAAAGAACCTCCTGAATCCTATTGCAGTTTCCGAAACACAAAAGACCATAGTTCAGTGTGGAATGGACATAGGCGTAGTAATAGCTCAATAGTACGCTAGTTGGAACGAAGTATCGAAGTTTCCATATAACGAAGCAGTGCCTCGACAACTTTTTCAAAATAAGGTCGATCTGAGGATTCCAAGACAGTTGAGAGTCAATCAGAACGCCCAAAAATTTAGCAACGTCCACCTGTACTATTGAACTATCACAAGACTTCACTAGTAAGCTGTAGTCGATTGCTTTAGTCGAGAATAGAACCGAATTTGTTTTGGAATTATTCAAAATCAACCCATTCTTGATACAATAATTTTCCATGCTCAACACAGCATCACTTGCTTTGTTAGACAGGCCCATTGAACATTTTTCAACGACTGTAAACGTTGTGTCATCCGCAAACTGAACGGTATACTCACAATTATTGAATGCGGAAATATCATTAACGAATAAAACAAAGAGTGCGGGGCCCAGAACACTACCTTGTGGCACGCCAGTGGTAATGTGGCGATTTTCAGAAAAATAAGTTCCAGTTTCGAGTTTTACTTTAACAGATTGGGTTCTGCCAGTCAAGTAAGTCTTCAACCAGTTCAAACAAGAGGTCTTCCTGGAAATATATCGATATTCACCGAGCGTTTCGGTGAATATACCAAGAATTCAACAACAATCAATCTTGAATTCAAAAATTACACAACTCAACAAAACCTTCAACCCAATTTCCCGAGGGATATTTAAATGCCATATTTTTCATATCTTCGGGCTACTAATACTGGAATGTGAAGTGAAAATATTTTTTTACTAGTATAACCGTAAATTTTTTAAATTATTAATATATACTTTGTTTCATTCGAAGAAGTCAGGAAAAAGCTGCTTCCGAGTTCTGATTCCCCAGGATAATAAACAAGGCTCCTGATGGGATTACCAATGGAAAAATATCATTTTCAATTCTCAACTATGAAATTAAGAAGTTTCCAAACGGTTTTGTCGTCGAAAATAGGAAATGTTGAATGATTCTACATTTTCACTTTCTCTTGAGCATAAAGTGGAATTCATTTGGTGAAGTCCATTTGAATTCTGCCAGAGGTTTGAAGATAATACAAGATAAACCAGAAAAAAAAAATTTTTGATGCTTACTGTACATAACGGCACAATTGCCATCATTTGTATTTTGGTCGAAGTGTTTTGTGGTGAATTTTGAACCCAGATGATGAGTCAATGGATCTTCTGCGTCACCAGTACAATCTCTGAGGGTTTTCAATGGATAGCTTTCAGTTTCAGGGCCGATCGCAAATGCTTTGTAATGAGCTCGAGCTTTCACGTCATCTCTGTCTACGATTTCAACCAGTAGTTCGTTTACTTCGAAACCTGTTGAAATAGCAGTCATATTGAAAGAATTGAAAAGCTGGAAATGATTCAATCATAAAATTATTATTGTAATCTTGAGTTTTCAGTTGAGAAGGAAAAACGTTACAAAAAAAATCTGACATTATTGACGTTTCGACCATTCGTTGGGTTATTCTCGAGAGAAAGAAAATTCAATAGGATTCGTTGAACTGGAATGCATACATACTTTTTTAATAATATCTCAATAGTATGACAACCCTATATGAGCATGAAAAACAGTAATTTTATGGTTTTCAGGAGACGACGTTCCTTTAGTTCACACCGATTGAAGGAAAGTGTTTTCCCGATTCGTGTATGTAATACAGTGAATGACTTATCTGTTCTGAGGAATATGCAAAATTTTCCGCTACTAGGTATAGCAATTCAATACTATTTCCAATGCATTTCTCTACAATGAGGAAAATTCAAACTCCTTTATCTCGATATATAAAAAGTGGAGAGAAAAGTTTGAGGAATTATTTATATGTTTTTTCCTGTGAGATAAATGGAGATACATTTATATGGGAGATGAAAAATATTTATAATTTCCTATTTGAGTTTGTAGAAGAATCTCATTCGCCAGGATAATATTACATCTAAGGCCATAAAAGATCTTGTTTCCTTGTTTTCTTTACTACTTCTTATTTCTGCTTCATTCTGTAGAAATTTTTTAAAAACAGTGACTTCCATGTGATTTATTGGACGTCGCGCCATATAGTCAGGGGAGTAGTCGACTCTTTCTTTGTTTCTTCGAATGAATCAATCACCTATGATATACAAGTACCTCTCAACAGACAGTTTTTATGATTTTTTTGATATCATTCATAATAATGATATTCTTTTCACTTTCTTTTTCCATTTCCTATTTGAGTTCGTAAAAGAATCTCATTCGCCAGGATAATATTACATTTAAGGCCAGACAAGATCTTGTTTCCTTGTTTTCTTTACTACTTCTCATTTCTGCTTCATTCTGTAGAAATTTCTCAAAAACAGTGACTTCCGTGTGATTTATTGGACGTCGCGCCATATAGTCAGGGGAGTAGTCGACTCTTTCTTTGTTTCTTCGAATGAATCAATCACCTATGATATACAAGTACCTCTCAACAGACAGTTTTTATGATTTTTTTGATTTCATTCATAATAATGATATTCTTTTCACTTTCTTTTTCCATTTCCTATTTGAGTTCGTAAAAGAATCTCATTCGCCAGGATAATATTACATTTAAGGCCAGACAAGATCTTGTTTCCTTGTTTTCTTTACTACTTCTTATTTCTGCTTCATTCTGTAGAAATTTCTCAAAAACAGTGACTTCCGTGTGATTTATTGGACGTCGCGCCATATAGTCAGGGGAGTAGTCGACTCTTTCTTTGTTTCTTCGAATGAATCAATCACCTATGATATACAAGTACCTCTCAACAGACAGTTTTTATGATTTTTTTGATTTCATTCATAATAATGATATTCTTTTCACTTTATTTTTCCATTTCCTATTTGAGTTCGTAAAAGAATCTCATTCGCCAGGATAATATTACATTTAAGGCCAGACAAGATCTTGTTTCCTTGTTTTCTTTACTACTTCTTTTTTCTGCTTCATTCTGTAGAAATTTTTCAAAAAAAGTGACTTCCATGTGATTTATTGGTCGTCGCGCCATATAGACAGGGAAGTAGTCGACTCTTTCTTTGTTTCTCCGAATGAATCAATCACCTAGTATATACAAGTACCTCTCAACTGACAGTTTTTATGAGTTTTTTCATTTTATTTATAATAAAGGTATTCTTTTTTCTTTCTTTTTTAAATTCCTATTCGAGTTTATAAAAGAATCTCATTCGCCAGGATGATATTACATTCAAGCCCAGACAACATCTTGTTTTCTTGTTTTTTTTTTCTTCTTTCTATTTCTTCTTCATTCTGTAGGAATTTTTCAAAAAAGTGACCTCCATGTGATTTATTGGTCATCGCGCCATATAGACTGGGGAGTAGTGGACTCTTTCTTTGTTTCTTCGAATGATTCAATCACCTATGATATACAAGTACGTATCAACAGACAGTTCTAATGTTTATTTTTTCATTTCATTTATTTAACATAATAAAGTTTTTTTTCAGAAAATAAAAATCCAAGAATCATTCCCTAAAATTATTTGTCTCGAAGATACATAAGAACGCCTATTGATCGTCCAATTAATATTTTTCTAGATTATGAATGGCCTAATCTCTGAGTCAGTTGAACCAGAATAGACTAATATCGGACCAGACAACTTCGTAGATCTCAACTTGTCCTTTGACAACAAACAGAAAATGTATTGGAACTTCAAAAGTATGCACACTGAGTATATGTTGCCACTCTTCAAGTATGATCAGCGACTGGATGTCGAAAAGTTTTTTACTTTTCACTCAGCCCGAAAATGACTGTTCTTGAAGTCACCAACCAAAAACTTTTTGGATCAAGACGTGGAAAGCTGTATAATATATTAAACAATTTCTTCATCAAACTCCATTGCTTGTAATTATTGTTCTGGTCAATAATGATAAGCTATACTTGAAAAAAATTCATAGCAACCAGCCTTTCCATTGAGCCTGCTGCTTGTTTGTGTATCACATACAATAGTCAGACATATATTGGAGGTAAGGCTATCCTATACAACCTTCGAAATATTTTGCAGCTTTCCACAACATTACCCATCACAATTTTTTACTGACTATCTCTACGGTGTGTCTCAAAATATAAAATACCTAGACTGGCTGTCACGTGACTTTCCTATTCAATATGCATCTCAAACTGAAATATACTGTGAGGGACATGAATTAAAACTGATATTACATAAATTCGATAGTCGAAGGTGAATGAACGGAATGAATACACCGCTTCTCAAAAGAAAATCAACAAATCCATCGTATATACGTAGGGTTAATTTTCTAAGCCAAAAATGAGATATTACCGGTATTGCCAACCACGGCATGGCATTTCATTTCAGTCTGAAATACGATTCTCTCCCCCTCTCTCTCTTGGACCCAGTCCAAGTATTTTATCATATGTATATGATCACTTAGTCACGTGGTTTTTGATAGTGTAGTGGTGAGCACGTCCGCCTATCAAGGGGAAAACAGCGTGAAATTCACGAAGCATAGCTTTTTGAGGTGCACCGTACCTACCCACGATCCAAAAAACGCAAATTCAGGGTTATTCACCGCACGTAATATTCTGTTGCGTATTACCCTTCATTTCAGCTTCGAGTGTTTTCTCTTTTGAAGGAATACCATGAAAACTTGTATATTCAAGAAACTATTACTACCACCCAGTCTGACTATTATATAAATGGTAAATGGCAACAATAACACAATATTATGAGAAGAATAATTGAAGACTTTTCTCAAAACGTGGTGCTTATTATCACCATTGAGTTGGATCTCCTTGCAGATCTTCGTATTCTCTTGTATTTTATGAACTCCTATCAGTTTTTTTAACAGTATGATGTGATATCAGGGATGGATGTACTGAAACGTGAAATTTATTTTTTTTCAGGCTATTTGTCCTGGTTTGTAATTCAGTGTCCATTTCGAATTATGCACAGACTACACTCATTTCATGGCAAACCCCAGATAATAATCTTGACAATGAGTGTTATTGGTTCGGAAATCTGTTAAAAAAACTTATAAGAAATCTCGAGAGCTCTGAATCCTGAACACGAGAAAATGTAACTGAAACGTATGTTTCTTGGAAAATAGAGTGTGTTAGTTATTGAAGAGGTTTGTGGTTTTTGAGGGACTACCTGAATCTTTTCTGTTTGTATGGTACTGCGATAATGTGTAATTATGTTGGGTACAGCTGTTGTTGTGTTATTGTGTTTTTGTGTGCACATCAGAGGGAATCTAAGCACTTCATGAATTGTGATGGACAGAATGACGTTTCGAATAATAAAAAAAAAACTGGGGAAAATGCCAAAAAGTCAAGAAGTGTTTGGCAGACTTCGTCACCTTCTGAGTGAGCAATTGATCTTCCCAACCTGAAAGAAGGGTGGAAATCAGCACATTCTTGATTTATTATGCATGAGCTACTTTTACTGTTGCATAAAAAGTAATTTTCATTATCTGTTTCCTATATTCGTTTATTTCCTTATCTAAATGCTTGAAAGGTGAGGTGATAAAGGTTGAGTATCTGAAAACTTGCAAGAATATCGAAATATTTAATTTCATTATTCACTCATATAATTACGAATATACCGTTATGACAACAAAATTTCGGTTTTCTTCCTGTTGGAATATGTCAAGCTGGCCTGATTAGCATCCTAGCTTTCGAATGAGAATACTCCACGCTCCGGAAAGTCTTCCAGTGCATCCCATGGTATGTGTACTTTTCGGAAAGATCGATATTCATGAATTTTCCGTTGAGATTACTTCCAAAGCAAGCCTTGTACCACCACGCACCACCTGAAATTTAAGTAATTGTTATCCAAATTTAACGCTTTCCGAGGTCAAAATATCTTCATGGAGTGAAGAATATATGTACAGCTTATCCAATCCAACTTGGCACACTCAATAGTTTCACATCCGGTTGCACATCATTTCCGTGCCAAGATGAAATGGAGAACTTGTACAAATTTCTTCCGTATTCAATTCTGTCAAGACGAGTTAACTGTCAAAATGGTGAAGAGATCTCCTTTGGGAAGTTTCAAAATACTTTCAAATAACTCAACATTTTCCATATTCAATTGAGAAAAAATTCAATGTCTCTAGGGTTATGCATGGAGTTTTTCTTTGAAGCTAAGTGAGAAGCAAATCAGGAGAAAAATTCTCAAGAAAATACCACTCATTCAATTTAATCCAAAACCAGGAGGTATTTCGATAATGAATGTTTCATGTCTTTTCCCGCATCTTCTGAAATGCATGTGAGAAATGTCTTTGACGATAGTCTTGAAATATTGATAATACTGATGATATTAAATCGTCTTTGTTCATTCATTCATGAAAAGGCGGAGTGTCAGCAGTTGCTAATTTTCAACTCAATACGATTCCAGCACTGGGACCAATTACACATGATTTTACATAGCTCAAATTGTAAATAATTACACATACATATACATACATATTTGCGAAAGAAAAAAAATGAAAAACATCAGTATAAAATATCACTGAAAAAACTTCATCAGCTATCATCATTAGAGAATCAGAAACATGTCATTTACCAGTAGCAAAAGGCAATCAGTGATTGGGAAGAAGCTTTTATTTTCTTTTGGAATTGAGGCCGGGTTTTGCTGGTTAGGTCTTAGTTCTACTGTCTGATGTCAAATCAATGAAATTCCACCGTATAAGGTCATCGCTGTTGAATATAACAGTTACAATTTTAAATGATGAGATTTATATTTTGAACATTCTGTATTCTTTTTGTTAGGTCATGTCATATATTGAAAAAAGGTGATGTCATGTATGCACTTTGAATAAAATGTTGTTGCCTCGAGTTGTTTGCCTTCTGGGTACTCTAGTCTTTTATCCTGCATATATCATCAAGTTATGGGCCCAGAATTCGACCTCTGAGTATAAACGTGGTTTTTCAAGTCGTTCAGATTCTACCGCTCAGTTTATATAAAAGACACCATGGCATCTTCTCTTGGATACCCACTTCCTCAGCTGACTGGTATCAATTTTTCATCATGGAAATTTCGTATGTAGTGCATATTGACGAAGGAAGGAGTTAAGGAATGCTTGACCAAAGAAAGATGTTAAGACTTCATGCATCATAGTACAGAGTATTTCAAGTATCTCGAGTATGTTCGAGATGCGAAGACATCAAAAATAATGATTCAAAACCTCAAAAAAGTTTTCAATAGAAAGAGTCCGCTCATAAGACTGTTTATCGTGAGAAATATCATAAAATTGAAGTGCAGTGGAGAACTTCAGGACCATTTTATGCAAGTAGATGGATTGCTGAGGGATATTGAGAAAGCTGGTATGAAACTGGATGAAACAAACAAAATATGTTTCCTTCTCCTTACTATGCCAGAAAAGTTTGATGTAGTCATAACTGCGATTGAAACGGTAAACACAAAAATCACCATGGATTTTGGGAAAAGTCGGCTTCTTGATACGGAACTGAAATCTAAAGGTTCTGAGGCGGACAATTCTAATGATTATTTTGGTGCATCAAAGTCTGGATTTCGGGAGGTAAAATATTTTCGCTGTCATCAGTATGGTCATACCAAAGCAAATTCTCCGAAATATTCTACCTCGAATAGGACTGATAATAATCATTTCCAGAAACAGAATTTCAGTGGAAGTTCATGAAGTAGATTTGGTAACCGAAGCAGAGATTTCCAATCTAGGAGGAATGCCCATTCAACTTGAGATGAAGATAAACAAGAAAAACAACATTCCAATGAATTTACTTTCGTCAGTGAATTTTTGATGTCAGACAGCATGAAAGAATATGACTCAAAAGGTGGAATTACATTTAATTTTGACAGTGGAGCCACTGATAATTTGGTAAAATAAAGAGTCGTGAAATATATGTCGAACATTCAAGGTTTAGATCGGGAAATCAGGATTCGAATAGCAAACGTGGGAGAACTGATGGCGCAACAGAAAGGCAAATTGAAATTAGACGTGAATGGTAGACCTGTTAATATAAACGCTCTAATTGTTCCTTCTTTGACACAAAATCTCTTGTCAGTTCGAAGAATAATGAATGCTGAAATGAACGTAACATTCTTCAAAAACGTTGCAACTATTTCGAGTGAAAATTACTTTCAAATGAACGAAAAATGTGGAAGGAATTTGTTTATTGCTGATTTTCCTATGTACGCGATGGATAATGCTATGGTTTCGGACAAAGTGTGGCATCGAAGAGCCCATGTATGATAGGGAAAGCCACTAAATTGCCATCCAGATCTGTGAAACATCCGCGGTCAGAGCGTGTAGGTGAACTGATACACAGTGACATTTTGTGGATCAATGAAATTTCTGTCATTCCACCCCGGTCTATTACTAATACATTTAGTAAAGATATTAGTCCAAGAACCAGGTACTTCTTTTCTGCAATCTTCTACAGAATTGATATTCTTGTTGGAAAATGTTCGGGGGTGTCCCCTGAATGTAAATTCAAGTTGGCGGGACGGGGGGGGTTGAGCTTCAGCCGCCATCTTGGAAAACACGTTTTATCGAATATCTCGTGAACCGTGCATCGTACGATGAAAACAGTAGGGATCGTTTTTGTAGATAATGAAATTCTCTGCAACTTTTATTTGAAACTTTTTTTTGTATGAAGCATAGGTTTTTATTTATGGCGCGCCAAAATACTGCCATTTATACTGTTTCATCAACCGTTCACTATATATTTAGCAATAACCATGCTGGGAACAGTTTGGCGCGCTATAAATGAAAACCTATGCACTATACGGAAAAAAGTTTCGAATAAAAGTTGAAGAGAATTTTATTATCTACGAAAATGATCCCTACTGTTTTTGTCGTACGATGCACGGTTCACGAGATATTTGATGAAACGTGTTTTCCAAGATGGCGGCTGAAGCTCAACCCCCCCCCCCTGTCCCGCCAACTTGAATTTATATTCAGAGGACACCCCCAAACATTTTCCAACAAGAAAATCAATTCTGTAGAAGATTGCATTATGAACCTACTTTTTTTGCTCTGGCTCTTGGCGTATATATGAAAGAGGTAAAACCAGAAAATTTTACAAACACACTCTGTTTATACGTACGCGTATATCATTCACAAATGTTTGTTTCATTCAGAAAAGGAAGAAAGTGTATATTTAGAAACAGCTTTACTCCCCTTCCTACATGGTACTGGATCACAAAAAATAATTATTTTTGTATGGGGTCATAAAATTGAGTGTTTTCTGATGGCGCATGAGAATGTAAATTTTTGACCGGGACCGACAGGTCGAGTTGAAAAATTGATGCCATTAAACTCGAAATTGCACGTATGAGATATGAACAACATATATTTCACAATTGCATTTTCATTTGAAATTTCAAAATGAATTATCATTGTAACCTCTCCTATAATTAACTATCAATCAATCAAGTTTCCCCTATTTCGAAAAATATTGATTGTCAAATCTATAATTTCTCTTTCTTTGCGTTCGAAATAAATGTTATTTTTGTTAGGATGATGATGATTATTTTTTGATTCCAAGATAAAAAAACAAAAAATAATTTTTCGAATTGAAATGAATGAATCAGAAGAAAGGAAAACAGATTGAAAATATTCAATGAATCTGAAAAATGCAACAGAATGCAAGTAAAATGAAAAAATCGAAGATGTCAGTTGGGGTGGAAGGTTTTGAAACTTTTCACAACAACCAAACGATAAAAATAACATCACGATCGCTTTAATCGCCATACTAAGAGGTGTTACTCAATATTACACTCAGTTTCAATTAAGATGTCTAGAAGGATGGTGATGGGATCATAGATTAAAGAAAACAGGAGATAGAACATGGTCAACTGCGCACTCTGCCAATTTCCCCTGATATTCCCACTCCTAAGGTCCGCCAATCAAATCGTATATCCCCACCAACGTACCGATTTGAAGGATGTGCACGCTTGTCAAAGTTTGTTATTGAGTGTCAATGTCATGTGTTTCGTGAACTTTTTCGGTGAAAAATGTCACGGTGTGTTGTGAAGCGATGCAGATACTACTTCAGTTCAAATTATAAGAAGGATATGAAATCTGTTCATCTATTCCGGCAAGTCTGAAATGAGTGCGGTATGGTTTTGATGGGAGTGGCCAGGACACCAGGGCCGTAGTTGTTTCACAGTCGAAGTTGACAATAATTTGTTTTCTTCCATACCCCGATGAATGAGACCAACGGGATAAATCGCGATGGTAATTCCATATCGTTCGAATATTGCGTTCCGATTTCCACAAGCCATCTCAAATATTGCGAACAAATAAAATTCAAGTGTCACCATGAATTATGAAATAAACTATATAATACAATTTTTGAATTTGCTGGCAGTAGCATACTAGAGGATTATAACATATAATTATGCAATGCCAAGAAAAATCGTAATGTACCAATGAATCTTCAGTAGATTCGAAAATGAATTTGCAACCTAAGGTGAGTTTTATTTGACTTATATGAAATCCTATTCATTATGAAATTGCACGCCCCTGGTCGTGGGTATATCAACTATTCATTGTGGAAGTGTATGTTCCTGGTTATGTATATGTGAACTATTCAAAGTATATGAAATTTGGGAAAACCATTTTCATTTCAATGCAAATACGACTTTGGGCGAAATAACTGATATTTTTCCTGAATACTACTCTGTACCGCTCCCCACTGCTAGGCTTCAACTCTGAATATTTGGCAGGCTCAGCGCACATTGATTTGTATATTCATGTTCCATCTCCTGTTTTCTTTAATCTATGGATGGGATCGGTGCGATATTGTTTAGAATTTTATGGCGACACTTTTCTGTCATTATTAAAGGTTCGTTCAGTGTCATTTTTACGTATCGTGGTGTGTTATCAATTTCATCGCTAGTTGACGCTAATTGGAAGTGCATAGTCAACCGAGCGATCGACAAACTATATTCTTTGATTCGAGCAGTCAACAAAATGAGCAAAATCTAATGTCATACTCATGAAAAACAAGATCGAATGAAAGAAACACAATTATAGGGAATTTGGCCAGTATTCTGAACAAATAATATACGTTGTTGATCAGTCAGCGTCCAAAAGTAAAAGCATAGCCAGCCGTCAGGTCGGCCGTTTATACATTTCCTAGGAAACTCTTTTCGTTGCAAACACCATCTGAACTGATTTGATGTCGAAAAGCCATGATGCTTATTATCATAGTAGGCATGTGTCGCCAAGTATACCCCAAACTTGCCCAGGTATAACTCAGTACACCATCCTTCTAGACATCTTAGTTTCAATATACTCCGTTACTTTTGTCAATGAGAGTAGAAAGTCATCCATCCAACAGCACATCTGAATCCATACTCACTGCACAGATCAGCACAATTAGATGCATGCGTATCTTGATCGAGGTCTTTCGTCGTGAATTTGGCTCCCAAATGGAACGTCATTGAGTCTCCAGCATCACCGGAATAATTAGCTACGGTTCTCAACGGATATCCTTCACTTTCAGGGCCGATAGCGAATGTTCTATTGTGAGCTGTTTTCTTCACATCTTCTCTATCGACGATTTCGACCAGTAATTCAGTGCCTCCGAAACCTGAGAAATCAATTAGGAATATAAATGGTGATTATGGTGATTACCATGTGGAATACAGATGATAAGCAATAAAAGAACGAAGGGGCTATATAATCGAACTAGGGAAATATCACAAAATAATATTTTCCGTAAATCGCTAGGAATATTTGACATTATTGTCTTGAAGAAAAAGTCAAGATATACTTACTGTAAGGAAATGATCATTTCCTTAAAGTAAGGAATAGTAATTTGTACAAGAAGATTGGATATGGTGGATCGTACGAAGACGAAGTTTGAGCACGATGCCGTGCCTTCTTACCGGTAAGCATAAAAATATTCTCTAGTCCCATCCAGAATTCTCCATTCAAGTTCCCGAACCCATGTTTGTATTCTCGCCACCCCAAGAAAAAATCTTGTGAACCATCGAACCTTTTATGGATGTGTGCCCAACCGCCACCCATTGTTTCCATATCGCATAGCACCATTATTGGTTTCTTGGACATTTTTGGTTGGATTTCATATACTCCAGAGAAGTTCTGACCTGTGATTTGTGAATGCTATTACACAAGAAAATCTAATCATACACATATCAAAACGGCTCGTATAATGTTGTTGAATTTCTTTGCAGCTCTTCGGTAATGTTTCATCCACTTTGTCTGGTTGATCACAGAATGGACTTGTCTTATCTGTTCCTACCAGATTCTTACAATTCAATGTGAAATTACAGTTCGGAATGCTGAAAATATATAACTATAATTTTGACATATACGATAAAAATTCGAATACTATTAAATTTGGATCTGTTATTCAGATTCAAATATAATTAATAACTTTGGGACAGGTGTTTTGATTATTTTTTTAACTACTAATGAAATTATGAATTTTTCGAATAAAATGCGAAGTACATCAATTTGAAATTTCTATCACACAGAAGATTTTCCTGATTCTAACAAAAATATTTGTCATTTTCAAATGGTAACATTGTTGGCTTGAATGTGGTTGAAAATGTTCTTTGCTGAGTGGTATTGGTTGAGACTTTCATCGTCTATATTATAAACTCTATTGAAACCTGTTACAGAGAAAAACCTTATGAGAAATTCAAATCAAATAAGGCAATTGAATCCAAACCTGAAGGTCAAAGAAGTGAAATAAAAAAATTTGAATGAAACAATATGTATCAATATGAACAAATGTTGAAAGCAAGTTTCAGGCTAAGTGTACTCTCGACATTTACCGGATAACAGCTATCAAAACGTTATGAGTACACCCAACTTGAAACTTGGTCTGAACATTTGTTCATATTGAATCATACAAACTTTTGGATTTTGCCACTTCATATTCAATATCTCAAAATTTTTTTTATCAATCAAACCTTCAATTTTTAATCTTTGATCAAAAAATCCATTTCAACTCTTCTGTTTGGATTGGATTTCCTCATTTGATTGGAATTCCTCCTTTGCAACCGGTTTCGATAGAGTTTTTCAGGAGAATTTTAACGAAATTTCCCAAATACTTCAAGTACCAAGTTTTCTCTGAATGGGCCCATTATATCAGTTTCACCATGGTTTATACATGTTTGCCTAAAAAGTTTTTTAGGCTTTTTTATGAGAGTTCAAATGAACGTTAAGGCATTATAATAATCTTCCAGACATGAAGGATTTACGGCATTGACGAAAAATTCCATTTCTGTTTCTGATTTGGTTGCTATCTTATGGCATTATGTATTAGTAATCAAAAAGATGTGTGTTTCAAGTTTCAAGTCACGACGTCCATGAAATGAAAGAAATTGCATGACTAGAAGACGGACCCACTAGTGCCATCTACCCGTGATATCCATCCCTACAAATGATATTTCCATATGATAGGCTAACTATCATTTTTATTTACAAGCAACGCTTTTATATAGTGGACAATAGAAGTACATACATAAAATGAAAGTAATAGCTTCGGAAGTATCGACAAAAAATGGATGATCTACTTCAAGGTTGAGTGGAAGAGAGTACTTGTCTATTCCCTGCGGTATAGACATAAGCTCTAACTCTGCCTTTTAGTAGACTATGTTACTACTATTGTTATTCCTATTCTACGCTTTTTGTGATTGTTATAATCATCATTATATTGAGAAAAAATACTCATCCGTTGACGACTCTATAACCATTGTCTGGCATTATGAATGAGTGATCAAGGAAATGAAAGGAGAGACATGATTTGACAACGAACTTCCTATCTGTGGTTCCCATACCTTAGGAAGTATATAAATTTTAATTTCTCGATTTGAGCTTCACAGAAATCCGTCAGGAATTCCAAGATTTAGGAGGATATTGACAAATTTGATTTATTTCCCCAAAAAGATCACGCAATGAGCAAATATTGGTGGGAATAGTCATATCTAGTAATATACTACCGATTTTGGCAATACTGCGTCATATAACAAGTTTGGACCCAAGATCAGGGTTTGTCGGTACTCTGTTCCCTCACAAGGAACGCTAATAGGTTTTGCTTCATTTCATGGAGGCACAGACAAAGAGGCAGGCAAGATAACGCAAGGCATTTATAAATATGATGTCATTTCATAATAAAATCAGAAAAATTAAAGTCGAATTTTTTCAAGTTTTATATCCTATGGAGTGGATTACTGTTGAAAATATTAGGAAACAAAGAAACATATTTTTGAAAGCAGTAACAACAATTATTATAGATTGCGGCGTCAAATTTGACGAAATAAAGTCAAAAAAAAAAGCAATGAATAGGCACGACTGAATTTGCCTTCCTATTCAAAATAAATTTTACCCACCTTCGCGATTCAGCAATATTTTCTAGTTTTTCTATCAATGAACTGAGACGATCATTCACTGATTGTTGATCCTGGAATATGCCTGTGAAATTTCAAATTCCATTCATAGAAAAAATAATAATTTGAAAATATGATGATATTCAGTTCGACATACATTTCTAATGAATATTTGGAAGACACCAGGTATAAAGGCAAGCGGCCATTGCCAGCGAAACAAAACGAAGACAAGTGAAAATAAGTTCTCTCAAAATCAGCTGTCGTTATTTCAAATGGAAATGAATCAGTGGCCACGACTGCATTTGAAAGTACGACAGGTGATTTTAAGAAAACTTATTTTCGCCTAGCTTCGTTTCTCTCGAAGTGTCCGCCCGTTTTAACACTTCAAAAAAATTATTGTTCATTTTATTATTTCGCTCAAATCGACCTGAAGATAATTCAATTCAGAAAAAAAGTAATAAATCTTACTGAAAGCCATGATAACGTACTAGGATATTCAATTCAAGTGAAATGCACTGAAAGATGCATCATCCACTAAAAATAACTGTCCTAACTCAATATGTTAGAATTGAAAGCAATGAAAATATTCACAGTTTTGTAAGAAATCGTCAAATATTAAACTTTGTTCTCACCCTTCACATCTGGTTGAACTTGTGATTTGATGACTGCTCGCAAATCAGGATGTAAATTGTCGTATCCTCCCTCCACTTTGATATCGAAGAATTTTGTTAACAGGAATTCCTCGTCACCTATTGAATTTAATTCAAGAGCGACAGGATGCTTCGCACGAATATTATCCTGTGGAAAATACAGAAGTTGAAAATTGTGAAATTTACGAATCCAATGATTATTATAAAGGGTCATCAGCTTCTGATTCTCATTTTGATTGTGAGGAAGGTTCTCTAACTGAATTAACTCTTTCAATCATGAAACAAATTATCGTATAAGAAATGAGGAATCTATTTTCTGTAAACCATCAGTTACATCTGAGAGTCCTTTTGAATCAATATTTTGTCTTTTACGGAAATTTTTTCCGAGGCCAAAATGTCTTTTCTCTCACAAAAATTACAAGTGTTAACTTTGAATATGATATCATGGCAATGCATTTGGTCAATTGAGCTGAGTGAAGAAGAATATGTGTTGATATTATTTCCAGAAAAGAATTTAAACTGATAGAACTTCGAAATCGAACACAGGAATATAGTCCGACCGCCAAGGGGGGGGGGGGGGGTTCGTATACTTTTCGAGGTTTTCTCGGTAACATGGTGTTATTTCATGTTTTTAAGTTCGCTCATCACAAATTTTCAGGTTACCAGGCCCAAAACCTGTTAGTTATTCAGTTATTAACATTTTTATTACAAAAATAGCTATTTTTCCACTTTTTCTACCAATTACCATCCAGAAAGTCCAAATCGAGCCACACCAATCGATTCTACGTGAAAAATTATATAAAGACAGTATCTCAATACACAATTATATGTACAGAATTAATTGAGATATCTAATGAACAATTCGTCCGAGTAAGCGTATGAGTACTATATATTCCTTCCGCAAGTGCTTGAAGTTCACGCATACCCAGCTCATCGAAAACATTTTTAATATTCTAACTATCATTATTGTTGTATCAACATTATTTTTATAAAATAATGTGCGAAAGACTGATGTCAACTTCGTTGGCTTGTCGCAAATTGAATAACATTTATTTTTGAATTTCTCAATTGATGAGATTCAGTTCTCAAATGAAGTTTCTCCTCCAATAAAAATATGGCTTTGGGTAGACATGGTTTGCATTCCAACGAATGAGATTCGTTTTCAGACGAATGTAATCGCAAATATGAATAATTTTTGAGTATTATATCATTTCGAGAAACCCGTATCTATAAGATATTCGAAAATATCGATGGTGCATCATAATATTCTTCTAAAAGAGTTGTCAAGTATTTTCAATAACCAATATTCAAAATTGAAAGTAAATCAAGATTCACCAGAATAGACCAGTATAGTGCATATAATATCAACCATGTACTTTAGACTTTGCAGAAACCATTGGTTTTATCATCAATGACGGAGATATATTTTTTCGGTATGAACTTGGCATTTATTGGGACACATTGAGAAGCAAAAACGTCTCATTAAATTCACATCAGTACCATAGGAATATTGTATACTTTTCGCTGGATGTAATGATAAAACAACGATACTTCATTTGCATATCGAAAGAGAACACATAGGACCAAGTATATAGGAGCACACTGTGACTCAAACTACCACTCATATATTTATATAAAACACAAATGTTACTCGATTCATTGAAAACATTTAAGATTGAATTTAAGAAATTGGTGTTCAAAGGAAACGGGTATCTAGAAAATTATTCTCTAGGAAATAATTCCACTCTCTTGCTCTCTAACAAACAATATTTAAAACAACAAAAGCATCACATTTAATACTGACACATACTTAACATAATAGCATACCAAAAAAAATATTTATTTCTTGTTATTGTATTGAAAATATATCAGTGAAACATCAAGACCTCTGGAATTGGATTGACCTTGCCAATAATTGATGAAAATTCATATTCACCAAAAAGAATATCACAGTTTTTTGAACGATTCTCACTGAAAATGGGTTACCAAAACCGCTACACGAATTTCGCTCTACAATAGCCTTCCTAAACGGTATGAAAAGAATCTACTCTTAGTATGACTCATCGGAAATGAGTAAGCCTCTGGCCACTCGCGCTAGCGAAACGTTAGGAAGAAATTCCAAGGAATAAATAGCTTGGTAATTCTGAATTATCAAAATATATCCTTCCTTCCAATGGAGATAGTACAGTGAAATGAATTACTTCTCAAATGGATTATGACTCAAATGAAAAGCAGATAAAGGAGGTGTGAGTTTTTTTTTATTATACGGTCTGAAAAATTTTGGTTGACATGAATGGCACCTTGTTACTCATCTGGAAACAAAAAAGATGTTATATATCATCTCAGACAAATTTTCACGAAGCAAAATTCGAAATGTTGAATTGCAAAATGATGTAGATTTTGATTCTGAAACGATAACCAAGATGAGTTATTTGTAAACGGCAAAATGCTCCATTCTACTCCCACCCGTGAATATACTCATTTCTTCATTGTTTACTAAACGGATTAAGTGGACAATTCCAATCAACTGAATCTTTATGAATTTAATATCCAGAATATGAATTCCACCAATCACAGAGAACAAAATACTTGGTTACCAAGGACCTTGTTGAATGTTGAATCAATGATTTCAATGAATCATCTTCGGACAAAAACAAGAATCACTCGCAAAAATGGATGTTAACAATAATTGTAATATCTCGATTTTCCCATCTTATATAGGTATAACAATTCTTGAACTTCGTTACTATCAATCTGCCATTAATGTTATTGAAATCATCAGTGTTTTCTGTGACAGAATAATTCACAAAAATGAGTGATTCTAGTGATGAATCTATTAACGGCACTCCAGGGGTGCTTTGTTCGATTCACTCTTTGATATTGAAAATATATTTTTTGCAAATAGTTCTGGGTCAGTTTTCGAGAAAAAAATTATAGCACCAGCAGGTAAAATATAAATTTACCACCATACAAAACGATTTTTTCATGGATTTTGGCTACAACTATTTTTGTAAGGCTCTCCGTGATTAGCTCAGGATCCAAACATTTCAAGCGGCGAATACAACTTTTCCCCATACCTATTTTTATAATAATAATATAATAATAATAAAGCGGCTTTATTGAAGAAATAAATACATAAGCAATGAATTCTATAGCATTACAGAAGAGTTGTTTATCACAATTGGCGAAGTCTAGCTGAAGCTACTCATACTCAACCAATATGATATCTTCTAAATAATCTAATAATATAGATGTGTTATTACAATATATGCACATATAAACACTCACAAATCACTTTCTCACTATATTTCCTGACAATCCCCACCCCCAGTGTCCCCCCCTCACACCCGCGGTCACTTCTTGATTACAAAGTATAATTCACTGTTTCATAAACAATTGTTTTTTTAATTTGTACTTGAATTTATTAATATTCATTATTTTGAACTGCTCATTTGAAAGATTGTAAAGTTTGATGGCATTGTATAAAAATGATCTCTGGAACATTGCTGTCCGATAAAGTGGCATGGTAAATTTACTAGTATATCGTAAAGTTCTAGAGTGAATGTCATTACGTAGGACTAACTTTCGTTTCAAAGGAGTAGAGTGTGGAAGAGTAATAAGTTTATGAAGAAAAGCCCCTAAGTGAAGCTCCCTTCGATTCACCATGTTCAACCACTCTGTTTTTCTCAATGCTTCTGATATTTTGTCATATTTGCGTAAACCATGAATCAAACGACAGCAGGTATTCTGAACTTTTTGAATTCTATATTTATCACAACTGTCGAGACAAGGTCCATATACAAAGTCACAATAATTGAAGTGGTTGAGGACCAACGATTCACATAGCATTTTTTTCAAGTTTTTGTTCAAAATATGACGATTACTGTATAGAATTTTCAGTGCCATGTAGGATTTTTTCATTAAATACTAATACTTTTTCTATGCCGTACGAAATTCATTGAATAGCATTGTTTTATAAATGACTCATAGTGTGTCATTTAATCCCCTTGAATTTCGTATGGGCTTTTCGATTTGATTAGCAATGAACTCAATATTGCATTGATAAACTTAGAACCAGCGAAGAAGATGTGACAGCAATAAGTGGATTCAGAAAATATCACTTCCAATAAAATATCATTATTGAATCGAATGCAAAAGTCTCACCCCAGTATTTTTCATATTGAATATGTTGGCACCAGAAACCCCTAGGAGGGTATTCACAATCAAACACAAAATCAACATGCTGCTTCCACGTATCAAATGGAAAATGATCTCGTAATTAGCAACCTATTTATTATACGATCAAAAGGAAATAATTTATGGAGGAGATTAAAAAATTATTATCGTCTGTAAACTAATTATGTAGCCTTTTTAGTTATCGAATGCCAGGATGCTTGTTTGAGAAATATGTCGAGATAATACAAATAAATAATATCCTTCGTCTGAACCGTCAGCCGATTTCAAGCAAATTAATACCTTGATGATCCCGTCCTCAAGATTGAATTATAAATCTTATATCAGACTGTTCATTTTTGCAGATACCTGTTTTTCCGATCTGGTCTACAATATTCTGTGCTGGGTGGTAGTGGTTCATCATTGTCGAAACGCTTAAATTTTATAGTTTGGAATCAGAACAATTACGAGTAATGAGAAAAAAAGTTCGCTCCATCACCGTAGAATGTTTTTTGACAACTCAAAAATTTTTGTTATTCAGAATATACTACAACTTTTGACTATTTTTTTTAATATGATTTTTTGTTCAGCTTTCGTAGGTTCAAGCTTCCTCTTAAAGAATATTCAATTTTGAAAACACTCATAATGACACATCCCGTATTCTCGATTCTTTTTTTTTCAATTCAATTCAATTTCATTATCCCAAAAAACATTACATGTTCAGATTCTTCTCAGAATTCTCCGAAACTTTTAGCACAATTATTAGGATAATAACTTTTGAATACGACAATGTAAAAAGAGTATGATTCCATTCGAGAAATGGCAGTTGTGACCATTTCTTTATGGGTACAACTCTGTTTTGAGGAAATTCTTGATTATTGTTGGAAAATATGGTTGCTACAATTACATGAGAAGCTCAATCTTCAGTTGTATCTGACATCGAACTTTCCTATCGTAAATGTTGACGCCGTTCGTCAGTTGTGATGATTTGAGTTTGATGTTCATAGCCAACTTTGTTCGATTGAGATACATTTGATTGCTGTATCTCCGCCATTTTTCAACAGATTTTCAATTCTGAAAAACAGTGTTATCACAAACTGCGTGTTATTCCGGATAATGACAAAAATTGTACAGGGTGTCATTTGAAAAAAAAATTTTGGTCCGGTTAATGGAGTCAAAATATGCATATTTGAGTAATATTTCGACATACCAAATTTGGAACCTATATTTTCAAAGTTACAGAAATATTGGGAGCATACCTCACCTCATGGTCACCCGGTATATATTATTATAGGTAATGACTTTCAAACAGTACAGCTTATCCAATCCATCTTGGCACAAACTCGGATACTTTTCCAGTTGCACACTGTTAGTGTAGACCATAACGAAGAAAAAAACACCTTCTAGGGATACATTTCAACGTAGTGAACACCTATAATAGGTGTTTTTTAATCTTAATACACTCCACAGAGATCTCTGGGCATATACGTTATAATTTCTGTGCCAAGATGGATTGGACAAGCTATACCTAAATGATGCTATAAAGGTTGTTCTATTTGAAGAAATCAAGAAGTTGTTTCCGAGTTACGACTCACCCAGTATTTAAAAAAAGGCTTCTGTTGGAATAACCAATGGAAAAGTAACATTTTCATTAGAAAATGCGGAATGATTTTACTTTTTCACATTCTCTTGAGCATAACTTCTGATTTCCTGGGTATATACCCAAACAACTTTGATACGCTTCACTTACCACCAGTGATCTGTATAACGTGAAATGATTTTGAGAAGCTAAGTACACTGACAGCTTCAACTATCATACGAAACATTTTTCGACAATTTCATTTGACGTAATACTCACTGTAAAACATAAAAAATAATTCTGAAAATGTCCACTCTCATATTACTCTTGAAAATGGTTCAGTTATTACTGCTTGCAAACAGATATTCATTTCCGAAGGGTTTTAGTTCAGGAGTTATATTTGTTCCTTCGATAACGTCATAATTTTTTTCTCAAGAAAATAGAAATCTTTGAAATTATTGTCGCTTTTTGCAAGGACCATATTATGTTCCACTATTTTTCATTCTTAAATGGTGATCTTGAGGAATGAAATGGTGACGTCCCGATGTTCCAAGTATTACTTTTTGATAATGAAAGTCATAAAACACCTTTTACACGAGTTCAACGAACACAATATCTGCTATGAATAGCAAATAGCATTAATCAATCAGGCTCCTTTTGAAGAAATCCTGCCACTTCAGGTGTGATGCTGAAACGGACGCTGCATAATAAAAAATAGTCCTTTCGAAGAATAATCTTAGTGCGAGATGTTAAAGTGTTCGTAGCTTCGACTTTAACAGGAATCTTTCAAAGTCACGACTCAAACCAATTTTTTGTAAGATGAATCCAGTTATGCATTGTCGCCATCGTGTTAGTTATTGAATGAATTCACACATGCTTCAAATTAGAACTTGTATTGTAAATTCTCGTAGACATCGTATGATGTTCCTGATACTTTGTGAATTATATATAGACAACTTAGGAATTTTGGCCGGAAATGAAATTTGTCAGACGATTTCTAATAGGATTTTTGCCATATTAATATAGGTCCACTAATTTCTTAGTGGACATCCGTCAACACAGCTGAACTCATACTCACTGGCATAGTCGGCACAATTAGTTGCATGCGTATCTTGATCAAGGTCTTTCGTCGTGAATTTGGCTCCCAAATGGAACTTCATTGAGTCTCCAGCATCACCGGAGTAATCAGTTACGGTTTTCAAATTAGAACCTGTATTGTAAATTCTCGTAGACATCGTATGATGTTCCTGATATTTTGTGAATTATATATAGACAACTTAGGAATTTTGGCCGGAAATGAAATTTGTCAGACGATTTCTTATAGGATTTTTGCCATATTAATATAGGTCAACTAATTTCTTAGAAACGCTCTTTTCAGATATTGATATATTCAATTTTGCTCGAAAATAGTGATTTGGCGATTGATAAGTTCCAATTCTCTCTAATATCCTTTGTATTCAGTGAATATGTGAATATATAGGAAATAATCAATGAAAATAAATGGGATGATATAGAAAAGTGGGATAATACAAATCAACAAAAAATAAAAAAAAACAATCAGTATTGTTCCCTTTAATTCATAGAAAAGAATGAAAACTCATTTATTCATTATTGATATTGATTGAATCGATAATACAAGACTATTAATGAACTCGTGTCAGTATCTGCTGCAGGGGGTCAACGAAAAGAGTAGTGTGGTGATGATCCCCATCTATAGTTTTGCTGCAGTTGTATACTGCAGATGTATTACAAAGGTCAGGGGTTGTATCAATTCAAGCATAGTTCGTCCAGATCACCCATGAAAGTAATCGTTTCAGAAGGATAAATTTTATAAAGAACAAGTGCTTGGAAGGTGAGGTAGGAAAGGTTGTGAGTTCAAAAACTTACGGAAATATCGAAAAAAATGTATTCCATTATTCAATTATACAAACAAACCGTTACGAATATATCGTTATTACAATGAAATTTCGTTTGTTGAAATATACTAAGCTGGCCTGATTAGCATCCTAGCTTTCGAATGAGAATACTCCACGCTCCGGAAAGTCTTCCAGTGCAACCCATGGTATTTGTACTGTTCGGAAAGATTGATATTCATGAATTTTCCGTTGAGATTACTTTCAAAGCAAGCCTTGTACCACCACGCACCACCTGAAATTTCAGTAATTGTTATCCAAATGTAACGATTTCCGAGGTCAGAATATCTTCATGTAGTGAAGAATATATGTACAGCTCATCCAATCCAATTTGGCACGGTAATCAGTTCCAGATCCGGTTGCGCAGTAAACTTCCACTAGATCTCGAATAGTTGCTTGTCCCACACTGCGCAATACGTCATCATTTCCGTGCCAAGACGAAATAGAAAAGCTGTACAAATTTCTCCCGTATTAATTTGTGACAGAACGAGTTAACTCTGAAAATGGTAGAGAGATATTTGTAACTAATAATCAAAATACTTTTAAATAACTCAACATTTTCTATATACAATCCAAAAGTGGAAATAAAATCTCTGTCTCTAGGGTTCTGCACTGAGTTTTTCATTGAAGTTATGTAAGAAGCAAATCAGGAGAAATACTCAAGAATATACCACTCATTCAATTTCATCCAAACCCAGGAGGGATTCCGATAAAAAAGTATTTTGTCTTCTTTCCCATCTTCTGAGATGCATATGAGAAATATCAAAAGCATACTCTTGGAATTTTGATAATAATAATGATATTGAATCGACGGAGTGTCAGCAGTTGCTGTTTTTCAACTCAATACGATCCTAGCACTGGGACCAACTACACATGATTTTACATAACTCAAATAGCAAAAAATTATACATACATATATACATACATATTTTCAATTAAAATTCCAAAATAAATATTCATTTTAATATAACCTCCCCTATGAATGACTATCAATCAATAAAGTTTCCCTTTTTTTTATCACTATGGTAAAGCGCAACTGTCGATAAATATTGATTGTCAAATATATAATTTCTCTTTCTTTGCGTTCAAAATGGATATATCATTTTTGTTAGGATGATGATGAATATTTTTTGACTCCAAGAAAAAAAAACAGAAATGGTTTTCCGAATTAGAGTGAATTGATCAGAAAGGAGGGAAATAGATTGAAAACATTCAATTAATCTGAGATGAGAATATCAAAGATGTCAGTGGAAATGGAAAGTTTCGAAAGTTTTTCGCAACAACCGAAGATAATGAATCACAATAAGACGATTACGATTGCTTCAATAGCCCAACTGAGAGTTGTTACTCATAGACCGGGCAGCAGTGACAGAATTTTTGGACAAATTTTTTACTCTTCCTTTGAAATAGGAAATACTTGAATCTGAAACAAATCATAACCTTTGTGTAAAATACGCGCTGCGTGGTACTTGATGGCTAACCCAGAATTTGTTCTTAATGGAACACACTGTATACTTTCAAGAGTATGACTCATAAATTTTCGTTATTCTCTCGATAAGACTAACTTCAGTTGTAATTAGTGTACTGGAAAAAGTTGGTTTCCATTAAATTTTTTCGCAATACATTCGGGGAATTTGTTAATCACCCTGTGTCATTTGAAACAGTATAACTTCATGTTTTTTTTCGATGATTTTATGTGTAACAAATAAAAAGCAGTCTGTGAAAGGGCTTCCATACAGATTCTTCTTGAACTTAACTAACGCAAATTATGGGTTATACATGAAAAACCACGCAGCGCATAATTTTACAGTTTCAATATACTCCGTTATTTTTTTCAATGAGAGTAGAAAGGGACCCGTCAACACAGCTGAACTCATACTCACTGGCATGGTCGGCACAATTAGTTGCATGCGTATCTTGATCAAGGTCTTTCGTCGTGAATTTGGCTCCCAAATGGAACTTCATTGAGTCTCCAGCATCACCGGAGTAATCAGTTACGGTTTTCAACAGATATCCTTCACTTTCAGGGCCGATAGCGAATGCTCTATAATGAGCTGTTTTTTTCACATCTTCTCTATCGACGATTTCGACCAGTAGTTCAGTGCCTCCGAAACCTGAGAAATGAATCAGAAATATGAATGGTGATTCTGAGAAGCAAATTACCATGTGGGAATCAGATGATATGACGATAAGCAACGAAAGAACGAAGGGGCTATCATCGAACTAGGGAATTATCACAAAATATTATTTTCCGCAAATCGCTGAGAAATTTGACATTATTATTTTGAAGAGGAAGTCATGATTTCCTAACTGCGAGGAAATGATAATTTCCTCATATTTTTCTTCGACCTGTTGAATATTTCCAATTTGACAAATGTCAATTACCAAGATTGCCTACAAGAGATATTTGGATTTGTACAGGAATTTGCGCATAAAGTTTGAGAACGGAAGCAGATTTAGTTTCCGAAACGTTAACGATAAGTATTTCCATATATACATCAGTTCTTATTATTTTTTGATAGGCAAAATTTGAGATAAACGAGAAGTTACTGACTAATTGGACTTGTTCTACCAGAAAGAACTGTTTTTCAATAGAGGCAGCAACTTTTCGGGGTAGATTGAAAATCTGCCCTTCCACACTTGTATAGATTCCAATATTAATTCTCATTTTTTCAGATTGTGGTAGGTTACAGACGCAGAAAACTACGGAACAAATATCGATCCACCACAAAAAAATGACGTTCAAACAGTGCCTGTTTATGTTCAAACAAGGCATCGAGGTAAGGGGTGTGCCAGTCACTGGGATCCCTGTAAAACTCAATGTATCTAGCTGAAGATACCAAGCGAGACACTTCGAGACCTTGTTATTGGTGGATAACAAAAAGGTTGGTTGTTTTCAATTCAATCCTCACCATAAAATTCTCGTTAAATATAGGAGATATAAAACAATCGAATTGAATTGGAGTCGGGATGGCAAATGAGCTTTCTAACTAAAATTATAATGAAAGAAAAAAGCTAGGAAACAAAAATCCAAGAACTGAAAATACTATAACAAATGGAAAAGTAGCAAGGTGGTTGAATCGAAGTCATCTCCACAACGATGAACGATTATAATAATGAACGAGGATGGAGGAGTATACGATATCCATGATCTCATTTCACAGTTGAGTAGCCAAAAAAAAAGTATCAACTGATTGGAATTGAATTGGACCAGTGAAATATCATTTCAAATATTTTTTATAATTCTCGACAACATACAATAGATGGAAAATGAAACCGAATGTAATAAAAATAATGAAACTGAAGAAGCCACGAAACATTGAAAACGAAGATTTCTTGATCAATAATCTTCGATGGATTGTTTTCGCAACAGTGAATTGATACTAGGAAACAAATAATTGAAACTATAGTGGAAAAACAATGGATGAATTCATTGCAGATTAATGGTCTTTTTTTTGTCTTATTATTCTCGTATTTCGATTGGGTGAATAATTTGATATTTGGTAAAGATAAGAATGGAATATTGATTCATGCCATCAGACCAATTAATATGTTTTCAAATCATTGTATATCTTACTATATCGTGATGACATGGAAAAAAATTCAAGGGGACTTCAGAGCCTCGAGAATTATAAACAAATGAAAATTTCAAATTTCCAAATTTCAGAATATCAAATGGCATGAAAAATCGGAATAAGAATGTAACTGAACAAATAAAATCACTTCGAAGTGTATGGTTTTATCTAGGTAATGGTGATGATAATGAGTGGGGGAGGAAAGCGTCCGAGACTTAGACCCACTGGGCTCTTTTCGCAAACCCCGGTATCTTCACTCGCTCAACCCATGGCGGATACCTGTAGGAACCTCTTCAACCTTCTTATAAAGGTCGAAATATCCTTCCATTTCAAGGAATTCAATTCATTTTCCTTGGACTGGATGCTTCGAAGACTTTAGTCTGAGCCTGTCATATATTCCACATTCGCGAAGGAAGGGAAAGGAGTCCTCCTCCTTTCCACATCCTGTGCAAAATGGTCTATTTCATGATGAGAGCCAGATATCTCCTGATGCAGCTGGATCCGGTTAGAACTCCCAGCTCACGTTGGAGTTATTTGCTGCTTAGCTTCAGTATTTCCGTCATTGCTCTGTCGGGCCCCGATATCATCCGCTTTGACTGCATGCAGCAGAATATCCCTCTTCACTTTTTTTTCAATGTATCAATGGCCCACTAATTCTGTGCCGTTGCTACCAGTCTCCTTGCAATGCCAAGTGCGGGTTCGGGCCCGCAGCAGGGTTGTCTGGCTCCTTGCTCTCGTTGCGTGACCCAGAAACCACATTAGCGTGAATTCCTTTCCATTCGAAGACTATATAGGGCGTCTATGCACTTCTGAACTAGTTTCAATCTGGTTCTAGTGGCGTTCAGAGCCCAGATGGAATTACTCTAAAGCGTGTGATTTTTTGTAGGACTATGACAAAGTTGATGAGCATTTAAGCAAGTCCGGGATATTTTTTGGCTGATAGCTATTATCTTCTGAATTAATATCATACTTAGGTTTGCTTGAATAGCATAATGGATGCAATTTGATAATCAATTTGATGATGGAACTCCCTCCTTTTGAACGCAACGTAAATAAGCATGATGCTGTTATTTTCCAGGCATTCAAATTAGTTTTGTTTTTCCGACATCATTCTTATCATCGCCCAATTCACAGTTCCGGTTGTCCCAGTTATCACTCCCACCACAAACAAAACTTGAGCAATACCTATAGAAAATATATCAGAACAACTAAAACAAAAAAAAATATTCTGATCCAATCACATAGCATATACTGAAAGTCACTCACACTGCCGAGAGTTTCATTTCAATTCCTGTTCACCTATATTTGAGCTCATAGAGAATAGGAAGGAAATTGATTGGAAAAATCATATAAAATATATCAGCAAAATAATAAGAAAAAATATTTTCTCAATCTTTCTTACCGGTGAGCATATAAATATTTTCTAGTCCCATCCAGAATTCCCCATTCAAGTTTCCGAACCCATGTTTGTATTCTCGCCACCCCAAGAAAAAATCTTGTGATCCATCGAACCTTTTATGGATGTGTGTCCAACCGCCACCCATTGTTTCCATATCGCAAAGCACCATTATTGGTTTCTTGGACATTTTTGGTTGGATTTCATATACTCCAGAGACGTTCTGACCTGTAATTTGTGAATGCTATTACACAAGAAAATCTAATCATACAGATAACAAAACGCCTCGTACCATTTTGTTGAATTTCTTTGCAGCTCTTCGGAAATATTTTTTTCACATTGTCTGGTTGATCACAGAATGGACTTGTCTTATCTGTTCCTACCAAATATTTGCAATTCAATGTGAAATTACAGTTCGGAATGCTAAAAAAAACAAATCTTTAATTTTGACACATACGATGAAAAACATAAATTCAAATAATATTTGATTTCTTATTCAGATACAATTTATGAATTTGGGACAGGTGTTATGATAGTTATTTTTCTAACTAGAAATGAGATTACCAATTTCTCGCATAAAATACAAAGAAGTACATCAATTTTAAATTTCTATCACCCAGAAGATTTTTCCTCATTCTAACAAAAATCTTTGTGATTTTCAAATGGTAACATTGTTGGCTTGAATGTGGTTGAAAATGTTCTTTGCTGAGTGGTATTGTTTCGGACTTTCGTTGTCTATTTATTAACTCTCTTGAAACCTGTTGCTAACAAATAACTTATAGGAAATTCAAATGAAATAAGGTAATTGAATCCAAACCAGAAGGCAACAGAAGTAAAATCAAAAAATTTGAGTGAATCAATATGAATCGATATGAACGAAAGTTGAAAGCACGTTTCAAGATATGATTTACCGAATAACAGCTATCATAATGTTGTGAGAACACCCTACTTGAAACTTCGTATCAACATTTGTTCATAATAATTTATTTAAATTTTTTGATATTGCTACTTCATATTCAATATTTCAATAGTTTGTTGTAATATTGTTTTTTTATCAATCATACCTTCAATTTAAATTCTTTGATGAAAGAATCCATTTCAACCTTTTTGTTTAGATTTTATTGCCTTATTTGATTGGAATTCCTGATAAGGTTTTTCTTTGCAACCGGTTTCAATAGAGTTTTTCGGAAGAATTTTTACGAAATTTTTCAAATACTACAAGTACCAAGTATTCTTCAAGTAAGCTCATATCAGTTTTACCATGGTTTATACAAAAATATGATAGTCAGCCAATATTTGCCTAAAAAGTTTTTGGAGCTTTTTTTTGGAAGTTTAAACGAAGGTTGAGGAATTCTAATAATCGTCAAGACAAAAATGATTACGGCATTGACAAAAAATTACATTTCTGTTTCTGATTCGATTGCTATCTTTTGGCATTATGTATAGGTAATCAAGAAAATGTGTGTTTCAAGTCACGACGTCCGTGAAATGAAAGAAAAGACATGACCAGGAGACGGACTCACTAGTGTCATCTACCCGTAATATCCATCCCTACAAATAATATTTTCATATTTTTGGCTAACTATCCTTCACATTTTTCATGAGCAACGCTTTTGAATTTTTGAAATTCTTATTAAAAAAAGACCACTGAGCTTCCTCCAAAATAACCTTTTGTTACACGAAAACCAGTATGGTTTCAGGAAGAATCGTTCCACAGTGAAGGCTGTTAGAGAGCCAGTGACCGGCGCAGTTGAGGGCCTTGAAAAAAGTGAGATCACTTCGGTAACATTGTGTGACCTCAGCAAGGCGTTTGACTGCGTCGATCACTCGTTGCTTCTGTATAAACTTGAGAGATATGGAGTAAGAGGGATACCATACGCCCTTTTCAAATCGTTTCTGAGTGATCGTAATCAATATGTCTATTTCAATGGAGTTTTTTCTGAGAACAAACTTTTGCAAATGGGTGTACCTCAAGGATCGGTCCTGGGTCCATTGTTATTCATCATATATGTAAATGATATATTCCAGGCTCTTTTGCCTTCACAGTGCATTCTCTTTGCAGATGATAAAACTTTTTATCTCAGATACCAAAACTAGTAAACTACTTGGGAGGGACGACGCCACCCTGTGCAAGGCCAAGGAATGGCTAATATCAAATAAACTAGTGGACAACCCAGACGAATCTCAAAAAATTCTCTTCACTACAAATTCTGTTGTTGCTAATACAAATTGTTATGGAAATAACATAGTCGAATTGCTAGGGATAACACTGGATAGCGGTCTAAAATGGTGTAATCATGTTGAAAACCTACTGAAGGAATTGTCGACGCAATCATTTTTATTACGCAACCTAAAGGAATCAATGGATCATGAGACTCTCATATCTGCCTATTATTCCCTTTTTCATTCGCACTTGGTATATGGCATCACTTTATGGGGTGGTTCGCCGCATGCAAAAAAAATATTTATCATGCAAAAAAAGGCTGTCAGAACTATTGTAGGTGCAGGTCCAAGTGAATCATGCAAAAGTATTTTTATTGAGCTCGATATGATGACTTTACCAACCCTTTTTATATATCATTCTCTGTTAGATATACATAACAATCTGGACTCTTATAGCAAACATAAGAATATTCATAAATATCATACACGAAATAGTAACATGTTGACGGCTCCCAAATTTCGTCTTGCAACTTCACAGAAAAATCCACTGGATGTTAATCTATACAATAATCTCCCAAATTATTTAAAATCGTTAAATTCATTGAAGTTCAAGAAACCGCTCAAACAATGTTTGCTCAAGCACAGTATATATTCCATTGATGAATACTATGCTGTCACTTCAAGAGAAACTTTTCATCAAGAGCCTGCCTGCCAACCGCATTAAAATGCAATATTCAAAACTTTTCGCTTAAAACAGGAGTGGATGACTCCATCTTTTATTTTTTTGTGAGTGTTTTTCTTCAATATTCAATCTATCAACTTATTAGTTCAAGGTACATTTTAGTCTATTTTCAATATTTTTTTTGAAATGTAAATTTTGTCTCTTTTATTATGTAAAGTGTGATTGTATTGATGAAAAGCTTATATGTTTTTAACATAATATTTCAAGTTGATCCTGACGCGTGTAACGAAATTTTGTTCGACACACTAAATAAATGATTTGATTTGATACTCCAAAAATTACACATCTGTTGACGAATTTATCGCCTTTTTCTGGAATTATGTATGAGTGATCAAGATTATAAAAAGAGAGACATAATTTGGCAACGAACTCTCTATCTGTCGTTTCCACCCCTACAAATGAATAACCGTGAGGAATTTCAAGATTTCGGAGGATATCGACAAATTTGATTTATTTCGCAAAAATTATCACCCAATAAGCAAATATTGAAGGGAATAGTCATATCTAGTAATTTACTACCAGTCTTGGCAACACTGCGTAGTATATAGTCACAATAATAATAATAATAATAGATTGCCGCGACGATTTTGACGGAATCAATTTGGAGAAGACGCAATAAATAGAGACGACTGAATTTGGTTCCTACTCAAAATAAATTTTACACACCTTCGCAAATCAGCAATATTCTCCAGTTTTTCCATCAATGAACTAAGAATATCATTCACTGATTGTTGATCCTGGAATATGCCTGTAAAATTGAAAATTTTATCTACAGATAACATAATAATTTGGAAGTTTGACATACATTTCTAATGAACATTCCAACGATTCCAGGTATAAAGGCAAGCGGCCATTACCAGCGAAACAAAACGAAGCCAAGAAAAAATAATTTTCCTCAAAATCAGCTGTCGTTATTTCAAATGGAATGAATCAATGGTCGTGGCTGCATTTGAAAGAACGGCAGCTGATTTCAAGAAAACTTATTTTCGCCTAGCTTCGTTTATCTAGAAGTGTCCGCCCGTTTTAACACTTCAAAAAAATTATTGTTCATTTTATTATTTCGCTCAAATCGACCTAAAGATAATTCAATTCAGAAAAGAAATAACAAATCTTACTGAAAGCCATGATAACGTACTAGGATATTCAATTCAAGTGAAATGCACTGAAAGATGCATCATTCACTAAAAATAACTGTCTTTACTCTACTCAATATGTCAGAATTGAAAGCAATGAAAATACTCGACAGTTTTTAAAGAAATCGTCAAATATTAAACTTCGTTCTCACCCTTCACATCTGGTTGAACTTGTGATTTGATGACTCCGCGCAATTCAGGATGTAAATTGTCGTATCCTCCCTTCACTTTGATATCGAAGAATTTTGTTAACAGGAATTCCTCGTCATCTTTTGAATTGAATTCAAAAGCGACAGGATGCTTCGCACGAATATTATCCTGTGGAAAATACAGAAGTTGAAAATTGTGAACGACTGTGATTGGTCAAGTTTACGAATCCAATTGATATATCATAATGGGTCATCAGCTTCTGATTCTCATTTTGATTGTAACAGGGTTCCCTAACTGAATATCTCTTTCAATCATGAACTAAATTATCGTATAAGAAATGAGGAATATATTTTCTGTAAACCATCAGTTACATCTGAGGGACATTTGGAATCAATATTTTGTCTTTTACGGAATTATTTTTCCGAGGACAAAATGTCATTTTTCTCAGGCAAATTTCAAGTGTGAACTTTCAATATGATATCATGGAAATGCACGCATTTTGGTCGATTGAGCTGGGTGAAGAGGGATATGAGTCGATACTATTTCCAGAAAAAAACTTCGAAATCGAACACAGGAATATAGTTCGACTGCCAGGGGGGGGATTCGTATACTTTTCGAGGTCCCCTAGGTAAATTATTTCCAGAAAATATATACTAATAAAACGAAATCGAACATAGGAATAATATAGTGCCTGAAAAGTAAGTCAAAATCCAGTTTTATTTGGATATGTTTAATCGGTTGAACATGTCTTGTGCAAATAATCGCTGTGAAACTCTTGAGAAGCAGTTTAGATTTCGAATTTTTCATTTGTTACCCGCTTTGAGGGAAGTGATCCTCATTCACTCTTAGGAGTGCATCAAGAGTGCGGAACGTTGTGCAGGCAAGAGTCGCCTATTTGACTTCAGTGCCGAAGCGCTATGGGGCTTTTTAATGATTTTTACGATATCGCGTTCGCTATTTCATCTGTAGAATATCTCAGAGAGATCCGTAGTGCTGCCACTTTGGTTTGTGCGTATGATCGAAATATTACACTCATCAGGAGTGACACCTGAACTACGACCGCAGATTGAACCAGGAACCTGAAGCGATCACAAAACTGAAGATGACAAAACGTTGTATAATTTGACTCTTTCCTCATGAGACTATCAAAGATTTCTCTCATTCGATAAAGATTCATTATACATTGAAGTAAAAAACTGAAACGGTCATGAGCGATATAAACAAAGTTCTATTGAAAATCATGAAACTTTCCAGGTTCGTACACAGGATACTGAAATCAATTTTAGTCAGTGGACATGGCTTCATGGAAAATAGATTGTTCATATCTAATTTGAAAATTGGAAAGAAAAAAATCTATATCAGGTGAATTTCGATATCGCCAGTCTGTTAACCAACGTTTCTCTCAACAAAACTTCACAAATTGTTAGGTCCAAATTATAGGACGATGAAGAAGGAAACAAAGTTGAATATATTGCTATATGAACATCAAAAAACAATGTACAGAAGAAACAGTTTCTAGTCAAAAATTATTTTAGCAACAAAATTTTTTTATCGCTCTGGGTTCACCTCTCTTTCCAATTTTAATTTGCATATGGAGCATTTCGAGTACCTTTCAAATGAAAGGACAATGGCGGAGATATATTTTTTCGAAATGAACTTGGCATTTATTGGAACACATTGACAAGCAGAATCCACTCATTAAATTCACATCAGTACCAGAGGAATATTGCATACTTTTCGCTGGATGTAATGATAAAACAACGATACTCCATTTGCATATCGAAAGAGAACACATAGGACCAAGTATAATACGAGCACACTGTGACTCAAACCACCATTTATATAAAACACAAATATTACTCGATTTATTGAGAACATTCATAGCAAAATTGAATTTATGAAATTGGTCTTCAGAGGAAACGGGTATTCAGAAAAATTTTTTCTAGGAAATAATTTTACTCTCTTGCTCTCTAACAAACAATATATAAAACAACAAAAGCATCATATTTAGTACTGACACATACTAAACGAAATAGCATACCAAGAAAAAATATTTACTCTTTTTTATTGTTTGAAAAATATATCAATGGAACATCAAGATCTCTGGAATTGAATTGACCTTGCCGATACATGATAAAAATCCATATTCACCAAAAAGTGCCTCACAGTTTATTGTACAATTCTCATTGAAAATGGGTTACCAAAACCGCTACACGTAATTCGCTCTACAATAGCTTTCCCAAACGGTATTAAAACAATCTACTATTCCTTGAAATATATATGAAAGTATGGCGTAGGGAGTTAGTAATGAGCCTACTTGTGATAGCGTTTGGAATATACTACCATAAGTCACGTTCGCCACTACCACCATATCTAAAAGTGTGAAAGAGTCAATAGAATATATACATTTGGGACAGACAGCTTGGTAATTCTGAATTATCAAAATATATCATTCCTTCCTATGGAGATAGTACAGTGAAATGAATTACTACTCAAATGGTAGCAAGGAAGATCAATGGCAGATAAAGGAGGTGTGAGGATTTTTTTATTGTACGTTCTGAACAATTTCAGTTGATATGACTCCTTTTGAAAAAAAAAACATGTTATATATCATCTCAGGCAAATTTTCAGGAAGCAAGATTCGAAATGTTGAATTGCAAATTGAAGTAGATTTTGATTCTGAAACGATAACCAAGATGAGTTATTTGTAAACTAAAGCGGCAAAATGCTCTTTTCTACTTCCACCCGGAAATATGCCCATTTTTTCAAAGTTTACTAAACGGATTGAGTCTGCAATTCCAATCAACTGAATCGTTATGATTTTATACCCACACAAGGTAGGATATGAATTCTACCGATCACAGAGAACAAAAAACTTGGTTACCAAGGACAAGCTTGTTGAGACGTCTACCATATTATGAAAATTTTTCGAGAGAATATTTTCAAAAATCAATGATTTCAATGAATCATCTTCAGGAGAAAATAAGTATTGATCGCAAAAATGGATGTTAACAATAATTGTAATATCTCGATTTTCCCGTCTTAGGTAGATTTAACATTTCATATTCAAAATCATGGCTTCCTTTGCGAATTCCCAAACATCGTTACTATCAATATGCCATCAATGTCATTGAAATTATCAGTTTTTTCTGTAACAGATTAATTCACAAAAATGAGTGATTCTACTGATGAATCTATTAACGGCACTCCAGGAGTGCTTTGTTCGATTCACTCTTTGATATTGAAAATATACTTTTTGCAAATGGTTTCGGGACAGTTTTTAAGAACAAAATTATAGCACTAGCAGGTGAAATATGAATTCACCACCAAACGAAACAAGTTTTTTATGGATTTTGGCTACAACTATTTTTGTAAGAACTTGGCTCTCTGTGATTAGCTCAGGATCCAAACGTCTCAAGATTTTCAAGCGGCGAATACAACTTTTTCTAATAACGATTTACCTATACCGCACAAAATTCATTGAATAGCATTTTTCTATAAATGACTCATAGTGTGTCATTTGATCCCCTCGAATTTCGTATGGGCTTCTAGTTTGATTTGATTAGCAATGAACTCAATATTGATACACTTAGAACCAGAGAAGATGTGACTGTAATTAGTGGATTCGAAAAAAATTACTTCCAATAAAATATCATTATTGAATCGAATACAAAAGTCTCACCCCAGTATTTTTCATATTGAATATGTCGGCACCTGAAACCCCTAGGAGGGTATTCACAATCAAACACAAAATCAACATGCTGCTTTCACCTATCAAATTGAAAATGATCTCGTAATTAGCAACCTATTTATAATACGATCAAAAGGAAATAATTTATGGAGGAGATTAAAAAATTATTATCGTCTGTAAACTAATTATGTAGCCTTTTTAGTTATCGAATGCCGGGATGCTTGTTCGAGAAATATGTCGAGATAATACAAATAAATAAAATCCTTCGTCTGAACCGTCAGCCGATTTCAAGCAAATTAATACCTTGATGATCCCATCCTCAAGATTGAACTATAAATCTTATATCAGACTGTTCATTTCTGCAGATACTTTTTTTTCATAAGACCTGATTTGGAGAATCTGGTTCACAATATTCTGTACTGGGTGGAAGTGGTTCGTCATTGTCAAAACAATAAAATTTTAAAGTTTGGAGTCAGTATCACTATCAATAATGAAGTCATGCACTACTGCGAACTTGTTTAGAAAAAGTCATCTTCAATCATCCCCAACTATTTTTATATTTATAATTAATTTTTCCTTGATGCGCTGAAAAGTCGAAGCCTTATGCGGGCAAGGGACAGCTAATGTTGTTGGGGACATCAAGTTCGTTACAAATTTCTTGTTCGTGCTGTCGAAAATATATCGTCGAAACGTGAAGGCCTCTCGAATTCGAGAAAGTGAACATAACATATTTATCAAAAATGGACAGATTAGTGGTTCAGAAAGATTACATTCTCACTGCCGATAGAGATCACACAGTAAAATGGAATGACACTCGAATGATAGCAAGAGATAGCAATATACGAAAACAAAAACCAGAAGAAATATTCTAAATGAAAAATCTGTTCAGGACAACCCCAACTCACCTACCTATACTGTTGTTTGACGAACTAACAAGTATCAGAAAACAACTACCTTCCTGACTAATACCACTGAGGGCATCGGATTACATCCGATAAAAAGGGGCCAATAATGCAATTGACTACTTGAGAACCGCTCAAGGAACCCGAATATGACGAGAAACATTATACTTTCCGACAAATCAAGAATTATGAATCTTCGTATGTTAAATAGAAACAACACCAGGTACTGGGCAATAAAAAACCCCAGGCTCATAGGACAAGATAATTGTCAGGAACACTTTGCATTGAACGTGTGGATGGATTTGATGATAGGATCTTGAATCATTGGGCCCATAATATTCGATTCTGTGTTGAACGGGGAACGCTATTTGGGACTTTTACGAAACGAAATAGATGGATTCATGGAGAATTTACTTCTCTACGTCTACCAAATCATGTATTTCCAGCAGGATAGTGCACCTCTCCATAATTCCCGAATAGTAACCAGTTACTTTGATGGAAAAATCCCAAATCGATGGATTGGCACGAATGGTCCTACAAGATGTCCTCCGAGGTGACCGGACCTCACGCCACTGGATATTTTCATATGGGGTTACCTGCAAAACAAGGTTCACTCTTCTAGTCCTACATCAAGGGAGGATTTGGAATATCGCTTTAGAGAAGCAATAGCTGGTGTTACTCAAGCTCAGTTGAAAACAGTTATGAAAGCAATAGTGAGACGTGCAATTTTGTGCAGAAAACATAATGAAGAACATTTTTAACAGTACTTGTTAGTTTCGTTATCTATTATTTTGATTTTTGTTATAGTAGTAAGTGATCAGAACCAACAAACAGTTTACTTAATAGTGTTTTTTATTCAGAAATTAGTTGTCTCTAAATTCAGAAGTAGGAATAAACATCTGATACATTTTTTCCTCTGTAATTTTGTGCAGAGAACATAATGAAGAACATTTTCAACAGTACTTGTTAGTTTCGTTATCTATTATTTTGATTTTTGTTATAGTAGTAAGTGACCAGAACCAACAAACAGTTTACTTAATAGTTTCTTTTGTTCAGAAATTAGTTGTCTCTAAATTCAGAAGTAGGAATAAACATCTGATACATTTTTTTCCTCTGTAATTTTGTGCAGAGAACATAATGAAGACCATTTTTAACAGTACTTGTTTGTTTCGTTATCTATCATTTTGATTTTTGTTATAGTAGTGAGTGACCAGAACCAACAAACAGTTCACTTAATAGTTTGTTTTGTTCAGAAATTAGTTGTCTCTAAATTCAGAAGTAGGAATAAACATCTGATACATTTTTTTCCTCTGTAATTTCGTGCAGAGAACATAATGAAGACCATTTTTAACAGTACTTGTTTGTTTCGTTATCTATCATTTTGATTTTTGTTATAGTAGTGAGTGACCAGAACCAACAAACAGTTTACTCAATAGTTTTTTTTGTTCAGAAATTAGTTGTCTCTAAATTCAGAAGTAGGAATAAACATCTGATACATTTTTTCCCTCTGTAATTTTGTGCAGAGAACATAATGAAGAACATTTTCAACAGTACTTGTTAGTTTCGTTATCTATTATTTTGATTTTTGTTATAGTAGTAAGTGACCAGAACCAACAAACAGTTTACTGAATAGGTTCTTTTGTTCAGAAATTAGTTGTCTCTAAACTCAGAAGTAGGAATAAACATCTGATACATTTTTGTCCTCTGTAATTTTGTGCAGAGAACATAATGAAGAACATTTTCAACGGTACTTGTTAGTTTCGTTATCTATTATTTTGATTTTTGTTATAGTAGTAAGTGACCAGAACCAACGAACAGTTTACTCATAGTTTTTTTTGTTCAGAAATTAGTTGTCTCTAATTTCAGAAGTAGGAATAAACATCTGATACATTTTTTTCCTCTGTATATTCTTACGGTGACATACAGCAGTTCCAATTCATGATATTTCCAATCATTAGTTATAAGTCATAAGAATGTTCCTGAATGGAATATCTATTCCAACAACGATCTTGAACCTGCTGTATGAATCCACCATCAATAACGATTAGCATACGAGTAATGTTTGAAAAAGTTCGCTCCTTCGCTGTAGAATGTTTTTAGACAACTCACAATTTTTTGTTATTCAGAATATACCGCGAATTTTCATTTTTATATGATTTTTTGTTTAGCTTTCGTGGTTTCGAGCCGCCTGTGTTGAAGAATATTCAATTTTGAGAATACTCATAATGAAAAATTCGGTATCTTCGATTCCTTTCAGAATCCTCCGAAAATTCTAACACAATTATTTGGATAGTATATTTTCAATATGACAATGTGAAAAAAGTATGTTGCCAATAATTGAGGAATTGCAGTTCTGAGCATTTCTTTATGGGAACTACTCCTCGAACCTTCCTCTCGTAAATGCTGACGCCGTTCGTCAGTTGTGATGATTTGACTTCGATGTTCATGGCCAACTTTGTTCGATTTAGATACAGTTGATTGCTGTATATCCGTCATTTTCAAACAGATTTTACAGGGTTTCATTTGAAAAAAAAATTTGAAGTCACTTCTGGTTAAACCGGAAGCGGTAAATTTTTGGAAATGGAATCAAAATATGCGTATTTGAGTAATATATCTATGTATAAAGTGTATTTCTTTAATTTCCTCCTCCTTTTCATGTTCTGAACGAGTCAACCCAAAAAATTGAAACTTGGGATAATGAATTTGATGCATGAATACTATATTTTGGAGTAAAATTGACATAATTGATAATTAACTGAAAACAAACAAATCAATATCGATAATTCTAGAAATATTCGTTTTTCTCTGTCATATGGCAATCTCAACAACCCGATAAGGTTTGATATTATTGTTCATGTAAAAAGACAAAAATGTCAGTACAACGTACATAATTGTTCAGTTTCAATATTCTCATCAAGTTTCCGATTTCATAAGTAGATAGGCACCTGGTAAACTATCTCCAGATTGGTCAATTGGACGAAATTCAACAGGGGCAATGTTTTTGAAAATGCTGACAATTACTGTTGATCCACCAATCACCGAAATCGTCTAAGTGAATCCTAATGAATTCGGTATAGATATTATTATTCCAACAAGATGGAGCACCACCAAATAACTCCAGACAAGTAAGAAACTATTTGGATAATACTTTCTATAGTCGTTGGATTGGCCATTGAGGTGGTACTACGGAATGGCCAGACCTCTTGCCAGATTTGACACCTTTGGACTTTTTATCGGGCTATTTGAAGCAGAAGGTGTACAAAACTGAACCTGCTTCAATATTGAATGTACGGCAGAGAATGATAAATATTTGTAGAAATATTGACTATGCTGTGTTCGGAAATGTTCGACGTTAAATATCGGATAGGCTTAACTCAAGACGTTCAAATCAACCATTTCGAGCATCTTCTAAACTGAACTGAACTTTTCTCAATTATGAAGTCGTACGTCGATGTGTGTAGGCAATTATTAAATGTTCCGTCATTTTGTAGAAGACATTGACTTTATATTCTACAATTGTAAAGTATGATGTATCACAAGACCCCCTTCCCCTTCAATTTTTTCCAGATGGCGCCCAGTCGAGTTCCGACTCACCCAGTATTTTAAGGAAGGCTCCTGTTGAAATAACCAGTGGAAAAGTAACATTTTCTATACTCCATAAAACCATGAGATTAAAAACTCTCCAACGGTTTTTTTGTCAAACATAGGAAACGTTGTATTATTTTACATTTTCACATTCTATTGAGCATAATTTCTGATTTGCTGGGTATATACCCAAACAACTTTGATACGCTTCACTTACCACTAGTGCCCTGTATAACGTGAAATGATTTTGAAAGTCTAAGTTCACTGACAGCTTCAACTTTCATACGAGACATTTTTTGATAATTTCACTCCCTCATTTCGATTTTTCATTCAATGTAACACGTACTACATAAGAACTTATTTTCAAACTGTCCAGTCTCATTTTACTCTTGAAAATGGTTCAGTAATTATTGCATTGAACAAGATATTCATTTCAGGAGTTATATTTGATTCGTCGTCAACGTCATAATTTTTTTCTCAAGAAAAAAGAACTTATTGAAATTATTGTCGCTTTTTGGAAAGACCATATTATGTTTCACTATTTTTCATTCCCAAATGGCGATCTTGAGGAATGAAATGGTGACGTCCCGATGTTCACGATGTTTCAAATTTTACTTTTTGATAATGAAATTTAGTGTTATAAGTGAACCTAGACATTAAACACCTTGTACACGAGTTCAATGTACACAATATCTGCTCTGGTTCCACCCACAAAATAGCATTGAACATTCAGGCTCCTCTTGAGGAAATCCTGCCTATTTTTTGTGAGATAAATCAAGTTATGAATTGTTGCCATCGTGTTAATTATTAGTTTTTAAATGAATTCACGCATGCTTCAAACTAGAACTTGATGACGAATTTTTGTAGACATCGTATGATGTTTCTGATACTTTGTGAGTTAGAGACAACTAATGGATTTCGGCCGGACGTGAACTTTGTCAGAACTTTGCTATCTCTTATATGATTTTCGACATATCAATAAAGGTCCACTCATTTCTCAGAAACGCTTTTTGCAGATATTGATATGTTGAATTTTGCTCGAAAATAGTGATTTGCCTATTGATACGTTCTAGTTTTATGTAGTGTCCTTTGTATGAATAAAGTAAACAAGCGAAAATATACAGAATAATCAATGAAAATAAATGGAATGTTATAGGAAAGAGGGATGATACAAATCAATAGAAAATAAAAGAAGACAATCAATATTGTTCCCTCGAATTCATAGAAAAGGACGAAAACTCCTTTATCTACCCCCGTACTCTAATAATACACTTATATTCCCACAACCCGTTTTATAATGAGATCCATTACGATACAGATTTTCATTACGATACAGATTTTCAACCAATACAAACCCATTATTTTTCAATCAAGCATGATGTGCAAGCTTTGCATTTTGACGTTTGTCAAGTCAAAATCAGTAGGTATTGAATTTTTGAAGAATTTAGTCAATTTTCGATAATCGAATGAAAATGTCTTTTGGCGGTGATATAGAAGAATTACCAGCGACTCCTCCACAGATGTCTTAGACAAGAAAAAAATACAATCGAAAGGATTATATTTTTCATTTCACATAGGCAACACATATGTTTTTATCTTCTACCAAATCGAATGAGCTGTCATGGCCGAGTGGTCAATGGCGAGGGCAGTGATTAGAATCGTCCGGATTCAAAGCCTGACCTCGGCAGAGATTTTTTTTTCTTTCTTTTCATTCCGCTTTGTTTTATTTACCGTGGTTATACCATTAATTATAATTCTGTAGAATTTTTCAAAGAAATACGATTGATTACCTACTATTATTTTGTTCAATATAAATACCTAATGATATAATATTTTTAGTTCTTCATTATTTATTGGGTGTAGATAAAATAGCGTATACAACTCTCATGTAATGGTTATTACACGATCGTTGCATAATATACTATTATTTATTATTGATTTCGATTGAATCGATGATACAAGACTATTAATGAACTCGTGTCAGTATCTGCTACAAGGGGGTCAACGAAAAGTGTGGTGTGGTGATGATCCCTATCTATAGTTTTGCTGTAGTTGGATACTGAAGATAGATTACAGTGGTCAAGAGTTGTATCAGTTCAAGCATAGTTCGTCCAGATCTACCATGAAAGTAATCGTTCCAGAAGGATGAATTTCATGAAGGATAAGTACTTGGAAGGTGAGGTAGGAAAGGTTGTGAATTCAAAAACTCACAGAAGTATCGAAATATTTCATTCCATTATTCAATTACACAATCCATTACGAATATACCGTTATTTGAATAAAATTTCGTTGGCTGAGATATTTTAAGCTGGCCTGATCAGCATCCTAGCTTTCGAATGAGAATACTCCCCGCTCCGGAAGGTCTTCCAGTGCAACCCGTGGTATTTGTATTGTTCGGAAAGATTGATATTGATGAATTTTCCATTGAGATTACTGGCAAAACAATCCTGATACCACCACGCACCACCTGAAATAATGATAATTTTTATTTGGCAATGTTTCGACGGGTGGTTTCGAAGTCAATATACCGTGTGTCACAGACTCTGGGTACACCCCCGTTTTCTCCTTTGCTTCTTTAGCTATATTTCTGAAATTTGGAACATTGAATATGCTCACTGAGCAGCATTTCTCGACATATCTGAAAGAAAAAAACAACTTCCAATTTTTCCGGAAATGGCATCAACTTTCGATTCTTGAATGGGACACCCTGTATATTGTTACATGAACATTCAGGGATGATCATGAGGAATCCAACGATACCAGGTTTGATGATGTTATCTCCAATGACTGCGGAGATATCGCCATTTATTTTATTCATAAGCTCAATGAGTGGGAGAGAGAATTGGATTGACCCGCCAGAAAAAGTTTCTCTCTCCTACTCGTTGAGCTTATGGATAAAATAAATGGCGATATCTCCGCAGTCATTGGAGATAACATCATCAAACCTGGTATCGTTGGATTCCTCATGATCATCCCTAGCCGATCATGTAACAATATACAGGGTGTCCCATTCAAGAATCGAAAGTTGATGTCATTTCCGGAAAAATTGGAAGTTATTTTTTTCTTTCAGATATGTCGAGAAATGCTGTTCAGTGAGCATATTCAATGTTCCGAATTTCAAAAATATATCTAGAAAAACAAAGGAGAAAACGGGGGTGTACTATGAGTCTGTGACACACGGTATATTTATGGTGAATGGTAATGGTTCGGACTTCCATTGTCTATATTTTTATCTCTATTGAAACCTGTTGCTAGAAACGGAAAGATTAAAATACAAATCAAGTGAGAAAAAAATCAAAATGAAATTTTTGGTCAATGATGAAATTAGGGATTGATTGATCAACGAAAATACTGTTGTTACAAGAAATCGAGATTTCGAATATGAAATATAAGTCAAAAAATTATTTCAATAACGAAATGAATGAAATGATATTGTGACAAGAAAATTGAGGTATCGAATATGAAATACTAGTCAAAAAAATCTAAATAATGAATTGAATGGAATATTTTGAAAAAATGTTGAAACCAAGTTTCAAATTGAGTTTACTCACGACGTTTCGATTGCTGGTATCCGCAATCGTCATCGAAGAAGAAATATCTTCTCGCGTGTGTGAGTGTATATTTCGTTGATTTCTCACCAATGTATTCTGAAGTTCGAAAACATTAGAGAAAAATATCAATGTTTTCTAGGGTAGTTTTTAACAAGGGTAACTTGAAAGATTGTGATATTGTGTCCTAAAGCATGAAACAAACTATCATTATTCAACTATTTTTACCCATATTTAGTTTTTTTATGTTATTTTATAATTTTTGACAATAAGGGGTAGTTTTCACACCTAAAAAACAAAAAGCGTAGAACGGCATTATATAGAAAATGAACTAGAGGTAGAAATAAACCTAACTCCAAATTTTTGTACAAATCGGTGCTGGACGAAAAAATTGCGAGATTTTACCATTTTTCCAGCTCCATAACCTGGACTATTGAAGACATCAACGGAGATTAACAAAGCATTATGATTTTTGTGCATGACGATAGTCGATCCACTATGCGGAACTATTATCTGAATATTCTGTCTTAAATAACAGGCTATATGTTCCATTTTTCTGTTCGAAATGAGCTCATTTGTGCGATGAACTTTTGGCAAGGCAAGAATTTGTGAAAATGGTACTTTATGTAACACCCAGAATTTTCGTTCGTCAAGTTCAACAATAATTTGGGTGGATGCCTTTTTACAAACTGCCTTGCATTTGTTACACCTAAAATATCGCTCAAGTCAATTCGAATAACAGCTTGAAATATTTCCTTCGAACTTTTCTGGGTTTTCTGCCCAACCACAATCTGTCGGGTTACATAGAAGTCTACCCTTCTACACTTGTATAGATTCCAATATTAATACTCATTTTTTTAGATGAAGGTATGTTCGAAACCCAGAAAACTACGAAGAAAATATTCATCCACAACTAAATAATGACTTTCAATTAGCTTGAAAAAGTATTATCATAAGATTAACGCAAATTTACGAGACATACTCTCTTTTCCAACGAATGCAAATTCTGGATTCAACATGAACCAAACACGCAGCGAGTAATTTTTCACAGGTTATCATTTCTACAAGCTTTATTTCCTGTTTCGAAGATGGACTGTAGAATTTTGGTCTAAAACGTCTGTCATTTCCGCCCTGTCTATTATTAATGATTTCAGTAAGAGATATATGAAAGAGGTAAAATAAAAAAATATATATAATCGCACCCTGTTGAACATGTATATCATTAATAAACATTTGCTTCATTCAGAAAAGGAAAAGAAAGTGTATATTTTGAAACAGCTACTTCTGCGAAAGATAATGAATCACAAAAAAACGATTACGATAGTTTAAATCTCCGAACAACACGTTGTTACTCAGTATCACACTTCGTTTCACTATAATCCATTATTTTTGAGAAGAAAGGCATCCATACGTGAAAACATCTGAATTCATACTCACTGGATAGATCAGCACAATTAGATGCATGCGTATCTTGATCAAGGTCTTTCGTCGTGAATTTGGCTCCCAAATGGAACTTCATTGAGTCTCCAGCATCACCGGAATAATCAGCTATGGTTTTCAACGGATATCCTTCACTTTCAGGGCCGATAGCGAAATCTCTATAGTGAGCTGTTTTCTTCACATCTTCTCTATCGACGATTTCAACCAGCAATTCAGTGCCTCCAAATCCTGATAAATGCATCAGAAATATAAATGGTGATTCTGAGAAGCAGATTACCTTGTGGGAATTAGATGATAAATAACGAAAGATAGCTGAAAGGGCTATAATATAGAACTAGGGAAGCTCATTCGATAGTTATGAGAAATATTGTGTTTACTAAGCAAGTCACAGGCATCATTATTGTTATTTTTACTATGGATTTTATCAGATGCAAACTCTGCTCGCGCTAGTAAACACACCCTAATTCAGATCAAAAACTTTCTCCAATCTCTTCTCGATTCTTTCAACAATATAGGGGCCCTGATCCACCTTGGAAGAAGTAAAAGACCGCGGACACACAATACAATAAAAGTCCAAAATATGAACCACTCAAGGGCTTCATTAATCAATTTTTGAGGTTGCGTTAACTTTATCAGCAATAGACTATTTGATAATCATGTGTAGCCAACAATGAAGAAATGACAATAACAAAATATTATTCCCAAAGAAATATATAATAACAGAAAGAATGAAGGACCTAATTTTTATAAATGTTTCAGATTATATAAGGAGACAGTTGATTAACTCCACCCCAAATTTAACGTGAGTTGACACAAAACACGTAGATGGTTGTTTCTACAGTTCGAGGGCCACTTGTTCGATGAGTTCAAATGTATGGGGCCTTGATCCAACTTGGAGATTTCTATTTGGTTTAGAATATCTGCCTATTCGAACTTTATTCGAACATAGCACGAAGGAAAGGGGTGTACAGGTGACTGTGATACCTGTAAAATTGTATGTTTCTGGCTCAAGAACATACAAAGAGAGTCCCTTTTTAGACATTGCAAGTGGTGACTATTCGTTATTAGAACATTATCTCATTTCCACAGAATGTTGATTCGTACTTTGAGCCTCTGAATAATACGGATCGAAGACTCACAAAAAAATATGATTGTTTCCAATTCAATTCACACCATAAGGATCTAGTGGAATATAGGAGATATGTAACAATCGAATTGACATGGAGTCAGTATGAAAAATGAATGAAAATGAAAATTTGACACTCGTCATCTGATTTAACAGTTGTGTGGCCAAAAAAGTGTTAACCAATAGGAATTGAATTGGGCCGGCAAAATGGCATTTAAAATAATTTTCGTAATTCTTGACAACATACAATAGATAGAAATTGAAATCGAATAGAACGAAAGTAATGAAACTGAAGAAACCACGAAAAATATTGAAAACAAAGATTTTAACTCTTTCGATTACTTTTTTTCGCAACAGTGAGATAGGAAAAAAATTATTGAAATTATAGTGGGAGTCTCAATGGACGAATTTATTGCAGATTTACGATCTTCTTTTGTCATATTGTTCTCATATTTCGATTGAATTGATGATTAGAAATTTCGTATAAATATGAATGAAATATTCATTCATTCCATCAGACCAACTGAAATTTTCATTGTATTCATCTCAATATATCATTTTGAAATGGAACAGATTCACAGGCTACTTCAGGGCTTCGAAAATTAAAAACGAACGACATTTTCAAATTTCAAAATATTAAATGGCACGAACAATTGAAATCAGAATGAACCTGAACAGAGAGAATTGCTTTGAAGTGTGTGGTTTCATCTATGTAATGGTGATGATAATGGGTGGGGAACGCAAGCGTCAGCGACTAGGTCCCAGTAAGCCCTTTTCGCAAACTCCGGCATCTTCACTCACTCACCCTACGGCAGATACCTGTTCGACACCTCCGACCTTTTTTTGAAGGTCGATATACCCTTCCACTTCAAGGAGTGCAATTCCTATTCCTTGAAGTGGTGGCTCCAAAGACGTTTTGTCTGAGCCTGCCTTGTAGTCCACATTCGCGAAGGAAGTGAAAAGAGTCCTCCTCTTCTCCGCATTCCGCGCAAAGTGGTCTGTTTCAACTCCGATGAGAGCCAGATGTCTCCTGATGCCGCTGTGTCCGGTAAGAACTACCACCATGAGCTGGAGTTATTTGCTGCTTAGCCTCAGTATCTCCATCATTGCCCTATCGGGCCCCGATATAGTCCGCTTTGGCACCATGCAGCCTTATATCCCTGTTCATCCCAATGTATCAGTGGTCCACTCATTCAGTGCCGTTGTTACCAGTATGGTAACTATGTCGAGTGCAGGTTCGGGCCCGCATCAGGGTTGCATGGCTCCTTGCTTGGCTAGCTGCTCCGCCCTCTCGTTGCCTTCTCGTTGCGTGGACCAGAAACCACATTAGCGTGAATTCGTTTTCTGTCGCAAGACTCTACAGGACGTCTTTGCACTTCTGAACTAGTGAATTAGTCCCACTAGAGTGATGGATCCTCCCTCCTTTTGAACCCAGCCTAACTGTATATCAGCATGATGCTGTTATCTTCCAGACATTCCAATGAGTTTTTTTTTATATTATTCTTGTCATTAGAATGAGGAGATCGTATTGCTGCTGAATCCTAACACACAGTCCCGGTGTTCTCAGTTATCAGTCTCACAAAAACAATACTTTAGCAATACTTATAGAAAATATATCAGAAAAACTAGTACAGAAAATGTTCTTAAATCCAATCACATAACATATACTGACAGTCACTCACAAAGCCGAAAGTTACATTTCAATTCCTGTTCATTTAAATGAGAGCACATAGAGAATAGCAAGAGAATTGATTGGCGAAGTCATATATCTCAACAAAATAATAAGGAAAAATATTTTCTCCAGCCTTCTTACCTGTAAGCATATAAATATTCTCTAGTCCCATCCAAAATTCCCCATTCAAGTTTCCGAACCCATGTTTGTATTCTCGCCACCCCAAGAAAAAATCTTGTGAACCATCGAACCTTTTATGGATGTGTGTCCAACCGCCACCCATTGTTTCCATATCGCATAGCACCATTATTGGTTTCTTGGACACTTTTGGTTGGATTTCATATATTCCAGAGACGTTTTGACCTGTAATTTGTGAATCTAAAAGAAAATCTAATCATACACCCATCAAAACGGCTCATACCATTTTGTTGAATTTCTTTGCAGCTCTTCGGAAATGTTTTATCCACTTTGTCTGGTTGATCACAGAATGGACTTGTCTTATCTGTTCCTACCAAATATTTGCAATTCAATGTGAAATCACAGTTCGAAATGCTGAAAACATAAAACTATAATTTTGATATATACGATAAAAAATTCAAATGCAATTGAATTTGGATCTGTTAATCAGATACGAATCCAAGTTATAACTTTGAGACAGGTGAAGTTATAGTTATTTTTGTAACTAGTTATGCAATAAAGTACATCAATTTGGAATCCCTAGTCAAAATAATTGTACCCACCTTCGTAAATCAGCAATATTCTCCAGTTTTTTCATCAATGAACTAAGACCATCATTCACTGAATGCTTATCCTGGAAAATGCCTGTGAAATTGAAAATTTCATCATTAGAAAAAATAATAATTTGAGAATTTGAGAATTTTCAGATCGATATAATAATACATTTCTAATGAATCAACATCGTATCAACGACATCAGGTATAAAGGCGGTCGGCCATTACGAGCGAAACAAAACGGAGCCGAACAAAAAAAAGTTTTCTTTAAGTCATCTATCGTAATTTCGAACGGAAACGAACACTACCGCGGCTGCATTTGAAAGAACGACAGCTGACTTTAAGAAAACTTATTTCGCAGTAGCTGCCACGTTAATACTTCAAATAAATAATGATGATACTATTTCACTCGAAGCGACCAGAAGATGATATTAAACAGTATAGAAATCAAAAATCTTAGTGGAAACAATGATAATGTACTAGGTTATTGAAATGCACTGAAAAAAGCATCATTCACTAAAAAATCTGTCCTTACATCATATGTCAGAGTTGAAAGCTATAAGAATATTCACAGTTTTGATAGAAATCGTAAATTATTAAACTTTGGTCTCACCCTTCACATCTGGTTGAACTTGTGATTTAATGACTCCTCGCAAATCAGGATGTAGATTGTCATATCCTCCCTTCACTTTGATATCGAAGAATTTTGTTAACATGAATTCCTCGTCATTGTTTGAGTTCAATTCAAGAGCGGCAGGATGCTTCGAGAGAACATTATCCTGTGGAGAATACAGAAGTTGAAAATTGTGAACGATCATGATTGAAAAAAGTTACAAATCCAATGAATACAGGGTGTAACAACGTTTAAATATCTGAGTGACGTATTCCTGCTATAATTTCAAGAAAAAAGTCTACGTAAACTTTTGTACGGAAATGCTTCGTTTCGGATATACAGAGTGTTGAAATTGAAAGTTTTTGTTCGCTTTTTGACAATAACTTTGAAATAAGGTGGAAAATAATAATTTCGTATTATTTTTCATGTAAGATCTAGAGGGCGCAACATACGCTGTCGTTATTCATTTCAAATTGCCCTAATTTTTTGACAGTAAACTTTTGGTTCTTTTCGGTTATAATTGCACAAGTGCATAAAAATTACCGATTATTTTGCAAGAAAGCGTGATATCTAAAAATTGCAAGAGTTTATTTTCATATTTTAGCGAAAGTGCCCGAGTCCGAAGGACGAGGGCTCTTTTACAAAACATGAAAATAACCGAATGCAATTTCTATAGGATATCACGCCTGAATGCAAAGTTATCTGGTCATTTTTATGCACGAATGTAATTCATTGGAATATTTCACGAATAAATAAATTCGCAAGGAAATGTTATTTTTTGTTCATTTATACTTTCCTCTATAGATTGTATGAAGCACTCACCAAAACGCGAAATGTTTTTCTATTTTTGAAGTCTATCTGACATTTATTTGTGTTGTTTACTGACGTCTAGCGATACGGTTTCAAATGTGTTGTTATGGTGACTTGATACAATGCAATTACCGCTGTTCTGATTTGTTGTGTTCGATCAAATGAATTCAAATTAACTGATTTTATTGGATTTCTACTTGAGCAAAACATAGTCAATGGGATACCACACCTTCTCTCCACCTTCAGCTGGAATGGAATATTATTGCCCACTGGGAGTTTCATCATTGGATAATAGTAGTTTGTACAACAAAAGAAGATATCCATTCGAGTATTTTTTCGATATTCATTATAAAATCATGGAAGGGAACTTCATTAAATTCAATATTCAATTCTTGCTGACGACATTCTCGGGAAATTACAGGAAGTACAAGTACCTGGAAAGCTATAATATTTCAATCTTTGAAAGAGAGTCCAAAATAATTGGGTTTTGGTGAGATTCGAACCAATGACTATAGAGTAGACCGTCTCAGAGGGCGACCGACTCATCCAACGAGACCATTTGCACCGTACAATTTCAGATAATTATTGTGAATCGATCTGTTAAACAAAACACTGATTCACTGATACTTACAATGAAATGGATGACAGTAATGACAGTAACAAAATTTCAGAATTAAAAGAGAAAGCCGAATATTGTTCAAAAGATGATCCAATTAATTCCTCTTACTTCGAAGCAGGCATGAAGAAATATTAATAGAAACAAAATGTATTAGAGAGATACGGGGTGGTCGAAAATTAATATGAATGGTAATGGTTCGGACTTCCATCGATCATATTATCAGAGCCTACTGCCTTACAAAAATAATTTCAGCCATAATCCATAAAAATATCGTTTGGCTTGGTGGTAAATTCATATTTTTCTTGCTAGTGGTATAGTTTCATTCTCAAAAACGGGCACAAAACCATTTGAAATATTTTCAATATCAAAGAGTGAATCGAATAATGAACCCCGCCCACTTTGAATGAAAAACTGGCTCTTGAATTTTTTGAATGTTGTAGAATCGATCATTCTGATGAAATGGGTGTTGAATATGAGAGTTATATCAATTTTTTGCTTGAATGTGGTTGACAATGTTGTTTGCTGATTGGTAATGGTTCGGACTTACATTGTCTATATCATTAACTCTACTGAAACTGAGAACGAAAGGATAAAAATACAAATCAAGTGAGAAAATCAAAATCAAATTTTGGTCAATGATGAAATTGAGGATTGATTGATTAAAGAAATTAATGCTGTTACAAAAAATCAAAATATCGAATATAAAATATGAGACAAAAACATTTTTATATGAAGAAATATATGAAATAATATTGTGACAAGAAAATAAAGGTATCGAATCTGGAATACAATTCAAAAAATGCCAATAAAGGAATAAATGGAATATCATGAAAAAATGTTGAAACCAATTTTCAAGTTGAGTGTTCTCATGACGTTTCGATTGCTGGTATCCGCAATCGTCTTCGGGTGATGACCCAACATCATTTTCTTCGATCAATCAATCCTCAATTTCATTCGAAATTTGATTTCGATTTCATTTTCTCATTTGATTTGAATTTTTATCCTTTCGTCCTCAGCAGCAGGTTTCAATGGAGTTACGAATATAGACAATGGAAGTCCAAACCATTACCATTCAGCAAGGAACATTGTCAACCACATTTGAGCAAAAAATTAGCATAATTCTCATATTGAACACCCTCTATTTCAAAAAATGTCAGAGGATTTTGTTGCGCCCGTTGACACATTTCATCAGAATGATCGATTCTACAACATTCAGAAACATCAAGAGCCATTTTTTCATTCGAAGTGGGTGAGATTCACTCTTTGATATCGAAAATATTTTTTTGCAAATGGTTGTGGGCCCGTTTTTGAGAACGATACTATAGCACTAGCAAGTAAAATATGAATTCACCACCAAATCAAACGACATTTCTGGCTAAAATTATTTTTGTAAGGCACTGTGCGGAGAGCTCAGGATCCAAACATTTTACAGTTTTTGAGCGGCGGTCATTTGATATTTTGAGTTTCAATACAATATCATTATTGAATACAATGCAAAAGTCTCACCTTAAAATTTTTGACATTGAATATGTCGGCACCAGAAACTTCTAGGAGGGTATTCACGATCAAAAACACAATCAACATGCTGCTTTCACGTATCAAATGGAAAATGATCCCGTAATTAGCAACTTACCTTTTTATAATACAATCAAAAGGAAATAATTTATGAATGAGATTAAAAAATTTTTATCGTCTGTAAACTAATTATGTAGCCTTTTTAGTTATCGAATGCCAGGATGCTTGTTCGAGAAATATGTCGAGATAATACAAATAAATAATATCCTTCAAGCAAATTGATACCTTGATGATCCTGTCCTCGAGGTTGAACTATAAATCTTAGATCAGACTGCTCATCTTGCCAGAAACCTGTTTTCCCCATAAGAGCTGATTAGAAGATTCTGGTTTACAGTATTCTTCGTTGCAAATTCTTTGTTCGGGATGTCAGTAATATATCGCTAAAACGTCAAGGCAAGATGTACATCAAAAACGGACAGATTGGTGGTTCGAAATTATCAAATTACACTCTCACTGACGATGGAGATTACACATTAAAATGGAACACTCGATTGATAGCAAGAGATAGCAATGGCAGAAAACGAAAATTGAAGGAACCTGCTTTTGTCATGCTGTCTAAAGATATTTGCATTTCGACGAGTTATTTCGATATGAACCGAACCTGTACCCTTCTTGAATAACAAATCTTACATCTTTGACAGGTTTTTTTCCAAAACCTTCATGGAAGAGAAGTGTTTGCGAGGAGTTTTGACAACGAAAACGTATTTGTTTTCCGAAACTTCAACAAAGCTGAGTATTTTAGCATATACAGGGTGTCCAGAGATGAAACCGAAAAACCACATGAGGTTGAAGGGACTGCCAATATGATGAAAATTGCCATATACAAATGTCCGAAACCGCTTCATTACCGACATACAGAGTGATATGTGAATTCTGACAGAAAATTCAATGCGTCCTATTATTTTCAGGAATAAGCCGATTGGCTTCAAATTTGGTACAAGAATTAGAATGAAGAATTACAATTAGGAAGTAGTCATCCGAACGAAACCAATATCAGGACCGGAATATTATTTTTTTCCATGTTAAGTTCTCTCAAGAATAACCCACCCTGTTCAATGGTTATCACAAATATGTGCTCAGATTCGAAATCTACGGAAAAAAATAGTATAATATATATATATATATATATATATATATATATATATATATATATATATATATATATATATACTAGATTTGGAAGTTCTTAGGTTTGCGGTCTGTTTACTAATAAAACTCATTTGTTCTTGATCTCAATATTTCGCTAATGTTTATTAGCTTCATCAGGAGAAAAGAATCATAGAATTAATATTCCTGAATTAGAATTAATTTTTCCTTTTGCAGCATTGGAGGCTATTAGTCTAACATGTTCTGCAAGTTGAGTTCTAATTTTAAGGCCTGTTTGGCCAATAGAGCCAAATATTACACTTATGATTGGAACAGTTTGGGTTATAAACTTCCGATTTGTCCAACATCGAAATTTTATCTTTATAATTGACCAGAAAGTTTTTTAAATCAATGGAAGTTTCTAAGAAAAGCGTACTATGGTATTTTAATTTTGACCATGGGACATCCACTCAATCACCTTGAATCGCGTCGTCTCACATGGCAGATGTCACTGATATCAAACTTTATGTCGAAATAAAAATTAACCTATTTTCAATTCTACATGCGGTTCCCTTAAAAAAACGTGTATGGTTTGAAGTTGCAGAGTTGCAATTTTTCAAATGTTCTCTATCCATAATAACCATACCTTCTATCATTTGGGGACCCACCAGGAGTGCGGAAAAGAGCATTCAAATGAATAATTTAAAAAAAAAATTTTTCGTAATTTTTATAAACATTCAATTCAAGTTCAATTTTCCTTCTCTTTAAGAATATTTTTTCAAATTATTTTTTATCTTCACAAAAATGGATCTTGTGACACAAAAGGGAGCCCTACAATGTTCAAAGAATACCGCGTGAATCGACTTGAACAGTTGCTAGCACCAAGTAGGAGCAGTAACATTCTTGGAAATGCCAACTGAGATGTTGGGGAAGCGTCGAAACAAGGGATAAACTACCAGAATTACTCACCTTCATCGAAGTAGTGAAAAATAATGGTGAAAATGATAATTCATCAGTTATGAGCTCAACAAAAGTGTGGACAGATGATAGATGAACACCATGAGAAATAAAGAGATTTACAGTCCCATTTTCAAGAACACGAATATGACAAAAATTCAACATCGGTGTATGAAGATTCGCTCTTAGATTCTTTATCTGATATGATACATCGGATAAAATGATGAATACTGAGTACACAAAGATAAAATAATGATTTACAAACACATCTGAATTATAATTAATTATTATATGACAATTCGTATTCATCACATCAAGTGGTGTTGCAATCAATGAACTCCTTATGGTTCAGTGAGTTTGATTGAATCTTGTATTTCGTGATTGAGGTTTTTATGATGAATAAGAAGGGGAAGCGGTTTCTTCATCTGTCCACTATCTCAGGTAAATACTACACGATATTACACACTATCTGGGTAAGAAATAGACGAAAATAATATAGGTACTAAGTTTCTCCCTCAACACCTTCAACTTTTTTGTCTGTATCACGGTTTATCAGAGTTATTTCATCAGCCACAGCACTGAACTCTTTTTCGACGTTAGTTGAAACGCAATGTGGTCTCAGACGTCACAACAATAGAATTATCAACTCTCGATTTCACGTACGGAAAGATCAACATTATGTTGAATGATGGATTTGAGTCCATAACATAGATTGGTGTTCATAATAAATGTCCACAGCAGAGATGTAAATTATAAATCCATATTCCACAGTTTGGTAACTAGGTTAAGTTAGGCTCTAGTTTGTACAACCGAATTTTCCACTGCTAAATAGCTAATGCAAAACTTACTTCTGACCAATTCACACTGAGCTGTATACAGGGTGTAACTGAATGAGTGTAAAACATTTAAGGAGGTGGTTCCTTATCGAAAAAAATATCTTTTATATAAAGAAACTTCATTGGAGCATCCCTTGTTGAGATACAGCCCCTGAAAGGGGGTACATAATTATTAAAAAAATTGAGATTAGAACAACAACACACAATTAGTATTAATTCAATTTCGAAAATTCACAAACCGACAGCGTCATACCAATTTAATTGTCACTATCGCTAATAGCTACCTACTAGATAAATTAGTTTCGTATTTTCGCATTTATGACGATGTATCTCTGTAGTTGTTCGTCAAATAATTTTTTGTTGCGAACTGGGTAATTTTGGGCAAAAAACCCAAGAGACATTTTTTGTTTAGAAAGAAACAGGCTATCAGAAATACACTTTTAAATGGTAAACAAATAATAAGAGAAAAGTTACATTGGAAAAAAAAATTAGGGGTTGCGTATAAATATAGCACACTTACGTTGAAATCATCTTCACAACAATGAAGCACGATTCTAGAGATACATTATCCCATCTCATTATCTTACACCACGGTTTTCGTACTTTCGCATCGCTTGAATTACGGAAAAAAACTTTATCGGGAGTAATAAGTCTTTTTGCACATCGATACCGTATGAGTAAGAATTTGCTTTATCTTCTTCCATGATCTGTAGAACAATTGAAACGTTTACAGAAAACAAACAGATACATCACGAGATACTTCTGGAGATACGTACTTGGACATTTTCTCAAGCGCGCACTACAGGGTGGCGTTTGAAAGGCTCCTATTCATTCAATTGTTTGAATTCCACTTGGAAAAATAGTTTTAATATTTTTAAGATTATTTATATTTCATTCTACGTCATGAAGGTGTAAATGATTAATTTATGATTTGAAAAACTCTGACATATTCCCTATTGTTTTTTTTTTTTGTTTTCTGAGTTTCTCTCCAGTTGACACAGCAGAGGCGTTACCGTAGAGATCAGTAAGGGCCAGTTGTAGATACTCCAGTGAACTGTGCTCCAAGTGAACTGAGATAAGTTGTCAAGAAACATACGATACGATTGGCTGATGCATAGTAACTAAACTGAGTTTACTTGAACTACTGTTAACTAGAGTATGTATAATTGGCCCTAAGACGCCCCAAATCACTCCGGCGCCCAGGGCTCTACGTTATGAGCGTGAGAAGGTAGAAAAGATATAATTGTACATGACATTCGCTACTCTCACAACGACTTGAGCAGTTTTGTCAAAAGCAACTTTTTTTTCAGTGAATCTGATGTCATTCGTTGGAACAATGGGATATTCCTGGACATCTCCTTATATTCCGAAACTGAGTGCGGATTCTGAGGATAATCCTTTGCCACGACCCACAACAGTTCTGGAGAATTCCTGGATCACATCTCTCCATAATATTGGATGCATGTGTGGGCCAATCATTGCAGGACTGTTTGCTGGAAAACTAGGAAAAAAATGGACCCTGATATGGTTTCACACTCCAATAATTTTATCAAACATCATGTTGATTTTTGCTGATTCTATTGAAGAATTCTATATATCTAGGTTCCTACTTGGAATAGGTTCAGGTTGCGTTTATTCAGTGATCCCAACTTACGTAGCTGAAATATGTGACGATAACAACAGGGGGTCCGCTAGTATGATTTTGAACTTGATGTCGACATTATCTACACTTACAGTAGTTGTCATAGGTCCTTATGTATCCATCAGAACATTTTCGATAATATTCTTGGTTCCATCTTTTTTATTCATTTTGATATTTGGAGTATTCGTTCCTGAAAGCCCCTACGAGTTCATAGTACGTGGTGACTTAGATAAAGCAGAGTTGTCTCTATCCAAGCTTAGACAAACACCCGAAGTCCAGAAGGAACTCCTTGACATGGTGTCTAGCATAGAGACAACCGATCAAAAAGTACCTTTCAGAGAGATGATACACTCAAGAGTGGTATTGAAATCATTTACAATAACTGTTGGACTCCTTTTCTTTCAGCAGTTTTCTGGTAATGCAGCACTGACTGCTTATCAACAAACAATTTTCGACTCTACTATGAGTTCTATTCCAGGAAATATATCCGTAATAATCGTTAATGTGGTTCAGTTAGTACCTACTCTAATGGTAACATATATAGCTGACAAAATAAAAAGGAAAAAGTTGCTGCTTATTTCTCATATAGGACTGATTTTTGCACTCCTGTTTCTTGGGTTATATTTCATATTACAAGCGAAAGAATATCATTTAGGCAATATGTCATGGTTACCACTGTTTTGTTTGCTCACATTCATGGTATTTTACAGACTCGGTCTAGGTTCAATCCCATATACAATAATGGGTGAAATTTTCCCCACTGAGCTGAAAGCAGAACTCAGTACTGCAGTCACAGTCATCATGTTCACATTTTGTTCCATTGTAACTTTCACTTTCCCCCTAATGTTTCTTCAGTTTGGAAAGGGCTTGACATTTTGGATATTTGGGGGGTTTCTCATCATATCAACGGTTTTCTTTACCATTTTGGTGCCTGAAACAGGAGGAAAATCTTTTTCAGAAATTCAGGATATGTTGATGGGTGGAAAGAATGAACAAACCACTATGTGACTTTATCAAGTGATTGTTATGTTAAGTTAACGTAAGATGTATAAAATCCCAAACAAATTGTTTCATGATTAACACATTGAATTGGCTGAAATCTGACGAGAACCAATCGTCGAAACAAAATACTATAGTATCTTGATTGATTTATTTATTTATTGATCCTAAGAAACATTTATGTTCAAAGAAGGATGGAAAATTTACAAGAACAATTGAAAGAAACATAATTTTTGATACAATAGAAATCTAACTGAAGTAAACTGAAACATTCTTGACTAAAAAGAGAAAGGGAGTTAGAATTAGAATCTGGGAAACATTTATCCAAACTTGGATATAGTACTTCGTATGGCTCTTTGTACACCAGCGACAGATTGTTCAGGCGAAAGAAGCTTATCTTGCTTAAAGAAAGTGAAGAACTACCTACGATCGACTTTAAATCCAGAAAAGCTAAACGCTTCAGCTCTCTTGTGCATAGAGCTAATCAACAAGATTTCGTACGACGATATAACAAATGATTTTGCGAATTCAAAAAGTGTTGTAATGCTTTTATAATTCAACTCAAATTATAATATTAACAAATAATTTTAAAAAAATATATTTATTACATCATTTTTAAACTGTCAGGGTAATGATAAATCTTAATCAACGTTCGCCAAATGTATATTTTTCATGTAAGCTCTATTCATATTATGTAAGTATTGTATAGTTTCAAGATAAACCTCACCTCACTTTGAGATATATTATATTTATGTCGCCCGTTGTTCCCATGTGAATCGCTGATCATGCTGATGCAGTTTCTGTTGATTCCTGGAAACTGATGTGCCAGGTTTTCTTGCTGGAGAATTCGTTTTATTTGTAACTGTTGAACTGTTCAAACTTATTTTTGTAATGAATTTTGATTATTTGAAATTTGGAAATCCAAAAGTTATATTTCACTGCTCTATTTAGATATTTGATCAATGTGGTCTTCAAAGAACATGGATAGTTTTCTTGAATTTACAACAAAACATAATATTGAAACACGACAACAATAAAATCTACATATACCTACACATAAGTGATAGGAAACATAGTTGAGATCAAAGGAAAATCTATCACACACTGAAGATATCTTATGGGGCGTTTCACGAGGATCAGTGCTGGACCCGATTATTCTTCTTATATATTCAAATGACCCAGTTTCTCTATCAATTCAGAAAGTTTTCACGGTTTTTGCGGATGATACCATGCTCCTTTGGTCCTTTGGTATGGAAAACAATTTTCACATATGAAAAACGACTTCTAGCGATTTGGAAGTTCTGAAAAAAATATGCGAAGCAAACTACTTGTGCTCTGATATAAAAAAAACTAGCTTTCCCATCTTCAGCTCTAATATTGACAATTTGAACTTGAATGGAAATATTCTTGTGAATAAACACCAAGCTAAATTCCAGGTAATCCCCATGGACAAAAAATTGAAATTTGAATTTATTATAGCTCTAACAAAAAAATTGGTATCAGGATATCATGCTCTTCCTATAGTATCGAATGAATTGAGTTCATCCACAACAAAGATTGTATATCCTTCTCCGATTGAGTCTCACTTGAGACATGATGTTGCTTTCTGTGGATTTTGCAGTCAAAAACTTTTTCATTGAGTGTTTTGCAAAAGCGAGCGGTGAGATACTTATCTAGGTACCAGTGTGTGATTCATGCAGACCATTATTTGTGAGAGAAGAAATTTTTACTATCACTTATACTTTCATTGTGGTTCAACTGTTCGCCTGATTCATAAAAAACATAATATGATTGGAACTACGGAACATACAAATTACATGAACCGGTATGTAACGGAAAATAAAATACATATTTCTGGTCCTAAAACAAGTCAGACAAAGTATTCTTCAATTTAGGAAAGTTAAAATTCTCAGAACCCCATACCTAACGATATTTGGAAGAAGAAAAGCTATAGAGATATTGTTAAAGGAGCCCTTGCCACAAAATCGTACTACAACCTTGAGAAATATCACAATGAAACTTTGCTGTGATTTAGATTTCTTTTTTATGTTTATATTGACACCTAAAGGTTGAATTTTTTTTTCAATTCTTTATTCAACGTTGGCCTATTTCCACTACCAAGGCCAATCACCCACGCCAGTGAGTACACTTCCGCCAAACGGAAATTTTGCCGAACCCTCTGTTATTCCAACCAGAGGGAGGGATCTTTTGCGAGCCCAGCATCGATGGACTCGAGACCGCCGGCTTTACGTCCCCTCCGAAGGACGGCATATCCTCAATATATCTTGTGCTCATTGATATATTGCCTGCGAGCTATGATATGCTATTTTACTGCAGTTGTATGGTCTTTCGATGCGGTCTTTTCCTGCACCCAGGCAACCTGAAGTGAGGGGCCGTGCCCAGGTTGAATCATATTTTGAACTGTAGTATGTTATTTTATATTTTATCTACTCTTGAAATCTTTTTTTTCATTCTCTCAAGTGCTATACATATCAGATTTTCCAACAATCTTTCTCTCTATCTGATGAGGAGCTCAGATGGTTTCTTCATTTCCATTGTTTTCAAGTGGAATTAAACACTATTCTGTTCATTACTTCGTTATTGGAAAAATAGGGCAAATTTCACGATACTTGAACGATGAGATTCAAACCTTTGGTTGTAAATGTTCAAAATGTTTGTAGAGATCAATCACCATTACACGAAACTGATATTATTAGCACTCAAGCTTTTTTCTATAACAAGGTAAGCATCTTCAGGGGGAGAAGATTGGTATATGAGTTTCAATTTTCTTCTCCTGAAGATGCTAACTTTTTTTAGCGAAACGCGCGTTGAGTGCAAATAATATCAGTTTGTTGCCTGAATATCCGAGTTAATAAACGATGTGATCGGAACCTTTGGTTGTGAATGATAAAACTTTTTGTAGAGATCAATCACCCTCACAGTACAGCTTATCCAATCCATCTTGGTACAAACTCAGATACTTTTCCAGTTGCACACTGGTAGTTCAGACCATGACGAAAAAAAAACACTTTCTAGGAATGAATTTCGACACAGTGAACACATATGACAGTTGTTTTTTTATCTAAGTATACTTCAGAGAGATTGCTGGGCATATACGTTTTCAGTTCTGTGCCAAGATGGATTGGAGGAGAAAAAATTGAATATTTACATATACTTCTTTCAGTGCATTTTTCCTTCAGTCTTGAAGCTGAAAAATCTTTTCGAAAATCAAATACTAGATTATGACATTGACAAACATTGTAAAAAATATCCTTTCCATGTAACGTGGGTTATAAATCATTGTTGATGCACGACCATTTCCTTTATGTGGCGTTGTGTGTTAACTGATAAGTATGAATTTTACAATTGTTATTTGAATAATTACACAATCTCTCGCATATTATTCATCTGGTCTAGTCGGTAATGGGTGCTTCCAAACCAGTTAGTGACATAATTATAATTACACTTCAATCAATCACACGACGAATCTATTCACCTTCAGATTTGAATGAATAAAAGCAAGCACTGCGGGTACTTATCGTATGATGTTCAACAGACTCCAACCCGAGGCAGAGATTTCAAGGTGGAAGTAATCGGTATTGTGGTATCGTGAAACAAAGTATCCAACACATACTGGATGAATTGTTGATATAATTGATAATTATTGGATGAACAAGGGCGTAAGTGAACTTGATATCATCTAAGGTCCTGCTAATTATTTCAGATATATTTTCGGTTGTAGTGAATAAATAATATTAAACTAACATTGCACAGAAAATGTCACTTTGAAGATGTATTAGAGCTTATTTCTAACTCACCATCGTATCCACATCAATATCAGAAAGACTAAATCCATGATCGATAATACAGTTTGCATCACCTATCTGCTGGCTCGTTTTATAAACAGATACCCTTACATTCATTCGCATTAAGAAATGTGTTCCTTTCTTTTAAAAACTAACCTCTCCATCTTTATGTAACTAGTTAACTGTAAAGGTACAGCTAGAACGAATAATTTGGAATGTTCATAGAAAACCCTTTCAACCTCGGTTAGTCTTCTTTGTGTAGAAGTAAATATAAAAAAATCCGTGTATGAGTTATATTGATATACACGCTGTAACTGAATAAGTGTGAAACATAAGGGGGTGGTTCCTCATCGAAAAAAATATAGGATCTTTCCTATAAAGAAACTTCATTGGAGCATCGCTTGTTGAGATACAGCCCCTGAAAGGGGGTACATAAAATTTGTATAACAACTTTTTTCACAAGCACAAAAAAAGTTACAATATTGAAATTAGCCCGACGTTTTGTACTACCAAAAAGACGCTTAGCCAGTAATTTATTTGGTTTGCCCCATGATTGTAAGGGGTGAAAAACGCAACCCCTAAAATTTATTTCCAATGTAACTTTTTCCTTATTATTTGTTTTCCATTTAAAAATTCATTTCCGATAGCCTGTTTCATTCTAAACAAAAAATGTCTCCTGGGTTTTTTGCCCAAAATAAACCAGTTCGCAGCAAAAAATTATTTTACGAACAACTACAGAGATACATCGTCCTAAATGAGAAAATACGAAAATAATTTATATAGCAGGTCGCTATTAGCGATTGTGGCAATTAAATGGGTATGACGCTGTCAGTTTGTGAATTTTTGAAATTGAATTAAAACTAATTTTGTGTTGTTGTTCTGTTCTTAATTTTTTACTTAAATTTTATGTACCTCCTTTAAGGGGCTCTATCTTAACAAGGGATGCTCCAATGAAATTTTTTTATATGAAAGATACTATCTTTTTTTCGATGAGGAATCACCTCCTCAAATGTTTCACACTCATTCAGTTACACCCTGTATTTGATCTATCAAAGCAAAGAATAAACAGTATACCATTGATGACTGGAAAACTATAGCAGTGACGAACGCTCGAAGAGCTCAAATTTCGTATTGATTTCTTTTCTAAGTGAATATATACAGGTATTTTTTTATCAGATGAATATATTTTCAACATGACATATTTCCTAGCGGAAATCCGTTTGACAATCAAGAAAACATCGCAAGAGCTTGCTTTGTTCTCAAATATGTTCTTCTTTATTTTCGATAATTTTAATTAATTTTTCTCCGAATCCAGATTTTCATCACGCAAAGATTTCCTAGAAAAATCAAACTTATTCTTCATTCTGCACATGTAATTGAAGGATGAGGGAAAGTGAAAGTGTGAAAATCTTTCATTCACAATTGTGGTTTTCTTCTGGAGGAGGTTATGTCAAAACAATAACTAAGTTCTGTGCTCATAATGTAAACATCTGGGGCGTAACAGTAGGCACATCCAACGGAACAGCCGTAATAAATGACCCGACGCGAACGAGAATCTTCGGTCCACTTGCAGAGGAAGCTGCAACCCTCCAGAGAAACAAGACTTTCGATGCTCGTAATGATTGCATTCACAAATCCGATGCCAGGCAGCTGTTTTGACTCGCCATAGGTCTCAATTTGGTTCAAGGGTAATAATTAGCTATAAAAAGTTTCAATACATAAGTTCATTTCAGAAATTTGAAAACGAAGATAAATACATCAAAAATACTTACGGAATTTCAGGAATATATTTCTTTCTGGGAAATCAAATTTTCTGCACTTTTTGACGGATTTCGTGCTAATGAGTATCTGTTTATGATCGAATCATGACTAGTTTCCCGTATTCGTTCAGATTTGACATTTTCCTCGTGAAATCGTTTCTCTCACTATGATTCATATCAATATTTGGATCTGCTGACAATCTTCCGATCACCTGTTTCTCTTTCAGTACCCCCCATTCGATAGTCACGAAAAGATGCCCTCCAATAATCTCAATTTCAAAATCGAGATTGCAACACTGGCAAACAAAGACGAAACCCTTCAATTCCTGAGGAGATTCTTCTTCAAAGACGAGCCTGTCAATAATTTCTTAGGACTCATTGATGACGAGAGACCGACTAACAAAGAAGCAGAAGCGTTCTGTATGGAAAATTTCGATAATGGTTTGACTCTGTTGGCGAGATATGATGAAAAATTAATTGGCGTTTGTCTCAGTGAGATAATAGTGAGAAAAGCAAAACCACCCTATGAATGTGAAGATGAAACGTTTTCGAAGCTTCTCAAACTTTTCGAATATGTTGGAGAGAAGGCAAATCCCTTTCAAAAACATCCTGACTGTGCCAGAGCAGTATCTGTAGGGATCATATCTGTCGACGAATCTTACAGAGGGCAAGGTATAGCCAAAAAACTTCTAAACGAAACGAGGTGAGTTGAACAGGTTCATTTCAACTGAAGAGAATATCTCGCATTCCTTCAACAAATTTGAACTGAGTGTTTGTTCATGATATCAGTCAAATATTCCATATATCAATATTTATTTATTGTGGTATATCAGAGACGGTATTTCACTTTCATTCATTTTATTTCCATCAGCTCCCTGTGGAGTCCCTACTCCATAAAGAACTTTTGAGACAACTCCACAATGATAGTGAGCGATCATCACAACGTATCATCTACATGCAGGGTTTTATTTCAGTACGTGGCCAAACTTGGAAGGCTGATTCTTTGAGTAATTATAGGACTAAAAATTCGTATGAACAAAGGCCCGGAAATGCTTCGTTTTCAAGATACAGGGTGTCAAAATTCGTAAAAGAAATAGTTATCTCCTAAATATCAATATTCTGTTTTTCGTTCTCCCCTGGACACTGTTCGAAAATTTGAAATTCTGACAACTCTTATAAAAGTAATCTGCAATACACTAATTTTCATGAAGAATAAAATTTTCGGTTATAACCGCACGAGTGCATAAAAATTACCGATAATTTTGCAAGAAAGCGTGATATCTAAAAATTGCAAGTTTATTTTTCATATTTTGGCGAAAGTGCCAGAGTCCGAAAGACGAGGGATCTTTTACAAAATATGAAAATAACCGAATGCAATTTGTATAAGATATCACGCTGAATGCAAAATTATCTGGTCATTTTTATGCACGAATGTAATTCATTGGAATATTTCACGAATAAAGAAATTTTCAAGGAAATGTTATTATTTGTTTATTTATACTTTCCTCTATAGATTGTATGGAGTACTCACCTAAACGCGAAAGTTTTTCTATTTAGTTTTTCTGACATTTATTTGTGTTGTTTACTGACGTCTAGCCATACGGTTTCAAATGTGTTGTTATGGTGATTTGATACAATGCAATTACCGCTGTAAGTTTTCGATAATTGCATTGTTCTTATGGGACATTTTATATATGAGGGAAATATTCTGCCAAATCGATAATAAGAAAGTTTCTCGAAGGTGTAAATTTTTGGATCTCACTGTAGATAGTCTGGACTACATTTTGATAGGCAAACCATTATGCCAATATGCAGTTGGAATTGTTAAGACAATATTGAACTGATTATAATATTGTGTTTACAACCCATATGAGTAGCCAGACTTCAAGAATACTCATGAATATTTGCTATAATTCTTTATTTCCTTGTAAAAGGAATTGGACCATGCGGATATGCTCTTGGCTAGTACCTAGTCTACAAGCAGATGGCGCAGCAACGGCTATTTTACTAGTTGTTTGTATTAACCTAGGGAAGATAATCTCTTCGAATACGATTTTTAATTATAGGAAGTCATCGACTTTTTTTTATGATGGCACTGCCTTGCACTGACGAGAGGCCAAATAGCTCGAAACCGGTCTGCAAGTGTGTCCCATCCCAATAATTGAAAATTTATTCTGGCAGCTGTATCACCAAGACCATATGCGGGAATTTCTTCTGTGAAGAATCCCGCGTTAACACTCGTTGGATGTAATCCAATGCCCTTCATGGTATTAGCCAGGAGAGTAGTTGTTTTCTGATAGGTGTTAGTCCGTTCACCTACAGTGTAGGTGAGTTGGGGCTGGTCTGAACAAATTGTTCATTTAGAATATTTGATTTGAAGCCAGTCTTCGAAAAATACCCATGAATATTTGCTAAAATCAAATTTGCCACTTATTATGCAGAGTGTTTTTCAATATCATGCTGATATTGGAAGAGGTTATTCATACGACCGTTTTAGGAAAAAAAATTATGGAAGACCATAATTCAAATGGCATTTTTATTCTTGCCAGTGTCGTCCCTAATGGCCACTGTTTTCTGAGCAACTCCACTGTCTCGATTTTTTTATAATATAAATATACATTGGGTTGTACCAAAATGATCAGAAAACTATTTTTCTCCTTCGATCTTCAGCATCCTAGTTAATTCAGGGCCTATGCTCTCATAAAGTTGAACCTAAATTACTTTTTGAATATAAGCATATTATTAATAAACGGTCCTGTACTTCTTTATCCAACCTAAATTCAGGTTTCATCCAATATGAGGAGGAGGATATGATATACTATATAAACATAATTATTTTTTCTACTCCTACTATTTTGAACCGTTCATTGCGTATTTGACAGCGTTCAGGTAATGGATCATTTAGAATATAAGTGTATTCTAAATAAAAGGCGGCTGCTTCCTGAAGTGTTTTTTTAAATGTGGTGTATATCACATTTCACCTGTTAAATTTGATGTCATGACTGCATTAAATTGCCCAAAAACCAAATTCAGCAAATTTTCGTTTCAAACTCTTTGTAAACTCGAACTAAAAATGATATTTTTTGGGAATTCATTGTTCAATAGTTTGTGGATTGGTACTGTATCTAGTTATATCCATAAAGCAAGCAATTGTTTCACCTCTTTGCTGTCATCCAGTGACCCGGTGAATGAGGGATTACGAAGAAATTTGTGCTACATCAAGAGAAATTACCGCACAAGCATGGTGGAAGTAGAAAAAATACAGTACATCATTTAGGCTATTTATTCTTCTCGTTACGTAATATACTATTGTTTTGCCTTATCCCATGGATGATAACTGATCAATGTTGGGGATAAAATATAGTTCGCAAATGTACTTGAAATGTCAGTTGACTTGGTGGAAACATTAACTTCTATTATGAATATTACCTATTTGATCTTGTTCAGATGTACTTTTCTGTTCCAGTGACCTGGCGAGAGATAGAGGTTGCGATCTCATGACAGTCACCTGCACGAGTTTCTTCACGGCACTTGCTTTGGAAAGACTTGGCTTCGAACTCTACTACTCCCTCGATTTTGCAGATTACAAAGTCAACGGTGAAGTAGTACTCAGACCGAAGCCACCCCACAGAGCTGTAACCGTATATACGAAGAAGATTCGCAATAAATGAAAAAAAAATCAAATGTTTTCTGAATGAATTTTGAAACCTTTCGGTAATCAGAACCCTAACAGATTTCATGATTCCCTACCACTCATCACTTCAATTTCATGGGCATTTACATTCATTTCTTAAAGTTAAGAGGACGATGCTGTTACCCTGGAGCTAGCTGTTGAGAGTATTCTTTCAGCGATAACCTTTTTATAAGAAATAGATTGATCGATGTAACCCTCAGCTACTGTTGTAGACTTCTATCTTCCGTGCTTCTTAATATCCTCTATATTTGCTCCTGATTCTGCTAGAAAAAAGTTTATACCAACTGAGTTGGCACTGCAATTTGAGTATTTCAGAAAAAAACGTATTTATTAAAATAGTCAACATTTTTTCCAACATTGTAAAAAAAACGACCTATTATCGTTTTTGTATTTCGAATTTGAACAAACGATGATTTATCCATCAATTTGATGTCTTTTTTTAATAAATGGCACAGCTCTTCACGCCGACAGGCTCCATATATTCCGAAAATAGTAGCAAATTTTATCATCAAACTTGTTCAAGCGTAAGAGTTCTTGATTTTTTGGACCTATAACTTTCATTTTTTCGCTTTGAGAATGCTATTTATTACCTTGAAATATTTGCTTGTATTAACAGCATTTTTAACGAGCGCACTCGACTTCATCATTGGATGCATTGGAAAAAATTATAGATTCCATTCAAAATATCAAAACCGGAAGTGTCATATATGGTTTGATACTTGCCGAATTGTACACTCATAGCTCTAATTCGATGAACCGAATATGAAATTTCATACAAAATAAAAACTCAGATACAGGGGGGTGAATTGGTTCCGAATCACCAGAGGTATACTGCCAGGTATATGTTTAAAAAAATCTAAACAAGTTTCCATCCACGAAAGAACTTGTAGCAAACAATAGTCTATGGAAACGGTGCGAACCTAAGTCTTCAGCAACATAAGCATGCCTTTGCTACAAATAGTTGTCATATTTTACTTATTTTATTTATCAGCTACCCTTGAAAATCTGGAGGATATTTTTTTATATATATGCAGATTCACACGAGAGGGAAGCCCTGTAATGTTCAAAGAACACCGCATGAATCAAGGGACAGGAGATACGAATTAACATTCACTTTTAATTTTTGAAGTTTGTAAACGCCAGGAAAAACCCCTATTGGCAAATATGAACATACTTGAAAACAACCAAAATCACTGTTTATTTTACCTTGTGGAAGCCGTCCTCTACTCCCAGGTCTCCGGAAAGCACTTCAGCCTCTAGGGCTTAGTACAAACAGTTTTGAGGAATTATTTCATCTTGAAATGTCTTGTCATGTCTGAAATTTGGATGCTGTCGGTGAGTGACTTCTAGCAAAAAGTGTATTTGTAATTTAGTACTCTTCGATTATATTTTTTCAGATCCAACCCCTGATTTATCCTGTTTGCAAATGTCTGCAGTGTTTTAATATGACTGTGAATGTTCCTAGATGTCAAGTCAATTTTTGATCTGATCTCGATTTGATGTGTTGACAAAACAAATGTTCCTAATGACCAACTTGTGAATGAATAAATTGAATAAACTTGTATTGTTGAGCTTCGTTTTCTTGACCAATTCTTCAGCAAACAAATCAGTGAATGGAAGTGTGTTGAGAGGTGCAAACGAAATAACTCTCAAGTGTATATCAAATAGTGTCCCAAGAATGTAGAAATGAAATACCTCCGAGGCATTCATACAGCAACCATTATTCAGATGCAAAATGGTGTGACCAAAGCCTACATCAGTTAGTACTCCGTCATATAATTGATTATTCCACCTCTGGATACATCATCAGATAACTTACCATCTGGCACTCTGGGACAAAAACAAGGCCTGATTCACAAAGGTTTTCATAATTCATAATTCTTGTGCGGGTTTCAACATAGCAAACACGTTTCAATATTATTAGGTTGAAATTTTTAACAAGTTTGCAGAGTTTGACTGGAGATGCATGTTCTTCGGAAGAAAGGGAAAACGAAACCATAGGTTGAATGAATGATACGGAAAATACGAAAGAGCACGCTTTATACTATATGATTTATCTCATGAGTCATGAAAAGCTATGGTTAACGCTTAAGGTAACTGTAAATTGAGGGGAGAATAAAATATTTTTTCCTTTTTTTCAAAAAGAAAATCAACGAAAATTGTTAACGCTTGACACCATGCAATATCTTTAATTGAGGTCAACTGAGATTGCAAGCATTAAAAGTATAGAATGAAGCAAGTGGCAAGGTAAAGACTGTAGCAAGTGTTTTATCTGTAACAATTTCAAATTGGAATATTTAGTGTTCAATGATTGTTTCAATTGTAGGCGCCTAAAGGAAGGCAGAAATGAATTTCATCTGGAGATATTTCATAAGAAACATCAGAAAGTTACTATGCCAAATACTACATGAAGCCAAATCGTGTGTTCAGTATCATCATGATAATTGAGATATTGGGCCAGTTGCACCGCTTCAACTCAGCAGAGATTCAACTGAGCTTGGCTCAATCGTTAAGGAACAAGGAAGCTGATTGGCAAATCTATAGCAACAAAGCCTGGCTTAGATAAAGCACAACTTAAGAAAAGCGGTGCAACTGGTCATGAAGGTATAAGTTTTGCTGAGACAGTATATTTTGATGCTCAGCACCAAATGAATATCTCCAGTGAGTTATACTTCACCTCAGATAATAAATATGGTATTTCACTAGGATAGATGCTTTCCTTAATGAGTGATGAAAAGTAACCCATTTTAAGACTGTCTGTGTGTGTGTCTGAAATGTCATTTCATGTTTGAACGAGAAAACTATGTTGAAATATATAAAATTGCATATTCAAGAGCAATACAATTAAGAAATCAGAGAAACCACGAAAAGTATGGTATCGAGCAATTAAAAATTACTCATTAGGTTTGCTACTCAAGGAAATTGATTTTGTTCAACAATATTCAATAGTTCTTCAACGAAAATTTCCAGAATTCAGCCTCTTAATGAATCTTGGAAAACTACTGAACTCCCCGAGTGGAATATGGAACTGTATAATTCTAATGGTTTTAGCCATTGCCCTAGGACATTTGGACACTTTCTTTCGGCGTCGTGCTCAACCTTTGTCCTAGTGCAATGTGACCGTCATTTCCATTCTTATTGCAGAAACTTCCATTCTGTACTGAAAGGGAACATTGATTCCTTACTAGCATTTCACGATTACGCAAGGCAAAATAGAACAAAGTTAAGCAATGGGTGATGTGAACGATTTCTGAAAAATAGAACGATTATTCATAATAATTCGAAAATATGGAATTCATCAGATAGCTACCAAGGTTTAAACGTAGTTATACAAAACAAACTAAGCCTTACCCAATGTTTTAGCTGCTGTTATATAGTAAGAATCGCTATTTTCAAATAACTTCGTTCTTTATTCCTTACTCTGTGACGTCACATCATACATAAATGACAATATCTGACTTTTCTACATTCATAATACGACAATAAATTTACTCTAATACATTCCTGTCTACCTGGAAAAAATCAAAGTCTTCAAATCTTTTTGGGAGCCTTCTAGTACTTGAAGATCTAGGGTTTCGGTGGGCAAACTAGGGGATGATTCATTCACGATATCAGAATGTTCACACTGTTGCACAGGGTTTTGCAGTAGAATAAAGTTCAGTTACAAAATAGGTCAAGGTTTCTGTTCAAACCCGGTAGGAACAATACGTCATTTAGGGTACATTCAGCAGCTCCGATAGGGCCCACTGCTTTGGCCTTCATAGATTCGCCTTTCTTGGAGGTATGAACTGTGGTATTGGCATTGAATTTCTTGGTTGAAATATCTTCATTATGTGACATGTGGGTTGTCGACCCTGAATCTAGCACCCACATATTGTCTGATTTTGAAGTTTTACCCTCACTGGCACGGACACTACCTTCTTGAGGTGCCTCATATGCTTATTGCTCTATTTTGATTTGACTCAAAAGGCTTTTCGTATCTACAGTTCTTTTGCTCATGGTTAGTACGACCACATGATTTACATTGAGAAAACTTCTTTTTCCCTTTGTTCTTTGAACTCTTCTTGGGACAGTTCCGGGCATAATGGTTTCCCTTACATATGTGACATTCCACCTTATTGTTAACTTGGGCTTCGAATGACACCGGGGCACTTGATGATGCAGACTGGACGTTTCATAATCAAAGAGCTTCTTCAGGTTGCTATACATTTCAGCTGAAGTTTTACAATTCATAAGGTGGATTTTATTCCGCTTGTCAATCGTAAAAACGATGTACTTCTGAGCTTTTGCATCGCGCAGTACCCACTCGCGTTTTCGTTGTTCGTTCGGCTTTTCACTGCATTTCTCGGTTCTCAAAACGATACCGTCGAGGTTGGACGATTTCAGCAGAATAAAAAGGTCGAATTTCCACATTGCAAAATTGCTATTGTCCATGAAGATTTCACATTGACTCAAATCAACGTCTTTACTTTCCATAGTTGGTAAACGTAGTAACTTACTGACTTTGTATCGTATCGATTTTTATTTAGTTGAACTTTTCTGGGCCCATAACCTGTTGCACAGGGTTTTGCAGTAGAATAAAGTTCAGTTACAAAGTAGGTCGTGTATCATCAGTTTTTAACAGTACTACATACGAAAAAGTTTTTTTTTAGGTTTCTGTCATGATAAGTCTCCAGTATCGTGATTGTTCCTCCAAACAGGAAAGGAGTAGGACTATATGAAAAAGCAGTGCTTCCTTTTCCAAACATTGGACAACATGGCTTCAGCAGCGTTTGAAAATCGCCCTCCGCGCAACCGATTTTGCGTTTCAATCCGGTTTTACCAGCAATCGGCCGGTTTTTTCAATTTGGATTATTGAAATGCGCCAGCCTCTACCACGAACAATCCTCCAAAATATATTTTTTTTCAAAAAGTCACCCTAACAAAAAAAAACTCATTTCTGGCGACACTGACTTTGTAATTCGTTACTATCTATCATAGATTGTATAATCAGTTCTGCTGTACTGATGAAATAACCGAAGATAAGACAGTTCGAGTTTCGAAATATTGTATGATTGTTTGTAGATGATTTTGTTGTATCGTATAGTTCGTTCCCGTATGAAAATTGAATAGGCAGTGAGTAATTCTGAAAAGTGTCGAAATATGATACTTTGATCGTCAAATTTCTCATTTTTAGTCCAGGAAATGAAGCATCATGGCTCGCAATTTTTTCGTCCACCACGGATTCACTTGAAATTTTCACAGAAGGTAGGGAATAGCTCAAGGATCATTTTCTATATCATGCCGCTGTACGCTAGAGCCTTGCCACCCCACCTTGGCGGTGGAATTTTTTTATTACATTTTAACTGTAGGAATCGACGGAAAAAGTGATTCTAAGAAAAAAAATGTTCCATACGTTTTTTTTTTTCGTGAAAGTAATATTTTTTGAGTTATTCGAAGTTGAAAGTTTTTCAAAATCGACTCTTTCAAATGTTTTTTTGCGAATAAAAAAATGCATTTTATCAAAAAGAGTGTGAAAAGCCAAATTGTACCTTTTGAAAAAACAAAAACAATGCTTTTTTTTCAATTACTCTACGACAAATACGAACTGAGATTCAGCAAATTAATGCTTAGCTTTTTTCGTCAAATGTATAGATTGGAAGATTTGAAGCGAAATAACGAGAAAAATCTGCATTTTTCGAGTAAAGCTCATCAAATCTTTTTCAAAGTATTCAATTACAGCTTTCGAACAAACAAAAAAAATGTCTCTAACATGAAAATTGACCGACTTATGATCAAAATAAGATCGGTACCCGCTTTTTCCTACGAAAAAAATTTGTGACAACAACCCCCAAAGTACCCCCTAATTAAAATTGATCCACCCTCCTGTGATTCTCTTTATATATGTACTATTAATACACCCACGTAGTTTGACCAATTTAAAATGCCTGATTTTAAAAATATTGGAGTTTAAAGAGAAAACGATTTTTTTCAATTTCGTCTTTTTAACCCTTTTCTTAAAAATAACTCCCAAAATACTAAAGATACGAAAAAAAAATTTCCCTGTGTGCAGATTTTTCATACAGTGAATATTCGGCGAGATATAGCCGTTTAACACCTACATTTATGGTCGAACATCACCTTAGTCAAGCGCTTTAAACTATCCCCATTTGAAAATGGGGATCTTAAATAATATAATTCACATAGTCTTATAGCTCTTGAAAAGCCCTACAAAATCGTTTTTGAAAAAAAATTTCTATCACCTGAAATGAAGGAGCTATGCCTTAAAAAACCTATTTTTTTTTTTGAAAAATTCGAATAACCCGCTTCGGAGCGTAGTAATCTACATAACCGATATATTCAGCCGTTATACGTTGTATGTTCCACTTTTTCCATTCATATTGGAAGACAGAGAAGAAGAAACATCTGTTCACGTGTATGCGTGTGTGAGTGTATATTTCCTTGATTTCTCACCAGTGAATCCTAAAGTTCGAAAACATATTATAAAAATTTCAAAGGTAGTTTTTAACAAGGGAGGTTGAAACATGAAATTGTATCCTGAAGCATGAAACAATTATTATTCAACTTTTTTACCCATATTAAGGTTTTTGATGTTTTTTTATAATTTTTGACAATAAGGTGTAGTTTTCACCCCTAAAAAACAAAAAGCGTACAACGGCACAATATAGAAAATGAACTAGAGGGTGAAATAAGCCTAATCCCAAATTTTTGTACAAATCGGTGCTGGACGAAAAAATTGCGAGGTTTTACCATTTTTTCAACTTCATTTTCTGAACTATTTGTTAATTAGCCAGTCCCACTTTTTCAATTACGCTTCCTAGTTGTAGAGATATCAAGTCGGCACCTTTCATCGATTGAATTGTTTTTCCGCAAATTGCTAGGAAATTTTAACATTTCAAACAAAATTTCTGTAAGAAGTCAAGATTTCCTCGCGATTTTTTCAAAATTATTTGATATCTGTCTAGTTTTAAATAATTTGAGGAAAAATAGTATGTTTACCCCATAGGAGAGCCCACGCCTCGACTCTGTGTTGCTAAGCAATCTTTACAGTATTCCAGGAATTTTAGACTTTTCCTACTTGGCAAAACAATATACTGTTTCCATTGAGCAGTTTTTCTACAGTCGTCCAGGAATTCAAGGCTTTTCCTACCTTACAAACAATATACTATTTCCATCAAGCAGTTTTTCTACTGTACAGATATAATATAATATCCACACAAGGTGGAATATGAGCTACGAACTTTTGCCTTCAGTTTGGTCTGATAACTCAGTTGACCAAATTTCATAAGAGAATTGAAATCAATTTTCTCTTCCTGAAGATGCTAACCTTGTTAGCGAAACGCGAGTCGAGTGCAAATAATGTCAGTTTTGGTAATTGATTTTTTACAAAAAGTGTCAACTTTTACACCAAAAGTTCATTATCGTTTATTCACAATTATTCAATAATAATAGCTTATTTGTTCCTTCGATCATTTACATGATATGGAATAAGTCAAAGTGAGTATGATAATGTCAAAGTAGTATATAAGTAATAACAGAAGTATAATATAAAGTAAAATAAAAGTAGAATACAAATTACTAAAGTATGGTATAACTGTAAAAATCTAACATAAAAGCATCTGGCAAATGCAATTTTTCTTTTTTTTTTTTTTAATAACACTTCAAGCACAAAAGATTAAACAGTTTGAGTATACATACAATTTTGTCTGTTTTAAAATGCAAAGTTTAGAAATTGAGTATGTTTCAAAAAAAGTTCCTCAACTGTTCTCTTAAATTGGTCAATAGAGAGGTCTTTAATGTATTGGGGAAGATGGTTGAAGATTTTTATTCCCATGAGCTTTGGACACTGTTCAGTTCCAGCCTTTTTGTGTCTTGGTACTTCCAGCACCGAGTCATTCCTAGTGCAATAATTTTTACTTAGTTTTGCTAAATTTTTTAGATCTTCTCTAATGTAGACTAGTACCTCTAGTATATATATGCATGGAACTGTTGAAATTTTCAGTTGCCTAAAATGTTCCCTGGAACTAGTTCTCCTACTGTCTCCTAATATCTTTCGAATTGATCGTTTTTGTAGAATGGAGACTCTTTGATAGTCTGCACAGACTCCCCACACCGCTATTCCATATGAGATAACTGAGTGAAATCTGGCAAAATAGAGCATTACTAAGATCATTGCTTCTATTTGAATAGTTGAATCTTATGGATTTTGACTTGTCCTCATTCAGTATCAGACCATTATCTGAAAACCATTGGGCCATATTTGTTGACTCTATATTTGAATTTTTTGTTACGTCTGCTATGATTTTCCCTATAACTGTTAAGGTAGTGTCGTCTGCATACATTATACAATTTTTGCTTCTGATAACATTAACGTAGATAATGTATAGCAATGGTCCCAATACTAAGCCTTGGGGTACTCCAATTGTTGATAAGATCTGCTCTGATTTATGTCCCTTGATTTCAAAGTACTGTGTTCTATTTCTCAGATAACTTAATAATAAATAAAATTTAATAGAATCAGAGAAAATTGTAGAATTCTGTTCAGGAATATGATTATTTTTGTGGAGAGAAGCAAGGTTGAGGAAGTGATTTTTAGCTTTTTCCTCTTCAAGTTAGTAAAAAACGAATGAAAATTTTATAAAAGAAATAGCGTCAAATATTTGACAAACATACTGTGTTGATATGTGTTTATCATTCATAGACGTTCAATTTATTCACAAAAAAGAAAAAAGATTCTATCTGAAACATCTACTGCCCTGACTATATGGCGCGATGGGCGCTGAATGACATAGAAAATACTTGTCCAATTTGGAAACATGAATGTTTTGATGGATAAGTGGTTTTCACACTTACGGATATCAAAGTCTCATTAACTGTATACGTCATTATTCAGTATTCAAGGAGTTTTTCTGAACTTTCTTGTAGATGACTACAGCATCAGATCATTCGATGTTAACTATGTAGTTTTTTACATATATGCTCTGCTATTCATGATTTGGTAATTTCGACTATTTATTTTATTTTTGGTAGAGTTTTCTATTTAATGTTCAGGAAGGTTTCGAATGTTCAAACTCCAGGAGATTCACTAATTTCACTTATTACTGAGCTAGGTATGGACATAAAACATTCTTGATTCATTTTTACTTCTGATGATTGATCGTTGAATCAAATTACAGAATATTTTTTGGTGGCTCATTTTATTTGTACAACTGCTTTGACTACTGTACTCCTCTGAAGCATTCGAAATCATCAGATATGAATTGCTTGTGATCAACGGTTTCAAGACAATCAATTTTTCATATTATTTCACAAGACGAGCTCAAAATAATTTGGTGAATGGAACATATTCGTCAGATTTTGATATGCTCTAGACTTTTGATCATTTACGTGCAGAAATTTGTAATGACATGGGACATCATAAAGTAGAGGCTTATAAAGAATACAGTAGTAAATTAATTTCGAAGTGATCGGGTCAGATGTAGCTGTGAAATTCATAAACAACGAACTGAAAAACATGAGCTGAAGAACATTGTTCGAAACGTAATTCGAAAAAAGTAGTTTATTCAGATTGAAAAAAACATAGAAATATAATGTGAAATCTAAGGGCCCATCATTTATATGTATAACAAATAACAGTGATTTTGCTAGAAAGTTGGGTCTAATCTCAGACGCAAAATAACGTTTTCTTGGTGGGTAGAGCCCTAATATCGTTACACCTTGTTTGGAGTAACCGACTCTATCATTCTTCAAAACATGGGTCATTCGCTAGGTTTTTCATTATCATTACAAATTAGCAGTGAATCATAATTTCTTTGTCTTTCGATGAATTCACTCAGATACTATCTCCGCCAACCGTTATTCATCCATTGATATACTTCAAATAATTCAGTACGTGAATATTTACAGTGATGATTCAGTATAGTTTGAGCTAGACTATTTGTATTCAGTTTTACATCTTACTGAAGACGAATAATTTTTCCAGTCGAGTCATGTCCGTTGTTCCAGCCGAAGTCGAAATCAAAGTAGCAGATCCAGAACATTTGAAGGATGTTCTGCATTTCCTCCAGAACTCATTTTATAAGGATGAACCTCTGGTGGCATCCCTGAAACAGACAGAAGGTGAAGTCAATCTCACTGAAGATCAAAAAAGGCGATGTAAAAAATATTTGGAATCTGGCTCGAGCTTATTAGCTTTCCACGCTGGAAGACTGATTGGTGTTTGCTTGAATTACATAGAAGAGAAACAGAAGTCCCTTCAAAATGAACCATTATCAAAAATCCGAGAATTTTTACGATTCACTGATACGGAATGTGATGCTTTCGCAAAATACCCGGACTGCGAAAAATGCATCGAAACAGTTATCTTATCGGTCGATGCATCGTATAGAGGAAAAGGAATTGCAAAAATGCTCATCGAAAAGACAAGGTAGGCAATTATTCCAGTATTTCTCATTATTGGTGAGACTGGAAACTTTGATATGAAAGTGAATACTTTTTGTGAACATTGATTACCCAACCATCTCGTTAGCAAGTTGCTTACCTTGCTAGGAAACGAGCGTCGAGTGTGAGTGATCTTAGTTTGGTGTTAGGGCTGATTGTACTCTGCAAACAGTTCACTCATTTTCCACTTTTTCTTCCTCGAAACTTATCTCATTGTACTTTGTTTTTTTGGGAGTTGATAAGAGTCTATTTTATGATCGAATAAAAGTAGATTTTTACCACTGAATATTTTTTTCGGAATTCCACTCGAAAACCAAGAGAATATCACGAGGGCTTTCTCATTGTATTTAATTAAATTTTTCTTCTGAGCGTCGAAAATGTATGACGTTTTGTAACTATCATTTCCTCAACAGAGATAACATTCTTCTCGTATTGAATTCAAATAATCGGTATCATGATAGGTAGGTTTTTTCTTTGTGGAAGAGGAGATTTACATGTTCGATTAAATATTTCAAGAATTCTCTTTTCTTTCAATTAACATGGATACTTAGGAGAAAGACTTTTTTATTTCGAACATAGGTTTTTCTCCATAATAAATCAATAGATCCCTAGTTTTCTGATCGATGATGTTATTTTATATCCCATTCACTTTATTTTTCAGGGAAATAGGAAAAGAGAAAAGCTGCGGATTCATGAAGGTTGCATGTACTAGTAATTTTTCAGCACGTGCAGTGAGCAGTCTGGGTTTCGAACTTATCTACAGTCTAAAATATGAAGATTATAAAAAGGATGGAAAAGTTGTTTTCAAACCAGCGGCACCACATACAGCCTTAACTATTTACACAAAAAAAATTGAGTGATCATTCTATTAGATAGATCTCCACATGGGATCTACATAAGCAATAATTAGATTATTTTCTGATTGCGAGCCTGATGAATCCAGATAAAAATGGCTGATTGTTTTCAAAGTGATAACCAACAATAATAGTGAATATAATGATAATAATAAAAGAATTATGAAACCAGTGCGATCAATCAATGGGTTGAACCATATATATATATATATATATATATATATATATATATATATATATATATATATATATACATATATATATATATATATATATATAGGAACAACTCCAAGCAAAGAATATTATGTATATATGAATAAAATATGTAAATTAATATAAAATAGAAAGAAAGATTGTCCCAACGAATATATATGCTACAAATCAAAACTTTTTTATTCCAGTTATCCTGAAACGTGAGAAACGTGAGAATCACAAATCCAACTCAATATTAGCCTTCTAATTGAAATCAGTTGTCAATTACTGTCATTTTATATTTACAAATATCTCCAGGAAATTTACATATTTCATTCAGTTTTATACATATATACATAATTGAGGATTGAACGACGTACCTGAAAGAAGTTCAGTCCAAATTATACGAGGTTGGTCACATCCGAATTGATCAACTTGTAGATGTTTGAAGCATTATTAAAATTTTATTCAGACTGATCTCAAACTGATCAAGTGGTCTAAGCGAACTGTTTATTCTTCATAAAATATCCCGCTATAAACTAAGCATTTGATACAGGCAGTATTTTATGCTAATACAATATGTTTCGAAACTCAATTAATAACAAGACCTACACTCATTCGATAAAATTGCGGATGTAATCCGCAAATGTAGCATGGGTTATTATTGGTCTATCGTAGAATATACCATAATATTTTAACTCTTGTGCTGTGGCCTTTGAATTGATCAGTATCAACATCCCCATTGCAGATTCATTTTCAGAAAACGGCTCAAGAGCTGAGGTGTAGCTAGATGGTGAAGATTCTTATAAGTTAGGATGAGAAAAAACTCAATTTCGATGTTGTGAATGTGTACGGTTAATATAATGGATACCTAATCGTGGTTGCCATACACAATTAATGTTTTTCCGTGAAAAATGGAAAAAAACATGTTTTTGGTTGTTGCTCTCTTGGTCCCGAACTTTTGTCGATGATTGGGTTCTCGGTAGTGAAGAGGCAAGCACGTCCGCCTCTCAAGTGGAAGACCCGGGTTCAACCCTCCACCGGGCCACCGTGCTGGGACTCACACGCCAAAAGGCAAAACCTCGTCAATTCATTTTTCGAAAAGACCCTTTGGACAGAACCTAGAGCAAGCAGAACCCTAAGTTTCAGATATATTTTTCAAATTGAGGTTTTCCTTTCCATTATATAACAGTTTCCTGCATCAGATATCAGATTTTGAGCTGATCTATGTATGTTCCTAGTACGATAATTTTTACTTGGCTACACCGATGAGAGATTTACCTTATCCACATCTCATTCACAAATATCCACCAATGAGACGAAAATCAATTGTATTGTTTTATCGCATTTGCAATCAGTGATGCGATCAGAATCGCTAAGGGTTCACACCTCAATTTTTTTCCTAAGAGAAAATCGTTACATGTGGGGTAAGATAGCACCACAGGGGAAGATCGAAGATAAAAAAATACATATTATGGTTCAAAATACAATATATTGAAAGTTAACATTGATATCAATTTGTTGAAACCAGAGTTGGACAACAAACATGTTGCTTTCTCCCCTTCAATCGTTTTCGATTTTCTAGGGATAATTGAAAATGGTGGGGATACATAAACGTTCGTGTCAGACCAAGTTAATTAAATGCATCAGTTACAAAACTCATGGAGTCCGAGTACAGATTACTTAACCATACAGAAGAGAATCCATTGACATATTCGGTAAAAGCCACGCCTCCCCGAGGTGCACCAATGAGAGCATACTAAAATGTTCTATTTCCTTTGCTCCGCAGTGAGTCAGATGAAGACAACTGATTAATTTGACGCATGTCACTTGAAATTTTTCAGTGTCTTTTCCTATTGTTGCTACATATTGTCAGATTTCTGAAGGTGCCAGAGTTCGAAGTATAGACTTTGTAACTAATGGACTGGCGTTTGTGACAGTTTTTCATATAACACGATGCGGAATACAATAGAAAGAGAAAGGATTTGCAATTGAAGTGATCTTGGGAAGGACAAAATGATAATTTCAGACTTGAATTACTCTATCCTTCTCAACCTCTCTTTATTTGCTACATTGAGGAAGGAATTTGCTTGAAGGTTATACTTGAAGTATTCTATCATGCTCAGTCTGCATTCCTCTCGCTCTTAGGGTCAGTTCATTAGTTATAATGTCTATGGATCAAAGTCAAATATATTTGGGGCAGTTGTATTCTGTGGTCTGGGTGTCAAGATTGAAATGTTTCACTCTATGAATTGGTGTAGTTAGTGAATAGATCAACTTTAGGTTGTCCAAATTTTATGACCAGCTCTTAAAAGGCGTAGTCTCAATATTGCATTCCGAAGGTGACACATCTTGAATTTTGATCTGCTAATTATCTTCAAAATATATATATATATATATATATATATATATATATATATATATATATATATATATCACGATAATAATAATAATAGCATTCATTTACAACAGTTTTCCATGTACAGGACAATATTGAAGAATAATAAAACTTGAAATAGTGTTTATGAGTGAGTAGAGTAGATTAATAGTTATAGTACTTCAAACAATAATCAAAGTAATATATAAAACATCATTGGAATATCGATATAACAATGTTGTTCAACTTTTCATCACAGAAATGAGTTCCTTGATGGAACATGAATGAATGTCAATTTAACTGCTAATTCTATTGAATTCAATACACATTCTATAAAGTGGATATTTCAGTTGCATGTTTCTTATTCTTGGAAGTTTGAAAGTTGCATGATTTCGAGAAAAATATGAAGAAACATTGAAATTAATCAGGCTGAGTAGACTCGTTCTTCACACCATTTCCACATATCTCTGGCTATTCTAATGAGGTTTGGTCATTGCACACATCCGGTTGATGTGTGCAATGACGGTGTTGTTGTCTATATGAAGATAAAGATATGAAAGCTTGAAGAATACTTTCTTGAGATTTTGAGGAATTTCAGAACATTAATATGAGATTTGGCCCCGCCTGCTTTCCTTTGGCTCATGTCTGGTTTTACCTTCCAGTTGCCCACCATATATAGGTCATTGTGAAAGTCGTGAGAAATTAACATTGTCAAAATCTCCTCAATCTGCCTGCAAGGTTTTATATCGGTGTCTCTCAAATAATTTTGAAGACAGCCACCCATATTCAACAACAGGCAAACCGAAATCAAGTGTCAAATGAATTCATTCTGTTTATTCATATTGAATCCTAATGTTTTCGAAGATACCACAAGTTAGTTGGATGTTTTCTTAATACTTCATATTGGTAGTGCTTATTAGAAAAATGTACTATAAATACGCTACAGATACAAAATATTCTAGACCCCAAAAATGTTTTTCAGACTTTTGAAAACGAATAAGGTGCAACAGATAAACCAAAACACAAAAATTGAAATTCAATAAGTTGGTGTCTAGTTTGGAATCGCAAATATTTCTTGTGTTCATCAGCATCTGTCAAATCCATTGACATTAAAAAAAATTTGCAGACACCAGATTTTTGGGGATGGCAAGTATGTTGATATATTGGTGGAAAAAACTTTGTTCTAGCCCGACAGCTCTTGAAACCAGATTTCCCGCAGTTTCTGCCTATACTTACCTCAGAGAGCATATTTCACCAAATCTTTCTTTTTAAGTGTGGCGTTTTTCCACACCCAAACAGGTGTACCTATGTGTCTCTCATATTCAAATGATGGACAAACTTGTCGCATCGTCCCAAATTCGAGGTCATCCGTATAGAGAAGAAAGGTGAACTTGTGCCTTCAGTATGCAGGCGTGCCGCAATCATATCCTCAGGTTTTTCTGAAGTGAGCACTCGCTAATGACACACACATAAGAATTTTCAACTCCATACTTTTTTCACCTGAAATTGTTCGCTTGGAGTGCCAGCTTTTATAGTTTAGGGTTCATGCATTTAAACTCCCGTTTTTCTGTCATATCATTCATATATTCTCCTGAGAGTATAATCTTTCACTTTTCTAGGAAACCCCGAAGATTTCCTTGCTTTCGTTCAATATGATGGCACTGTTATACATTATACCTTATGTCCCTCGTTTGTCTGAAGAGATGAAACGGATGGGCAACAGGTATAATATTAGAACAACATTCAAAACAACAAATACTTTAAGATCAATACTCACACATACCAAACCGAATAACCCGACAGAAAACACAAAAAATTGTATTTATCAAATTCCTTGTTCGTGCGGTCAAAAATATATCGGTGAAACGTCTCGACCATTGGAAGTTCGAAAGAGTGAACACAAGATGAACATCAGGAACAGACAGATAGGTGGTTCTAAATTATCAGTACACATTCTTACTGCCGATGGAGACCACACAGTAGAATGGAACGACACTAAAATTATAACGAAAGAAAGCAATGGCAAGAAACGTAAATTGAAGGAATCTGCTTTCATCATGCTGTCTGGTGAAGAATGCATATCTATGAGTTCGCTTGATATGGATCGCGGATGGCTGCCCCTCTTGAAGGACAGAATTTTATGTCAAATTTGAAATAATTTGACAAATGTCAATCACGAAAATTGTCTCTACCGGGCATTTGCATTTGAAAAGGAATTTGCCTAGAAGTTTTGAGAACGGAAGCAGATTTAGTTTCCGAAACGTCAACAGATAAGTATTTTCATATATGTATTTCAGTTCTTATTATTTTTTTGATAGGCAAAATTTGAGTTATACGAGAAGTTGCTGACTAATTGGACTTGTTCTATCCAGAAAGAACTGTTTTTCAATAGACGCAGCAACTTTTCGGGGTAGATTGAAAATCTGCCCTTATACGCTTGTATAGATTCCAATATCAATTCTTATTTTTTCAGATTATGGTTGGTTACAAACCCAAAAAACTACGGAACAAATATTGATCCGCCACAAAAAAATGAAGTGCAAATAATATCACTTATAGTGGTTTCCAACGTTTGTTGCTGAGTGGTATTTGTTGACTCCCATTGCCTTCATAATCAAATATATTGATACCTGTTGCGAAATACTTATGAGATGAAGAAGAATAAGTTTTAATGAGAATTACGGAAAAGGGAATTGAATTGCATGGTGAAACAATCGAATATATTACTCTCAAATCTTGAGTTCAATTCAACCTGTTTATTCAATTCCATTCTTCGCAAATATTGCTTGAAGGAAATTTTGAACACCTCATACATTTTTTGCAACATGTCGCAACAGTCGATTATATAAACAATTGAAAATCGAACCAATACCACTCGACTGAGTTGAAACAGTTATATGTCTTCCCTATAATGATCCATCACCATCAGAGGTTTTTTCTGTTCAAACCAGCTTGAGAATATTCAGTGGATTGTTCCAATGGTTCGAGTTGATTATTTCGTAACACACTATATAATCGTACTTGCGCTGACGTATCACCTTATCAATGAATGATAATATTCAATTTCGATTGAAAGGTTACGCTATTTTACGAATCGAAATCCACGCTAGCTAGTATTATCGAGTGAATTGATATTTGTACAACTTAGTAGGTGAGTTGGATATCACAACTGAAATATATTGTTACGATGTTCCGGTGTTCTTTTTTCCGAATAATACTCCGAACATTATTATTATTAACTTCACTATAAAAATGCAATTACTGTACCGATTAATAATTCACTTTTTGAAACACTTAGACTGCTCCTCTGAGTTCAATAAGTAGAGCATCCAACAGCTATGACTAAACTCTGCTCAGGTTAGTTATTGGATATTGAAGAAAATTCTCCTGTTTCAAATCATGCTCCCAATCTGCTACAAGCAATAATTGCAGCAACGTGAGCAGATCCTTGCCACCAGGCAACGACGTCTATAAATTTCATGTTAGCATTCCCAACAACTTAAACGTTTAATGAAAAATATATTTTTCTATTTTCGAATATCTCAGCATCGTCCTTTCCTGAATTATCTCAACATTAACTCAATCTCATCTAGATACAATTAACCAATAATTACCTGGAGATTTTATTTTCACTTGGGTTCCATCCACTACTCCAATTGTTCAAGGAAATCTGAACATACTTTAAATTTTTCCGTTCTTGAACAATATCTTCTAGAGCGGGCAATTTGATAAAACGTGGATAAAGTCTTGCCAACTCCAATAGGGATATTTCTGTAACCTATGATGGGTTGGTACCAGCCAAAAATCTTAAAAACTAAAAATGAAACTCCTTCTGCTCTCGTTCCGCTTCTAGTTGTTACTAACGTTACTGCAATGTAGTCCTATTGGAAATACAAAAGAAGCGATACTCCCTCTGGGAGAAAAATTTCAATCAATGTCAAGATGGTGGAATTTTTCTTCAGATCATGATTTGCTTTGTTTGACAATTATTTCCCCTTCCACGACAGGCTGTAAAGAAATTTTTCAAAAAATCTGTTACTCTCGCCTGGTCTATATATGTCAGTGTCAAAAAGGTCAAATTTTAAGATGTGGCTCATGGCGGTAGTGTTTTTACCCACCAACTCAACGAAGTGTCCACGACCATATTAAGGATTCCTTGCCACAGAAGGTGATTCCTGAAATCGACGCCTCAACTATTGACAATCATTTCATATTCAAAATCATGTGAAGCAAATAAAACAAGCTAGTTAATAGTACTTTCCTTTACATAAAATTTTTGTGTGAATTGCTGAGAGGTGATGGATGAATCGGTTTAAGCTTTTCCTCAATCTAACCAACACTAGCACTGGTTCATTTTTTCAAATCATAATGAATGTTTCAAAGTAAATAACATTTGATTTCTCCTGATAATCTTCAAGGGGATAGTAACTATAGGCACTCGATTTCTACATCCGAATGAAGAAGTTGACACTTCGGTCAACAAATGACTACACATGAAAATTTTCTATTTGAAAGAGTACTTGGAATGGTAACTCTCTACGTGGATTCGTTCGACCTTATTATCTTCTCCATTTCAAAAGTTCAAAGGAAAAAAACTCTCCATCACATTTTCGTGGAAATGTAAATAATGCATCTTCATTAATTTCCAGCATGTCTTCAGTTCCATTCAAATTAGAAATAAAAGAAGCCAAGACAGAACACAGAGAAGAAATTCTACAGTTCTTGAGGAAATTTTTTTTCAGAGATGAACCCTGCAATGCTTACTTGAAAATTGTCACCGACGAAAAACCCATCAACAAGGACATGGAGGCATTTTGCATGGATGGTTTCGACGACGGTGTGAGTCTTATTGCCGTCCATGATGGAAAACTAGTTGGAGTTTGTCTGAATGCAATTGTAGAAAGAGGTCAGAAGAAATCATACGAAAGCAAAGATGAAAAGTTTTCAAAAATCCTCGGGCTTTTCAAGTACGCTGGTCAATTCGCTAACCCGTTCGATAAATATCCAGGCTGTGAAAAAGCAATGACAATCAATGTAGTATCAGTGGACGAAACATATAGAGGAAAAGGAATAGCGAAACGACTAATGGATAAAACAAGGTACTCATTTATTATATGATGAGAAATAATAATTCAGCTCGTGTGCTTCTTTCACTTAGTCGGCATATGTTTCATGGGAATGAAAGGAACCGAAGACAATTAGCTGTCCTCTACCCGCACAATGCTCTGTCTTTTAAGCACACACGAAAGAGTGTTTGGCAGAGGGAGGTATGAGTGACTACCAAGCCAAGTTGACATTGAGCATGGCTGCAAGTCACGTAATGATAATGAAAGTTTATATTCTTTCTTGCTGCACCTGAATTTCTGAAGAATAAATCGTTCAGTTCTCGTGTAACTTGACTCATACATGCTACTAGAGTATTATTCAATACGTTAATATGAAGAATATAAATATCGCCATCTTTGAACTGTACATAATGCCGGAACTGAAAAATCATTCATGGGAATTTGAAAACGAATTGAAATATCCAGGAAAAGGGGATGAAGAAATGAAAGAAATTCACATTGCATTGAACCAAAAGTTCAAATTTATCAATATTTCGGAATATACCATATTTATGATATTATCTGATAATTTTCAGTTATCCACAAGTACTCATAATTATATAATGAATACCGAATGAAACCAATCTTTGTTGGAATTCAAGAAAGTACGTGCTCAACCTGCATGTGAAATATCGTCGAATAACTTGACAGAAATGAAGTAAAAAAAATTACAAAGAATGCGTTCTTGGATTTCTTCTCGGAATTCTTCGTCAAGTATAAGGGAAACAATAAATTGGCCACAGATGTCCTGGCCAATATTGAAAGTCAGAATATGGAGTGGAATTGAAAAAAAAATCATCTCTGAAATAATGTCGAACGGTTTGCTAACGATGTAGTACTTTGTTTTTGATGATTTTCATCATGCTGTTGGCATTTAATACCTATGAGTGACACATGCCTAAAATAAACATTCTTGGGGGATAGGAAAAAGCTTATAATTTACTTATGATGCGTTTGTCAAAATGGAAATTCCAACTTTCCATTCTCACCGTATGAAAATATTCTTCTTTTTTCACTCATGCTCCGGAGTCTTTGCAATTCTACCTTTGATGAAAATATTCGACATAAACAACACTTTCATGTAACTCTACTAGCTGTTTGATATAAACAATTGCTTTGTTTTCATGTATAGAACATTATTAGAGGGTTGTTTTCCTTGTGATCCTGTGTCATGAATGATACAGAAGTTGAACAAAATACCATACTTCCCACGAACTTTTGCCTCCTTTATGACTATAGAATGATTTTCAGGGAAATAGGAAAGGAGAATGGATGTGGTTTCCTGAGTGTCGATTGTACAAGTCATTTTTCTGCATTAGCAGTGAAAAAACTAGGATTTGAACTATTCTACTCTCTCAATTATGCAGATTACAAGATCAATGGAGAAGCTGTTCTCAAACCAGGAGCTCCCCACACAGCGTTTACTATTTATACCATGAAAATAGATTGACCTATTCGTTTAAGTCTGTTTTAATAAAATCCAAAGAAAAGAAATCGATTTTTCATTAAGATCCTAATGTAGTCGTATTCAATAATATGAACATGTTCATTGTAGTCACAAATATGTAAATATCAATCCTATAATATGGAAATGAAGGTTCGGCTCCCATAAAGAAGTAATATTCATTAGTGCGTCCATCAGTAGACAATTATTGACAGTTGACAGTATGAATAGTATGAGCAATTTGATTGAATATTGAAATAAACGTAGAGTGAGAAGGCATATGATGAAAGATCATTTGAAATCAAAAAGAATTAGCTTCAAGCAAAAAAAATACTAAACGTCGAACGCTCAAGTACGCTGATATTCAGCCCTAAAGCTCAAGTTTGTGAATTCCTGAGGAATTGACATACTTAACATGAGAAACGAGGCGGTGATAGGATACACTTATTTCGTGAATTGAGATTATGAAAGAGCTGCAGTATGTAGACCTACTAGGTACTTGTTTGACACTTTCTGCAAGAACCTTGGCTCAACGCCAATGAAGTAGCAAACCTCAAAACCAAGGCAAATAAACGAGCAAGAACACGCGTACATAGCAACGGGGTGAATTGCATTCAAATATTAACGCTATGCACGTGAGGTGATGTTTCAGCAATACTCAATGCCCAAGGGGGCAGGCAACAGAAGCTGGGTGATATGCTCCTCCCACTTTTATGGAGACGAAGGGGCCTGTCCACCACAGATGTTCAACAAGGAACTGGGCTACCGTGCGGACAAGAATCTCCAACTGATAGTATGATGCGAAGCCGAGGCACACCACACGGTATGGAGGGCACCGACATCAACGCAAGAGGTGATCAAGCGACTTTATTGAAAACTGGATGGTATCGGATGAGCCATCGTGTTCTGATCACAGGCACATCCGATTCAATCTAAGCCAAAGTAAACCGAGATTGGACACATATAGACAAAAACTCACGCAGTACAACAAGGAAATCCGTAGGGCAAAAAGGCACTCATAGAGGAGGTGTTGCATTGAAGTGGAAGAAACACCCACTTGCCAAGGACAGTACTGCTTAGTGGATTTCCTCAAAAAAAAGGGCGGAATCCACATAGAAACGGGAAAAGGGTAGTCTAAGGCTACTAATGGCAGCCCATTTCCCAGCGACATCTGAACCTGGGCTCTTGGAGGAGCTCCTCGCTCCCACAAGGTGAGGGTGAACAATCTGAATATTTGAACCTCATAACTTACCAGAAGTCCACCCGATTCTGCTACAAAAAGGGTGGATGCAGTCCTGTGTGGCTTAGGGATATATTCCAAAACCAAAGCAAAAGGTGAAATTAGTCTTCTTGCCCAGAGTGGGCAAGGTATAAGACTAAACGCACAAGTCATCAAGAGCTACATCATTCCTAATCAAAACCGTTGAAAAGAAGCCTTGGACATATTGCAAAAGTGTTCCAGGCAGCAGTAGCGGTCATCGAACACTGTATAGGAGAAAATAACAAGCAGTAGGTCGCAAACAGAACCATTGCTATTTTCTCCGACAATTAGGCAGAAATTAAGGAGCTCAGCTCATACCAAATCTTCTAAGGACTGGTGGAAAGCTATTTGGCTGCACTCCGGGAGATAGGTACCCAAAATAGAGTCATTCTAGCTTGGATATACGGACATGGAAGTCACAAGGGCCACGAGGAAGCCGATGCTCTTGCCCGTGAAGTACATCTAAGGCTATGATCGGTCCAGAATCCTTCTGGGTATTGAAGTATTGTATAATCCATCAATACATAGATGCAAACTGAATCGATAAATTTCTGTTCTAAAATTGTTCATTCCGTTGACAAGCTGACGTACGTCAGCCCTCAGAAGTCGAAACTTGTGCGAGCAATGGATTAACCTTTAAACGTACCCAGCACGATGGCCTGGCAAGGATTTGAACTTAACCCCTACACTACCGAGACCAAGATTGGTATAACAATTTCCCAAGAATGAGGCAGGCGAAAGGGTTCATGAAGAAAGATCGCCCAGATTCACGATAGACCTGCTAGACCACAACCGTAAGGTTGTAAGAGTTGTATTGGGTTTATTGACGGGGCATAGCCGGCTCAGAAATTATATGAGCAACATGAATAAAATAGCGTTTGACGACCCTATTTGAATCCCGCTGCATACATGGGGCAGATATTCCAATTGCCAGCCCAGATGAAGATTGATCGGATAATTTCCGAGTTTTTCATCAACAGTTCAGAAGTTGACAACCATTTTTTGTTGAAATTTTTTTTTGCTCAAATAGAAATTCAATAAAATCAGTTTAAATTTGAAGTCATCTGATCGAACACAACCAGAAGAACATTATACTGAAAATTTTTTGCTTACTTATAAATCCAATGAAATTTATATTTTGAGGTCATGTGAATGAGAATAACAAATTAGAGCAACATTACACTGATAACAGATCCCATGGGCTGTTTTCACTTCGTTGCTACAGATACGCATGAATGTCAATTTTGACGTTTCTCATAAATTAATATAAATTCGACATGTCACGTTTTGGTTGTGGTAATGATGAGAAGATAAACGAAATTATCAAGTTAAATACACCCAGAAATACTGTGTACAGTAAGAAATTTGTTTGGAAAGCTTTTATTGACTTTTGCAGTATTAGAAATTATGAATTAGACGAACGGTAAAAGAAATAGCGTCCATTTTAAAAGATTGGGCCGTGAATATAAGAAGAAAGTATGGTACGCATTTTAAAGAAGCTACGGTCAAAACTAGGTGGAATGTAACAAGTAAGCTTTTACAAGAAAAGTATTTTAAGGAAATGAATGTTATAATTGACCCGTTTAAAAGTGTTGTTTTTCAAGAAGCGCGAGCAGCCCTTCAAAAAAAGCAAAAAATTTTCTTCCAAATAACCCTCAAACATTGATAAATCCTCAAAAATTTAATAACAGATTTCTCAAGCTTGTTGCCTACGGTGTCGGTCTGTTTCCAAGCAACAAGCTTTTGAAATCTGTTATTAAATTTTTTCGCACAATTATCAATGTCCTCGGTTTATCACTACTGAAAAGATCCCATGGGCTGTTTTCACTTTATTATGTTGTCATGGATACAATCAAATTGATTTATTTCGATTTTGACGTTTCAGATATTTGATATTTCAAACTGTCACCATTTGGTTGTAATACTACCTAGAATATTAATTAAATTAGGGAATCAATCATACCAAAAATAACCGTTTACAGAAAAGAATTTGTATGGAAAGCATTACGGACTTTTTCACTGATAGAACTGTATCTTTAAGATGGAAATCGGGTAATAGAAGAATTGGCGTCATTTCTAAAGGATTGGGCTGTGAACATGAGTACAAAAGATGGTACAGAGTTTGAATTATATGCTACGGTCGAAACCGTAACAGAATAAATTGGTTTTGCTGTATTTTTTTCAATCCTAAGCAAAAAGTTTTCAATCCGAATAACCCTCGAATATGATTCAAAAATTTTATAACAACTTTCTCAATCTTGTTGCTCATAGGAAACAGACCTCTGCCTACGGCGTTGGTCTGTTTCCGAGCAACAAGCTTTCGAAATCTGTTATAAAATATAATCAATTATCAATGTCCTTGGGTATTACTGGTGATAGTACCTACATAACGCACTTGAGAATGAAACAATTTTGCTCGTAATGTCAGTCGCTCATTTATTCGATGTATCGATAAAATCATGCTGTTACATAAATGAACTCACTCAATTCCTCTTCACTAGAGAGCTAGATAATCAAACTGATGAATCTTGAAGAAATAACCAATGGAAAAATATTAAACCGCAATCTGTTCAAGTACACGTTATCGAAGTGATGCCTATACTCAAGAAAATTACGATTATGAGATTGTTTTTTCAGTGAATCAGTCAAATTTAGTTTTTCCACTATGACTCTGACGACGTGTTTGCCTCATATTTTCAATATTCTATCTCCACATCGTCATGAATGTTATTGCCAGTGATAATTTGTATTCATGTTTGGACCAGAATTTCCCTTCATATATCCGATACCGTAATCTACCAAATACATAATGAAATTATGCACACATCATTTCCTCATGTTCACGCACTTAGTGAGAGTAACCACAGGATTCTGTTTGAAAATGCAAAACTGATTGCACCCAACCAGGGATACCATAGCCGACTGGTACGGGAGGCGATAGAAATCCACAAACACACGGATAATTTCAACAGAAGAGAAGAAGCTGTCAGCCTCAACCGAATATGGAATCCCATTTTAAGAAAATCGATAACTGCAGGTAGTTCTTCAGATATTAATGATGATTATTCTCCGAACCCAGATGAGTTAAACAAGGTAATCAGTATTAATGACAATTCCCCTAATCCGAATGGAATAATTAGCACCGCAAACTACCTGAATCGGCATTAAATACAACTTGCGAAGAAAAAATCTCCAGTCATCGGAGTGGATTTCAAGATGAATGAGCCTCTGAAGAAGCTAGCCACTTGAGCCAGCGAAACGCCAGGAAGAAATTCCAAAAAACGACGGCCCTCAAACCCGAATGAAAGTAGTGATACTAAGAAAAAGTACTTAAAACCCTTTCTTGCCGTCTGAAAGGAATGAAAGGAGAAAAAAATCTTCGGGAAACCGCCAAGTTACTAGACCGCGCAGTTAGAAAAACATTTCGCGAGGATTTCCAAATATGCATTTTGATTTCAGGACAAGTGTGTTACACAGTTTTTTTTCAATTGTCAAATCAGATCATTACAATATTTCGTAATTATTCGTTTATTGAAAAATTCTACCTACCTACTCAGTTTGAGCCACTGAACAAGAATCCTGAATCGAAATGTGGTATCGTCTTACCTTTGCTTGAAATTTCTGGCATTTGAAGGTTAGGAAAAAGATACATTGAACCATTTTTTTCATGAATCAATAACATTTTTACATAAAGAAAATCTGTTTGTAAACCTGCGACGACAAAATTCCTAGAACTCTGTATCTCCCATGCCAGTTCAGAACTTGTCTTTCGAAGTTCCAAATCGACTATTTTGATGGAAAATGAGAAAAATTGCCGAGTGAAAAGTATCGATGAAAATGAAATGATGTGAAAGGCTGAAGGTATGTGTTTCACTGATTTCATTATGGAGAAAGGAAGGTGGAATGTGTCCCTTTCCTGACTTTTGAAGAGCCAGAACTTCAGGGCGAATGTGTGCCGCAGCGTTTGGTCCTGTTCAGTTCTGCTCGAACTTTATATTTCTATCTGATGTACGATAGAAGAATATTTACTGAATGTCCTATTTAGTACCTCACTCTTGGAAAAACCATATTGCATATTTGGAAGGGTTTGACAATTTTGACATATTACTTCCCTGAAGCTATTAATAAGCTACGCCTGTGAGCCTTCCACCCTTCGCAAGATTTAATTCCACCTAGTGCATTTTGTGTTAACAGTGAACCAGGTATTCGATAATATATTGCAAATTGATCCACATGAACACCAATATTTCAGTACAGCACTCTTCAAAATCGACGAAGTAAGTGCAGATTGGTATAGGTCAGTTTGTGAAAAATTTTGCCCGAAAGCTAATGAAGCTTCAAAATAGTATTGACAAAAGAAGTTCAACTGGATATTGAAGTTTGAGTAGCGAAATAACTTATAAAATATGGATGATTTACGAGATTTCATATATGTACTCAGAAAAATGTTCTATTTATGCTATGAGGCCCGCCATCTGTCAGTAGTTTCCATACCTCCAAATGATGTTTTGATGGTTGTATAACTATCCCATTTCTCTACAAACAAGGATCTGCATAATCCACGCATGAAGAAATGATTGGATGTATGATTTGAAAAAAAGATATTTTCTGTGCCTTGCTTTATAAGCAAATTCCCCTACTTGTCGCTCGTTATTCCTCACTTTTTCTCCCACAAACACCATAAATTCTCCATTGTGACATATCAATTTGCACTTGTCAAAATATTCTTGTTATGAGCTCACTTTTCAAAAGTTTTTGAGGGTATGTTTTGACTTGGAGCATTCCTCCTTCATTTACATTTTTAATTCCATATTTTTTCTTGTCAAACACCCTAACAAAGGCAGCCAAACATAACCTCTAAATAAACGATGGGATTGGAACCTTTGGTGTTAAAGTTGAAACTTTTCCCAGAGATAACCTTTTTAGCGAAACGCGCGTCGAGTGCAAAAATATCAGTGATCTCTATAAAAAGTTTTAACCTCTAAAGAGTGATTTCATAATAGCCCTGCCCTATGCTGCTTCACTGTGAAGTTGGTTTAGAAGTCGGCCCTCAGTCATCTGATTTCATACTTACCGCAGAGTCAGGTTGCAACAGAAGTTTCGTCACACTCAGTATTTCAATATTGAATATCCTCGAGAGGCAAATACAGAAAAAGAAGAAGTATTACGTGTAAAAATTTGTGTGGTTTTTTGCTCATTATTCGAATGTATTTTTGAGAAAGTGAGTTTTGGCTTTTTCTCCTCCAAGTCATTGCAGAACAAAATCAATCCCCCAAAATGCCCTTCTTTCCACAAAAATAATCACGTTTCTTAGTATTTGAACATACTGAAAGAATGTAGGCTTCCACAGCCGATGTTGATACTTCACAAGTTTTTCGGGCTTGAGGGCCGTGTCCTGGAATTTTGAGTTCCGGAGCTTTCGGCTGCATTTGCGGCAGCCATCTTCAGCGGCGTGGTCTTAGTTGAACTCCTTCCTGTGAGTCTACTATGACTAATGGCAAATTTGGAGGTACTAGTTCATATCTTGTTGTCGGTCCCAGTTCTGTCGTACGTCGGATTCTGTACTTCTGTCTGGCTTTGTCGTCAATGTCAAATCCGCGTTTCGAAAATACGTTTGGTGGTTCCTTCATATACTTTTCCACATGAGCACGGAATCCTATATACCCCAGCATCAGATAGTGGGTCTATTGAATCTTTAGCAGACCTCAGGTGTTCCTGTATTTTCCTAGTGGGTTTGTAAATTGTTTTGATGTTGTGCTTTTCCAAGTTTTTTCCAATGCGATCTGTGGTTTCCCTCAGGTGAGGCAGAAAAGCGGGTTCTGATGGTGGAGCTTCGTCCTTCGTTGCAGGGTATGGGATATAGGAAAATACAGGAACACCTGAGGTCTGCTAAAGATCCAAGAGACCCACTATCTAATGCTGGGATATGTAGGATTCCGTGCTCATGTGGAAAAGTTGATGTAGGAACCACCAAACGTAGTTTCGAGACGCGGATTTGTGAGCACTGCCAAGATTGTCGGTTGGGGCAAACTGAAAAATCAGCTGTAGCTGATCACGCCCTTCTCAATATCATACTATTCAGTTTGTTAAAACCCCAATCCTCTCAACAACAACGCATTATTCCACTCGCTTATACCGTGAATCAATTTAGATATGAAAGCATAAAGATAACTTCAACAGGAAGGAAGAGGCACCATCCCATTCTAAAGACATTGACAACAAATAGCCTAAGAGCCAGCTTAAATCTGACAACACACATTCTTTACGGTATCTGAAATTTCGTCCAGTGAGACTTCTATACCCAGTAAACAAGCAATGGGTACTAGCTAAGCCCGGCCGCGGTAGGTTTGGGGTCCCTCAGGTGAGTCAGGTATGAAAATTAAGTAGATTTTTAAGGTATTTTACGGCGTCTGCCGTTTTAATATGTTATAACGTACCTCTAGAAAAATTGAAAAACAACTATGGCTGCTGATTTTAAAGGTTGCAACAGCCACTTTTCAAAATTCGAAAAAAAAAATTTAAATATTTTACGGCGTCTGCTATGTTGATATATTATTTATTAAACTTTTTAAGCTAATATTGAAAATGGCTGACATTTTTTCCGGTTGTAACTATACAGCGAAACATTACCTGCAGTCTATGCTTAGAAAACACATGGTACAGTAAGAGTAGTAGTTGATGCTCTCTATCTCTTTAGTCAAATATTTCCTTCTTATGTTAGGGCTGAATGGTGGGGTTTCAGTTCCTTTTACGAACACAAAGGCACACCTGGCCCAACCGTTTACAGACAAATATATTTCAGTAGTGTTGCCAATAAGGCGCAAAAAGCGCGAAATCTGCGCATTTTGAAAATCTTCGCGGATTTTTTGCGCTTTGAAGTTTTCTCGGATTTTCTGCGGATTTAAGATATTGCCACTTCTTCAGCAGAAAAGAGTGGCTTTCTGACCATTACACATAAAATAACCAATAAGTGATGATACACTTTTAAAGTGGCGGATTCCGAGATTTCATGTTCCTTTAATCGAAACACACTGTTTTAAGCTAAACTAGCGTGCTGCCCCAAAACTTCTATTTCCAGCTGATGGCAAATCTAGAATCGAAAGATCAGAGGAACACTGTCAGCCGAAGGTTTGATAAGCATCCATAACTTATGAATCATCTGAAGCAATGATTGGAAGTCGAGTGTTCATTCCTTCAAAAAAATCTAATCTTTTTTTTCTGAAACACAAAGAAAATATTTTCAGATTCATAGATTATATCAGACTCGAACACAATTTTCATTTCATAGCAATTCAAGTTTTCAAACAGATGTCGATTAATATATTTTTTGAGGTTTAAAAATTACTCGGCGCTTTTTTATCGTATTTTGCGGATTTTCCATATCAGCTTCGCGTAAAACGACTTCATTGGATTGGCAACACTGTATTTTAGTTGCATGTTGAAAGTATAGAGACATAATACTATAAATATATACATAACTTGGTCCACTTCTAGCTAAAAGCTTAAGGGGCTTCCACGCTTTTACTGGTTGTGACTTCAATTCAGCTTTATATAATCGAGGCAAAAAAAAACTTTGACGTTACTTAATAATAACGTTGAATTTAAAAAAATATTCGCTGCTTTCGGTGACATTAGCCTGACTGCTACATGAACTGTTTAATGTTATCCAAAAGTACCCTTCCAGTATGTACAATGCTAAAAAATCCATCGATGTTGATGACGGGAGATTTCGTTGATTCTTACAAGGCTGTAGATATGAACGAAAATTTCAATAAAAATTCCGGAGCTTTGATGCAAGCTTGATCCTTCCTTGTGAATTTGAACTGTACCAATAAGTTTTGAGGACACATTATATTTCCAGCATTTGGAAAAATGCTCATCGAAAAAGCCCACATAACAATATTAGCTTAAAATAGTTTAATGAATAATATACCAAAATAGCAGAATTTTGAAAAGTGGCTGTTGCAACCTTAAAAATCAGCAGCCATAGTTATTTTTCAATTTCTCTAGAGGTACGTTATAAGATATTAAAACGGCAGACGCCGTAAAATACTTTAAAAATTCACTTAATTTTCATACCTGACTCACCTGAGGGACCCCAAACCTACCGCGGCCGGGCTTAGCTAGTACCCATTGCTTGTTTACTGGGTATAGAAGTCTCACTGGACGAAATTTCAGATACCGTAAAGAATGTGTTGTCAGATTTAAGCTGGCTCTTACACTAAAAGCCAGACAGAAGTACGGAATCCGACGTACGATAGAACAGGGTCCGACAACAAGATATTAACAAACTAGTACTTCCAGATTTGCCATTAGCCATGGTAGACACACAGAAATGAGTTCAACTAAGACCACGCCGCTGAAGATGGCTGCCGCAGATGCAGCCGAAAGCTCCGGAACTCATAATTCCAGGACACGGCCCTCAAGCCCGAAAAACTCGCGATGTATTTGAATATACTTTTATGAAACTGTTATTCTCATTGGATGATTTATACTTATTAATATGAATCAACAATGAAAAATCGAAGAATGCAAGTATGGTCATTTATTTCATAGGTAACAGACGTGGGGTGAAAAGTTCATTGAAATTTCATGCTATTGCAAAAAAGCCATCGAAATTCATTTGTTCATCAATAGCTTAACGAAATCGACAATAATATTCTGATAGGATATAGCTTGGTTGGATTATGTAATTGGTAACCACTGATGTAGTAATTTATATAGTTTTTAAGATTTCTGACTCACGTTGTTCCATCTATCTAATCGATAGGGAGCCGGATTATTATTGTCTTCATCGATGATTGCACATCAAGACCGGCCGGCAGAGACAGATTTTTTAGTACAATTTGTAACAGTCAGTCTTCGGAAAGGGAAGTAATTGAAGATAAAACAAATCGTAATCCACAAAAAAATTGACGCGCTGCCTGGTACTTCATGTAAAACCCATAATTTGCGTTAGTTAAGTTCAGCAAGAATTTGGATTGAAGCCTTCTTACAGACTGCTTTACATTCGTTACTCATAAAATAATCGATCAAAGTAAAAAACATGAAGATATTCTGTTTCAAATGATATAGGGTGATTAATGAATTCCCCGACTGTATTGCGAAAAAAATTAATGAAAATCAACTTTTCCCAGCACGCCAATTAGAACCAAAATTAGTCTCATCGTGAGAATAACGAAAATTTATGAGGCATACTCTTTGGAAGTATACAATGTGTTGCATCAAGAACAATTTCTGGGTAAACCATGAAGTACCACGCAGTGCGTATTTTTTTGCAGCTTATGATTCGTTTCAGATCCAACTATTTCCTATTCCAAAGACAGACTGTGAAAAATTGGTCCAAAAAATCTGTCACTGCCGTCCGGTCTAATCTAGGAATGAATTGAGTATCGGTAAATGCAATCCTTTATACCCTATTTTGTCTTTCACCATCGGATGGTGAGAATATTGGCAATACTTCACTAGGAGGGAAAAATAAATATGAATGAAAAAAAGTTTTGGTCATCGGAAGTATTTACTGAACATGACAACAAATCAGTGGAAACAAAAATGGCCTTTTTAGGTATCTTCTTCACGAAGTTGCCATTTTCCTTTCGATGATCAGATCCTTGTACCACTTTGCAGATTTTTTCGGTATTCTTTTTCTTTCTGGGTCCTCAAAATCGACGTGGTATAAACCAAACTTCTCACTGAAAGTATACGAATCCATGGAAGAATACGGATTCTTGACATTTTGTGAAAATATCATTCTGACGAGGGTAACCATGTTCATTTCGACAAGCAAGAGAACAATATTTTGGATCTTATTTTTGAGACGAATGAAGCTGTAGAGAAAAATGTGGTCGCTGCTAGCTCATCCAGGAACAGTATCAATGTAATGTTGATTTGATTTTTTTCGTAACCTTCGGAATTTTAATATGATCTAGGCCTTACCTCATGGATGACTTAGCAAATGGTAATTGAATGATTCAGTAATTCAACACGTTGATTTCAACAACGAAATTTCAAACCAGAAAATTCAATCCACCGTTTTTCACAGAGGCGCAGAAAGGCCAATTGATTTAATTGGAATTTGCGACTTCTTTCTCGTGATATCGTCTTCTTTCACGGGATCTCGTTTTTATTCTTGAAAAATGAATTCGCTAGTGACGCCCGAGAAAGGAAACGTGGGAAATGTAAGAGTACCTGCATGAGCATGATGGTACATGAGAGGTAGCAATGGATTGTAGTTATTGTTTCAGAATATTTCATCAAATGAAGCTAAAAAAATCAAATCAGTTCCAATAATCATGTTTTTATACGAATATGTTCGAATATTATTGAAATTTTGAAAATTTACAAAGCGCATTCTCTTGGTCATATAAATGCGCAGCTCTGCCATCTTAGCCATATTCGTATGTCCCATGTTTCCAAAATTCTGATGTTGAGAGTAGAATTTGTCATGCCCGTTACATCATCAATCTCAATATAAAATTTTCAATTTTGCACAATGATTTTATTTTCACATTAAATGCATGTATACCTGTATCCTGCAGTCCATTCAAAGTTATCCATCAGACTCCAGACAGAGTATCCTTTCACATTCACTCCATCCTCAGAGATCGCTTCTAAAATAGTTTTCAAATATTGCTATAATGAAAAATAATTACTTCGCATTGATTACAAATTGATAACAGAGACTAGGAATAGTCGTCATAACAACAGGTTCAAAGTTTGGACTGATTTACCTGTAGATAATTGATTCTTGCCATATCGTCTATTTCTCCATCATCAGAGAAACCATTCTCTGTAACGAATATCTCTGGGTTGTTATATTTATCCTTCAACCATTTTAAAACTCTCCTGGCACCTTTTGGTTCAACCTGGAAATATTCATTCCATTGTATGAATCATAAAGAATATTTTGCAATCACAAAATCATTTTATTATTATTAATTATTATTTGATGACCAATCTGGACAGCACTGATGGTAATGTATTCCATTCACAATCATCCATAGATGTGCTCATTTCTAACCCACTTCATGGATGGAAAGTAACCAATTGTTCGCTCAGAAGAAGACAAAGTCAGCAAAACACTTTGCCGGCCCTTGGCACTTTCCGATCCGACTCCGTTTTCTTCTATTATTCGAAACCTTATTCTACCCATTGGCATTTGTGGAGTGCTATATTTCCGCCAACATGTGTATACCAACGTAGTTACACAAAACGAGCTATCCTTGACATGATATTAGAGTTATTACACATTACCTCCGTATTAAATAGACAGAAACGATGGAGGTACCAATTTTCTTCCTTAAAAACCACGGACCTCTTCGATAACTAACAAGATAATTATTCCATTATTGAGCCATTTTCTCAAGTACAGGATTCAGCGCTCTCGTCACTCAAGGCTAGATTATTTTGACTGTCGAAAATACTGCTAATATTTCCAGACCAGAGAAATAAACAGAATAATCCTCAGTTAGGAACAGTTGCTGATACAGCAATCTGATAAGTGTTAGAGCTAGTATACAGGTGTATAGGAATAAAACCTATATAAATTTTGTTTAGGATTCGTGAAAGTAAATTTGTTATGAACAATTAAAAGGCAAAAAACGTATTTTATCCCATATTCTTGCTTGCTCGTGAAAAGGAAAGCATTTTATCGAACTATCCAAAGGATCACGTCTTAGAGATGTGAAAAACCTTCAAAATGACGTATTTCTGAAGTCGATAGGGTGATTTATCACAAAAAAGTTGAAATTCGCGCATTAAATACATAATTACGATTACAATGAATGCATTACGACTTAGTTATCACGTGGAGTGATTGGTTTTAGGATAGTTCAAGTATGGTAAAAATTTCAGATCGATTCGTCGAAAACTTTTAACACACTTTTAAATGTTTATAGAAAAAGTATTTTTTTGCAACATCACGGGTACCTCGAGGAAGAGAAAGAGTTATTCTTCCAAACTGAGTCGATATAGATCAAAAAAAGTTGTTTCTACCATCGCTGAATCTCATTCCAAACTACTGGCTGAGATAGTTTTTTTTTCAAAAATTGCCACCTTATTTGCTTATAACTATTTAGAAAATGAACAAGCACCTTTTCAAAGAGAAAGCAATAAACTTGCAGTGCAGAAAATTTGGAAAAGAAAGCTTGTGAACGATATCATCAGTGTGGTTTCAAACATGTGGCTGGAATCCCGGTTGTTCGAAGTTAGTGGTAGGGGAATCCATCCGGAAAATTGATGAGCTCAAAACCATCATGTTCTTCTATTTATTAAAACACGTATATCTCGGTAACTGATCAACGGTTGTTGATGATTCTTTCGTCAATTCGTAGTAACTTTTTGCATATATATAGATATAGATATAGATATATATATATATATATATATATATATATATATATATATATATATATATACATATATATATATATATATATGGTGAAAGAGTTTAGTTACCAATAGGTAAAGTGAAGATACAAGTATCAAAAAATATTTGAATGCTCCAATGTTTCCCAATTCGAATACACTTTGCATCCTATTCGAATTGGGAAACATTAGAGCATTCAAATATATTTTATATATATATATATATATATATATATATATATATGTATATATATAAAATATATTTGAATGCTCCATATATATATGTATATATATATAAAATATATTTGAATGCTCCAATATATATATATGATGCGTTGATGCGTTGTTTTTTCGGGTTTCATTCCGTGTTCTGTGGTTTTGATCCTCTGAAGGATATATATATATATATATATATATGTTTGCATGAAGATTCTCACGGACGAAGTATGATGAATAATGATGATGAATGAATGTTTTCGGGTTTCATTCCGTGTTCTGTGTTTTTGATCCTCTGAAGGATAAATGTCACAACGTTTCGGCAAAGTCTCATTTGCCATCTTCTAGGTGATGATTGAACTCGACAGTCGAACTCGGAGGACGAAACTCAATCATCACCTAGAAGATGGCAAATGAGACTTTGCCGAAACGTTGTGACAATTATCCTTCAGGGGATCAAAACCACAGGACACGGAATGAAACCCGAAAAAACAACTCATCATATATATATAATATATATATATATATATATATACGGTGAATGCGATAGGGAATATGGTTTCAGATAAAAGTTACAGGATACACAATGCCAAATTTATTGAAACTGAGGGAGCTAAAAGCTTTTTCTAGTGCTCTTGTATTCAAATCGTATTTGTTTGTGATTCAAATACATTCATTCTGGCGTTGAAAGAATGAAGACAGATTAAATATGATTTGAAACGTTTTAATTTTTCTGAGGTAGGTGTTTTGTGCTAGTTTTTCTAAATGCAAAAATGGACAAATTTTTTCATTTCCCGATTATTTAATATAAATGTTTAATTCAAAGTCGTGTGATCAGAATTCATTGATCGATTGAAAAATTCATTGTGAATTTCACATTTGACATTTCTTCAGATAGAAACTCTTTCAACTCTTCCATTCTGGCAACTACTGTTATCAGTGAGGTCACAACGAATTGTTTTCAAATCAATGCTCGAATACGGTTTAACGCCAGAAAACATCTCAAATTGTACGAAGAATGACAATATTTACATTTGCGTATGTGCAATGTCTACTTGAAACACAAAATTTATCAGAATCATCCTCGCAAATATTCATTTCTTGTTTACTTTAAGGAATTATTTCGAATGATTATGAATAAAATAGTATGCAAACCTCGACAAAAGATTATTATTCATGAAATAGCTCACCTCGACTATCAGCTTCGTTCAACTATTTTTTTTGTTTGACACCGTCGAATATTTCACATTTCAGAATCAATTGTAAGTTTCTTGGGAAATAAACATCATTCAATTATTCAATCATAATTTGGGATCGAAGAAAGGATAATACATTCGATTGAGAGTGAATGGGAGATATATTTTCGAATGCAGCATTTGGCTTCTTACAAATTCATCAAGTAATCTTATAATTTCGGAAAAATAACTGATCAGTCATCTAACGAAGAACTAGAACTACATTGAAGTGAATTCTGCTCACCTTCAGCCATCCGGAATTCGAAGAAGGCCAGGATCCATCTTGATAAACATCAACTTTGGCGTCTCTCGCCCAAGGCGGCTCTTCACAATTTGTTTTTTCATCGTGTCTGACGAGAAAACTTGTATAGATGTTCACACCCAGGAAATCGAAAGTACCTTTGATAAATTCAACCTCACCGGGGGATAGAACTGGTAGTTTTGATTTCATATAACCTTCTCTCTTGCTCGCATCCTCAATAAACTTTTTTGCACTTTCGGGAAAGTCACCATTAGGGTGGAGAATGGGATTCAGAAATAGTCCTAGCTGTGAAAAATTATTATTTATTTTACTAGGCAGAAAAGTAGTAGATTGACCGCCGCGGCTGATAGTTCATAGTAAATTTTTTCTCCGATTGTTTATATTACATTCCTGAGAATCTTTTTATTTTTCCTGTAGTGTTAAATTGAAACAACATTTTATAGAAATTGCAAGTATTGAAATGATTGGTTGCTATGGAAATGTATATGTTCATAGAAATTATAGTTTGACAACATTATGAACAGTGATAGCGACTTAGAAGTACTTACTCCTCCAGACACATATCAATCAGTAAGTATTACTTTTGCAGCCTATGCAGGAAATGTAATACTTTGCTGTGTCTGCAAAATTAATATTTTCTGTTAATCGGAGAAAAAACATTTGTAATAAATATGATGTGAATATAATGTGAAGTACATATCAAAGTATTGTCATGGATATTGACGGTGTTTTCTGGATAATTGCTAATCGAAAGGTATCCATCATTCTCTTGGAAGAATGTCGAACGATTAAGACTAAAAATGGTGCTTCACTGCTATAGCTTTCAACGAAATAGATAATGATTCTACATGAATCGGATACGGATATGATATTCCTGAGGTAGTTTTCGAGTGCTGTCATTATGAAGGAATCATTCCAAATCATAATAATACCTTTATCTACACCCGTACTCTAATAATACACTTATATGCCCACAACCCGTTTTATAATGAAATCTATTACGATACCGATTTTTCATTACGATACAGATTTTCAACCAATAGGAACCCAGTATTTTTCAATCAAGCATGATGTGCATGCTCTGCATTTGACGTCTGTCGAGTCAAAATCGGTATAGGTATTGAATTTTTGAAGAATATAGCCAAACTTCGATAATCATAACAAAATGTCTGATACCAGCGACATGGGAGAATCACCTTCGACACCTTCACCAGCAGAAATACAGTTAGAATGATAAAATTTTTCATTTGACAAATACATGATTCATTTCTTTATATTTTCATTTGAATTTTCTGGTCTCTCCGTAGGCGAGCGGTCTAAGGCGCTAAGATTATATTAAGCTAGTTGCACTAGTTGGAAGAGACATGGGTTCGATTCCGGCTTCGAGTAATCTTTTTTTTTAATTTTTGATCTTCTCTTCATTTCTCATCGTTTTATTTCTCGGAGTAATACCATCAATTACAATTTTGTAGAAATTTTCAAAGAAATGCGTTAAATTAGTATTATTGTGTATTTCTTTATATTTTCATTTAAATTTTCTGGGCTCTCCGTAGGCGAGCGGTCTAAGGCGCTGAGATTATATTAAGCTAGTTGCACTAGTTGGAAGAGACATGGGTTCGATTCCGGCTTCGAGTGATCTTTTTTTCTTTAATTTTTGATCTTCTCTTCATTTCTCATCGTTTTATTTCTCGGAGTAATACCATCAATTACAATTTTGTAGAATTTTTCAAAGAAATGCGTTAAATCAGTATTATTGTGTGCAATACAAATATAAATAAAATACTTGTAGTTCTTCAGTATTTATCGGGTGTAGATAAAGTAGCGTATGCAACTCTCATGTAATGGTTATTACATGATCGTTGCATAATATACTATTATGAATTTCAGTAAATTTAAGGAAATCAGTAGATTGCAGATGTGTTCGTAAGGTTGAAGGCTGTTCTCCCAAAGAAGTAAGATTTGCGAACCTCAACAATATACGAACGGACAGACCTATCAGAAGGAACACTATAGTAAAATTTTTTCATGAAAGAATAAAATTATCATGCAGTTCATAGAAAGAAATCGATGGGGAGATCAAATTACTTTTATATATATATATATATATATATATATATATATATATATATATATATATATATATACAGTGTGCCCAAGATAAGGATGAACAGCATGGGGATCTCGGTAACCGTAAGAGTTACACGGTAGGTCAAATGGACAAATAGTTGCGCAATTAAGGGGTCAACAAATAGATGTTGAGAAATCCCAAAAATGTTGTTTACTTCCGGAGATATTCGGGAAAAACCGAAATTTGGCGATTTGGTTTTTATTTTTTTCCGAAGTTATTTGAAAAGTTTCGAAAAAACCAAAGGCACTTTCTCATTGCCACTTTTTTACCTCTACAAAATGGCGCTCACAAAATCTCCGTACAACGTTTCGTTTGGAAGAAATCATCATCAACTTTGTTTTTTTATATGGCACGTCCCCATGCTGTTCATCCTTATCTTGGGCACACTGTATGTATATATATATATATATATATATATATATATATATATATATATATATATATATACATATATATAGGTATATGTATATATATATACTTGGACAAATTGGATATTCTGACAATAGTTGGTGGTAATTGAGAGTCAAAATACATCCCACAGTGAAGACATACGCACACAATCTTCTTATCCTGTAACAAACATTATACCTCACGTCCCACGATTGTCAGATTCTTTGTTCGTTGGGTCAAAAAGGCATAGATGAAACATCAAAACCCCTGGAAGAGCGAGTCGATATAAGATCCACTAAGTTATTAAAGCGATGGAGATTACAAAGAAGGATGGATACTCAAATGACGGTAAGGAAAAATGAATGGCAATGGCCGAAAAAAAGAATTGAAAATGATATGCTTCCATCATGCTGTCTGAGAAAAGTTGCACCTCTTACTGCTCATTTGCATTGAATCGCACTTGGCTACTCCTCTTGAGAGACGAAATATGTCAAAGCTCAGATCTTTGATAGATTTTCAAAATGAAATATACATATATACAATATTTGAAAACAAATATCTGGGTGAAGTTATCACATGAGCAATATCTTATCATGAGGCACAATTACTTAGTGTTGAGATCCAACCGTAGACATTATTACTAATGAACTTGCCCTAGGAGAGAGAGAAGTGCAGAGTAAGCAAGAAAGAATACTTCAAGTATAACCTCTAAGCGAATTCCTTCCTCGGTGTAGCAGATAAAGAGAGGTTGAGGACGATAGAGTAATTCAAGTATAGAATTATCATTCCGTCCTCCACGATATCACTTCAATGTGCATATCCTTCCTCTCTCTAATGTATTTCGCATCGTGTTAAATGGAAAACTGCCATAAAGGCCAGTCCATTAGTTATAATGTCTATGGATCCAACATACAATTGAAGACAACAACATATCATAAATCAAGAGAATTTTTCTAGATGTGAAGCTATCACAGTTAGAAAATGAACTGATTAATTTCAACTGGCAAGAATTTTATACCTTCGACGATCCGAATAAAGCTTATAATTATTTCATTACTGTTATCAAATACCAAATGAATTTATTCTTATCAATAAACACATTAAGGACTAGCAACTTCAAAAGAAATGAGGATGGATGACTATAGGAATAATGTCTTCATTCCTATAGCCATCTAATAAACGTGAAAAGCAGCGCTTCAGACTTCAAGTAAGTGGCACTATATTCTAAGGAAACAAAATATATTAGACAATTTTTAGAAGAGAAGTAAAGGAAGCAAAAAAAATCTGATGTCCAGTATATTCAATCACCAACTGATAGGTCCAAGGCGGTATGGAATCCAGTGAAAAACTACACTGCTGGTGGGAAAAAACAACTTAATTCTGTTATAGATGTTTTTCCATATAAAGGAGATAAAAGGAAAGCACTTTGCGAAGTGAATAATTTTCTCATTCTAAATCGTCAAATATTATAACTAAAAATCAAGGAAAAGCCTCCACTTTCGATTAAAACATATTTTTTGCTCCTACTGACTCGAAAGAAGTATATGCCATCATGAACCTTAAAAACACTCTCTTGGCGAAGATGGAGTACCCGTTAAATTATTGAAATATGTAAGGCATGAGATTTGTGTGCCTTCATCACATATAATCAATTTTTTTTCATCAGGTATTTTCCCAGATACATTGAAAGTAGCACATGTGAAAGTTATTTATAAAAAAGCAACAAAAGCAATCTCAATAACCAGAGACCCATCGCACTCCTTTCTAATATAAGCAAACTTATCGAAAAAATTATATACAAGGGATTAATAACCTTCCTGGAAAGTAATAATTTTCTGTTCGATTCACAGAATGGTTTAGGAAAAATAAATCAACCATGAGAGCAAACTATTATGCTTTATGCAACATAATAGATTCCATTAACAGGAATAAAATTAGAACAGCTGTTAATTTGGACTTGTCGAAAGCCTTCGATAGTGTTGAGAATGAAATGTGACAAGTTGTCAATCTATGGCGTACGAGGATTCCCTCTTGAGTTAATAAAATCAGAATTTGGAAAATGGAAGGCAGTGTGTTTTCGAAAGAGACGAAAACGGAGAACCTATAACACCAGATGAAGAAACTATAATCAGAGGTGTACCCCAAGGGTCAGTTTTGCGACCTCTAATATATATATATTGTTCACCAACAATGTATCAGACACTGTGAACGAATTTATGGTACAATATGCTGATGACTCATCTGTGATTTTCATCAGTACAAATGATCTTCTATCTCTAGAAACCAATATTTTTCCTTCCTTGAACTTGTTGGAAGACTACTTTTCCAATCATCATCTAACACTCAACACCAATGAAACGCAAGTTACAACTTTCAGGAGGAATGGCACTAATGGTGGAAGGAATTTCAGCAAAGGTTCAATAAGGCTGAAATATGTACCTCAAATGTCCTTTCTTTTCACAATAGTTGACTCAAAGTTGGACTGGAAGAGTCACGTTAATAATATTGCAACAATTATAGCAAGGTACTGTTTTGCCATGAGAGATTCATCACAAAATGTTCCGCAAAATGCAGCCCTGCTGGCATATTATGGATATATTGAAAGCCACATTAGATATGGTGTCGTTCTTTGGGTATGTCTGTATAAAGTCAGAGAATATTCAACTTACAAAAGTTTGAGAATAATATTCAATCTACTCCTAACAGAGAGCTGTAAGGCAATATTCACTGACCAAAGAATATACACTCTTACCAGTATATATGTGTATGATTGTGTGATTTTTGATAAAGAAAATATGTCATTGTTTGAAACTTCTGATAAGAATCACTCCCATAATACTCGCAGTGAAAATAGTTTTTTGAATTTACTGGCACGTTTCATCTCTGTACAGAAAAATGTTTCCTTTTCTGTTATCAGCATATAAAATAGAATACCCGAATACATGAAATCCTTGCCTCTTCGAAAGATGAAGAAGGAACTGAAAGCCATGCTCATGCTGATAGATTCTATATTCAAAAAATGAAAAAGTTGTTCAGGCCAGCCTCAACTCACCTACACTGCAGGTTGACGGACTAACACCTATTAGAAAACAACTACTCCCCTGGCTGATGGCTAATACCACGAAGGGCATTGGATTACATCCAACAGGTGTTAGTGCGGAATTCTTCACAGAAGAAATTCCACATATGCTCTTGGCGATACAACTACAAGAATTGATTTTCAATTATTGGGACGGGAAACCCTTGCAGACAGGTTTCGGGCTATTTGGCCTCTCGTCGGTGCAAGGCAGTGCCATCATCAACAAAGTCGATGACTTCCCATAATTAAAAATCATATTCGAGTAGAGTATCTTCCCTAGAACTAGGCTGATACAAACAACTAGCAAAATAGCCGTTGCTGCACCATCTGCCCGTAGACTAGGTACTAACCAAGAGCATATTCGCATCGACCCAATTCCTAGTACAAGGAAAATACGAATAATGCAAATATTCATATGGGCATGCTTGAAGGCTGGCCTGAACAAATTGTTCATTTTTTGAATATTTGATTCAAAGCCAGTCTTCCAGCATGCCCATATGAATATTTGCATTATTGATAGTTTCTAGGTCGACTGCTAGTTAGTAACTTTGATATTGTATGTTATATGTTTGTTTGTCTGCATTTTCTCAGTATGTAATATTACACATTTATATATCACTTCAACAATTCGATCAATTCATTTCAATTTCAGTTTTCAGAATAATGAAATGAAAGAGATGGAATTCGTTAAACTTTTAAGTTCGAATGTAGTATTGTCTTCAGTTGAACAAACTAGAGTGTAACGACTTGCTCCGAAAACTTTCCTGATTTTCATCAAAGAATGAACTACTCAGAAATGCTTTGATATCCAGATCTCCAGGAGCACAATTTCAGTCAGTGTAAAAAGTTATGTGGATTTGAAAAATATGTTACCGCAAAATCTCTTGCTCTCTCTGCAGCCTCAATGTCGATGTCACTCAGAGTGCTTGGTTCAAACCATCTACCATCTATAGTGAAACCAACTTTACCTGAAAAGAGGAGAAGATATGAAAGTGATAATCATTCCAAGAATTATTTCGGAAGACAGTCTCTCTACACCAACATCCAGTCACCACAATACTCAGTGGAAAAAAAAGTAGGAATCAGGTGCCGTCACAAAGGAGTCAAGCATACTGAAATGATCAATGAGTTGTATAGTAGGGCTTCGCGAAACCAAGAGACTATTCTTGGTATTGACATCGTCCATAGATATTCATCTATGGACGATGGTATTGATAGAGGACATATAATATAAACAGTATTGCAATTTTTCGGGATTCCCATTCCACCCCTCTGCTGCATATGCATCTTACTGCTCATCACACAATAATCCATTGTAAAATGGTCAATCAAAACCTAATTAACATTCCGACCTTTTTGAACCTTTTTTCTGGCCTGTCGGCCTGTGTGCTGTACGGGTCTAATCGAATATTTATTTGAGATTTCTTAAAAATTGTATTCTCATGGCGAATTGAGAAATTTATCCCTTTCAACTTCAACCACAAAAATCGACAATTGACAGATTATTAAACACCCATTGTTAAACCCTCACCTAACTCAAAGACTCCCTTTGTTAATGGTATCATAACAAAAATTCGGTGCAATCGGCTGTAAAATAAAATCCTTTCCATTTGGGAAATATTGAAAATTCACATTCATTTCATTGTTCTTTTCAACATTTATCTATTGTTTCCAGTTTGACTTCGGTATGCTTATACTGCCTCAATGCATTATAAAATAATATTGATTTTGTGATCCCGAATAGCTCCACTCAGGTTCACTCGAAAGCCCCAAATGATTCAAATCAATGATATACCATCATGCTCGTTACACTTTCAGGATAGCAAAAAAAACACAAATCAAGTCACATAACCACCCGATCTGCGTAGCGATCATCATTCATATCTGTTGGGATAATGGCAATTGAACATCCTGTCGCCTTTGGCATCCTTGTTGGAATGAAACAAAACTGTACAAAAACCTATTGCTGGAAGAATTTGAAATACTCAGTTCCACACAGCAGTGTTATCTCACTATAATTTGGAAGCAGACCGGCTGATGAAAGGGGAAGAGTGCGGGAACTATAGAAAAGTGACTGGAAATGCAAATTTCAGTTGATACAGCGCATAAGTGATGATCACCAGGAGCACGTGAAGAATAGAGAAACTGCCTATGAAATTTGGGAGGTCAACTATCGCTTAGAAAATCCCTGCTGACAATGAAGTATAATTCATCGAAGCAATCATTATCGAATAAGTTTTTGAAATATAAACTGATCAGTTTAAGTGGAGCTATCTTAGGATAATCCGATGTTATATGTCATCTTCTGTTAATCCTTCCAACGGAATATGAAGTGAAGGTCACCGCGCTGGAAACTTTAACATCGAGTTTGTTGAGAATCGTCTTCTGGATGAGTAATCTAAACGTTAAAGATCTCGAGAGAAAAGTAAAGGAGAACTGCCTTCTTCTGCTCTATTTACTGCCTCAACAAGTATACAACACAATCCAGCAAATAATGATGAATGCTCAGCTCACATATACTCCCCATGCTATAAATATGGACGCACTGGACATAAGCGAAATGAATGTCATGCTGAAAGTTATAAAGGCCAATAACGATTCAATAATCCAGGGACAGATTAGATCACCGAGGCAATTGCTGAAAAGAGGATTGATTTTGGTTTTCCTGCAGTCACCGATATATCCAAAATGTTCAGTGCAGAGTTTTGCGGACGACAGTACTCCTCATGCTAGTTTCTTTTCCAGAGTCCCTAGACCAGCACGGATAACAAAAATTCAGAGAAACATTCAAGTCAGTAGAATTCACGATGACTTGGTGAAAATAATAGAATGGGGTAGCATCAACCCAGTGGAATTTAATGCTGGAACAATCCAGGCATGTCTCTTCTCAAAAAAAGCCGATCTATCATCCTCTAGTATTCAGATGTCAGTAGTAACTATTCCTACAGAATCAAGTATCTCGATGCTAGGAATTACGATCAGTAATAATATCTCATAGGAAAACAATGTGAGATCGATCGCTCGATACGTTCTGTCTACCACCTTGGACGCAAAAATCACACATACTCTCTACATGTTTCCCGTACTTTCCGAAAACTCTATGCAAATCTATATAGTGTTCTATTATAAGAACTTACTTATCGCCACATTTTCAAATAAACGTTAATTATCGTTATTTCCTCATTTCACCATAAAAGTTAATGAAAATTCATGTGCACTTATTATAAAAATGCTATTCAAATATAGACTAACACAAAAAAACTTGAGATTAGTCAGGTAACTCAATATACTAACTGTGTATTCACAGTTCACACAACAATTATGTTCATTCAACACTTGTAGTATAAATCATGAGTATTTATTACAAGAATCATCACATTGAAGCGACGATTTTGGGACTGTCAGCTGTCAGGTTACTGTTAAGGTGAATTTATGCTGTAGCGTATATTACATATACACAATCTGATATAAACATATTGTTTAATAAAATAGGTGATCGTGGAAAAAATAGTGTACATTACTTGTGCGAATAAATGTCACTTTCCGCACTGATTATGTAATATACTATTTGGCAACTGCCTCTGACGTAACGCTCACTAATAAATGTCAATCTCACATATCACGAAAAAGATAAATAGTTACCTTTTTGAATTCCCTTGTACCATTTTTCATACAGTCGGTAGGCTTTGGCATGGGATAAAACGGTTACGTAATGACATAAGTATTGTGCAGTCTCCGGCCGTTTGATGAAAGGTGGAAACACGTCGTCTGCATATCCTAGCAAAGATGCATTGAAAGTGATCCAGTACTTCACCCTGTCTCCGAAATTTTCGTAGAGTACCTTGGCATAATCTTCGAAGTAGTTAGACAGGTATGGATTGGTGAATCCGCCTATACGTGCCAGTGGCAACGGCAAATCGAAATGGTACATGGTCACCATTGGTATGATTCCTGAAACATTTAGAAAGTATATGCAATGCAAGGCAAGATAAAGAAACCACTGGGTTGCAAGGTATCTACTGTTTTTTAGAATTGAATATGTGATATCGGCACGTATCGTTTTATATTCCCACTAGTTGAGGTTGTTAAGACCCTGGAAATGCTATTATAATGGAAAATTGTTCAAATTTTAGTGTTATCATGGAATGTAATTACTCCAAGAGACTATTCATGGAGATGGCTTATATCACACAATCGGACAATTGCTTGAATAAAAGAACTGATCTCAATCATATGAGTGAAATTTATTCATATTTATTATCACTTGATAAAAATCCGCAACTATTATTCCATAGTTCAATAACTTAAAATCATTGAAATTGGCTTCTCTCATCATTATAAATTGGCACTTCAGTTATATAACAGCCGCTGTATCATATATTGTCAAACTTCATCTTTCTGTCTATCTATTCCTAACCTAAAAAAAATCCAAAACAAAAATGACTTCAAATAAACAATTGATATTTCAAACAAAAAAGTTTTGATATAAACATTTTTTCGTTCGATCTCCTGTCAAAAAATGATTCCCTGACGATGACAGTAACAACTGTCGAAATATTGGAATAAAGTGTTAAAAGAGTACACATTTCTGCTTGCTGCTTTACCCAATAACAATCTTCCTCATATTGTTGCCGTTCAGCAAAGACTTCCAATATCTCTCTCTCTCTCTATATATATATATATATATATATATATATTTATATACATATATATATATATTGAAAGGAAGGGTAGTTTGAATGAATATTGATGCCGTGGTCAGTTAGTGGGACATTAAGGTATAAAAATGCTATTATCTGTAAATATTCAATAGAGACAAGATGATTGACTGAAAATTGTCCAACAATCATAATAAATGCAATAAGAGTATGATGGTGAACTAAGTATGTCGTAGATTCTACAAAAACATCTGGAGTTTGTATATTGGAGAGGAGCAATTTCGGAAAAAGAATCTTATAGTGAAGGCTACGAAATTGATATCCAATCAATTCACATATCAGATGTTCCTTATTATTAATGCACAATTTAATTTTGGTCCACAATGAATGAAGTAGTTGGTCTAACCAAGGTTCAGGTATATCTTCACTTAGAATCATCCTCACCATCTTTAGAACAGAAGTATGTAAAACAGATACCTACAATCAGCAAACCAGCCCTAAAATGGAAATGGAAAAAAATAAATGTTCTAGCAATGAAAGACAAATTACTTTTTTGAACATTTTTGTAAACTAACAAAATTCATTCGAAGGGTACAAGGGAAGAAGACGGTTAGTCATTTATCATTAACATATCAGGAGAGCATATTGAATTAGTAGGAGAGCCCACGATGCTAAATCGGGATTTACAAGAGCGTCAAAGAGACCTATTGGGTTGCGAAGCTTGGATGATAAAAAGAAAAAAAAAGTTATATAATGTATACCTTTTCATCGGTGGGGGGAGCGGCTATAGACTTTCAAAAATGTAAAAAAAAACTGTTGCATGGACCTACTCGAGCGCGTCAGATATTGATATCATCTATGCCCTACATATTTTCAAAAATGTACGTATGTTAATCTGATTGTTTACATGATGGGGTGGTCGTACGTTAGTGTTGAAAATAAAAAAAAAATCTCGAGCGCGTCAGATTTTCTGAGGGGATAAAATTAGCCACGTTCGAGAATGTCGAGATGAAGTTTTTTTTTACAACTCTGTAACCCTCGTTCTTCAGGTCACTCTCGAATTGTCAGATCAGTGGAATATATACGTTTCAGGATGTAACTAACTCACCCTACCTTAATCTGACGCTCTCGAGAATTTCAGATGATCGATTTTTTTTTACTAATCAGATCCTTTATCCTTGAAGGGCGGTCATATATATAGGGCTCATATATGGTGGAAGTACTTAACCGGGTACAAGGTATCCCTGTATATTAATCTGCCGCGCTTTAGTATATCCCGAAATCCCCGCTTGGGCTCCCCTATCAAATTGTTTGGGCTTGAATTTTGTGCTCAATTATGCATTCTGCTATGAGCTCTTTTGAAGCAAGATTCGTTATTGCTTTGTGATGGATTGCTTTCAAATGAAAAAGCTGCTTGGCGTACGACTTTTTTACAAAGGGGTTTCTCACACTCGTGTAGGAACAAAAAGCAAGAAGGAACATATTCATGAGAGTAAAACAAAATGATTATTTCTGAAACATAAAGAAAATATTTAAAGACGAATTATATCGATGAAATAATTACAAGTCTGCGATATCGGAACTATTTACTTGCTTTGTGTAAGATATCCAAACATGATATTAGACATTTCACCTTCTTCCCTAATACCACATTGACCTCCAGCGTTATTGCCCAATACCGAATATTTTCGAAAGTGTTCGACTCCCTAGAAGATCTCATGGAAATATTGAAAAACCGCCTTCTTTTTCTGTACCCATTTTCATACGATGATGATATGTTGTACGATATAGACCAGCAAATATTGAAATCAGACTATTGCTAAAAAGAGTCGAAAGAGTACTATGTGAATACAAATTAAGGTGTAAAATTCTCAGTTTACACCATTGCGTCCCAATCTGAGCAGAAATATATCGTTTGTAAATAAAATAACACTTTATTGTGTTTTAATTTACTGTGTCATGAATTTTTCAGAATTCCATCAGTTTTATATCGTTTGAATAAGAAAATTTCTTTAAGTTCTTCACCACCAGAGATGCCCTTCCTATAAAACTATAGTGGAATTTTCATTCACTGGGATGAAAAAGTAGGAACTGGAGAATGAATATCACTTTTCCAAAATTATAATGCAATCGTTTCGCTAAATTAGCTACCGGTCAGAAGACGGAGTTTCATTCAAAATTTTCAAGTCTGTCTCACCATTTTTGAGTAGTTCGTCGATAAGATCATTGTAATATTTCAATCCGTCTTTATTGATTTTATTTGATGTTCCTTCCGGAAGTATTCTACTCCATGATATCGAGAATCTGTAGAAATCCACACCCAGCTGCTTGAGGATTTCCACATCATCCCGCCATTTATCAAAGGAATCACATGCTTTATCTCCATTACTTCCATTGTGAAATTTTTCTGGATTGGTCTTCGTATAATAGTCGTAAATATTCTGACCCTTTCCTGCAAATTGAAAAATATACTTTCGTTTAAAATATTTATGAATCAACATCAAAATAGTCGAAACATTGTATTTTTCAGTTACACATATAAATGGAATGATTTGAATATAATAATCACACAAAGATAGACTCAATTTGAATATCGAATTCGGTCTGAAATCGACATATCCAAATTGTTTATAGCCCCATATTCCAATTCATCTGAGGAAATACTCCTCGCATATATGAACATAACCTACAATAGGATAATTTGTTTTTCTACTGCTGTTCCTAACGATAACAATTCCATGATTTTTTCCATCTTCAGCTCCAATGGATACGTTAAACAGTCAACTTGGGCCTAATACTATTCTCGATCACAGCGAGACGTTTGTTACGGGTTTGCTGTACGATTTGCCCATTTTTAGAGATCTCCTGTGTTCATTGTACTGGGAGATTGTGCCTTTGGTCATAGTAGATGATGAGCATCACACCATATACACCAAATTCAGGCTTGTTTCGTAAGGAACAGACCATTCGAAATGTTCTCAAGTCCAGCCGAGTCTCACTGAGGAGACCTATGGTGGGTCGAAACAGCTGCGGGTCGTTTGTTACGGCTTTGCCGTACGATATGCCCGCTGTCTTTAACGTTCACCAAGTATAAGAAGCTCCAAAGAGAACAAATTTTTGTGATTTCTTTGTTGTTCATTCCCAGACAAAAAAAGGGGGATGCGAAATCATCTCCACACTGGAATGTATCAAAGATTTCAGTGATGATGTCAGTTTATTCCCTGAATATCGTTATAATCCTCTGTTCTTCATCTTGAGTAGAAACCAAATTCATATTAGAAAGAAATATCTCTATATCAGAATCATCTTAGTAGTCATGGAATAGAAGATTTCATGTGTTCATTATATGATTCGAACACAGCTAGAGAGGCTAGGGGGTTATTTGATATGAGAAGGATCGTTTGAAAAGTTCACCTTTGTGTGGCGAGGGAGCAAGAGTTCTTTGTACCGTATATTCAGGTTATGAACATAAGATCTATAGGTTATTTTGTTGTTGAGGTAAAGTGGTGTTTTTTGCGTATAACTTTATGAAACAGAGATGCAGAGTGAAGTAAGCGTCTTCAGCCATATTCAACCAACCTATTTCTTTCGGTTAATGCGATATGTACTATCCCCGTCTTATTCCAAAAATTAGATGAAGGCAATTATTTTGAACCACTTGTATTCTATGAGAGTAATTTGCGTCTATACAAGGACCATTAACAGAATGAGCAAAGTTGAATTTAGACTAGACGAGTGCCTCACGTAGTATGGTTTTGACTCTCCAGGTGGAGTGAGCTGCTGCATTAATCAAAAAACAGTGCCTTCTGATTAGAGTTCGTTCTATTAGTCAGCAACTGCTCGTATAACTCAAATTTGCCCATAAAAAAATACAAGAACTGACTTTCATTAAAACGCTTCTAGGTTCGTTTTCGTTAAAGTAAAAAATTTGAGATTTGACATATTAATTCTGTCAAGAGGGATAGCCAGGTGCGACTCATATCAACTGATTGCTTTTCAGTAGTGTAGTGGTAAGCACGTCCGCCATGTTCATTGCACATATTATGACTTTTGGGGAGGGGCTGGTTTGACGGAAAATCCATTTCGAACACATTTCTGGAAACTCATCAACCAAAGAAATAGTTCTTTTACTCCAAACTCAGATTTCCGCCACGTTTCAATAAATGCTATAATGGTCTATTCACAATAATAATATTAATAATGTTTATTAACGAAAAGTTCACAAGTGAGTCATCTGATAGAACATATTAAGAAAATAAACATGATGATCACTGCTCAAAGCTTGATATGAAATATGTAAAATATGGACTCAAAACAGGATAAAACAGAACAATTTTTCAAATAACAGATATTAAAAAATTATTACAATCAATTTCATGCTCTCATGCCAAAACTTCATATTTCAATTTGTTATAGCCTTTTTGTTTTTGCCTTGTCTGGTGTTAGTCTCAAATCTTTGGTGAAGTCTTAGTCTGTGAAAAATTCTATATCATGATTATGTATTTGCTATCTGTCAACCATATCTTGACATTGAATTTGAAGGATGTATGTAAACTGACCATATTTTATCACACGACTTATTTTTCATAGTGGCTCGTGAATACCAGTATAATAAAATAATAGGAACTCGAATTTCTTCATTCAGATTTCGAATGAAAACACAGTTGCCAACTGGTCAGTTCAATATAAATGATAGACTATCTTCGGGAATGGCAAATGTATATGAATGAATTTTAAGTTTGGTATTTGCCGTCAGTGTACAAATTTACAAATGTTTTGGATTCCGCATCATGATTTGCAGGTCCCGGGTTTCCCCTGCTCGCACATCTCTCAAAGGAGCTTCTGAGGGGTTCATTAAAACCTGAGATATTCTTTGAACGAAATCTCACAAGAAATTTACTAAACTATAGTAATCACATCTGATTTGTTCTTGATAATTAATTGAACGAACCCACCACCTCTTGATAGAATACATTTTTCTTCGGTTATATATTTCTTATTGTGGTTTCAACGAAGCTGAATCTCTCCAACATCAAATGAGATTATCAACATTAAAATTGTCCTCTTAGGGAATTATTTTGAAGAATTCGTCTAATATCGACGGTTATCAAGGTATTCACGTATAGATAATTTCCCTTACTTTGACAGGTCAATTTGTTAATGACATCGAAATAGATGATGCAAAAATGTAATTTTTAGTGAATATCTCCGGGCGTTTTTTTCCAATCTAATGAGTCCTCCATGATATTTTGGAACCAGTAACAAGATTTTCACTGTTTATAACTCAAGAACATTGCAAAGTAACAATCTACAACTGATTTCCAGGAATGTCATTTATATTGTCGAAACGTACCCTCTTTCAAGAAAAGCGACTCTGGTCTCTGTTGTAGTGATGACGACAAAAAGATACAACACAAGAACAACACCGAGCCGATTTGCATATGCATGATTCGAATTGATTCCATCGCCTCAGCCACAAAACTATTTGGAATATTATTTACCTTCAGCATCGTGTCCTCCCTCTATTTGGTAAGCACTCGAAGAAACACCGAAAAGAAATCCATCTGGAAAATTATTCATTTCTATATTGCCATCACCAGTACAGCAATTATTGTTTTTTTATTTTCGGGTCGATATCTACCTGCCTACATTTGAATAGAATGCTACCGTATCTGTATAATAAATATCACTTCATTAATTACCAAGGCCCCTGTTATCAGTCTCGCTAATTACACCATACCAGCAGTCCTAGAATTGTTTTAGGAAGCCGATGCATTATTTTTGAATGCTCCCCCGATATCGAGGACTATATGGCCACTGCATTTTTTTCAAGATATTGGGTAATTTTTTCTACAAGTTTATGTAGTGCTGAATCCACCAAGGCCGAGGCAAGGTTGTTGGATCAGCCAACGTGATTATGTCATCTTGTGTCCCTGCAGATCCAACTGTTTTCTTGGATCCCTTTGACGAGATGATAACCGTCTTTGTTTTCTGGCCGAGTGCAGCTTTTCCTTCCGTTGGTTTTCTGACGAGTAGTTATATCTGTCTTCTTTTGCAGGAAGCGTGATAGACTCCCAGCCTTCAATTTGTTTGGATGCAGGTCTGTGCCGGCGAGTGACTCTTTCCATGTTTGAGTTAGGGTTCAGCTCCTCTCACCTCCATAAGAGGATAACCACTCGGACCTGGTTTTTCGAATGTTTCGGGTATCTTGGAGAGTCCAGATTAGACCGCATTTCACTGGGAGGATGCTCAGGCCTTGGAGCGAAATGAAACCTGCTCAAAGCCAAAGTAAAGTTTGAAACCCAACCTCTTCAGCTCGATCATAGACAGATCGTCGACGACGAATGTCGTCCAGGGCCTGAGATTTTTTTGTGTATAATAGGTCACCTCAAGGTTTACAGATTACTAGAAAGCTACTCAAACAATAAAGTACTAGAATCCATACACTTCAGTTTAACATTTTTGTAACCACTGATGATGCTTTGTATACATTACAGGAAATTGCCGTCATTTGCACTTCATTTTATTATGCAATATGTTGCAGTGAATACGCTAATACAACGCTATTCACTGACTGTCAAATGGACTTTCCATTTTCCTCTCGGGAATATATAGATGGGATCAAAATATCACCAGTACTGCATATAACTTTTTTCCTAAAATCTTTCTTTACCAAGTTACGGGCCCTCAAAGTTACAAAATGAAAAATGTTATTGTTTTGCTACAAAGTCAGGAACGTACTACCCCCGAAGGTTTCGAAAGCTTTCTGTGATGTCTTGTCGATCATTGAAAATGATTGATAACGATTAAATTTCTGCTATACCAGAAATTACCGCACAAGCATGGGGTACAGTACGCAACTGGAGGATAAGGCCAGTTACTTGCACTCGCGAATCAACGCACTCGCCTATCGCCTAGGCTATTTATTCTTCTCGTTAAGTAATATACAATTATTTTCTACTTCCGTCCGTAAAACAACAACTTACACCAATGGCAATGCGTGAATTATGATATTTAATACGCATTACAACCATAAGAGCCCATACACTTTGATTGAAAATTTGTTAAAGCCCCGTCCCACGCCATCGACAACTTTAAAATTTATATGCAATTCATTACTGTCAATAGTAATATTCGTTGATCAATTTGTGAAATTTTCGACTTCATTATAGATTCGGATTCAGATTTACCGTGCACTACGCCAGAAATTACAGCTGCAGCAAATGAATCAAAAACTTTTTTATTGGAATGGCAGAATAGGAAGAGCATTCATACATTTTCTGAGAATTCAATCCTAACATACTTCTTAGCGTTATGAAAGAACTTTGAATCTTCAACACTGTGAAGTCAATAGTCGATCAAATTTTCAAATTATACGGACATTATCAAACATTTTAAGTATTCGTTTGATAATGTCTGTATGGGACGAAACTGTAGTAACAAGTTACAAATGAGTATAAAAACATAGGAAGTTTTATTCCCCGATTTCCATGACTTTTGTAATTATACCAGAAACATGCGTTACTCAATTCCCAAAACGATCCAGGAAAAAAGTTCAGTTGATTTCCAAGGAGCTATATGTCGCCCGTTTATCGAAATGAACAAAATTTGAAAAATACCTTGTGGAATCGAGAACTGTTTAAAATTATCTAATTATGAATTGTACGAAGGCCACTCTTTCAGACTGTCATCTGCTGCTTCATGTGTAGAAACAGGAGGAGATTCACTCGACCTGAAGAACATGGAAGATGAAAATTTTCTACCATTGTAGAAAACTATAAGTTCAAAATTCATTGCGAACATGAAATTTTAAACTGCACTGCAATCAAAAATTCTGTAATTTCAAAATAAAACTGCCCACATCCTACAGAAATCAAGAGACCAATCACTTTTCTGTTGGCGTTGATTTCTTGAAACAATAATCTAATTTCCTTGTCCTTCGGGGGTCTTCATCTCCAGTAACGACTTTAGAGCTGCATGAACTAATCTAATGAGGAATTCTCTTCCATACAGGTATTTGTGGAAGTGGTCTACAGCAATCATTATTGCCAGTTGTTCATTTCTTGTTACGCAATAATTCTTTTTCTGGCTCCGTTGGACTAGACGAACTCGACTCGCTCTTCTGTCACCTTATGTAGGGGTGCCGCGATATCAGATCAAATCCTTCCACGAACCGACAGCGGTATGTGCAGAGGCCTAGGAAACTTCTCACTTCATGACTGTCTGTCTCTTGGTCTCGGCCAGTCTCTTATCGCTTTTATACCCCTTTCGTCTGTTCGGATGCCGCCTGAGGACACTCTGTGACCTAGAATATCTACCTCTTTTTGAACAAGAAGCATGTCTGAAGATTTAGTTTGAGGTTGGTATTCCTGAACCGTTCAAAGACTCCTAGCAAATTGTGTAGATGTTTTCGAATGTCTTCGTCATGACCAAAATGTCGTCGAGATATACTAGGCAAGTTTTCCAAGTAAGCCCACCTAGGACCAGTTCTATAAGTTTTTCGAATGTTGCTGGAACATTACACAATCCGAACGCCATAACAGTAAACTGGTAGATCCTGCTCACAGTCGGAAATGCAGATTTCATGTATGCCCATTTTCGAAGCACAAAGTTGGAAGAAATAGGCTGCACGCTTTCAGGCCGAAGGATGTCGCTGCGAACCAAGGAAACTGCAGCACCGGTGTCTACGGTATATTTGGTCAATTTGCCTGGAATGGTTAGGCTATCGGTTATTCTTTTAAGCCTGTTAACCGGGGGGGTCAGCATGCGTCCCGATATGCTGGCTAATTCTAGTTTTCATGCCGCCAATTTGAGGGCTCGCTGAATGACCTTGTCCTCATAGGTGATTGCGAACGTGGTGGCATTCTTGCAGGTGAGTTGGGTCTTGTTGGCATTTCCTGCTCACTCATTCATCAATGACTTTATCGAGACCTCCTCGACAGAACTAGTATCTGTGCGTTGTTCAGGTTCTTCGACAGATATTGCTAGCACTTTCGGCCTCGAGTTGTTGAAGGTCGCTCCACTCTTAGAGGAGGCATCAAGGTATCCCTACTCTTGAAATATTCAGGAGTTTTTCGAAGCTCCGAGTTTGCACCCCTAGCTGTCCTCTGAAATCTCCAGGAGCTTCTGGGCACGCCAGCTGAATAAGGCGTCTCACGTCTGCTTCGAATTCTTGCAGACTCTCACCTGATTTTTGGGTGCTAGTCTCTGTGTTGATCGCGATACCGCATCTTTAATGCAGAAATCAGATCCTTGTATTTATTTTGTTGTTCGAAGGGAATCATTTGCAGCAAAGCTGAACCTCTCAATCAGAGCTACTATGAGTGCCGTAGCTTTTTCTTTTCCGCCCTCTCCATTAGTTACCGCCGCAGCCTGAAATTGTTGGCGATACACGGACCGAGACGACTGTCCATCAAGAGTCGCTGGTTTCACGGAAATCGCTGATGTGGCAACCATGTCTCGGCGATCCTTGTTCTTGACAAGAACAATCTGATTTTGTAGTCCTTTCACCTTCTTTCACACTGGATCTACTTTCTTATCGAACTCATCGATTTGTTCTAATTCATTCTTTTGTTCTACCAGGATTTTCTGAAGTGTTCCTTCTGATTCTTTTTTATCAAGTTCTAGTTCTTTCCTACAATCTTCTCGTTATGGTTCTCGTTCTTTCTTTTCGTCTTCTCGCTTTCTCTATTCTCCGATAATTTTCTGAAGTACTTCTCGTACTTTCTTTTCATTTTCGAGAATTTTCTGTTGTCCTTTTCTTTTCGTTATCGATATTTTTCTGGACACTTCTCGTTCTTTCTTTTCATTTTCTAGAATTTCCTGGAGTACTCCTTCTCGTTCTTGTTTTTCCTCCCTACGTCGTTTTTCCTCTTCTCGTTCCTCCCGCCGTCGTCTTTACAAATCCACACCGCTGCGCTGTTACGATTTCTCTGGGATCGCTTCGTTTTCGAATAATACTCCAAGCAACACTGATAGCTTCGTTTACTTCAATTCAAAGATATAACTGCTGCACTGACTAATAAATCCCTTACAAGACACTTAGACTCCCACTGACTTCAGCTGAATAAAACATCCAACACTCTCTGCTCAAAAATGCCGCTACCTGATGAAATACATTCTTATATAGTCTGATCGAACAGGGTCGATTTCTCTAGACATTCCATTCGCGCCTGGAACTTCCACAGTTCAGCGCTTTCGACGTAGGGAGTCTTCGCTCGAAAACACGATCGACCAGCTTAATCCAGAAGCCACCTTGGAAGGCGACGAGCGCTTTCGGGTTCGCGGCGATTGGCTCAGCTCGTTGAATTATGTTTATTATATCCAGCGGCGGCGTAAAGGAATTTACTTCGATTTCTTTTGTAACAATTTTTCCTAGTGAACTGTTCGATACATTCAAATATATTATTTCGCTACAGGAACATCTTTATAGGTTGTAAAGAGGTTATTTGAAGTGGTGACTTCAAATCTTATTCCACACTCTTGGGAAATTCTTACAAAATAATCTCCAATATTTTTAGGCTTCTTGGAGATGAATCAAAGGCAAAATAAAAGGTGTAGAAATATTATTTTCAGAATGGGTTACCTCTGATGAAACAAGGCCAACTGTTGGTCATCTTTTGTTCCCGGCAGTTGAAGCCGAACTTTTTAGAGCAGCAGATTTTGTTGCAGTAGATCTACTGCATCAGGAGAGATCGAGGAGACCTTATAGTGGATCAGGAGCTTGCATTTCCGATACGGCTATAGCTGATGGCCAGGAAGTCATTATGCCTACCATTTCCAAAAGTGATATGATTAAATTTTCTGATAGAACAACCGGAACAGATGTCTCTAGATCTGCATCCACTGGTAACTTAACAGCTAATATTCCTGATATAACAGTGCTCAATCTTAATTCAGAGAATGAATGATAGTAATAATTCTTGTGAAGCAGGAATAAAAAGGGTTTCAGAAATATCAGAACTCAGTATATTTATTGGAAGTTCCAATATTCAGGAGTGGAAATCCAATGCTTATATCAGAAACATATTAACCCTCAACTGGTATCATGGGGTGCTATCTCATGTGATAACGAAATTCTGTTATTTTCAAAATTTTTTGGTAAAAGAATCATCCTACTGAATTCTTCTTAGACAATACTGATACAATAAAAATGTTTAGTCATGTATTTCAAAATGAGCAATGAAACCAACAATGCATTGGGCTGTTTTGACGGTTAGGTATCACTTATGTCATCATGCTGATAGAAAGTCTTCGACATTTCATCAATTTAATTCATTTGTCATTTGTCCTGTCAGAAAAAGTTTTCTCACCGAATATCCTTCGAGCATTGATGAATATCTCATTATTTCATCATAACTTCCTCAAGCACGTCGAGCTGTTGCCAAATACTCAACGTGCTTTCGAAAACTGGATATTACAGCTGATTGTGCAAAAGTTAATAAGGGCCCGGTATTACATCGAACAATATCACTATTATCTTTGTGTTCGTTTTCTATTTATTGTTACAGCCAAAGTCCCATTTCGACCCCTTTTCCACATTCTTTCAATACTTTTTTCGAAATTATTTCTATTTTTACGAATAATGGCGCGAACAAAAAGAACGAAGAAACTGGAATGAGGTCTAAAGAGGACATGCGGCTATACTAAAACATGGGTCCCGATGGTAATATTGTGCGAAAAAGAGGGTGGAATGGGCCCTTTGCTGACCTCTGAAAGCTGTTACTACCATAGGAAATAAAAGTACTAAATTTTCACTTAAGATTCATGTTTTACTTGTCAAAATGTATACATCTAGTCCAATATTTACAAAACTAGCCGATGTGACGATAAGACAATGTTTGCACCCTTCAATTTTGAAAAAAATTTCTGAACATTGATACCAAAAAGGAACAAAATAAATTAATCATCTAATCTAATATTTGAAAATTAGATCATTTATCTATCTTAGATTATAACGATTTGTCGAATTGATTTATTGGCAAGTTCAATATTGAAACCCTAAATCAGGCTTCACGTCTGAACCATTGTGGGGAATTTTTTTCAAAAAGTTGATATATTCCAACGGAATCCCAGATTCCTCGGCTCCCTTGATCATGGTTTCTAAATAAGCGGGGGTCGGTTTCCTCTCTTCCGGCAGATTTTCGGGATTCACCACTTCTGCACTTCCTACTTGTCGATAGCATCTGCACTGCAGCACCTTTCCCTCCGGAGTTTCTACATCCACGGTGATGGGGTAGTAAACATTGGCGTGGACACCTTCCTGCCTACCTCAAACAAAAGAATTTATCGTGAATCTCAGACAAGCATTAGCGTCAATAATATTTAACGATAACTAGGCGAAAATAAAAGAATTGTATCGCATTAACTTGGTGAAATTTAATGCTGGGAAAACCCAGGCATTTCTCTCCACAAAGAAATCAGATCTATCTCTATCCAATATTCAGATACCAAAATATTCTTAGTGAAGACCAAGAAATAACCTCATGAATGTTTGTTATATGTTTGTTTACCTTACACTCTGTTTAGAACCTAAGAATATAAATTTTAAGATGTATAAAAGCATTCTCTCCCAAGGTATATAAAATATTTTCCTACGATCATTATAAAAACTGAACTTTTCAAAATTCATATGAGTTGATGAAGTACCACTTCATTAAACACTTAAAAAAAGTATAATATGAGTGAGAAGAGTGCCGTAACTTCATTTTTTCATGCTCCCAAAATGCATTTTGAAATTACGAAGTCGCCTATGAACTTCATTACGGGTAAAAAACACGTTGGTTGGTAGTCGTCCACGGTTGCAATGGTATATGTAGATAGTTCTGTTAATGCAAAACTTATCTCTGACCCTCGAATTCCCTCTGGTGATAACATTGACGATAATTTAGCATCATATTTCAGAAGCTGCTGTTACCAAAGAAACTGGTCGTCACCCGAAGACACTTAAGGATACCAGCGATCGAAACGTCGTGTGTACACTAAACTTAAAACTTTACTTTATTTGTTCATATAACTTCATATATTTCCTCATTCAAATGTGTTTGACACTGCTATTTCATATTCGATATCTCAATTTTTCGTCACAATATTTTCTTATAATCGATCAAACGTTAAATATTTTTTTGTCCAAAAAATTCATCCTAAACTTTTTTATCTGGATTTGATTGCCTTATTCGATTTTTATTTCCATAAGTTTTTTTGTCTCTTTTGCTTAGTAACAGATTTCAATAGAGTTAATAATATAGACAAAGAAAGTCTGGAACCAATACCTCACAGCAAGGAGAGTTGTCAACCACATTCAAGTAAATACTGTTATTGATTGATACAAGAGTAGTTAATCTTCATATTTCTCGATTCGTTTATTAATGCTTTTATGGTTTAACCATAATTATCATCTCCATCACTTTCTCCCATATCTGTTGGTTTATTCTTCAAATCATTTAAAAAAGATGTAAGAAATATGAAGGTAACTAACTGCACAATCCACCAACATCTGATAGTTATCTCACCTGTCCAAACTTTCCAAATCTTCATTCCTTATCTCCCAGATTGCTCCCCACACATGGCTCCCTTTCTTAGGGACTATCGTACCGGCGTACCCTTTCCAGATTTTGGAATAAGCTACAAAGTCTATTTGATAATCCTGTGGAACCAGCAGCACATAGCATACACGTCTTTCATTACCTCCAATCACTATTATTACTCACGTTCAATTTTCCTACACCGTGCCTAACTGCATTTGGATTGCACACGTGCATTCTCGCAGTTAACAGGTTACTCCCAAACGCGAAGTACAAAATTTTACCATCCATTTTCTCACAAGTAGAGGCAGATCTCAATAATAGTATCGGCAAACTCTGAAATATAAACAAATTATCTTTGGATTAATGTAACGCTATTTATTACTGCCAAACAGTAATGTTTTTATCAGCCATTGGTTGAGATTGCGTACTTATTGTAGACTTAGTTGATTGTGATAAGAAAATATTGACATCTCAGATAATCCGATATTAATCTTGTCATCTTAGATTGAATTTCAAAAAATATAGAAAATGTGTAAGTGGTACAGATAGATTGGGGTTTAAGCAACATTCTTACTAAGAAATACCAATAGAGAAATATTTATAATCTAAAATCTCCTTGGGTTGACAGCTAGTTTTGGTTAAATTGATTATTGTATAAGGAACAAATCTTCATTTACATTAATTCATTTTATTGTTAGATATTTAATTGAATATACTTTTTGCCCAACCACCAAGGGAACTTGTCACACGACAGTCAACATTGGGTAAGGTAGGAAAGTTGAAGATTCGACAATTGTTTCTGCTCCAAGATCAATAGACCAAAATTCGTGCACTTCTATAATTTTCCACATTTTGCTTCCAAGCAAACGCTTTCTTGCTGGGACTCAGAATATGATCCCCGAATATATTATCTATGCTATCATTTTCAATATTTTGCACGATCCAGCTTTATTACTTACGGTATCTGTTGTCGAAACTGCGAGTCTTGTTTACTGGTGTTTGTGCCAAAGGCTTACACATACCGTCGCCTAAATCACCTACCAACGTCTCCATAATAAATGTTGAATTCAACGAATGATTATGCTTACCAATAAAAATAAATTAAGTATGTCATAGTCTCCTTGATGTTTCATATTCAGTGCATATAGCAAATTCGAAAATGGAAAAAATAAAAACGATTATATAAACAATCTACAATCTCTAATAAAACCACTTACTTTCATCAAATATCGAGTCATTTGAATTGCCATATTTGATGATCGAGTTATATTCAACCACACTGTTCAAAGTTGCAACTTGAATCTATAGACCATATTAGTTAGGTTGGGATTTTTCGAGCGCGAAATTCGAACTCAGAGCCCAGATTCTATTTCACGAATTCGATTATCGAATTGTTTAGAATATGCGTATATTTTCGGTTCAGCGCATTCTACAGTCACAGTCTGAGCTACTCGACAATCGAATTCGTGAAATAGAATCTGGGGGCTGGTCCATAATGGAAACCTGTCATTTAATTTGTAATGTCAATTTTATGGGACTAAAAATTATTCGACTTTGTCGCTTTTTTCTGGTTTTCAATCTCATTCCTGAGAATTGCTTTTGTCTGATAAAGATGGAATAGACTTTCCTTCATGATGCAATATAATTGGAAGAAATGGTATATTTTCTATGATTTGTTAATATAATAATGCATTGCAAAATTTATGGCACGCATGTCTCAGATTGATAAGTGGTTGATTACTAGCGGGATATTTGAAATTAACGTGTTTATATGAGGAGGAGAGCTAGTAAGGTGAAAAAATTCTATGTCAAAAATGGTGGGTTTTGCTCTTAGATAACCATAGGCATCCAAGCAATTGAATGAATTTTGATGTAACTGATAGAGAAGTAGATTTGAAATACAGAACATAAAGAGTTCGAAGGGAAAAGCGATGATATGAGAAATGATGTACCCATTTCAGCTTCTAATGAAGCACTTTCACAGTTATTCCCTGAAATAACAGATGATCGAAGATCAAACTGAAACGTCTGCAGTGCCTTTTGTGGCCGGGCAAACCTTTTCACACAATCAATAAAATAGACCTGACCTATATACTGGCTTACCAAATGAATACATTTTCACTTCACTTTTGAAATATTTATCAGATTTTCAGTTCAATAACTACTTTGGGTGGAAAATATCAGAAATAAGAGGATCAGTTACTAATAACTCTTATGAAATTGGGAATGACTTTTCCCCACTTTGATCTTGCCACTCGATTCAATTGCAGTCCAACGACTATTAAAAATTCTCTTTTTTTTCAACTTGGGTTCTTATGCATAAAACGCTTTACAGTGAGATCATGGCATCGAGAAGTGAAAAAAAATATGACTCCCCAATTCTTTTTCATCATTTACCAACTGCAGGCTTACATACTTTCTACATATGAATTAATTTACAATCATTGCGCAATATATAATTCTATATGAATTTTAATAAAAAAAATCAGCAAATCAATTCATGACATGTTTCATCATTTATCTCAGAATCCAAAAAAAAATCTCAACAAAAGCAGTAAGTGCATAAAAAGTGCATAAGTGATAAAATGGCTGTGCTGGCTGAAAGATTCAGCTGATACCCTTTCTGAATTCATCAATGTATTATATATTATTATTTCGATTATGAAGAATGATTTATTTTTAGTATAAAGAACTATCACATTTTCCCATATCAGTAAACAATTTCGATATTAATTCAGATATATTAAAAAATAATGAATACAATACATCATGAGCCTTTATACACGAGATATTCATTCAAATAAAACACTTTCAGTTCATGAGTATTTCTTTCCAACAGTATTCCTTTTGAATTTTCCTAATAGCAACATCAGCAGTGGTCCATAAAACAAGGTAACAATAGTCTCTTTCAGTATGGTGCAGCTGACCCTGCATTTTTTTCCTCGAATTATCTGCCAAGGTGAAGTGCCTCAAGGTATATGTCTGCTGCAACATTTGGGTCTTCCTGCATTAGCCACAACTACTGTTCACCGACTTTAAATTATTTTTGAATTCATTCCGTGACACCTGTGGATGAAATTATGCAAATAATTTAATAAACATTAACAATTTCCAAAGTTGAGTGGAATAGATATAGGAACATGGCTCATGTTATTACCGAATCCAATTCAATTTAAAGTAGTCACATACTTAGTCATGTTTTCGTGAACATATCACCTTGTATGAAAACTCACATTGATATCATAGGTCTTGTCCCACATGCTTGCTTTCACCTTGCCCTGCTTCACTTTTCAATCCTAATCAAAATTTCCAAATATCAACACGAAAGACTGTTCACCTCTGTATTACATTTCAAATTGTCACGAAATTAATCATTTATTGCAGATAATTCTATAATATTTGTCATTGTTATATTAACAGTGGAACAGAAGGTTTTTTGAGTTAGGTTTAGGATATGAAGCTCACTTGAGTTCAATTTGAATAATATGAATTTCTTTTCATTTTGATTTTTTTTAATTTCACTGAATGAAAATAATGTCAAAATGTCGATCGAGGTTTAGGACCTATACCTGAATTAATCTACAATAGAAAATTTCTTGAACATCACTAGTTCCATTTTAATATAAAAATGTTTAAAAGGAAATTCCAATTGATAATTTGACATTGATACATTGAGAAATGATGAGGGTATCTGGAGCAAGCTGTTCAAGAGCTGACATTACTTTCCAGACTGTGTAGTTTCACATTGAATTCAAACCTCCATAAGGTCCCCTTGTAAATTTTTTTTGAGTTGGACCTCGCGCCAAAACTGGAATCCTAACCTAACTAATATGTTTTATTATCAACTGATGGAATCCAATTTCCAAAGTTATGTTTATGGCCCCAAATATCCTGATATAATCAAAAAACTTCTATTATACTCCAGTCAAAGAAGGTGGAGTGCATGAGATGGAAATGTTTTTATAAAAACTTGTTGGGAGTGCCAAGGAAAAGGACATACTACTAATAGTCCTTCATACCTTCAAAACGGTGCGATGAAGGTTCTGCACAAATTAAACCAACTTTTAAGGTGGCATACCTGACAAGTAACAAAGACTACATGTCTGTTTCAAGGGTACATCTTTAGGAATTTTTTTACAGCAATGGTCAGATCGGTTGAATCAACTTCAATTCAAGATTTTTTTGTATTTTTTTTTTTTCGTTAGATAATACAACGCGAAGAACAGAACCATAAAATCAGCGATATGATCACTTCTGTGTGGATGCATTCAAAATCACATAGGCTACAGTTGTATCATACCCCCGAGGGTCAACTGAAATTGAAATATAAAACATATCTTATAGTCGGTTCATACACCACACTTTTACTTTTACTTTATCTTTTACTTTTACTTTAAGAAAGTTGTCACAATGTAAATCAATCGAGGCGTTCATACACGGCACTTTTACTTTTACTTTTAATTTAAGGATGAGAACTTTTACTTTAAGAATCAGATGATTCAATAATTTTAGGGACTGCGCATGCGTGCATGTGAAGCCATCACAGCAAGCAGTGCCACCAACATTATAAGGAAACGTATTCTTCTGAATATTTCACAGAAATGATTTAAAATGGGTGTTCTGTAAAATATTTGTCATTATCCGATACAAAATAGCAAATTGCAAATCAAAACAATGACGTAACCCACGATTACTTCTTCTTCTTCGTTTGTTTTTGATCACTGCGCATGCGTCCTGTTTACTTTAACACTGGTGTATGAACGGTCCAATTCCATTCTTAAGGTAAAAGTAAAAGTAAAAGATAAATTAAAAGTAAAAGTGTGGTGTATGAACCGACCATTAGGATATAGGTGTAAATAGAATAGAAGAATATTTCAAACTATCGTTTTATTCATAAAAGTTAGAAGGCATATGGTCACAAAGTTTCACTTTCTACCTCAATCTCTTCCCCAAGTATGAGTTTTGAGGGGCCTATCGATTCGATATATTTTCTCTCCTAAAGTGAAATATCCCAAATATTCTGCAGTATCTGGGGTCGTGTCATAATGGTAATGTCCAGCTTCGCCGTGGTGACTGAAGCTGTGGAAATGTTGGACTCTCAAGTCCAAACCCTAAAAAAAACAATATTAAGAACAGTCCTATCAATAACGATGCCAAAGACGTAGGCAAAGTATAAGTAAAATAAACGAATTTTTGATTGTGAAAATGAAAGGATGATAGGAAATTTGGGAAAAACTTGTCACACTGACACTTGTTACTGCCTAGGTAGTGAAGTAATTATTTTTATTCACAATCATTCCTAAATTTACTCGTTTCTAACTTAATTCCAGGTTGTAAAGAGACCAATTGTTCTCTCAGAAGGGGACGAGGTAGGAAATTAACTATCCCGACCTCTTTTGATACTTTCCAAACTCTTCGTCGTTTAATCGAAACGTCATTCTACTCATCAGAATTCACAAAGTGTTCAGATACCTGCTAACGTGTAGACACTAACGCAAGTATCCCTGACAAATCCTCTTCAATTAATAAAACCTCACTCGGTTTTCACAAATAAACCGTTACCTTATCATCTTCCATTGATCTAAGTACAGAATCTATCGCACTGTCGCTTATCAGAGCCAGTTCATTTTTATTGTTCAAAATGCAATGTTTCAGTGAGTAAGCCAAATATTTCATATATGCAGCCATCCTCGTGACTGGGAAATGTGAAATATTACCGGTACGATAAACGCATTCATTAGAATGAAACCAATATGTACAAACACATACCTATTTTTTTCAACCTCTAAATAGGTATACGATATTCACCAACAATGACATTTGTTGAGCTCCATGAAGCTTGTCTATTCCAATATATATTCGACACAAAAATTGTAATGCAATTTATCTTGTAAATACTGTAAAGGGAGCTATGACATTTCGAGGTCAAAATCGCGTGTTATTTTGAATGAAGGTTTATTCTGGCAATTTTTGTTTTTTTTTTTTGGAGTGGGGAAATCAATCTAACCCTTCGTCAAAAACGTCTAATGCTCCGCATAACGTGTTAGACGCTATTGACGAAGCGTTGGACGTTTTTAACGAAACGTTAGACGTTTTTGACGAAGCATTAGTTTGGTGATCCCACTTCAAGAAAGCAAAAATCGACAAAATGAACCTTCATAAAGAATAACACGCCTTTATGAGCTTGAACTGTCATAGCTCCTCTACTAATATTCATTTGTTGTTGAAATTATTTCGAATGATTGTGAATAAAAAATATACAAATCTTGGCAAAATATAAAATTTCTTCCTCGTGAGAAAAATGACTCACTTTTCTCTCTTACTATTGCTGACAACAATATGGGTAGGACAGGAACAGGGCGATAAGTTTCATTTACGACTAATACATAATGTAAGTATCATACTTATAGTTTATGCATTATGATGACATATATCATTTCTTTGTGACTAGGGATTGTAATAGTCTTCATTTCCTCTTGTGGTCCTATCACAAAATTTCTTGAATTGAATACTACCATGGAAACGATATAACCAAACTCGAAAGTGTCAGTGTCAAACGCGTAGGTGGTGTTTGTGTATTTATATTGTGATGAATGAAACTGAAGAATCATTTATTTATGATAAATTAGTCGTAAATAAAGTAGAGTATACTACTCGCAATAATGACTTTTATTCTTTCCTCGTCTAATCATTATTGACTCGTGGTATGATCTGTTATTATGGGAGCAGAACGTCAACTTTAATGTTTGAGATCAGCCACGAAAAGCCATGCATTTTGGAAGTTTGGAGAAGAAAAAATATGGTATACAAACCGCATCTCCATTAACCAGTGTTCCCAGGGCAATGAGGGGGGCGGACATATTATAGAATTTCAACCACTTGTTGAGTTGTTCTTCATTCTCGATGGGATCCTTAGGAAAATCTCTCATCACGTGCTGCTTGGCTTTACCCTCCTTCAATAAAAATACCCCACCTAAACCTTAAAAAAAATTATGACTTCATTCAGGGTGTCTCGCTTTTCATGCATTCAACATCATATATATAGCACGTGCATTTCGGAGAAAAAGTGTTTTGTGTGACTCGCATGCTTGACGAAATATCTGCCCTAGTACAGTTTGGCAAACATAGCTGAAACTGTGAAAATAGACACGCCCATGATGCGCATTCGTCGACGACGGATTCCGGCAGGGCTGTTCCAGTCAGTACTTTAGTACTAGATTCAGTACTATTTGAAGGGATTCAGTACCAAAGTACTTTTTAGTAAGAACTAGTACTATTTCAGTTTTGAAATTGGGTTCAATGTTTCCGTCACAAAATCTCCAAATCGGTGTAGAAGAGTAGGGACTAAAGAGACAAATCAAGTCTCCTAAAAAGATATAGAAGAGGAAAAAAGAAGAACAAGAGGGTGTGAGGTGTCAACGTCCTGTTCCTGTTCTAACTATTCTGTTGTTCTGTGACTGCTGTGTCAAAAGTTAAAACTGTTGAAAGTTGTGGTTTGACTCGACAACTTCCAGATTCCTATCCCAAGAAATCTTGGAAATGTACTATCATTACAAATGAAGATATAACTTCATTATCTCAAATTTTGTATTTAGATCAACTTTTCTTTGAATTTGGTTATCTCGTTCATTTTGTTATTACTCAAATATTATTTTCAGATAATTTCAAATTGTGATGTTAGTTTTCTATCTTGACGATTTTTTTGGTAATAAAAAACTACCTTTGCCTCTTTGCCAATACCTACCTGGATTAGGCTGGATTCAGACAGATCCGAAATCCGATCGTACGACGATCCAATAGCTTTCTGATTGGTCTAAATTCAAATTCAGACCAATCAGAAAGCTATCGGATCGTCGTACGATTGGATTTCGGATCTGTCTGAATCCAGCCCTACTGAAAATTTGAAGAAAAGTGAAATCCAGTACTAAATTCTCAATTCTAGTACTTTTTCAAAATGAAATCCGGTACTATTTTTTATCGGGCAGGAACAGCACTGGATTCCGGTGAGAAGGCACTTACAATTTAACGTTTGTGAAGTTAACAACTCGGTACAGTCTGTGAAAAATTTATATATAGTGAACATGGAGTTTCAATCGAATCTCAAAGGAAAAGTTTTAAATATTGCAGTGATAATTTCATAGTTTCAGCTATGTTTGCCAAACTGTACGGATCATCAGTTGACCTCCACGCTCGCCACAAAAGAATTCAAAAATTTTTGATTGGACTTGGCAGAATTTCTGAATTTGATAGAAATGTAACCAGTATACTGATACTAACATAATATGATTCGTCTTCTTTGCAAATATTTATTAGTATAAAAACGTCGGGAACATGATGATGTGCTCAGAATTGATGAATGCAGGATTGGAGGAAGTATCAGAATCTGTATTGAAAAACACAGGTCCGTATTTGACAAAATAGCTGAGGGTGGTCCTGAGCAAACAAAACGTCGTATTGAAAATATAACTGGTGCATGTTGTAGAATTCATAAAGTTCGATCAAACACTTCCTCACTTTTTTTGATATGAGATGCCAGAGCAGAAAAATCGAACTCAACGATTTCAATTTTTTTCGAAGAATTCAAAATCGGCACACAATAGCCTGTATATCTTGACATAAATCCATTATTTTATTGAAAAGACAGCTTTTATCCAATTTAGGGTCCGTTTATCGATGCAGGGATAAAATTAACTGGCAATTTTATCCTTGTCCCTACCAAACAGTCGAACGCATTATCTCACTTTCTGTCTCTATCAGATAACTCGTTTATCATAGTATTGATAAACTGACCCTCAAGCAACATTATATCTCCTACCTTTACCGAGAAAGCAATAGTGTGCACTTAAATTTTTGCCACCCGATATATTTCCGTTAAACATTATCCCAATGAAATATAACTTTTGGGTGATATTGACGCAACTACTTTTACCTCCAAAGTTAGTCGAAATCTCATGTTCAAAAATTAATACATGGATGTGGATTCACCAAAAAAAAACGGGACACTGTATAGTGAAGACCGGTGAGTACATTTACGTGAGCTATTTTCAATATTCTGAATTTTTCTTTCATTACGACGATTGCGTAGTATACAACTTGACATGTCGTAAATTTGGATACTCTGGCTAAAAATTCTCAAACTTACCAACTAACTTATCTTTATAAGCCTCTTCAACAGCCTTCCTGATACTCGTGATGAAATTATCATCTCCAGTGCGTTTCTTTGCGTGAACTTTTATAACCTATAAAGAGTTCTTCAATGTGAGAGAGAAAAGTAAAATAGAATCATTGGAATCATGAATGATCTGTTCATCTGTGATGTATTTGCATTTTCAAACGTCAGTGTGATTTGGTCTCCTGTGGTTCAATAAAAAGAACATTCTATACAAAAACAATGGGAAAGAATATAAAAATTGATACTAAAGAATTCAATACGAGTAACTACATACAGAGTGGTCCAACGAAATGTATGCACCATGCTTTTCTTTTTCGCTTGTAAGAGGGGCACATTTTGGACATACCTTTAACACAATCCTAAAATTTCAAATGGAAAGTGGGGTCGAGTGATACAGCATGTGAAAAGGTACGAAATTATCTTTCTAATGATACCCCATTTATTGAAATTCACTCAAAGAATTAATGCGAAAACGAAGTTGAGAACAATAACCCAATAATTTTGGTATTGATGGAAAATCAAATCAGTTTTGGGTGTTAAGAATTAAAATATTTACAATGAGTTGGAGGTTTCAGTGTTCGTCATTTTTAACGGTGATTTGTAAAAAAAAGTGAACAAATTGTTAAGTTGATTCATTGAAACTTTACTTTAACGAGAGTTGAAAATGTTGTTCCATACAATATTATAGATTTTGTTGAAATACATTTCCGACTACTGTTTGAACGTCATTATTTTGTGGTGGATATTATTTTTTCTGTAGTTTTCTAGGTTTCTAACATACCAAAAAATGAAAAAATTAGAATTAATATTGGAATCTATACAAGTGTAGAAGGGCAGATTTTTAATCTGCTCCAAAAAGTTTCTGCGTCTATTGAAAAAAACAGTTCCTTCTGGATAGAACAATTCCAATTAGTCAGCAACGTCTCGTATGGCTCAAACGACACAAAAATTGTGACAAAAGAGAGCAATGGCTGGAAACGAAAAGGAATCTGCTTTCATCACGCTGTCTGGTGAAGATTGCATCTCAGTGAGTTCGCTTGATATAGATCGCGGAATGCTTTCCCTCCTGAAGGACAAAATGTTATGTCAGATTTGAAATATTTGACACATGTCAATTACAAAGATTGTCAACAAGAAATATTTGCATTCGAACAAGAATTTACGTATAAGTTTTGAGAACGGAAACGGATTTAGTTTTCGAAACGTTAACGATAAGTACTTTTCTTAGTTCTTATAATTTTTTCGATATGCAAATTTGAGTCATACGAGAAGTTGCTAACTAATTGGACTTGTTCTATCCAGAAAGAACTGTTTTTAAATAGACGCATCAACTTTTCGGGGTAGATTGAAACCCTTCTACACTTGTATAGATTCCAATATAAATTCATATTTTTTCAGATTGTGGTAGGTCAGAAACCCAGAAAACTAAGGAACAATCATTTCCGACATTTTGATCTGATGTTCTGCGGTTGGTGTTTCACATTACAAACGAATCAGGTCTCGGCAAATTTCCTAAATAGGCAATATACGAATCATTTCATTGGGATAAATGTCTTCGAACGAGCGAGCAGCAAGTACAGCAAAAATTGTTTTTTTGAAAATGAAAATCAACAATTTCAACTCGGTCTGTAATGTAATAAACCATGTTTTATGGTGAAGTTAAAATAATTTTCAAAGAAACCAAACTGGATCAGTAACAAGACTGAAATAAATATTTGCCGAAATTATTTTCCTACACTCCAACAAAAAAAAAAGCAAACCATAAATGGATAATGTGATTGTGATGAAAATTTTCAACATTGATAGCTTGCTTTCGTTAAAATGAAGTATTTCAGAAATTTTTATCGTTGCCTGATTCCTTTACTTATTTGTATTTTCCGTCAGTACCATAATTATCGGGTTGATGTTCTCAACGACGATTTTGCATTGAAAAGATGATTTTGTACCTTTCCACATGATATATCTCGACCCCACTTTCCCTTTGGAATTGGAATCTCCAAGTGTCAGTTTGAAGTGATTGTTTAAAGTTCAAAAATTTGCAAATATTTTTTCTCTTCTATTCTACCCCGTCTGCCATTAACTCAACATTCGATAATTTTTCAGATCGTGGTTGATTAGAAACCCAGAAAACTACGAGGAAAAAATCTCATAGTGTTGATGGTACTTTACCTTTCCTGGTTTTCCTTCAGATACCATTAAGTTTCCGAGCAACGCCAATCGAGTTTCTGTGTGAGGCAGAATTTCTTGTTCCGACTTATCATCGTTTTTGTCAACTTTGGATATCCTCGATTGTTGGTCAACGGATCCATTTGATATTTTCAGGTTATAGATGCCCTTAAAAAATCAACGGAGAAACTACATAATTCAATTCAAACTGTCGCTACTCTCCGACATAGGAACCACGTTAAAAAACATGTTTTAACTATTATTTCTGAGTAAATTATTTCTGATAGTGTGAATTCTGCCTGCTACCCGTGCTATTGAATTATCCTGTTTTTTTTATATAAGTTACTACTATTATCGGAGAACGGATGAGGCTCTGTACTATACAACTACTAGGCGGAAGTGCCATATTTTTCGGACCAATTTCTGATACTCAGCTTTCAAGGGTGGAAACATTTGAAGCTAAAACGGAGCGTAATCTTCAAAAAATTTTGGGCGCCGCGGGTACTGTAGTAATAATAGTTATTTCTTAATGTACTATCGATCAAGTTTGCTATTGATTATAGAAAGGTAAGATGTCTAAAAACCCTGGTGTTGCAAACGATGCAATATTGTTCAGACTTTTATGGCGACATTTTTACCATTGTTCATAATAGAGATATACAGTGAGCCAGCCATATGGGAATATCATTTGAAGGAATGGATACTACTGGTGATGAGAAATCAAAGCGCGGTGCTCACCCTTTGTTCAGTACATACTTAATGTTTTTTGCACTATAAAACCGGTGAAGCACTCGTTACTCGTCACATTTACACCTTCCACCTGCTTCGATATATTTTTCCACAAATGTTTCCTTTTCACATAGAAATAACTCCATTTTGAAGTTGCCCGACGCTCTGATAAGGAAATTGGAAGTGCATAGTCAACTAACCAATCGGCAGACTATACTTTTTGATTTGTGCAGTCAACAAATAATATAGGCGGCCGATCGGTCAGCGTCCAAAAGTAAAAGTAGAGCCAGCCAACCAGTCATCTGACATCCAAGGAAATTTGGACGAATTCTGTAACTTTTGTCATTGCAAGCCGCCATCTGAACTGATTCAATGGAGAACAAAATAAAACCTATTATCACAGCCTTCGAGCTTACAAAGGCTGTGCTATATCACAGTAAATCATTAAGGTATACTGTTTCGAATGTTACAAGCCGACTTAAAATTTGCGCGAATGTAAACCGAAAAAATGTGATGAAAACCAACTTCTCACAGAATGCCTATCACAGACTCTTTGAAACATTCAGTGTCTCGAAACAAATATTTGATGGAGTTTTATTGAAGAACCTTTCACCCAGGCAGGAAAATTTCATTACTTTGGTAAATCTCCGTGCTTCTCCCGCATTTCCTTTGCTCATCCATTAATAAAGTGTATGTCAGCCACTTCAGCGTTAGTAAAATTATTCATGATGGAATCACTGCTAATTGACAACTCTGACTTTCACTGATATGACAACACTATCACTATCAGCTTGTTTCCAAAGCAGCTGTTCATAATAGGCAAAGTGCTAGAAGCTAGATATGAAGAAAACACAAGCGTCGAAAAAATTGTATTTTTAGTTGATTAGTCCAAAAAAAATTAAATAAGCCTTCTAAAAAAATCAGTGGCGTACTTTTTTTCTCAATATTTTTGGATGCGGTGCCAACTGAGACTCCACTGGACCTAATAATTTCAATCTTATCTAGTTAGGGCTAAATAAGCGCCTTATTACATCAAATAAATGTAGCAAATTTCAACCAAATCGGTGTAAGGATATGACATTTTTAAAATACCGATTTTTTTAAACTTCAACGCCCTCTATCTCAAAAACGAAGCAACTCCGGACGTATGTTCATGGGGACTTTTCATTTATTACAACGACCTAACGAATCAACCTCTGAAGTTTGGTACCGTAGTTAGGAAACACCCTGTCACAAAACCTCACTTACTTCGCAATTAACTCCAACATAGGGATTTGGACCAGCGCCAGCTCCAATAATGAAGGCAGGTTCGGATTCTACTATGCTTGCAATTCCTTTCAGATCGTATAGTTTTTCTTTGTGCACCACTGGCAGAAGATACGGGTTGCCCCCGAGTTCGATTATTTTTGGACTTCCTCCTAATCCTAGGATCGAAAACGTCAGAGTAATTATGGAAATATAACAACAGTCATCGTCCAGAGACGATTGCGGATGCCAGTAATAGAAATGTCGTGAGTACACTCAACTTAAAACTGGGTTTCAACATTTATTCATATCGATTCATATTTCTTCATTTCAATTTCGATTGATTTCACTTTTTTTGAATTTTTATCGCAATACTATTTTTTATTCTCATTTTTTTTTATTTGACCACAATCCCTTTCATATTTTTCGTTCAGATTGAAGTGCCTTTTATTAGATTCAGTTGTTTGACCCAGTTGTTCCACGAAATTTAATTTGACGGTTATATTTTGAATAAATTCGGTATACTCGATGGGCATAAGTACTTGAAGACTGGCGTTAAATCAAATCATCTTTTGAACAATTCGTTCAGGCCAGTCTCAAACTACCTACACAGTAGGTGTTGGCTGGCATCTGTCAGAAAACAACTACTTCCCTGGCTAAAACTACGAAGGGCATTGCATTATATCCGACCGTTGCCAGTGCAGGTTTCTTCACAGAAGAAAATTCTGCACTTGCTTTTGGCGGTACAAATGAAGGAATCAATTTTCATTTATTGGGACGGGCACACTTGCAGATCGGTGTCGGGTTATTTGGTCACTCGTCAGTACAAGGCAGTGCCTTTATCACCATAGAGTCGATGACTTCCCATTATCAAAAATCAAACACCTTTCAAAGTATCAAGCCTCGGCCGAAGCGAACAACACGAAGAAAATCCTGCAGGTGCCAAGCCAAAACCTACAGTAGAGGTAGTTTGAGACTGGCCTGAACGAACGAATTGTTCAGAAAGATGATTTAAGTTATAGTCTTGATTGTTTTATCGTGAAATTCAATTTATTCGTTATTTATTGTTTCAGTTTAGATTCTTTCGATCTTATGAGTTTTTTGCAAAATGTTCCCAACCAGAACCACTCAGCAAGAAATATTGTCAACCACATTCCACAAAAAAATAATTAGACTAAGAGCCCATAACACAATTCCAACGAGTCAAATGAGTCATTATGAATAATATTTAAAACAGTGCGTCTATACGAAAAAAGGACTCACATCATCGAGAGAGCAGAGTTCAGTCAAGGGAGTTGAGTGAAAACTGTTGAGTGCTTCAAATAATTGAAATCAGTTGAGCAATCGGAATAAATTATCGAAGTTCAAACTGTAGTTGTACTTTTATAGCGAAATTGATAAAAACAGTTTAGTGTTGCACGGAGTATTATTCAGAAAAACAAACCGTGAAATATAGTTAGATTTTCTTTGTAGTTTTCTGGGTTTCTAAACATTATAACTAATGGAGTGGCCCTAAGAGAGAGAAAGAAGACTGCAGAGTGAGCAAGATAGAATACTTCAAGTATAACCTCTAATAAGCGAATTCCTTCCTCAATGTAGCAGATAAAGAGAGGTTAAGAAGGATAGATTAGGTAAAAGTATAGAATTATCATTCTGTCCTTCACAATATCACTCCAATTTGCATATTTTTTCTCTCTATTGTATTCCGCATCCTGTTGTATGGAAAACTGTCATAAAGGCCAGTCCATTAGTTATCATGTCTATGGTGTAGAAGGGTAGACTAACTGAAGGAACTGTTTTCAATGTATGCAGCAACTTGGGGTAGATAGAAGTCTACCCTTCTACACTCGTATAGATTCCAATATTGATAAGAAATTTCTAGATTATGGTAGGTAAGAAACCCAAAAAACTACGAAAAAAAGATTTATCCGCCACAAAATAATGACTTTCAAAGAGTAATCGTAACATTATTTTTGAAACTTTAATTTGGCGATAAACACTATATGAACTTGTGTAAAAAGTTGCTCATGGTTACTTTGTGTAAGAAGGTTTACTTTTCATGTTAAGTGTGTTTATTGAGTCTTATGCGTGTTATGTTAAGTTTTATGTAAGAAGTAAGAAGTGTACTTTATATAAGGGAGTTGAAGGTTACCTACTTTGTGTAAGAAATATAGCCGAGTATTATCATCAAAAAATTAAATTTTTGCGATGAACATAATAGAACTCACCACTGCTCGCAAGTGTAAAAGGTTGTTGGGTTAAATCTGGACAGTCAACGACCTCGACACTGACATCGGCAAAATTCGACCGCAAACTTTCATTCAGAACTAAAAAAAAAGAAAAAACTAAAAATAAAAATGTCAACCTAGTTAAGTAGTGGGTTTTCTACAAACCTTCAGCCACTTCTTCCATGGGCGGCACAAACAAGTCTTTGACCTCGACCGGCAGGTTTTTCGAATCCAACGCCATGGCGCTAAGACACCGAACAAAACAAAAAAATAAAAAAAAAATAAACAAAATTCGCATTCATCCGACGCTCTAAACACAGGAAGACGATTAAGCAATGATAATTACCATTGTAGGAACGAAATGAGGGAAATAACTATTACGAATTTCATCTCGAGTTGGAATAAGTGAAAGTGAATGCTAGTTCACAGAATATAGTTCGATTGCAGGGCAGGACTGAGCAGGGGCGTTATCGAATTCGTTTCCAATCACTCCATACGCATATCTGAATATATAAGAGCTTACGTCGTCATGTCAGCTTCTAGGTTTGCTCGGTATCGTTAGGTATGGACAACCAGTCTCCAACGCGTTTTCATTGGACAAAGTTTATGAAAATGTATTGACGGTTCTGCCCAATAGATTACACTACTGGCACCCGAGTTCATTTTAAATTGATATTGGGATCGTCTGAATAAACTCCGCATAAGGAAGCTTTCTTCAAAAAAAAAACATATATATATATATATATATATATATATATATATATATATATATATATATATATATATATAATATTGAGATTTGACATTACAGACAAGTTATGCCTGAGAAAAATTGAGTTAAAGTGAGCCTCACTTCAATTCTCAGGTACTATCCTGGACCTGCCAAATCTGAAAATTTCAAAATGAATCTTGAAACATTTTTCCGAAATTTTCAAAACCGCCCCAAGAATAAATAATTCAGTTTTTAATATTATACCTCTTTATCTGATTTAAACCCTCAACTATCATGAATTTAAATTTTATTTTTTTTTCGAAACTTGTGCTCTAGAGATTCCAAAAAAACATGATTCAATTTTAGTATTTTTGATAAATATTGGAGAGCTCGTCAGTGTGCATATATGCATAAGGGATATTTTTCTGTGTTTGAGAAGGAAATGTTATCCTGATGGATATTTTTTTTCGCAAACTACTCTTTATTTTTGTAGGGGAATCCCATGAAGTTTATCTGTTTGATTCCAGTTTTGAGTGATTGCTATACAAATTGAGCAAGAAAATGAAATTTCTGTGTGATTCAGCGCCTGTCGCGCTTTATAGGCAGAAGAGCAGCTGTTTTAGATTAACTCTTTCTTCATTTTTGTAAATGTATTTATTTATTATTCGAGAGGGAAAGCCCAATACAAAAATATGTTACAAAAATAGTTTCTTTGCAAAGCTGATGATAATAGTAAACAGAGTGAAAAAATAAGATATTTCAGTGATAGAGAGGTGAAGAAAATTCAAGAGAATATGTTCATTCATAAAACATGATAGCAATAGCCAATGACAATATTGACCTTTGATGATTTCAACTTATTAAAACACAAAATTTATTGAATTCAACCTTGCAAATATTCATTTCTTATTCATTTTATAATATTATATTAGTCTGTAAAAGAAATAGTTTAAAAACCTCGGCAAAAGTTAACAATATTTTTCTCTCGGGAGAAATGGTTGTCTTTCCGCCTCGGTATTATCGAAATGTTGCCAGGAAGAACTTTCCAGTCTTCTGAATTCTAATTCATACCGACAGAAGTAAAATAATATTTGCTTAACCCTAGGTAAAAGTTAAATCGAATCTGCGTCATTTTCACATTAAATTTCATAAACTCGAAGAACGTTGCACCAAGAATGGCGATAATATCTGGAGACACTTTATTTTTACTGGCAACAGGTCCAAACTACAAAAAATTTATAAATAAATTGAAATATTCGAAAAAAGCTGGGGGCAACTCTTTCTTGAGGTATGTTCTCGGGTATTTTACACACACTGATTTCGGGGAAATACATTTTAAAAATGTCAAAATATGACATCTACATTGGAGCTCATTTCAACTAATTTTCAAAGCATAGTTAAACTAAGTCAAATTTCAATATTTAATCAGCAAGTTTTCCTTGATTAGATATTGTATGTTATAATCAACTACAAATTTCACCGATCTTTTTTTACCAATACGAACCTGAATAGGAATAGACGATGAGATTCGACCCTGGGTATGAAATTTTTAACTTTTTGTAGAGATCAATTTATAACCCTTACACCAAACTGACATTATTTGCACCTAAGATGTCTAGAAGGATGGTGCTGGGACTGATGCGATATTGTTTAGAATTTTATGGCGACAATTTTCTGTCATTAGAGTCATTTTTACGTATCGTGGTGTGTTTCTCAATTTCATCGCTAGTTGACGCTAATTGGAAGTGCATAGTCAACCGATCGATCGACAAACTATATTCTTTGATTCGAGCAGTCAACAAAATGAGCAAAATCTAATGTCATACTAATAAAAAACATAATCAAATGAAAGGAACACAATTATAGGGAATTTGGCCAGTATTCTAAACAAATAATATAGGTTGTTGATCAGTCAGCGTCCAAAAGTAAAAGCATAGCCAGCCGTCAGGTCGGCCGTTTAGACATTTCCTAGGAAATTTGTAACTCTTTTCGTTGCAAACGCCATCTGAACTGATTTGATGTCGAAAAGCCATGATAGGCATGTGTCGCCAAGTATACCCCAAACATGCCCAGGTATAACTCGGTACACCATCCTTCTAGACATCTTATTTGCACCTGACGCGCGTTTCGCTTACAAGGTTAGCATTTTCCGAAGAAAACATACTAAATCTGAACACTAGGATTAGCTATTTATATACTTTAGAATCTGAGGTTGTGCAGAAACTACGTGCAAAGTTTTTTAGTCCGATACGGACTTCGTCTGTCAACTACAGATTATTCTGATTAATTTTTCAACAATGAAATCAAAATCGGGCTAAAAGAGATATACCCTTTGTCACCATTCATACAAATTACAGTTTGCTATATCTAGCCTTGTCATGCACATCCTGATTCAGTCTCAAATTGCTTTCACAAATCTGCGAATTTTTATCCCTAATTAATTAGACAAATTAGTAGTTAACAGACGAAGTTTATAGCGGACCAAAAAAATTTACAGGTAGTTTTATTGTTAGGTATATAAAAAGCTAACACCAGTCTTTGAATTTAGTAAAAGTTTTTTCTCCTGAAGATTATAACCTTGTTTACGAAACGCGCGTCGAGTGCAAATAATATCAGTTTGGTGTTAAGGAGATTGATCCCTACAAAAAGTTTCAATACGAACCTGTTTGAATTACGTAACCGAATATCAATAATAACAATATAGTCTCGCAATATTTGGTTCAAGACCTGAGGCCACTAAAGGTCAACTGATAGGCAACCATTCGATTTTTTCGAATTAGTCGTCATTCACGTAAAAAAGCGTGGAAACGATCAGCGATTATAGAGAGTAGTGTATCAAGGATAATGACGAAGAAAACGTTGTGTATTGAATTATCTTCTGCTTATTGATTACAATGATCTGACCCAATTATTGGCAGGTTCCTACTATTTCCACCCGCCATCGAGTCAAATATAATGTTGGACAAGTCCGATTACTTATTGAAGCAAAAGACATTGTGACTATTGCCAAATCGATTTTTGTACAAGTCATTTTAATTAGTCAATCAACTGTGCATACAGTTGACTGGAAAACATTCTCATCTGATTTTTTTTGTATAATCCACTACAAGAATATGTCATTTTGTACCAGAATACCTTTATAGCGCAATGTGAAATGTGTCTGTTGTCGTGAAGGAAATTCTCATAACGTTACCTGGGTGCGTTTCTTTCTACCCACATTTCGTTCATCCCACAGTCGCCGAACATACCCGAATGATGCCTCTTGCAAAAATTCACCGAATATTCTGCAATTTTTTATCAACCCAACTTTATCAAACCTTGACCTGATCCAACATCCAACCTAAAACATTCATTGTGGGCCTATCGACAAGAAGGATGGATTTTGCAAATGTTGAATCATTCGGGTTTCTTCGGAGACTGTGGGTGTAACGACATGCTCCCCGTTAACTTTCGGCTCGGGTGGCGAAAATGAATTTATTTACAACCATATATGTAATGCTGGCAATACTAACGTCATTGAAGGTTGGGAAGTGTCACATTATGCCGGGTCCAGACCAAGCAGACAAAACAACGACAAGACAAGAACATTCATGTTCCGCGACAAAGTGGCGACAAATCCTATACATTTCTGCGACATTTTTGTCTTATTTGTGTTTTGTTTCCAAATTCGGAGACTGTTGCAAGTCCCGTCGCCAGTCGGTAAAGATCAAAGGGTATCTGTTTTGTCTGCATATTTTACGACAAGTTGTCGGCGCAGTGTGGACGGTGCGCGCTGACAAAACTAGGTGACCAGGTAGTGAATCAGTGAAAAATCACACAAATGTAGTTGTGTTGTTGTGGCGTGAATCCACACATTGCCAAAACACAACATTGATACTCAAATCCACCCAGCATCGACTCGCAATAATCATACTTAAATCCACCCAGCGTCGAAACACAAAGTTAGTCTCAAATCCACCCAGCGGCCACACACAAAATTCTCCGTATATATCAGACCAAGAAAAAGAATAAATTTTAACTTTGCAATATATAAATAAGAAGACATTCATGTATGCGAATGATGTCTGTTGGATTCAACATTAGTTTCAGCATTACTGATTTCGTTTGTATTAAAAATTTGTTTCATACAGTAAATATGGCGTTTATGTTAGAGCGTATTAACACAAACCAATTACTCACAAAAGTTTTACATACAGAACCACTAAGACTGTTTATTGAAGCTTCACAAACTTTGGGTATTATTACAGATATGGACTGCTTTGATACTTTTGAAAGATACATGAGGCTGTGGTAGGAATCGCCTGTTGATAGAAATCTTAAAGTTATTGCCTAACCTTTCTGTCACACTTATAGCATTTCTGTGGTTAGTATGTCTCTTGGCAACTGCAGGACCAACAAGGCATATCAGATTCTCGAAATCTTCGGTGGACATTCTTAGAAAATTCTTAAAGCATGAATGAATCTCTCCACTTAGTCCGATATTATCTTCATGTAACTGAACTAACAATTCATCTATGGAATAACATCCTCGCTTTTTTAAGCTTGGTCTCATCCAAAAACGTTTGCGTTTTATTTTTCCAACATTGGATGAAGAGGAAAGGAGGATATAACAACTGGCGGCTAGCAATAAATCTTCATTTTTTGAATTTTCCTCCTGGTGGAAACGCCATATGGTTAGACTTCCCATCAACTAAATTTTGTTGCACATTTGTCGTTGTGGTGTGGACAGTTTGTCTTAATTTTGTCTTGTCTGAATACCTTAATATTTTGTTGAAATTTTGTCGTGTTTTTGTCTCAAACTCGTGTTCACGTTTTGTCTGTTTGGTCTGGACCCGGCATTACACACCTCTACTCGCCCTCATTTCCCGCCGTCATTTCATCTATTCTAAACTTAATCTGTCATTTATAGACTTTATCTGACATTTATTTCTATTGGTGACGATTAAGATGTCTAGAAGGATGGTGCTGGGACTGATGCGATATTGTTTAGAATTTTATGGCGACACTTTTCGGTCATTAGTGTCATTTTTACGTATCGTGGAAATTTTTAACTCTTTTCGTTGCAAACGCCATCTGAACTGATTTGATGTCGAAAAGCCATTATGCTCATTATCATAGTAGGCATGTGTCGCCACTTAGACCCCAAACTTTCCCAGGTATAAATCCCTACACCAGGGTTTCTAGACATCTCAGAGACGATTGTATACCCCGTAGTCACGGTAACAATATATCTCCTTGATTATTCTGAGAAAACCGCGTTCTTGGTAATTTGTCGTTAAATGTAATATTCAAGTAATATTTCAGATACGTTCAGAACGAAACAGAGGTTTATTAATTTTAATCGAAATATGATGGTTGAAAATAAAATAATATACAAACCTCGGTAGGAAGTTTCATTCCTGTCTCGAGATCATACCTAACCTCGACGCTTTGCGTCTCGGTCAACTAACTGATCTCACGGCAGGAATGAATCACTTTCCACCTCGGTGTGTATTATACTATAATGTTTTCAATCATTTCCCGCATTTTCCGATCAACATTTCACAGGAAAAAAGTGTTTATTTTGACGAGATCCAGCACATACTTAGTTTTTGTAATGTTCTCAACAACTCCACTGAGTAATATGAAAGTTGTATATATCTTGAAAACGATGACTTCCAGCGTTGTTGAGGAAATGTACCTTATTTAATTGGAATTATGTTTTGTCATGAAAAGTCCCAAGCGACAAAAAGGTTACTGTCTGAAAAGTTGTGTGTGTGTGACTTCTTTATTGGCCCCGGCTTCCTTTTCGGCACCATAATGGCCAGTCTCCCCCCATCGCCAAGCAATAGGGGCTTCAACGTCTCACTCGTAGTGATATGGTGGTCCCAATTACTTATGCTTGCACGTTGAACGGCATTAAGGCTTGTTACTAACTCCCTACGCCTTACTCAGGAGCAGCACGGCTATCCGTGTGTGTGTCTATCAGGCTTGTTACTAACTCCCTACGCCTTACTCAGGAGCAGCATGGTTATTCGCGGATCCGTCAACCATGAAACGCGGCAGGAGTCATTCGCCAACACGACAGAGATATTCTTATCAAGAAAAATCTCTGCCCTGTTGGAGAAGCGAACCCGGGACCTCTAGAGCCACAGGCGGACGCGGAACCACAGCGCCAACTCCCTCGCCGTCTAAAAAGTTAGGTCAAATTGAATTGAATAATGACAGCGTCCGCAGCGCCCTCCAGGTTCTACATGAAAATTAATACGAAATTGTGATTTCCTACGCCAAAAAAAAAGACGTAGCAAATTTCGTACAAATAATTTATTCCTTGGAAAAATTCGAAAAGCGAACAAAAAAATCAATTTCAACACGCTGTATCTCCGAAACAAAGCATTTTTCGGTCACAAGTTTATATAGACTTTTTTTCCTAAAATTGTAAAGGAATACGTCACTTGAATATGTTACGTACTTATGTTAACGCGCTCATGTTACACCCTGTATAGACGATTCTCAACCAACAGAATGAACACCGCCACTAAAATTGTCAGCGCTGTGCGTGAAAATTTGGAAGACACTGATGCTCAATCAGCCATATAACACCCCGTTTTGACGATGCAATTTTGTCGCTGCAACTTCTCGCGGCGACTTGTCGCTGCGAGATATGTCATCTAGCTGCTAGTTTGCATTGCCAATATTGAAAAATAGCACTGAATGTTACCAAGATGAACGACTACAATATTACAACTACTGATATATAATTTCAATCATTTCTAATAATTGATATTGTGATTAAATCACCTTATTACTCAACCTGATTCCTCAAGTCTCGAAAAATCATTGATATATTCAAAATCAATATTCTTCACAATGATGCCACCACATATTCGTGGTGTACGGCAACAAATTCACCATAGAAATAACTAAGTCGCTGCAACTTATCGCACCAAAAAAGATTCATGCAACTCGAAAAACTCGCATGAACACATGCAATTTTCTGGAGTTGCAGCGACAAACTTGCATCGTCGAAACAGGCTATTAGAAAACATAAATTGAAAACCCTCAACTTCTTGGACGAGTACAATAATTACAAGCAGCAGCATCCGAGAAAATATTGAAACGAATCTTCAGCAGATACCATTACAATTTACGAATAGTAACAATACAATAACCAATTTACTTTTGATTTTTATAGTAAAGAATAAGTCAATTTTTTCCCCAGTTGTATCTAATGAGTACTTCTTAACGTTAATCATCGTTATTTCTTTCACCATGATAAAAGTAATTGTAAATTCATGTGAAACAATATTCAAACATAGACTGTGGCTAAGCATAACTGTGGCCAAGGAAATGTAAGATTAGTCAGGCAACTCAATATACATGAACTGATATTTACATACATATTGTTCAATGAAATTGGTGGTTGGTTGTAGGAAAAATGGTGTGAAATGAAGGGTTATGGTTATGTATAACTTACAGAATTATATGCTCGAACCGTTCGTGAACGCAATCAGAATGAATCAATTATATAATATAAATATAATCTATACAAACCAGTTTATCAGCTCCCTGATTCTATAAGTCTAGATCAAATAAATCAAAAGATACAGATACAATCTTCAGAAAAGATTATGAAAAATAGGCAAATGAAATGATAACTGAGTCTAGTGAAACCTTTTTGATCACGAAATTGTTTCAATTGAAGGATACAGTATTGAAACGTTTTAATTACTTACAGGGAAAATTATTCATCAACCAAAAATAAACAATATAAAAAACTCACATGTTCTGTACTCTCCTCTTATTCACTATTTACTTCTCAACTTTTCGATATAAGTTTATTCGTTCAATCAAAAATCAAGACAAACGTTTGCAACAGCGCACCCCAGTTAACACAAAACGATCTCAGAGATGTTAAAGTGCTGCACATTCATGTTTCAGATCACAGCCTTGAATCGCAATTTGACTCACATTGACATCCCATTAACTGCTATTTCGGACCCTGGTGACCGGCTTCAGGCTTCACTTTGTGTTGCACAATTTAACTCTGAAAGAACTGAATGTGAAGTTCTTTTGTGCTTCACAATCAAACGCACATAATTGTGATTGTAGCAGTTAAATGAGAGGTTGAAACCAGCTCACAATTTTCAGAATGCGAGTCACATTAAGATTCACTCAGTAGCTCACATTTCGATAAAAACGATACTCTTTCTGAAGTGTGTTGTGAATCGCCTAGATGTCACTTCTGTTGTAAATGCGATGTACCTTAATAATTCACAGATATATTTATTGGAGCTTCCATAGAAACTTCAAATGATTTAATTCAAATATGTAATATAAATAAAAATAAACTCTGAGCAACAAAACAAAATTCTGAAAGAACTATTCTCAAATCACAAAGAAACTTCTATTTTTTTTCTTTCCTGATCTTCCTCTGCTTGTCATGGCGGAGCAAATCTTTCGTCAGAATCTCAAACTCTCTGCAAGTCAATTCGAATATCTGACAAATTGAATCTGAAATCGAAAATTCAGTTTAAAATTGAATGATATGAAAAATTTATACACCAAATTCAAAACATGAATTCTGTGATAATCCGTTGTAAATAATGATTATAAACATGTTAAAATCCATTGAAGGTTAATATTTCAATGTATGAGAAAGTGGAAGAAAACGTGCACATATATGTTCACTCTTAAGCTACCGAGTTATTCCACTGAAATTCAGGACACAAAAGACTTCTCAAAAAGCGGACTTGAGTGGTTTCTCTATACATTCATGAATGAAACACTTGATTTGAAAAACATTTTTTGCAAAAATGTTAATATCCAATAAAATTGTAATAAAAATGAATCCACATGAAAAATAAACTAGATTCTTCAGGAGATAACATTAAATTTCAATATATTAGAATAGAATTCAATCATCATCATCAAATATATAGATATGAAAATATTACTGGTACAATATTTCATCAGACTAGTCACAGAAAAGGTTGGTTGTTTATATTCTATATTCAATGTATAGATTCATATTCAATAAAAATTCATTGGCAAAGTAAAATGTATTTTTCTAAAAAGAGGTTTGATGAATCTATTTTCAACATATTGCATACTGCAGTTCTCGATATATCACAGTATCCTAATTTATTGTCAACAACAAGGATCAAAATTGAATAATGTCTTGTAACTTATTATTTTTCGTAATGTGTGACTCATTTCCCCCAATATTAACTTGTTTGTGTGAAAGGAGTGGGAATATTAGGTTTTACTCAACTGAACCTCTTATATTAGGGCTATTATTGTGCTTCCTCATGTCAATTTGCTTGACATTGACATCATTTCAGGAAACCAAGTCATACCAATTCAATAAGGTTTGTAAAAGGTTTCAATATGACTGTTTTGTTAATGAACAGCTTCAAGCATCAAAAAGTTTGTTGAAAGCCATCTAATCAGATGGCTTGATGACTTGCTTCCTGGATAACCACCTTCAAAATCGTCCGATTTCTAATCCTTTATTCAAATTTGAAAAATATACTGAAAAATGATAAGTTCTTCATCTCTGAAAGATAGGATAAAGGAGAAAGGTTAATAGCCAATATTCATCGTTTAGTAAGAATTTCTATCGATTCATGTGAAAAACATGGTAAATAGGAACTTGGGTATATTTTTGTGGGGAGAATGAAGTTTGAGGAATTATTTTTTTTGCTTTTTTCTTTGAATCGAAAAATTGAAATTACTACTTCTATAAAATAAACAAATAATAAATACTCTCTGCTGATAGGTACGTGTTTATCATTCAAAGACGTTTTATTCATTTACAAAAAGGAAGAATGAGTCTATCTGAAACAGCTACTCCCCTTCCTATATATGTTAAGCATGTGAAAATTGAATCAAATAGATTGCATACAAAGGAAATACCTGCACAACGAAGCTAATTTGTAGAAAAAAATCTTCCTCTCCAGGAAAATATTTTTTCTCCGATTGACAGCAAAAATTGATGTTGAAGACATATATCAATCAGCAAAGTATTACTTTTCCTGCCTAGGCAGCAAAGTAATACTTAGCTGATTGATATGTGTTTCGAGGAGTAAAAACTTCTAAGTCGCTATCACTGTACATAATGTTGTCAAACTATAATTACAACAAATCCAACAAATTACGATTCCTACAAATTTTGTTTTAATTTTTCACTAGAGGAAAAATGAAAGGATTGCGAGAATTTTTATAGTTTGCAAATACAATATCCTACATATATCTTCATAAACCATCGGAGAAAAAATTATATGTTCAACTCGGCAGCAAAGTAGATTGACTGCCTAACTATCAGCCGCGGCAGTCAATCTACTACTTTGCTGCCTAATAAAACAAATAATTTATTCAAGCCCAGAATTGTTTGGTGTTTAATGAACGTGTTCCATAATTTATCCATTTTTCTCAAGAGATAATTCTCTCTGAGCAAAACAAGTTTTTTTTTATGTGTACTATCAAATGAAATATTATCCTGAAGAGTGAGATTTTTTTCCACAAATAACTCTATTTTTGCTTTATTGTGTAGATATCTCCTATGTATGCTATACATTTGATTCAATTTTCATAGCCTTGGTATACAAATTCAGCAAGAAATAGTTTTTTCTATGTGATTCAGTGCCCGTCGTGGTGTATAGGTGAGGGAGTAGCTGTTTTAGATGAACTGTTCCTTCCTTTTTTGTGAATGAATCAAACGTATCTGAATAATATACAAGTATCTACAGAGTGTTTGAATTTTTTTTCATTTTACTTTTATCATAGAGGTTGTGAATTTCATTTTTTGAGTCGGAGAAGAAAGTCAACATGGAGAAAAATGAATACTTGGTTAAATTAAATAGGTAGTTGTTTGAATGAAATCATATTTACCATATAAACATTGTAGTATTTGGTAATCACCAATTTTATGATTATTATTCTTCAACCCCTTCCAGCTGCATATCATCGCCACAGAGTTGGTCATCAATTTCCCCATAGCTCTGCTATGAAGACTTTGACAGTTGATGCTCCAATGGTTAGAAAATACTTCGTCTGAAAATGTTTGGATGAATAATTATATATAAGTATTTTTCGAACTTCATATCTGAGGAGGAAGAATTTTTGTTTTTATATTTTTTCTGAGAAATGTAACTTCCAAAACTCCCACATAAGTAAATATAGTGGAAGGTTACAATTCCCAGGAAAACTACAGAAATATAAAAAAAATAAGTTTGAATGCATGGTGTATAGAATCATATTAAACATTGTTGAAATGAAAGGTAACAAATTTCTGAAAACATTTTTAATTTCTTCTCCAAATTGAAGAGAAAAAAAGTTATTTATTATACAAGGGAATCGGTAGTATAATACACATTTTTCTTCTGTGGCGGAAAAAACGACGATTTGATATTGAAAAAAAAAATTAATTTCAACACAAGAAAATTCGACTGTTGTACCGAATAGTTCAAGGAACATATCATTCATGCAATGCACATTTAATATTTGTACTTTTGTCATGAAGGAAATGTAACTTTTGTATAAGGAAATATTATAAAATCAAATTCCTACCATTACTTATGTGTATATAATATATCCAGGAAAAAAGTAATTTCATAAAAAGTGACATTTTGTTACCTGTCATAAGAGATAAAATGTCAAATTTTTTTCCCGTCACAGAAAAAATAATTTTATTCACAGACGACTATATATATATATATATATATATATATATATATATATATATATATATATATATATATATATATATATATACTTATGAAAAAGCAAAACTTTGAACTGATTTGTACCTTACCATTAGGCATTCCAGATCACGTGATGTCTGGGTGGCAAACACCCACGGACAATAGAGTATACGTCACTGTAGTTTACTTTGTATACTGGGTTCACAGCAAAACGGTTTGAGCATAGCATTTTAGAAAAGTAACGCCCCACCATATAAAGAAAACCACAATGACGTGGCATTGGATGACCGTATACTCTATTATCCGGGGCAAACACCAGTGTTACCATGGCAATCACACTTTTGTGAGAAAAACAAACGAAAGTTTCTTGTCAGTAGATGCCCCCGTGTTGGGTGTTGGTTCATTTCGTCATTCGACAAGTATCTGGAATGTGGAATGTCTAATGGTAAAATTGAGGTTATGTTGATACCAATTTAATTCAATATGATATATCTTATACTGAATCTTTTAGGATTGAATAAATGAGTTTTACAGTGGTTATTGAAAAAATTTAATTGTATTTTGTGACTGACTATGAGAAATCTAAGGCGAAAGTTGACCACGCGATATGGATTCCTTTTTCCCTATAATTTTAATGTATTTATTGCCACTTACCTTTTGCATCAAAACTCAGATAAGCAATTCAAACCCACAACGACCTCAAATAATAGTATATACCTAGTCACAAATATTTTTTAAAATATAACTTACTTCCAAGCAGTCTATGTGAAAATGGACTGATAAAACACAACACAATCTAAAGGGTAAAAACAAAAACGGGCGAAACGAATGGCAATGGCAGCAACCAGCAACAAGTAGGTAATGCGAATGTGACGAATGCCAGCGTGTGCAGATGCATATTTTGAAAATAAATGAGCTTCGGTTGACATTCAACTCACTTTTCACTACTTTGTGAGTCCCAAATGTGAACCGTTTAGTGAATGGCATATACTGCCCTGAGACGAAAAAATGTGAATCAACGGAAAATCAATTTGTGATTCAGATTTGGACATCCTTGGTACATTGAATAGCATCACAGATCCACGTCTATTTGTGCATCGTTATAGCAAAAAAGTGATGATAGATAACTCGTTTGATCGAATTCCATTTCCCTTTACGGTAACAGAGATGTATAGATGAACCTCACATTCTAATAGATTAAGAGGCAAGAAAGTGACATCGCATAGATGTTTGTGTTAACTGGGACATTTATCAAAATTTGTAATGTAATAAAAACATTAAAAACAAACCTATCGGATTCTCATAGTTGAACTACTGTTTGGAACAGTCGAACTACTGTCAGTGTCACTCAAATGCGTGAATGAACTACGCCTGGGTGTCAGGAAACGTTCCATTCGCGATAGAAAATAAGTGATACGCCCTCTATCGATATTTGCTGGAACACTCGATGGTTAGATCGCCCTACTCCTCTAGTTTGCATGTTTATATGGGTTTGTTGTGTTGACTCTTCAGTAATTCTAGATTTTCAATATTTTTGTGTGTATTTGAGATTTAAAAGCGATTGTGGAGATTGTGAAGAAATTTGGAAATATTCCAGTGATATAATTTAAAAGGCTTGCTGCTTTTATACATTGTGAGCGTATATTTGATTTTTTGTGGTTTTCTAGTTCTGTATATAAACGAGATAATCTTTGATACAACCTCTACGGTATGGGGGATAATGTATAAGTTAATGTTTATGCATAACTCCAATTAGGGACAATCACATCTACCAGCTGAAAACTGCCACTATTGCTAGAGTAGGTACATTGAATAAATATTATATTCAAGTGATTAAAGTATTTTTTCAACAGAGATTTGAATTCCAGTTATTTTAGGATGCATCTTGATTTTAGGTATGCATTAAATTATACTCTGCTCGTCCAATAAACCAGAGTTGATCGCACGGTAAAAGGTAAGGCCTCGTTGATCCATTGCTCGCACAAGTTTCGACTTCTGAGGGTTGACGTTTGTCAGCTGGTTAACGAAAACGAACAATTGAACAATTGATCGCCGAAACTCATAAATCCAAGTCTAATCTGGAAAAAAACTCGAGTCTTTCTACTCGAAATGAATAATAAATTGAAAATTCCACGAACAAAAGGAACACGTGAACATCCAAGCCCCATATATACACATGCAAATATGAACGTAGCAATTAAGGTGGCTATATATACTGGTGTGTTTACTCCATATAAGAGGTTGTCAGCAAATCAGACGACCGATATGGCCAACTTGATCAAAAAATTGATGTAGGCGTAGTAGTACTGCAAAAAATCCGCCAGGTACCGGCACTCTTGCAGTGGAGATGACAGCCCTGTGTTGCCAAGTGGCCATGTCGTTGCGAATTCTGGTCCAGATGGGTGCGCTGCGTAACACCCACATTTCGTAACACCCACAGTGCATAACACCCAAAGTGCGTAACACCCAAATGTCATAACACCCAAATTTCGTTATGCCCACACTCTCCGAACATACCCGAATGATGCACTGTTGCCAAATTTACCGGATATTTTGCAATTTCCTGTTAACCCAATCTAACTTAACCTAACTAACCTAACCTAAAAGAAGGATGAATTTGGCAACAGCACATCATTCGGGTATGTTCGGTGAGTGTGGGCATAACGAAATTTGGGTGTTATGACATTTGGGTGTTACGCACTTTGGGTGTTATGCACTGTGGGTGTTACGAAATGTGGGTAGAACGAGATGCTCCCGTCCAGATCAGTAGAAACACAATGCAAATTTATTCCAACTGAGAAATCATTTTCGAACTACATGGAATAAAAAACGCATAAAGTTAAACACAAATTTGGCGCGTTTTGGTATTTTCAATAACCTCACATATGCAGTCCCGATAAATTCTTTATCCTTTTACAAAAACATCAGAATTGGCAACAGCGTGTTCCATGGATCACGATAATTAATAGAAATTTTTTATTACCAGCGCTCCCTCATGGCCGTCTGGAACAATATCGCAGCATTAGAAACACCAGTATATAAACATCTTAGTAGCAATCTAACCATTGACAGTTCTCGCGGCAACTTGTCGCTGCGAGATATGTCATCTAATGTCAGTTTGCATTGCCAGTATTGAAAAATAGCACTGAATAGGGTTTTTCTTTAACTTCTTGGAAGACAGCATCATGTACACTATCTAGTCTTCCATTTCATCATCGTCAAATAAATCAAGCGATAATGCAGTTATTGTTTGGAACTTTGCAGTTTTCCTTTTATTCATGATTGTTATAAAAACACCGATACCAAAAAATGTCAAAGCACATCAAAATCACACCAAATACCAAAGGACCAAAAGCAGAATCAAAATATAAATAATGCCTGATGTCTCAAAATGAACATAACCCAATATTCCATTATTTATTATTTGTTGACAAATTCAAAATCTCTTGGTAATGCGCATGCGGTGCCAGTATCGTCTCTAATAACCCTGCTTTCGAGTTGGGTTACGAAAGACGAACCTGAATCAATGATCCAGTTAGTAACACCAAAGTATCCGAACGTGGGTTGGTAACTCAGGTGAGTTAAACGAACGGGCGGGTTAGGAATCGTGTCAACCCGAGTAGGTTTCCGAAAAGGCCTAATGTTGCCAAGATAACCTCCTACATTATCACATCTCATAGGTATATGATTTGATTAATTTCTAGTAGTTGTAATTGTGATAAATTCACCTTATTACTCCACTAGATTCCTTCAGTTTCGAAAGTTGATTGAAACATTCAAAATTACCATTCTTCACAATGATGCCACCATATATTTGTGGTTTGCGGCAACAGATTCACCATAGAAATAACTAAGTCGCTGCAACTTATCGCAGCAAAAAAAACGTGCAACTCGAAGAACTTGCATGGATTCATGCAATAATTTTCTAGAGTTGAAGCGACACAGGCTATTACTACGACGGCGTATTGGTGTCATCCGATTTTTTTTTTTTCTAATTTATTCAATATTTCGTGAAAATAATCTCAGAATTTTGAGAAATAAATCTCAAAATTTTGAGAAAAAAATCTCAAAAATTTTGGTTAGTTGATTCGAAATTGAAGAAGAAACACGGACTCTAGACCCATATAATCTTAACGAAGTTTTTCTGCAGAAAGAAAAAACCAAAACACGGTGTAATGATTGTCAAAACAGATTTATATACGACAGTATTTCTCACTGGGATTGAATTATTAAGAAATCTTGATATGATCACATAACAATTAATTAGTTAAAGTACCTTGAAACGACGTTTGAGTGCATTAGATTTGTACAAAAGAAAAAACTTGACAGATGTGGAAATTTCAATCAATTTCTTGAGTGAACAGATTGCAACAGTATGGCATCTGCATGGATATTATTGTTACGATTTTTCCTTGCAAAATCCAACTTCTGACACTTACGATATATTCATGGGTTCGATGATTAAAACTCCAAACAACACTATAAGCTTCTTTCATCATAACTCTCATATCAAAATACAATACAACACAATCACTTAAATCACTACGATAACTTTCCAATACTACAGTACCAAAACTCTCTGTACTAAAAATTCTACACTTCAACGCCTACACTTAGCAATAACAAAACTCTCTCCACTTATCTCTGAATAATTCTGCTCTGAATACAAACTTGCCACTTAACTAACTCTGCCCGCGACGATGTTTCTCCCGTATATATACCTGCGTACGCCTGAGAAGAATCTTCGCGAACTCTCCACAAGCAATATACGGGTTCCTGGAAAATGACGTTCGCTACGACGCGATTCCTCATCTGCGTTTACGATTTCATCAGGGCCGGCGCTATACATTTCCTAGGAAATTTGTAATTCTTTTCGTTGCAAACGCCATCTGAACTGATTTGATGTCGAAAAGCCATGATGCTTATTATCATAGTAGGCATGTGTCGCCAAGTATACCCCAAACATGCCCAGATATAACTCGATACACCATCCTTCTGGACATCTTAGTTTCAGCATAATAATTAATATCTATGGCTCTCCCATTTCACCTTGTCACGGATATTATTAGGATCACATTTCCGTGCAAAGTTGAATTGAAAAAAATCATAGACATTACACTAATGAACCGGTCGTTATGAGAGTTTTTCTCATAGCATAATGCGGAATACAGAAATAAAGGAAATATTAGGCATTCCAGATCACGCGCGTTATGTTTGGCGGACAAACAGTAAACAAAATGATCAGTTTTTGGTTTTGACATTTCACGGCACAACTAATGTAATATTCGTGTATCTTCAATTATTATTGAAATGCCTAATAAAGGATAGAAAAACACTGAGAGTGCACCAGTTTTACCATGGAAATTACTACTTTACGTTGTGTAAAATATAAAAATTATTTTTCTCTGGCATTTCAAGTAGGTAAATCTAGGAAAAAATTCAACATAATTTTCATCAATAGATCCAATAAAATATAAACAAAAATTTGATCATCATTACCCATTTTATAATGAATCTGAAATATTGTATTGTGAAAGAACATTTGCGGAATATTTTGTTTGAATTCAAAAAATTAAAAACTATTTTGAAATATAAAGATTTAATTTTTTTCTTACTGAAAAATCCTTTTCTTTGAAGAATTACGGATTTATTTTTCAATTATTATCTCATTCATTTTTATTTCAAACGAGTAACAACAGAAATTTGAAAATTACGTAATGTATTGAATTTTTGAATGGTAAAACATCAACATCGTGAAGAAAAAATCAAAAAAATGTTTCATTCTACATTCTCCATTTTTTTGTTAGCATTAACATTCAAAAAATGAGACTAATCATCGGGATGATAAATATCGTTAGGTATACTTGTAGTAAAGCTTCCACGAAGCAAAATATTATTGATGGCTTTCGTTGAACAGATATCTCACTCAACAAATCAATGGAAACTTGAAAAAAAATCACTACCAATCCGCTCATTTCAATAAAAATCGATTTTTATTGAAATCGGATTTTTTCCAATTACACTTTGTTCCTTCAGTTGCAAAATATTTTGTTTGAATAATTTATAAAAATGATAAACTATTTTGAACAATCAAAAAAATTTTTCCAATTTCTTATTAGTGAAAAATCTTTATTCTTAAAAAAATGACGGTTTTTTCAATTATTATCTCATTTAATTTTTTTTTTTCGAACGAGTAACATCGGAAATTTTAAAATTGCATAGAATTGAATGGTAAAACATCAACATCGTGAAGAAAAAAATAAAAAATGTTTCAGTCTACATTCTCCATTACAAATTTGATCATTAACATTCAAAAAATGGGACATATAAGTAAATATCGTTACTTGTAGTAAAGCGTCCACAGAGCAAAATATTTTTGATGGCTTTCGTTGAAGAGATATCTCACTCAACATATCAATGGAAACTTGAAAAAAATCCACTACCAATCCGCTCATTTCAATAAAAATCGATGAATTTTTTTCCAATTACACTTTATTCCTTCAGTTGCAGAATATTTTGTCTGAATAATTTAAAAAAAGAAAAACTATTTTGAACGATCAAAAAATTTTTCCAATTTTTTATTAGTGAAAAATCATTATTCTTAAAAAAAATTACGGTTTTTTAAAATTATCATTATCTCATTTAATTTTTTTTCTTCGAACGAGTAACATCGGAAATTTTAAAATTGCATAGAATTGAATGGTAAAACATCAACATCGTGAAGAAAAAAATCAAAAATGTTTCAGTCTACATTCTCCATTACAAATTTGATCATTAACATTCAAAAAATGGGACATATAATCATCCAGATGATAAATATCGTTACTTGTAGTAAAGCGTCCACAGAGCAAAATATTTTTGATGGCTTTCGTTGAAGAGATATCTCACTCAACATATCAATGGAAACTTGAAAAAAATTCACCACCAATCCGCTCATTTCAATAAAAATCGTTGAATTTTTTTCCAATTACACTTTGTTCCTTCAGTTGCAGAATATTTTGTCTGAATAATTTAAAAAATGAAAAACTATTTTGAACGATCAAAAAATTTTTCCAATTTTTTATTAGTGAAAAATCATTATTCTTAAAAAAAATGACGGTTTTATAAAATTATCATTATCTCATTTAATTTTTTTTCTTCGAACGAGTAACATCGGAAATTTTAAAATTGCATAGAATTGAATGGTAAAACATCAACATCGTGAAGAAAAAAATCAAAAATGTTTCAGTCTACATTCTCCATTTCAAATTTTATCATTAACTTTCAGAAAATGGGACATATAATCATCCAGATGATAAATATCGTTACTTGTAGCTTTGTATATAGACTATAGACTATATAGTAGGATAACCTTATGGAAATTGTATTTGACAGGAGTGGAGACTCACTAGATGGCGTAGGTGAAAATGGAGACTCGCTTTTGAATATCATATCCCCGCCACCAATAGAGACGAAAATCGCTTGCCTTGAAGAATTTGACCTGAGAAAGGTTTGGGTTTATCGGACAGATCCGAAATAGTGACGTTTGGTTTTTTACAAACCATCAGTGCAGTAAAAATGTTTTTCGAAAAACAAAAGCATTTAGGTTTCACTTTCTTGTTCGCAGGCAGGTTGAATCAGGATCCCCTCGAAAATCAATTTTCAATTTTTAGACAAAAGGGTGGTTATAATAGAAATCCCACAGTGAAAACATTTCGGGCAGCATTCAAAATGAGCATTCAAATTCAAATTTCGGGCAGCATTCAAAATGAGCATTGTGACTAATTTAATAAGACCCGCACTAAGTGCAAATTCTGGATCAAATATCGATCATGATCAAAACATTCTTGATAATGAAGACTTAATAGATTCTGTTGGTTGCGCATCTGAAGAAAATACTCTTGAAACAATAGACGCGGATGATTCATTATGTGAGAGTTCAAGTGGAAATCAATCTAAACAATATCCTGTTTTAATCGAAGAATTTAATTTGGAAAATTGCTCCACAGTATATTTTGCTGGGTACTTGGTAAGAAAATGTATTAAAAAATGTTGACGAGTAATTGATTTTTTACAAAAATTATAATTTAGAACAAGAAAATTCACTCAAGACACCAACAGATTTGGTGCAAAAATTTGCTATGATTTGTATGACAATCGTTAGTGAAAGTATTACCAAATTTTTAACAACGAAAGTCATTCAAAATTTAAAATCTATTATTTGTCATAGTTTGAAAGAAAAACATCCCAGTTGGATGCAAGTGAGTGAATGTTGTCGTGAACATAGAGATTATATGTTGAATTTGTTATTGAGAACTTTGATACACAAATATTGTAAAAATATTTCAAACTCAATGAGAACTCGTGTTGGTTTGAAAAATGTTAAATTATCCATATTGCAACATAATTAAGTTCTCTCCTCTCCCAATATAGAGAAATTTAAAACCTAAAAATTATGTAAGACTTCTTTATCTTGAGTTAGTCTTCTATTCATACTTGAATGAGCAACAGACAAAAAGGTCAATTAGAAAGTTTTGTTGAATGATCACAAATAACTATGTAACAAATTGGCTGGTCATCTAAATCCAATAGTTTGCTAATTATTTGAATAACAGAAAACAAAAACTAAGGTTTGGTAATATATTTTCTGGAGAAATAGAAAAGGATTATGGGGTTCCACAGGGAAGTGTGCTTGGACCTTTATTATTGTTCTTGATATACATTGATGATATAGTCGAAGCAGCAGGAAATTGTAAAATTCATTTGTATGCTGATGACACATTAATTGAAAGTGCACACTCTCTCAATTCTTTCGAAATTACTCTGAAAAAACATTTGTTGGAGAAAAGTAATCCCTAATCCTTCTTGGTGAATAATTATAAAATCAATTGATTTTCTTCACACCTACAATCAATCACATTTCAACTCTCATATGATTCATCAGTACTCGTTCATTACTGAGTATACGGATATTTATGTATATATGTGACACATATTGTTTATTTTATTAAGTGTTTGACTATTCTGTGTATTTTAGATGAGACATTATGGATATTTTAAAATCAATGTAGTAAAATCGAATGTAAATTAGTCAATGAGTATAATAAAAGGATTTATATATATATATATATATAAACCTATTGCGCAATACATTTTGTTTTTTTTTTGTTGTATGTACATGGCTATACAATTCAACGAAGTTCACTTTGACTCAGAGATGTGCAAAAAAAGAACAGAAACGATGCTATGAGGGAGCTAGAAAAATATCATTGTACCACAGCACATTCAACCTTGAGATACCAAGTGAACTTCGTTGGGCTATATTTATTCATTTTATAATGAAACTTCAAAAATTTTGCCTCACACGTTCTGAATATTTGAAAAATGATTTTTTTAAATGTTGGTAGAAATTTCAGTATATTTTTCTCAACATTAATAAATGTTTTTTTTGAGTTAACCGTTTCATCCTATGTATTCATCTATAATTCTATACGATACGTTAAAATTCATTGAAAAATCCATTGTAATTTTTCCAATGAGTTCGAAAGCTTTTTCTTGTATTGAAACTATACACTCCATATTCAATATTGGCGTTGTTATTACCTGTACTATAATAATTTTCTGAATATTGGTGTTTACTATAATTTCCTGAATATTGGTGTAAGTACACTTATGGCATTATGAATTGAATGTGTTGATTAAAAATGTATTGAGTAATTGAGTTTTTATTCATTTTCATTATGCGGTAACTGATCTCAATATGTTTAATGTGGAGAAAAGAAATTTTTTCCGCAGCCACCTGAGAAATTAATGTCCGAAATCTATGCCAACACACAGGCATATATTATTTTTTGTAATCCCATACTGTTATTCTGATTTAATGGTATTCAGATGACAATTGAAAGATTATTGATAACGTCCTCCGTCCGTTAAGATTCATCAACGGCCGGAGGCCGTTATAGGATTTTTGTGCATATTGTTGAGCTGCTCCATGACAACACGATGTTGGGATTTTTCTGTAGAATTACGAGACATATGGTTTGTTCTTTTCTTGGAATCAAAATTTAATCTTTCAACAGTTTCGAACGACCCATGGCCGATACGCAAATAACGCATTTGGTTGTTATAATCTTTATCTGCGTTTCGGACAATATTCAACCTCATCTGTTATTTGCTACATATTGGCCTTGTAGGGTTTATAACACACCTCATATATATCATCTAGAATTCGAAACATGCTTTATTTTATAGCAAAATGACACTTTGAAAAAAAGCAATATTATAAGTGATCCATGCTTCCTGGGAAAAAAACAATACTACTGGAATTTTTATTTTTGAGTACAATGTAATCAATTTCAACCTTATAGGTTTTCTAGTTACTTTTGTTAACTCTGAAAGTGTTGAAAAAAAGGGAAATTATAAGTGGTGGAATATAAATAGTGTACATAATGGGCATTTTACACTGCGATTTTTATGCAACGCAAGTCCACAATTATAAGTGCGCCCGTGCAATTTCCAGGCAAGTCTGGTGACTTTTTATTTAAGATTTTTCTGTACTCCTTCGCTTAAAAGCCAAAATACACAACATTCCAAATTACAACCTCGTAAAAACATTAACCACCTTAACGTTCGATATACAATGCATTTCTTTAGTGGTCAATTGAACAAAGCTCAACAAAGGAATTGTATTTGAATATATGCTGGCAACTACTACTGTTGATCCTCTACACTGAGAGAAATGCTCCAAATAAACTGGTGTATCTAACACAATTTTATTTGTTTCTATCAAACGTTTAATTCCCGCCTTCAAATCTCAGTCTTTGCTACAATTAAAAAGAAAATCCTGACACTTGAGTAATTGCAGTTATTGAAGTTCAAATGCCACAATCAATGTGTACATTTACCCCAAGAAACTGTTTGATTGTCATAGGTTGACACTATAATTGACACTGAGTTCATTTATCAGAGATGGGTTGAGAGTTTATGACAATACATATACAATTTACTATGAGATAACGAAGTCATTGTGACAATGAACAATATTTAATAATTAGGGTGGGGGAGGCGTCTGCGATTCCGTGTCGAGTTTTTGTGGTGCTTGGTGCTCAGTTCTCAGTTCAGTCTTGAGTCTTGGTCAAGTAACTTCATGCGTCGTTTTATCTATATATTATTAGGTATATAATATATGTGCGGTTGTGCATGTGTACTGCATTTATTGTATCTCCTATATATTCATATATCAGTGGACACTCTGGACTATTATATTATTATATGCATGCAGAATGGAATACCAGAAAGTTGAAGGAATGTGATACTAGAAATGGAAGTAATGTTTATTATTCAGTTAGTTCTTTTATACCTAGTTTCAGTATTTTCAAAACCTCTTTTATCACAGTTTCTGATGAAAGTATCTAGGATATTGATATTTTGTTCATTTTACAGTTGAGAAACCTAGAAATGGAAGTGATGTTTATTACTCAGTTAGTTATTTTATAGTTTCATTACTTTTATAAGTAATTTCAAAACCTCTTCCCTCACAGTTTATAATAAGAGTATCTAAGAGATTATTATTTCGTTCATCTTACAGTTGAAAATAAATGAGTACTTGAAACCAACTTAGTTTATTTTCGCAATTCATCACGATTTTTTGCAGGTTCACACAATACTGTTGATTGAAAACAAAACATGTGCATGAATAAACATTAAGATTGGAAACCTTTGGTGTGAAAGTTTACATTTTTCCTAGATTTCTAGAAATAAATTAACCTTACACAAAACTGATATTTTTGCTCTCGACGCGCGTTTTGTTAACAAGGTTAGCATCTTCAGAAGAAGAAAATTGATCTCTTGAAGATGTGCGAACCGCGCGCCGAGTGCAAAAATATCAGTTTCGTGTTTGGGTAATTGATCTCTAGAAAAAGTTTCAATTATAATATATATAAATATATATATGTATATATATATATATATATATATATATATATATACATGCAGTCTTCTAATTTTCCATCGTTAATTCACGTTGAGGAAAATAATCACTGTTAAAATTATATTCAAGCAATTATACCATAAAATGTGTTTTCACGTTCTAAATAATTGTGAAACTGAAAAGAGAAAAATGAGACGTCTATTCGGATCCATTTACAAGGAGAAGACTAATTGAGGTAAATATGTTTTATGTTTACTGTGAACTGTCATTTCATTCACTATTATTCAACATATTTCTTAGGACAATTCATTTTTTATATCTGGTAATTATTTACGGTATTTGTCTCAAGTACCTTTTTTTCATTGCTCCGAAAATACAGTGTGATTACAATAACTGGGGTCATTGAAAGCAGCAATTGTTTTCAGCATTTTTTTTTAGATCACTGTTTGATTAGTGAAAGTGCACAGTTCAGTACTAGCAAGTACATTTTTATTTGTACTGGAGCCATTATGTATTCAGAGCCGATTAAAATATTTAATAGTATTAATGTCCTAGAGTCATTGATGTAAATAAAGCATTTTGATAGTGATGAAGACCATTTTTGATTAGTGCAAATACCCAATTTAATAGTTCCAAAACCAGGCCAATTAAACTATTTGTTAGTGGTAAAGTATTTGATTAATTGCTGTAAATTATCTGTTTTTAATAGTGATAAACACTTTAGTGTATTTGGAAATTGTTTAATTATCGCAATAAAACTGTGTCAAGGTTCTAGTTTTATTTGAGGCAAGTGACTTGTGTCTTAGTCACGTATTTAGATGAACTTTTTGATTGCTACTATTAAAATTTTGAATGTGGTTATTAAACTTTTTTCTCGGTGTAATCACCGAAATCGTCGAATTGAATCCTTATGAAATCGATAGGGATATTATTATTCCAACAAGATAGAGCACCAACACAACTCCAGATAAGTGAGAAACTATTTGGATAATACTTTCTATGGTCGTTGGATTGGCCATCGAGGTAATACGGAATGGCCAGCCCGCTTGCCAGATTTGAGACCTTTAGACTTTTTTATGGGGCTCATTGAAGCAGAAGTTGTTCGAAACTGAACCTGCTTCAATATAAACGGCAGATAATAATAAATATTTGTAGAAATATTGACGTTGCTGTGTTCGAAAATGTTCAACGTGAAATATCGGATAGGCTGTTCTCATCTCCAAGACGTTTAAGGCAACCATATCAAGCATCTTCTGAACTGAACTCAGCTGTTTTCCTCAACTTATGAATTCAAACGTCGATGTGTGCAGGCAATTATTAAATATTCCGTCATTTTGTAGTAGGTAAAGATATTGACTTCATATTCTAGGGTTGTGAAGTATTCGTCAGGAGCTTCAAAATGATGTATCACAAGAACACTCTTTTCATTTAATTTTTTTTCCAGATGGTGCCCGGTCGCCATCTTGAAATTTTCATGTGTCAATTTTACTCCAAAATATAGTATTCATGCATCAATTTCATTAATTCAAGTTTCAATTATTTCACTTGACCCGTTCGAAAAATAAAAGGGGGGGGCTTTAAAGAAATGCACTACTGTATTTCCCGAAGAATGAACTCGGTAAGAAATTTCTTGCATCACACCAATAAAGTAACTCCCATAACTTGCTGGAAAGACTGTGCTTTAATTTAGGCGAGTTCTGAAATTCAACAGTAACTTCCATCAGTTCTATCACTGATGCCTCTATCTCTGTTTCTGGTTCGTCACAAACAGAGCGAGAGGCATTAGTAATGGAACTGATGGAAGTTATTGTTGAATTTCAGAAAACGCCTTTTATGCACTAAGGTTATCACACTCGTATTCTAAGTTTCACTTCCGAACCTCGTTATATCAATAATAATGGCATCTCAACACTACAAAATATATCAAATAATTATCCGAAGATATTAAAGTACTTTCAACGTGTTTTAGAAATGAAAGATCTGTTAGGGATTATTAAACTGTCAATTCAGACATTTCAATAGGAATCTGGCCGCATTCACCAGACTAAACAACTACGGAACTGTTACGAATTTTTCTGCTGATACAACACTGCTACCTGTCAGCAAGTTTGGTTCATCTAGTAGAAGTAGCAAAAAATCCGCTACCGATACGTAGCGTAAACGTTATTTGCTCTTTCTGCTGAATGCGCCCATTGGATAGCGTTTTACCACAAACAAACTTTATTCTTCATAAACGAGGTTTTATAACTTCAATTCTCTCAGGTATATCCCCTACAATAGACATGAACATTTGCCAGCAATTAATCTCTCAACATATCAAAAAAATAATTAATGGTTCGAAATTAATGATTGGATTCCATATTTCACCTATTCACATCAAATTATGGGAGTCCAGGCCTGCTTCAACTTTGCAATTTTAAATGTACTCTCTAGGGGGCGCATCTGTACGGTCAGTTTATTCAAGAATTATTCCGTTTGGCGCTCGACTTTGTGTCAAATGGTGAATGCACGTGCATTATCCTACTATATAGTCTATATACAAAGCTTGTAGAAGAGCGTCTGAGTTCAGGAATTCGTTGGAAGATGTCGCACATGTAGATTTCTACCAAAATCTATTGAAGATATCATTTATACCAAAATTTTTCATTTTTGGTCGGAAATCTACTGAAAAAGTAGATTTCTACCAAAAGTGGTCACGCTGGCTTCTAGCACTCATGTCAAAAAATAATAAACGGCGAACGTCACGTTGCCGTATACCCCCCGTCCCCCCTTGTCACACTCAGACAGACCCCTCCCCCCCCCTTGTATGCGAACGTATTTTATGAACGGCCCCTAAGTGAAAAATCATTTTTATTCTAAAAAAAATGACGGTTTTTTTAAATTATTATTATCTCATTTAGTTTTTTTCTTCGAACGAGTAACATCGGAAATTTTAAAATTGCATAGAATTGAATGGTAAAACATCATCGTGAAGAAAAAAATCAAAATGTTTCGTCTACATCCTCCATTTTAATTTTTTTTGTTATCATTAACATTCAAAAAATGGGACATATAATCATCGGGATGATAAATATCGTTACTTGTAGTAAAGCTTCCACAGAGCAAAATATTTTTGATAACTTTTGTTTAAGAGATATCTCGCTCAACATATTGATGGAAACTCGAAAAAATTCACCAATAAAAAATCGATGACCTTTTCTCCAATCCATATTGTTTTGCTTTCAACCGCAATGACTTTTCTCGCTGTACAAGTTTCAATTAACTAATTAAAGTTTCCGCAACTTCTGCTTTTTTAATAGAATCTTTTCGAAGGATTCAGCTGGAATTTGAGGTTTTTGGATTAGGTTCAACCGGAATTGAGAATAATAAAAAACAACATTGTGGTTCCAACCTTTATTTCAAGTCACAACTACAAGTCTTCTATTCTTTATTTCAACTACTTACTGGTTACGGCTAGAAGTAGGGACAGAAGAGCATCGCTTGAAATGAAAGGAATACGAGGAAAATAAACACTTATATTCTATCACAGGTCGAAATAAATTAAATCTCAAGGAGAGAGAACACTGCCTTAACAAATATCTGAATATAAAATATTCAAAATATTTTTAGAGGTTCGGTTCTAACATACTTCTCATTCCACCTTCACTAAAGGCTTTGTCAAAGACATGATCATTTTTCAAGTGACTGTCAGCTTCGATAAAAAGAGGGAGTGTAGCAATACTCGAATGAAACTCAAGAAATCGTCTTGTAGCCAACGATTACGATGTGGATTACGCTCATGATTGATATGATTTTTTTACAAAGTGGGAATTTATATTGACACATGTATCACAGCATATTTATCAGTTTGTGCGGGTCTGACATTACTACTCGTACATATTTTTACTTGATTTGACTCGGTGACCGGTGTAGATTTGTAGATCGGGGTGGATGCGTACCTTGCACCCAACCTGAAGATAGTAATCAGTAGGTGGTGGTTGTGATGTTTATGTTCCTCTCAGTACAGGAGGAACATAAACACCACACCCACCATCTACGACGTACACAGGTTGGGTGCAAGGTATGCACCCACCACGGTCTTTGAACGTCTTCTGCGAATGTCACCAGTGAGAGTCCAGAAGAAAGAAACATTTGCAGTGGAAGTGGAGGGCGAGATTACGAAAGAAAGCAGAGTCTAAGATGAGCTTTTCCAAATATCTCATATAAGAACTTTGATTGTTGGCATGATGATTAATCATGCCATGATGATTAATCATGCCAACAATCAAAGTTCTTATATGAAATATTTGGAAAAGCTTATCTTAGACTCTGCTTTCTTTCGTAATCTCGCCCTCCATTTCCACTGCGAATGTTTCTTCCTTCTGGACTCTCACTGGTGACATCCGCAGAAGACTCTGTTCAAAGACCGGGGTGGATGCGTACCTTGCACCCAACTTGTGTACGTCGTAGATGGTGGGTATGATGTCGATGTTCTTCTTGTAGTGGTTTAGATTGAGCCGGCTCAATCTAAACCACTACAAGAGGAACATAGACATCACACCCACCATCTACGACGTACACAGGTTGGGTGCGCATCCACCCCGGTCTTTGAACAGAGTCTTCTGCGAATGTCACCGGTGAGAGTCCAGAAAATGGAGGGCGAGATTACGAAAGAAAGCAGAGTCTAAGATAAGCTTTTCCAAATATTTCATATAAGAACTTTGATTGTTGGCATGATGATTAATAAACCGGCGACGTAAAAATTAAACATGCGTATAATCAAATTTAGGTAGTTTTCATCCATCGGCTGTTGAGTGGGAAATGTAGACGTAAGCCTAGACCCAAAAGCTTCCTATGAGCACTTATCTATTGAAATATGTGTATTTCATCTTACAACTGAGAATGTATCCTCCAAATCATATCGCATTGGGAGCATTTTGAAAGAGAAATACCTTATACATAAATATACTTATATGGAAGAGCAACAGTGTTGAATGGTGTAAGGTATTTCTCGATGAATACACACACTTCGAAGAACTATAAATATTATTGAATTTATATTTGTATTGTGGGTCCCACTGAGCTGGAAGTGGAAGGAGTATTTTCATTTATTTCATCATTGCTAGTTTCTATAGAGTTCAATATTGTTTTGGAATTGCTGATTCCATTCTGAACCGAATTTCAACGTGGATTTACAATTGATTAAAAATATGTATCTTAACGAATCATCTGTATCGTAATTAATTATAATAATAATAGTTAATAATAATAATTTATTATAATACAGATTTTTCATTACGATACATATTTAACCCGTTTCACAGTGGGTCCCATTATGAAACTGATAATGGGCATATATGTGTTAGAGTTCGGGTGTAAAAAAAATTATTCAAAATCTGAAATAATTGGGGCTCTCGCTGAAAATTTCCACCAATTATTCATCTCGTGAAACAGAATGATTGAACATCACAAAGTGAAGGAAAGTATCACTTTTCATGACTCTCACACTCTCGATTTTTTTTCTACACTGTACTATGATAATACAGTTATATGCCCTTAATCCGATTCATCATGAGATTATGATACATATTTTTCATAACGATACAGATTTTCAATCAATTGTGGATCGTACAAAGGCACTTCAAAATGGAGTCAGGATAGTCATGCTGACAGAAACAACTATTGGTCAACTAGATGACAGATATTTCTCTCATCAATAGTTGATTTTTTACACTCAAAGTTCAAAATTTATAGAGAAGTTTTGTTAGAGCCCACCTCCCTAGTTCACAAAGGCAAGAAATAAGAACTATTTCATTCCACCTTAAAACAACAGCAAATACAAGTATTTGAACCATCAAGTCTAAACAGTCAAAAGAAGATGCATGGAATGCACCCGAAGACGAATACTGAACGATAATGAAATTTACTCAAGTTATATAAATACCGAGGTCCTCAGTCCTAGCTTCAATATGCTGTAACAAAAAATGGATTCAATTAGCTAATCATTCTTCAATGACCAATTATCAAAAGCGAGCATACACCCCCCAAAAAACAAAAAAAAATACTAATTAACAAAAAAAAATACTAATTCACCAACCAAATATGGATAATCTCAAGGGTCGATTTTTTTTCATTCCAGACAATTTTCATTCATTTTCGGAGTTTCGCATTTGTATATATATAAAATTTTGCAAATTCTCATAGGTTGACATAGGATGAAAAATACTCGATCTGATAACCGCTTAAATATATTTTCAGCAAGATTCAACACTTTTTATTCTTCGACATTTTTCCAAAGACTGCAACCCCTTTTATGTAATGAGTGAATGAGCGTCAAAATTTTTAAAATATAATTCACTTCTATCATCTTTTTTCATTCTTCATCATGATATTCAAGTAGAACTGTCTGAAATTATTTTTCGCTTAAGAAATGTGAAAAATATTAGGGAGAAGTGAAGATATGATCATTCTAATTCACTAATAACTGAAAAGGAGTGCATTTTTTGAAAAAAATGTTAAAGAATAAAAAGTGTTCCATTTTGTTCAGCTCACCTAAAGAAATCATTCTTGTAATGTTTTATTGAAATTTGTTTCAAATTAATTTTTTTTGTCAATAACAAATCAACGACCTTTTATATGAAGAAATTTGTTTTGGTTTTCAGTAGGTAATGATGGAAAGAATCGATTCCAATAGAGCGCTCCATTTTGGTATTTGTTATCTTAATGAGTCTTTTTTCAGGTGGACAGCTCGCTTATTTCATCTTACCTGGCTTATTGAATCCTCCACCGTATCCGCCAAAGCTCTGGAATTTCTGTCCAGAATTGTTTGACTTGAAGCCCCCCCTATTGAAGCCTCCTCCCCATCTGCTATTGCTCCTTCCAAAACCGCCAAGTTTGTTAGCGATCTCGGAGAGCTGAGGGCTCACGATCTGTAAACGAACATTATATGTTGAGGCAATGGTAAAAACTGCAAATATTGTTGGGGTCTCAGGAGAGGGAGGGGGCGACTGTCATAAAATAAATTTTTTTGGTTTCCAATTCTCATATCAATTTTTAGGGCAAATTGGTATATTTGTCCCGATATCGTATTTATGAATTTGGAGTTCATATTTGAAAAATATATTACAAAAAGGAATTAGCTCCTCTTGGCGACGTTCCAGAAGCTAGTCGTCTGCCTCCTTTTTCAAGCCCTTTTAAAAATTTGATATGAGATTAGAATTTTTCATGACTACTGTCAAAATGTGACTCTGGCATGAGTAATTCATTTGACATAGCCTATTTCGAAATGAATACTTTCAGTTCAACTTCCTTTTTCAGAAGTGGGATCCAACATTGATCTACACCCAATGAACAAGTAGCAATCTCCTCATATTCGTTTAACAAAATGCAAATAGCTTTTTTTGTTCCATTCTGTTGTTATGAGTTAATTAATATCACTCAATAATATTTGTTCAGCTAATTTTGACTTGTTCATCGAGTATAGATCAATGTTGGATGGCTCTTCTGAAAAAGGAAGGAACTGGAAGTATTCATTTCAAAGTAAGCTGTGTCAAAATCAATGCTTCGTAGAATTATTGATGAATTAGTTGGAGCCAGTGTCACATTTTGACACTACTCACAAAAATTCTGATCTTATTACAAACTTTCAAAAAGGCTTGAAAGAGGAAGAAGACAACCCTCCCAAACGTCGCCAAGAAGTAAATGCATTTTGTAACATATTTTCTGACAAACTCCAAAATCATAAATATGATATCTGGAAAAAATACACAGTTTTACACTGAAATTATAAGGATTTGAAGCTTTTTTATTATTTCCAGGGGAGAGAAAATCCAAAAAACGTATTCCTTGCAAATTGGAAAACTTTGTTTTCAAAAGAATGTAGGGAAACTTGAGGATGGGATCCAGACAGAAATGTGTGGACACCGAAGGCATATTTCCCAAACTGTAATATTCCTTTCAAAAGCATTCATGCAAGGCCGAAAATCTAGGCAGAGGCATGCCAAATTGAAAGGGGTGGTTTACTTCAATCATATGTTTTCAACTACTCAAAAAAACAAATTAGATGCGATGACAAATCTTTAAATCACTTACTTATTCAGAAAAATACATTCATTGGTATGAATAATCAAGAAGGAGCGTTTTTGTTTATAAGAGTATCCTGCGACACATTTCATTTTCATATCATTTTCTTTAGGGGTTTACCCCCTTTTCACAAGTTTGTTTAAAAAATACAAACTTGTAAAAAATTAGTGAATCTTTCAAAAAAATAAATTTTAACTTTATGTATTTCCTTTTTCAAAGACAGACTAAAAAATTGGTCTCCAAGAATTCATCATTGTCATCTATTCTATGATGTGCACAATCAACTAAGACTAAGCAAACAAATATTTATTGAAAAATAATCATGAGTAATCCATTCAAGTTTCAAGAGGGTGTACCGAAATGGTATGAACAAAGTGTAGAACATATCACGTATAACTTGGGATTTTTTTTCCGAAAACTCAAAGTTATTCACAAACATGAAAGAAAATTGAATATCTGTTACCGGAATTCGAAATTTACATTTCAATTGAAAAATAAGAATGCTTTCTGCTCACTGAATTCGAAAATCAAGGTACTGGATTTGTCTTATCAAGTTACTACTAGCATATTTTATGGTAAAATTCATGGTCCACCCCCAAGATGAAAGTCAATTATGATATTAGACATAAGATATAATACAAATAATCAAAATTCATTCAAAATATTTCAAAAAACAAATGAATATATCTTACCTGATTGGTCTCGTTGAGGACGGACACCAAATCCTTGGCTTGTTTGAAATTGGAAGGAGTGAAAAAGGCGTAAGATGTTCCAATAGTATCGGAACGCCCAGTCCTTCCAATTCTGTGAATGTAATCCTCAGATGTGTGCGGATAATCGTAGTTCACTACATATCTGATCCCTTCCACATCTATGCAGCAAAATACAATGTTACAAAGTGTTCTCGAAAGACGAATCAAAGAAATCTCGGCAATGAAAACTCACTCATATTCACCCTGTTAGATAAATTTGTGCAAAAGATTGAATTCATGCAAGTATTTAAGGAAATACTATTAGACACTTGACAAGAGAAATTTCTTTGATTCGTTGAATTGTGTTTTCCCTAAGCTTGGCACATCAAGTAATCAAAAGTTAGCTTCCTTTTCAATTTGCAAACTGCGCCAAACTCATTTTTAAGGTTAACATGAAATGATTTTTTAGTGATGTGAAAACAAATCTCAAATGTTTACAGTGGAAATAAGATTTTCCTGGAAGTGTTTCGCACGAAATAATACAGATTTGAAGGAATATATTCGATAAAGTCATTCGACAAAAACTGTATGCAAACACTTTTTTTAGTTTCAGGACATGCAGTATCAATGAAATTATTATCATATCACTATTGGAGTTCATAAAATACAGTACTTGCTAAAATAACAAGAATTATTGGACAAGAACACTAATTGAACAAATTTTGAATAATATAACATTCAATTTTTCATGAATCAAGTTTGAAATGTAACAGATCCATCGATAGAAATCTATTTTCAAAATTCAAGTGCAATTCACAGTAGGCACAATTTCCGAGGAATATTTGAGTCAAAATAAATAAGATCTGATATTAATTATGTGAATGAAATTTGTTATAATGCAAAAGATTTTGACAACTGTTTACTATCATTATTAGTTTTATCTTCCCAAGAAATTGCATTCTCATAAATAGAGAATAACTAAGAACAAAATTATTATTAAAATTATTGAAAGTGGAGAAAACAAAAACGTGTATAAATGAACATATTGAAGAGCAGTCAAAAATGAAATTGCTTCCAGCAAAGGTCAATTGAAAAAACAAAAGGAGAAATGAAAAGTAAATGAAAAATTTGAAAAATACCCATTAGCTGAACAGACACTTTTTCAATTTCTGTTTGAATTTCATTGTCGATCAAAATTCTATTATTTTTTAGGAACTGAATAATAGGCCATTATGATGAATCGACTTTTTTATCTGATTGAATATTATTTGTTGTTGTGAAGTGGAAATAAGACTAGATTAACATAACACACTTGATCGTTTTCTGTTTCAAGATAAAAAATATCAATTGATCCCCACAAACTCCACGCAAGTACCATATCAAGAATATCATTGCACCAAACCTTATCAAACTTAAAATCTAATACTAACCAGTTTCAAAGGAAAATCCATGAAGTTGTGATGTACGCGCTTGTGTGTATCAAACCGATAAATAGTTGTCGAGGAATAGTAGCAAAAATTGTTGCCGTGCCTGCGCTTCAGTGGACCTTCAGTCAGTAGTAAATCCGAAGACTTACTATCAATTTTTTCAGTCTACTCAAACACCGCAGCAGTCGGTGACCAATTGGAAGACAAATACGCAAAATTTTAAAGACATCTGTTTGTTGTGTGATGAGGTGTAGTTGTGCAAAACGTCCCACGTTGACAGCTAAAGTGTTTCGTGAAGGTTTTGTTTTGGAAAGGAAAATTATTGAACAAGGTTGGGGGTTAGAAGGGGTTCTGGTAGGATTATGACAAAACAAAAGCGTGCCAATGAAATGCACTAAGAAATTATTGAAGGGTTGTGATTTTTTTTTAGAAAATTGATTTGAAATTATTCATTCAGATCAGAAGTTTGTCAGATGTAGATAGTCGAAACAGCTTACTGGAATAATATGGGGGGTTAGAAGGGGTTCTGGTAGGATTATGACAAAACAAAAGCGAGCCAATGAAATGCATTCAGAAATTATTGAAGGGTTGTGATTTTTTTTAGAAAATTTATTTGAATGAAATTATTCATTAAGATCAGAAGTTTGTCAGATGTAGATAGTCGAAACAGCTTACTGGATTAACATGGGGGTTAGAAGGGGTTCTGGTAGGATTATGACAAAACAAAAGCGTGCCAATGAAATGCACTCAGAAATTATTGAAGGGTTGTGATTTTTATTTAGAAAACTGATTTGAAATTATTCATTTAGATCAGAAGTTTGTCAGATGTAGATAGTCGAAACAGCTTACTGGAATAATATGGGGGGTTAGAAGGGGTTCTGGTAGGATTATGACAAAACAAAAGCGAGCCAATGAAATGCATTCAGAAATTATTGAAGGGTTGTGATTTTTTTTAGAAAATTTATTTGAATGAAATTATTCATTAAGATCAGAAGTTTGTCAGATGTAGATAGTCGAAACAGCTTACTGGATTAACATGGGGGTTAGAAGGGGTTCTGGTAGGATTATGACAAAACAAAAGCGAGCCAATGAAATGCATTCAGAAATTATTGAAGGGTTGTGATTTTTTTTAGAAAATTTATTTGAATGAAATTATTCATTAAGATCAGAAGTTTGTCAGATGTAGATAGTCGAAACAGCTTACTGGAATAATATGGGGGGTTAGAAGGGGTTCTGGTAGGATTATGACAAAACAAAAGCGTTCCAATGAAATGCATTCAGAAATTATTGAAGGGTTGTGATTTTTTTTAGAAAATTGATTTGAAATTATTCATTTAGATCAGAAGTTTGTTAGATGTAGATAGTCGAAACAGCTTACTGGAATAATATGGGGGGTTAGAAGGGGTTCTGGTAGGATTATGACAAAACAAAAGCGAGCCAATGAAATGCATTCAGAAATTATTGAAGGGTTGCGATTTTTTTTCAGAAAATTGATTTGAATTATTCATTTAGATCAGAAGTTTGTTAGATGTAGATAGTCGAAACAGCTTTCTGGATTAATATGGGGGGTTACAAGGGGTTCTGATAGGATTATGACAAAACAAAAACGTGCCAATTAAATGCATTCAGAAATTATTGAAGGGTTGTGATTTTTTTCTTGAAAATCGATTTGAAATTATTCATTTAGATCAGGAGTCTGTTAGATGTAGATGGTCGAAACAGCTTACTGGATTAATATGGGGGGTTACAAGGGGTTCTGGTAGGATTATGACAAAACAAAAGCGTTCCAATGAAATGCATTCAGAAATTATTGAAGGGTTGTGATTTTTTTTTTAGAAAATTGATTTGAAATCATTCATTCAAATCAGAAGTTTGTCAGATGTAGATAGTCGAAAGAGCTTACTGGATTAATATGGGGGGTTACAAGGGGTTCTGCTAGGATAATGACAAAACAAAAGCGTGCCAATGAAATGCATTCAGAAATTATTGAAGGGTTGTGACTTTTTTTCAGAAAATTCATTTGGAATCATTCATTTAGATCAGAAGTTTGTTAGATGTAGATAGTCGAAAAAGGTTACTGGATTAATGAGGCTAGTTGTGATCTGAAATATGCCTGAAAATTTTGTGGGTGCAGGGTTGGGAAACAGGAAAAATAAATAAGGGCTTACAAATGAAATGCATTTGGGAATTATTGAACATGTGTGAAAACAGGAAAATCTCCAAAACGTCGCAACTGATGAGTTAGAGGAAGAGGAAAACTAAACTTGTGTCATATTTGATGCGGTTGCCGACGTAAAAAAAAAACGCCAAACGAAAAAACATCAAATCTTCCATCGGTCTCACAACAGCTAAGAGAGAGGCACCCGCAAGAAACGCGCTATTGCATTCCTCAGTTCACAGAAGGCAAAAAGGGCTCATCGTGCTTGTGCCTCTGAAAAAGAAATAGGGCGCCCAGACTGGATTATTATTATTATTATTATCATCATCATTGTTGGTAAGTACACAATTATTCAAACTTATCCCCAGTTTAAAGATTTCAGTTGAGGGCGAGAACGTTGATTTCTGAAATTAGTGCTATCGCCTCCAAAGCAATGAGAAACATTCTATTAATTGAAAAAGTTTTTTGAATTTCACAAGAAATTAGTACTTTTTGAAAACATAACTGAGATCTGACATCGCAAGTACTAGATTTTGGTCGAGAGCGATATAAAATGGATTCATTTATTTATAATAACATGATTATTTTCGAGGGAAAAGGACTTTTGTCTTTTCAGAGTCATTGGAAAAATAATACAAAGCTTCCATGAAAAAAGTAACAGAATATTTAGTATCATATCTTATTATTAATAATATGATAAAATCTAATTTTATATTAATCAGAAATTCATAATCACCTTACAAGACAACATAACTCGTTCCACCTTGATTCCGCTAACTCTGTAATTGGATGGAAAAGGTTCACTCATGAGGCACTGTCAAAATTCAATGAAATACCCGAAAATATAAAAGATTGTAGAAATATCAATGAATTTAAAATAAAAAAAAATATTTTCTCCAAATAAGAAAATAAAATTCGATGGATTCTTTCTTTGTTTCTATATTTTGTTTTATTTTTCTGTTTGTTGTTTCTTTGTAAATCTGGAAAAAAATTATTCAATGAAATATGTAATTAATATAAAGTTCATGATCAGTCTCATACCAGTTTGAAACTGTTTGACTGTTCATGATATTCCTTTATAGAAACTTGGTAATAATTTAAACATACCCTATTATGATTTCATAATTGTTATTGAAAAAAAATTGTAACATTATTACCTAAAAATAATATTTAAGGCAATATATACATTTTGTACTTATGTAGCATTGAATGAATTACGAATAAATAAAAATAAATGAATAAAAATAAATAAATTCATTATTGACAGATGAGTGAATCAAATAAAAGATACCATCTAAGAATCAGTTTGAATTCCATTATGAATGAACGAAAAAAAAAAAAAAAAACACTTGAAATTCTGGGTTGAAATTAAAAAAACTTAATGAAAGTTAGGGAAGTTAGAAGCTTATCAGAATCGTTTACAGCGTTGTCGAATGTTTTTCAAATTTCTTCAGTGGAGCTGAATATTTCAAGTACTCGCAACGTCGCAAACTGGCGCTCACAACGCCGTTTTTGTATTGGAATTTAACTTTCGTGTTCTCGCCCATCAGTCAAGTCCTACACGTGAAACGTCTAAAAAGCGGAACAAATAATAGTATACGATATTTAGTTGAAAAATATCACCAGCAATTTTTTTTTTTTAAACCAGTCTGAAATCCCCCGAAAATGCTACTATACCAATATCGATTCCCTTTATCAACGTACACGAACCCGAGAGAATGTCTCTCGGGTCACAAACATCGTCAATTGTATCACAAATGAACATGGCATGATTCCGAAGTAAACCGATTTTTTTACTGTTGTTGTTACCTTTCCCACTCTGTCTCTCAGGTGGGAAACTTACCCAGTCCCCGGGCCGCCACGTCGGTAGCGACGAGAATCGAAGATTTGCCCGCTCTGAATTCCCTCAGGACGTAGTCTCGCTCCTGCTGGCTCTTGTCGCCGTGCATGGACAACGCGGGCCATCCAACTCGTCTGATGTTGTTTGTGATGCCTTCCACCTTCTTTTTGGTTTCCACAAAGATTATGATTTTCGAGCCCTCTTCAGAAGTGTTGTTGATTTCTTGCAGGAGGGTGCCCAGCCTGGAACGAAAGAAACAATCGTGTCGAAAAGAAGAATCGAATCGAAAGATGACTTTTCGGATTATTTTTTTTGTCAGTTCTTCTTAGAGGATTGAAGGGTGCGATAAGATAATCACAGTTTGTTCATTAAGCTGTCTCATCATGTGAAAATATGAAGGTACATTTTAGTTTCCAGTTCAAAAAGTTCATTTCAAGAAATCTTATGCTTGAATAGTTTCAGCAAAATATTCTGCCTTCTAAAAAAAATTATGTGATGATAAAAGGCGAAGTTCAATTGTTTCCAGGGTTAGCCGAAAACAATTGTTCTTGGTAGTACTCTTTTGGAATTTCAATAAGTATACGTTTGTTGAATATTTTATATTCTTATGCATGTGTTTCATGGGATTAGTAATGAACAAGAAGTTTTCCTTGATTCTTTCAAGTCCAAACCAAATCCAACATCTAAAACTGTAGTAAAAAAAGAAAAAAAAATCAATTGCGAATGATGGCTATTTTTTTCAAGAACAGGTTTCCAATTTTCCTTCCTGTGACCAAACAAGAAATTTATAAAAATCAAAGTAAAATGCTTTGGTGAATGATTCAGTTATCAAATACAAAATATTGAAACGGGAAGAAATATAAATGAGAGAAGTATTAAATCAAAAACAAAGTGAAAAATAAAAAAAATACACAAGCAATTTAAAGTAAAATTTCGAAAATCATTGATGTGCATACATTTCAAACAATTCATTCAATTACACGAAACTTTTCGAACTGGTCCAGTTTTCAAATCTTCAACTTTTGAAAAAAGACTACAAAAAAACTCACTTTGTTTCCTTTTCGTGTTCCTGGCACACATCGACGATCTGAATGATGTTGTTATTAGCAGATAGGTTCTTCGACCCGATATTGATCTGCACGGGGCTCTTCATGAAGTCTGTAGCGAGCTTCTTCACCTCCTTGGGCCACGTCGCCGACCACATGAGCGTCTGCCTGTCGGGCCTGACCTGGCTCAAGATCTTGCGGATTTGGGGCTCGAAACCCATGTCGAGCATCCTGTCAGCCTCGTCCAGCACCAAGTAGGTGCATCTCTCCAGGTTGGTGGTGCCCTTTTCGAGGAAATCGATGAGCCGCCCGGGAGTAGCGATGCACACTTCGACGCCCCTCTCCAAGTCGCGGGCCTGGGGCCCCTTCGGGGCTCCGCCGAAGATGCAGGTGTTACGGATGCGGGTGGACCTGCCGAAGTCGTTGGCGACTTTCTGTAACGATAATAATCGTTACCACCAATCGTCACCATAGAATCAAGAATCAGAAAGGCAGGGTGGGGCAAAATCTGATTTTTATAAGAATAAAAAATCACTGATTTTTTTGAAAAAATCACGATTTATTTGATTTTTTCGATTTTTTTAATTTGAATATAAAATTTGAAAATTTTTATTCTTTGAAATTATTGTTGATTATTTTAATGTATAAGTCTGAAATTTTTAATACAATTTGCGGCTCAAAAACTTGTGACAACGCATTTGTCGCGCTTCTTGCAAGAAAATTCTTGTCGCGATATTTGATTTCCTTCTGTCCTATACACTCGCTATACAGTGCCGAGTGAGGCACGAACGCGTTTGTTGTGCTTTTTGCGAAAATATTCCTGTCGAGGCTTGTTTTCCTTCTCAACCTATAAACTGACGTTGCCCAACAATTTCACGCATTTCGCTAGTTGCACACTCGGATATTAGAAACAGATCAGGCATAGAAAAAGGAGGAAAACTCGTGTTTTTGTTTAAATTGTATAACGAAAATGAATGGACTGAAAATATACAGTAATAAAATTTAGATGTTACTTTTAGTTCAAGAATTTGGAATTATGTACTTCTTTTGTTGTTTTTGCTAAAAGCAGATACTCCTTTTGATCTTCGATTAAAATCATGATTTTAATTTCAAAAATCTAGCGATTTAAATCATTATTTTAATCGTGATTTTAATCAGCCCAACCCTGCTGAGAAAGGTAATTACAGAATTTAAATATGTTTATTGAAGAGCGTACTTGTGAACAGAACAAGTTCTCGAAACGTAAACTTTCACGGTCGGAAGTAACTGGTACTGGGGAGTTATCCGGGTTTATTAGAAGAAGGCATAAACATCAATAAGGTCTGGTTACCTGCACTGAAGAAAACACAAATCAAGCCAAGAAATAGAAACCAAGTCACGCCCATCTCTAACAGAATATCAGTGGACGTCGGTCACGAAAGCACAGAAAAAGCAAACCACAACTTGAAAGAAGTAGTATGTGAAGTGAGAAAGAGAACATTGCGTCCATAATACCTCACAGACTTTGAAAATGCCTACCACAGATGTAGGCGAAACATCAGGAATAAAAACCTGTGGACCAACCTGTGGACCACTGCAAATAAACCTTGATAACTCCCCAGTACCAGAACAATTTCTGATATAAGGAAGTTGCAGAAAAATGGTTGATAGTGAAATACAAATTAAAATTTTTTTTTTTTCAAGGAATTATTCAATATTTCTCCTGGCAGTAAATACTGATCTGTTACCAACTATGAAGTTTCATTCCCACTAGTCAAGTAACTTGACTTCAAACCACTCGAAGTTGAGAAAATTGAATGAATCAGACCAATGTGAATGTTTCGTTAACTAGGAAATATTTTTTCAAATCAAGTGAAAGTCGATTTAAACAATATTTCAAATCACGACGATGAAACGTTCACATTGGTAAATTACCTTCAGGATTCTTGGCTTAATACATCATTTCCACTCCCACTTTATATTGAACCAATTTTCTTCTCAAGATGATAAGACTCCATTTTCAGAATTATAAAAATTTACTTATATTTTGACATTGAAATATAATTATAAAATTTGAAAAAGGCAAATATATATACAAAACAAGTAGCAAATAAACTTCATGAAAGTAATAATCCTTGGAGTCTGCCACCACTGTTAAAGAACAACAACAGTTCATAGATATGCACATACATGTACATATTTCTCGTCTTATACTCATTTATAGTTTTTAGATTCAATCTAAATCATAATCGCAAGTTTTAATTCTTCTATATCACTGCTATAAGACATTTTCATACGATTATCGAAAATTGACTAAATTCTTCAAAAATTCAATACCTACTGATTTAGACTTGACAAACGTCAAAATGCAAAGCTTGCACATAATGCTTGATTGAAAAATAATGGGTTTCTATTGGTTGAAAATCTGTATCGTAATGGATTTCATTATAAAACGGGTTGTGGGCATATAAGTGTATTATTAGAGTACGGGTGTAGATGAAAGTTGTTAATGCATTCAAAAGATATACTACTAATTGTCAATATTTCCTTATACTAGATTCCTATTCCGTTTAGAAGCTATCGAAATGAAATGAAAAAATATCTGGGGAGCACAAACCTGAATCTGTTGAGCGAGCTCCCTAGTAGGCGCCAAAACCAGCACGATGGGTCCCTCCCCGTGGCTGATCTGCGGCTGGTTGTTGACGTGCACCGTGGCGGGCAGCATGTACGCCAATGTTTTGCCAGACCCCGTCTGCGCGATACCGACCATATCCATGCCGCTCATGGCGATAGGCCAGCCCTGCGCCTGGATGGGCGTCGGCACTTCGTAGCCCTGATTGAAAATCTCAGTCATCACGTAATCGGGGAAATTCGCCTCATCGAAGTTCTGGATGGGGTTCGGCGCGTCGCCCTCCACAGATATCTCCTTCAGCTTCCGGTATTGTTCAACCTCGGCCGGAGAACGATTCACAATAGCCGGATGGGGTACGTAATTGTTCTTGGTGAAGGGACGCAGCGTCTTGCTGTTCCATTCGACTTTCGTCAATCCTTGGCCGTTCTGTTCGTAGCCTTGCTTGTTACCGAACCCGCCGTTCTCGTTACGGCCCTGGAAGCCTCCGGTGCGATTCTGGAAGCCTCCGCTTCCATTGCGATTCTGGAAACCTCCGTTCCCGTTGCGATTTTGAAAGCCTCCTCCGTTTCCGTTACGATTCTGGAAGCCCCCAGGTCCGTTACGATTTTGGTATCCCCCGCCAGTGCTGCCAGTGTTGTTTCTGAAGTTTCCTCCGCCTGTTCTTGGGGGGCCTGAGAAGCCAGTACGAGCCTGGTATCCACCACCGTTTTGTTGATTGTGAGACCTGAAAGAGACGATATCAAGTGTAAAGTAGATACTTTACAATAGAATTTACGAAACCATTTATGCCACAGCATACCCGGCAATCACCCATGAATAATCACTCAATGTGAATATTTCTCTCATATATAAAAATTCCCATAGGAGCAATGCAATTATCGAAAACTTACAGCAGTAATAGCATTGTATCAAGACTATCAAGTCACCATAACAACACATTTGAAACCGTATCGCTAGACGTCAGTAAACAACACAAATAAATGTCAGATAGACTTCAAAAATAGAAAAACATTTCGCGTTTTGGTGAGTGCTTCATACAATCTATAGAGGAAAGTATAAATGAACAAAAAATAACATTTCCTTGAGAATTTCTGTATTCGTGAAATATTCCAATGAATTACATTCGTGCATGAAAATGACCAGATAATTCTGCATTCAAGCGTGATATCTTATACAAATTGCAATCGGTTATTTTCATATTTTGTAAAAGAGCCTTCGTCCTTCGGACTCGGGCGCACTTTCGCCAAAATATGAAAATAAACTCTAGCAACTTTTAGATATCACGCTTTCTTGCAAAATTATGGGTAATTTTTATGCACTCGTGCAATTATAACCGAAAATGAGGTTCCCAAACTCTTTAAGACTATAGATAAATTTACAAAAAAAAATACAAATAAATACAATAAGAAATAATATAGAAGGGCTTCTGGTAGATGTGTCCTTACGACAACGAATTTTTAAATTTTAAACCTCAAACCACTTTCTCCTACAGCTATATCACAAAAATGCTCTATCCTACCTGTTTTTGATAAAAAAAAATGAGGTACATAGTATGTCTTTCAATATGTATGTCAAATTTGAAATGAATATATATATAAAGATATCAGACAGTACTTACTGTACATAAAAGAGCCAACTTGCATGTTATGGTGAATTTGAACTAGATAAGTCTTCATTGAAATAAGAATAATGGTAATGGCTATGAGGTGTTTTTTGGTTTGAACCTGTTTTAAGCGCAAATATATAGATTGTTTCTTGTATACCGTAGCGAGATATTTTTATTTTAAGTAAGAATATGCTATATAGAGGCAAGCTGCAGTTGAGTTAAGAGAAAAAGTTGTGCAGAATTTTCAGTTGTTCGTTTCAGTATTGGATATGAACATGGATTGAATCCTGGAATATGTGCTGTAGAAGCACCAATACTGTACAGATATAAAAAGTGGTACCCTTCATCAATCACAATTGGCTATCTTGACATAGAAGCACTCTGTCAGATATTAACTCTTGAATACCCCTTGTTGTGTTATATTAGTTTCAATAGCATATTCACTGTAAATTAGATTTCAAAAGCATCTTTTATTTGCACAATCTGAGTTGAAAACATTTGTACCCACATTAATTGATAACAAGTTAGGTATAAGTGATAATATTGATATAATCACTGATTTTAGGGAATTTTAATTGATGAACATTTAGTTTGGAATAAACATTGAATTATTAAGAAAACAAATTTCTCCAATTATTGGTATAATTTTTAAAATTTGTTAAATTGTTAAATTATGTCTGAAATCAATTTACTTATTATTCTTTAGTATATTCCAAAATTCAATTCTTGATTTGGGGGGCAGCTCCAAAAACCGTAATGAAACCGTTGAAAACATTACAGAATAAAATTATAAAGTGAATATACCAACTGGATCAAAAAGAACCTACAGCTAATTTATACAAAAAAAACTTTTAGACATTCCTTCATTATACACGTTTAAAATTTGCACATTTATTCACTTGGTCAAAAATAAATTCAAGCATTCAAATTTGATGTTCAAAATGATTAGTGATCAACACAATCACTCAACAAGGTTTTCAGAAAATTTGGCATTGATGAAAATTAAAACAAATATAGGACAGCAATCTGTTTACCACAACGGAATAAGGTCTACCAAATTCATTGAAGAAATATGGAAAATTTCGTTTCAAAAATAATTTCAAAAAACATTTGATATTATATTTTTTTTTCTTTTTATTGCCATATAAAGATCTGATTCAATTAATCATTTTTTGTATTCTATTCTACTTTTATTGTATGGCATCAGTTCAATTTTTCCTACAATAAGCATGTAGATGTTTCTTGGGAAATAAATCGTTATTATAAACGGCCATAATGGCTTACCTCTGAAAAATTTATAAATCATACTTTTTATATACATAAAAATAAGTCCATAATCTAGTTTTATTACATTTCAATTTAGTTCACAGGTGAAGTCTCACAACTCTTGACAATTTTCAATTTATATACAAATGAGGAGTTCAACTTGAAATCATAATAGATGAAGTATTGTAATTGACTTTTCAATAGATAATGCTTTAGCGTGTAATGTGTAAATAAGGATTAGGTATGCACTAGATGATCTTAGTCTCCATAAAGATAAGGCAAATAGTTCTCTTCAGATATCGACTTATATGGAACGAATAATAATAATAATGCAGAGATAAAGGCTTCAAAAAAGAACTATGAAAAAAACAATAGTTTCCTATAATTGTTTCTTGATAATTGAAGCTGCATGAATCCAGATTCAAAATATACTTCACTTCTTCATAGTTTTTGTGGGTAAAATCATTGAGATCTATCTATACACCAAACGATAGCAAGAGAGTAATGACAGGAAACAAATCTATCTTTATCATGCTGTCTGAGGATGTTTGCATCTCAAAGAGTTCATATAATTATAATACTTACCCCACCTGCAGTCAAATTTTATTTCATGAATCGAACAAAATTCGTCGAGTCGGCCATCTTTATCCTTGAAAGTCTTATGGGATAAATATGGCCGACGACAGTTTCCATTCATTTCATGAAATTTCACTGCTGGCTATACATCTTGAATGACAGAATTTTAGTTTATGAATTCTTATGATAGACAAATTTACGTCATAGTTAAAGTTCTATTAGCACGTTTAATTTAGAAGGAACTATATTTAATCATCATAGCAACTCTTTGGGGTGGATTGAGGAGACAGCAAATAAAATAAAAAACTAATCAAAATAAATTAAGAATAAAGGTGAAAAACATGTATGTGTTTATACAAATGTCTGAAATACAATAAGGATCGAGAATGAACCAATCAAGAATCAGCTTTTTTGACATTGACTTTTGTGTTTAGTTCAAGTGCTGTGAATATCACTTTATCCTTCCGACTATGACCCGACCTTCAATTTGTTGAGTTTTTCATATTTTGAATCTTGATTCCATTGCATATATCAAATAAATCGAAACTCTGAACTAAGATGTCTATGGTTGTATTCGGGTTCACAACAAAAACAGTTCAGGAACAGTTCGAAATAGTTGGACTGTTGAGGCGTGAAGGGTTTGTCGCGAATATATCTACATTAATTGGGTGGGTGACTATTTTTGACTGTCCTAGAACAGTATTTATTGCGAACCCGAATACGGCTTATATCTCTGAACATTAGGAACAGAAAATATTTCAGTCATGCGCATTATCAGCTTCCAAACAAAAGAATGAAAGATGGCATCTTTTGTTGATAGGTATTCTTAATTTACATTATTTCTTGTATGAACGCTTTCATAAAGACGTATATGTTAAACTTTCTTATTATATTTATTTTGTTTCATCTTATTCCTCATTTTATTTTATTTGCTGTTTAAACTCATTTTTAGAAATCTATCCTTCCACACTCATCTAGATTTCAATATAATTTTGATTTATTTAGATTGTGCTGTTGTAAACCTTAAGAAAAACTCGTGAAGAAAACATTCTTCCCCATAAAATAATGACTTCCAATCAATACTTCACTTGAAAACAAGAAATCCATAAAATATGGGTGGGGTCCCTTGTACTTTACTATTAAAAATCAAGATGGCCTCTGCTATGAAACCCTGGCATAGAAAACATTTTTCAACTATTCTGATGTTTCCTAGCTCGTAATTGAAAATATTCAATTACTTAATGAACAACTCATTTTGCTCGCACCAAAATTCAATTTAATAAAGTATGGTGTAATCTCGAAAGTCTGACAGCTGATCAATGCAAACTTGACCTTCGAACCTCACCGATACCAAAATGCCACATCGACAGAATATCCGTATGAATTCGAAGCCTCAATGATTTATTATATATTATATTAGATGAATATAGATTCAAAATCTTGATAGATACTCACATAGTACTTTTGTTGACGGTGTCTTGAAAGATGTCAAACTTTGGATACCTGCTCGGTTTTCTTTACAAATGGACTTACGAAATCTGGAAAAAGAAATGAAAATTAAGACCGAACACAAGAAATATTGATTATGGTATGATACATATAAAATGGAATCAAAATGCTATGATACCTAAGCACATCTTACCTCTTCGAAGTCCAACGGAAAAGAGAACTAGAAAACAGATCGTTTCCGGTATGTAACCAATGCGCAGACGCAGAATCCTAGATTTCCTCACCGATCAATAGAGATATGTTCCGTTTATCGTTTCGTGTCTCTGGAATAGGAGTATTGCTCTGGTGAACCAAAACATTATACGGAACATATCCACAACAAACAGGGAACATCTGTATAGATCGAAACATATAAAAATTTCAATTATCACCCTTATGTAATATGTCTTTTGATACCTCATTCAGAATTCAACAACAAAGTACATATATCTAATACGTGTAAGAGATTAGTCGGAAATGACGTATCCCAATCTCATTTGTCAGACTAGGCCGAGCTCAGAGGTGTTTTCCTTCGCTCATTTATTTGAAACGTATTCGTGTGTCTTCTTCTCTCTCACTTACGGCTAGCCAGGTAGTAAGAGAGAGATAGGACGACGAATACGTTTTAAATACAAGAGCGCCAGAAAACGCCTCAGTTCAGTTGTCGAGCAACAACGATTGTATTGGCTAATGCTTAGCACTGAACTCAGTTCATTTAAACCAGTGTACAACGTACAATAGAAGCACCAGTGCATAATATAACTTTTCTGTCTTATTTCAGCACTGTAGATATTCAAGAATAAACACTAAATCTGAATAAGTTCTGACTATTGTGGAATTAAAAAAATAAACACTTCAAACATTCTCTTTTCAGGGAGGACCCTCACGCTGATTCCTTTTTTTTTTTTGTCCGAAATGAGTATTCCTCTTCACAGCTTGAACGATAAGTTGCGATTAAAAGGAGAAGTGAGAAAAAAAAACACCCTACTTCAAAATAAATGAATAATTCGAAACGCTTTCTATAGTTCTCGATCTATTAGAAGTTTTCTTGTGCGTTCTGTAAGACCTATGGAATCGGAAATATGTAATCCGTCGGATGGAAAATGGAGCATATTCTATCCACTCTATTCCCCCCTCCCAATAAAAAAAGGCTAAAAATGAACGAATACACTATTCTTAGATGAACCTAAATTGGTTCATCAACTTAGGCTGGATTCAGACTGATCCGAAATCTGATCGTACGACGATCCGATAGCTTTAAATTTAGACCAATCACAAAGCTATCGGATCGTCTTACGATCGGATTTCGGATCTGTCTGAATACAGCATAAGTAAATTTCGTTCTGTGGCATCTTCAACCTGCCCATATCATATGCTGCCCATGCGTGCGCAACAAAATTCAAATAATTTTAAAGATCTTTGAAAATTTAAAACTTCCTCTATAGATCCAACCAAGATGCATTTATGCATCTTGGATCCTACACATGATTGAAAGCTAAGTACCTATTGCTCGGTGATCTGCATTTACCATTTTATATAATATATATTGCCAGGTATTGAGATAAGTTCCTGCTCAAGACTGCAGAAAACTGGGATATTAAATTGGTATACAAAACAAATAGCTTCCGATTTTTTCAAATATTCCTCCGAAAACCGATATATCTCATTACTAAGTTTATTTTCATGGCATACTACATAATTCAAATTATTTATGACACTTTCGAAAGAATATATTTTAATTGTGATGGCAGTGGCAAGAAAAATATTGTGTTTGAGTAATATTCAAAAACGTTCGAATGATACAATGCATGCAGAAAAAGCAATCCAATCACTAGAGTTTGGTATCAATACTATTCTCAATTCTAAAGAACTACCGACATCCTTACAAGAATTATATTTGATAGTAGAAAATCTCCATAATACACATAGAAGTATGCTGTATGAAAAGCTACAAGATCTTCTGGAAGAAGTTTTACTTCATAAATTGGATTCATTACTGAGAGACACGACAAGTCTGTTAGTATCCATAGATTTTTTATGGAATGAATTTTGCAACCATATTTCAACAATCAAAAACATATTTCTCAATTGTGACAGGTCAAAGTATAGTAACAAGTACAATACTGTTCACCAACTCAGTACCAATTTATTCAAGTCAATAATTATTTTGAATTCGAAAATAAAAGATGGTCTGACTGTTGAAATCCTGCATTTGATCCAGTTGCATCGAAAAGGTAATGAGATTGATATAAGATTACTAAGGTCCATATTGGAAATGCTAACTGAGTTACAAATATACGAGGAAGTTTTTCAACTCGAATTTCTGAATGTTTCCAATACATTTTATGCTGATGAAGGTAATATACTTATAGATATGATAGATATACGTACCTATTTGAGACATGCCCAAGCAAGAATCAAACAAGAGCAGGAAAGATCCAAACACTATCTGAACAACTACTCTTCCACAGCGGTTTTGGAGATTCTATATAAAAATTTGATAAAAGATCATCTACTCCGTATCCTTGACAAAGCATTCGACCACTTGCGCAAAGAAAAAATCGATGATGAACTAGCTATTCTGTACAATTTAGTTAAAAAAGTCCCGATGGGATTGAAATCCCTTTCAGAATATTTCACCGAGTACATAATACAACGTGGAACTTGGATTGTTAATCGACCAGATAACGAAAAATGTATGATACAAAATCTTTTAGAGTTCAAGATGAAACTGGACAACATTGTTAGCACTTGTTTCAAAAACAACGCAGTTTTCAGTAATATCATTAGAAATTCCTTCATAAAATTCATCAACAGCAAGCCCAATAAACCTGCACAACTCCTAGCAAAATACATCGACTGCAAATTAAGAACAAAAGATATCTCCGAAGAAGATTTGGAGGTGTTATTAGACAAGGTTATGGTGATATTCAGATATATTCAGGGAAAAGATATATTCGAGGCATTTTACAAGAAAGATCTTGCCAAAAGGTTGCTTCTGGGGAAATCTACAAGTCAGGATGCTGAAGACAGCATGATTGGGAAACTGAAGTCCGAGTGCGGCACTGCATTTACGTCTAAGATCGAGGGAATGTTCAAGGATATCAACATCAGCCAAGGGATGAACTACGCCTTCAAACAACATTTGAATAACACAGCGCCCTTCGCTTCAGATCTATGTATCAACGTTTTAACTAGCAGTTTTTGGCCAAATTATCCCAGTTACAACGTTAACATTCCTGCAGAGTTGATAAACTACCAGGTTGCGTTTCAAAAGTTCTATGAGATTAATCACAGTGGAAGGAAACTGGTATGGCAGCCCAACTTGGGGCACTGTATAGTCAAAGCAGGTTTCGATAACGGCAACAAGGAATTGCAAGTTTCTTTGTTCCAGGCGATGGTTTTGCTGTTATTCAACAACTCCGAAAAACTGACCTTTTCTGAAATACTTGAATTGACCAACATGGACTTGGATGAACTGAAACGCACGCTGATATCCCTTGCCAGCCTGAAAAGCAAAATTCTACTGAAGCAAACAAAAGGAAAGGACATTGAAAACGACGAAAGTTTTTGTGTCAATCATAAATTCAGGGATAAGCTCTTTAGAGTGAAGGTGAATCAGATTCAACTGAAGGAGAGCATGGAAGAGCAACAGGCGACGGAAAAGAGCGTGTTGGCCGACAGACAGTTCCAAATTGATGCGGCAATTGTGAGGATTTTGAAGGATAAGAAGAAAATTCATCACAACGAACTCATTTCAGAATTGTTCAATACCCTCGACATACCTGTGAAACCGTACGACCTGAAAAAGAGGATAGAACTTCTGATCGAAAGAGAATATATGGAGAGAGACAAGGATGATTCTGCAAACTATATTTATATTGCTTGAAACATCTCTATGCTATACAGATATTTCACAGAAAGCTCTTTGTTGTATCTGGTACAAAAATTAATGTTTGATTTTTCAGTTTTGAAATTTCTGCCTACTTGATAACTTACTTAATTGTTCACTGGTTGATTCACGCCAATTGGCGTTGCACTTTTTTCTCGTTTCCGAATAAAGTAACAAATAACTGTGGTTGTAATTGCATGCCCTAATTTGAAGTTTCTTTTGATTTTTCTAGGATATAATAAAAAAATTCTAGTCATCTTTCTCTACAAGAATGAATGATCAAAAGAAAAATGATTCTACCAAATTTATTTATCTCTTGGACAAGTTTGAAATATATAAACATTTGCCATTTTTTTCACCATTAACGTTTCCTCAAAATAAACCGTTCGAGATTATGCTTTGTGTAAAATGACTTCTCTCAATTATTCCCTAAATGGATGCATGTCAGATATTCCACACATCATTTCTTGGGATGCTGCTTTTACAAAAAAAATTCTCTTTCTACTTGCCAGAGCTGTACTAATGATTGCATTTAATTATGTTTCTAGTAAGTCCTCATCCAAAACAATTTTACCTAAGAAACCACTCCTGAAAGCCCTCAACATTATTTTAGCAGCTGAATCTAAATCAGGTTTGATGACATAAATGTTCAAATGATTTCTTATCCTAAGGGTCTTATTATTGATTTTACTTATATGGGCTAAGAGCTCCAGAATGTTATCTGTAGGTTTATCCAAATTGAAGAATTTAACATAGTTGAAGTACTTATGCTTATTCATCCAGTAAAGCAAATAGTCAACCATGATAGTTTCTCCTACGAGATGGTCAGTAATTGTGGCACACAAGGCTAGTTTCAATCCGACTTCAATACTAGGAATTTTTGGAGTTAAAATTCCAGGCGTATCCAACATGTAAAATAAAGGTTTCTCACACATCTTGATCCTATGTAAAACACTTTTTGTTACCCCTGGAACTGCACCGACAGGGGTAGCATTTCCTCTACCCAAATGTTTTACTCGAAGAACATTGGTTAGTGAAGATTTTCCAACATTTGGAATTCCAATTATCATAATGTTGAAGTCTTCTTCCTTTGAGCGGTTATATCGATTAGATTTGTTTATCAACTGTTGAGCCAGGGGAAATAATTGCCTAACACCAGAACAATTCTGAGTATTACAATTTGTGAACAGGATATCTTGAAATTCATGCTTTAGTACGTTCTCTATTTTGGGAATCAGTGACCTGTTGATCAAATCCACTTTATTCAGCACTAATATATGAGGTTTTACTCCACTTATAGTGTATTTGAAATCTGTATTTCGGCCGGATATGGGTATTCTAGCGTCGTGTACTTCTATTATACAATCTACAGACCTCAACTTGTGCTGCATCTGTTTCAGGCCTTTCCCCATGTGACCAGGAAACCATCTTATCAGATCTTTGTTGACAAAATTGAAGGTATTTCGAAAAGTCTCTCCTGAAACACCCATGGCAATAGATGTTCATTTATGGGATATTATTTTAGTTTGCTGGTTACTTGACTTTATTCATTTCATATGTTAGGTTAATGTTTGTTTTGTTAGCAGCTAAAACTCAGCACACAGAAGAGCAACTTGAACCTTTGACACAGAACACCCTGAGATATGGCCTGTGGAGTGATCTGTGCCTTTGATCTTATTCTTGTGTGGTCAAATTTTGACCTTGTTGGCTTGTAAAATGCCATTTCTGGGCGGTAAATTCAAACTGTCGTTCAAAATACGTTTCAAGGGATTCGCTTCCAGAAACTTCGTAAACTGCCTCTGAACTCAAATTGGGGCAGATTCAATTTCATTTCAAGATACGGCCGTAGCCTTTAGGGTGAAAGGTGAAAGATACCATTCATTGAAACAAAACTCCACACAGTTTACAGTCGGAGTTGAAATTCGGTTGCGTTTATTAATTATTGAACCGATTGATTGACACGTCTGTAGTCAATATAATTATTATTTAATCAGACAATACCGCAGATACACGCCCCTCATACTAGTTCTACTGATCACTGCTACTGAAAACATTTTATTAATATGTAATTTAATTTAAATCCACTAGATAAATTTTTCAGTAAGTTTTGTATACCGATTGACGTTTTTTGTCGTACCCAATTGAATTCGCAAAGTAAAGTTTTTGATCATTTCATAAGGATTTATTAGTCCGCTTTTTCCCAATACAAGCTATTTATGAGAAATGGTCATTGAATCCACCTTGTATATAGCATAATCATATTTACGCATTCTTCAAAAAATTTCAGTCGCTTTCAAATCGTACCATTTTTTCTGTCTATCCAGTTAGAAGAAAATTGTTCAGATAAAAAACTTATTGTTTGGCCTCACAAAATGTAAACGAAAAATCAATCGTTTGTTCAATTTTCATTAGAATACGGTCATTTAGGATTTTTTCAATTCTTATCCTGCAAATTCTCAATGATATTAAAAAAATCTTCATATATAGGTACTTTCTGTTATGTTACTTTTTGATGTTATGATAATTTTTGACATTTCCAGTCGTTTCTGATATATTTGAATTTTTTCAAAAAAAAATTTTTTCAGTTTTCGTATTTTTCATGTTCCAATTAGTTTTCGAGAAAACATAATCAAATCAGAATCACACAGTGATGATGGTAAAATGAATCAAGCGAAGAATATCGAAACGCCATTCATGCGCCATTATCTGAAAACAATAAAAAAATGCGGCTGCCTTCAAGAATTATTTGCAATGATTAATCAAGACCACTTTTCTACTACCTTAGTAAAAACAGAGGCGTCGAGCATCAAACTATCCGTGGGAGAAAGGCATTGTTTACGTCCCTTCCCAGGTAGCACAAGTACGTCCAGTGGACGTACTGCATATGTACGGTGAGGATGTATTGTACGTATGCGGGACGTACTTTAGGCACAGGACCTGTAATGTACAGAAAGGGGAACTGTTTGGGACATTCCGAAAACGTACCTTTTTGTTAATGATATATCGACGAAAAAAATAAATTCAATTGATGTTACCTCTCAATTCTCATCATATTCGGAATTATTCATTTCTTCTTTACCATTTAGTCAACTTGAATATTTCACTCATTCACACCTGGAAAAAGCCCTGGCTGCTGCGGGACTTGAACCCGAACCTTCACTTTGAATATTTCACTGTTTACCACTACAACGCTCTACGGTACGGAGAGACTTGTTTCTAAAGAAGAGTTGTGTGGTATACATGTACATTCGACATTGGGAGCGTAGAATAAAATATTGAATTATCATATTAGGTGGCATATTGGCATAATACTGCAATATAGATATGCAAATTCTGAAAATGCTTGAATATCGTTTTCAAAGTGAAATGAAAATATTCAACTCGTCATTTTCGAATCACAACTGAAAGGGGTATCGGGATTTTGAGAGTGATGACTTTAAAATATTCGAACATATACCAATATTGGTAATGCAATATTCATGATGAATTATTCCTAAACAAATTTGGAAAAATTGAAATATCGACGTGGTGAATTTCAATACCAGAAAATACGGCCAGAACTTTTTGCACAGCAAGTGTGATATTCCACATCGCCATCGCATACAAGACAGTGAGCCATTAGTGTTTTTTCAAATATATTTTCATTGTTACTGAACTTCCTAAAAAAAATTAAAGTTGTCTCGAACATAGGTTACTAACTTGAAGTCACCATATGATGTGCTACTTGGGATAGCGCGTTGGGCCTACCTGACAGGGACGGTAACGTACGTATGTGGGACGTTTCTAGTTCGTACTTTTTCGGCCCACACTAGACTTGAGGGATCTAGCTGAATGTACAAAGTAGGTTTCTTGGCGTACGTCAAGGAGACGTCCAAATACATACGATTCCCAAAAATGTACGTCATCACTATGATCCTCAAAAGTTTCAAAAGATACGATTTTGAAAGGGACCCAATATGTACGCACCTGGTAGGTCCAAACAGTACGTGCATAGTCCTTCCAAACATGTACGTCAATGATACTTATAAACAGTACGTACAAGGAATTATCAAAAAAGCACGTCATTGGTATGTCCCTAACTCGTTCCGAAATGTACGTACCTGAAAAGGAGTTATTATGAACGTACCCGGGACACTTACTACAGTACGTACATAGTACTTCCAAGCATGTACGTTTTTATTACATTCCGATTGGAACGGGACCGAATATGTACCTACATGGGACGTCTATATAGTACATACATGAAACATCCGGAAATGTACGTTCTTCGAATGTCTCCCATACGTCCCGGGACGTATCGACGTAACTGGGACATAAATGGTTCGTCTTCAGGACGTCGTGTGCTATTTGGGTTGGTATGTAAATATGCCATTCGAGATGTGGTCAAATGTCAAAGTATGAAATGTTTCCTTCAAATCTCAAAAATGTCTTCTCCTTTCATTTATGATTTCAAACAACTAACGACTAGCGTTCCGTATATTGAAAATTTCAAATAACCGCTGTCAACCGCTGGTGAGCCGAAAATTTCTGCCAATGTTTTGCGAATATGAATATCAGAGAAAAAACAATTTAAAGATAATAGTAGTTTAATGAAATCAAAATCCATTTATTTCTTATGTTTTTTATTGCAAGAAAAAGTAACTTAAAGCAGATTGAACCGACTTTTTGTTGTGATCGAGACTATTAACAATAAGGGACTCTTCCATAATCTCTTGAAGTATGGTGCAATTATAATAACGATAATAGGCCTCATCTAGATGATGATGATGAGACAGAAATAAGAACATAATTTCAAGTACATGCTAACATATTCATGGCGAAACGCCGAAGATCAGGTGGTCATGCATATAATGTACGAAGTACACAAAGCACAACCTCTGTTGTGCGTTGAACTGACCTTCAATAGCCCATTACCTCAATGCTTCCATATCAAAACGACGCTGCAATCGGCTGTTATGACCTAATCACATTATTAGTCTTCACTTTATCATTTGATATCATTTATTACTTTATTGCAATCAGTTTTGAAATTACAAAAAAGAGCTATCAGATATGTGTATAAGATTAAACCACGTGACTCATGTAAACAGATATTCAAAGATAGTAAAATCTTGACAGTTATAGCTCTTTTTTTCTTAGAAACTGTTTGTCTTGTGAAAAAACATATATTAAGATTTGAGAACACCCCTTCTTATTACAACATTCGTCTAAGCAGAAAAAATAGTTTGAAACTGTCCCTGCCCTCCTCCGAACTGATCAAAGATTCATTTTTTTATAATGGGTTGAAAATGTATAATCACTTACCAGAGAATATCAAGGAAACCAATCAGAATATTTTGTCTACTTCAGAAAAAACATAAAACATTTATTGATGAGCAGACCCTATTATAGTTTGCATGAATTTTACGACGATCGCTTCTGAGGTGAAGTATTTTATCTTGTATATATTTTATATTTTATATATGTTATTTTGTTTATATGTTTATAAAGGCAATTTTAAAGTGTTCGTGTATGGAACCTGTATGCCACGTAGGTATATGTGCTTGTAAAAGGTCTGTGATTTATATATACATGTATCTAATTTGATGCTTTGTCAACAAGATTCAATCTTCAGACAAAATTAAAGTATATTTATTATTATTATTTATTAAGCTTTGGGCACAGAAGTTCAACAATAATATTTTCGTTAGTACTTATCTGACACAAATATATAATGGAATGTAAACGAACGAAAATTAATTCTTTTGATAACAAAAAACGAGTACAAACGGACCGCATCTCGTTCGACTTCGATCGAGTCCATAGTAGTCTAGCTCATAATTTGAAAATCAAGAAATCTCTTGTGGTCCTGTTAATATGATATGGGGCTCATTCGATTAGGTATGATGCTCAGAAAAATATAAAAAAAGGTCTATCCACCAGTAAACTAATTCGATAGTTATATTAGCAAATCAAACTGTCAAAACGTGGGTTCAATCTTATGTAAATAACTTGAAAATCGTTGATCTCACACAGATTCATGAAGAGGAGGAAATTTCCAATAGAAAAGTTTTAATCACCGAATCTCCACCACTTGTATAAACCATTTCAATTTCGTGGTGAAAATAGAGTTCCATCAATGTTTGTTCAAATGATATCGTATTGGTTTTCATTGATATGTAAAATGAGATATTTCTTCAACCAAAGACATAAAAAAATATTTATTGGTGTTATTTTTTACTGTAAACAAAAAAAAAATCGGAAATGGTGACTAAAAATGTTTTTCGATTATTTTTTCACCATGTTAATAAGTTACCATTTAAAAATACAATGCAATTACGTAACTTTCAAATTGCTCATTTGAAAAAAAATTATGAATTGAGATATAATAATTTTATTTGAAAAAACATTTTGTTGTCATTTCATTCGTCAAGAAATATAAAGATTTTTCACAAAAAATCCCCTAAAAAATATTTTTTCAGTTTTTTAGTCACTCAAAACAAAATATTTCGAAAAATTTTTTCACGACAAAACAGTATTTCAGTTTCTTTACAAAAACTAATTTTTTGTTCGAAAAGAAAATGTAATCTCAAAAGTAAGCTTTTACTTCGGAATTCCGGAGAAAATTAATCATTATATCTCACACAATGTGAAATTTTGAAGCATCCGCTTATTAAAGAGAAAAAAAAATAAATTTCATCAACCATTTTGTAAAGGATCTAAAATATTGCTTTCTCGTGAACCAAAATTTTCGGAATTCCCGAATGTCGTTAGCAGATATTCGCATCCGCATTTACGAATGTTCAAAAAATGACATTCGTCACATCACTAGTACGGAACACAGAACACAAAATATCTCAAAATCTCCCAAGTGTTCACCACAGAACTCATAATTATACTGTCTTACGTTGTGCAGCGGCTTTAAGCGCTGTAAACTGTTAGACGTAGCCAATGATATATTAGAACATCAAAACGAATTTACCTGCGAGGTTCAATCGCAACTCCATAAGGCTTCTCGTTCCTAGATAATCTAGATGTTGAGATGGAATGGATTGTCCTTCTGACAAGTTGTTACTACAGGTATATAATCTATATGTCTATGTTTATAGTAGTAGTTCAGTCATATTCTTGTATAAATTTCGACTGTTAGTAACATCAGATAGAGACAAGCAGACTTGAATTCAATATGTGGTTACAACATTCATTATTGCATATTGGAATATCAAATTAAGATCGTAACGCCACATTTAAGAAAATTCAAACTGGGGCTTGTTTCATAAAAGTAAAAGTCTTTATAGCTACAAGAAAAACACAATGTAGGTACAGGTAAAAATCGAGTGAAAAACAATTATTCAGCAACACGTTTCTTTGAGTTTCTCTTGTAGCTTCTTGAAATAAATCCGTATACGACTTTGTGTTGTGTTGCAGTTCAACACATTCAGTCTATATATCTCTACGTCACTCTATTCGTATGAAAATGAAATCCATATGACTCAAGAATTGCAGCCCTGATCTGCACCACTTTGGCAACTACTGCTAATGGAGGTTAGGACTTCGACGATGTTTGAAAATTCGCAACCTTAACATTTTGTGAGCAACCACAGAGTGTTTAGTGTTTTTTTACTTTTTATGTGAGCGTTAACCATAAATTGTGCTCGATAAACATTAGTAATAATTTTATTCATATTCCAAAATTTCAAAATAATATCGAAGTGCCACTTTGACCAAGAATTCAATTAATATATAAGCACCATTTTGACACTAATACAATAGTCCCAGCCCTAAATCCGTATTTTTTACGGAAAAAAATGAAGATAAATAGATACATGATGAAGGTGGCATCGGAAAATCGGTGAGTGTGGGCATAACGAAATTTGGGTGTTATGACATTTGGGTGCTACGCACTTTGGGTGTTTTGAACTGTGGGTGTTACGAAATGTGGGTAGAACGAGTTGCTCCCTCCGGAACTAACTTTTCTTCCACTTATCAATCACTCGCTCACTCGCAGTTCTGCGTATACGCTGTTGCCAAGCTGCGAAAGATCTGATTGGTCTCTGCCTAACAACAACGTATACGTTCAGTGAACGTGTGGTTCAAGAATTGACCCCCAGTGTCGACACTGTCGAATCAATGAATTTGAACCGTACTAACACGGAACACAGAATACTACAAATCATAGTTCATACCATAGTACTAGTATTAGTGTGACGTATGAAGCAGTGTAGCACCCGAACAAACCCCAGCTAAAGTTTATGTTCATGTTCATGTTCGATTTTTGTTTTTGTGGTTTGACTGGTTTGAGGCTTTGCGTTACTTCGTTACTTCTACTTCGTGTCATCCATTTTGAATTCAGGATTCTCAGAATTTTCTATAGCCCATAGTTGTAGTTTTTGTGAACAAGAATGTGCTGGTGTTGAAGAAGTTAGTTGATGCTCTAGTGGTGAAAGAAGAGGATAGGTAATGAATAGGTTTATAACAACGGCGATATCCATTTTTCCTGCTAGATCGATAATAGTATGGTAATTGTTTTTTCACCCTTTCAGAACGCCTTGCATTATGTCGCGTTACAATTCGGATTGTAAAATTTATGTCGGAGATTTGGGGAACAGTGCGTCCAAGCAGGAAATAGAGGATGCTTTTAAATATTATGGACCTCTAAGAAATGTCTGGGTTGCGAGGAACCCGCCCGGCTTTGCATTTGTCGAATTTGAGGACTCCAGAGATGCGGAAGACGCCATCAGAGGACTAGGTAAACAAATGCTGTTTTGTGTGGCATTCCACTATATGTTCATCTTTATTTGTTAGATGGTCGTAGAGTCTGTGGCCGGAAAGCAAGAGTAGAGAAATGTATGCTTTTCAATTCGCAAGCATTTGGTTACTAACGTTTTCGTCTTTTGCTAGATGGTCGAACGATATGTGGTCGAAGAGCAAGGGTCGAAATGTCCAATGGTAAAGGTGGAGGAGGCAGGTACAGAGGACCGCCCCCAAGGTCTCGCGGTAAACCTTTTCATCCTGACGATCGCTGTTATGAATGTGGAGATAGGGGGCATTATGCCAGAGATTGTACTAGACATAAACGAGGTGGACGGCACAGGTATGCTTGACTTTCAGATATTTAACGATTATTCCATTGTGGTTTATTCCAAGATTTGATTGATGCCTCATTTGTTCAACTGGATGTGATTTTTCAGATTGAAAATTATTGTAGAATCTTTGAAGACCCTATTCATAAATACTTGTGCACTATAGGATTATCCGATTTTATTCTTCATCTTTCATTTATATACTTTGATTGATTGATGTTTTACCACTGACTTTCTATTCATAATGAAATACTTGATAACCTTGATGAGGATTTTGTTATTATTCATTGTGAAAAAAAATATACTTGAATAGATGAATATTGAATAGAAGTTTAACATTTGATAACAATCTTCATTTGTATAGATTGAAGCAGTAGGTTTATTTAGCATTCGATTAGTTTTTCACTATGATGTCAACTTATTCTATTACAAAATTTCACAGCTAAACTTTCAGGATCACCAAAAATTGGGTACAGTATTGTATATACAGAAAAGCCAATTTTGGGAATAAGATAACATTGAAATATTAACAAAAATATCACATTTTCTTTTACTATCTTCACTGATAATGGGTTCATAAAACCACAAGCATTTTATAGCGAAACATGTGTCATGGTTTTGTGAACCCATGCTCAGTAAGAATCGTACAGGAAACTGTGACCTTTTTTTAATAAGATATCATTTGGGGTAGTTTTTTTCTTTATCTACATTTGCATTTTGAAACATGTGAAAAATTATTGAATTGGAATAATTATTCATGATTTCTAACAAACAGGTAGTTTCATAATGTATGTTTGATGGAGGATAATGATAAGATTGGATATTCTGTGAACACTATTTGAGAGGAGTATTAAAAGTTGCTTTTATATAATAGCAATTTTGAGGAAACGTCTACAGGTATTTTTGAATTGCCATATTTTTCCGATATTTTTAATGAGGGCTGAGAAATTTCTAAATCAACAGAATAATTTTAGTTTGCCTATGTAAAACATCTTGAAGAGTTCCTCATTTTATGATCTGTGACGTTACAATACAATTTTGATTTGTTCTCATAGATTGACTTTATTTGTGACATGTCTTATCAGCAGTTTTATCTGTATAGTTTTTGCAATCCTCAAGAAAATAAACAGAAGAAACCTCAGCAATTTGAACTGTTTTTTCTTCTGTTGAGAAATTATTATTTTTATTAATGCAAAATGTTAAATTATGAGAAACTTAGATGTTTGACTTTTTCTCAAAATTGATATTGATTTCAAGAAGAGAAAAAGTCTCTTGTTGGGAATATTTCAAAATACTTAACTTTAATTAATACATTTTGTTAGTAGTTTGATTTTTGATCATTTTTTAAGAGTATATTTTTATTGATAACTTCTTTTTTTCCATGAGTTTGCTGCTGAGAAGTTGAACATTTTTTGGTTCATTGTCCAATTGATTTATTCCCCAATTTGAAAATTATTTATTTCGAAAAGCTTATTTTATTTTGGTTTGGTGTATCATTCTGAATTTTCATTTGGATAATTGTTTAGATAGGGGTTTTTGAAGAATTTAAATTTTTCACTATCTTTCATTTTAATGGTATACTTTCGAGTAATACAATAATAAAAATGATCCCCAGTTGTGCAAACACTTAGTAGGTAGGAAAAGCGCCTTCAGTGGTGAAAATGATACAGTTGAAATCCATAATCTTCATCGACTGAAAATATTTTGAATAGAAAATAGGATACATGACTGAATTTTTTCTGGAAGTAAGAAGCAAGAGTTTTATGGATTTCAACTAGAAAACTATGATAGAAGGTGGTGAAATGGTGTAGAAAATGGGCTTGACCTTACTGCCATGTTTATAGGTTAAGAATCTATGGGCGATAGACAGGTAACACGCATTGAGTACATTCACTGTTCGCCTAGTTGTTGTCTCCCACTGACTTCGTAGAGTCCGCCTAGAGTACATCGTTCTCTACTACATACGACCGCTTAAAACAATCGAGAAACTACTGTGAGCCAGTGAGAGATAGCCGCCTCTTTTGGGCATGCCCCTAGCGCTACTACCTAGTTGATTTGATCACTCTTCTACTAGCTACAAAGTTTTCGACACGACCACCTACTGTATTACAAGATCTCTCACAAAAAATGGTAAAAAACCTTTTACAAATTTATAAGCTAATTAACTTTATGGTAATGTGAGTGTATATAATAAGTGTGGAGAAGAATTTTGGCGCACTAGACTTTTGGTTTGAATGGAAGATGCCGAATGTATCAGTAAGAATATTTCCAAAGCTGGTTATTGTAGTTGGTTTCAGGTTTCTCAAATTTGAACCTTGTGCATTGAATAAGAATGTAAACAAAATATTTTATTTAATAACTCATCATAATACTTCGCAAACTTTCGACTTTGGTTGATAATCTCTAACCAAATCAGCTCTTCAGTTGTTGAAAAATAATTATTGTAATTTTTCATGTAGTGCTATCACAATATTCATACTCCTAATTTATGATACTTATTAAAGTCAGTCAACAGAGTGATTTGTTGGGAGTGTGTGTATGATTAATGAGTTGTTTTGGCTGCGTCTGCATTTTTTGCTCAAACAGAATTTGTATGATCGAACTTTGCTTCATGAATGTTGGGCGTGTGATTGGGAAATAATTTTTTTTCAATTCAAGAATGTGTCATGATAAAATGCTTTGATGGGAAATCTAGTGATTGGAATCAAGGGTGTCCCAGGAAACAATCACATTCAAAATCCTATATGAACTTTTTTCCTGCTCTTTGAAAGTTTCACATTTTCCATTAGATGAAAAATTTATTTAATGATATTATTATTAATAATTTATTCATTTGACAAATGAAATCAAAAAATTTTTTTGTCATCGAATTATATGTGAATATATTGAGTCTATGGACTGACTGATTGATTGACCGTGACCATTTTTGAACATTACATCTCTGCTCCTGTTTAGTGATTGTTTCAAATATTTCTTTTTGGTAGCTTAATGAAACCCAATATTTAATGCTTTGTATCTGATAAGATTTGTTTAATTTCTGGAAATTAATCTTGATATGAACCCTACTGTCGTCATACATGGTGACGATAATATTAACGCTTGGAGGAGTAAAGTGATTCAAGAATTTTTTTTGTAAAATTAAATTTACGCATCTCCTATGACTAAGACGAACTATTCCTCACACAAAATAAGGCTTTATGGAGCTTTTTTCTCATTTTTGGTACTAGAACTTTTTTCAAATATATTCGAGAGTACTGATATTATGTTTTTGCTGAATACATTGAAAGCTCAACATTTTCATAATGGAACTATTTGAAACAGTGTTCTTACAACACTTACGTGGGAAGTTTTGGATTGACTTTTTTGTAAATTGTTTCAATGAAAGCGATTTGATACAATCAGGTTGATTCTGTTTGCTATTGAAACAATTTTTGTTGTGCAGTTTTGTAAATATATATAGATATTTTCAAATAATTAACGTTTTATTGAATTTGAATTAAACCATATTCTACTTCACTGTATAAGTTGTGTTTAATGTTTTAACAATTGAACAGAAGAAACTAGGATATTTTGATATTAGGAGAAACAATGACACTTCTTGTTACGATCTTACGTACAATAATAATTCCAAAAACAAACTGCTTTTATTCCTCAATGAACTTTCGATCTCTCTTTCGATATTTGAACTACTCTTCAGAAAAACTTAATATTTTTATTAGGTTCTATAGGATCTGATCCTTAATACTAGTCTGATTGTAATAGAAATAGGTGCAGACAGAATCAACTTGTTGAAGTTTTATCCCACAATGCATCGTACATGTAACATGTATGTAACATGCATGTTACATATATGTCACATGCATGTAACATATATGTAGCATCAGTGTAACATACGTATAACATACATGTAATGTGCTAGATTACGACGTATCGCTGGCGGAGTATTTAAATTCGTTGTCTTATTAGGTCTCGCAGTCGCTCCAGAAGTCGTTCAAGGGATCGCAGGTCGCGTTCGAGAAGCAACTCGAGATCCCGCAGCCGTTCCAGACGTCGCACCAGAACTCGCTCGCCTTCTGCGAAGAGGAGCCGTACTCGCTCCCGCAGCGCTGACAAGAACTCGAGGTCGAGGTCCAGATCCCGCAGCAGGTCCGCGGTCAAGGAGAACGGGAAGGGCGGAGCCAAAGATTGATTTTGGCACCCACGGATTTCGATTAAGTGTTTCCTGTATTTTTTTTATATCATTGATACTCTGTAGAGTTTGTTCAGTAGCTTTCATTTGAAGTGTTCTTATTCCTTAAGAATAAATGGTGTATTCGTAAACGTGTTTTGATTTGACTCTGGGATTGGAAAGGGGGTTGGAAATCAGTTGAACAAAAAATTAAATGAACATTTTTTTTTTCAATTCATAATTCTCACAGATATTTATCCAACTTTTGAAAAATGTTACCACTCTTACCTTCTTTAATTAAACTGGTCGATACTTGATACAGTTTTCTGTACAATGCCTTCCTCTTCCTCCAGCAGGATAATTCCTGCTTGAGGGAGTTTTTGTATAGCGAAACACGTGTTGTGATTGTGTAAACTCATTGTCTGTGAGTATCATACAGGGAACTGTGATATTTTTGTTACTTACCTTTTTGGCGTCTGAAAAAAGTAACATCTAAAGTTGAAAGTGAATGAAGTTTATTGTCCAATTGTTGAGACTTGGAAATGAACTAATAATTACTGGTGATTATTTCACTTGGCGGAGCTTAGATGAGCTGTTCTTCCACTCAACCAATCTTTGCAATCATACAGAAATCTTCAACAATTTACTTTCTGAAATGACTATTATTTTTTGCTGTGTCGTGGAAACTCGATTTTCATCTTCCGAATTGCCACCAAGAAAATAATAAAGGCATTTTCATACCCCTTGGGCATTATTAGAAGTTTTTCTTTAGTCATTGTTCTTTACCAATAGCAACATCGGACAAACCGGCCGAAAAAAATTAAATATTACACATTTATTCATCCCAAAAAACATTGTGCGAACAGAGACAATAAATAGAACTTATATATCTGTGTGGAAAGAAAATAATTACCCTATTACAATCCCTTGCGGACTTGCCAAAATATTCGAATATGCTTTTCTTGAACGTTTATGTTCTTTTTTGGACAAACATTCCATTCTTAGTCAAATGCAGCATGGATTTCGCTCGGGAAAATCTACAAATACGGCTATGTTTTCATTGATTAGTAAAATTATTGAACATTTTGATGCAGGAGAGTGTCCAGCAGTAATTCTTTGTGACTTGTTTGACTGTGTTAATCATGAAAAACTTGTCACAAAATTAGAAATGTATGGTGTTAGAGGCGTTTCGCTAAATTGGCTAGAATCATTTCTTGAAAATAGAAAGCAGTTTGTGTCACTACAGGTGAATGGGATGAATGGGGCTTTCAGAGTTGATTCTGATACCCTTGATCTTGATATGGGTGTACTACAGGGCTCACTATTGGGGTCCATGCTGTTTATACTTTATGTAAATAGTATTGATTCAATAGCAATAACAGGAAGTCATTATACTGCATATGCGGATTACTTCTCACTTGTTATATCTGCATCAGATACAGGAATATTAGAGAGCAAATGTACCAGAGGATAATGACACAGGTAGCAAATTACTTCAATACTAATGACTTATTCTTTAATGCTGAAAAAACTGAAATTATTCGTATTCCTTATAGGCAAAATAGAGTTGAAGACATAAGTTTCAAAGTAAACAATGTGACTTTGAGATGTACAAACAACAGTGGGAGGTTCCTGGGTATTCATATTGATGAGTTTCTCAACTGGAAAGCTCATTGTCAACAACAAACTTCAAAACTCAACTTATTGAAGTTTCTGTTCATAAATCTTGTATCAGTTTTAACTAAGACTCAGCTGCTCAATATATATTACTCGAAGGTTGAATCTACACTTAGATCTGGTGTCTGTTTCTGGGGCGGAAGTACCTCAGTAGAAGAAGTTTTTATAGCGTATCCTGCGTTGAATAGCATATTGTACAAATAGAGAATCTTGCAGGCCAATTTTTAAGGAGTATGGTATCTTAACTCTAACATCAGTCTACATTGTAGAACTATGCATTTATGTGTACCAAAATGAACTAAATTTAAAAAAAAAATCAAAATATTCATCAGCATGACACTAGAATTAAAAATAATTTCCATTTGCCTCTAGCAAGGATCAGAATAACTTCCTATGCACCGGAGTACTTAGGACCGAAGATATATAATCATCTTCCAAATTATTTGAAGGTCATAAAGGGATTCTCTAAGTTCAAATATTCATTAAAAAAATATTTAGTGGAGAAATGACGGAATTCTTGATTCATTTTTCTTGTCTTTTGTATTATATTGACACTTCCTATAAAATGTATATTGTCTGACTGGAAATAAAGTATTATTATTATTAAAGATATGCCTGCAGAACATTTTTTGTGCAACTTTCAAAAATCAGATCTGAGAAAAGAGGCATGTTTGGCCTCATGTTCATAGAAAAAAGGTTTATAATCAACACTTTATTATCCCAAGAAACTACGGTTTACAGTACCTATACAACAAACACATCTTACCTGAACTTAAAAAAATAGGAATTTTAGAAAAAATACATGTATCTATCAACACATGGATGTGAATGTGAAATAGCGTTTTTTTTGATGTTTGAAATCAAAATCTATGAAACTATTCGAATATGTTTTGAATGAGATTTTGCTTTATATCCTTTTCTGGTATTTATGAATTGTATATATTGATACCATTATGAAAAATGGGCTCCTGATCAAAGCTGGTTTTAGGATGAGGGGATCTTGAGGCTGTGTTTCGACGGGTATTATAATACACATGAACATCATTGACTTCACCAAAATTTACATTAGATGCATATTGTGCTAATCAAATTGAATGAACATACTCACTTTGAATTCATAAGTGGTCTTCAAATTAAGTAGGTATCTTTTTAGGCTTAAATGAATTTCTAGTTGACTCCCGAAAATCGAGTTAGAAGAAACATTCAATTGTTTTATTCTGCAATTTTTCAAAATCTCCACTGACTGGTAATACACCCTGTATATAGGATTTTCCTCAAAGTGCATTGGGGATATAGGGAAAATTGAGGTTGGGATGAAAAAAACCATTTCATTGAAAACGTTTATAAAAAAACACCTAAGATTATTATTTACAAAATATTTAACGGAATGCAAAAATTGATGAACCATACACTCATTATGGAAAATTAACCAAAACATATCGAAAATGGGGAAAAATTATATGAGGGCCATTCTAAAAATTGGTCGACAATATAGAGAGCCATAGTATGCTGTAATGCAAGAACAACACTTCAATATATAATACCAATGCCTGAATAATTATTTGATAATTTCAAGAACTGGAGAAATATCACTTTCGAATTGTACTCAAAAAGGGTTCATTTTAATAGGCAAAAAAATGTTGAAAATCGATTTCGTAATTTGATTTGTCTTGTAACGCCTTCAAAAACAGTTCAAAATCTTACAGTTACGAGATATGATTTTTTCGAGGCCGTGATACCTATTGGAGATGGTATTTCTTTTTGAAGAGTGTACTTCAGTTCCCGACTCATTAGCAGAATAATTAAAAATGATTGAAGCCCCCGACGCAAAGACTCAGAAGAAAAACCATCCACACATTCGTGAAAACAGCCACGCCTCCCGAAGGCTCATCGAGTGTTCCATTCCCCCTCCTCTCTGCCTCCTGCTGAGCAGTGTGTTCAGGAGTGTGATGCGCAGCTCTCTTGTTTCTTGCCCCTCCCACTTTAACCAGCCTGGTTGAACCAGTCTCTGTTGGCAAAACCGGCGCGTCCAACCCACGACTGAGCCCCCCAGGACTGGCACGGAGTTGCGGGGCGTTTTTGTCCACGAAAACAATGTCCAAGGGGGGCAATTCCCCTTTGAACTGCCCGAATTGAGGCCTAGCAGTGATGAAAGCAGATGCTTTTGATAGCCTCCTATCCAAGAAAGACGGCCGTTCCGACAGCTTAGCTGTCAGGCTTTGACCTGAAACTTTTTTTCCATCGTAGGTTACCACAACGTCCGGTGGTGAATCGATGTCCAAACTACCCTCAGGAAGCTCTATGTCGATGTTGGAAGGGTCTTGGATTCTCCCAACAGGTCTCTGGTTATTGGGAGGCAAGTAATAGCTCTCAACTCTTTCTGCAGCAGCAGCTATAGGCTCTTCTATATCTCTCAGGCTCCTAGGGTGCTTTAGCACAATCTTCATTATCTGCTGGCGTTTTTTGTTCACGGGCCTCTTCTGGATCTTCACTCTCTTCTGTTTGGCCGGTTTGAATGGAGGAGAGGGGACGAAAACAGGCTCGAATACATGGAACGGTTTGTACTCGTACTTGCCTCCATGGTCCATCATTCCCTTCTCGCTCTCAGGCTCAATCTCCGGTTCTTCCAAGTCGATTCTCTCTTGGAATTCCTTGGTTATGATAGGTTTGAAGCCTCCCTCGATTTTTACCGAACCCGGCTTGAACCCGGTGTTGAAAGCAGGACGCATGAATGCCACGGGGGAGATGTCTATGGCTGAGGTACTCGGAGCAGTTTGGATCTCAGGTTCCCTTTCAGTGGACGGTTGCTGCACAGATACTTCCACGTTTTTTATTTCTTTAGTTCCAGTATTCTCCGAGGCTAGGTACATTTGGGCATGGATGGGAGGGGCTTTGGTTATAGGTGGGTATGCTTGTGTCACTACGATCTGGGAACCTTGGGGGTGCCTGGCAAAGTATCTACTGTCGTAGTGAGCTGGCCTTCTAGGGGGTGCTCTGATAACTTGCTTCTTGTATGGCATCTTCTGGACACCGAAGCTCCTTGTTGGCGCTGGTGGTCGCATTTTCACCATCATGTGCATCGGGTACTTGAAGTGATTTGGTATCGGTCTTCTATGTGGTATGTAATCGTTGAACTTTGGAGGAATAACCGGAGGAGGTGATAGATAAGTTTCATTCAGTGTGCCTGTGGCTATGGCGACGTTGTCTGTTACTTGGGGAAGGCTTTGAGTGGTCGGAGGAGTTTCCGTACTTGTCGAGCTTGTGGGTGGTTCGGTGTGAGAAGAGGTGCCTTCCGAGACGGTCACAAGCATGCTGGGTCTGAAGTAGCGAGTGTTTTGTTCGATTTGGTGTAGTTGCTCGACATAGTACGGGTTGATAGCGTGTATGTGTGGCCCTGTTCTTTGGTGGAACGTATTGTAGTAGCTTTGTTGCGGTCTGTTGTGGGTGTGTTCGTTGGGTAACTGCTCGTTTGTGTGCTCTTTCGTCGGAAGAGGATCTGGGTGCGTTTTGGGGTCTATTTCCTTCTCTGAAAGTGCGGATTTAGATTCTGAGTCTTCTTTGACTTCTTTAATTAGTTTATTTGGCTTTACCCTTGTTTCGATGCGGATTGACGGGCTTTCGTCTAGGTCTGTGTCGGATTTCTTGAGGAAGTTCGCGGGGGCTGCGACTACGGATACTTTGGCTTCGCTAGCAGCTGGTTGCTCATCGCAGTAGTCGTGGACGTTGATTTTCCATCCCAAATGGCGGTGGGTGAAGCACTGAAAAAAGGAATTTGTGAATAGTGTGTTTATTCAAAATCGACCGGTCCAAATGTTTTTGTTTATAAGACATCAGTGGCGGATCCACGGAGGGGGGGTTCGGGTCCGGACCTCCCCCCCATTGGGAAAATAAGAGATTTTTTTTATTTTTATCGGCTCCTAATTTCCAAATTTTGTAAGGGAATGAAAAAATGTCACATGAGCAAGACAAAGAAAATCACAAAAATCATCTTAAAAAATCAATGGTAGTTAAACCTTGAAAAATCAATACCATGAATGACATATTCATATGACTTTTATGGTACAAACAAGATCTGGATAGAATGTTACCCAAACAAATAAACAAACAAATTTCGCTTGAAATTTCTGGACTTACGCCGATTGTTCTTCCCTTTTTTTTTCTGGTTCAGTCGGTTCAGACGCTGGAGTTGTAGGTTCAAAATAAAATGCTTTTTTTTTACTATCAAATTGCAATTTTTCTCGATGACACTTTAAAGGAAATTGACACTTGTCAGGCTTATCGAGGAAAAGTTCGAGAATTTTCTGACAGTGCTGCCATTGGATCCTTTTTGGCGCAGTATTTGAAAAATAAGACTTGTTACATTTGTGATGAGTATTGTGTATGCCGGTAACGATTTGAATGTACTATGTATGAGTAGAATATGCTGTTGATTAGATTAAATCAACTTGATTCAATTTAAAAGAGTGAAGTTTCGAACCTACTTTACCTCCTGGTTACACCTTCAAATTTAGCTCATGTCAATCTCTTTCATTTTTTTTGGATCTAGTTGTTGCTATACGTTAGCTCATAATTTTCTGTTTTATATATATATATATATATATATATATATATATATATATATATATATATATATATATATATATATATATATATGCTGGCTGGAACTTCCGGTTGATCCGCGTCTGGAATGATTTACTTGTCTACGTTTCGGCTCCCATTTCGGAGCCATTTTCAAGACTTAGTGACCTTGCGTCTAGGTCTGAGTTTTCTTACTAGCTGGTTATCATCACTGGAGATCGAGGATTGAAGGTTGGTGGGATTTAAGGGTTCATTAGTAATTATGGCAGGATCAGGGATCGGACGGTCGATGGGAGGTTCGAACAGATTAGTTCCCAAGTCGGAGTAAATAGAAGTATGTCGGACCAAGAGTGGTTTCCAGGTATTGGGGAGTCTTTGAGAATCATCGCGTTTATTGAGGCAGTTGGGACGTTTTTCGATTTCAATGGCTTCACGGGTAACTCTGGTTTGGAGGGTTTTGGCTGTGGCAATGGTTTTGGTGTTCTTGAAATCTATTTTGTGGCCTGTTTCTAAATGATGTTGGAATAATGCTGGGTTTGTGTCAGAATTACGGACTGCTAGTTCGTGTTCATATGCTCTACAGGACACTCGTCGGTTGGTCTGGCCGATGTATGTTCTGGGACAGTTGGAGCTAACACACACAGCTAACAACCAAATATCCACCTACCTTCGAACACCCAAAGACACAATCCCCAATGAAACCCAAGGAATATATGAAATACCATGCTTTAACTGTCCCAGAACATACATCGGCCAGACCAACCGACGAGTGTCCTGTAGAGCATATGAACACGAACTAGCAGTCCGTAATTCTGACACAAACTCAGCATTATTCCAACATCATTTAGAAACAGGCCACAAAATAGATTTCAAGAACACCAAAACCATTGCCACAGCCAAAACCCTCCAAACCAGAGTTACCCGTGAAGCCATTGAAATCGAAAAACGTCCCAACTGTCTCAATAAACGCGACGATTCTCAAAGACTCCCCAATACCTGGAAACCACTCTTGGTCCGATATACTTCTATTCACTCCGACTTGGGAACTAATCCGTTCGAACCTCCCATCGACCGTCCGATCCCTGATCCTGCCATAATTACTAATGAACCCTTAAATCCCACCAACCTTCAATCCTCGATCTCCAGTGATGATAGTCAGCTAGTAAGAAAACTCAGACCTAGACGCAAGGTCACTAAGTCTTGAAAATGGCTCCGAAATGGGAGCCGAAACGTAGACAAGTAAATCATTCCAGACGCGGATCAACCGGAAGTTCCAGCCAGCACATTTCTAACCGCGGAAGCCTAGCCGATCAAATATATATATATATATATATATATATATATATATATATATATATATATAAATTTTGAGTTATAGACCCCCCCTTGACCTGATCCTGGATCCGCCACTGTAAGACACATATGACTCGCAAGTTATGATTGTGAGGTCATTCACACCTTTTGTTTTCCATTTTGATCACCAGATACTATAATGATTGACTATATGTTATAGAGATATATAAGCTGATACAATTTAAAAACTATTGCACGTCATCAAGTACACTGTAACCAGATTGTTATAGAATGGAATTTAGGAAATGAATGAAGTGACGTCTCGAATATAAATTTTCATAAACCTTTGTTTATAAGTACGTATATATCATTCATGATCAAAAACGTTTCTCAATTTCACACTGATGTGATTTGAAATATAATATGAAAATGCACTGTATGAAATGAGGCATACCAGCAAAATAGTATTCTGCTGCTATTCTCTATCGCACCTACGAACACAATGTACAAGTCTCAAGTAAGAATTGTAAACTTTTTGTATTCTTGAACATGATTTTTGAAACAAATCAGGATCGAAAACGCAGTCGATGAAATCAATCAATCAATGGACAAGACTAACGATTCACACAGAAGCCGACTTATATACGTTGTTGAATAAAGGCTGGCTCTATAGAAGGTTCTCAGAGAAAAGAGAAAGATAATAATTCTGAACTAGTTTATTAATGTGTTTTTCGAGTCTTAAATTACAGTCAATCGCTCCTCACCATGGTTTTTGTGTTCTACAAGAACTAGTTGGCTACCATCAATAGTAATTCTGATATATTAAAAAGCAGGTAATTTGTTTTTTGGTCCAAATATCATGATGTTCGTCTCACTAGGATCTATCTGAAGACAGCAGTCTGAAGCTTTTCGTAAGAAGTTGTGTACGTAGATCTTTATTAATGAAACTACACAGGCCGTTTCCATATTTTTGGATCAAAACTATAATTAATCTGTGTCGTCAGCATAGCAGTGAGCAGAGAATATGTCAGAATTATCGAAGATTATAGAGAAAACAAAAGTAGTCCTAAAATTGAACCCTGCGATACACCGAATTTGAGGTTTATAGTTGTCGAACTGATATTGTCGATACATACCTTCCGTTCGCTCATTTAAATATTCTTTCAATAAATCAACTGCCGCTATTGGTAGTCCTAGTGTCAAATGGACGACTGAAGTCCAAAAGAACTTGTAAACATCCCTAGATCTCCCTGTCTAACTACGTCATATCTACAATATGAAGAAGATGACGAAGGGCAGTGGTACAACTATACCTTTTTCGGAAACCTGACTGGGTATCGGGTAGAAGACAGTGAAGGGTTGTGAGTATATTCAGCACGGAGATCTTTATATTCAGTTGGATCAAATTTTTTTCAGCTGAAATCTTCTAATTGTCAAGAAAAACCCTATTCGTTAAGCAGAAATTGATTATATAAGCTATATATTCAGCGAATTTCAATCTAGTACAGGTAATAGGGAGCCAGCTACTCGTGTCCATAATGCATAATTAGGCAGGAGTTATTTTATTGCATAGATAGTTGCAGTCTGACGTACTTAACCTAAGAACACTAAATACTTACAAAAATGGCGAACGGAAGTGCCGCCATTTTGTGAAAAACCGTTTGGGCCTGTATCTCCGTAACCGTGCACTTTAGGCCCACAATTATGAGGACCTTTTTTATAGATAATTAAATTTCCTATCTTTTTCATCCAATAATTTTTTTCGTAGCACCAACCGTTCACGACTCATATTATTATTACTTTTTGTTTATTCACTTTTCTACCGATATCTCTTTAAATAATTGTTTAAACAATAAACTGTTTATAATAAAACTTTTGAATCGATAAATTTTCTACAACTTTTATTCCAAACTTTTTTCTCTGAAGTTGATATTTTCGAAGTTACAACGCGTTAATTTCAATCGTCTTGTATCTGGGAGATCAGCTAGAGTGCATTTCATGGAAATGCAGAACTGGCTGTGGCAGAGCCTGTGGGTGCCGAAAAGCAGGATTGGACTGTACGGTAATCTGTGAGAACTGCACAGAAGGAACGTGCACTAATCAGCTGAAAGTAATCGTCAACAACACACGCCAAAGAGTCGGAGAAGACATATGATTCATTTTGGTGTACATTTGTAAATAAATTTCACAGATATTCTTCAATAAATATTCCATTTTTTTATTTGCGTGTTTAATTATGGCAGTAGTTTTCAAATTAATTAGAGTATTATTTAATTTTATAAAAGAAAATACAAAGAAAAAATTTCAATGGGTTTTCGCTATTTCTTGCAGGTAAGAACTTGAATTATCAATTATTTATTGAATCAAAAAAATTCTAAAATTCATATTTTTTTCATTATCTATCGGATTCGCTACATCATTACGCTATGCATTATACTTCGTTCTTAATAACCTTGTACTCGGTAGTACAACATTGAACGCGTTGTAACTTCAAAAATATTAATTTTGGAGGAAAAAGTTTCGAATAGAAGTTGTAGAAAATTAAACGTTTCAAAAGTTTTATCATAAACAATTCATTGTTTGAACAATTATTTAAAGAGATATCGGTAAAAAAGTGAATAAACAAAAAGTAATAATAATATGAGTCGTGAACGGTAAGTGCTACGAAAAAAAATTTTGGATAAAAAAGATAGGAAATTCAATTATCTATAAAAAAGGTCCTGATAATTGTGGGCCTAAAGTGCACGGTTACGGAGATACAGGCCCAAACGGTTTTTCACAAAATGGCGGCACTTCCGTTCGCCATTTTTGTAAGTATTTTGTGTTTTTAGGTTAAGTACGTCAGACTGCAACTATCCATGCAATAAAATAACTCCTGCCTAAATTTGCAAAACAAAATCCTCTATTACCTGTATTAATCAGACTCGAGTTCAATTCGTCATGGCCTTTCGCATTTGTTTTGATATTACATATTGTTTCATACACAAATTATTGACTACGGAAAATTTGGGGACGTGGATTTCGTGATGTCATACAATAATATGTGACTCTTTGGAAATTATTAACAATGAACGTGACCTATTACCCACAAGTTGACATCAGGTGCGTGAAAATGGGACTGAACCAGATTCATAAAGTGCACCTCTGTTGTTTCTTTCGGTTGAATTTGTTGATATTTAAGAAAGCAGAAAATTGAGATATTGTGCTTCTGATTAATCAAGCAAGTAAGCAAGTCAACGAACATCTTATTGACAAAATAGTTGAGGCTTTCGCGGCCGAGGTTTTCAGTATCACTACTTTTATTCGGGTTTGAAGGCCGTCGTTTTTTGGAATTTCTTTCTAACGTTTCGCTGGCTCGAGTGGCTAGCTTCTTCAGAGGCTCATTCATCTTTAAATTCACTCCGATGACTGACATCTTATTGTGTAGTATAAAGGATTTCAAACAGTAATGAGAATGATACCTCGATAAATCGACAAGTTAGAATGAAATGTGCTTAAATATACTTGAAATTTTTTTCTCTATGTGGTTCGTGTGAGGTATCATCCAAACAGAAGCTTTCTCTGCTTGAACAGGCATAAACTGTTTCGTTTTTTATTCAGGGTTGAAGAAGTAGATGCTATTGGGATTCAAATTGAGATCACAACACCACTTCGGGGAATACTCCAATTGATATGCACTGCACATTGACAACTATTGCTATAATCAAGGTTATGAATTTGAAATTGCTTGAAACAGTATGAATTCGGTAAGCGATTATTATCGCTTTTAGAGTTTTTTTTTTAATTATTTTGAATGTTAATCATGAATTGCACTGTTTAAATTTTACTTATAATTTCAATCATATTCCGAAATTTCGAAATATCATTGCAGCACCACTTTGACTAAGACTTCAACTGAATTCCACCACTTTGACATTGATTGGAACTCATATTCAGAGGGCGTTTCGGATGCGTCATAGGTATTAATGACGCACAGGAGAAAAATATAGCAGAGATTCGGATATATCCATTCACCTGGTAATACACGGTGTCAGGTGTGTCCGCGTCTGGAGTCCATTGGATGACACCAGGTTCCCCTTGATCGCATTTCAGTTCCAGTGTCCGCTGGTAAGCCCCAAAGGACTGGAAATCATCGGCATCTAGGTCTCCAGTCTGTGTCCAGTGGCAAAGGCGACCGGTTCCTGTTGGAATCACGGATCCATCTTTGGCTGTGCGGACTCCAGCGAAATTTCGTATATTCTGGAAATGTTTATGATATATACTGATGATAACATTACAGAAATATCAACAGTCTATTGGGATTTCAAATTGAGATCGCAGCGCCAAACTCCAACTAATAAGCATCACTGACAACTGTTGCTATTCAAGGTTAGGAGTTTGACGTTGTTTGAAAATCCCAAACCCTAAAATTTTTCAAGCGACTATTACAGTTTTTAATGTTTTTTCACTTTTTATGTCAACGTTAACCATAAATTGTGCTTGATAAACATTAGTGATAATTTTAATTATATTTGACCAACACTTCATCTAATTAGCACCACTTGTTGTTTGAATTATTTCACTAGAGGGTATATTATTTATCTCAAAATCCCAATAAGCAGGGACATTAAATACATAAAAAGTGAAAAAGAACAAAATACATCTATGTATCTCGACAATTTCTATCCGCTTAAAATTCGACAGCATGAAGTCCAGTTAATCCCATGATTCAATCCGATTGAAAAACCTGATCTGACAGTAATATGTCAAATGTTGTAATGTTAATGTTCTTGTGTTCTGCTAATTGAGTTAAATGTAAAAACTTCTCTTTTCTTTGGACCATTTGTACTTATCTTTATTATTATTCCGTTCTCCACATAGAGAAAGATAACTCATCAGATGACAGACAATTGAGACAATAAACAATTAATCTGTATATATCGATAAGGTGGATCGGTTCCTGTCAAGTCAAACCCATTTTTAGCTGATCAAAACTTGTCAGATAAATGAAAGAATACATGGAAAAAAGACTATTGAAATGTTGAATTATTGGTTATAATTGTACGAGTGCATAAAAATTACCAATAATTTTGCAAGAAAGCGTGATATCTAAAAATTGCAAAAGGACGAGGACTCTTTTACAAAATATGAAAATAACCGAATGCAATTTGTATGAGATATCACGCTTGAATGTAAAATTATCTGGTCATTTTTATGCACGAATGTAATTCATTGGAATATTTCACGAATAAAGAAATTCTCAAGGAAATGTTATTTTTTGTTCATTTTTACTTTCCTCTATAAATTGTATGGAGCACTCACCCAAAACGCGAAATGTTTTTCTATTTTTGAAGTATATCTGACATTTATTTGTGTTGTTTACTGACGTCTAGCGATACGTTTTCAAATGTGTTGTTATGGTGACTTGATACAATGCAATTACCGCTGTAAGTTTTCGATAATTGCATTGCTCTTACAGGACATTTTATATATGAGGGAATATTCTATATAATTGATCTCTATTGTTTTATATCATTTCGATGATGAAATATATTTTTTCAGACTGTGTTTGTTTTGTTTTTTTCAATGATATTCATTGAATTTGCTAGTGTATTGTAGAGGTTTCTCCCTAAATCTGGTATGTATGGAATGTACAATGAGATGCTGAGCTTGTCAAGTGCTGTGATAATGTTTGATATTGATTTAATTGAAAACTATTGCAGAGTGTTTCATTTTATGTTTAACACAACCAATAAACTGGTATATAGAATTATTGTCAAGATGATTATGACCAGGTAAATATTTCAGAACTCTCTTTCGAATTTCATATCGATAATCAATTTTAGATATGGAGTATTTTTTCGATATCTATGAAAAATTCAATGGAAAGCAACTTTTTTCAATTCAATATGGATCGATACAAATTTAATTAGTAATATCAAATTGAAAAATGGCCAAAAAACTCGGTTGTGGGTTTGACTCGAACCCGCGACATTAAAGTATCTCGTGTCAGAGGGCTAGCACTTTGACCTCTAGGCCACATGGACTGTATAAAAAATATAATATGCAAACGTTTATGTGTTGATGAATAATTGTATAAACACATCCTCTCTGAAATATTTACTGACCTTCCTCTCTTCAGCCGATTTGTAATGATAACCACCCACTGGATCATCGGTGATGTAGAAAGGATGGTATTTGGCTGAGACTTCGGGATCTAGACCACCTTCTACAACGAAAGTGTATGTTTTTCCTCTCACGACATTGATCTCAGGAATCAGCAGTCCGTTGATGTACCAAGAAATGCCCCATCCAACGTGCCCTACACACAAGTTAACATACCCTTAGTGTTGACGAAAATTATTTAAAGTTCGATGAAAAAATTGTTTTCATGTCTATAATGTACAGTCAAGAATCAATTTGACTCATATCCTCCTTCGCAAAGTTATACCGACTTACAAAGATGATTTATTGCACTGTTTTTTGAATCGCTCTCTTGACTCTATATGACTGAATTACCTGAGAAAATGTTTTTTTTCGATGGCACAATTCAAATGATATAAATTCTTACGGTGCTTCTAGAATTGGCCTTCGGGCGTCACATCAATAAAGACTATTATTAACATATTAAGTATACCTGTGATAGCAGGATATCCTCTTTTCCCACCAGTGGGCCCCATCTGCGCGTAAAACACCCCGTCTTCCGGTTCATAGCACTGTATTGGAGGAATCTCCCACGCTTCTCTCTTTTTCACAGGAGTCGGTGGAGGCACAGCCCTCACAGCTGTCCCGACTTCCCTCTGAGGCACCCTCCTCCTCTGCTGCTCCCTGTTTCTGGAAGCGCTGTTTTCGGAATCATCAGCGCTCTCTTCCGGAACTCTAGCATTCCCCCTTACGCTACCCCTCCTCCTACCTCCGTTGCCGTTGCCTCTCCTGGGGGAATTCGTCGTTGGTCTCACCGGCGCTTCGTACTCTTGTTCTACATCGACTTCTTCTACTTTTGTTCGTAGACTGGGGCGTACCGGTACCATGGGTGGTTGTTCATTCTCTGGCATGGGGCAGTTCCACTTGGCAGGACGGCCGAAATCGATGAAGGTGTTCTTCTTGAGGTAGCTGCTGTGGAAGGAGACTTCGTTCCTCTGGTTGAGAGGTCCTATGGCCCAGATGATGGCCTGGGTGTGGTTCGTGAAGATTTGACGGTCGAACTCGTCTGAGGGTTTGAGAGGGCGTTGGTAGGTGACGATGGAGTAGCCGTTGACCATGGCAGCGTTGAGGAGGCGGATGTTGTTGCTGTTTTCCTGTGGTTGAAGAAAAGAGAGATTAGCTGGGGTTCTTAGGGGTTATATATTACTGACCTTCAGTCTATTATCCGGACACGATCCTGTTGGTCCAGAGCACTGAGACTTGTCTTCCAGGTAGTAATCTTCAGCATACCCCTTGAGAGTTTTTTTATCCACCCAGGCCACGACTACGTCTCCACCAATCATGACGCTATTGGAATCATCACCGGAAGGGCCGAACGACATATATTCCCTATCGTCTAAAAACAGAGAAAAGTTTTCAACATTTTGATGAGAACAGGCAGATGTGTGCATTATAGTGTGTGAGATAGCTACAGAAAAAATCAAGTATAAGGTGAACAAGCAATTCGTTAATATTCTAGGTTCTAGAGCACTCAACTACCTGTTAATCAGGCCAGTCTCATATATTCTATAAAAGCGTGACACTGAAAAATTAAACATACCAAAAATGATGTTTTTTTTTCAAGCGTCGATATTTCGTAAATTTGACAATTACAAAAATGCAAGAACTAGTTTCGGAAAGAAAATCCTTTTCAAAACTTTTTACGAATACTTCGCTTCTATGAAGGTTTTTGGGAAATATATTAGTTCTTGTATTTTCGTGATAGGCAAATTCACGTTATACGAGAAGTTGTTGACTGAATAGGACGTGTTTTTATTTAAAAGGAACTGTTTTTGATTAACGCAGAAACTTCTCGAGGTAGATCAAAAGTCTACCCTTTTACACTTGCAATATTAATTCTGAATTTTTCAGTTTGTGGTAGGTAACCAACCCAAAAACTACGAAAAAAACATTGATCCACCAAAAAATAAAGACTTTCAAACTGTACTTCCAAATAGAATTCCGAAGAATATTCCCGCACTTCTCGGTGAAAATTTAATTCCGATATCAACTTTTGAAATAGTTGACTATAATCAACTTTTGAAAGTACAACACTGAGGTCGTGTCATAGTGGCCACATATTTTGTGACGAATCCTCTTAAAATAATCCCATATTTTAAATTCATTTGGACGCTATCGTGGAAGTGAGATGAGTGTTTCAGGGAGGAAAGTCGATGGGATTCCATAAAATCATTATTTATGAAAACAATTCTACCTTATGCCAAAAAACGGTAATTGAGGTTATGTGAAGATTTTACGTAACCTTATGGGTTCCCGATTTTTTTTTATATCGATACTAGCTGAACCGTGCCCACTTCTTTTGGAGTAAAGTATTTTTGTGATTGAAATATATAGTGTAGTTCTTAGTACTAAGTTTCATCAGGTCTATTACGGCTCTGCCTTGTGGGCACTCGGAAGAGCGTTTGAAAGAAGTCAAAAATATGGATTCCAATAGAATACGAAACACGTCTTCCACCAGTGCTGTTGAAGACTATTTATGCAACATTTGAAATAGATTGTCCCATACAAACTTCGACCCCTCCCCCCCTAAGGAAGTGGAATTTCCGATAACCGTTTTATCGGATGCCTACATCATACAAAGAACACCCCTTCCAAGTTTTAGGTCTCTACATCAGAGGTTTAGGCTGTGCGTCTATTAACCCCTAAAATAACTTTCTACCCCATTTCATTCCCTTCAGGCGATTAATTTCAATAAAATATGAAGGGCGTCCTCAATATATTCTGTTGAAGAATGTTTATGCAAAATTTGAAGTAGATTGTCCCATACAAACTTTGACCCCGTTTTCCACCCCCTTAGAGGTGAAATTTCGAAAAACCCCTTTCCCTATCAGATGCCTAGTTCATACAGAGAACACACCATCCAAGAAATAAAATTTTCCTAACATATCAACAGGAAAAAGTTAGGAACAATGACCAAATCCATGGATAAAATACGAAATCCAGAACTGACTTCCATTTTCAACAAGTCACATAAACACACACCCAAAATTCTGTTTTTTTTTCATAGGACTTGATAGCTATATAATATGATAGCTATAATATCTATATATATATATACATATATATATATATATATTATCCCTTCGAACAAATCCATTGATTATTCCTTCTCAAACCAGACCTGTATACAGTCCGACCGGTTCAACAACTTCGGATTCTCATACAGCTATAAATACCATCCCTCCATCTACCAAACCACAATCTTCACTCTGCCAAGATGAGTGCTGGGGGTTAAGGAGACTTAGGCCTCGCCACCAAGTCAAGCAGTCTTGAGAATGGCTCAAAAGTGGAAGCCGAAACGTCGAAAGAAGAAAAATTCCAGACGCGGTTCAACAGGAAGTTCCAGAGAGCATATATATATATATAATTTGTTTACTGGAACTTCCGGTTGAACTGCGTCTGGAATTGTTCTTCTGGTGACGTTACGGCTCCCACTTTGCTCAAGACTCATTCTTGACTTGGTCGCGAGGCCTAAAGTCTCCCTAACCCCCAGTTCTCACCTTGACCAAGTGAAGATTGTGGTTCTGTGGATAGATGGTATTTATAGCTGTATGAGAATCCGATGTTGTTGAAACTGTCGGACAATATACAGGTCTTGTTTGAAAAGGATTAATTAATGGATTTGTTCGATGGGATCGTAATGGTTTCCAGGAATTGGAAGATATAGTGAGTCGTCTCGTTTGTTGAGGCATTGAGGGCGTTTTTCAATTTCTATTGCTTCGCGAATGATTCTGGAGTGGAGTGTTTCTGCTGTGGCAATGGTCTTCGTGTTAAGTCAATTTTGTGTCCGGTTGAATTGAACAATATCGAATATTTTTGTCAGAAAAATTGTGCCTGTTTTCAGATCTCTCGACCTTCCTTACAAGCATCTCGCACTTCGCTGGAATTTTTTCACAACTTTGTTGATTTGATACCAAAATAATTACTGAGTGCAATTATTATCATGATATTTTATCGATGGAATTATGCCGAAATATTCGAGCACGTTTTTAATTTCGATGCTACTGTAAACGTTCAGATGTCTTCTGATAATAAAAACTCCAACCCAGTTCATTTTATTTTCCCGTCACGACAAACTCGGACGAAAAGAACAGTTCTTGCAATCCAAATATTCGCTTGTCGCGATCGAGATTCTGCACTGAAAAAGGCATTGATCACGTTGATAGGAGAGCAAACACTCGTACAATTTCACGTTGAAAATAAACGGAGAAGAAAAATGGCGCAGAAACGCTGCGTTCGATGTGCAAACACGAAAATAAAAACCTCAGCAGAATTACAGGAATTTCAGAATAGATGATTTTTAATGATAACAACCTTTTAATGGTCCTTTCTGGTGGGAAGCGAGGTAGCCGTACAATAACTGGATCGTTAAAATGTTTGCGTGGAATGATAGAGAACAGTTTACAACTTAGGTTTCTACCATTTGTCCATTTGTGTTTGTAATACATTGTTTATCGAGAGAGGGGTATGGACCCAAATGAAATACAGAAGCTGAAGTCGAAATGTTATTGTTATTGACATTGTCAATAACAATATCAAAAACAAAATATATGATCTTATCAACTGGTTATGAGCTATCACTCATCGACAGACACAACATGAAATTACAAATTGCCAATGATGAGATAGAGTTCGTAAGTGAATTCAAATATCTAGGTTTCATGGTGGATAATCGTTTATCTCTTCAGGCCCATTTTGATTATATATATAGAAAAATTACTAAAAAAATAAATTTTTTCTCAAGAATTTCATCCCAGCTTCCGATGTACTCAAAAATTACATTATATAATGGTATAATCCAACCCCATTTTGATTATTGTGCTAGTCTTTTATACTCATTTCATCAGAATAAAGTAACAGCTTTACAAAAGTTACAGAATCGTGGAATGAAGATTATTTCACAAGTGAATAGGTATACTAGTATATCAAACATGTTGAGTACATTGCAGTGGCTGCTGTTTCCCAAAGACTGTTCGAATTAGCAATGATTTTCATTTTTGAACTAACACATAACCTACTTCCAACTCATTTTGAAGAATTCTGTATAAATAGATCTCAGATCCATAACCACCTAACAAGAGCGAGTAGCTCCCAAAAATTTCACCTTCCTCGAACTAATTTGACTAGTAGGATGAAGTCATTATTTCATTAAGGTTTGAATGAGTATAATAAGTTCCCACTTTCGTTGAAAGATTCAATAGATGTTTTTCAATTAAAAAAAAACTCATCAACTATATAGTCTCATCCCTGAATTTTATCCTTTTTTTTGTAATATATTTGTTACGTATATCTACATGTTTTAACCAATTTGGAATCATTGCATATTTGATTTTTTTCTTCTCCCTGCTTGTATCATTCCATATTTTGTTATTACTTTGTCATTTATTACTTGAACACATTAATGATTATATGTAATGAATACTATCTTAATAATGTATGTATATCAGAATGTCCTAAAGAAATCAATGAATGTAATTATTATTTATTATTATTATTTTTAATGAGAATTCTTCTTCAGACATTAAAATATATTTGATTTTATTGTGAATAACAATTTATAGCCGTCATCTACACTTTTTCCAACTGTCATTCAGAAAATATCGAACAATTTTCAGAAAATATCAATTGAAATTCAGATTAGACAAATATAATTGTAATTAAAATTCTGTCAACTTTAATTGCGACAATATCAGTTGTGATTCAAAAAAAATCAGATACAATCGACGATGAATTGGTGTATTGACTGTTCATGGTGTATTGACAGATTGAAATCTGTAATGGAAATATTTTTTATTATTACAGTGACTCTAATACCCCGTCGTACTTCTCAAAGGAAGCCGATCTATCATTCTAAAATGGAGCAAACTGAAGGAAAAAGAATCCTTGGGAATTCAGAACGATATTATATCTTGGTCTCATCAGTGGGCATATATATGTTTGGGTCTGAAAGTATCTGCCTAGAAAAAATCTGCTTGCTCAGAAATCAGTAATATGTGTTTACTACTTTTGTTTCCACTATCCCATCTAGGGTGTGGCTTCACAAAAAGCTTTGAAACTACTAGAAAGACTGCAGAATAAAGTTGTCAAATGTAGTTATGACCAAGGAAAATTTATTAAAATTCTTCAAAGCTATTCTCTTGGTAAACACCGACCAAATATATTAAACTAAAAAGAATAGAGATATCTATATCTACAGTACTAGACAGGTCGACTTTTTGGACATTCATTATTCCAAATCGTATTTAAGCCCTAAATTGGTATTACACTTATCATCGCCTACTAACAACGAAATAAAAGTAAATTCATAGGAAAATTTCAAGAGAACCAAAAAATTTTTTTCTAAGATAATGAATACCCTCAATTCATTTTTACCACCCAAGTATTTTAACATATGCATTTTTGTTATGATAGTTGTTTTCATTGTAATCCCTATCATAATTAGTTGAGAAGTGACCTATTATGTAGGTGTCGAAATATAAAATGTGCTAGGTATATAATAGCATTTTCACCTGTGGTATAATATAATAACATCTTGTATCTATTCGGAATTTGATTTCCATTGAAAGAGCAACGCCACCGTGTTCATAAGGCCTATTACTCCAATTTCGATATATCAAGTAATTTAGTAGTCCAGTTGTCGAACAAACTGAAACGAAATCCAATTGGCTTTCAGAAAGACATTCTGAATGAAATTTTAAATGAAAGCAAAAATTAGTAAGAATTCAAGCGATAATGATTTTGAAATGGAAGCAAGTGGAGTTAGGAAGACGGCAATCGATGCAAGTAATGATTTTCCAAATCGAAGCAACTACACTTTTGGCACTTTTCGTTGTTATTATCAACCTAGTTTGAGAAATTGTTGAGTATTATTGAAGGGAATGCTTGAATAATGAGTTTTTCTCGGGTTAGTAGTGGGAAAAAATAATTGTTGCTCCTTGAGATCAATAATAGACCTGTTCATGTTATATTATTTTATTGCAAAGCAAGCAAATCGTTGGCGTCTGTTGAATGTATCCATTAATCTTCACAACACTCGAGCACCCCAGAACAATTGAAAGTTTATTTTCACAATGCACCCACGAAGGTGTGTAACGACCTTTGAGATTAAATACGAGAGACTATAAATTGATTTCAAAAATGAACCTGTCGTCAAACTCTGTTGCAAAATATGTGTCAAGGAGTTGGAAGAGATTTTATTCAAATCATCATCTTGAATCGCATCTAGCGAAAGATCCATAAAAAATCGAGGAGCGGTTTTTCCTTGAACTTTGCGAAATGTAGAACTTCAGGTGACTGACACCGAAATTAGCGGTTTGCCAGGGCCAGTGAATGGTACTGGTACATTATGGTTATATGAAATTGATTATATTAGTAGGTTATACCACGGGGCAATAATAATATTCATTATAGCGAGGAGTATACTCTAATTTATCTACCACTAATTCGTTTATCATAAATGAATGATTCTTCAGTTTCATTCATCTCAATACAAAAACTCAAACACCACCTTAAGATGTCTAGAAACCCTGGTTTATCGACTAATACCTGTATAGTTTTGGGATAAACTTGCCGAAAAGTGATTGCTTGATTTCTGAGATCATAAAAACATCAGATCGCTATTGTAGATGGAGTTCCGTCATTTAAAATATGAAGATTAATTTCCACTACAGAGGAATGTGCAAGCGAATTTTGCAGTACTGCCTATTATTTAACTAGTGAAATTTTGACAGCCGTGACAGCCAATCGAATGCATTTCGGAAAATACGTATGTAACGTGGAAATGGACCGTTAACAACCTGTCACTGTCAGCTGCTACTTTTTAATGTTTTTACTTTCATTTGTAATACTAGACTTTGATCCAGAGAAAGTATACTTTATTCGTTCACTTCAAAAGTTAGACAGAGTTTCTTAAAAAAAAATGCTAGTATTTTGAAAGTGATAGACACGGTGTCTTGGTTCAATGGTTCAAAATACGTATCCCTTCGTTTTCATATAACTGGACTTCCGCTCAAGTTGAAAGCAATTTATGATTGCATACAAATGATACCATTTTTCTATCACGTTCAATGAATGTGATTTGAAGGCTTTTATATTGAATCATTGATGGCAAATACAAATGAAAATATGTATGGATTCTCAGTGAGAAAGAGAAGAATTGTATGGCCCCATTGTCTTCGAAGGCAATAATTTACCACAAGAAAGGTGAGTAGAAATTAAATGTTTTTTCCCAAATAATCTTTCAACTTCAAATCCATATATATCTTATTCAGTAGCATCTCATCGTAAGCTCATTCAATTCACTGGAGTACTTAGTTTTTAGATGATTTTACACAATGTATGCTCCAGGAGCACCCAGTCTTTCAATTTTCAATCTCGATATCTTAAAAGAAATAACAATATCAGATAGCATTCAATGAAGTGATATCAACAAAAATTCGAAAAAAGATTGACAATAATGACATCAAACTTACGTCAGTATGTTAATATAACGCCCCCTATAAAAAAGTTAGGAAGCTATCATAATCCTCGATTGTTTTTTGCCAAGAAATTCTAAACAATATCGAATCAGTAGATGCACCAGGGTTTTTAAGCATCTTACACTACCTACGCGTTTGACACTGACAGTTTGGAGTTTGGTTATATCGTTTCCATGGTAATATTCAATTCGAAAATTTTTGTGATAGGACTACACGAGGGAATAAAGACTATTTCTATTAATTCCTCGCCATTATTCCCTAAGGAAATGATATATGGCATTATACTGCTATTACTTTATTCATTAGTCTTGAATAAAATAGGATATTACATATCGTGTCGGAAAGTGAATCATCTGTACCGAGTGAAAAATATAGCTTGGGAGAAATTTTATTTTTGCCTCTGTTTGTTTACTATTTGATTCACAATCATTCGAAATGATTTCATAAAATGAACAAGAAGCCAACAGTTGCAAGATTCATTTCAATATATTTTGTGTTTCAGGTAGGCATTGCACACAAACGAATTTCATGGCGCTTCCACAAATTGTCATTCTTTGTAAACATCATTTTCCTACGTAGAGGTTGATATTAGGGACTTTTTTTGTGGAGAGAATGATGTTTGATGAATTATTTTTTGACTTTCTTCTCCGAAAATATAAATTAGAACTTTCATGTAGGAAGTGAATTGAAAAAACCAACACAAATAAACTCTGTGATAGTTACGTGCATATCATTCAAAGACGTTTCATTAATTCACATGAAGGAAGGAAGACTCCATCTTGAACCGCTATTCCCCTGCCTATATGACACAACGGGCACTGAGATACATATAAATCACTTTTTCTTGTTCAGTTTGTATCCTAAACATATGAAAATTGGATGAAATAGGTATTATACCTAGGAAATATCTATACGATGAAGCAAAATAGAAAGTAATTTGTTTGGCTTTTTTCTCCGAATGGAAAAATAGAAATTACAGAGAGTTGTAATCTCTATTTTTTTATTCGAAGAAGAAAGCCAAAAAATAATTTCTCAGAGGTTAAAATGTATGGCAATTCATCATATCTCATACATTTCTGTTATTTGTTACGAGGATTGTTGCAAATAGCGATAGTTGGATTCTCCACTGAAATATTAACGGAATTTTCGACAATAAAAATGGACTGGTCTTCAGTGACGAGAGCGCTGAATGTATATATGTATCCATGTACTCAAGTACATGGATAATGAAACGGTAACGTGACATTTTTGGAAACCAGTGTGTTAGTTATTGGAAAGGTTTGTCGTTTTTGAGGAAGAAACTGAGCATTCATATATTTTATCTGTAATATCATATAAGGGATAGCTTGTTTTATACAAATGCGTTGGTATACACAATAGCGGGGATCTAAGCACTTCATGAACTGCGATGGGCAGATTTACGTTTCGAATAAAAGAAGATGAGGTCGAGTAAGGACCAAGAGGTCGGCAAAGCATTAGGCACTAAGGGTATCGACGAATCGATTGAACAGTTGAATAGGTTGTATACAAGTGATATTGCTTTTATTACCTCAGGTAGATATTGGAAAGACACTGAACGAGTGACCCCGTCAGGTTTAAATAAATTTAGTAGTGAAAACACAGGTAGCACTACCTTGCACTGATTAGGCTATTGAGACCCCAAACAAATCTGCAAATATGCACGTCCCAATGATCGATAATAAATTCCAGCACTTATCAAAAGCAAATTTTGGATTTTTTTTGTGTAGAGCCCTGCATCGGTCCTGTCGGATATTAACTGCCTTCGCACTATTAGCCAGGTGACTACGTGACTGGTAAGTTGATACTGGCCTGAAGGGTTGCCATCTCAAAAATCTGCCAACCAGGACAAGAAACGTTAAAACCCCGGATTCCGGAACTTACTACCCGGACGTTTGAGTTTGAGTATTTTTATAAGTTACTCAGTAGAATAAAATATAGTTTTGATGGTCATTAATCAACTTTTATTCATTTTGATACAATTTTAAAGTAAATAACACGAGCCCGTCTTACAAACTACTCTTTTTTAAGAGTCTTTTAACACAATAAAATCTCAAAAGTTTAAAGAAACTACATCCTACATTTTTGTCTGTAAATAAAACAAAAAATTATACTCTCTAACTTCGAGAAAAAGCATCTTAAACTTCACTTGGATTTTCTTAAAAAAAAACTTAAAAAAAATATACTTGAACTTTTCAATCTCACTTTTTATAAACAACTCTTTATAAAGTTCTAATGAATTATCAACAGTCTTACATTATTTTTATTCTCTAATTGACTGTTTTAATTTTCTGGTTTTTGGTATTTTTCAGTCTTTCCAATAGCCTTTAGAATATCTTCCTTGCTTAAAAGAAATTTATAAAAATCAATACAATTGTAGTCTTTGAAATTGTATTTTATTTTGATAATTGACGAGACTGTTTCTAAATTTAATAAATTTCTTTCCTTAGTTCATTGTTGTACAATTAGTGAAAATATTATCTCAACATTGGCATTATGCGCAGGAATACAAAAAAAATACTGTGCAATCTTTAATAATTCCGAATATAAATGAGCATTCGGAGTTCTAAAAAATTGTAACCAAAGTTGATTTGCATTTAGAAGTTTATCTTGCTGGCTCAAATTTTGACTGAAAGTTTTTAAATTCACCCACTCATCTATCAATTTTGTGTCGTCAATTTCTATGTTTTTGTCTTTTAAAAAAATAATAGTGTCTTCGATGATACTCCATTGAGTATTCTCATTTATATTCGGCAAAAACATCCAGTCAAATTTATCGAATTGTTTTAAAGGCTCCATCCAACATTCAATGTACGTTTTTATTTCTTTATAGAATTTCAGAGAACATTTTATAACCTTTTTTTTTGTTTTCATCTCCTTTGCTCAAAATGCTCTTAATATTCAACGGCAAGAAACTTTCTTCTAATCGGTCATCTAAACTTTTTATAATAGAAGAAAGTATGTATCTTGTTTCAAGGACAGAATTATCACTTTTTTCTAGTTTCTCTATTTAAGGAGAGTTTAGGTGTACAGGCACGGGGCCGCGGGGCGAGCGTCGCAAGCCGCGCGCGTGATTTGAATTAAAACCCGGACAACAAAGAAAACCCCGCCTGGACAATCCCCGGACGCCCTCTAAACTAGGACAAATCCGGGGAAATCCGGACGGATGGCAACCCTAGCCTGAACGAATGATTTCGAGATGATTTAACGATGAATCAATTGTTAATAGTGAAAAGTCATTGAATCTACCTGCAGTACCATAATACGCCAATGAAACTATTGTATACTGAAACACATGTAGCGACCGTCAATCACAAATTTTAATCTGGCATTGACAGATTATTATGACAGATACAAATCTGCCAATGGAGATGTTTATTGTTTTTACAGTGACACTAATACGACGTCAACTGTTTCAGTTTTCGTTTTTACTTGTGAAAGAAAAATACGTTAAATTGAATGTATGTGTTTGATCTCATCAAGAATCGATGACGTTGGACGGAAATTGTGAAAGGCAAGGTGGACAAGCATTCTTATTACACTAACTTTGTAATTTGCTACATATTGGTGTATCTGTTATAGGCTTTTTTATTCTTTACTGCTGACTTTTCATTCACTTTCGAGGCCAAAATAGCTCTTTCAGTAATTTTTGTAGGCTTTCATACAACCTATAGGCGTAAGTGGTTATAAAAAGTTTCAGGCAGTGTATCTACTCTTGGTATAGGTGTTGTTAATCAATGGTGCCCATGCAAACGTTATCAGTATAACGTATAGGAATGACTTCCTACTTCCTGTTATTTAGGACTGGATTTCTCTCAATACTGAAAATCTAATTTTTGTAGCTTTATTTTTGAGCATACAGAAATTTCACCGAGATGTATACAGGCCTTCTTTTCCTATTAGAAAAAAGCGAGCTCATAAATTCATGATGAAACTGAATCAATTTTTCTTCCGACTTCAGTCACGAACTGAGCCAACAAATTTTACAAATGAAATTACATAATGTTTTCGGTAGTGGTGGGACTAGTAGTACCGTGAAGGCTGGGGGGGACGCCCCCCTACCCATAGGTATGGGAGGCCATGTTATAAATGATAGGCTAAGAGAAATGAAGAGATAACTGCAAGCATATACCCTTGAAGGTGAATAATATATTGAAAAAATTGAAGCACCTTATTCAGACCAATAATAATATTAGGTTATTATTTTAGCCCCTTTTGTAGTTTTTCAGCAGAATTAACCCCCAGAGCAATAGACCGAGAAGTCTCCCGAAATGTCTCCGAACAAATACAACGTAAAATAGTCATTTCGCTATTTGTGACTAGCCATTATGACCCCCCTTTGTGACGTATTTGTCGAAAAAAGGATTATTTACCGCTTTGTCGATATTGGCTGTGGAAATGTGGATCATATCTTGTGAACATGTTGGTACAAAATTCTTTTGCTCACTCAATGCGTATTTGTTTTGGAAATAGTTTTATATTAATTCAATAGTATTTTTCATGGCTTACCCAGCTTTGCAACGAGCTGTAAAACAATGCTCTCACCAGCTACTGCCCATCGTACCTCGAATGCCAAGTCATCATAAAGTACTTCACAGTTCAGCTTCGACTGCAACAAAATGTTTTATAGCATCTTTGGGCACACGATAGAGACAAAATTTGATTTATATCATACTAGTTCATTTTTGTGTTTTGTTGTTTAGTTACCAACTACATAACAGTGTATTTCATACCTGTGAGGGCATAAAGTTCATTTTATGGTCCGAACGGCAGTATTTCCATAGCAACATACAAGGAAGAAAGTCTGTACGTAGAGATATCATATGGTGAATTGAGTACCAAGAACGGTAAACACATTTACCAAACCATGGTAATTAATTATGTGTAGAAGTGCAGCATTTTTTCTATTCCACCTAATTACTGAAAGTCAAAAGTGAATTTTATGTATTAATTTTCCACTGTCCAGGTGGCATTTATTATCAATGATCAGGGTGAATTTTCCGTGACATCATTCAGCTTTATCAAAGACATTATAAGTGATGGACTGGCCCTAAGAGAGAGGACTGCTAAGTGACCAAGATAGAATACTTCATGTCTAACCTCTAAGCGAATTCCCTCCTCAATGTAGCAGATAAAGAGAGGTTGAGAAAGATAGAGCAATTCAACTATAAAATTATCATTCTGTCCTTCACAATATCACTTCAATGTGCATATCCTTTCTCTCTCTATTGTATTCCGCATCGTGTTATATGGAAATCTGTCATAAAGGCCAGTCCATTAGTTGTAATGTCTATGAGCTTTATTGACAGACATAATCAGTTGTTGAATTCAACATATCATGTTTAAAAGACGTCGAAAAGTGAATTACTCACCCCTTTATTGTGAGTTTGGAGATATGTCGATCCTCTCTTGTTTACAATAAGAACAGATGAACTTTGGATCTACTTACCGAAGGAGGATTTTCCCGGAGGCTTAAGACTCAAAACTTCAGAATTTAAAGTTAATATTGATTCATATCACCTGTAACCTAATTCACGCGTTGTTCTTTGAACATTACAGAGCTTTGGTTTCTTGTGAATCTGTGTACAAAAAAAAACAAACAAAACAAGATGCTTTTTTGCCGTAGTATAAAAGGAACACCCTGTTTTCAGCTGACAGAATTTACATGTATTTTCTGTCAGATTCTTCTTCTCGAACGCCTCTTAGAGTTCGAACTCAGTTTTCATTCTTTACAAATTGATGCCTAAATCCATAACACTTTGTTTGAAATTTCATCACGATATTTTCATTCGGTGTATGAATTGCCTTCGAGCAATTTCGTTGAGTAGAAAATTGAAGCAGAATATATTCACAAATGGAAATACAAATGAAAGTCAGTGTTTGAGTTTGTAAAAGCTTTATTAGAAAAATACAAAAGTGTAAATGGAATATAAAATGTATAAGATGTCAATGAAAATTCAATTTCTCTTAAAACTGGCCTCGTACACATGAAAACTGATGTGCCACATTACTCAACACAAGTAATTGTTGAACTAAATGTGATGTTGACACAAAAATGAATTGTTCATGAGAAATGAATATTTTTAATACAATAATTGGTACACAACAAGATGCATTTTTGGTATGAATAACTGATCCTTTCTTGATCAATTACTGAAATATTTTTTCGAAGAATATTTTGACACCATTCGAAAAATCAGCACCTATATTCACAAAAATAATAGTAATGACTTGTTATGTACCATAGCTCTCTGTGGCTTCTAACTAATATATGGTGGTGTTCCTTTGAGATATCAACGTCTGTCTGAATCAAAAGTGGACATAGGATATAAAGAACGATGAATATTGAAAGAGACTAGTATAAAAATAATGAAGTTGAGATTTCAAAGAAAGACTCAATTATTTTGTTACTAATATTAGAATCCGAGAAAAGTTGTGATGGTACCTACTTACTCAAACAGAATACTGATTGGTATGAGTACTGGATATAGGAGAATAAGCCACCATGATCAGGAGAATTGAACAAAAATCTATTTACATTAGTTGAAATAGATTTTAGACTCTTTGATGATCGAATGTCTCCCACTGAAGGCTAAAATATAGTTCGTAATAACTGGTCATCATACTGAATAAAAGACTGTGGAAAGATCGCTAATTAAAAAAATCATCTATTCATTTTTTTAATCGAACTGGAGATGTATAGTGATCCTGCAAAGATGTTGTGACTGTTAAAAAAAATAATTACTGTTCTGATGGAGAACACTCAAGTCACACAGACAACAGATGTAAGAAATATACTTTTCTTCACAGTTAACATAACTTAGTATATTCAGATTGATTCATTGATATCATGTTGGAATGCAGCATTGATTATCAATTAAAAAATAGAACGCCAGAGAATTTGGGAGTGGTACATTGTTGATAGTGAAGATAAGAGATGAAGAAGTTGAAAAGTCTGATAATGTAAATAGTCAAAGTGATGAAAATATCATGTAGAAAACTACATATTATCGTTTCAGCCATTTTTTCTCAACATAGCAACCAACACCTAATGTTTTTTGAAAATTTGAAATGAAAGTTGAGAAATGATTACTTCAATGATGTTGATGATGGAGTATACATTTTGTGAGATATCAGATGATAGCCATTCAAAATGAAAAGATTTCCATCTATAAAGGAAATATGATTTCTATGACAAAAATTTGGGAAAATACAAATGCGTTCTAGGATGACGATAAGAAGAGAAACACAGATATAGATTGATGTATAGAAAATATGAAAAGAAAAAGACAAATAGGGAGAGAGAAAGAAAGGGATAATTTTGGTTGCTATCAGTTCAATGACAAAAAAAGAGATTGAAGAAAGAGGCAAAAAATTGGGAAGGAGAATTATGAGAAAGGAATAGAAAAAAGAGACATATTCGGGAAGATAAGACAGGTGGAAGGATGGAGCAAGGGAGCGAAAAAAAATTGAACAGAGAAAGAAGACTTAGTCACTGGAAGTGAAAACTGGAGACAACTGATTCCTTGAATAGCGTTTTTGTTGTATATGATTATGCATTATCTTGAGTGAAATACAAGATATCTCGAAGAAAAAATGAATTGTGAATAAATTCTTGAGGTTCTATAGTTGATAATGGGTGGATTGATTACCCCTTCATCGACATATATCAAATGTATGACTCATATATCGAATTCTCACTTGGATTATAGTATATCATTTACATGAAAAAACTGCTGAGGAAGCCTCAACTATGGCTTTTTGAGTAAATACATACTTTCTTGGCGCGAAATATTCTATAAAAGCGGTTTAAACATCAACTATTAGATATGAATCGTTGGCTGAGCTACTATTATAATGTTTTGCTGATTGGAAGACTCTAACCTCAAGACGTCAAGCATATAAAAACGGAATCTCGGATCGAGTTCACAGTGTCAATAATAGACGCAGAGAAAAGTGTCAAATGAGGTAGAATAAGGCGTAAAAATGATATGATGACAGAAAGCAAGTATGTTTCTATTAGTTTATCATACAAAAAAGTGTTCTACGGATCAAGATACAATTTCTTTTACAAAATTAATTCGTACAAATATAATAGCTTTCGAAAATTATCATTTGATTATTGCTTTGTTGCCGACTACCTTACTAACTTTTCGTCAAAAACGTCTAACGTTTTGTCAAAACCGTATAACGTTTTTGAGACGCTTTTGATGATGAAACGTAACGAAGTTGAACACTCTCCTTGTCAGAAAATTTGAGTTCGAAACCGTCCGAAGTTCTTGAGACGCTTTTTACGTTTTTGAGACGCTTTTAATGATTGAACGTCAAAAAGTTGGAAACTCTCATTGCCAGAAAATTTGAGAAATTAGCAGAAATCAGATTTTCCAAATTCCATTTGAACGTTTCGAAAGCTGAACGGGGCAGAGATTTTTCTTTGAAAAAATTACCCTGTGTTGGCGATTGACTTCTGCCACATTTCATGGTTGACGGGCCCGCGAATAACCATGCTGCATCTGAGGTATGGCGTAGAGAGTTAGTAACAAGCCTACTTGCTGAAGGACTAAATCAAATCTGTGCTGATTTCTCTTTTACATGTGATAATTCTCCGAATATCAATTTGATTCATATCGAGAATAGTGAATACCTAAATTCGAAAATATATTTGGGTAAAGAATACTCAATCACTAGTTAGTATCATTTGATTCATATCTAGCCTTGCTTGATTTGATAATTGATCATCTTATCTTCCAGCACTCCAGTCTTACTCAAATCATGGCCAGAGTTGACAAGTAGGTACCACCACATCATTATTCCCCTCCTAGACCTAAATAATTCACAAGCTTCTGATAATACTGCCCATCACTATGTGTCACATAAATATGTAATAAATAACTGAAACAGTAAAGCTCGACACAGCGTTTACCAATTCCATAATGACTAGCCGAAAACTGCGTAGGAGTTGTGATTCTGACCCAAATCGAACCTGTTCTGCTGCCTACTTCTGAGATGGTCCTCTTGAAGCTTTTTCGAGTGCAGGTAGTTGTTGTAAAGCAGTTGTTCCTGGTACTGCCTTTGATTGAGATTCAAAGGGGTGTACCCATTGGTCAGCGGCTGTTGCTGAACCGCTGGACCAGGTTGAGTTTGAAGAACGAAAGGCTGCTGATAGTTTTGGTGTATTTGAGTTTGAGCTTGTGGTGCTATTTGATGCGGTGTGTGTTGAATTAGTTGATTCTGCTGGAAACGGACTTGCGGTTGATGGTACTGTTGATTAGACTGTTGTACCGGTTGAACAAACTGTTGAATGGGTCCATGATTGAACTGTCGCCCGGTGTAAGGTTGCTGTTGCAAAAACCCTGCGTTTTGCTGGTAAACAACTTGTTGGGGTTGGAAGTCCACGTTATTCTGGTGCTGAGGGCCAAAGGTCAGACCGTTGTCACTCCTCCTGCCGAACAGAGAGAAGAGGGACGGCGGCCGAAACGTCGTGGGCTGCAAGTGTCCCCCCACTAACGGTCTTGAGTGCGAGGCACTGGAAATTTCGACCTGTTGTCGCTTCTGTAACAACAGAAACAACATTAGACATCGTTCTTCTGTCCAGTAGCGGGCGGGACACTTGCTAAGCACCTGGGTTGATTTTGCACAAGCGGGGTGTTGGGTTATCTATTCATTCAAATTATTTCCTAATGAAACCTCATTCGACGAACAAAAGCATGCAATAAAGCGATGATGAAAATCATTTGGAGATACCTTCTCGAATCGTATTTCAGGAGAAAAAGTCGCTCCTCTACTTTTCGACCAGTGAGATGCCTCAATTTTGACTAGTTACCATGGCAACTAAAAAAATTTCCAAAAATTTTCGATTTTTTGTTGAGGCGCCATGATATTTAAGTGGAAATTTTTTGACAGTTCAAAAATTAAACATATGACCCTTTAATAATACAGATATAATATGCAAAATACATTTCTACCAACTTTAGTGACCTAAAATTATAAAAGGGTAATAGACTGAAATAGTACCCACCTGAGTTTTAGCATTTGGTGTAACTAAAGTTGGTATTTTTATTCAATTCAACGGAATATAGTAGATATACCTACATAAGAAGTTCTTAGAAATTGCGTCATGTTATTTGTAAAATATATTTCTGCCACCTTTAGTTAATTAAAGTACCAAAGGGCGATGAACTGGGCTGGAACCCATCTGAGTTTCAGTATTTGGTTTCACTGAAGTTGGTAAATTTTCTAATTCAACGGAATATGGTGGATATACCAATATGATTTTTTCTCAACCAGTAATTATTAAACCTTCTGACAGAACCGGATAAATAGAAATAACAAATCAACAAAATGCCAATACCCTGACCAACTTGGAAATGAGAGAAATTAATTTGAAATGTCAGGTTGGATTGATATTTTTTTCCAAATTATGATGTGGAGTTTTTTTATCGAATGCCACGCAAGCTTAAATTATTCCTGGAAATTTTCTTTCGGGTACGAATAGTTTCGGAGAAAAAAATTCAAAATATTCGTGACCTCTAGAATATTCCCGGAAATGATTCAAGCTTTTGTGATATTATGAGTGAACACTAGTGACTTTGAGCCAATGGAATGTTCTCATTTAGACCTATTGCTGTGGCAAACATCCAATTCCAGCAGAAATATCAGTACCTAGCTGCGAAATTTATAAGTGGAAATTTCCCTGCCTCAAAACTTTACTGCAGTCAACTCTGTTATTGAAAATTTCATTATGAAATATCTATGAAAACAAGTGATTTCAGCGAATGATTTATAAACCAACCTGTATTAAATATTCGTTTTGAGACACTGACAACCGATTGCACCGACTTTTTCTCATAAGACCATTAACAAAGGGACTCCCTGAGCAATTTTTTGCATGCAGATTCACACGAAAGAGAAGCCGTGCAATGTTCAAAGAACACCGCGTAAATCAAGGGACAGGAGATACGAATTAACATTTACTTTGAATTTTTGAAGTTTTTAAACCTCAGGAAAAACCTCTTTCGGCAGGGAGTTCCAAAGCTCAGCTGTTCTATTGAACAAAGATTCCTTAACAAGAGTTCGACAGATTTCCAAATTTACAACAAAAGGGTGGGAATTTTGTACTCGTCGAGTTATCCGTGTAGATATAGCCAAGGGTGGAACGATTGATAACAATTCAGGAGAGCACTGACCGTGAAAATATCTATAGATGAGAGACAAGTCTTCGACCCCTCTACGATACTCCAAAGAAGTGAGCGAGTCTGTGAGAGAAGAATCTGAATAGCTCGAATGTTTTGAGCCTTGTAGATCATCAGAAGCTGAGGAGAAGTGAAGTACTTCTTCGCACGCTTCTGGGAAGCACCTTTAGCGATCGATCTCACATGGTTTTTCCATGAATGGTTATCACTGATCGCATTTCCTAGCATCGTGATACTTGACTATGTAGGAATAGTCACTCCTGACATCTGAATACTAGATGATGACAAATCGGATTTCCTTGAGAAGAGACATTTCTGGGTTTTCTTATCATTAAATTCCACTGAGTTCATGTTACTCCATTCTATTATTTTTACCAAGTCATCGTTAATTTTATTGACGTGAATGTTTCTTTAAATTTTTTTTCTCGAGCTGGTATGGGAACTCTGGAAGAGAAACTAGTATAGAGAGTACGATCTTCCGCAAAACTATCTATTGAACAAGATGTTTTCTCGAGCAAATCATTGATATGAAGCAGAAACAAAGTGGGCGCTAGAACTGATCCCTGTGGAACACCTGCATTTATTGGAAGAATATCAGATGATACTCCATCAACAACCACATACAGAGACCTATAAGACAAGAAACTCTTCAACAAAGCACACAACTGAGGGGGCAAACCATAAGACGGCAGTTTAGAAAGGAGACCCCGATGCCAAACTCGATCAAACGCTTTTGAAATATCGAGTGCAACAGCTATCGTTTGTCCGAATTTATTAATGGGTGTTTAAAAGTCTCTTGAACTATGGTGCAATCGCTGCATTGCGTTAAATGACCTCAATGGCCCATTAGCTCAATGCTCTCATACGAAAATCGGCAGTGAATGTTTCAAATATTGGAATAAGTATGCCAGATATTCGAAAACATTATATGTTATGTCACCGACTTGCCGTAGTGATTCGAAGTTTGGCTCTCGAACTTAGAACTGCCGCGCCGGTTCGAATCGGCTGTAAGTGATTTATTTTTTGATTTTTTTTTTATCATTCGCCTCTTCCATGAAACATTTTTACTCACTTCGATTGAACCATCGATGATGATGATATGATTCAAATTATATGTACATAATAATATATCAATTTGAGTTTCAGATAGTTCTGACGTGAAATTTCCTTACCGATTCTCCTGCAAGCATGGAATAAAGTATTTTTTTCTCATATATCTCAATATTTTTTTAGAAAATATCTATTTTGTCGTTGAGATAATGTAGTGCAATCATTTTATTCAGGTGATTTTCATGGTGTTCAAGTGATATTTCTTTGTCAGTTGATGGATATTCTCTATAGTAATATTCTATGCTGAAGTCGATATTGATTTCCGTAAGCATCATTACGTCTTTAAATAACGCCCTAGGGCGTTTAAGCCATAATGAAGGTAACAACTTTTGTTTGGAATCCTAAATCACCTTCGAGTTCACGAGGTCGAAACGTTCTGATCAATGCGTCTCCTAATTAAGAATCTTGGGGAACTTCTTTCGTAGTTTTCTACTCTAATCAATGAAAAAATGAATAGAACAACACTAAAATAATGTTTTGGATTGAGGTGGCTTTTACTTGATGGAAATCCATAGTTATTACGCTATAAGGTAGAACACGATTAAATTTCCACAAAATTTATTGTCTTCGCGACATGTTTCGATACACTGTATCTTTTTCAAGCGAATGTATTATAAACACTAAATTATTCTTTGATGAAAGCTCCTTAAATACATCAGGGCCCACTCTAATTATCCCTGATTCCTAGAATAACAGAAATGATGATGAATCCTAAATTATGAAAAGGTGCTGATTCCTGAATTATACAACTGATACTGATTCCTGAATTATACAACTGATACTGATTCCTAGAATTATACACTGATAATGATTATGATATCTGAACATAGTTACTACTTATTAATTGAATAAGTTCAACAAAGGGGAACTATTGAGATCCAATTGATCATTTAGCAAACAATTTGAATTTTTCAGTATATTGAATCAGCATCATTTCATAATTTAGGAATCATCATTATTTGTGTTATTCTAGGAATCAGGGATAATAAGAGTAGGCCCTGATGTATTTAAGGAGCTTTCAACAAAGAATAATTTGGTGTTTATAATACATTCGCTCGAAAAAGATACAGTGTATCGGAACATGTCGCGAAGACAATAAATTATGTGGAAATTTAATCGTGTTCTACCTTATAACGTAATAACTGAAATAATGCTTCATCGCATTCGTTTCCTAGCAATAACATAATGATATGTTGTCGCTGTAACATACTTCAAAAGTAGCTATCATTTAACTTTTTCATCATATCGTTATTTATCATTGATAATTGCTATTTCATTTGCTTAATGAATATAGGGAATCTATGCTTTTTCTTTTTATTCTTTATGAATTTCAGAATCTATTTTGATACCCACTCAGTTCTTTCCAATTGAATATAAATGATTATTGTTATTATATAAGAAAAACAAGATTTACGATCCCTTGCAGGCTCGTGAAATAATCTTCGAGATGATTATAGTGATGTAACGTACGGTAATTGATGGTGTTGCTGTATTTAGGCTGCCACATTCGATCATGTGTGCAATACTTAGTGCACGACTGTTATTAATAATACTATTAGAAATCAGTTGGGTTGTATGGACAGATATAATAGAATGTTTCCAATTTCTTGTAAAAGGACACTTATGTATTCAATATCAGCTATAACGATCACTAAAGAACGAAGGCCTGTAGTTATACAAATAATGTGATTTCTAGGATTAGTTCAATGTATATTCATCGTATCGAAAAGTGTAGAATTTGGGAGATTGTTGTTGTTGTCGGGCCATTTTTATCCTCAAGTTTCAAACTAATCGACGAAAATAATTCTAATCAATACTTGATGAAAACCAACCTTAACCCCCAATCGAAAACCAAAAAGAACACAATGAGGTTCAATATAATTATTCACCCTTTAAGAAGCACCCTCTGAATTGTCTGATGACTTGTTATTTTTGGATGCAAACTAAGATAGTTCTGTTCGTTTGAGTTATTGTTAGCATGAACTATTAACAGTGGAATCGATAATTTTGAGAAAAGAGCTTGCTAAAATGGAACACGAGTGTTTCGAAGAAACACTTTTCTTTGGATATATGTTAAAATAGTTAGCAAATAATCGGTTCAGTTTTATTTTATGGATATTGATTCTGCCACACTTTCGAAGCTGTTTACTAGTCGAGCATTTTCTGCTTTTGTTCAAAAGTCAAAAGACAAATTTCCCTGTTTTTTATTCATTTCTATGACTAGTTATTAGACGATAAGATTGGAATCTTTGATGTGAAAGTTGCAACTTTTTGTAAAGAGATCGATTACCCCAACACTCAAGTGATATTTGGGCGTTTTGCTAACGAAGTCGCCATCTTCAGGAGAATAAAACTGATAGTGATTCTTCTTCTGAAGGAGTTAACCTTTTTAGCGGTTATGGTGGAAAATTTCTATGATTAGTTTCCTCATCCCAGAAGAATTTATTATTGGGCAATTCACACTTTTTTCTGTATCTGATGTCAAATCGGTAAGTTTTGTTTACAGGTTGCTAGGCCAAAGCGCCGGTAAGTTTGTTCACCTAACGAAGTTAGAATTACGTCTCCGCAATAGAATATGTTGAGTTCGATAACCGAATATGCTCGTCAATAAAGCTGAATTATGTCATGGAGATGTTTCCGAGAGTTACCTTAATTTTTGATAATTAATGTAATTTGGACATCGAAAAATGGTGTCACGAATATATAAATGTCACCTTTGACTTTTCAGTTATGATGTGGAAATCAATTTGGTCAATCTGGTATTTTTGTGAAGAGAATAAAGTTTGAGAAACTTCTTTTTAGCTTCTTCCTTTCCCGAAACAAAAATAAATGGAATTACGACTTTTCAAGCGAAAACATAGTAGGAATGTACAAAATACGCTAAAACCATTACGACCATTAAGCAATACCTATCGATAAAATGTGCTCACCGTTCTTGATTTCATACTTTCCACATATCTTTCAAGATCATAGTTACACTTCAATTTGAGAGTTATCACACACCCATTGAAACGTATTTTGCGACAAGGGTGAAGAATTAATTTATCTCATATGGCTCTAGAGATATATGATTAACTTTCCGCTTCGGTATATAATATACTAATTCAAAACTAACAGTGCATTTCTCCCTTGTTGAATAAACTGTCACCGCTATCCAGTTCGTCAGATACATCTTGATAGAACTGCACTTATTTCGATAGTACTAATGCCAAAATAGTTGAGGCTTTCGCGGCCGAGGTTTTCAGTGTCAATACTTTTATTCGGGTTTGAAGGCCGTCGTTTTTTGGAATTTCTTCCTGACGTTTCGCTGGCTCGAGTGGCTAGCTTCTTCAGAGGTTCATTCATCTTGGAATTCACTCCGATCTGTGTACATACTAAGCTTGTTTCATCCCCCTCTGGGGAAGGTTCTAGAACAGTTCGAAGTTGTCACACATATTGGTGAAATATTTCCAGCTCTACTACTTGGAACCGTTCTCAGTTCAAACCAAAATGAACATATAATGGCATTCCTCTATTTTCTTACCTGAGGACTGACTCCAAGCATTTTCAGAGATGGTGGTATATTGAGACCTTGAGGAATTAAGACGTGTCCGAAGTCGACTGTGAACTGCTCGCACCAGATTCCAAAATGGCCTATGTCGAAGACTGTGAGATCCCCTGGCAGAGTTAGAACGACGGTTTTTCTATCGTATCTCCTGAGAGGCACTTCTTTACCATTCTCATCAGGTACTCGAATACCCTGGGGGGAGGGTTTGGTACCAGGACCAACCCAGAACTTTGCATCTGAAACAATAAAAAAATAAAAATGATACTTGAAACTTTATTTATCCCAAGGAACATGATAAATGTTCATAACTTGAAATCCAAAGAATGCAATACGGCATTGGTGGTAAATGAAAGATCGAGCGTGAAATCGTATACAAACCATTGATATATTATCATTATTAAATTTGAAAAATATTTATAACCTGCTTGAGGAAGCTTTTGTATAGCGAAACATGTTTTGTGGTTTTATTAACCCATTATTATTGAGAATCGTACAGAAAACTATATGTATATTTTATTCAAAACAGTTGCACCTCATAAAATGGATGCAGTGGCACCAACCCACTGATATCAATGCATTGGAACCTTTACATTGATTTTCAAATTATGCGCGTATTGTTCTTTGGACTTTCGATGTTGCCCCACGTCATTTGAAATTCGTTATTTTTCAATTGACATCTGTTATTCAATAGTGACAGTCCGTATAACTTCTTCTCTTCGGGCTTGAAGGCCGTCGTTCTTTGGAATTTCTTCCTGACGTTTCGCTAGCGCGAATGGCCAGCTTCTTCAAGGGCTTATTCATCTCCGATGACTAAACAGTTCGATTTCTCAAGGTGTATTTATATTGATAGCAGGTAGTCTGGAGTGTTAATTACTTCTGTCAGGTTCGGAGAATAATCATCATTATTAGTTGCCGCACTACCTGCTGCAATCAGTGTTGCATTTTCGAACAGAATCCTGTGGTCGCCCTCACTCAATGCGTGTTCCGCCACCGCCGATTTGTCGGTTTGCCCCAGCCTGCAGTTCCTTTGATGCTCTTTGAGCCTTGTACCCATGGATCTTTTTGTGGTACCGATTCAAACCTTCCCACAGGTGCACGGTATGCGATAAACCCCTGCCGCTGACAGTGGGTCTCTTTTGTTTTTAGCCGACCTGAGGCTTTGTTGGATCTTCTTGGTCGGCTTGAAAACCGTTTTTATGTTATATTTCCCCAAGAGTTTTCCAATTCTGTCAGTGACCCTCGGGATATATGGCAGATATGCATTCGCAACTACCTGAGAGTCTTCCCTGTTATGAACCGTGGGACTCTTCGGTTCCATGGCCCTGTTGATCTCAGATACACTGTACAGGGCCACTGACAGAATTGGAAAACTCTTGGGGTAATATAACATAAAAACGGTTTTCAAGCCGACCAAATAGATCCAACAAAGCCTCAGGTCGGCTAAAGACAAAAGAGACCCACAGTCAGCGGCAGGGGTTTATCGCATACCGTGCACCTGTGGGAAGGTTTACATCGGTACCACAAAAAGATCCATGGGTACAAGGCTCAAAGAGCATCAAAGGAACTGCAGGCTGGGGCAAACCGACAAATCGGCGGTGGCGGAACACGCACTGAGTGAGGGCGACCACAGGATTCTGGTCGAAAATGCAACAATGATTGCCCCCAACCAGGGTTACCATAGCCGACTGGTACGGGAGGCAATAGAGATCCAAAAACATGTGGACAATTTTAACAGAAAGGAAGAAGCGCTGACTCTAAACAGAATTTGGAATCCGATTTTGAAGAAATCAAGAATAACTAATGAAATCACAGCAGGTAGTGCGGCAACTAATAATGATGATTATTCCCCGAACCCGACAGAAGTAATTAACATTCCAGACTACCTGCATCAATATAAATACGCCTTGAGAAATCGAACTGTTCGGTCATCGGAGATGAATAAGCCTCTGAAGAAGCTGGTCACTCGCGCTAGCGAAACGTCAGGAAGAAATTCCAAAGAACGACGGCCTTCAAGCCCGAAGAGAAGTAGTTATACTAATAACCTCGGCCACGAAAGCCTTAACCATTTTGTCAGTGACAGTCCGTGTTTGTGGCTTTTTGGTATTTCAAATTGAATATTGTGATCAGAAAATGTGTAAAAAAAATCATTCTGTATTAAAAATCAGTCTCAGAGCGACCGTGAAAATGAAAAAAAAAACAGTTTAATCATAGTTGCCAAGTGATGATGGCATCTTCGGTTGTTTCGAAAGAGAACGAGATGATATTGACCTTTGCTTATCTAAATGTTTGTTAGAGAGGTGAATTAAGTACAAGTAGAATCTGTGTACTATTCGAAAGTCATAATTTACCATAATCTGAGAACATGAAAATTAAGATTGGATTCCATACAGATGTAGAAGGTAGATTTTCAATCTACCCCGAAAACCCAAGGATAAATCGTAACAATATTATGAATCATAATTCACTCCACTGTGTGAGATGCGTAGAACATCTTCTTAAATAATTAATTTTCATAGCAAATGTTTTGATGACAGATTCTGCATGATCATTGAAGTATAGTTCTCCATCAACCAATACCCACAAATATTTAAAATTTTCAACAAACTCTATCTGGACACCACAGACAAACAGTTTTGGTGCTGTCTACATCACTTTCTTATACCTTATACATTTTGTCTCAACTGATCAACATTCATTCAGTTTTTTTCTCATTCATTTCCAATAAATTCCCAGAATAATAATTGCGAATGGTTCCAGATATTTACTGACAGTATCGAAATACGTTGAACTGTTATCTGCAATAGAATAAATGACCGGGTCAGCAAATAAGTGTATAAAACATCCATGCACTACTACAATCATATCATTTATATACGCTATGAACAATAAAGGACCTAGTACACCACCTTGGGGCACACCTACCTTTGTGAATCAATAAAAACGGACAATTTCATTAATTTTTGCCCCAAGGTCTTTTTCCAATGGTGAAGTACACATTGCAAAGCAATTTCACAGCTGTTTATTACGAAATTCTGACAATACACATGTATATCATTGTTGCATTGTAGGTGATCCACAATTTGATTGCCATTTTTTTCTAGTACTTTTCTTATGAATGATATCATGTTTATTGGCCCCCAACTCAGATGGTTTATACCCTTGGTTTCTTAAAGTGGTGTCCATGGACCCCTAGGGGGTCCGTAGCATGTGTACCAGGGGTCCGCAGTAGGTCAGTTGAAACACAGTCAGAAAACATGAGTAAATTGAACAAAGATTGAACTGGGCATGGTTTCTTAGCAGCGCAGTTGTTTTATGTTTTTTTCTGATTGTTCGTTTACTATTGCTTGCCAACTGGGAATGGTCACCGACTATCTATTCCAAATGTCGTCAAATGTTTTGAAGCAAGAACTGAATGCTTCACCATTTCCATTCAGTGTGCAATTGGATGAAAGCACCGATGTTTCACAATGCAGTGACTCGTGGTGTTTGTTCGTTACGTCCATCATGACACACGTAGTATCAAAGAAGAGTTCCTTTTTTGCGACTTTTGAGATAGTTAAAAGATTTTTCAACGAACATTATATCGGGAGCATCTCGTTGCACCCACATTTCGTAACACCCACACTCTCCGAACATACCCGAATGAAGCGCTGTTGCCAAATTCATCCTTCTTTTAGGTTAGGTTAGTTAGGTTAAGTTAGTTAGGTTAAGTTAGATTGGGTTAACAGAAAATTGCAGAATATCCGGCAAATTTTGCAACAGTGCATCATTCGGGTATGTTCGGAGAGTGAGGGTGTTACGAAATGTGGGTACTACGCATTGTGGGTGCAACGCAGCGCACCCATCATATCGATTGAAGAACTAAACTAGGTAGCATATGCACTGACGGAGCTCCGGCAATGCTTGGTAACACATCTGGTTTTGCAGCTTTGATCAAAAAAGAGATCCCTCATGTCATAATCACCCATTGTTTTTTACATCGACACGCCTTAGCTTCACGAACTTTGCCCACTCTTTCGAAGGAAGTTATGTCGATATGTGTGAAAATGATCAACTTCATCAGAGCAAGAACCTCAAACCACCGCCTTTTTAAAAGACTTTGTCAAGAAATGGAATCAGAACTTGAATTACTGCTTTACTACACAGAAGTTCGTTGGCTGTCAAGGGGGTCTTAATGCCCTTGTTCGAGTTGCGAGCAGAAGTGTCACTTTTTTTGAAAAATAAAACAAATATACTTTATAAATATTTCAAGAGCGAAGATTTTTTACAAGGGCTAGAATACTAAGCAGATATTTTTCCTCATTTGGACGAAATTAACCTGTCTTTGGAAAAAGAGGACAGAATCCGATAACTTCGTAAATTTTCCGATGTTAGAAGAGTTAGTGACACAAGGTGGCGGGAACATGACGAAAATTACATCAAAAATTCAAAACGAAATGTCTAAACATCTGGAAACATTACAGACGTCGTTTGAAGATTATTCCAGCTCCGAACAACTAGTCAAAGTAACATGGGTGCGAAGTCCATTTTCAATAGAGATTGACAGAATCAGCAATGAAGATCTCATCAAAGATTACTCAATTGACATGAGATCTAAAGCAGTTCTGGAGGCTGAATTTCATGCAAAAGGTCTTGTCGAGTTACGGTGTTCTTTGAGTGAAGCTTACCCTCTCCTTGTCAAGCGAGCTATGTGCGTTTTGATACCATACCATTTGCTACTACGTATCTTTGTGAGGCCGAGTTCTCGGTTTTAGTGTCGATAAAAATAAAAAGTCGAAATCGCTTAAACCTCGCCGATGACATGCGCCTTGCTTTGTCGAAGACAACCCCACAATTTAACGTTCTTATCGAGGACAAACAGCAACAGCCTTCTCATTAGCTTTAGAAAAAATAATAGTGGCATTATTACTATCAACTAATAAAAGTGATTTTTCAATATAAATTGGCTTGTTATCTTCACTAAAGATTAAGATATTCTTTGATGGGGGTCCGTGGAATTATTCATATTGTGAAAGTGGTCCGTGACTGCAAAAAGGTTAAGAAACCCTGCTTTATACCTATTTGCGAAAATAGGTATTAGTTTGATTGTAACAATAATTTCATCGGATACTTTGTTAATTTTCAAAGAATGATGTTTATTATTCAGTAGTAGCTCAGACAGCAAAGCATTTTCGCGATAATTGTGACAGGAAAGGACTATTTTCAATATTCTAGCGTCCGTAAAAACATTCATCTTTAGTACCACACCTTGACGAGAAAGAAAAAAGCGGAGGGAAAGCTGATCAACCAATCCCGTTTGACAGATGGAATCGTAATGCGTTAATTGAAAAACAGTTTCTTCTGAGTGAAACACGTTCTATTAGTCAGCAACTGCTCGTATTTTTTTGAAAGGCAAATTTGAGTTATACGAATACGAGAAGATGCTGACTAATAGAAAGGGTTCCACTCAAAAGGAACTGTTTTCCAATTATCGCAGCAACTTTTCGGGGTAGATTAAAAATCAGCCATTCTACACTTGTATAGATCCCAATAATAATTATCTTCTTTTCGAATTGTGAAAGGTTAAGAACCCATTAAATCTGAAGAAAATCTATATGTGTTGTATTATATACTTATACTTTGATATTTCTTGATGATCCCATATTGTTATATACTTACCAAATCTGTCATTTAGCTATAGACACAGAATCAAGTGTTGGTGATTGTCAATATATAAAAAAAAAGATTTTTTTCTGATAATAATATAGAAGATTTCAAGAGCTCCCTTGAAAATGAAGATTGGACAAATTTGTATATGACAAAATCTTTCAACCAGGGCTTTCATAAATTTTACGATACATTCCTTCATCATTTCGACAAATCATTCACAATGAGAACATTTAAGATACGTAATAAGCATAAAAAATGGTACTCTCCGGAGGTTGAAGAACTTCATGAAACACTCTGCCAAATGTCTAAATTAAGGAAAACTACAAATAATGCAATAATACATCGGAAGTATAGGGAACTCAAATTATTATATAAAAAATTACTAGAAGAAACAAAATAATCTCATAATAACAATAGAATTTTAACCTCTTCAAATATCAATAAAGAGAGTTGGAGAATAATTGGTGAAATGAGAGGGAAAAAAGGTCATGAAATCCCAGATAAACTTCTTTAAACTGATGGAACAGAATTATCAGGTCTTCTTAATATAGCAAACGGTTTTAATGAATTTTTCATAAACTTTGATTGTCCAAAACCAATGTATGAACTTAACTTTCGAGCCATACTCAACGAAAACAATGCTTCTTACACCTACCACTCCATATGAAATAGAAATATTACTGAAAAACTCCTCACACAAACCAGCTGCAGGATAGATGATATCCTGGAGGGATATTGCGCTCTGTGGCACATCCACAGAACACATATATATAGAAGGGTATCTGCCATTAGACGCTCTCGAAATGCATTTTAGTTTACGGTACTGATCCATGCAGCGCTGGTGCACGGTTGAAACATATTGTTGCCAACAGATGGCAAACTTGTTGGAGCCGGACTAACAATTGACGGTTGAGATAATATGAGGCTTCAGTAGCGACATCTTTTGACAACAAAAACTATAAAATCGTGGCAATATGTTGAAAGTTAAAACTTTTTTCAGAGATTAATTACCCTACCAACAAACTGATATTATTTGCACTTGAAGCGCGTTCCGCTAACAAGGTTAGCATGTTCAGAAAAAATTGATAGGGAGATACGAATATCAATTTCCTTCTCCTGAACATGCAAACCTTGTTAGCGGAACGCGCTTCAAGTGCAAATAATATCAGTTTGTTGGTAGGGTAATTAATCTCTGAAAAAAGTTTCAACTTTTACACCGAAGGTTGCAATTTCATCCTTCATTTCAAAAGTTGCCTTTTCTCTTCAATTAACTCATTAACACATCATGGATAAAACACGACTACATTTTGAATGCATTAGTCGACAACTCAGTGCCAGTCATGCCAAATAGGTAAGGGCGTAGTTGTTTTAGAGGGACTTTTCCTTCTTTTTTGTGAGTATAGTAAGTCAATAATGAACAAAGTACAATATATAAGTTTTAATTACAGAAACAAAAACACAAGAACAGATGCATAGGAATACAATCATTAACATTTACCGGAGAGGTATGAAAATGAAAGGGTTCAATGTAATGAAAAAGAAATCAGTCATCTTTTCTTTTTACAGTTATATGAAAACTTCTTGTGTGCTATCATTTTCATTGGTTCAACAGGGTTTGATCGAGTTCGTCTCAAAAAATTATTAAATTTTGAATCAGTTCCTTTCAGTCCTGTTGATTTTCTTACACCAGAAAAAGAGAGAACACCTGGTAATTAATTTACACGCATTTTTGCTAGAAGAACTATGGATTTTACAGTTGATCGGATTGAAATCAATGTTCTTGATGTTATGGCTTACCACTTTGAACTCATCTTTGAAGTGAATATCACAAACAAGATAATTCTTGTGAATTTGTGCATGACTTTTATTTGAGAACAATGGCTTCTTCACTTTATGCATCCACGTTTTAAACAATACTGGTTCCTTATCTGGTCTAGGAAATCGATGGCGTTTACTAAACCAATCCTCACACTTTGGCACACAACATTTTATTTTGGATGGGAACTTCTGATTCCGATCTCCATATTAAAACAATTAGCACTTCAATAATTCTTATACGAAGAATTAAATATAGCGTTGTCAATTAGTACTTTGACATCATATATATATAACGTTTTGAATAACAGAAAGCCCCCCTTAGCACTATTTTTTGACTTGAGCCGTGCATTCGATACTGTTGACCATCATACACTGATTGAAAAACTGAATCGAATTGGCATTAGAGGTGTTACAAATGATTGGATAAAATCTTATTTAACTAACAGAAAGCAAATTGTGGTAATAGAGGATGTAAAATCCGAAGAAAGAAAAGTGATGGTAGGTGTGCCACAGGGCTCAATCTTGGGTCCAGTACTCTTTATAATTTTTCTAAATGATTTGCAATACTCCTGCAAATCAGCTGACATAATAGTCAACTATGCAGATGACACAACATTTGGTTTACATGAAAGCACCAGCGATGCACTTGCATTAAAAGCCAATCGAAGCACCTCAGAATTCCATGAGTATTGTGTAAATAATGGACTGAATATAAATATTAACAAAACATTTTATATGACATGTCTACCAAAAAACATAACAGAGGATTACAGCTTACTTATTAAAATAAAGCATAAGTCAATTGAAGAAACAGATTCCTTCAAATTGCTTGGGCTCAAAATTGATAAAAAATGAGCTGGAAATCTCACATTGAATACATAAAGGGTAAATTGAGTACTACTTGTTTTCTAGTGAGACAACTGAAATCAACGGTTACCTCAACAGTCTTAAAACTGGCATATTATGGTTTGGTACAATCTATTTTATCATATGGTCTAATATTTTGGGGCTCATCCTCTTATATTGACAAAGCATTTGTCATGCAAAAAAGAATAATAAGGTGTATGGTCGGTGCCCGCCAGACCTCTCATTGCAAGCAACTATTCATTGACTTGGAAATCCTCACACTCCCCTCTTTATATATTTTTTTATTGGTTGACGATTTTAGGAAAAACGGCAATACGTTAAGAAATAGTGACATCCACCAGTATGGCACTCGACACAGGGATCATAACAAACAACCTTTTTCTAGACTTTCAATAGGTCAAAGTTAACATAAATATCAGAGGATTATATGCTATAATAAAGTTCTCAGTATATTTGGAGAAATTGACAATCATAGACACTTGAAAGTGGTTCTCTTTAAATTTCTTGTAAATAAGGCATTTAATTCAGTTGACGAATTTTTAGCAACTTAAAAAATTTTTTTTCACTCTGTTTGTTCAAATTGTTGTATTTTAGGTCTTTTTTCATACTCATGTATACTGGATTAGACCCTTTGTTTCCTATGTGACTAGTCCGATAAGCTTGTACAATTCTATTGTAAAAGTTTCGAGTGATGATTAAAATTCTATTCTATTCTATTCATTGTAATGACTCAAAGAATGAGTATCTTATTTTTATTATTATATTCATTTGTTGGATGTGAGGCGTTTCACCTTAATAAGATATGCTGGAATTGAGATAAATCTCCTTGAGAAAATGGTTGAGGCTTTCGCGGCCGAGGTTATTAGTATAACTACTGCTCTTCGGGCTTGAAGGCCGTCGTACTTTGGAATTTCTTCCTGACGTTTCGCTAGCGCGAGTGGCCAGCTTCTTCAGAGGCTTATTCATCTCCGATGACTAAACAGTTCGATTTCTCAAGGCGTATTTATATTGATGCAGGTAGTCTGGAGTGTTATAACTAATGAAATCACAGCAGGTAGTGCGGCAACTAATAATGATGATTATTCCCCGAACCCGACAGAAGTAATTAACACTCCAGACTACCTGCATCAATATAAATACGCCTTGAGAAATCGAACTGTTTAGTCATCGGAGATGAATAAGCCTCTGAAGAAGCTGGCCACTCGCGCTAGCGAAACGTCAGGAAGAAATTCCAAAGTACGACGGCCTTCAAGCCCGAAGAGCAGTAGTTATACTAATCTCCTTGAGGCCTATATTAGCATTTTGACTTTTTCTATAGAGCGGCAATCTATTAGAAAAATTAAATCGTGAACTTCTCACTGCCAGAATAATGTTCCGGTAAAATAAAGAAGATTATTCGACAAATTAAATTCAGCTGTGAGCTCAGGCTGAGAAAGAAAAGGGTAATTATTTCTTGACAAGCTTAGGCTTGAGTCTTTAAGCGGATAAAGGCATAACCCGAACTTTTCTTGTCTCCTGTTACATTTTCTTTGGCTTCCTGAAATGAATCGGAGGAGTAAAAATGGAATTGCAGGCGAATTGAAAATACCTGGGCCGAGAAGTGAGCTATTGGTTATCAAGCACTTTATATATATACTAGCTGACCCGTGCCCACTTCGTTGGGGGTTAATCATTTTTGTGATGCTCTTATATTGTGTAGTTCTTAGTACTTAGTTTTATTGGGTTCATAACAGCTTTGAGCTCTAGGCGCACTCGAAAGAACTTTTGAAGGAAGTCGTAAATGTTGAATCCTTTTTATCCGATAGACAATGAATTTCAGTCGAATATGAAACATGTCTTCTATCAAATCTGTTGAAAAATATTTTTGCATACTTTGAAGTAAGTTGAAGTACGTTGTCCCATACAAACTATGATCCCGTTATTCACCCCATTAGGCTTGGATTTTGGAAAAAATTTCCATATCAGATGCCTACATCATATGAAAGAACACCCTCTAAGTTTCAGACCTCTACGATCAGTGGTATAGGCCGTGCGTTGATTAACCCCTAAAATAACTTTCTACACCGTTGGGCGATTTATTCCAATAAAATACGAAACACGACTTCAATCTTCTCTGTTGAAGAATTTTAAGCAAAATTTGAAATAGATTGGACCTATGAATCACGTTGTCCCATATAAAATTTTAACCCATATTTCACCCTCTTAGAAGTGAAATTTCTAGAAAATATTTCTTATCGAATACCTACGACACACAAACAAGACACCCTCCAAGTTTCAGAACAATACAATCAGTGGTTTAGGCTGTGCCTTGATTAACCCCTAAAATAATTTTCTACTCTACTGCGAACTTCTGAAATATATTCATGATGAGAGGTGAATATTTCTTTTTGTTCAGTTAAAATAATATATGTATGCATATATAGTTTAATATTAGTATAAATTTAGTTACTTATACTATATTTTAAGTTAGCTAACCTGTATATTAGGGAATCCTATTTCAATAAATTCTTCTTCTTCTCCTTTTCAACTCCGTTAGACGATGAATTTCAATAAAATACGAAACATGTCTTCCATCAATTCTGTGAAAGAGTGTAAAATATGAAGTAGATTCCAAGGCATCACGTTGTTCACCAGCAAAGGCGTGGCAAATTTTAAGAATCTAAGATTGGTAACACTAAGCATATATCAGGATCAAACTTTAATAATAAAAATAAATGTTTATTTTTTGAAAACATTTTTGGATTTTTAATCGAAGTACAGTTAAAAACAATATAATAGATCAGTTATCGAGCGGGATGAAAAATGATTAAATTACTAAAACGACCATGAAAAAATTGGGGTTAGTGATAAAAAAGTAAAAATTCAGGTTTTTATGTATTTTTAATGCCGTATTTTAAAAAAAATTAAAACAAAAAATTTTGTCGAAAAATTGAAAAAAATTTAAGGGTGAATAACCCTTAGGGGTGTGAAAAATAGATAGTAGCCGATTCTCAGACCTACTGAATACGCACATAAAATTTGGTTAAAATCGGTTAAGCCGTTTCGGAGGAGTACGGTAACTAACATTGTGACATGGAAATTTTATATATTAGATATATATTAGATATATATATATATATATATATATATATATATATATATATATGTATATCGCACAAACAAACATAGAAACAAAAACAAAGTTAAAAACTTCACTTCTTTATCATAGTAGTATAGATGTGCGTGCTATATAGCATTTTCACCGCAGTATTTTTCATACTTCTAACACTGAAATATCCATCTTTTTTAAATTCAGATTTTCATTTCCACTGAAGAAGCATATTATTGAAATTTGTATATACCAGGTAGCCTATGAATCCGGTTGTCAAACTGAAACGTACGTTGGTATTTTGAATTCCAGATGAAATTGTAAATGAAAACAAAAAATCTAACCACACTGTTGACAGTTTTTCCTCATTCATCTAGGTACAATTTCTACTATTATTTACCGAACTTGAAAATGTGTGCTTGAACAAGAGTAATTTCTCAGTAGTAATAGAAGTAGAAGAAAAATACTACTATTGGAAGATATATGCATTATTAGTATGATTTGAAACAGTTAATATGACCCTTTACCCACGCCTATTCCTATGCCCATTATTCACGCATATAACCCACATCCATTACTCAAGTCTGCTGTTCTAAATGTGCCTAAATACGATAATTTGTATGTGTATTAGACAACCTCTTTATCCAAATATTACCCTTCAGCGAAGGTCACCATTTTTAAGTCACATTTGAGTGTAAATATGTAAATTAATGACTGATATTTAAAAAAATTGCATTCATCACCCTGGCATATCACTAGTCGTGGAGAGTATAGTATGTAACTGCACGGGATACTCATTTCCTACAAGTCCCATAACATACCATTTTTCTTGTCCACCCTAAATTAGGCCATTATTGAGTGCTTATTGGATTATCAACGAATGGCTGCAATTTGAGAAGGAAAATAATTAATTCTTGCTGTACACCCGGTATATGGCAAGCATGTTGCATCAATATTGATTTTCTGAAAAATGATCGAGTTTCCCACGAAGTGTGCGCCGTTCTGAGTAATTAAAAATTTATGCCTCGAACTCAAGTTATCGAACACTTTGTTGATGATGTCGACACCTTCTTCAATATAAAGGGTGTCCCGATAGTATATTTACATGTATTTATTTCCTTGATATTTTGAAAATATTTTGTAAAACCCGAATAATGAAAGAACGCTCAGGAATAACATATAAGATATTGATATCTCTGGATAGTTGATTTGATGTAGGGTGCGGAGACAGACTGATACACAGGTTGTTCAGTTTGGCAAAATTGCATCAACCTTATCTGAAATTGAGAAAAAACAACGTAACATTTGAAGCACTCTGAATAAGTAATTCCCTGCCTATTTCTGCTTTCTTTTTTTACCAGTCACTTGAAACTTGAATAAAATTGATACCATTTACAGTAAAGAGTAGTTTGCAAAAAATCGGGATAACATTCCATTCTCGAACCCAGAGAAGCTTGTTTTACTCAGAGAAAAATATACCTTCAGCTAAACGCCGGGAATATTGATAAGTCATAGATCTTTTCTACTAGATACATCAAAACATTTTCGAAATAGTCAATTTTGAGTAAATCTGTTAAATAGTTAAACTGAACAAATTGAAGTTTCGATGACATATACATTTACATGACAAAGGAACATGATTATATTTGTGGAGAGACGAAAGTTTTAAGGGTGATGATTTTTGGCTTTTTCTTTCTTGAGTTAATACAAGAAGAATACAAGAATAGAAGGATAGAAAACTTTCAAAGTTCGAAACTTGAACAGATGTAATTATAAAATATTTTTATACAAACACTGGCACACTACTACTCAAACCACACTGTTGATGATTAACCTTGCTCATGAACATAATGGCGAAACTGTACGCGTTAGACCTATTGCGATAAAATAAGAATTTGTTTGAAAGTGATCACTTTGTGGTGGATGAACGTTCTCTTCATAGTTTATTTGGGTTAGTAAACTATCAAAATCTGAAAAATTGGGAATCAATATTGATCTACTCTGAAAAGCTGCGTCAATAAAAAACAGTTTCTTTCAAATGAAATACGTCCTTTCAAAAGCAACTTTTCGTATAACGTAAATTTGAACATCACAAAAATACAAGAACTGAGATAATTCAAAAATACTTAATTGACGTTTCGGAAAACAAATCTGTTTCTTTTTTCAAAACCTATCACAAAACACCTCTTCTGTTAAGATTTCCGGAAAATGTCGAAGATGTATAGATTTCAATATCCATTTTTGATTTTTTAGTGGTGAATCTGCGGTGCTTCAGAGAAGTGAACGAAAGTGTGAGTGAAGTATCATCAACAAAACTAATTGCCATTTCTAAACAATTTTCAACAGCTTCAACATGCCATAAGTTTCTGTGAAATTCACTTCTCCATAAGCACCCCAAATGCCAAAATCATCCACCAACTACCTGACTGCTTAAAACACGCCACGATCCGAACAATTCGGAACAATTCAAAGTTGGCATTGAATTTAACATTCCCGTTCCGGCATTACAAGCAGCGTTAAACCAGATTTAATAGAGGAATTACCAGGAAAGCGTTTTCGGTCAGTATTGGTGATCGTTTACTGCTGCAACTATTCATGGGCTAGGCGTAAATAGAATAGTTTACGTCTGCGGCTTATTATCACGGAATATGTTGCGAATGTTTACAAAGTTTCATTGATGGAATGGGACATGGAAGGTGGCTTGGTTCTCCGCTGGCTTAGATTGGCCCATCAGATAGGTATTTCAGAATAAATGTTTTGCCGAATTCAACCCTGAAGTAATAATAATAATGATACTCTTTTAATCCATTTAAATGAAATACATGAGATTGGATAGTCTGAAAATAGGAATAAAATCGAAAATACAGCTGAAAATGGTACTGGATTGACAAAGTTGAGTTATAAGTCTTACATCAAAAAAAATTTTTGAAAATTCGGAAAGACTTTAAAATCATTTGTCTGTCAGAAAATGCTAGAGTTTCGATCTGTAACTTTCGATATCACAATTGTTCAGGCCTGTGGTTATTTGGTTGTATATTTTTAAAGCAAGAATATGTAGAGAATTTATCCCAACGTTATATTTTGCAAATAGTACATGGGAAGATAGTGCTTGTCTTGTAACCCTAGAATGATAGAGTTTCTAGATAATTCATTTCTGTTTACGTATAGTTAGACACACAATTTATATATTAAAAGTGTGGTCAAAGTTGAAATCCTACAATTTTTCTGCTTCTAAAAGCATCTGCATCTAACTACTTTTTTGTGTCACGAAAATATCTTCTGCTAAAGTAGCTGAACCCCTTAAACAAAGACAATATCTAGGTGTAGCCCAATAAAGATGAATCAGATGATATTCCTTCATTATTGTTGTGAGATTTTTGGATTTATATGTTTCTGCATTCAAATATGATAATATATATATATATATATATATATATATATATATATATATATATATATATATATATATATATATATATATATATATATATACATATACAATGATTGTTGTGAGTTAAATAACCACCATAACTGTTAGACAGATCGCTTGTATAACACAAAAAAGTAATAGGCCCTAAGATTGATCCTTGAAGAACACCTGCTGTGGTTTGAATTCCAGCAGAAGGAACTTGATCTATCAAATTTGTATTGTGGTAGAAGGTGTTGACATATTATTGTAATCTATCATTCAAGAATGATGCCAATCAATTCAATGGGCGTGTCGCACTCCATATCTTGTTGAAAACATGCAACTCAGTGTGCACCCTATGCATAGCTATCGATGCTAACTTTTCAGCCAAAAAGCCGTGTTTTCTACCAGTAGAAATATATATATATATATATATATATATATATATATATATATATATATATATATATATATATATATATATATATATATATATATATATATATATATAGATATATACAAAATCACACGGAAATGTAACTTTTGAATGTAGGTAATAGTATCAGGAAGGCAGAGGAATGCATTGAGTTTGAGTCTATGGAATAATTTCACACGCTTGATTTAGAAGTGCATATTTTTCAATTGATTGATATGTTGAATAGTCATTTTGTTCATCACTGAGCAGGTGACAAATATACTCCAAAATATATTTTCAAATGTAGGATTGTCCTCACGAATAACTTTCATTTAGTTCAAGGCTTTTATCTAACTGATCCTGAATTTTGATATTCAATGTTGCAATCTATACCAATGATCATTGCTCCCGCCCATTCTGGGAAAACAAGTAAGCCTTCGGAAAGGTAGAAATGAAAATGAACATAGTTCGGTGATTTGCCGACAGAAGGACATATCTCCGATCGAAGTCAAATAATCTTTTTTTCCCTAGTGATTCTAGAAAAGCCTGACATTGTTACGAATTTGACGATCAAGAACAATTCTGCGAAACAATGAAACCCTTTCTCTACTTCCATGACTTTCTCTACGCCTATGCAAGTGTTTTGGAGAAGACCACGCCCACCGACCGTTATCGCGAATTACCAAATATACCATCCGCATTTGTACACACGGAGAAAACGAAGGTTCCAGGAACGTCGTTGCCTGTTTGAATACGAAAAAGAGGTAAGGAGAGCAACAACAGTTACATGATTACAAACAACAGTCAAGAAATAAATACTTTCCTGGGTCATAACACGCCGGAAATTGACCGACATCTGTCCTAGGTTCTTCGAGGAAGATACGCTTACAAGTGGTTCTTGTGAATTGTTCGATCCCAAGAAGCACTTGCAAGCGTGTCTTCTCCGAAAATCCTTGTACAGATGTTTGTTAGATGTTATATGATGTGATATTATCCACAGAAGAAGTTCTTTTCTTACGAACTTCTGCACAATATATCAAACTTTTTTAGATTCACTGAAGGGAAAGGGTATTTCAGCTAGGTTCCTGACTCATTCGAATCTAGGTGAAACCAGTCCACTGACTGATTGCCTTTATTCATAGACTAATGTCAGTTCAGCTTACCTGGAGCTTCACCGTCGTAGGATAGGTTTGGAATCAGCAAAGTTTGAGCATCCACGATTACTATGTTATCGGAAGAGATGGAATGGACGCCTTTCAGTGGTTGAATTTTTTGAGGGCGTGGATAGTCGAAAGTACTCGGGATCTTGACGTCTCCAAAGTTGACCTGGAATGATAAAAAAATATGTATTTTGAGAAGTGCAGAAACACTCAGAAATACACCCTATAAACCAGTTTTTTCTTATTCCAAGCGATTTGAACGTACGAAAACAACGGTGTAAGATATCGTGTTTATATTGTTGCGGAGACCATTTTAATATGTGCTGCATTTATATATAGCTTAGTATGAATTAGTCAGAAGTAGGTTAGAAAATTCTGTTTGAAACTAACCTTACCCTTATCTATTGATAATATTCATCAAATGGCTATATTTATCTGATAATTACAAAATTACATTATATGAACTTATAGTTGGGTGAACCTCAATCAAATAATCATGTACATATTATGTAAAAACACACGTAAAAGTTTTGGTTCAGTGACAAATGGTTATTTTCAGGCTATATTGTGGTATATAATAAAATGCTGTGTGCATCTATGATACAACTCTATTTTGTGGACTAGGATAACATAATATAGTTATTACCTTGCAGCTTTTACTTCTTCAATCTCTGCTAACGTGAAATCGAAAATCGATGGAAAATATGCACCTCCATATAATATTTCATGACTTCGAATAATAACTGAATAAGAATATTACCTTCCGATTTTGATCATCATGATAATAAAGATAAAAAATAAAGAGAAAAAATATTCGAGACATTTTGAAATGTTATGCATATACCCTATTGAGAATTATATTCATTATAGAGCCATTCGAAGAAAAAAGTACAGAAATAACTAGGAAATTCCACAAGGTTATAACAGAAACTAGGAAGGGAATATGTTATTAATTTGAACCTCTTGTTAATTCTCCATTTCTTCAACTATTTTTTCGCAATTGTATTGAATTGAACAAGGAATTAGCTCATGAATAGACATGTTTTTGTTTAATCCGGAAATGATATCAATGTTTGATTCTCAAATGAAATACCCTGTATGTTCCGAATCAAATTATACATCAGAGTTTGTATTTCAGCTGTCAAGATGAAAGTTTTTTCATTGTAATATAAAAAGAGTAAAAAAAAATTTTAGTATTCCAACGGAGTATTTTCACACATTGTAATTCATTACGATTTTTTTCCAGCATACACAAACAATTTTCAACAGCTTTTCGTCAACATTGTCAACATCCAGGCATTTTCGAGCTCGTTTCACATTGATTTGAATGGCGAAAAAAAAGTCTGAAATGGTTAGTTCGGGTGATCTTGCAGGCCACCTGACAGAAACATATGTCCAAACCGATATTCAACTATGGCTAAATATCATCGGATTCGGTGAATTGTATAGATTTTCATAAATATACAGAAACATTGTTTTTTTTTCGAACCGACTAGCAACATCATCGGATTAGCTCGTTTGTGACAAACGAAGAAATGAACTACTAAAATGATCGGTTGCGACACCCTCCCCAGCTCTCCAGACTTCTAGATCATGTAATTCATTATTGGGTTCGACAAAGTGCCTGCATTTAAGATCGAATCGGGATTAATGAAAAGTAGTGGATTCTCTCAGAGAAACCCTCTGCTCAGCGAACAATCAGATCCTCATTTCCGTTTCTCTCTCGTTCGACAACTCCTTCATTCGGAAATCGCCTCTCGCCCTCAACGACAAGTTCCTAAGCAACGAAATGACAAATCGTATTTAAATTGTAAATGAACTCGAAAGGCGGCCGTTTAGTCCAGGAAATATAGGGGAAACAAGGGAACGAAATAAAATTTACAATAGACATTATAACTAATGGATTGGCCCTAAGAGAGAGAGAGGACTGCAGTACCTCAAGTATAACCCCTAATCGAATTTCCTTCCTCAATGTAGCAGATAAAGAGAGTTCAAGAAGGATAGAGTAATTCAAGTCTAGAATTATCATTCTGTCCTTCACCATATCATTTCAATGTGAATATCCTTTCTCTCTCCATCGTATTCCGCATTGTGAAATAAAAAAGCCGGACTTGGTGCTATATGAAGCCGGACACTCGACAGTAAAAGCCAGACATCAGCTTCTTGACACCAAATATACAGTTAAACAATAAAATGAACAATTCTCAGCTTTCTTCTGATATAATGACTGATACAAACGAAAAAAAAAAAAATTAATCTGGAATAAAACTACAAAATTAATAAAACTGAATGAAGATGGCCGTTACTTGACGAAATTCCATATCAAATGAATAATATACAGTTGCCTGTGAGATTTTCACATATTAGGGTTTGCTAAACCGCGACACGTGTTTCGCTATACAATAGCTTACTCAAACAGGAAGTTTGAACTAATTCTAACACTGTTACATTTCGAATTCATACAACATTATATCCGACAGTCAATGAGAATTATAGTCCGATACCCCATTAATAAGACTAAAGGTCCGACACCACATCCTTATAAGCATAATTTCCTAGAAAGAACATATTCAACAGAGGCGAATTATTCAACTCCAACTGATGATTCACTAGGAACTGTGAATGTTTACACTTATTGATTTCCAAACTTGAGTTTCTAACCCTTTTCTTGGAATTGAAGGATTTTAAATTAGTGGTTGAACTCATGTTCCTCTGTAATGAGATAAGATTTATACGTAGAATTTGACTTATCATTTTGGAAACTACTTCTCTGTTCTTTTACGCGTGCATCAAATTTTCATCCCGTTTGACCGACACAAAACATAGGTCATGAACCATATAATCTATAAACTCCTGATCTATCTGACACTGAACTTCTAGCTTTATTGTTTTTGATATGAGAGCTCAAGTTATTCTTTGATATATGCCATCTTCAAATCTGATGTCCTGATTGAAATTTAGCATCAGATATATGAAGGCCCCGGTCGGATTATTCCGCAACTGTTCAATGTTTCGAAAATAAGTTGAGCAACGCCAAGCGGCGCGGTTAGTACTTGGATGGGTGACCATGCAGGGAAATACCGTGTCGAAAGCCCGTACAGCTGCAGCGAAATAGCATATCATAGCTCGCAGACAATATATCAATGAGCACAAGATATATTGAGGATATGTCGTCCTTCGGAGGGGACGTAAAGCCGTCGGTCTCGAGTCCATGGATGCTGGGCTCGGTAAAGATCCCTACCTCTGGCTGGAATACCAGAGGGTTCGGCAAAATTTCCGGTTGAGGGAAGTGTGCTCACCGGCGTCGGTGATTGGCCTTGGTAGCGAAAATGGGCCGACAAATTAAGAAATAGAAGAAGAACTTCTAGCTTTTTTCAACAAAGGCAAGTTTAGTGAACTGATGAACACAATTCAGTGAATAACTCTCATGATTCAAAATTAAGTGGATATCTTCAACGCACAATGCATATATAAAGGAATCTGGTTTACAAAGTGTATAATGCGAAATTCATAATTCTTCTTTTTTATGCTTGGTCATTTACATGTGACTCATTGATTTCTCAGGATCACACCGACAAAAAACAATCAATGCTCTACGAAATGCTCATATTCAAGGAGCTTGAATATTAGTTAGCTCACAATACTGCCAAAACTGCTATAAATATGGAAGAAGGAAAGACAGGTATACGAAAAATAGGTTTCCGAGTCTGCGCATGCCAATTTTGGATTTGTGTAATCTTAGAATTCTAAGAAAAGTTGAAAATTTTGAAATATTCAGTTATGCACTACGAAATGAGTTAACCAGTGAATTCCATGCAATTTGTTCTACTTCTGTGGATTGTGCATTAAAGTTATGAATTATCCACAGAATTGTGTCAATAGTTCACCAAACCCCACTTATGGGATGTATATCGTCTTCTCCCATCAATGTTTTTTGCTGTTTCAGAAAAATGCTGAGGAGTTCTGTGCCACTATTCCTCATGTGGGCCATTAAGTGATTTTCATGTAGTTAATAGGTAACAGAGTTATGAAGATGCAATAATAAACTAGTGTGGTGTAAAAAAATTAATTGGAAAACCAATTCTTCTCCAAGATCAGAGACAGTAACCCTAACACTGAATTGATATTATTTGCACCAAAGGTTCCAATCTAATCATTTAAGATGAAGGTGTTAGATGACTCCTCCAGTTAAACCATGTGAAATTTACCCTCAGGTGGTATCCACTTAATCATTTTCAAAAAAACCCTTTTCCCTTTTTTTTGCGCCTCAAAACCCTAAATTTCCCGGAGTATTCAAATTGTAAATGAACTCGAACGCCGGCATTAACATATAGATTATGGAGTGGAACTTATTCGGTTCCGTTGGAATTTGTGATAAATTTTAATTCGAAAGTTTCCGTGGACTTTTCGCGTGAGGAAACAGTTCTGGAGGGTTGGTCGGACATGAAAACCCGGTTGTTTTTATTCGAACGGAATGATACATATCAGATTCGTCCATTTTTCATAGCAATCGTTCGAGATTGATGATACGAATGGGGGTGCATAAGCAAGGTGGCCCAGATTTCACCCTTGTGATAAATGGAGTAGGTACAAAAAACAGAAGAGTGTGGAAAAATTGGCCAATAGAAATAAAACTGCTTTATTTGTTTGCCAGTATATATATTTTTTTTCTTGTAGGTATTTTTTGGTAGATGAAAACTGTTTGATGTTATTTCTGGTATTAATACTAGGAATTGATAAAAAGTTGTGATTCATTCAGAAAAAGAGAAATTGAATAGAAAAATTGACAAAATCAGAAAAAGTAGTTATGAATGACTAACAAAAAAGCAAACGAATAATCATAAATTCAATTATTTGGGTTTTCTTTCCCCTGAAAATGAAACGTCCAAATTCTTACACATCCTTACACACCGGCTCATGGTTTAATTTATGTATCGTATTTTTCATGAATCGAGAGATTGGATTGAAGAAATGTAATTTTTTTGCATATTTCCCATTGGCTCGGAAAACTAGCTTTCGAAACGTTGCCAAGGGGAGGTTTATAAATTCTATTCGATATATTTGTTTATTCAGTTTGATCTTTCATTTCATGAAAAATACAATTCCTAACTAACAAAATTATCACCTAATTTTGTTTTGTATGATAATGCAATAACGTATCGGCGCTAATGAACTAATTTGTCCTAAAAACAGATGACATGAGAATTAGCTTTTTGATTTTCAAAGAGAACAGTCAAAAATGAAATAACATTCGAACTGGAAATTTGTTTCCATTTGTTTTCTCTCATTTATTTGAATATCTTGGAGGTCATGTGGAAAGGAGATTGCAGTTTAAAGAACATGCAAACCTCATTATAAAGACAATAGCTTCAAAAATACAGTATTTATCTAGCTGTGCCCCATATTTGAAAAGATGGAACAAAAATTTTGCTATACAATTCCTTGTGCTTTCTCATTTTACTTATTGTTCTACAATTCTGTACCTACTGAAACAAAATGATTCAGCTCGTTTATAGAAACTCCAAAATAGAGAAATGAGCATAATTTTAAATTGCAAAAGATTAACACCAATAAAAGATATGTTGAAGCAACTAGAATGGTTATCAAATAATTATTTTCTCCTCTACCGAACATCAATATTGATTTTCAAAGTAAGAAAGAAAATTTCACCATCATATTTACAGAAAAAAGTTACAATGACCAAATCCATGGATACAATACGAGATCCAGAACTGACTTTCATATTCAACAAGTCACATTAAGACACACCCAAAATTTTTTTTTCAGGGGACTTGATAGCTATAATGATCTGCCAGACGATATCAAAGGTTTAACATCTTCAACATCCTTCAAGACGAAGTTGGAATCATACTTTTTTGAGAAATAAAAAATCTAGTAGCCACTTCCTCATTTTGTATGGCTAGTTTTAATATTTAGTGATGACAGGTTTACATACGTTTAAGTATGTTTGAAGTGTTTTGTGTTGTAATTTCTTAGAATATGTGTGTGTGTATTTGTATGTGTACAAATAGGTGTAATAGGTGTGTGAATATGTATGTTTATAGGTTTTGTATATGTGTGTGTACATATGTGTGTAAATTATTTTTTTTGACAACATACACATTCCTCATATTGCAAGGTTTGTTAAATACAATTGTTCATTTTCAAACTTATTTCACTCCGAGCTACAATAATCCCATGTATCGATATCATTGTAATCATTGCAATGTGAAATGTAAATTAGCCAAATGGAGTAAATAAATGATTTATATATGTTGTTTCATTAATTCATTTCATTTTTGAGGAGTAGTTCCTTTATTTTTTGTCATTTCATTATTTTGATTTTCCGAATTTTTTTCTCTCTCTTTCCGAAATATTTTATTATTTATATAAATCAAGTTTCCAATTAAACCCATTGATATTTATTTGGTCAGTGATGAATTCGTTTAACATCCTCACTTCCCCAGTTTATTATAACTATTATGCGTAAGTATAAGCACTTGTCACTGCCACTGCTACTTTCAGGGATAAAAGGAAAAATACAAAATCGAACAGCTGAAATTAATGCTTCTATTCAAGGTTAGCTTTCGCTAATCGTTGCACACTAAACATTGATTCAAATTCTGACCACCATCAACCAAAACTACAAGTACCTCATCCTTGCGAGAGTGAGAGGCTGTGTATGCGACCTTCATATTTCTCAAGTCTCTCAATTATGCTGTTTATCGAATTTTTTCAGTAAAGAAATAGACACGTTCATTTGCAGATTCTTGTCATGCGATATCAGCATATCAATGAGAAATAGTAACTAATTATGGGTTTCATTATCGTAAAACGTGTAATTATCTTCACGAACAAGTACTTCTCAGCACAGAAGCGGGATTGGGAAACAATTGGGCCACAGTGCCTTGTTTTATTTTTTGTGATTCTTCCATTCTTAGATTATACAAGGATGTAGATGCTCATTCCATTGCTAAAGGTGAAAAATATTGATATACTTTTCGGAAATTTAGTTTCTGATAACCTAACATCTAATTAGCATTTGAATAATTAATTTGATATAAGGTAAACGGGACCGAGACAGAAGAGACCGAAATGCAAAAAGAGTTGCCTTCTGAATTGACCTCACCGATGTACCACAACCAAGATGCAATAAAAGCCTTGTGCCTTTAGTAAATTCGTCTCGATCTGAGAATTCGATGTGGGAGCTTACGTTTTTGATGGTAGGTGATGATACAAATGCGATTTTTCAAAACTGCAATTCCATTCAAGCGACAGCTCATGAGTGCATATCGTTACCGACGGTCTCATTGGCTAAACTCTGGCGAGATCTTTCGTTCCCCAATGGCATCATTAGTGCACAAAAGTGGCGTAGGGAGGCCATCTTATAGAAAGCTTACTGATCCCTAACAGTCAGTTTGACAGTTTGGTACTTCGATTTGGAGTATGTAAAATTTGAATGAGTCTTGAAGTTCCGATTCAATATTCAATTATATTCCAATTAGTTTTGTTCGTTTCATTTCACGTTGTACTTCCCACGTTTTTATCGTTACTACTGCTATTGTTGAGTGATTTTTTTACGTCTTGTTGCTTTTATAATGAATCATTTTGCATTGTTTGTGGTGCCGAATCTAATATCCATCTCCATAATATATCAAGTAGCTAGCGCAGGTAAATTATTTCTTAGTGCAAGGAAATATATGATAATTTCAACAGATATTCCGAAAATAGTAGATAGTTTTGAAAATCTCAAAAACCAAATTGATGACAATTGACAATAGAATAGAATGAATGTTCTGAAACATATATAGGCCTAACAGCTAGACCCTTAAATATCACATAAAAGCGACTTCAGACGAAACGTTAATTATTGCGCTTTGAGTGAAAACGTCAAGATTGAGGATCACAAAATGGATTTCGAACACCCAGAAATTTTGGATAGAGAAACAAATATAACCAAAAAACATTTTTAGAAATGACACATCGATAACGGAGAGCAATCTATGGACAAAAAAACAGATCCCAATAATTTAAGCCAAATTTATAAGTGTTCCATATCTTTACAAAATATCATCCAATGTATTATTTTTAGTTGTCCTGAAGAAAGTAATAAATTTGCCGAAAGCTTGACAGATACCAAAGAGTCCTCTTTGTAACTGCCCACAAACTTGACTGCAACCTCACAAAATCAATCAACTTTTATATATATATATATATATATATATATATATATATATATATATATATATATATATATAAATATATATATATATATATATATGATGTATAAAGAAGAGAGGAGAGGAAGTCTTTGCTGACAAGTTAAGAACAAAACTCGGGAATTATATTTGGGACAGCAGCAAAAGCGAAATCGATTGTTGTCATCATCAGGGAGCTACAAAATAATGTTAATGAATGAAAATATGACAGAATTTTTATCCTTACTTACATTGTTAGTGAGGATGGTCGCATGAGATGGTTAAAGAAGTCAGATGACACATAGTAGAATTGTTTTAAAACATTGATACGTATCAGTACAACACATAAACACATTAAAAACTATAATCTTTTTTTAATGAAAGGTGCAGTGACAAACACCATGTGAAAATGATGAAAAGGAATGAAAATTTTGTGGTTATAAAGGCGCCAAAAGTCATTTGTCAAAAATGTCAAATGTCACTGAAAAATTACTGCTGAGACACAATTTGGCCTTAGCCGCTGAGACCTCATTACCATTACAGGTGCTGCAAAAGAGGAGGTGGGAAAATGTAATATAGTATTAAAATAATTGAAAATTTTGAAATTAGTTATGTGAAAAAGTATAAATTTAATATTTTAATTAAGTAACGTCACTTGAATTGCCTTCGAGAACTCTCGAATTGCCATCAATCAATAATAAATATGAATAAATTTCACTCAAATGATTGAGATCGGTTCTTTTATTTAAACAATTTGAAGATTGAGAAATGAATGCCATTTCTGAGAACATTCTCCTCGAAACATTCCTTTCAATTGATAAAATTTTTGTGGAACTGAAATTCATTAAATGTCCTTCCTTGGAAGTGTGTTCACTCCGAGCACATCTTTCAGGATGGAGTCTGCAATCGCTTCTATGTGAAGAAATGCGATCTTTCAACAGTCTTCCAGTCTGTCCGATATACTCAGAGTCACAGTCATTGCAAGGAATACAGTAAACAACATTTGACTGGGATAATTTTGGAACTTTGTCTTTAACATTAGAAAAGAGGGAATTAATTGTAAGAACCGTTTTATTGGCTATTTTCTATGACTTTTGGCGCCTTTATAACCACAAAATTTTCATTCCTTCTCATCATTTCCACATGGTGTTTGTCACTGCACCTTTCATTAAAAAAAGAAGATTATAGTTTTTAATGTGTTTATGTGTTGTACTGATACGTATCAATGTTTTAAAACAATTTTACTATGTGTCATCTGACTTCTTTAACCATCTCATGCGACCATCCTCACTAACAATGTAAGTAAGGATAAAAATTCTATGTCATATTTTCATTCATTAACATTATTTTGTAGCTCCCTGATGATGACAACAATCGATTGTCGAAATATTGGAAATATATTGTTATAAGAGTACACTTTCGCTTTTGCTGCTGTCCCAAATATAATTCCCGAGTTTTGTATATGATGTATATATATATATATAATATATATATATATATATATATATATGTATATATATACATATATATATAATGAGTTGTTTTTTCGGGTTTCATTCCGTGTTCTGTGGTTTTGATCCTCTGAGGGATAATTGTCACAACGTTTCGGCAAAGTCTCATTTGCCATCTTCTAGGTGATGATTGAGTTTCTACCTCCGAACTCGACATACATACATATATATATATATACATATATATATACATATATATATATATATATATATATATATATATATATGTGTGATTCACTGATTGGTATGAAGAAGAATTTCCCAGTGTGAAATATTTTTCCAGCATTAGTGACGATGGTTGTTACGTGCCTAGTAAAAAAGTATGAAAAACAATGATACATCATGGAATAACATTTATTTCAGGGGATTGTTCTCGAATTTCCATTAGATACAAAACTGCCGTTGGGTGTGCAGAAAACGTGACGTTTCGTTACCAGATTTATGAAGTGCGCCTTCGTTGGCAACCTCTCGAAGGAATTTCTTTAGTTAAAGTGGTTCGAAATCAAGAACGAGAAAGATCGATAATTTGGTCCACGATTTTACAGGATTTTTATGCATCTTGACAACAACAGAATGTTCGGGTGTATTTCTTAATTCTTAAATTATGCAGGGAGAATTATATTAACTGTCAACATACTGTTACCCGATGCTTCATACTATTCTATTATTATTCAGTGGAAAATTTGAAATTGGCTTGGGGTACAGTTGTACCCACACAATGCTGAATCACAGTTTAATAGCCAATGGATATCTTTAATCAATAGTTGAATGTTGCTGGTATGAAAGCATTTATCTACACCCGTACTCTAATAATACACTTATATGCCCACAACCCGTTTTATAATGAAATCCATTACGATACAGATTTTCATTACGATACAGATTTTCAAAAAATAGAAACCCATTATTTTTCAATCGAGCATGATGTGCAAGCTTTGCATTTTGACGTTTGTCAAGTCAAAATCAGTTGGTATTGAATTTTTGAAGAATTTAGTCAATTTTAGACAATCGAATGGAAATGTCTTATAGCAGTGATATAGAAGAATTACCAGCGACTCTTCCACAGATGTCTTAGACAAAAAATGATTCAATCGAAAGGATTATATTTTCATTTGACAAATGCAACACATATGTTTTTATTCTCGATCAAATAAATCAAATAAGCTCTCATGGCCGAGTGGTCAACAGAAAGAAGAAGTGGTGAACAGAAACGTCAGGGTTCAATTCCTGACGTCGGCAGAGTTTTTTTTCATTTCTTTTTTCATTTCTCATTGTTATATTTTCCGTGGTTATTTTGTAGAATTTTTCAAACGAATACGATTGATTACCTACTATTATTGTGTTCAATATAAATACCTAATGATATAATATTTTCAGTTCTTCATTATTTATTGGGTATAGATAAAATAGCGTATGCAACTCTCATGTAATGGTTATTAATACACTCGCATAAACCAAATGAAACTCACCTTCGGCTTGTTTCGTATCCCGGTTTATGTTTATGTATTAATAACCATCCTTACACGATCGTTGCATATATACATATGCTATTATACTTTGGTAAATCAAGTTTGAGCTTTTCTTTTACCTTTCTCGAATTTCTGATTTTGAGAATGTGTTCGACCATTTTATAATGACTAATAATTTTTCTAGGACACAGAATGATGAAGTTCAACACTGTATGTACACGCTTATAAAAACTTGTTCATTATGGAAGGAAAAGTGAAGCGGGCTACCCCAAAACAAAAGCACTCACATCGAAATCCTCGCACCATACATAAAATATCTTGATGCTGCTCAAAGTTTTTCCTTCGGGAAGGGTGAGAGTGACGCCTTCCTTTCGGTACCTCCTGATTACTTCTCCGCTTCCGTTTTCGTCCCTCAGCCGGAAGCCGTTTTTGTCCGCCGCTTTGTGAGTGCTGGCGTAGAAATAGGCGGCTGTGGAAATGAAAAAATAAATTAGGGCATAGTTTTCGAGTGGGGAGCTATAGGGGTCTCATCGCTCCGTTTTGATGAAGTGGGAAATGATAATAAATGCATAGGAGAATATGGGGTCACAAGGTATGAAGGTAGGAAACTAGTATATAGACAGTTAATTATTGAAGAATGCTGTAACGTCAAACTTGTGAAATTAAACTTATGAAATCAGAATAAATACTTGGATATGATTAATACCGGGCGTTCCAACGGTAACTTGACCCCTTCCTTTTAGTCAGCAACGGACGTGCGATCGAAAATTACTATGAACACGTCAATTTTCATAGCTAGGGGGCTCATTTTGATATTGAGATCGTATCCGAAACTTCAACATTACTGCAAGGAACTGGGTGGAGGTCATTTAAAGCAATTTATCCGTTGATTGTGCTCCCATTAATATTTTTACGTTGATTTCTTTATAAAATTAACCCCTGCTCATTTCCAGTTTTTTATCAAATGAAATGTTCAACATGTATTTTCTCGAAATCGAATGAACCAATTTCAAAAATACTCAAAGAGGTGATGAAGTCGATTCATTTATTACTTGAGGTGTTTTCTGGCGCTCATGTATTTGAAACGTATTCGTCTGTCTTCTTCTCTCTCACGGCTAGCCAAGTATTGAGAGAGAGATGGAGCGACGAATACGTTCCAAATGCAAGAGCGCCAGAAAACGCCTTTGATCCCTTATGTAATTGAAAAACCTGTGAGAGGTAGCTGCTGACGTCCGTTATGCTAACTTGGGGGTGGGCCCAGTCTTCGTTGGACCAGGAAGGCCAAGTGTATTCATATATGGCTGCAGCGTAAAAGATAAACGTTACTATTGTTGTATCGAATGAACATATCATCTCTCTCAGTCGAACATTTACGATTTTCGCAGAATAATCAGAGACTGCGATGAAACAAAAGTTCTTCCGCTAAATAATCGAATTAGGAAGGAATTGAATACCTTTGTATTTGTTCCTTAAGAAATATGGGGTGAGATGGATCAGTCCAAAATGTGCAAATTCAACGTTTCTATTCCGAAAAAGCTTATAAGGAGAAAAGAAATAGTTGCAAAACATGGTTTTTGGAATTTGCTAGTTTTACAGGTGAGGAATTATCCAATTACACTACCCATGAATTTAGATTTGAGAATCACTTGGTAATTCAATATTCGGAAAGACGATTGAAACTGTTCTGATAGCTACTTATTACTCAAGATAAATTGTTGATCGAGTCCAGAGTGAAATTTCATATATTCCTTTTCATCAATATCAGGAATAAGCTTATGTAACACAATCAATAACATTCAACCTGATTAGGGAAAGTTGAGAAACTAATTTGTAAGTTTACTCAAATAGATGTAGCGAGGTGTGAGGATTTCAATTTACCTAACGTATTCGGTAGTGGATTTGTTTTTTCATTGAAATGGGTAATGATAATAATACTTAGAACAAACTTGGAAGTGGATTGGGAAGTGTATGTATATCGCTGTTAGACCTGGAGCTCAGGACAAAATCATAATATGACTTCGATCTCCGCCACACCAATAGAATGCGTAGTATAAATTTAGTGAGAAAGGTAAGTAATGAAGCCGAGATCGATCAGAGAGACATTGAGGTGGAAAAGGAAAGATAATCGGCAACTCAAAAAAAAAAGCCTTGTAGAATCGCATTCACATCGATTTCGATATGTAAGATAGTTTTCAATGGATGTAGAAGTACAAGAACACGATTTAAAATAATTGCGTTCACAGCATGCAATTTAAACGTTTTTCAACTTGTAGGAACGAGTTTGTTACTCCCAACAAGTCGTTTAGTTTTTTCCAATAGGTTGCAAAGAGTTAAATAGTTTGAACAAAAAAAGTTAAAACCATTTCAACTGAACAAGGGACATTGCCATCCAATTCTGAACATGAATCATCAGCTGCGCTTGTTCTGAAATCATATTGGACTGCAACCAACCCTGTATAAAGTAGATATTCCCTCGTTCAATTCTGATACATACTTCACAAATTCATTTTGATCCATAATCAATATTGTGAACAGTCACCTGATATCACAATTACTTTTGGATGACCAAAAACAGGATACACCATAACGTTTACAAAATTTTTCAGCGAGTTGTCTCTGATGAAACTCTATTTGAATCCTTTGAATGTCAATCAACAACGAAGCGACGAGAATCAAAGTGGTGATTACTTCATGCATGGTCCAAGAGACACACTTTGGAAGCGAATGAATACTTCAGAGAAACATTTTGTTCATTTTGTCGAGTGTTCTGATGAATTTAATTCGTTTAATTCATTTTAAACTTTGCAAATAAATCGTCCTCATAGGAATTTACATCCTTGGAGGAATGGTAAACTTCTCAGTAATGGATGTTTGATGTTACGGAACCTACTTAAATTTTTTCCAGGAAGGAGATGATCTGGGAATATTTTTCTATGATCATTCATGACGTATAATCGATAGAGAAGTTGAGGGCCATACTGCTTTGACAGAGTTTTACAGTTATTAATTGTACTCCTGTCAACGGATTAAACTGATTAACTTGAGTTTGGCTCACTTTTCAGGTACTATATATTAGTACTATATTGAAGTTTCATTTTTCTGGAAATAATCTCAACATATATACCTTCTTGGCTCAATTGACCAGAATTCGTGGATTTTCATAGTTTTCGAAATTTAAGATAAAATCATCAGATTATTATACACTCAGTCACTTGCTAAGCAAGATTCCGAAAATCATGGAAATGCAGCACACATTTTAAACCATTAAACCTGGTGCATTCGGGCTATAACCCTCAAGCAAAATTAATTTGTCTTGGCTGAGAATAAAATATTATCCAGAGAGTAATATTTTACTACAAACTACTCCGTTTGTTTAGAAATATACGATAAATGTTATCTATTTGATCCAAGTTGCGAGTGCTTGTTATATAAATCGAGCAAGAAGTGACTTTTATGTAATTCACCGCCATATCGCGCCATATAGCCTAGGAATTAACTGTTTCAGAAAGACTTTTACCATCTTTTTCAATCAAACGCCTATGAGCGCTATACACATATAAACAGATGGTCTTTGCTTATCATTTGATGTTACTTTTCTCGTAGAAATTCTGAAATATTAATTGATTGACTTTGGGTCAGTTTCAGGAGGAGGGGGGGGGGGGTTTGCAGCCCGATAGCCTTTCCCTGATGCTATGGTATCCCAACGAACATTTCGATATATACCGAAAGCCAACAAAAAATTTTTCTTTTGAAATTTTTGGTCTGAATTGTTTCGATACAACTCACAAGACTAGAATCTTTAAAAGTTTTTTTCAAAGGGGTTGAAAAAGAGAGCGGAGTAGTTTCCTCAATATCGCCAAGGGAAAGTAAAAAATATTTTTTACATTTTTCCCAAATTCACAGAGAATACGATCGTAACTGACTAAATGACCAGTCAATTCTGCTTTTAATATTGCAGTTACGTATCGGAGCCAATATACCTATTTTTCTTATAAGCAGATATTATAAGAATCCAAATCTTTTTCCTTTTCAGGGGGCGGAAGAACCAAAAAATGGATTTCAATAGGTTAGCAGTCTACAAATCAATATCACATAGAGCAGTTCGATTCATTTGCTATGAACTTAGATAAAAAAATTAAAACAATAAAACAGATAAGACAACATAATAGTTTCATAGCATGCAAAATCCAGAATTCAGTCAGAAAACAGAGCCTCAGTTGTTTGCCTACTGACTAATATACCTCCAGATCGAACAATCAGAAATTAGAAAAGTAACCTGAGGCTATTGCGGTATTGAAAAAAAACTACGGAGAATGGAATTCACGTCACATGCCAGTTCATCTATTTTCCTCTTCAAGGACAGAGATAAAATGGACAAGATGAAGGAATCTGAAGTTTATGAGGTGTGCGGAGTGCAATAGAATTTAGGTGGGACAGTGTGGCGTACATTTTTGAAAACGTTATGAGGAACATGAGATGTCTTCAGACTAGGTAAGAATGATTCGATATTTTGAAACCACCACTTGGATTGTAACCACAAATCATGAATCTAAACAATACAGAAATGTTGCACCTTGCGAGCAATTATCTAGAATCCTTAGAAATTTATAAACATAAAAATTATGGATGCTACCTACTCAATGATCAAGTGGACTTAGATTAACCCACACTGTCGCACGTAAACATAATTCGGGCAATGAAGTCATAAATGACTATATTACCGACAGTGGTTGGGTAGAGTTGAAGGATATATAAGGGTGTTTTCTGAACATCAGGTCAGTTGCAGTATTCGTTTGATAATGTCCGTATAAGAAATCTGCAGTAACGTTAGTTTAAAATATAATTATTTAAAAACGTAGGCAGTTTTATGTATCATTCTCCATGATCTTCATCCAATTTATTGAAATTTGTAGTTATTTTAGCACTGCGCCAATCGTCTTATCCTTTCTATCACAAGGTGTGAATACTAATCATGCTAATAAACGGCACTAAATAATCATTCCACGAATTCTACATAATATTGCAAACTTGTTTCATCGCATTCGAATTGCCCAATCTTCTGAAAACCGAACAGAACTCGAAACAGAGAAATTCGCGCATTTATTCTAAAAAGTGAAACCACAGCATTAGTACGCAGGACACGGTTCTCTTGACCTTGGCACTTGGAGAAATTGCCTTCGTTAAAATTTCTTGAGCATAACTTTTTCTCTCTTCTGCTTTTACTTTCATATCGCTACAGCTCGTGTGGAATTATTGCCCATACAAAGTGAACATGAAATGACGTTAGCGATGCAAATCAATGGCCAAATGAGTATTCGAATTCATGCAATTGGGAGTTTGTAGTGATGAATTGCAATTTGATTATATTACTGTCACGCTCATGCATGTGAATTCTAGTGCGACTAAGGAAACGACTGGCAAGTTCTTCGAGTATAGTGCAAATATATAAAAATAAATAATAAAATCTACCTCTATAAATATATTTTCTATTCCAGAAGAATTCCTTTAGAGATAACCGTTGGGCTTACTTTGAGGGTATCTGTCACAAACTGAAGAAACAAGTTTGGATGAGAAATGGCATACTTATACCCTTGTTTATATCATATGGAGATATCATTTGAAGGGATGTATTCTACCGGTAGATGGCACTAGTGATTTCGTTTACAAGTCTTGTCTTTTCTTTCATTTTTCTTAAGGGTGTCGTAATTTTGATCACACATGATCTTGGGTACTTTATGCCAAAGGATGGCAATCGATTCCGAAACAGAAGTAAAATTTTTTGTCAAGGTCGTTCATTATTCATATTCTGAAGATTATTACAATGACTAATCCTTGATTTCCTCCATGAACTTCTATCGTCAACTCTAGTTTGAAGCTTCATTATCTTTCTTCAACATTCCAGTCGAACTGACAGACAGAACTCCGTACCTTTTTTTTCCTTCAGAAAAGGAAACTTTGTCGTACATTGTGAATGGAAATATCGACACTATATTGTAGATGGCGTAACAGAAACGCTTTCAATACTTTCTACACAGACATCGACTAACTATCTTATTTCTCTATAAACTGTTCGAGAAAACATCTTGTTCAATACATAGTTTTTCGGACGACAGTCAGTCAGACCAGTTTCTCTCCCAGAGTCCCCATACCAGCTCGAGAAAAAAAAAATTCAAAGAAACATTCACGTCAATAAAAATAACGACGACTTGGCAAAAATAATAGAATGGGGTAACATGAGCTTGGTGGAATTCAATGCTACGAAAACCCAGGCATGTCCCTTCTCAAGAAATGCCGATCTATCATCATCAAATATTCAGATGTCAGGAGTAACTGTTCCTACAAAATCAAGTATCTTGATGCTAGAAATCACGATCAGTGATAATCTCTCATGGGAAAACCATGTGAGATCGATCGCTAAAAGTGCTTCCCAGAAACTTGGATTTCTATTTCGTGCGAAGAAATACTTCACTTCTCGTCAGCTTCTTATGATCTACAAGACTCAGATACGACCTGTCATGGAATACAGTTCTCATGTGTGGAGTTCGGCACCAAAACATTCATTGAGGCTTCTGGATTCTATTCAGAGAAAGGCAATTCGTCTTGTTGGTGATTCTTCGCTTACTGACTCGCTCACTTCATTGGAACATCGTAGAAGAGTCGGAGACTTGTCTCTCTTCTATAGATACTTTCACGGTCGATGCTCTTCCGAATTGTTATCAATCGTTCCCTCCTTGGCAATATCTACACGGATGACTCGACGAGTACAGAATTTCCACCCCTTCCCTTTCGTGTGAATCTGCATATAAAAATAGAAAAAAAAAACAAAAAAAGAAACAATGCCTGTACCTAAAAGGATATTTTGGCACATTCCTGGGGCGATAAGAAAGAAAACTGTGGCAACTACAGATGCAGAATTCTGAATTTTCAACGAGTGTGGGCCAGATTTTCACGAGGCGTATTTGTGCCATTGCAAAAATGGAAAATCTCGCAATTGCGACTTTCAATCTGTCAATTCACAGATTTAATCTGTCAATTGACAGATTGAATGTGTCAATTGACAGATTTAATCTGGCAATTGCGACTTTTGATCTATCAACTGAGAGATTGAATGTGTCAATTGACAAATTCAATCTGGCAATCGCGACTTTTTTTAAAGTTCTTAATTCGGGTTCAAATTGTTCGGTTGAAACAATGTCACATTATCATCATACAAGCAATAACGTCAAAGGACCTACGATGTGAATTCCAACTTTTCATGGATCATATGAGTAGTGGCTCATAACATATTTAATAATCGCATTCATACTAATTCGAAGCTCTCCGACGTTTTTATTATTTGAAAAATTTCATTGAAGGTAATGCAGCCAAAGTCATAAGCTCATTAGAAAATTCAGAAAAATATTTCAATGAGGCTTGTACTCCACCCAAGGAACGTTATGAAAACAAAAGGCTCATTTCATTGAGTTACATTGATTTATTTTGCAATATTTTCTCGTTAATGAAAAAGTCGGCTTCACAACTCAAAAAATTATTGGATATAGTCAAAAATGATTTAAGAGCAAGGGGTCGATGAATGGGATTTGCTTTTTATTCACATTTCAGGACATTGATTGAATTCATTTTTAGTGATTCCGATTCATTTGCTTCAATTTACTTTGTCAATGGAAAGATAAAAACTCGCAATTGCCAGATTAAATTTGTCAATTGCAGTGGAGGATCCACGGGGGGGTTTGGGTCCGGACCCCGCCCCATTAGGAAAATAAGAGATTTTTTTTCAATTTTTATCGGCTCCTAATTTCCAAATAGGAAACGAAAAAATGTCACATGAGCCAGACAAAAAAATAAAATAGAATAATTTTTTTTTGCTTCAAAATTGAAGAACTTTAATAAATATTAAATATACATTTAAACATTAGTAAATTTTCGAGGTTTTTTGAAATTCAATTCCTAAAAAAATGATTCTCGAGAATTTAAAATAGTACAAACAAGATCTGGACTGAATGTTACCCAAACAAACAAACAAACAGATTTCGCTTGAAACTTTTGGACTCCCCGATTGTTCTTTCCTTTTTTTTTTCTGGTTCCGTCGGTTCAGACGCTGGGTCAAGCCGGGTAGAATATGAAAATAGAGTCCTCTTCATGTTGTAGGTTCAAAATAATTTTTTATTTTTTTTTCTATCAAATTGCAATTTTTCTCGATGATACTTTGAAAAAAATTGACACTTGTCAGGCTTATCGAGGAAAAGTTCGAGAAATTTCTGACAGTAGTGACAGTGCTGCCATTGGATCCTTTTTGGCGCAGTATTTGCAAAATTAGACTCGTTACATTTGTGATGAGTATTGTGTATGCCGGTAATGATTTGAATATACTATGTATGAGTAGAATGTGCTGTTGATTAGGTTAAATCAACTCGATTCAATAAAAAAAAAGTAAAGTTTCGTACCACCTTCACCTCCTGGCTACACCTTCAAATTTTGCTCATGTCAATCCCTTTCACCTTTTTGGATCTTGACTAGTTGTTGCTATACGGTAGCTCATAATTTCTGTTTTTTTTTTATATATATATATATATATATATATATATATATATATATATATATATATATATATAATTTTGAGTTATAGACCCCTCCTTACAGATTGAAAGTACGAATTGTCAGATTCAATCTGTCGATTGACAGATTAAAAGTCGTTATTGCGACATTTTAAATTTTTGCAATGACACCAATACCTCGTCGTAGATTTTCCATGCTTGGAAACTTGAATCGATTGATACAAAACAACTTATAACAAAAACATACATCTTCACCAAAATATCTATACATCTCTGCGGAAATCAGTAGTAGTGACGTAGTTCAGAAAAATCCACCATTTTTATGTTCCTCTTGGGATTGAGAGCGATAGAAGTGTATTATGTAAGTTTTCTTTCAGTACGTGGTACCGTGAATTCCGAAGAAAAATATACCTCGAACACAAAACATGTATTAGAAATTGGGTTCCGAGAAAGATTTTCATAGTTTTGTTGTTTGATTCACTCGATCCAAGCATGGCTCTTGGTAATTTTCTAAAAAAACCTTTTTGCGCTTTTTCTTGGTTAATGTTTGGTCCTCATTCGTTGATTGTATACAACACAGCTTTCAATTCTCACAAAACTTTTTCTCAAAATGATTTCAAAACTCATGCTTCAAGCTATTGGGATTTCAAAATAATATCGCAGCGCCTTATTCAAAAGAACTCCAACTAAATCTTTAACACTTTGATAAGTATTGCTAATTAAGGTCAGGACTCTGACGTTGTTTGAAAATTCCAAACCGTAATATTTTGTGAGAGACTATAACAATTTTCAGTGTCTTTTCACTTTTTATGTGAACGTTTACCATGAATTGTGCTTGATGAACGCTAGTTATAATTATAATAATGTTACGAAATCTCCTAGCGCCGGTCCTGTCGCTCGTAAACGCAATATAATATGAGGGGTCGAAGAAAGAACGTTATCTTCCAAGGAATCCCGAATCGCGTAGAAAATTCGATACGCATCATCGAGACCTGTCTGGAAAATTCTCCATAGGCGTACGCAGGTATAAATCGTAGTTTAATCAGAGTTTTAGTACAGAGCGTTGGATAGTTTAGCTGAGCAGTTTGAGTGATTGTATTGTGATGAAGAGTTGTAATAAAAGTAGTTCAGTGTTGTTTGGAGTTTCAATAAACGAACCCAAGGAAATATCATAACAATAATATTCCAAAATTTCAAAATAATGTCGCATCGCCACATTGACCTCCGCCTCCGGTGGATGTTCACCCTAGGCTTTTGAATTTTGCTCGGAAGGGCGTTCTGGTGACCGAACACTCTTGAAAATTCAGTGGGGATGACAGAATGATAAGAAAGAAAATGGAAGGAGGAAAAGGAAGATGGAGTACGAAAAAAGTGGAAAAGGTAGGGGAGCTTGAAAGTAGGAAGCATGTTCGGTTTGTTACTTACTCTGAGATCTAATATGGATAAAGCATTGCAATAAAATGTTTTATTTTGATCAGTTCACCTGAAGAAGTCATTCTTGTAATACTATTTGACTTCGTCAATATCACAATTTTGCTATAATAACAATAACAAATTAACGATCACTTGGATGAGAAACAATTAACTTAGGATTTTCCAATGATGAAAAGAATTGATTCAAATGGGTTTCTAATAGGGTTTCTTTTTGCGGTCGTTAAAGTTGTATTTTTAAGCGTCTTTTCAGGACAGCTCAATTATTGTTTATGAGGCTTTGATTTCGCTTGTGCTTAACACTCATTTTCCAGATGGGATTTCCATCCAATTATTCTAACGAAGGTAATCTCTCATTTGTCAACTTATTTCGTATAAAATAGTTGATCGCGTATAAGCCCTACTGTAATTCTTGAATTTTTGATAAAAACTCTAATTCTGTTCAAGCGGATTTCGTGTTTTGCAGCATCCACCAAGTAACCACTCATTCCCGTATATTTTTTTGTACAAAGAGATTGAAAAATACCAGCGAATCAATAGGATGAATAATTCATCTCATTGCGAATAAACCGCCCCCAGTTCAATCAAATACTCTCCATCAATCGACCTCGCACAACAAATAAATGGCACTGATTTCGAAGTGAGCATGGGCGTCTTCTCAGATTTTCAACTGGGAAAGCAAAAATAAGAATTTCTATCTCCCAAAAAATTGTATTTACAAACCAAATGCTGTCGTTTGGACTTGCCAATTAGTTAATGAATGCCTGTGTAAAATGGATTTGAAGCGTTTTTGTTACGCCATCTTCAGTATGATGTCGATATTTTCGTTTACTTGACAATGCACGACAAAGTTTCCTTCTCTGAAGGAAAAAATAGGTATATATATATATATATATATATATATATATATATATATATATATGTTGTTGTTGAGTTCGGGTTGAACCGCGTCTGGAGTTCTCCCTAAGGTCTCAATTTGCCTACTCCTTGAATCGAACTAGGGTATCGAGAATCGAGGGATGTTGGGTGGTATTTATAGCAGCGGGTGTTGCTAAAGCACCGTCGGATGTCTTGGTGGGGACTGGGCATCTGGAAATTAGGGGTTTCCATGCAGTTGGAAGTCTCTGGCCGTCGTCACGTTTATTTAAGCAGCAAGGTCGCTTCTCGATTTCGATGGCCTCGCGAATTATACGAGCTTGTAGTGTTTTTGCTGTGGCGATAGTCTTAGTGTTCTCAAAGTCTATATTGTGTCCTGTCTCTTGATGATGTTTGGACAGAGCTGAAGATGGGTCTGATTTTCGGACAGCAAGTTGATGTTCGTATACTCTACTTGTCACAAGTCTGTTCGTCTGGCCTACATATGTTCTATGGCAATCAGAACATGGTATTTCATATATACCCTGTGATTCGTTGACAATTTTGTTCTTGGGGGAGCGGAGGAATGTGGAGATTTTATTATTGGCTGTAAATATCGTTTTTATGACCTGTTTTTTTGAGTGTTCCAATAGAGATGAATGATATAGATCAACCATCTTGAAAGAAATTTCGGAATTTCTGCATTAACCATTACTCCTTTGTCAGCCAAAATTGTTATTAACTCTAACCCGAGAGTAACCCATATGAATATTATTGTAGCGCGAAGTATTATGCTTTACTAGAGCGCGTGTATTTGCCATTTTGTGCGATTGCGAACCCGTGCGCATCGATGGGTCAACCGGAGGGCCGATTCCACTTACGACTGTGTTGCGCCGAAAACAAAATCAAGTCAAGTCAGTCTGGAATCTGGAAGCGAAGGTCAAGGGTTAAGCATCGTCGTGCATCGCCGCTAAAAAGACTCAAAATTGTTGTGCTCGTGCGATGAATGTGTATTGCCCCACAAGAACCTTTGTGATTATTACGATTTATATTATTGCTACACATTGTCAACATCGAGTTCATGTACGAATATAGAACATTGAATAAAAGGTTCAGTTTTTTCATCATACAGTCCACTTGCCAATTAACAAGATAGCCAATGAGAAATGAAAACAATCTAAGTTTAGCGATTTTGGTCCTGGTGTATGTTTTGGACAGTGGCAAGCACCAAAAATACCTTTCACTAGATGTAGACTTCATTAGGTAGAGTTCAAAATAGTATCTGAAGGTAGTATACTACAACATGCCAGAAGTTATCGTACAGTGGAGCAGTTTTCAAAACTGTTTAGTGAAAATTAAACAATAAAGTGTTTTTCATTTACATTTTCATGGGTTTTCATGTATTGATCAATTCTATAATATATAGGAACCGAAGGTTGGAAAGACCAATTATAAACCGAAAAAAAATTGTCTCAAGTTTAGTTAGCGCTAGGATCATGACCGAGAGTTCCTCATGTCTGATCCTTCAATAAGATAGGTATATATTTCTCGAGGATTCCTCTGGAAACTTTCAACGGATATCAATTTCCCTATCACCGAATTGATATAATTTGGACTCGATGTATGTTTCGCCATCTAAGCTAGAATCTTCATGATAAAAAATTGATACTGAACCTAAAAACAACTGGAAATGATATCTATCACAAATCAACAAAAGAGAAAGAGATTGAGCATCCTGCTATTGAAGGAGTTGTAAAGTTGTCTTTTGATTATTTCAACGAACGCTCCAATATCAGACAAGTAGGCTGCAAGGAATATGCCCTCTGTCACTATTCTAAGTACTTCTACATTTAGCTATCTCTAGTTTTTCGAATGCATAGTGAAGCCTTCTATCATAAACATCCTTGAAATTGCTTTCACTATTTCTGTAGTCTTTATTCAGACCATACTAGGCAACAATGGATTATGTCGTTCTTCCGTAACGGATGTAAGCTGATGTTCCTTGAACCGACTTTTTATAGCTCGTCCACTTTGACCAGTATGCTTTCTGTTGCCGGCCCTACTGATTATTTCGTATATTCTTTACTTCTCAATTTCTTCCCATTCATTTCTGATACATCAACTTTTTATTCTGCCACTTGAATAATTAAGTGAGAATATTTCTCAGTCATTTACTGACGGATTTCAAAGATGTTTTCAATGATCTCTTGGTTTTGGGTTTGGTACTTTACGACGTGATTAACTGTGGGTCGAAATAATCGTTGCTGAGAATAGACACCATCAATATTTTGATTACCAGAGTGAAGCTGCAGTCTGAGCAGCAATTATTTCAAATTACCAGTATCAGCCTCAAGGTCTGTTTTTGATTCAGTTGGGTTAATTGTAGTGATAACAACATTATAAATTACTTTTTGTGTCGCCCAGCATGGTCTGGCCATTGATAAAAATATCAGGTAAATCGATCTGAGACTGATCGAGAATGTACGTGATACGAAGCTGCTGAGTGCATAGTGACAAAGTGCCTATCCCATTTCAGCCTGCCATTTAGTTCAATCCTGAGGAATCAATAACCAATGGTCTGCACTATCTTACATTGTGAGATATAAAGATACTCTAGTATTAGATTCATGTTCAATTTTCTTCATCTAAAGATGCCAACCTTGTTGTTTGGTGTTATGGTAATTTATGTCCGGGAAAAGACTAAACTTTCACACCATGACTTTCAATCTCATCGTGTATTGAACATAATGGAACTTCTTTATTTTGGGGTGGACACTGAACCCTTCCCCTGAGGTACGCCACTGGGTGTCAGCCTGCCGGTCCCTAGGGCAGGTTTTCACACCCGCTCCGCCGCCAATATATATTATCTTTCATCCTTTGCATTATCGCCTCTCATTGAGGCCGAATCGGCGATCAAAGGAAGGTGAATTCGGGCAAGGAAAATGCAAATGGCGCGAAAAATCGTAAATTATACGTGGAGACGGGCACGAGGAAATATTAAATCGGCGTGGCACGCAAATAAGTCGCGTATGTGATTCGGGGGAATTAGTAATCGAAGGAGCGGCATTTTTCCTCGAGGGATTGTGATTTAGGGGTCAAAGTTCAGGGCTGATGTGGTTCGAACGGAGGGTCTGTCGATAGGTTCTAGGCGTATTTTTGGAAGCATGAACGGGATCAATGAAATATTGAAATAAACTGGCCTATACTCGATGGATATCCATATTCAACGGAAAATAATACGCCAGTCGTCGAGGATTAGGAAGAGAATGAGTCCGGGAACAATAAATTATAGTAATTTTTTTCTGGCTCTGAGTGTTCATTGGAAAGTCAATTGCCAGAATCATGACTTGTGGGCACCACTTCCTATTGTTGTTGTTCTAGAATTGTTCGTTCCGTTAACCAGCTGACTAACGTCATCCCTCAGAAGTTGAAACTTGTGCGAGCAATGGATTAACGAGGCCTTACCTTTCAACGTGCAGCACGATGGCTTGGCGGTATGGCAACATAGGTATATTTTCGCAAGGTGAAACTTTCCACTTCTAGTGTCACATCTCTGAAAATATCAAGAATTTGCTAGATTTAATAGAGAAAAACATTACTAATAAATGAAGAATAATGATCCACTAGTTTTTGAGATGTGTAGTCTGAATGTTCGACCTAAAAATGGTGAAAATCACTCAAAAACATCTGCATATCTTATTTACACTCGTAGTTTACAATTGAAGACTAGGATGACAATTATGTATGTCGACTTTTATAAACTAAACTATAGAAGAAGAATGTGATGAAGTGGAATACCCAGTAATAATTAGTTGTCGAGATAGAACGTATTGAAAGTTGATCCAGAACATCCAAAAAAACATGCTGAAGGGCTAATTTCTCCATTTTGTTTCCTGGCTCATTTTCGATGCCTCTGACGGAAAAAAAACATGAAATCTTCCACAAACTAGAATAAATAAAGATGAAAATGACATTAACCGGACTAACTCGGAATCGATAGATATAATATTTTCAACAATAAAGCAAAAATATTAAGTATTTTCTCCTACTCATCATTCAATCCCAGACAAGATTTTGATTCTCTCAAAGAAAATTATCTCTTGAGCCCCTCAGTAGCAAATGGAGTTATAGCACGCCTCCACTAGATACACCAATCATTTCGAGGAAAAATAATTTGTGGCTAATCTGCCATCAATTGATTGGCTTTTCGGTGATATTTATTCTCGTGAATAGCAGCCATCGGTATAGTGATATTCAGAAAGTTACCATTTTTGTGTAGAGAATGAAGCTTGAGAAACTATAAAAAAGAGGAATACGAAACTTTCTTGGAAGAAGTGAAATCAAAACACTGCAAGATCACGCTGTAGATTCATTCACGAAAAATAAAAATGAGTGTATCTAAAACAGCTACTCCCCGTCTATATCAACAACAATATTGTGTGACGCTTTCTCTTTGAGAATAAATCAAACATTTACTAATGATATACACGCATCTATAAACAGTGTTTGACAACATTTTTGATTTTACTTCTGTCCTAGAAGTTTTCTATTTCCTATTTATGATTCAAAAAAAAAATACTATCTCCTTGAAACTCCTAAAACGAGTATTTTTCGACAAAAGTATAGTCCTCATATTTTATTTTCTAAAGCATCTTAAAAGACTGATGGTAATTAATAGCTATTTGTAAAACAAGGGAGCTGATGAAATTAATTATTCAAGGAAGGAAAAGTTACTCTACTCACAAGTTTTACATATGATTTTTCCGCCTCCCTCAAATAACAAGTCATTAAAAAAATTATTTATGAAACTAACAAATGGAATTTATTAAAAAACTGAAACTAAGTGGTAGGTTCAGTATAGCATGCTCTCCAAATTCCCAAAATTAGGAGAACCTGCAAAACAAAGAATTAAAAAAAAGAAAAAAAAAAGGTCTTTACGCCGCTGTTTCGGTGGCGTACGTATTGTACTTCCAAAAGTTGAGATCAGAAATTCTTCTCAGTTCAAACACATGATTTGAAAACAGTTATGAAAAATGATCTTTAGATTTCTCAATGAAACTGCATGAAAGAGGTTTTCATGCAAACTGAGTCTTCTTTGAATGTTTTTTGAGAAATTTACTTGGAACAGAACAGAACGGAACAGAAGAGAAACTCGAAGAGGCTACTTGCATTTTGTTGAACGGAAATTAAGAGATTGCTATTTTTCGATTATGGAACAATGTTGGATGTCTCTCCGAAGTAGGTTGTGTCAAAATCAACACTTGGTATGGCTATTGATGAATAAGTCATGCCAGTGTCACAATTTGATACTACCTACAAAAAAATTACGATTTCACTGAAAATTTTCAAAACAGGCTTGAACAAAGGGACAGGCTAGCTTCCGAAACATCGACAAGGAGAAGTATATGCATTTTCTAATATACTTGTTAATTACAGCTCCAAATTCATAAAAATACTGACAGAATGATAGTGGTTCGGACTCCCATCGTCTATATTATCAACTGTATTGAAACCTGTTGCTAAGAACGGAAGGATTAAAATAAGAATCAAGTGAGAAAATCAAATCAAAATCAAATTTTTGGACAATAATGAAATCAGGGATTGATTGATTGAATAAAAAATACTGTTGTTACAAAAAATCGAGATATCGAATATGAAATACTAGTCAAAAAATGTAAAAAAAAATTAAATGGAATATTATGAAAAAATTTCGAAACCAAGTTTCAAGTTGAGTGTACTAACGACGTTTCGATTGCTGGTACCCGCAATCGTCTTCGAGTGATGACTGACAATATTTCGAGGTGTGGTCGGTTATGGTGGGAGAAGGAGTGGTACTAACAAGGAAGCGAGCTGGTGCTACTACTAGAAGTGTGCTGATCGATCTTCAGCGGGAAATGGATGTATTGGCGCGAGATTCTCCCTCATCGAGCCGAAGTAGGTCCATGCCTTGGATAAGCGGCCTCCACACATTCCGGATCTCCACGCCGGGATGACTGAATGCGTCGTTGTTGAGGATGTAGGCGGCTTCCTTGAATTCCCCTTGAACCAGTGCTCCTCCTTGTGTATGACCTCGGCTTCACACCATTAAATGCTGTAATGGTTTGTCCAAACATGACACAAGAATAACACACAATGAGGAGAAACAACGGAATCAGGAATAGCGGAGCATGTATGGACAAACCATCACAGCATGATGAGGGAGAATATCGCTTCAATTTATCCCTTTCCCGCTGCACACTTCTAGTAGTAACACCGGCTCGCCTCCTTGTTAGTAAAACCCCTTTCCCCACCATAGGGAATCGGGGCTTTATAACAGACATCACCTCGAAATATTGTCAGTCATCATCCGAAGAAACTTGATTTCAACATTTATTTATAATATTTCATTTATTTTTGAATTTAAATTTTTTGACTAGTATTTCACATTCGATACTTCAATGTTCTTGTCACAATATTAGTTAATTTATTTCGTTATTTAAATTTTCTTTGACTCATATTTCATATTCGATATCTCAATTTGTTGTAACAACAGTATCTTTCTTTGATCAATCAATCCCTAATTTCATTATTAACCAAAATTTTGATTTTGATTTGATTTTCTCACCACTTGATTTGTATTTGAATCTTTCCGTTCTCAGCAACAGGTTTCAATAGAGGTAATAATATAGACAATGGAAGTCCGAACCATTACCAATCAGCAAGGAACATTGTCAACCACTTTCAAGCAAACACATAACTGACAAATGAGTCACTATATTTGCATCTTTCTAATATTGCAGTTACTTATCTGGGCAAATATATCAATTTGACCTAAAAACAGATGTTTTAAAAACTCAGAGCTTTTTCTTTTCATTTCCAGTCGACCTCCGGAAACCCCCCTTGCAAAAGGAAATCACCTTGGCTAAACCATATCCTTTCCGCATCGTGATCTGCCAATTACCCTAACACCAAATTCATATTATTTATACTTGACGCTCATTTCGCTAACAAGGTTAGCATCTTGTGATTTCAGTTTGGTGTTTGGATAATCGATCTCTATAGAAAGTTTTCATAGAATATTTCGAAAATGAGGGATTCCAGAGAAGGCTTGTATTTGGTTGCTGATCAAAGATGCTCAGAGCTCTGCCTTATGTGGATATGATCACTAATTTTCAACTTGCAACGCTACTTTCCAAATTTCGGAATCACTATTGCACTTTCCTAACAAAATTCCTCGCGTTTATGCAAATATAAATATGTCCCTGATGCTTGTCAAAAGTAATGGTAAACATTCATAGCACACTCGACCAAGAGGCAAATTTAACACTGATTGGGAAAAGTTACCTATTCGTGGCTCATTAGGAATTTCGAGAAGACACGTTATTGAATGATTATTTGAAAAAAAAAATTCATATTGGTTTTAAGAAACGGCGTGTATAACGAAAGTACCAAACGAGAGAATTCTGAACTAATTTCTCTCTTAACAGAAACAAATCGCTGAATAATAACTTTCGCTATAATTACATACCTGAAGCGTCAAGTTGAAAAATAATTAAGGAAGTCGCGTTTGAATTTTTTCTTTGGTTTTTAATTTCTCCTCCAAACGGCACGCTTTCTTCTGATTGCGGAGGTCAATATAAACATTGGATACACTATTGCCAAGCCATTCCCACTTATATATATGTCATCTACATCATATCACAGCCATACCTCTTTGGGGTGAACTTGGTCTATAGTCAGTTAACTAAGTATTGACTACTAGCTTTCAATATTTCAAATCTATGGAGTTGGAGCTTCATGGCCGTAAGCATTTTTGACAGCTTTATATTGAATTATATGTGATATGTTCAGTATTTATTGTGTTTTGAGACGAATCAAAATCACAGAAATATCAGAATGCCTTCGAAAGAAGTTGAGACGTTTTGCAAAGAGAATTGAAACATTGACCGTATCAAAAAATGAGGACTACCCATTTCTATCACCCTCGGCGAGTTCAATGATTTTTTTTAATCTTTCTATCCTGAATTCCTTGTCTGCAGCAGAAGGCTTCTAACTACCCGATCATCAATTTGATACTCACCAGGTCCTTGACCATCGTAAGTGAAGTCCTTGATATACAACGTTCGTGCGTCAACGGCATAAACTTCTCCAGATACACCGTGATGAAGTTCTGAAAGTTTTCCTAGGAGTTTGCCCAAGTATTGAGCACCGTGGCTCTGCCCTGAAAAAATAAACAGAAATAGTTAGGTGACTAAAGGTATGTGTAGTGGACAAATGAATGAAACAGTGAGCAGTATGATGCCCATATAGAGTTGATTCCCAGAGGAAGGTTATAATAATTATGTTCTTATATACAGTGTGTTCCATTTGATTAGAATCTATTGAATACAGTCCCAACCACCTTGGGCTGTTGGAGTATGTGTAAAAGAACTTCAGTTGGGCCTTCATTGGGTCCGTCATTGACGTATCTCTCAACGAGAACAATGGGCTCGATTATGTACAAAATATATATATATATAAAAAAAAACTAGTGGATAGTGGGGTGTTTCAGCAAGTAAAGGAGTACTCCGTGAAGTTAGTCTTAAGATTACTCCTTTACTTGCTGAAACACCCCACTATTCACTAGTTTCATTCTTAACTAGTCAGCAACGACTACCCTTCCTCTCTCTCTATCTCTATATATATATATATATATATATATATATATATATATATATATATATATATATATATATATATTTATCGAGGGTCAGTTCAAATGAAGATCGTTATCGTTATATGTATATTTGGGATTACCAAAGCATCCCTGTACAATGTAATTTTGGAAAAGAAGTATTGAGAATCGTGTTCTGCACAGATGAAAATTGCAATAAGTTGGCTAAACATAAAAAATTATTTTTCATTTTTCCTTGAATTGTTAATGAATAAAAACTTTTTTTGCTTTTTTCAACAAGTTCAACCTTTGCCTATCATTTTTTAGATTTACAAACTCTATTGATGATTTTTTGTCTTATTTGGACGGATAGGGAGATTTTCCTCTGAGAAGGATATTTCGAGAATTTAATTTTAAAATATTTATATTGAATTCCTCTTGTTCATTGAGAGTATTACTCTCAACACCCCTATCTTTCGATAATGCATATTGTAAAAAAATATATTTTTGTGAAGAATAAGGAATTTTCAGAAACTTCCTTTGTTTTTTTTCCAAATCGATATAAATAATTCTTCTACACCTACTACGTTTTGTTGTATTCTGAATACTGAGATGTTAAATGCAGGTATGGATTCAATGATAATTGAATAAAATATTCATTAATAATATTTTGATGGAAATCAGAGTTTTTTTTGGGAGAAGAATCAAGTTTAGGGCATTATATTTTATCTTCTCCGGATGAGAAGAAGAATATACAAAACTTCTATAAAAGAAAAAAAATTTAAAAAAATAACAAAAACTCTCTGTTGATTGGAACGTATATATCGTTTATAGACATTCGATTCATTTACGAAAAATCTATCTAAAAAGTTTACTTTCCTGCCTAGATGACGCGATGGGCACTGATCCACATAAAAGTAGCATTTTTTCATGCTCAATTTTTATATCAAACTTGAGAAACTCGAATCGAATAGATAGAACTTGTGGAAATTTCTACGTAATGACAAAAAACAGAGTAGTTTGTAGAAAAATCTTACTCACTAGGGTGATAGAAGAGATAAAACTCCCTTTTGAGGTCCTCGATGGGAAATGGATAAGTTATGGAACACTTTCATTAGAAGACACAGACATTTCCGAAAACATCTATTCGTTACTAGATAGGTCTGGGGAAAGTGTTTTTTCTAATATATTCATTTGTCTACTGGGGAGTTCCAAAGATGATTCCCTCTGTCCAGACTTGAATGAAGTATGATCCTGGTAGCTGAGATTTTTATACAGACTACCCTCCATTTCTGCATTATGTATGGACATTTCCTGTATAAACTAATTATTTGATTGATTTTCCTAATGCTTGGTATACACAAATTGAGCAAGAAAAAGTGACTTCTATGCGTTCCAGTATAGAGAGCAGGTGAGGAGCTCCTTCCTTTCTTTTTGTGATTGAAACAAATGGCTATGAATGATATACACATACCAATCAACGAATGGTCTTTGTAAAAATTTCTTTGCATTTTTTTCATAGCAGTTTTGTATTTCATTCGTTTCTTATTTGGGATAAAATCCAAAAGGTTTTTTCTCAATTTTTGATAGAATCCAAGGATATGATAAGGAACCTCAACTATCGTAGTTGTCTCGTGACAAAAGGAAGAGACACTTGATTTTTCAAATTCGCCCGGAGCAAACACATCATCCAGTTAGAATAATTGTAGCGTTTATTTAGAATACCTAAGGGCAAAATTGCATAAACACATCACATCGCTATCAGAATATACGTCGGCATGAAAGTCAATGTTAAATCTCAATAAACATTATATTCAACTAGGTCGATTATCCCAAAGGCATATTAATCGTTTATCTGAATTATGTTCCACTCACTAGTCAGCGGAATGCAGGCGATTTGAATGAATAATGTATAAATCCAGTGCCGGTTCTAAGACGAGAAATCAAGGGGATAATGTCTATTGCGAACGTCTATTGTTATATATTCTGGCTACAAGTCAACAGTCATTTTTTGTGAAGTAAAAATTCTTTGCTTGATTCTGACCTACTTTCAGGATGAAAAGTGACCAAGAATAGTCAGGAAATATAGGCATGTAGAACTTCGCAAAGTTTTTCTTAAGAGTTTACAGAAATGAATTGCAAAAAATATCACAGTGATTGTGACCTCGAATTTCTTCTAGAATGGCCAACAAGATCTCCAGACCTTACCCCGTTAGATCATGTTGATGGGACGAATTGACGAAATAAAACTATTGCACATTGAGGTTACCAAAACTGTTAAGCAGATAATGACAAATCATTTCAACATTTGATTTGATCATTTTCAACTCTATTCATATATTTAAGAATTCGATGCTTTGATTTATTCTTGATGTTTTTCAGCACCCTATATGAATTAAATTCGTATTAGTGATTCATGTCTCAAAAGAGCTTTCAAGGAGGATTCAAAGAACTTTTGTGCGTTACTATCCTTTTCACTCTCAAAAATCAACCACCCCCCAATAGTTGTCCGTATAACCCCCCGATCGTACCACCCCTGCATTAATCTTATTCGCCAATCTCCATAATCCATTAATTCCAGTGTATGTGGAGCAGCCGAACGCGGAGCGAGAATTCTCTGCATATGCAACTCAATTGAAATTTCCCGAATTCTGCCAACGGAATGGTACCAAAGACATAAATTAGAAATTACGTTTTCACAACCTTTGTTTGGAACAATTGTATGAAGTTGGATCATCGAATTCATTGAATTTATTGAATTATAATGAGAGCGCCAGCTGGAGCGTGTAATTGTTCGATTGTTTTTGGAATTAGTGAATCCCAGAGAATTTCTTCGTGTGGTGTTGTAAACAACTAATATCGAAACATGAGACACGAAGTCTTCAAATTGAATTCCCTTATGCGGTATGGATTATAGTCTTTAATATAGAGCACAAATAGTAAGTTTCTGATTCGTGAATTAAAAATAAATTGATTTTCTCACTAGGTACGTGACCTGAGAAATCACCATTATTCAAGCCTTTCCTCTGACAGGAAGTAATACATCTTGAACATCAGAGAATAATGATGAAGGAATTGTACCTAAATAAATGACGAAAGACTGTCAATAGTGTAGTCGCTTCGATCTGGATGACAAATAATCGCCTCTTGGGTCGATTTTCGCTTTCCCATTTTCTGGCAGTGTTCACGTTCTTCTGCTATCAAATTGAAGTCATCGATCATCACCATGCTTGTTATAATTTCATTAACACAGGCACTAGTTTAGTTGCTACTTTCGAGCCTAGGCAGTAAAAGTGACCAGTTCCAAGTTTACTTTACTCTTTCATGGATTTTCAGAAATAAAAACATCTAATGAGAAAAAAATTGTGTTATATGGCTTAGTGAACACTGCTATGGGTCGTCCGTCAGTTTTTACACTCGTCACACAATTCATCACTTTTTCTTCTGATAATATTCTATTATATCCAAGCATTAGGAATAAACAACGTTTTATGGCTGTCATTAAACATTCATGTTCAGGTTTCTCTGCTTTTAAATTAAAATCTGTATCATATGAATGCTTCTTTCATTTATCCTAATGGAAATCGAGGCAATTGACTGATTTTCCATTAATGGAAAATTGGATATTATTGAAAGTTATGTCATGAACAAGATCAGTACTACAACCACCCAGCATACGGTTCAGGATCTATTAGGAAAAAACTTGTTTCATCAGTCACCATTTGGAAATTCTAACCGGGGAAGTCTCCTTTGATATCACAAGGTTTTTCTGCTTTTAAATTAAAATCCGTATCATATGAATGCTTCTTTCATTTATCCTAATGGAAATCGAGGTAATTGACTGATTTTCCATCAATGGAAAATTGGATATTGTTGAAAGTTATGTCATGAACAAGATCAGTACTACAACCACATACGGTTCAGGATCACCGGGGAAGTCTCCTTTGATATCACAAGGAAATGATTTCAATTCATTGATATCTATGGAAAATAGGATATATATATATATATATATATATATATATATATATATATATATATATATATATATATATATATATATATATATATATATATATATATATATATATATATATTATATATCATATGAATATAATGAGTTTGTCAAACACCGAACCAGCTGAGAACAACTAAGGCGTTTTTCATGTAAGCATGAGGATAGATATATTTATTCATGTACCTATCTCCTTGTTTGCTACACCCTAGATTTGTGCACATATCTTTTTTTTCTAGGAGTTGAAATATGTTCCAATATTATATTCACTACTGCATTCATCGAAATTAAGTAGGATTTTTCTCAACCATTCCTTACCGTTAATTGCTGAATTTATGTATAGACATATGCTCTGGAAATTATTCATGAACTATTCTGGATTTGAACTCATTCACCTCCCATTCATTGAATTTGAATGTAAAGACAAACTTATTGATTATTTATTCAAGTCTTCACGAAAATCAATCCGAAGAAGTTTCCCTTTTGAAAGAACATATCTGAGAATACTCGCATAATGAACCTCATAGCTTTCACCTAGTACCTCCCTCCAAATGACCGTCAGTGGTGAAGGTACCATTTCTTTGATGTTGAAGTTGTTTCACAATTAACACTTAGATTTTTCTGAATATTCCAGGTGTTCAACTCATTACACTTTAATGAATACTTCCAAATTTATGTTTATTCTTTGATTCATTGAATGATTCCCAATTAGGAGAAGCTCCATAATGAATAATTGAACAGAATTTCCAACGAACGACAACACCACTTTTTCTCGGTTTGTTTTGATAGGCTGATAACAATTGAGTGCGCCATTCAAACTAACAGGAAAGGAAATTCATATCCACCGGAGGTAATTGCAACTATTGTTATTGTTTAATTAGTTTGCTTTACGTCCTCCTTCGCTTCAATTAGAATGAACTTTATTGCAGATTTAGTGCTGCAGTTTCAGAACTCCAAATAGTTAAATGTCAGGGAGTGAGAAATAAAACAACCTCACTGAAAATGCAATCAACGGAATAATGATCTTAATAGAAGTGCCGTTTCATACAAACCCGAATGGAACCATATTTTGGTACATCTATCATTCGGAGTTCTTAAAGATGTAATCACACCCATATCGACTGAATCCCGATCTCAGATTGTTTTTTTTAACATTAACATTTTGAATAACTTCCCAAGTAACATACAGTATGTTTATAATATGGAAACAGAAAATACTTATACATGTATAAGAATATATAAATTGAAATGAAGTGATGAAATCAGAAGAGTTTCAAAATAAGTAACTTTTTAGTTTTCGCAAATGAACACACAAAATGGGAATCTACCTCCAATTCAGATAACATAAGATAACATTTTTGGGAGTTTTCATAAATCCAAAATCATGTTGATACGAACATATAAACAAACTAAACTCAAGACTTGCGTCCATATGTGAACTTCTGAGATACCTAAGAGACCAAATGTCCTTACAATCACTGAAAACATACTACTCTGCACATGTGCAATCTATTATTTCTTGTAGAATCATGTCCTTGGGCTCAAGTATCCACGTATATAAAAAATTTGTTTGGCAAAAACGAATTGTAAGGTGTATACTAAGACTGGGTTACAATGCGTCTTGTAAACCATATTTCAATGAACATGAATTGTTAACTGTACCATCCCTCTACTTTTTATCAGTTATATTTGCCAAAAAATACCAGAATTCGTTTAACACGAATGCAGTACTTGTACTCCATAGATATGAACATGATTACAAGGCATAAAAATGAACACAACTCAACATTTTTCCAAAGAGGCACAAAATATTGAGAAATTAAGGCGTTCAGTAGTCTATCGAATGAAATTAAATGTATCGGAAATTTGGCCAGGTTTAGAAATTCTGTAATCGAATATTTGAAAAACAAAATGTTTTATGAATTTGACGGATGGCTACACTTCTCATGATCATATCAATCTGTGATCTGTAATCATTGGTTATATCAATGATGATTTCAATGAGTGTTGCTTTTACAAATTTTAGTGTGTATTGTTGTTTCCGTTTGTTTGTCCTAGTTGATTTTATAACAATAAGTTATCTATTCAGCAAACATTTTTTTTTAATTAGTTTTTGAATTTCAATTTACCGAATGATTTTGAAAAATTGGTAGGTAATTCGTTATAAAGTCTTATATTTTGAAAATAAATCGACCTCTGACTTGAATTTGTTTTCATTTTCATAATTATTGAATTGGTTGAATGCCTTGTTGGGCGATTATGTTGATGATTAATGGATTTGAAAATCAAATTGAAGTGTCTGGATTTTTTTTACTTGGTGAATGAAAGTACAAATCTTCAGTTTATGAAGTAAAGAAATATCAAGGAGTTGTTTTGGTTTAAAAAAATTTACTGTAGGTTTCTGGTGATCTAATTTGAATATACATCTGATGATTTTGTTTCGTGAAGTTTTCAATGGCTTCAGTTTACTTTTAGATGCTGACCCCCCAAGCAGAAAGCAGGTACTGGAGTTTGGAGGATACCAATGAATATAGATATAACGTAAGTGGAGTGGAAATAGTACTCAAATATTTCTATATTAATCATCTGCATATTTTAAGGTACAGTGTTGATGAAATATGAGTTCGATAGATTACTTTCAATATCAGAATTACTATATCAGGTTATATTCATACATATCAGTTCAACAATCTGAAGGTTTCAATATTATTTGCATATCTATTTCGAATATCAATATCTGTTGAATATCGTTTGGGAGAGTAGATTACAATATTGAATTATGAACTTAGGTAGCATATTGTCATTAAATTGCGATATAAATCGGCCAATTCTGATATTTTTGAATATCCCATTCAAATTGACATGGGAATATTCAAATCGTAATTTTCTAATCACAACCTATGCGTGGTATTGTTTTCAAACTGAGAACTCAGTATTGGTGATGTAATATTATTTACGAATCTATACTGAAAAAAATGTAGTTATAAGAATATAAAATACATATTAAAATTCAGTGAATTTCAATGTCAGAAAACTACCCCAAAAAACTGTTTTTCCGAATAGATTTTTGCTATAACCGAAGTTTTATCTAGTTTTTTTCATACAGTGGAATTATTTTTCACTTTGATAGTGGCTCGAACATAACTTGTAGTCACCATATCTACACGTATATGGAAGACTTAGTTAGTTCAAACCCCACAGTAACCACTGTTTTTTCAGGTGAGTATTCATTTGAAAAGGTACCCACGTGACCCCCTGACCGCCTAATAAAGTTTGATATTCATAAAACTCAAGTAATGACGAAACACTATAAATTTCTCCCCTCACTTGAATAACTGGTCATAAGTGTAGGTGTATATGAATAATTATTTCAGCAATATGGCCATAATTGCAGGTGACATAATATGTTAATAAAAACCAATTGATCGATGGGTAGAAATAGTGATTTTTTATTGGGGTTTTCATTCACAAGTCGGAAGATTATACTATGTGGTAAATCATACGCCATCACATTCAGGTCTCAGTCACCTTTGACCTCCTTTCTCGCCACAATCACTTCGGTTATTTATTATTAAATTACACATGAATTGCATTTCAATACTGCATATCATGTAACAGTGATACTTTTAGTAATATAGCTGCTTATCGTATTCCTATGTTCTGTTGGCTGGTCATTGTTCATAAAGTTTCTTTTCAACATGAAAATATAACCAAGGGAAGAGAAATATATGAGATCAACTTCACACTGAGAATGTTGTTGAGTAATTGTTCCCCATTTTTCCTATTTTTTTAGGGACCCAAAGTTTTTTTTTCTGTCTGTTTGATGTTGGGAAAGTGTGAGTATAGTGTCATGTCAGAATTGACTTGTTTTGTATGGATACGTCGGTGTAGGAGGACGTTCCAATAAACAAATTCATTGATTTCTTTCAAAATAGCCTTCTCATAAACGGCTCAGGTGAATTATTCAAAATCAGCTATGGAGATAAGTAAAAGATTCAGTTCTGTTATCAGATCTATTAAATTGCACAAATATTCTTATATCCCTTAACGTATCGTCCGGTCATGGAGCAATCTTAACAAGTATAAACGGACAATTTTTGTTCAAATTATCTGATGACATAATCAAAAGTCTAGGACGTATCGTCCAAACTTCTTAATTTGTTAATTGACATCAAACTCTACCTGAATATTAAGAAAAAGATGAACCGTATGGTTTTTGCTGGAACTATTTCAAAGTCGAAATTAGTTTCAGCTCGTCCTGGGCATAGTTTTTACTGATTCAGGTTATCTATCTGAATTCATTTGAAATCATTAATAAATTTTTGAGACGACAAAACAATTGATATACTCGAAAGGACGAAAATGAAAAATACACATGAATGCAGTCACAAATCACCATGCTATATTTGAAAACTCGCCAAGAGTACAAACAGAAATCCTTTTGGATTTGTGTCAAACAAAGGAAGGCTATATGTTGACCTCAATTCCCTGAAGAATAGTTGAAAATTCTAGGTCCGAAACATTTCATACGTTTTGTTGCACTCTGAATTATTTTGCATTCAGCTGATTTTACATGTACTTGAATATACGATATCAATCGTATCAACTAGTTCACGGAGAAGAAGAAGCAGACGTTAGTCGGGTTTAGTGAAAGAATGTAGGGAATATGGATGATTTTTTTGTTGTGTCGTAAATTAATTATAAACATCTTCATGGTGTACAAAAAATATCGATAGGCTTGATAATATTCAAGTTGATTCTCAAAATGAAATTCAAAACACTGATTAAATTCGAGAACCACCATTTAGCGCGCGCTTTGGATGATATAAAATGATGTGTTCCGTGTTTTTCTACTCTGAATGTTTCAGTTTCGATTGCTATACAGACCATGAAAGAAGCTCAAGAACATTTTTACTCTTTTTTAACATTTTTACATTTTTACTCTTCCAGCTTTTTTGGGTTCTCAACCTACCAAAATTTGAAAAAGAGGAATTTATATCGGAATCTATACAAGTGAAGAAAGGCAGATTTTCAATGTTGATGATGTTTTTGCTATATGTAGTCATGGTCGAAATGAACTTGACATTTTTTGAAACACATTTACAAACAAGAACCAATAAATTCACAATGGTAAATAAATCAACACTTCATGTAGACACAAGTGTATATCGAAAGAAAACACATACTAGCATATATCTTCACTATAATTCAAATCACCATACAAGTGTCAAAAAAGGTATAGTAAAATATCTTTCCGATAGAACAGAAAAGTATGAAATTCATTAGAAAAAATCGATGAAGAGGTTAATTTCATGAATTCAATATTGAAGGAAAATGAATATCCAGAGGATTTTATAGAAATACATTTGCCTGAATTGAAAATCGTAACACACCCCATAGTGAAGACATACAACCTGCACAAACAACGCATCCTGTATCAAACATTATATCATATGTCCCCCGACTATCTGAAAAGATAAAACGGATAGGCAACAGGTATAATGTTAGAACAACATCCAAAAAAAAACAGATACTTCACGTTAAATACTGACACACACTGAAGCAACTAACATAACAGAAAACGCAAAGAATTGTATTTATCGAATTCCTTGTTCGTGCTCTAAAAAATATATCGGTGAAACATCCAGACCTCTAGAAGTGCGAAAGAATGAACACAAGGAATACATCAAGAACGGACAGATTGGTATCAGAACACATTCCCACTGCCAATAGAGAACATACTGAACTAGAAGAGAATATTTGTGAAAGTTTTGAAAACGGAAGCTGAATTCGTTTCCGAAACGTCAACGATAAGAATTTTGATGAATATTAGTTCTTGTATTTTTTTGATATCCAAATTTTGGATGAGTATACGAAAAGTTGCTGACTGGTTGAACGTGTTTCATCAAAAAGGAACTACTTTTGAAATATTGCAGCAACTTCTCGAGGTAGATTTCTCGGGTTAGATTGAAAACCTGCCCTTTTACACTTGTATGGATTCAAATATTGATACCTATTGTTTTTACTTGAATAACGAATGATACCGAGTTGCTGAAACATTATAAAAATACTCCCGAAAAGTGTTCATTCGTATTTCAAGCGATACAAAAGTACAAAAACGGCGATGTAAGATGATCAGAAGGGTAATGTATCTCCGAAATCTTGTTTATATTGTGGTGAAGATCATTTCAAAGTATGCTGTATTTAAATACCGCTCAATGTGATTTGGTCAGAAGCAGAGTTGGACAGAATTGTGAATTCACTTCATTTGAAATGAATTGAATTCATTTTTAGTGAATTCAATTCATTGGCTCCAATTCATTTGGAAAAAAGTGAATTGTGAATTGTGAGTTGCTATTTTTATTTCGGTGAATTGTGACTTCTGAATTGATTTTCGTGATTTCAATTCACGGAAATGAATTGAAGCCACAATTCAGAGTCAGAAGTCACAAGCCATTCCCTAAAGCGCATGTGCGTTCGTTTTTTTTTGTACACCCCAACAAGTGCATACCATGATCTGCGCCAGTAGAACGGCTTTTTTCGTATGCAACGATGATAAATACTCCCAAAAGGAATATGATATTCGACGAAAATTTCGAGAAATTGGTGATATTGAAATCAATGAAGGGTTCTATGCAGACATTTCAACTATGTTGAGATTTGTAAGAGCTACCAGAATTATGTGATTTTATTTCAATTATATATTTTTTTATCTTATGTTGACTACTGAATGAATATTTTATTTCCTGTTTCAATAAAAAACAGTATTTTTTTTTCAGAGTGTAATCTTTATTAACTCATGACCATCACTTATCCATTCATTTGATAAGTTCTATTTGAAGTAGGTACTAATAATTCAGTGGTTGCATACATCTTACTAGTAAAAAAAAGTATTCAATATTTTTTCTTATCTGTCAAACAAAAACCTATCTTGACCTCTAGTAGGAGTAAACTTTCTCTAAGGCGGCCGATCAGTGTCTTCCATGTTCATTTCCAATTGCATTTGGAAACCATCAGACATCTTGAGTTCAAATTTGGCAAACTTATTGGAAAAATGTTGAATTTTGGAATGAATATAAAAAAATTTCATCTTTTTTCAACTTTTCAAAAAAAAAATTTGTATTTTCGAAATTAATTCGGAAACGATGCATTTCTATTATTTCATCCGAAAGCCCTGTGAAAGTTACGTATATTCTGAAAAAATCAAATTGTTAGAATGCTTCCTTGCAAAATGCAAATTAAGAATTTGGCGGCATTTCCCCACTATTTGAACCAGTTTCATGAAATACGTCGCAACTTACCGACATTTTTAGTTCAGCCCCTAACGGACAGATGGTGATAAGGCATGAGGTTTCGGAAAGCAGTTTCGATTACGGAAACACGCTGAAGGGAGGTCTATTTATAATTGCTTCCATCCACATGGCTGGCTTAGACATTGGCGTAGTTGTTTACAACGAGTGAGGTTTGCCCCTTTATCGATAATGGGTATAATATGTAGGTATTGGTTTTTTTGGCAAAGAAGCACATTTCTAGATATAATATCAAACATGATAGAAAAAACAACAATGATTTTGATGCCATTTAGTATAAAATAAAAATGAAACTGATCAAAACATCGAAAAATGGAATGAAAAAATTGTAATTGATACAATTTCTTGGGGCCGAAGCGTTTCCTTCGAGAATATTTGCAGAGTTATAGGTGCATTGAATGAGTATTTTTTTCTTCTTAGTTTTCTGGGTATTCAAGCTGGTAGCATTTGAACATCCCGTGACAGTACCTACGTACCTACCTACTGAACAAATTGAACCGTAAAAAGTTCAATGGTTTTCTAACTGTATAGCATGACTCTCGGTCTCTTGTGTCTTATTCGTTTATGGGTATTACACTGCTAAATTATTCAGTGAATTTCACATCAATCTGAAATATTTTTTTACGCTGCGACGTAGGCACTTCTTCCAAAAAAAATCTAGCAAAAATTGAATAAAAATTAAATGCACGGCATACCAACAAGTTTTTCATTGAAATATTTCTTGTTGACGATTCCCTTTTCCTGTCCATCGGTTTTCGAAAAATTAATTTGTGTAAGATTAATATGGTTCCAATTATAGCCCTATTTCGACTCGGGTGAAAAAGTTATATTTTATAAATAGAAACAGATTTTTCATTACGATACAGATTTCCAACCAATAGAAACCTATTATTTTTTCAATCAAGCATGATGTGCATGCTCTGCATTTGATGTTTGTCAAGTCAAAATCGGAATAGGTATTGAATTTTTGAAGAATATAGCCAAACTTCGATAGTCATAACAAAATGTCTGATACCAGCGATATAAGAGAATCACCTTCGACACCTCTACTGGCAGAAATATAGTAAGAATGATTAAATTTCCCCAAAAAAACTGATATTCTATAGATATTACCATTACTCTTTCATTGATTGGGGAGTAATAAGAAATGAAATCGAATAATCTGGGGAATATTTGTTAAGGGCAAAATTTTTGGGTTTTTTTTGCAGAAAAAAATAGGATGCAAATTAACAACATTCTGAATTTTTTCACTTTTCACTAAAAGGTGAGAAGTTGTAAGCAAAATGAATTGTGAATTGATTAGAGTAACAATTCAGAAGCTAGCTTGTGGCTTCAATTAATTTTTTTTCTAATGAATTTCCAATTCATGAATCCAATTCATGAATCCAATTCATTTTTGTTGCGTGAATTGTGACTTGTGATTCAATTCACGAAAGTAGTGAATTTGTACAACTCTGGTCAGCAGGAAGTTTTGGATAAGTTATTCGGCAGTGGAGATTTCCGTTTTAAACCAACCCGACATAGTTTACAATAATACCGAAATATCGATTTATAATATACGTCTCTGCTGTGGGCATTCATGAATACCAACCTATGCTATGAACTCAAATACATCATATACCGTAATGATTAGCTCGTAGCTTTCACCCATTTGATCTCTGCCTAAGTAAAAGCAAGATTTTATGCAAAACATGCAGTCTCAATGAATGTACCCATTTCGGCGAATTGTCCGATTGTGCTTGGACAAACTACAAATCTAATGTTGTGTCGTCTGATGTCATTTGGTTCCAATCAATGGTGACGCGATTTGTACCTTTCAATTTCCTTCTGTGATTCTTCACTTTTGATATAATATTTTATACTTTCAAATAATAATTGAATGAAAGAACATCTTTCAATTATAAGGTGACGATAATAAAGAATCAAGATGGAATATTTGAGACAAAATAAAATTTTATGCAGTCGGATATATTTCATTTAATGTGATGGTTCACTCATTTCGTAGAAAATAACTCAAAATGGATATTTTATAATTGAAAACCTTGAATTCTCAACTTTTTTCTTTTGCATTATACGATATGCTAGAATTGAAATCTGAAACTCTTTTTGGTATACCTTCGTCAAATGTAAAAAGAGTAAACAGACAATGATTAATGACCATAAGTACCATTCCAGGAAGAAAAGAAGAATTAGGCATAATGAATTATGCATTATACGTTCAGTCAACCACATTTCTCTAATGCACTAAATCCCCTTATTTTACTTTCTCACATTGGTAATAAACAATTGGTTCTTTCAAATCTGCAATAAATTCGAATATAAACATATGTTCGAACTATTAGGAACAAAATATCTTGCTATTATTTCCCAATACCCTATGAGACCGAAATCGTTGAGAGTTTTCCGCCTAGAAGGAAAACTATTTAAAGTGAAGAACCTCCGATACAGAACATCGATAATTCAATGTAGTGAGACGGGCGCTGCGAAAAGTTGGAGAGCACTTTCGAAGCCAACTAATAAATAATGTCGCAATTTTCAACGGAATTGCATGACTTGCTACTTGTCCCGGCCATATGCGGTTGAGTTCCATTTAAAGAGACTCTTGCCAAATCTGTCGAGCGATGTCCACTTCAGATGAAGGACTTCATTCGAATTGGTTTTTGATTAGATTCGCGAATTGATGGATTTTCATTGACTGAGAAAGATGCGTTTGATTTTAGGAATGTACAGAAGTCTCACACATTAGTATTCGTCAGTTTTGACTGTTTTGTTTGCCCACTTCTACAACGGGGATGTAAATTGCTCCCCGCCTCTCATTTTGAATTTTGAAGGAAACAATGTATTAAAGTCGGACAAAATAAGTATAATTTTTAGTACTTCTCAATGGGAAATATCAATAGTCACTCTCTGCCGGGAGGGAGATATAAGCTTATTTTTTTTTCGAGGGGAATTGAGGATCTTATGATACCTCGTTTGAAAGCTCTTTCAATTCTTACAAAGTCAAGTAGCTCAATGTTTGGAGTTACGATCAGTAATAATAAACATAGAAAAACCATGTGGGATCGATCGCTGAAAGCTGATTCCCAGAACCTTGGATTTCTATTCCGTATGAAAAATACTTCACTTCCCGTCAGCTTCTGAAGATGTATAAGGCAGAGGTATGGACTGTCTTGCAGTATACTTCTCATGTGGGGTCTCCCTTCTATAGATATATTCACGATCGATGCTGTTTGAAATTTTCTTCAATCGTTCTACTCTTGGCAGTATCAACACCAATAACATGACGAGAGCGGAATTCCCACCCCTTTGTTGTAAGCTTGGAAACATGTCGAACTTCTTTGCTCAGGGATAATTTTCCAATAGAACGCGGTGTTCTTTAAACATTACAGAGCTTTCGTTTCTTGTTCTATATTATCAACAGTATTGCAATCTGTTGCAAATAACTCATAAAAGCGAAATAATCTAAAGCGAACAATAAATTGAAAATAATAGAATTGAATGACACGGTAGAACACACACACACACACATATATATATATATATATATATATATATATATATATATATATATATATATATATATACATATATATATATATATATATATATATATATATATATATATATATATATATATATATATATATAACTGTCAACCTTTGACAATGAATGAGCAGAAGTTGATCGAAAAGAAAAAATGAGGAAAAAAAACTTGTCAAATAATCGAATAGAAAGTTAAATCGAATAAGGCACTCAAATCCACAAAAGAAATTGAAATGAATTTAGGTCAAAGAATAAAAATAAAAATTCAATCGATGAAGAATTCAGCGCGACAAAAATTAAAATATTCAATATGAAACAGTAAAATCAAACGGAAATCAAATAAAGAAATATGAATCAATATGAACAAATGTTGAAACCAAGTTTCGAATTGAGTGTATTCACTACGTTTCGATTGCTGCAATCGTCTTCGGGTGATGACATGAACTTGGTTCAACATTTGTTCATATTGATTAATATTTCTACATTTTCATTACTATTTTTCATTCAATATTTCAATTTTTGTCCCAAAGTTCTTGTAATTCGAATTTCAATTTTAATCCTTTGACCTAAATTTATTTTCCTTTTTGTTAAGATTCGAGTGGCTTATAAATTAATTTGACCCAATTATTTGACGATTTTTTTATCCTTATTATTACTTCTTGATTAACTTCTGCTCATCAAATATATTTATATAATTTATCGTAATGGTTTTGGTGTACGACGAGCGTCGTTATGGCAAACAACAAAATAAGCGTCACGCCGCTGTTGGAGAAGGTTATCAAAAATTCCTAATATCAGAAAAAATTTAAATCAGACTTCTGCAAGCATCTCAACTGAAACAACTGGGTTCAGCTGTTCTTTGCAGCGACGCTTGTTGAAAACGTGTTTCAGTTAAAAACTCCAGGGATTCAAAATTATTTTTCAGAGTTTATAAATCCATAGGGATTGGAAGTGCCACTTTTATCCATGAAATCAAGAATTAAAAGTGTATTTTCAATCCCTGAAGTGCATAAATCTATTTGAAACGTAATCGAATGAAATACATTTTTTATTAAATACCCTCTTTACTTATTCAAAACCGTGTTTATGAGTTTTCAACAAATGTAAGAATCATTGTTACCAATGATATGTTGCAGGAGAATCGTTATGTGTGTACATTCTTGAAAAAAATTCATTTCATAGTTTTCTTGAAGAAAGTAACTGGAAATGTCTGACACAAAAAGGTCAGCAAAAAATCAAACAAGAAGATTGTTATTCGAAGATGAGTATATGATCTGAACTTTTTTGGAGATTTCAGGGTCTCCCAACCCACCACGATCTGAAGAAAAAATCGAGAATTAATATTGGATTTTATACAAGTGTGGAATACAGACATTATTCATTCATAGAAATAATAATGGTGTCGTTTTCTTTTTCCTTCAAGAAAAACATTTCTGTATTCATCGAAGAAACTGACAGCATTCATCATGATACTGCTTAATTGATGAAGATCATCTCAAGTTTCCAAAGAGAGATCACCCACTGATTTTTAATCGTAAAATTAAATTTTAATTGATTTGCATTCCTCTCGGAAAAATAATTTTACCTATGGCAGTGCATTCTTGTTATTATCATTTTTATGATGAAATTATTCACCGAAGCTAATTATTCCATATTAATCGAAAACCATGAATTCCATCTAGTCTTTTAACAATGAAGTTTCTTCTTTGTTTTGTAACTATATTCATGCTGGTACAATGTTCTTGATAACATTCATTTACTGTATCTAATGCAAAAATTTCAATAACACTTTCTATTAGAAAATGTACGACTGCATTCAGATGGATCGTGTTGCATAACCACTAACCTATTCCAATTGACAAATTGAAATTTCATTGGATCATTGGTGATAAAAATATAGGTCAATGATCATTCACTGTGATCCATCATAATATTCCTTCTGAAATGTGAAATATATTCATGATGTTTTGTGATTGACATGGAACATCGAAACATTTTGTAGAGGTCAATTACCCCAACACCAAACTAATATTATTCGCACTCGACGCACGATTCGCTAACAAGGTTAGCATCTTCAGGAGAAGAAAATTGATCAGAATAATTTTGGCTTTTTGAATGGTGGTAAAAAAATTCAAATTACACAACAACGAGCTGACTAGTTGAATAATGACTCCTCAACCATTTTGAGGGCAGCATTTCTTTGTGGTGTGCGGTATACTGTTTATTTTTCAACACTTGTATAAATTCCAGAAATGCCTGGATGCTATTATTATCATAAAGATACCTAGTAAATATGGCTTGATCTTTGATCTTTGCTAGTGTTTTTACTACGATATATAAAAAATTCCCCACCCATTATCTGAGTTTCGTTATCCGTTCACGCTGAATACAAATAAGGTAAACCTACATTATTCCCATATTAATAACAACGATCTCAATAATTACCCAACATCTGTCAGAATAACCGTAATTTAAGATGTATCCGAAGAAGTTTCGCAAAGCCAATACATGAGTTCTCATTCTTATATAACACATCGTAGGATTTCAGGTCTGAAAAAAATTGAGCGATGTATTCTTTCGATTGTTAATAATAGTGAAAGTGTGTTGGTGATCTCAATCTTCAGCTCCTGGATCTGAACTTTCAAAGTAGGTGAATATGTTCGTGTGATGTCATGTTTACTAGGTGGATAATAAAAGCAATTTTGTCTAACAGTTTTATAATTGCACATAATTGCTATGAAGCGTCCACTCTTGCGGTAATATGCACATCCAAACTGGGTGAGTAGAGAAGACAGGACCGGATTTACCATGCCAAGGTATGTAAGTCTTCTATATTCATTCACAAAATGGAAGATAGAATCTTTCCTTCTTTTTTGAATAAATCAAACAACATGTACCTATCAAAAGAGAGTGTTTGTAATTTTTTTTTATTTCATCCCTTTCATAGAAGATGTTATTTCTATTTTTTGAGTCGAAGAAGAGGAAATACAAAAAATAATTCAATCAATATAAGGCTTTCGATACATGAAGAGAGGTGAAGGTAAACAATAAAGAACAAGAATAGGAGTGCAAAAGGGTTTTGGTTAAATTGTTCGACTCTAGAATTTAATCTGGTGTTTCATTAAAAAATAAAAAATCAGTGTTTAACTATATGAATTGTAGTTTAATAAAGAATTTGAAAATTACAAAGTTTATCTATCCTTGCGGAAAAAGTGATAATTTATCTACCCTTGTGGATGAAATTTACTCTGAGTTGATAAAAAATTCACTTCAACATGTGCTGTAAAAAAATTATTTCTTTCTATTACAGTGAAATTTTATTCTCGATTATTCTGTACATGAGTTTGTTATAATGGTAAGACATCACCATACTGAACCAGATTTTCTCATTCTCGATTTCAGTCAAACATGTTTTATCGACCTACTCTACATATAACTGAGGACAACTCTATGAAACATGAAATGTTGACAACGAAATGATATTGGTTTCCAGTTACTCGACCTTCTGCCGCTCAACAACAATTTTCTATTTCAAAGCATTCTTCAATTGTAATTGCCCACTCATTGGGGGTCGAACCCCCCTAACCGAAGTGGGACCCCCATGCAGTTACCCACACTGCCTTATGGATGATCCGGCCCTGGGTGAAGATGATGGAGGCTGCGCTCAGGAAAAAAACGTTTAATTGCTAATTGGATGTGGTGTTTTCAATAAAAAAATCGTCGTTGATGGCTGTTTACGGCATTCACGCAGAATTATCTACTGACTGGAACTAATTGGGAAAAAAGGAAATTGCTTATATTGGAATTCTTCGGTGAAGAGTTGAGATTACTATTCAGTATCGATTGAAAATTTTGAAGGATACGCTCGAATAACTCATCCTAGTTGAATTGAATAGTAGATCGTCAAGAAAAACTCTCACATGTGTGCGTTGTGATACAACAATTGTTTTGTAGGCTTGTTTCCAGCTTATTGGCCATCTCCAGTACAAAGTAGGTCTCAAACAAGAACTCTATTGGTTTCATTTGATTGAAAAATCCTTCACATTTAGGATCAGATGTCATGACATGATTATTATGTTTCTAAGGCACCTCCCAAACACGTAAATCGAATCGATTTTCAGATATGTATATTTCTCTTGAACCCAAGTTATTCAAAGCTCATACAAATCAAAAGTTGGTGTACGTCATCAATAACGACTTGAAATAAATGCAGCAGCAAAAATCCACCGAAGTAAATGCATGACGATGCATTTTAAATTTTTTGCCGGCTATTTTTTGGTAATCTGATGTTACCACCATTTATTTGATATATATCAATTGACAACTGTGATTTGAATGTGACAGCTTTGTGTTTTGGTGGATACTTCAAATGTAATCTAGCCATCAAGAGGTGGTTTGTGAGACAAATCATTTCATCGAGATTTTTATGCACGATGTTGTCAGAAAAATGACAAAAACAGGATGGTGAGGAGCGCTATCAAGAGTTGATGGCATTTTTTATTAGTTAGTATGCATAAGTTTCGAGTATGAATATTCCTTCATGGCACATACTATTTGATGTTGGTGAAACTTTTACATTTACGAAAAACCAAGAATTGATTCTGTCATCCGAATGAAGAATATGTTATATATATCTCAAATGACTGGGAAACCAATTTGCCTCCGGAGATCAGATAACGTGAGAATTCAGGCCCTTTTCATTTTCAGGAGGGAAAACAATCTAAGAGAAGAAAAGGTAAATACATAACCTCTTCAAAAAACATTGAAAAGTATCGAAACAATGTTATTTAAATCACATAAAGCATAGTTTTTACACGTTTTTAAAGGAACGGAGTGTTTTAATATGATTGGTTCGTCAGAGTGTAGTCCTGAAACTTTACAGAACCAACAAAAGTAAAACGATATCAATTATGCAAATCAAATTTTTTTCCGTTTCTTACAATTGTTGGAGACCTCGATCCCAACTCTTGGAAACTATTCGTGCTTTTATAAGTATGTCATGGATTGATTGCCAAGATTAGAACTTATTTGTAGAATTGAATTATTTCTTGAATAAACCTGTTTTTTGAGATATTCAGATTATCAATTGAGTATTCGAACTATATATGAACCTTGGAAGTAGGTATGTATCTAGGACGAATATTAATTTTTCAAAATCATTGGTTGAAAGGTCAAGGTTGATGAGTTTGGGAAAATATGTAATTAGGTCGAAAATATATCCAATCAAATTCAGCACCAAGAAACTCCATTAGAGTAGGACTTTTACAACCCAAACAGTTTGTTTGCAGTTCTAGCGAAGCTTGTTATTTTCCTTATCATTCATGACTCATATTGATTGCTACCTGTCAAATCATTGATCCGACGCCGTGTTTGCTCCCAAATTCTCTTTTTTGATCCAATCATCCGAACCTGATTGATCAAAATATTTTTGGGTCGATGTACGGCAGAAAGCGAGTATTTTTCAGGTTAATACCACCGCGGACATTGGATGTCATCCGACAGACAGAATATACAAGGAAGTGCTACTCGTGATCGAACAACAGTGACAGCTTGATATAAACGGAAGGACCTCCTGAAAACCGATTACGGGATAGTTGCTCCATCATCAATACAGGGCAGGTCCACATCGATTCCCAGTTTGTGCCGATCCGAACACTGTCATACACCATTACCGCCTGAGATGGAACTAAGGTACCTGAAAACTGGCTGCATCCACTGGTTCGATTTTGTTTAGGATTTCTTGGCGAAAAACAATCCAGCTTCCTTATTTTTTTCTAGGGGGCGTCATAATAGCATCCTTAAAAAACTGTCAAATCTCGGTATGAGACTGACGTAAGTTTGATATAATTTTTTCTTCGTGGTTTTCTGAGTTTCTAACCTACCATAATCTGAGAAAAAAGTATAAATATTGGAATCTATACAAGTGTGGGAGGGTAGACATCTATCTACTCCGAAAAGCTGATGCGTTAATTGAAAAACAGTTCTCTTTGAATAGAACAAGTCCAATAAGTCAGCCATTTCTGCTATAAATAACTTTCGACTATCGGAAAAATCCAGAAGGAACTGTTCTTTGAATAATGCAGCAACTTTTCGGGGTAGATAGAAGTCTTCACTTATACACTTATACGTATAGATTTCAATATTAATACCTTGTGGTGGGTTAGGTGGAATACGTTCAATTTTTCATTTATCTCTATCTACACTTGTATAATTTCCAATAATAATCTTCAGATTGTGGTAGATTAGAAACCAAGAAATTACTGTTTGAATCTCTTTATTTTGTGGTGGATGAGTTCTTTCTTCTAGCTTTTGTGGGTTCTGAACCTACCACAATATGAAAAAAAAAATATTGGAATGTATACAAGTGTGAAAGGTCAAATATTTAATCTACCTTCGAAGTGGCTGCGACGATTTCAATAATAATAGCTTCTTCTGAAAAGAATACGTTCAATTAGTTAGCAACTTTTCGTTTATCTCAAATTTGCCTTCTACACTTGTATAGATTCTAATATTCATTTCTATTTTCCAGATTGTGGTAGGTTAAGATCCTAAAAAAAGCTGGAAGAAAAAACCCAGCGAAAAAAGGTTCATACACCATTAAACAATGACTTTCAAACAGTATTAACATAATTTGTTTTTGTCTTTCTTCTTCTCCGAATTACAACTTCATATAACTTCATTCCCCACACCAAAATACCCAACTTACTAATTATCATTGAAACGATGGGTGGTTTGGTTATCAAATTTCATTTAAAACTGATGACAGACTAGTCGGGAGGTGAATATTTTGAAAACGACTGGAGTTTCTAGTGAAAGGGCTCCGTAAATTATCCATTTTCCCACTAAAGAGTTTGGGAGATAATTTTCTTTGAGCGAATATTTCCCTCATATATAAAATGTCCCATAAGAGCAATGCAATTATCGAAAACTTATAGCGGTAATTGCATTGTATCGAAAACTTACAGCGGTAATTGCATTGTATCAAGTCACCATAACAACACATTTGAAACCGTATCGCTAGACGTCAGTAAACAACACAAATAAATGTCAGATAGACTTCAAAAATAGAAAAACATTTCGCGTTTTGGTGAGCGCTCCAATCTGTAGAGGATAGTAAAAATGAACAAAAAATAATATTACCTTTAGAATTTCTTCATTCGTGAAATATTCCAATGAATTACATTCGTGCATAAAAATGACCAGATGATTTTGCATTCAAGCGTGATATCTTATACAAATTGCATTTGGTTATTTTCATATTTTGTAAACTTTCACCAAAATATGAAAATAAACTTGCAATTTTTAGATAGCACTCTTTCTTGCAAAATTATCGGTAATTTTTATGCACTCATGCAATTATAACCGATAATTGCCCTGATAGCAAAATGATAACACTCACGTACTTCGAGAACCTTTTTGGTGTTAAGGTTGATCTGTTTAAAAAATATTCATCTGGACAATTTGTAAATTTGGACTTTTCGAAAAGAGATCTTGATTGGGCTGGAATGAAATATTATCCTGGTGAGTGAGATCTCTTCCACAAATAGCTTTCTATTTTGCTCAGTGTAAGTATTTCTATGTTTGCTATCTAATTGATCCAATTTCCATATGCTTCAGTATACAAATTCAGCAAGACAAAGTGATTTCTATGTATCCTAGTGCCCGTTGTACCATAAAAGCAGAAGAGTAGCTGTTTTAGATGGACTCTTTCTTCCTTTTCGTGACTGAATCAAACGTCTTTGAATGAAATACGTAGCTTAAAACAGAGAGTGTTCATGGATTTTTTTGATTTTATATTTTTTCATAGGAGTTTTTTTTTATTCGGAGAGGAAAGCCAACAATATATTCCTCAAACTTCATTATCTCCAGAAAAATACCGAAGTTCCTAATTGACAATCTTTGTCTGATTTTTCGTTGACAGTTACTCAAAACTATCTGAAAATGTTGTTCAAAGTTTTCAATCAGTTTCAAAGACTTCTAGTTTCTGGAATGTAACATATACTATTCAGAATGTGTAGATTTTGTATTTGGTGTGAACACTTTAAAATTTCTTACCCAGGTATTCGTAATCATTCAGTTTCCAAGGATAGTGAGAATAAAACGCCCCCAAGAATAACAGTAACGTAATATTGCGGATAGTTTCATTCGTGATCTAGTCTTAGTATACTAGCAACTTTTTAAACATTGTTTTGATTCGATAAAGAGAAAGTAGCAGTTGCGTCATTTACAATAGCACTCTGAAGTATTAATGATCTCAGAAATCGAGCAATCCGTTTTCGCCAAAATTAGACAGCGATAAGTGGATACACCAGGGTTTTTTTGGCAATCTCATAGGCGAATGTTTATCAAGAGCATCATACTATAAACAATATTTCATTTCGAATCATTGAAATTCATGAATTCGTTCACAACTTTCGATAAATTACGTAACGTGTAACGGCAAAAAGAAGTATCGTGCGGAAGAAACGGTTGGTTGGGTTATTTTTCAAGAAATTAATATGCTTGGGAATGAATTTAATATTCTCTCAAAGAAACTTTCTGTCTCATTAGGTTCACGAATGCAGGAAAGATAAAAAAATAATCTATCAGGCGACTCAGTTCTTACGAAAAGTATAAATTAATTCTACAATTCTATAGAAACTAATATAAAAATATGTTATATTCAGGATGGTCAAAGCCATGACGTAAAAAATATATATAAGATTCCATACATCGAGAGGTATGCAAATGTACTCCTTGTATGTAATCAGATTTTCTGTAGTTTTCAAGTTTTCATTTTTTTCATTCAGCATAATCGGTCGATTCGTTTATATCATTCGTTCATATCTAGAATTATAATGATCATGTCACGAACACAAAGATTCCTCAATACCTACAATGAAAACCATGCAACCAAAAATCCTCAACAATACCATTAAAAACTTACTGAACTCTCTGATAGTCATAACTTTGTGACATATCGTGATGAGTTTTGAAAACGCAAACAAATTTGTTTTCTGGAACGTGAAAAAGCTGAGTATGTTTATATATTCTACTTCTTGTATTTTTGTGATTGTCAAATTTGTGTCATACGAGAAGTTGCCCTTCTACACTTGTATAGATTCCAATATTAATTTCAATCAGATTGTGATATGGTAAAAACCTGAAAAATAACGAAGGATACATGAGGTATATTTAGATACCCATCGATGCTATAAATCCAATTTATTTTTTGACGTCATGATTTGGACACCCTGTGGTGAATACATTTTTAAATTCATAATTGATTCTAATATGAAGAGAATGAACCATTGACAAATCTCAACATCTTCATCATAGAGTGGATGCTTTCGAAACTATAATATAAAGAAATTTGTATTCTTCTCAATCCTCTGTGAATTTTCAAAAGAAATGTAATCATTTCTAGATATTCGGTCGGATGAAAGCAAATTATTTTGAATAAAAGGTGGAGAGGTTGGAAAGTTTCAAAAGATTTAGAGAAAATTATTTCCCACCTCGTCTTCTTCTAACTGAACAATTAGACACTTTCAAACCTGGAAGTAGATTAGAAAAAGCTCATTTCAGAATGATTGTACTTCATTATTTCACTTGTGCATATGACGATTTGTAGACTGATTTTTTCTATCGATTAGTTCTTTCTGTCATATGCAGAGTCATAATTGATTATATAACTAATGCGATGTATAAAACATTTTATTATTATTACCCAATGGAAATGACTAAGGAGAACCGTTGGCGATTATTGGAGTGAGAGAATCTATTAGCGCAGGCATTTTACTACCAGATTGCATTCAAACTGGTTTCTATAAGCTATATAAAGACTGGTGGAAGAATTTTATTTGTACTCATTCAACGATAAAATGAACGAGTTTGCATTCCACTATCGTATCGATCTGTATTTATAGATAGAAAATGAAATATTAGACATGGCCGATGGGGACGTTCCCTTGAACTTGCACGTTTTTCAGATTTTATGGTTTCTAATACGCTTCAAGGCTCGATTCCGTTCTCTTCCTACTTTTGATTAGCTGAACTGATCGATGGATTATATAACGAAGTATCTTGCATAAAAGATTCTTATGTATTCCCTCACTTATTAGAAATACCGACGTCTTATACGAAAAATCATGATGAACTAGCGAATGTTGATGGTTCCAGGATGATAAAAGTTATTTATGCAACAAGTGCAAGGAGTATTTATTGCATTCTACCTAACGTCCTTCTTTGTCAATTCAACGCCGTTATAATAAACAAATTTTGCACGAGTTGCATACAATATTTTTCCTGCCAATCGATCGATAATATTGACATTTCTGACAAAATTTTTGAAAAAAAAAGAAAACAGCAATCTCAACAGTCATCCGGGAATTTAAGTCTTTCCCCACGGGGTAAACAATATTCTTTTGCCTTTTACGTAAGAAGCAATACATTATTGAACAGTGACTGATGAGTGCCTTCCACCAAAAACTCATAAGTGATACCACCGGCACAAAAGAACATATTCCAACTTTCATTACGTGATGAGAATCCATATTGAAAAATATCTATACAGTATCCTGAAAGATTTTCTAGATTATAAAGTTTACAAAACCTCGACGGTTGTTGAGCTTTGGAATGGATATTGTAAAGCGCAACATGTGTCGCAGTTTTCTAAATCTCAATTTATAGAGAAAATTTTTCAGAAATATAATAGATTTCCAAAAGGAAACATGACTTTGAGTTGACCTACAAGTCGATTTCAGTTTTAAGATATTGATAGCAAACATATTTGAATTTGATACACTTTGAACACTTTGCCGCAAAACAGGCCGTTTATGGATAATTCAGGAATTCAATAATATTTTTTGATGAGAATATTGATATTTTAGATTTTAAACACTATCAACTGAAAACTTGTTGTCCATGGGTTAGATTTTGGGAAGTTCACCCTGCACACTGCAATAAACTGTATAGATAATGTATGACTAATCTGTTGCTTGCTATTGTTGAAGATATTGAATATGTGTTACAATACTTTCTGTAATGATTTCCTGAACGTGTTTTTTAAAATGAAACGCTTTGGTGAGAAATGCGTAGCTACTGACATACGATTTTTGAATTCCATTTCCTTTGGTGATTTTCCCCAGAAAGCAACAAATACTCTATGAATATTTCTGCAATATTATTTTATGAATACTGTATTATTCTATGATTATGCTAACAATATATCAATATTTTACAGAATATACCCTTGAAATGCTCCTGGCGAACCCTTGGGGTATTTTCAGAATATTTCTTGAACATTATTCTATGAATTATCCTGAATATTCTTAGAATATTCGAAGCATGAATTTGAGATTATACAATGAATATTTGCGGCGTATGCGAAATGAAAAATTGTGGAATATTCAAACGGGTGATCTTCAAAAAAAAGTTCGAGATATTCTGGAATATAGAATATTGAAGTAGGCAAGCATGGAGTATACATTCTATGAAATATCATGTCGTATATTTTCATTCGAAACTTTACCACCCCTTACATTTCAAGAACTAATATTATTAAAATGCAAAATAGGTATTTTCAAAACTTATCCCTCCAATTTTTCAATTATCTCCGTTCCCAACTTCGATCTGGTAACATTGAGCATTAACATTACTAACAATCACACTGAACTAATGAAATAATGCGTCGTCTTCGACAGAATTGAGGTCTTATCAAATTGGATATTGTGATTCTCAAGAAGGTCGTGTTCAGCTACAGGCAATTTATCAGTTTGTCCCAACCGAAAATTTCGACTGTGCTCACTGATTCGTGTCTTGAAACTACCTTTGGTATTTCCTATATATACCTTCCAACATGAGCATGAAATCCTATATTCACCAGCATTGGATAGGGGATCTCTTAGATCTGTAGAGGACCTCAGGTGTTCCTGTATTTTCGTCATGGGTCCATAAATTGTGCTGATACGGTTTTTTGTCCAATGTGGTCCGTGGTACTCCTCTGGTAGGGCAGAAAAGCGGTTCCCGTTGGCGGTGTTACGTCCTTTATTTGAAGGTGTGGATGCTCGGTTGTCTCGTGTCGTATTACCCATTCTATCTTCCTGTCCTGATAACCATCAGCTCGCAGAACGTTTCTGAGATGATTGAGTTCTTCATTCAAATTCCGGTTCTCAAATCTGTTTGGCTTTATTAATCATAGTTTTCATGACGTTTTTTTTGTCTCGGGTGGTGGTTGGAGTCTATATGTAAATATCTGTCGATATGGGTCGCTTGACGATACACTTTGTGGACAAGTTACTTCGTCTAATGACCAAGGCATCCAGGAAGGCGAGTTTCACGTTCTTTTCCATCTCCATGGTGAATTAACGTTGTTCGAGTGACTGAGGAAGTTCTTTTACTCATCCTCACCGTGATTCCAGATCACAAACGTTCCATCTACATACCGTTGGCAGTATTCGGAGCGTTTCGTGGTATTTTATTATTGAATGGATGAAACTATATTTAATTCATCTCTTGTTTTTCGGGCTTGAGGACCGTATGGTGGAATTTTGACTTCCGGCTACATCTGCTGCAGCCATCTTCAGCGGCGTGGTCTCAGTTGAACTCCTCTATGTGAGTTTACTACGACTGATTGCAAATCTGGAATTGATTCGTTTTTATCTTTCGGTCCGACAGCGTTCTGTTGGTCGTCCGATTCCCTGGTTCTATCTGGTTTCGTCTTTACTGTTCTCAGAACTGGATATCAAATTTTGTTCAATTCTATATTTTATTTATGAATTCAGCAGAAACAGTATTTTTACCCATCTGGCGATGAGTCTAAGCATTTTTTTGTTGATTTTTTATCCATTTCAAGAGAAAAAATTGAAACAAAGAAATGAAAGAAAAATGCGAATAGTCGATAGGCATATACCCAGTGGTGCAGTCAAATGATGTGTCGCCACTGGCAGTATATATATATATATATATATATATATATATATATATATATATATATATATATATGTTGTTGTTGAGTTCGGGTTGAACCGCGTCTGGAGTTTTGTTCTCGACGTTTCGGCTCCGATTTTGGAGCCATTTTCAAGAGGTAAATGTGACTTCACGCTGAGGTCTCAATCTGCCTACTCCTCATGTGTTGTCACAGGGGGCAAGGGTTTGTGACTTGACGCCGGGGCCTCAATCTGCCTACTCCCCAGGTCTCGTCACGAGTTCTTTCTAAGGTCTCAATCTGCCTACTCCTTAGATCGAACTGAGGTATCGAGGGATGTTGGGTAGTATTTATAGCAGCGGGTGCTACTAAAGGACCGTCGGATGTCTTGGTGGGGACTGGGCATCTGGAAATTAGGGGTTTCCATGCAGTGGGAAGTCTCTGGCCGTCGTCACGTTTATTTAAGCAGGAAGGTCGCTTCTCGATTTCGATGGCCTCGCGAATTATACGAGCTTGTAGTGTTTTTGCTGTGGCGATGGTCTTAGTGTTCGCAAAGTCTATGTTGTGTCCTGTCTCTTGATGATGTTTCGACAGAGCTGAAGATGGGTCTGATTTTCGGACAGCAAGTTGATGTTCGTATACTCTACTTGTCACACGTCTGTTGGTCTGGCCTACATATGTTCTATGGCAATCAGAACATGGTATTTCATATATACCTTGTGATTCGTTGACAATTTTGTCCTTGGGGGAGCGGAGGAATGTGGAGATTTTATTGCTGGCTGTAAATATCGTTTTTATGTCCTGTTTTTTGAGAATTCGGCTGATTTTGTCAGTAACACCTTTAATGTAGGGAAGAAAAGCTTTGTGGGAAATGTTATTGTCTGCTGGGTCTCTGGGAATGGAATGAGAAGTTTGATGGCGGCGGATGGATCTGTCAATTTGATGGTCTTTGAATCCATTTTGAAGAAGGGCTGATTTGAGTTGGGCTAGTTCCTGTGGTTTGTTGTGGAGGTCTGTGAGGTTGATGGATCTGTGGATGAGGGAATTCACAACGGAATTGGTTTGTGCCGGATGATGGTGGGAGTTTGCGTTAAGGTATCGGTTTGTGTGTGTTGGTTTTCTGTAGACCGTGTGGGTGAAGGAGTCATTGGTTTTTGTGATGAGGACATCTAAGAATGGAAGGGAGTTATTGCTTTCGATTTCCATTGTAAACTTTATATTTGGGTGGAGGTCGTTAAGGTGATCAAGGAAATTATGGAGAGTTTCGGAGCCGTGAGGCCATATGACGAAAACGTCATCTACGTATCTGAACCAGCAAGAGGGTTTGTGGTCGAACGTGTCAATGGCTTTAGTTTCGAAGTCTTCCATGAAAAGGTTTGCAAGGACTGGTGAGAGGGGAGATCCCATGGGGGCGCCTTTCACTTGTTTGTAAAAGGTACCTTGGAATAGGAAGTATGTACTAGACATACAGTGACTGATGAGGTTGAGGGTGCCTTTGGGAATTTGGTGTTTGGTTTCGAGAAGGTTCAATGTATCTGATAAAGGAATATTTGTGAATAAGGACACTACGTCGAAACTCACAAGGATGTCAGTCTGTTGGATATTGAGGTTTTTGAGGATTTCAATGAAGTGGAAAGAATTTCGAACATATGACGAGGACTGTTCTGCAAGGGGTTGGAGAGTATTTGCAAGGTGTTTAGCAAGATTTTGTGTTGGAGAACCGAAAGCACTGACAATGGGGCGAAGAGGAACATTGGGTTTGTGTATTTTTGGGAGACCATATATGCGGGGTGTGCGTGAGGATTTTTCCCGGGGGATGAGAGCTTTCTTGGTTTCAGTAGGGATATTGGAGTTGTTGATGAGGGTCCTGGTTTTCTTCTCAAGATAGGTCGTTGGGTCTCTGTCGGTGGGTTGATATTCAGGTGAATCGAGTAGTTTACTCATTTTATCAACATAGTCAGACGTGTTGAGGATGACTGTGGCGTTGCCCTTGTCTGCTGGGAGGATGATCAGGTCTGGGTTGTTGTGGAGGCTTTTCAGAGAATGTCTCTCTGCCGGTGTGATATTAGATTTAGGAAGTTTTGCCCTCCTGAGGGTGGTGGCGATGTCTTGTCGGGTTTCTTCAGCTATCATTTCAGGAAGGTGAGTGATAGCAGATTCGATTTGGGTGATGAGTGATTCGGTTGGAATTGAAGTGGGAGTTATAGAGAAATTGAAACCTTTGGATAAAATGTTGTGGGCATTTTCGTCCAGAGGGGTGTCGGAGAGATTGTGAACTAGGACTGGGGGATTGGATGTTGGTGGATTCGGAGTGTTGGTTTTCAGGAGAACTGATAGTTTTTTCTTATGGGTCTCGGTTTTTTTGTATGCTGATATGGTCTGCTTTCTCTTGAGAGATTCTGAGAAGTGTGTCCCAGATGAGTGGATGGATTTTGGCGAGTGATAGCGTGCCGTAGCATTGGTATAAGGACATATTGTTGGAATGAAGGTTGCGTCTGACGTCGTGGATGGTTTTTCGGATGAGGGCCTGACTGGCGCGACCAAGGATGTGTTGGGCTGAGAAGGACTTATCGTGATGCTTAAGTTGGAATGCTTTGGGAATGACTTCGTGGTCTCTGCAGGATTTAAGGAAAGTGAGATCGCAGAGAAGTTTGGATCTTCGGATAAGGAGTGAGGAATAGGTTTTGGTGAGTTTTAGTATTTCCTCCCCGTAGAGGCGTACTATGTGTTCGGATAGGTTTCCGCGGTCAGTTGTGTGTTGTTGTTGAGTTCGGGTTGAACCGCGTCTGGAGTTTTGTTCTCGACGTTTCGGCTCCGATTTTGGAGCCATTTTCAAGAGGTAAATGTGACTTCACGCTGAGGTCTCAATCTGCCTACTCCTCATGTGTTGTCACAGGGGACAAGGGTTTGTGACTTGACATAAAAACGATATTTACAGCCAGCAATAAAATCTCCACATTCCTCCGCTCCCCCAAGGACAAAATTGTCAACGAATCACAAGGTATATATGAAATACCATGTTCTGATTGCCATAGAACATATGTAGGCCAGACCAACAGACGTGTGACAAGTAGAGTATACGAACATCAACTTGCTGTCCGAAAATCAGACCCATCTTCAGCTCTGTCGAAACATCATCAAGAGACAGGACACAACATAGACTTTGCGAACACTAAGACCATCGCCACAGCAAAAACACTACAAGCTCGTATAATTCGCGAGGCCATCGAAATCGAGAAGCGACCTTCCTGCTTAAATAAACGTGACGACGGCCAGAGACTTCCCACTGCATGGAAACCCCTAATTTCCAGATGCCCAGTCCCCACCAAGACATCCGACGGTCCTTTAGTAGCACCCGCTGCTATAAATACTACCCAACATCCCTCGATACCTCAGTTCGATCTAAGGAGTAGGCAGATTGAGACCTTAGAAAGAACTCGTGACGAGACCTGGGGAGTAGGCAGATTGAGGCCCCGGCGTCAAGTCACAAACCCTTGCCCCCTGTGACAACACATGAGGAGTAGGCAGATTGAGACCTCAGCGTGAAGTCACATTTACCTCTTGAAAATGGCTCCAAAATCGGAGCCGAAACGTCGAGAACAAAACTCCAGACGCGGTTCAACCCGAACTCAACAACAACACACAACTGACCGCGGAAACCTATCCGAACATATATATATATATATATATATATATATATATATATATATATATATATATATATATATATATCACTCCTTCATTACATAAAATTTTCACTAATGTTTTATTTTCTTGCTTCTAAGAATCGAGCCCATCAAGTTGTAAGGAGCATCACTCAAAGCTTTCGTGTGTTTTTCATCCATAACGAAATTACTTTAGTCTCATCAGATGGAATTTATATAAATATTTCGTATCGTGTTTACTCGGGAATATTTTATTCGTAGTTGTCGCTTGGTAACTGGGGTTTCCACTCCTTTGGTAGTCTGATATTACGATATACACACAGTTGCATTCAACATAGTGTATTTTTATTTTGGACTATACTGGGAATGCATTTTTGACTACATATACTCACAGGAAAAAACTTATTTCAATGAATCGGCGAATAAAATCCATTTTTATTTAATCGTGAAAAATTGACGGTCAGGTCCTTACCCCGAATCTCTGTTACATCTAGAGGGCATGGTGTATAACTCAACTATTATTTCATCAATGATAATTGTATTCATACAGAGATCAAGCAACGTTCACCATGGGTAACATTTTAGCTGGGTTAGGGTATACTTGGACAGACTTAATTTTCTTATCCTTGCTTGTTCTAGGAATCATACGTTGAAAAATAAGACCTCGTTAATCCTCACACGAGTTCAGAATTATGAAGTGGTTGCCATTCGTAGGAGAACGTCAGAGCTGACTTACGGAAAAACCCATTTGGAAGAACCATTTTTTCAAAAAAATAATAATAATAATTTCATTTTTCGACTTTGTAAAAAATTTCATAAAATTCTGTATTCTGGTCTGTGTGGCATCTCGAATAAAATCATAAGCATTCATCACTCACCGATGAAACAAACGGCGATCGCGAAAATCGCGACGGGCCCGATCCTGGCCATATCGATGCTGAACTAGTACCACGTCGAGCACTTCACAGTCTTTGGTCACCTTCGATGTCTTTCACTCCGGTTTCGCGTGTGTCGGATCTGCACAACAACCCGGCCTGTATACTTGCCCCGGTGGCCCCCACTTCATCTGACGCTCTCTCATTTGTTTTAGTGCCAATAACGCATCGTGTGGAAAACAATAACCTCTCTTCGAGAAAAAAAAAAAGATTAATTGGTGATGGAGTGAGCTATTATCCATGAAGAAGGTTTTTTGTTTGCTATCATTCCAAAGAGGTCAGAGTGCCGCAAGGTTTACATGTTGGTCCTCTCATTTTTTGATTTATTCATTCGACTAGTTGCAGTTATTGAACGTTTTAAATGAGCCTTGGGGAGTTGAAAACTGTCCATTGAATTTCACTTTTTTATAACCACGAAAACTCCAGGCAAGTAGTTTACATAAAAAACTAAAGGGAAACTCAAATTTCTGTCTTCAAGAGAAAATAGTGAAAACTGATTCTCTCGATTCAGAAATATAGGTAATTTAGTGGGACAGAAAAAAATTTCAGGTATTTGTTTCGGCTCTTCCTTCTCCAAATGATTTCGAGAAGAAAAATCAAAAAAGTAGTTCTTAGAAAGTTTTGTGGAAACACTTCAATTAAAGTACAACTCTTGCATACTATTTGAAAGTCACTATTTTGGTGATTGATGAACGTTTTCTTCGCAGTTTATTCGAAATGGTAACCTACCACACTCTGAAAAAAATCAAGAATTGATAATGAAATCTATACAAGAGTAGAAGAGCGGTTCTTATCTACCTCGAAAAATTGCTGTGTTGATAAAAACAGTTCCTTCTGAATGAAACACATCTCACATCTTCGACATTTTTCCAGAAAATTCTCCATTTTATCAGATTGTGGTAGATTACTAACCCGAAACAAAAACGAAGAACAAAAGTACAACTCAGCACATGCATGTTTATTACCATCGGAGGCCACTACTTCATTGGATCTGTCTTGGAAAAAAAGGTGATTTTTTCTTTGCTCTAGCATCCCGAAAAGTGGTCACTGGTTGAAATGGTGTTTTAACAAGTAATGTTGACCATTTACGATCTGTGTAGTAGATTTACTCAAAAACTGGAGTTATCAAAAGCCATCTATGTAACGTCAGAGTGCCACACGGGTCAGATGTGGGCCCTATTATTTTTCAATTTATTCATCAGACTAAAATGAAAAAAACATTGTTATCGTGAAATAAGCTTCGTGGAATGGAAAACCCTGCAGTGAATTCAGCATTATTTTTCATAACTACAAACGATCCAGGCAAATTTCTAACGAAACAAACTTACAGGAAAATCAAATTTCTGTCTTTGGAAGAAAATGAGGAAAAATGATTCTCTGGATGCAGGAATATAATCATTTTAGTTGAAAGGAACACATTTTGAAGAATTTACTTTGGTTCTTCCAACGCATTTTCTGTCCGTTTGCATGGGTAGATAACAATTACCTCTTACGAAAAAAATGGATTGTTCCAGAGATGAAAAAAGCTCCTTTGTTTGTTATCATCCTAAAGAGTAGAGTCCCTTGTTGAGATAGTGTTGTAACAAGTATCGCTGAGCATTGCTGTAGTGGATGGACTCCAGAAGTATATATTTGTTTTGGTGCCATTAATGCAATTGCTTCAATTTGCATAAGTGGAAAACAATTACATCTCTTCAAAAAAAAGATTGTTTGTTCGGTGATGAAGAAGGCCTCTTTATTTACTATTACTCTGAAAAGTATGGTATGTATGGTGTTGTAACAAGTATCGTTGACCATTAGTCTAAGTTGTGGGGAAACTTCAGAAATGGATATATCAAATGCCTTATGTAACATCAGAGTGCCACAAAGTTCATATATGGCATGATTTTTTTTAACTTCTTCATCAGACTAAGTGAAAAAATTCAATGTTTTCATGGAATGAGCTTAGTAGAATTGAAAACTCTGTAGTGAATTGAGCACGAATAAAATAAAGGAAAAACTCTGAATATGAGCACACTGGGTTTGGATGTACAATACAAAATATATTACACAATTTTCTATCTAAAATTGTCCTGTTTGCCCATATGCATTCATATTGGTGCCCTCGTCAGTAGGATGATATGTTTCAAGATAATCTATGAAGAGGATTTTATTCAGAACAATGCCTTGTGGTACACGTAAATTAATTTTACTCTCTGAGGAATTAACATCACCAGCCTTCACTCTTCATATGTGATTATTTTGAGTTTGATAATGATTCATCAAGAATGCTGCTTTTTTCAAACTACATTCAGCTACCTGATGAAAAAAAAATGTTTATTTTGTTCATTACTGGAGATCGAGGAACTGTATATCACAACCAATGAATTGCCAATTCCGAAAATTTGAAAAACAGCAGTTTTGATATTTTGATTTGCTCACAATAGGTGCTCAATGACATGAATAGGATAAGTGGCAGGTGTATCTAGCCGAAATAAACTCAAAGTATTTCAATTTCCATATTTATACCATATTGACCACCTGCCCATTGCTACTGAACTTGATGATGATCATGATACAAAATATACAATACTTGCTAGGAAATATTCACATAGAATTTCAGAAATACCAATTACCCGCTCATCTTTATTATTATTCATTTGTGATACTAACAGTGTGCTTGAATGTGAGGTCACGAATATTTTGGAAAACTGAGTTGAGAGCGGGAGATATAATTTCAAGGATAATTCAAACGCAGTAGTTAGTGAGAAAATTCAACACAATTCTCATTTAACTTCAATAATATATTTGAGAATTCATGTTTCAGCCTACAAAGTAGGGCAAGACAGGCTTTAGATGATATTACAGATTTGACAATGGTAGTGATATCAGATTCTACTGCCGTCAAGCGGCGCTAGTGAAATTTTGGGTCAAACCGCAGAACTCTGTTAAAAGCATGTATTCTAGAGAGCTCGATGCAGATGAAGCTGGATAGGTTAGAGAATATGACAGCCGTCATTTGGATCATTTCCTTCTCGATTTGATACGAATGTGATTAACTTCGTATTGTTTCACTCACTTGATTAATACTTTGACTGTTCTGTCATTATTTTTGTCAGCTTTTCTCTTCGAAATCCAACAAAGAGTGGTAATAATTAGATATCATGCCCAGTATATTCTGGTGAATTGAATTTGTTCGACCCACAGAACTGATGGAACTCACAGAATTCTGCGGTTTGACCCAAATAAAATCGTATACGTTGCCACTCTATCAAACTCAACAAACCAAAATGAACTGTTCATTAAATTCAGATACTCTTCATTTTGTTGAACTTGTAAGGGATGTAGTGGAAAAAGATAGGTCAGAGCATTACAAAATGAATCAATAAATAACAAAGTTATCAGGTACCGAATCAATGAAAACATTATCTGAATGATAGCTAACATATTATACTCTTCGAGCTTTTCATAATGCATGACAATCAAAAGAAATTATTCGAAAGTTAACTCAGTTTATACGGCAAGCCTGAAAAAAATTTACTCGATTAGGTGAAGAAAGAAGTTATTCATATCGTTTATTTTACCAAGTGCATTAAGCCAAGGGCGAGTCGGAAAGGGGTAATGGGGGTAAACACCTTTTGTTGATATTCAATAATAATGATAATCGACTTTATTCATCAACGTTCATATCATTGCAATTATATAAGAAAGAGAGCTAACTGGTAGAGTTGAAAATGCGAAATGTCAGCTGAAGCTGCTTTTCAACTCAACCGGACAGACAACTACAAATTAGAAAAAGAACATGCATAATCAAATCAAGGTAATCGAATATCAGTGTATTTGTGTAAAATACTATTCAGTAGAGCCATTTGTTGAGCATGAAAAAAACACATTTTGAAGGACCTGCATGAGGCTTTCATTCATCGATATTCAAATGAACAGGAATCCTATATTAGCGATCAGGGCAACTATCAAGAGAAGTTCTAGAAAAGGTGTGGATTTTCTTTTCTTTCGATTATGAAGGGAGCAGTTCCAGAATTCGGGGGGATGTTAATTGTGAAACTCTGATGCGTTGTATGAAACACTTCGTGTGAATGCAGCAGTGGAATGTTTGGTATTACAAGCAAGCTATTTTTTCGCGTATTCACCTGGTTGAAATTTCAGAAAGTCATCAGCCTATTCTTTGTAATCGGTTGGCATCAACTTACAATAGTGCTGGATCGTAAATGCTGTCGCAGTATAAAAGTTTGGGAACGATTACATTCACAAATCAATGCAAGACAACTGTTTCAACCCGGTGAAGGTCTCTTGAGTGACACTCGGCTGACTTGTGAACACAAAGCATTTCGGTGCAGATGGTGTGATGGAGGTGAGGCGAAATATCATATGCTGGATGAGCAGACACTCAAACTCCCACCACAGCAAGTAGAGGAGACCTTCTAGAGAGGGCACATTGTACGGCGAAGCCGTAATAGATGACCCGCCGCGAACGTTAATTGTCTTCGGTCTGCAGACAGAAAAAGCTGCAATCTTCCACAGAAATGAAAATTTTCATGTTCGGAATAATTGCATTCAGAAAATCAATGCCAGACTTGCAAGACTTGCGAACAAAAAAAAATTCGAACCATCTCTTCCTTTGTTTGAACAGTGAATTTGGGTGAGTGATAAAATATCTTATGAATGCAAAAGTAACTTGTTTCAAGTAGGGTTCGTTTGATATGATACAAAATGAGCAGGAAAAGTTATCTGAAAGTAATAGTTTCAGACAACCTCTTAATTGTGTGTGAATTAATTGTCTGTGAAAGATATAATTATGAATGGAAAATGTTTGCTCATTTTTTCATATTACTTTTTCAGTGAGATGTTTACATTCCTCCAGTTATCATACTCTACATAGGAATAATCATTCTTTCGAATACTCATCCTCAATTGTATCAGTTTCAGCACCTGAATCCCATAATCCTCCATCATTTGGTACAAGCACATGTCACAGATTATAGACTCTATCATTGTCATACCTCGCTTCCATATGGATAACACCAATGAATGTACGAGCATGGATGTCACCAACGACGTCCTTCACAGACATATATGTCTGCTAGTTATCCTGACAAGACTGCTGGGATATTTTGACGTAGAGGTGAGAATAGTGTTTCCCATCAATTCCGGGAGAATTGATTGATGGACTTGCATATTGGGGTTACGTGGTGGATGTACTCAGGTTATAGATCTTTCCATGAAGGGGTTGTTATGACAATTCAAGTATGTATGGCAATGTTTCATAGGGGGTTATATCCGGAGTGCACAAAGTTTAATCGCTTAAAATGTGAGCTACCCTTCCATGATTTTCGAAATTTTGTTTAGTAAATGACTTGGTGTATGATAATTTGATGAAATCCCGATACTGTAGGGCGAGGGATTTATCTTAAATTACACGAAAGCGTCTCTGTGACGTCAGTACCCTTATTGAAGGACACGCGGACACAATTATTGTTGCTGCGCTCAATTTATATTTATATTACATGTTCAATTTGAAAGTGTGAGGAATAGTTTGATGCCAACGTATTTCTTGTGCTGCGTTCAATAGTTGTAAAATAAATGAAGGTTTTTGAAAAGCAGATTCACATCACCCCCCAAAAATAGAAACAAGTCACTGATTTTTTGACATCCTGTAAATACATTAATCAACTACAGACCAGTGGTACAAAAGCAGGCCAGTGAGTAGTATATTTGAGTTATTTGTGAGAAGGGTTGGGAAGGTAGTCATTGCCTTCCATCATTGCACTGTCATGATGCGTCGAACCATGTTGTTCTTATTGTGCAGTAAGCAAAACGATGTAGCAAGGCAATATAATGTGTTGTTGTTATTTGTAGAGATTTTTCGTGATATAATTCACTTTGCTTTCATTATACAAATAGTCCTATTTGAAGATGTCTCTCCTAGAGTCAAAATACTACTTCTTTTGGCGGCAACATACTACTTCTTTTTGAGGTCAATTTTTATCGGAACAGTATCACTACTTTTATTCGAGTTTGAAGGCCGTCGTTTTTTGGAATTTCTTCTTGACGTTTCGCTGGCTCAAGTGGCTAGCTTCTTCAGAGGTTCATTCATCTTGGAATTCACTCCGATAACTGGAGATTGTTTCTTCGCAAGTTGTATTTATGCCGAGTCAGGTAGTTTGCGGTGCTAATTATTCCATTCGGATTCGGGGAATTGTCATTAATATTGATTACCTTGTTTACTTCCTGTGGGTTCGGAGAATAATCATCATTAATATCTGAAGAACTACCTGCAGTTATTATCGATTTTCTTAAAATGGGATTCCATATTCGGTTGAGGTTGACAGCTTCTTCTTTTCTGTTGAAATTATCCGTGTGTTTGTGGATTTCTATTGCCTCCCGTACCAGTCGGCTATGGTATCCCTGGTTGGGTGCAATCAGTTTTGTATTTTCAAACAGAATCCTGTGGTTTCCCTCACTAAGTGCGTGTTCCGCCACAGCCGACTTGTCAATTTGCCCTAGTCTGCAGTTTCTCTCATGTTCCTTTAGTCTAGTTCCCATGGATCTTTTGGTGGTACCGATGTATACCTTCCCACAGGTGCACGGTATGCGATAAACCCCTGCTGCAGACAGTGGATCTCTTTTGTCTTTAGCCGATCTGAGGCTCTGTTGAATCTTCTTTGAGGGTTTAAATACAGTTTTTATGTTGTATTTACTCAGTAGTTTTCCAATTCTGTCTGTGACCCTCGGGATGTATGGCAAATATGCATGTGCAACTATCTGAACGTCCTCCTTGTTTCGAACAGTGGAATCCTTCAGTTTCATGGCCCTGTTGATCTCCATGATGTTAGAAAATTAGTGAACGTTCATATTGACTTCCATGTTGGGGGTTGACCAAGACTTGGAAATGATATCAGCAGTGACGTGATTAGACAAATTTGATGATACCTTGTTTATCGGATTAAGTGAGAAGAGAAATCACTTTTATTTTTCAATTGAAATGAAAATTGCGAATTATGGTAGTACACAGACATTCAACTGACTCTCATCTTTGTCGATAACTTTCAGTTTCAAACAAAAATCCTCAGTTACGACGTGAGATGTCGTATTCCACACTTTGTTCGTGCGAGTTTTGTACTCCGGGATATGCCCTCTCAATACAGGGGTACGCAAAAGTCCGGAATAAAATTAATATCTGTTTAACCAGTAACTTAGGGAAAAATCGCTGAAACACATCAATTGATTTCAAAGTGTACGCATTTTCTTGCAATAAAATGAAATATTTGTTTTCAACCCCTTAGCTGCAACCTTCCCCAACTTCTTTTTTTAATGCAAACCTATGTCGTGTATGGGATCATTGAAGAGCTCGTAAAAAATGGAATCTGACCATACCCTTTTTTTACCCATGTGGTTACCACAAAATGAGAAAGAACTCTTGAAAGTTGCAAAAAACGAATAAGTGGCATTCAGCATATGATGATGTACACTGCTCAACAATTCCTAAGGATTTTTGTTTAGCAAATTAAAAAACAACACTTTGAAGGTACACCATTAATAAACTAAACATATTTCAATTTTACCCAGAAATGTCACCATTTCAAAACTGAGTCAAACAAAATATTTCTCTAAGAATGTAGGCTTTTACGGCCGGTGTTGATACATCTCTGGTTTTTCGAGCTTGAGGGCCGTGTGGTGGAATTTTGACTTCCGGAGCTTTCGGCTACATCTGCGGCAGCCATCTTCGGCGGCGTGGTCTTAGTGAGTTTACTACGACTAAGACTAGATCTGCCCTCACTCTTAATGAAATCACATAGAGGAGTTCAACTAAGACCACGCCGCTGAAGATGGCTGCCGCAGATGTAGCCGAAAGCTCCGGAAGTCAAAATTCCACTACACGGCCCTCAAGCCCGAAAAACCAGAGATGTATAAAAAATTCCTTATCAGGGCATTAAATTTTGTAATAAAAATGCAACAACTTTTTTCTCTTTGTTAAGTACACTGGTCAAGAATAACTTCGGATACAACTAATTTTATGTGTAAGTTTTTTGTGAAAAAATAAATTCCAAAGAATGTTGATGCTAGATTACGTTATCAGTTCTACATATTAATCAATAAAATTTGTTGTGGGGCCTGCCCAGGTTGGTGTGTTCTTGAAATTTGTAAACTTTCAGAAACTAGGTACTGGTGATCTTTAGCAATTGTTGAGCAAAGTACATCATCATATGCTGAATGCCAATTATTTGTTTTTTGCAACGTCAGTTCACCCGTAGATAGCACTAAGTAGGTATTTCTAACTTTTTCTCATATCGTAGTAACCACATGGGTAAAAAAAAAAGGGTAAGGTCAGATTCCATTTTTGCAAGCTTTTCAATGAGCCCATACACGACATTGGTTTGCATTTGAAAAAAAAGGGGAGGGTTCCAGCTAAGGGGTTGAAAACAAATTTTCCATTTGACTGCCAAAAAATGCGTAAACTTTGAAATCAATTGACGTGTTTCAGCGATTTTTTACTGGTTAAAGAGATATTAATTTTATTCCGGACTTTTGCGCACCCCTGTATTTCGACATAACTAGATCTGCGATGAGAATCTTCACAGTTCATTCGCTCCCGAATCAACCGGCCTGAGAGCGATCCGGTCGAAATTTCACTTTCGTTCGCCGACGTTGACCGGTTCAAGGCCGATGAAAGTGATAATGCGGCCCGCGCATTTGTATCAGACCGTCGAAAAAACAACCACTTTCACGCTCCGGCTCGAACACAATTTCGTGTCACACCTATTATTCATCATACGAGATCTGCGGAGGCAGGACCGGTCCAAGAGAATACATCACTTTTTTCAGTCTGATATATCATTCTTCTTTGGCGATACACACCGTATCTGTCAAGATTCCTTGGGATTTTTTTCAATACGAATGATGGAAACACAGAATAGTCGGAAATTTACCAAATCAGTTGTCAAGATTGCAACAATGAATACCAATATGAATACAAACCCTGGTGTGTTGACTTATACCTAATAAAGTGTAAGCAAATTTTCTCGACTTTTCGCTATCTTGATTTTGATCAATTTTAACCGAAGAGATGCCTTCGAGAGTTTGCCAGCAGAGGCGCACCTTACGTGATTTCAATTTAATATGTGATGCCATGATATCCGTCTGCTCGACGGCCATTCGATTATTTATAGATTTATAGGTTATGTTTATTTCATGGTCTCATGTTTTGCATGCAATTTCATGCTTTTCCGCGAAATGCTAGAAATTATGTAGTCATCACATTTCCACTGATTATGAGGTATTCCTTTTGCTTTCAATTTGATGAAAAATAAATCAAAAACTCAGTGATTGTGATGTGATTTTAAATCTTTCGAAACAATAGTTGTGAGTGAAACTGGAATAGATATCTTTTCTTCCTAAGTACTTTTTTCTTCATAGTGTTAAAAAAAATGCAATTTCAATGTGATTACGAGCCGATGAAATGAGGGATGAGTAATACCTACACGTTACACGATCATTTTATTTGAGCTTTGTAAATCGGTTCATAATAAATCTAACTATCACTATGAAATCAAACAAATACAAGAACAGCAACGATAAACATTTAAAAAGAATATAAAAAAGAAAAACGTGAAAAGAAATAAGAACTAGGTACAAGATTTTGAATATTAAAGGAACTTTCGACTGCATTCAAATCGAACTGTCAAACATTTCAAAAAAATTAATAGCTTTTTATTAGACGAACTTGACCTTACGTATTTCGTATATTGATAATTCTATTGGTAAACGAAAGATCCCGCAAGTTTATCCAATGAGACCGCCGGTATCGAAAATCACTCGTAAGCTGCCGCCTCAATGAAAATGTACTCTTGGAAAATCGCATTTGTATCACCACCTCAACACCACCTACCGTCAAAAAAAGTAAGTTTACTCTTCGATTTGTCAGGTCGAGAGAAATTGGCTAAACAAAAGCATATCGGTCAACGCACCAGGGTTTATATTCATCTTGATGAATACATTGGCCAGGGCCGACGAGCTAAAAAAAACGTTTCAAATAGCATCATTCACACATGAGATATGGAATGGTAAAAAAGGCCAGTATCGCCCAACATGTTCGTTTTGTTGGTTTATTGGATTTCTGGCTCCGTACGGTGCCAATTTCTCCTGATCAGGTATAAAAATTAATTCAAGAATTTAATAAAAACACGTAAGACTATCACAAAATGGAGTCCCGGCACCACGAGGTATCCACGTACCATCTATGTGAACAGAACATACGTCTGCTCACTACCAACGCGAAACCGGAACTCCTCGCCCAACATGCTCTGGCAATGATCACAGAATTGGTGGAAGCAATCTGAAAAAGAATGAAGATGTGCATGGCACAAGGATCGATGCATTGGAAAGTTTAGAAGTAGCAATAAGTAAAAATAGCATGAATGGTCACAAAATGGCTAACCCTTTGAGCTCGATTTTGAGTTTATTGTCGAGAAATGAACCAGAATGACTGGTAGCTAACAGACGAAGTCTATATCGGACCAAAAAAACCTGCAGTTAGGTTTTGCGTTACCTCAAATTGTAAAGTATATGAATAGTTTACCCTTTAGTTTCGGTATCATTTTTCTTCTCCTGAAGATGCCAACGTTGTTAGGGAATCGCGAGTCGATAGTAAATAATATCAGATTGGTGTAATTGCGGGAGACGTTTCATTTCCGTTAAATTTGTACACCAAATCAGGATTCCTAGTGGATTTCAGGTGGTATTTCTGGATTTCAACATGGATTTCATTTCTAGTGAATTTTTACACCAGATTTCCGAAGTGAAACACGCCTCGGGTAATTGATCTGTGGAAAAATTTTCAACTTTTACATCAAAGGATCCCTTCTCATCGTTCATATATAATATAGAGCCGATAACGCGTCGTCTCAATAAACAAAAATATATTATTCACCTAAGTTGAGGAGTGAGATATAGCAAGCGCACTCTTAGTGAGGCGCGTAGTGCTGGAGAATATAATGTGCGAGCTATACAGTGTGTCCGTAAAGTATGGAACAAATTCATTTTCAGCTAAACAGGTCAATTTAAGAAATAATCCTGAAACACGTTGATTTTTGATTTCAATTTACCGTATTTTAAAATAATAATCTAATATACAGGGTGAATTACGTTCGAGTAATGACGTCACCGTCATTTTTTAAATGGATTACCCCCATTTTGTCTCAATTTTCGGATTACTCGAGCTGAGCTGATCCCAAAAATGTATCACATGTTGATTCCAATTGGTACAAGGTGGACAAAAATACAATAGTTTTGTGTGTGCTCATAAAGTAACGCGTAACATTCTTTATTAGGTAAATTAACAATAATTATCAAAAATACTCATTGTCTAGCGGACAGCATATGCTGGAATACATGACGTTATAAATGTTCGAACTGCAGCCCTTGCTGTATTTGACAGTAACCCAAACGGTGTACAAATTCTTGTTGAGCCTTGTGTATGGTATCTTGCGTAATATGGTTTATTTATGTTCGAATTTTCTCTTGTACATCTTCAATATTTGCTGGTTTCGTTTTATAAATAACATTCTCAAGATGGCCCCATAGAAAATAATCCAAAGGATTTAAATCTGGTGACCTCGCTGGCCATTCAGTGGGTCCACAGTAGGGGGTTTATGCCAATCCTGGACCTCCCCCCACCACTGACCTTGACCTTGGGGGTGGCCTTGAATGTAAACGTCCTTGATATTCGACCTTGATGAATGATGACCTTGAGCTGCCTTCAATTGGCATAGTCCTCCCCCCACCACTGACCTTGACCTTGGGGTTGGCCTTGAATGTAAACGTCCTTGATATTCGAGCTTGATGAAGTGTCGTCTGCGCTAGCGTGGAGGCCTAGGCCGGTCAGCGTGTGAAGCTCGCCTAAGAGCGGTCGGGCGGCACTACTGGGGGATCCTGAGCTCCATGGATTCGTCGCGACTGAGGATTTGCTCGCGGTATCACACACAGGAGGATCTCTGAACTTTTTTTTGGGGGGTTTTGTGGCTTAGCCATTTTCAGCTTGGTGAGGGCTATATTTCACCCCAATTGATGTGGATAATTGGCTGTCTCTTTCTCTAGTATTTGCGTATATTAAATTCTTTTCTGTTTTCGTTTCCACAGGTGGGTTCTTGTGGGGTTTCTCCATTTCGGTTGTGGGGATGAGTGGGGTAGTTCATCGTCGAAGTCGGGGGCGAGTGATATCGGGTGTATCAACGGCGCAGCATTAACATCGGGCAGCGAAACGATCACCTGATCTGAGTTCGGTTGTGGACGGCCACTCTTGTCTTTGCTTCGGGTGGAGGGAGCCAGCAACAGCTTACCGGTACCGGTCGAACAATTTGTTCACTGTTTTACCAAGGTGCAACGACAACAAACTGGAGGCGATTTGTTGTTAGGCGTTTTAAGCCTCACTTATGAAATATGGTTAGGAAACTAAACCTTTCTTTTTGCATTTGTATTTAGTGAGCCATAGCTTAAAAGAGATTTACGGGTAAATCTCTTGGGAGTAGAGGGGGAGTTGTTACACTTCATTTTTATTTCACGAAAAGAATCTAGATATTTGTAATACCCGCCCGCCTGGTATCAGTTACAATCTAATACTTGTTTTACGAACTTATTCATACTTATTACCGTCTTGTAAAGATTGTTCATTCGTTCCTTCACGAAACCCGAAAATGTCCAATCATAACTCCACTCGTCGTTATTTACCTATTTGACATCTATTTATCACTCATGACAGAATAACCTGGAAAATAAATCATTCATCAATTATTGTACCTCTTCACCTAGAGGCAATGTTTATTTTTCAATCTATAAACAGCTGATTGTAGAATGACGGTTCCGCTAACATAGTTGAAGGCATGATTATCTGTGAGCTAAAAACGCTCGGATGACCGGTCGTTTGATCGTGGATAAGGGCTGACAATAACGTTCTCTTCAAGCGTCTTAGTTGGTAGACACAACTCTGGGTGAAAAATCTGTGGTAACCGCTTCGCAATCGTAATGCGCATGCTCCTGGTTATTGAAATGTTAAATTCTAAAGGTATGAGGTGTAAATACTGTAAATATGGTAAATTACCGCTTTCCACGAAACCTAACCTATTCGATTGAGAAGTAAAATAATTGGACAATGTGATGGAAAGATGGAAAGTTTCAAACACAATGTTAATAATTCAAATATCTATTGTATTCCCCGCGCCAGGACGTGACGTTAAACTCATCCTTTCAAAAGTCAAGTTTTTTTGAGGAAGTGAAAAAAAAAATAGAGAATTCGGCGTGCTCTGAGAAGTAGTGAAAAGTTCAAGACGAACCTAATTCGATATTTGGCAGAATTTTGGCTATTTTCTGACTCTGTTGGGATTATTTGGATGCTGGTTCGATTATATCTTTGGCTCTGTAGTTGGTGAGCAAAAGTACTCCTCCAAAGAGGGATCATTTCTTGACTCCAGTCACTACTTTTCCTTGTTACTACTCAAGATAGCCCACATACCATCCAAGGTAGGATCACCGTCTTTTAAATTAGACGAATTCATCTCACAAGTTATTTGAGGGTATATTTCAAGAGAAAAATTATTTGCAGGGCTTCTAGTTTTTCCAGTTGAACTCTGATATAAATTTGACGTTTGTTGAATGGTGCAGTTTCGATGAGGAATGAGTATTCGGATGGAGAAAATCTTCTTTATGTATGCGATGGTACCAGGTGAAGATTCCTGTATACACCAGTGAATTTGGTTTTGCAAATTAAGAACTCTCTGACACCTTAAAGATACATTTGACTTCAAGCCAGATATCCGGTAAGAGATCTCAGTTAGTTTTATGATACGCTGAAAGTAGAGAAGGCGACCAGGAATTGGAAGTCACCATCCATAGCGCAATATATCCACAGGGCTCTGATTACGGATGAATTTGTTTGGTTTTGATCAGCGTAGAATTATACTGATTATTTTTAAATGTGTATACTGGTAATTGAAGCTCAGAAGAGCATGTAAACCAAGGTGATCACCAAGGTAACAGTAGCTATGCGCTGATACATATTTTCCTTTTTTCCCTATTTGCTGACAAAGAGCAAAATACCACATTCAGTAGTAATATTTAATAAATATTAAATATATTTTAGTAAAATTTAATTCAACTTGATTCAACTGCATGTAATCAAATTTAGTGTTGTGTGTGAAGGATATTCATGAAATCCATAATTGTTTCTACCTCATTAAATGTACCAGGCTACCAAGTGACTATGAAATATTTTATTTACTAGCCAACCTTACTCACCCCACCGCCCACTGAGCTAGTCAGTGTCTTATCTCCTACGGTAATCTGAGAGGGGCACTTTAAAAACTTTTTTTTGTAACGAAACTTTGTTCGACAAGCCAACTAATAGTCGAAGGCCAAAACTTGCCAATTACAAATAAATTCCATCTCATTTGTAAAATTATCCATCTTGAGTAATTATTAGTGTTACAGAAGTATAACCTTGAGCTGCGTTCAGTTGGCACTAATTTAAACAAGGACATGCAAAGAGAGTTCAATATTTGTTTCGATTAGGAATATCTCAGGATTTGCTATTTTGGGGAAAAACAAACTTGTCAGTATGTGATATTCAAATTAATCAAGTAGGGAAATAGACACTGTCTGCTTTACCTCCCCATAAATGCTATCGCTCTTGAGCCTCTTTTCAAAACTCGCTGGCTTTCAATGCAGATTGACCTTGAGGTATCGAGAACAACATGAAATGACCTTATATTTCATGACCTTGAGATTGGCTCTCTCTTCCCCCTCTCTCAAACCTCGTTTGTGTATATAAACAGAATCGAGCCTTTGAGGTTTATTTGTTCCTCACTCCGAGCAGTGGAGCATTGTGTGAGATGTATACGTGCAATTGTGGAAAAGCTTTCACGCGCAGTGACAATTTACGCCGACACCAAACGCAATCGTGTAGGGTGGCAAGCGGCAGTGGCGAGCCACCCATCAAACGCCCCAGATTGAGTCCACCACCGAGTAATGATGTGAATTTTTGTGAGAGCTGTAATAAGACAGTGCCAATGGGGCAAATGGTTTCTCATCGGAGAACGCTCGAACATAGATCTAATTCTTGCATCCAGTTGAGTGATGATGTGCAAATTGTCGAGAGTGCTTTCAAATGTAGAATCGCCAGCTATAGAATTGGAAGTGGTAGCGGCTTCACCGACTTGAAAACATTTTTCAATACATATAAACAGAAAATGGTTACATTATTACAAGATGTGGTGAGAATTCATAGTGCGGTCAAAGTTAATCTCGAACTATTCAGTTCATACATATTACAGACTCAGGAATTATCCGAGATTAAGTGTTTCAATTCAGTGAACCAAATCGTTGACCAATCCATGGACCCAAATGGAGTTTTGGATGTCTTGATTGATGCAATAACAGCTCAAAGTACAGAATTCGAAGATCGCGATTCAGGTATGTGAGTGCTCAGAAAAACAAAAACGGTGTTGAAAGAATTATTTGTTTGCAGGATGGAGTTTGGAGAAAGTAATGTTCGCAGAAATGAATGTGAATAAGTTCAGTCCTCTTGGTGCATCTTCCTATATAAAACTACCAGATTATATAGAGTCTAAAAAAGGAGTTGTGAATGTTCGGAATGAAGACAACTACTGTTTTGCATGGGCTGTAGTATCGGCGCTCTACCCGGCGGATCGTAGGGTTTCCGAAGTATCTTCCTACCCACCATTTGCATCTGTCTTGAATTTAACAGGTATGGAGTTTCCTATGAAACTGAGTGGAATTTCAAAATTTGAATTGGCTAATAATTGTTCTATTAACGTTTACGGACTGGAAAAAAATATGAGGGTTCTAAAATGAAATATGAGGTCGTAGGACCACTGCATTACTCACAGCACCAGCTTGGTAGACACATCAACTTATTGCTCATCAGTAATGATTTGGGAAAAAGTCATTATTGTTGGATCAAAGATCTGTCGAAATTAGTTTCTAGTCAAATTTCAGCTAACGGGCATAAGAAATATTTTTGTGACGGCTGTTTGTTATATTTTTCTAATGAAGAGGCTTTGGCACGGCATAAGTTGAAAGATTGCAATCATGTATGTACAACTACACCAACTGAAAAATTGATAATCGATAAATTTGGTAAATATACACCTGAAAATATATTGAAATATGTAAATATTGAAAAACAAATGACTGTTCCGTTTGTTGTGTATGCAGATTTCGAATCAATTCTCAAACCCATGGATTCGTGTGAACCAAATCCAGAATACTCTTACACGAGTCGAACTCACATTCATGAACCATACTCGTTTGCATACTATATAAAATGTTCTTTCGATGATACAATCGATAAGTATATTTCATATCGGGGAGCGGATACTGCGAAAGTATTCGTCTCGAATATTCAAAGTGATTTAAGAAGTATATATCACAGGTTTCTAAAAAAAGTTGTTCCTATGTGCCAGCTTTCTGACGCGGAAGAAAAAGAATTTTCTGATGCGAAGACCTGTGGTATATGCGACAAGACATTCAAAGACGGTGATGTGAAAGTGAGAGATCATTGCCACTTGACTGGGAAAAAAAGATTTGGAGCGGCTCATTCTATATGTAATTTGAATTATAAACTCCCAAATTTTATACCAATTATTTGCCATAATATGAGCGGATATGATTGTCATCTATTCATCAAAGAATTATTTGATAAAGGCGATCGAGTAGACGTTATTCCACAAACTAAAGAAAAATATATTTCATTTACTAAGCATCTTTTCACCCATAGCTACATGGGTAAAGATGGTAAATTGAAGAATAATTTCATCAAATTGAGATTCATTGACAGCTACAAATTTTTGTCGGAGTCACTTCAGACACTCGGTGCAAATTTAACCGAGAGTCAATTCATAGAAACAAAAAAGTTCTTTCCAGATAATGAGAAATTCCAGTTAATGAAGCAAAAAGGGGTTTTCCCATACAGTTTCGTGAACTGTTTGGAGAAATTAGATCTTACACATTTACCATCGAAGGAAGAATTTTATGATAATTTGAATGAAGAACAAATTTCAGACGAATGTTATAATAGAGCAAAACGAGTTTGGGATCTTTTTGATTGTCGTACTCTGGGAGAATATTCGGATTTGTACTTGAAGTCAGACGTTTTACTGCTGGCTGACATATTCGAGAATTTCCGCAAGATATGTTTAGATGCATACCGATTAGACCCTGCTCAATATTATACCGCTCCAGGCCTGTCCTGGGATGCGATGTTGAGATACACAAAAATTGAATTGGAACTCTTGACTGATATTGATATGATACATTTTTTCAAAAAAGGTATACGTGGCGGAATAAGTCAATGCAGCGATAGGAAGCACATTGCTAATAACAAATATCTGCCCAATTACGATATTGGAAAAGATATTTCATATATATCGTATTTAGATGCCACGAATTTGTATGGTCACAGCATGTCTCAACCTCTTCCTACAGGCGGGTTCACTTGGCTGACCCCCGAAGAAATACTCAATTTGGATGTAATGAGTATATCTTCTGATTCTCCTTATGGGTATGTTCTCGAAGTGGACATTCATTATCCGAAAGAGTTGCATGATTCCCATTCAGATTTACCATTTTTAGTTGAGAACATAGTACCGCCCGGTTCGAAATCAAACATACCCAAGTTGACGCCGAACTTATCAAACAAATATAATTATATCGTTCACTATCGAACGCTGAAACAAGCACTAGAAAACGGTCTGATTCTTACTAAAATTCACAGAGTTCTGAAATTTCGACAATCGCCATGGCTCAAAGCCTATATTGATCTCAATACTGAGATGCGCAATAAAGCTACAAATAAATTTGAAAAACAATTCTTCAAGAAAATGAACAATGCAGTGTATGGAAAAACAATGGAAAACGTGGAAAACAGGAGAGATATCAAATTGGTAACTCATTGGGAAAATATAAAAAGATCAGCGGGAGCTAACAGCTTGATATCGCACCCAAATTTCAAAACGTGTTCTATATTCACAGAGAATTTTGTTGCCATTCAGATGGGAAAAGTGCAAGTTTATTACAACAAGCCGCTTTATTTAGGATTTAGTATATTAGATTTATCCAAAACTGTTATGTATGAATTCTTTTATAATTGCATAAAAAAACACTTCGGTAATGACGCTTCATTACTCTACATGGATACAGATTCATTTATACTAAAAATAGCTAACGAAAACATCTATGAATTCATGACCAGGAACATAGAAAAGTTCGACACTTCGAATTACACCCTCGGGAACAAATTTGGAATTCCCGTGACCAAATCTATATTAGGAAATATGAAAGATGAGTTTCCAGATGACCCAATAATAGGTTTCTATGGTACTGGAGCCAAAGCTTACTTCGTGCAATCGGTCAATAATGAATTGAAGAAAGCGAAGGGTGTTAAAAAGTCTGTCATCGACAAACACCTTTTCAAAAGTGACTACAAAAACATCGTTGAGAGAGGTGGATCCATACTAAGGAGAATGAATAGCTTCAAAAGCGATAGTCATAATATGTTCACCGAAATGAAAAATAAAATTGCATTATCTCATTATGACGACAAGCGGTTCATTATACCAAATACCAGTAAAACGTTACCATGGGGGCACTGTGACATCGAATTTTACCAAACGGATCCCGAAAAAAATGTATTGTGGTGTTCTAACATTGTGGAATCAATGCTGAACAATGATTCTGAGGAAAATTTAAATATGTTAATATCTTTATTGGAAGCCGAGTGAATTGAAATTACCAAATCACCAAGTTTGCTCGATTATATAATTTTCACAATGGTGTAGACAATCTATTCAATTTGCCGATGCCTCTTGAAACAAACAGACATATTAATCAAATCTAGGTAATTCACATACAATCCATTCAACCACAGCTATTATGAGTTTGAAATTATATATATCGATTACCGAATATGTATTAACCATATTTTATCTTACTCCAGTGAACTTCACAACCGCACGGTGGTATAGCCGTTGTTTTGAAAAAACTGTACCAACACACATTCCTTAAGATTGCCCTTGGCCACAATAACACTTTTCTAGTCAAAGAGAATGCAGTTTCAGGCCACATTCCTCAGCTTGCCGGTCAGCAGGTAGTTATCTGAACACATTGGGTTGAATTCCTTAACATTCTTTAAAACGATGTGTAGGTAGGCGGCACTGAGGAATGTGTCCCTAAGTCCACTTCTTTCAATGATGTCACTTGTGCGCAGACTCTGTCTGGCGTTGAGGTAGGGGTTGTGCGGTCTTCTCGAGTTAGAGGGCTATCGTGATGCTTCATTGTATCCTCCTCACCCGTTCCTTAAAGTTCTGTGCTGTGTCTGTGCTGTGCTGTTTCTTTGTTCTCTTTAAACTTGTGTTCATATTTTTCATAAAAGATGGAAGGTAAAAAAAATAATTCGAATTCTCTGAATGATAATGGTAATGTGGTACCCGCAATGCTCACAACACTGACCTTACTTAGCTCATTGCGGAATGAAAATGAGCCGGTTGCCGGTTCTTCACAAAAAATTAGAATTTTAAGCGATGTCAAAATTAAGTCCGCTGAAGAACCAGCACCCGAGCAAATAATTAATTTGAATAACCCTTTCGGCGATGACGTAGCAGATTACCATTTTGCGAACTTTTCGATGGGTGATTTGGGAAAATTGGATTTTCAAGAAGATTTTCGGGACTCTTCTCTTGAAGGTATCAATGTCTCCCAAATTATCCACTCCCTAGAGTCGAAACCTTCACCATACGCGCCCATATGCGAGGATATAAGCAACGATGGCGAATCTGTTATAGCAGGCCCGTCATGGTTGAATGTACCTCTGAAAAGGAAAACATCGACCCCGGTGAACTCCCCAATAAAACAAAAAACTCCCTCCGAGGTGACAACCAACGATGAAGAATTTGTTGTAGCAGGTCCGTCATGGTTGGATGTACCTCTGAAAAGGAGAACATCGACCCCGATGAACTCTCCAAAAAAACAAAAAACTATTCTTGAGGTGACAGCCAACGATGGCGAATCTGTTCTGGCAGGTCCGTCACCGGTGAATTCTCTAGAGGAACAAAAAAATCTTCCCGAGGTGGCAGCTGTTAATGAATTTCCCTTGTTGAGGGGTTTACTCACGGGTTCACAACGGTCGGTTGTTTCCGAATATGGGAGCGATGGAGGTGACGGCGTTTGGTCGCAAAATACTCGTAAACAGTTTGGCTTGATTAAAACTGTTTTTGAGGATTTTGAACATCGACAAGATCAGGCATTGAAAAATAATCAAGAGGCTGAAGCAAAACTGTCGGAGGCCGAGAATTTGTTGTTGGCGTACGCTAAGGAGCGTGAAGGCATTGATGCGGCTCGCGATGAATTGAACAGACAATTACGCGAGCTAGACGAACGCCAACAACAAATTGAGCACAAAAGCGATCAGCTCAAGCAAAATATGCCAGAGCTGAAAGCCGATGTGGCAAGATCACGCCTCCGACGAAAAAGAGAAAAAAAGCGTTTCGATGCCCTCACACAGAGAATACGAATGTTTTTAAATAAATCAAAATGAGAACAGCACAGGGCTTTCTATTCTTCCCGTAATGTATATAGTATGTAAGAATTTCTCAGATTTCTATGATATTTTTATTGTTCTGTTTATGTTTATTTTTGAAAGACTTTTGAATTGCAATTAGGATTATAAGTAGTTATGTTTTATCCCGAAGTTTTAGGATTAAGGTTCTGTTCGATTTTAAGGTATTAAGATGTATTTATAACCATATTTTACTTATATTTGTGTGTGGACATGTATCTATTTTTATTTCTACAATAAATTTTTTTGTGATTTTTGTGGGAGGGGGGTGTGGGGGGAGGGGGAAAAACCTACTGCGCATGCATTTAATAGCTAGTTTCCATATATGACCAAAATGAGACTTTTACGAAAATGGTCAATGAAAGTTATGCGCAGTAGGTGGCGTCGGCCGTATTTCTGTATATAATGATGATTCCCTTGGAAGTTTTTCTGAAAAAGGCATCATAACTGTGAAAAAGGGCTGCGCAGTAGATTCTCTCTGAATGTGTTAATGCGCACTTACGTTTTTATCACTTATAATTCATAATTACATACATCTGCGAGTCGAAAAAATCCGCTTTCCATCAACTACCCCCTCCCTTCAACAAGTGAAATGCATTGAATAGTATAAAATGCATAAAAAACATATTTTGCTAACTTAGGGGGATATTTCATGTAGAATTATTCTAACCGCGCATGTTCACATTCATCAACTTGCGCAATGAACCAAATCAGAGCTTTCCTGATATGCAAAGGAACCAGGCATGCGCAGTTGGTGCAATACTATTCATTTTCACATCAACTGGATACCTCAATTCAAACCCACCAAAAAAATCGACTATTATTGGAAAAATGATGATGCGCGTTCATCATTCTTTGTTTATTTCAATAAGCCATTCGCCTTACCCCTATTGTACACTTGTTTCTCACATATTTCGAAATGAAACTCAAAAGACTCCATTTCCTTTTATCTCACAAAGAAATCTAGAAAATGTCAAGTGTGTATACTGTACTTCTCTTATATCGAATGATAGAAGACTATTATGAAAGAACCGAAAAATAAAAATGATATCAATCCATAAGTGTAACTTTTATTTGCTTTTGAGAAATGTCATAATGTACAAAAATTCAAGTCAAAAATAGCAACCTCCAAGCACGATTGTGCTCATCTTCTGTTTGAACTTCACACCCCTCACTATGGTCTTCGGAATATAGGTTGGAATACCACCAATGGCTCTGATCAGGTAAAACTTCGCGATGTTCCCCGTTGTTGTCCTCAGAAAAATGGTTTTGACCCCACCAATAGCTTTGGTCAGGTAAATCATCACCGTAATCCACTTCGTCCAGTTCAATTGTTGAACGATCCCAATTGTCCTCAACAGAGATATGCGCCCGCTGGTTTGTGCCACTAGTGCTGTCCGCAATACTATATTCTACAGCTCCTCTGTAAAAACGCGCACATTAGTTATTTCGTTTAAATGTGTTGCAAATCATGCAAACATCAACAAGCCGCACTTGACAAATATCCAATTTACATGCCGTACAGAGCTGATGCGGTATATTGTGGTATTCCGATGTTTCGTGAAAATCAACATTGTTGTAGAATCCGCCGGGGACCAACATGCCATATGCAATTAGACACTGGTGGCACAAGACCTTGTCGCCTTCAATGGTTTCCACTATACCAAACGACATTGTTGAACAATATGTATTCCTACTTCTGTCTATTACCCTGTTTATATCTTTCGCAACACACCTGTATGCAACATCGCTGCGATCAGTAGGACCATCAATGGCAACCCCTTCATCTTCACTTTCACTATCACCGCCACCGGCTTCAAGTGCATCTGCTGCTGGTTCACCCGCAGCGCCTGCTTCTGCAACACCTTCCACTGCTATGTTATCTCCTTCCACAGCATTTGGTTCGTCACCCTCGGGATCATTGTGATTTAGGTCAATATCTACTAAGCTCCTCAACACTCTCATTACACTCTGATTCTGTTGAAACGCCATGTTGTTTCAGAATACGACTGTGAGATATCCTAACAAATCTTGTAGTTGACGATGTAGTGATATGTCGAGAAAACTGATGCAGAGGCGTATTTCCTCCTCTTTTTATACATCCATTCAGAACGCTCATTCGAGTGGGGGATGAAGGTCATTCCAACTGCAAGGCCATTCCAATTTCAAGGTCAATCTGAATCTGAAGGTCACCTGAGGTGGGGATAACCACCTATTTTCGTGGGGTTTGAAGGCCATTCTAGTTTCCAAGGTCACTCTATATCTGAAGGTCACTGGTGGTGGGGATAACTGCAGTTCAAGGCCATCGAGAAACATTAGTGTGGAGGGGAATTGGTTACATTTTGAGGAGAAATGCCAAACATCCCAGTATTCAATACTAGTTGAAAGCAGACGTGACGGCTCTTCAATATGTCAGTGCCGAAAGAGTGGGATTCCAAACCGAAAATTGCGGTTTATCCCTTAGTGATTCACAAGTGTTTGACCTGCCATAATTGTGAGGTTGCTTGGTCGCCCGATTTAATCAACACATGTACTGGATTGTGTGTGGAATGTAGAGAGATGAATCCTCCGAAAGTGCTCAAGGAAATCAAAAAGGAGTGTGGCACAAATTGGATAGAGTGCCGAATATGTAGTGAAAATCTCAGTTTCACAAACTTTGGAATATATAGAAGAGAATGTAAGACATGCAGCATGAAAGAATGTTTGGAATTCCAGAGATGTACGAACTGTGATACTTTCACAAAAGACTGCTGGAGAAACTTGTGCAAGGCATGCCGAACTGGTTTGGTGCTGTGTGAATGTGTCGGATTCTTCTTCAAGGACAGTGTTGATCATCTCCTGAAATGTTGGTGTTTGAACGAAGAGCAGAGGACCGAGCGAGAAGAGTTGAGGAAAACTCATGTGGTTCCACAGAGACGCTACGTTTATGAACAAGTGGATTATTGACGATAGTTTGTAAAATGATATAAATAAAAAGTTTTTTACTAACTGGATTTTATTTTCATTCATTATCATTAAACAATAGAATATGAATAAAAATGAATAATCTTCAAAATATAAGTCAATGATACATTTCAAGGTGAAAAAATCATGAAAATGTCAGTTATACTATTGAGTTTTTGTCGATCCATGAGTTTTTTTCCTTGGGGAATCCAAGCCATTTTACAAGAATTTTTCCATGTTTCCTCTTCAAAATTTTTTCAACCAAATAAATATCGGGCTGCTTTGTTTTGTACAGTTCCATTTCATAAAAACAACCTTTTATTGGCTTTCCATCCATGTCTTCAAGCCGATAAGTTACTGGTTCGGTGCTATTCACTTTGATGATTTTAAAAAGTTCAGTGGTGAAATTTGCTAAATAACCTTTATCGAAAATGCTTTTGTATTTGCTGATCCGAACCACGTCACCTAATCTGAATTTATTCTTTCTTGTCTTGTGTTTTTTAGCATTTTTAGCATTTTTATACATATTCAATTTCGTGGATGATGTCACATCAACAGGCCTCATTCCGGTACTACTATGTATTTTGTTGTTGTATTGCTCTGTCAAATCTGAGATGATTTTCAGCCATTTATAATGTCCTTGGACTGAAAACTCTTTATATAACCATGCCTTCAAAGTTCTTATAACTCGCTCCACAATTGCAGCTTTTTTAGTGCTGAAAGTTGAATAATGATTGATATTATATTTCTTCATCAACGATGAAAACTGCGTATTGTAGAATTCAGTGCCTTGATCGGATTGCACATTTTTTGGCGTGTGTTTTGCCTCCTTCAACACACTCTCCATAGCCGCAGCGACGGTTTTTCCAGTTTTACTTTTCAGTGGTCTAGTCCATACAAATTTTGAATAACAGTTTATCACAACAAGGACATACCTATAACCACTATTTTTTCTAGCGTATGGCTGCATTTCCATTAGATCTATTTGCCACAAATCCGAAAATCCTTTTATTATTGTCTTCCTCCGGGGAAAATTACGTCGAGCAGATCCATGTAACTCTTCAACAACTTGCCTTTTAGCTGCACTCATTTTAACTTTCTATAACACGAGTAGGTTCCCATGCAGGTGGTAGAGCTAGCTGCCCAGTTCTCCAGTGTTTAGGTGGCGGTTTAGCTGTAGAATGCTCCACTTTAGTAATTCGCCCTTCTAAAGTACTAATTGACTGCTCCAATTTGGAAATTCGTTCAGTTTGAGTATCAGACTTCTTGCCAATAACGAATCTGAGCTCTGTTATTTTGGAATCAAAATATGCCCTTGCATCACGGATTACAGATGATATCGATTCCTGTACGGCTGCAAGAGTTAATTCCTTAGTTTCTTTTATGTGATCGTCAATGTAGCCCTTAGTGACACAATCTTTGATGTCGGAAGGTTCACCAACATTCCGCAGGCGTCTGTTCTGAATATTATAATCTCCTTCTGGTGTAAGTACGAATCCAACCCCTGGTTTTCCAATAACCGCCTTCACACTACCGCGTCTACGGCCAAATTTATCGATTGTGGTATTCATTGTTAGAATATCAATAGATGAATGATTGAATTCCACAAGTTCAATAGAAATATATCCCGTGGTTAGTAGATGATGCCCTCTTCGCGCAATTCCTCTATTATGGCTATTATTTCATTATCATGCCCTGTATGGCCAGCCATTTTTGAACTCCAGAGAAGTCGAAGTCGATCGATTAATTCCTCTAATCTATTCCAGTAGATATAACTGTAAGGCTTATTTCCCTCATATACCTTTTGGGAAGGAATTTTCATTAACCCGTCGCCTTCTCTGACGGAATTTTCCAGCGCACTCCCACTTGCTAACAGTGGTTTGATTATCCTGCGATATTTCTTCCATTTATTAGACACCAAACCTTGTTCTTCATCATAGTTTCTATACGCTGCTTTTGTAATTCTCAGTATATCACCATACGCATTCAGTTCAGTTGCAGAAATATTTCTAGGAGCTACTTTCATGAATATTAATTTATATAGTTTAGACGTGCCCTGGTATGTGCCAACAGTTTTACCACGCTCTTTGAACACAATTTTCTCTCCAATAAACTCCACATTGGCTTCTCCCATCTTTAGTTTATTTGTAGAAGGATCTAAACGAACACCATATGTCGTATCATATGCAGAATTTCCTTTGAGCAGTTTTTCAATGTGATTGTTTACTTCAGCGCCGCCAACTGCTGTCTTATCTAAATCCGAATTTACCATTGAAGATGGCGGTGTATCCATTATGGTTGTTTCCTCAACCCCAAATTGAGCAGCTCCATCATCAAGGTCTGAGAAATTCAATTTTGATAGTGGGGTGCTACTCTCCATAGGTTTGGTCTTCTTTGGATGGCTCAGTATTGTTGAAGGACTCAATTTAGATGTATTTTCAGATATTTTTCTCAACGGCTCCATGATTGGTTCATATATTCTTGTCAGTGCCGCTTGATTGCCAATGCGGCTGCTCTTGATGTAATTGAATTTTTTTCGAACCGAATCCGTTGCCTCAATCAACCTCCTCTTCAGATCAATATCATCATTGCTTTTTAGAGACATGGCGTTAGTGCTTTGACGTGTCTTTGATAATGTTCAACTTCTGATTGAGCCAAATACTTGATAAACATTAGAGATATATAAAATTGTCAAATCCCTTTCGATAGCGACCTCCTTGTAGTTCTCGATCTTTATCGATAACTAGAAATCCAAATTTATCATTCCAACATTTCGCACACATATCTCGAAATTGCTTGAATGTCATGTCTGGTGATACATGATCAGAGAAAATGTGGTTGATATTCATATCATCCTGTCTGAACATCACAATGAAATTTGAATTATCCCTGACTAATTGCTTCGGGACTCGAGAATAAGTTTGAGCCAGATAGAAACAGTCAACATTTTTATGCCGACCCATGCTGAAATATGATCTGATGACATCTTGCTTTTCACACATAACATCATCGAATATGAATACGGAATCAGGTTTGGCATCAGACGGTTCCACTATTGCGGACGGGTCATTTCCAAAAGTATAAAATCCCAACCCCTCAATAGGTGTCAACACTTCACGCAAATACTCATATTTGGGTTGATACAGAGATTTGGAATAGAGGTAAACATTCTCAAATCTCAAACCCAGCGGATGAGTTAGCAAGGAAATCATTACATTCGTCTTTCCGCAGTTCGATGGTCCAATAATAAGACCTCTAATCGATAGCGGGAGGAGAGACCCATGACGTCGTTCAACTTTGAATTTACCAGCTGCTTCATCATCGAAATTATCGATAAGAAACTCCTGTTTCTGTTTTACAATATGCATTGTGAGACAGCTGGAGACTATATAAGAGCAATCATGAAATGTATCTTTTATTTAAATGACGAAAATCAATCGGTGCGGATCTGAAATTAAACGAGTCAAAAAAACTGGCAAAGGATTGGTCAATTCTTTAATCAATAATTTACCCTTTGAGTTACATCTGCCTGGTGGATATCAGTATTGCGGTCCTGGAACAAGATTACACAAGAGGTTGGAACGGGGAGATCCTGGAATAAATAAGCTCGATATTGCATGCAAAGAGCATGATATTGCTTACTCACTAAATTTGGACAACCTTGAAAGTAGACACAAGGCAGACAAAAAGCTCGAAGACGCTGCTTGGGGTAGATATACAGATAAAAACTCTACTGTTGGTGAGAGAGCTTCTGCCTGGTTGGTTACAAATATCATGAAGGGGAAACGACGATTTGGTATGGGGTGCGAATCGTCTCAAGCATGTAAACAGGTGAAGAAACGAGTTATTAAGAGAATCAAGAAAAAAAAAGCACAGAATAATGGAAAGATAGTAGCTTTCGGTTCGGGCGTAGTGAGAAAGGTTAGAGATGTTTTACGTAAAGCAGGAAGACGTGAAATTGCTACAGATAATTTGGGAAAAGCCGCTCAAATTGCATTGAAAGCCGCCCGTAAATACACAAAAGAGGCAGGTGGTAGAAACAAAATACGCACACCTCGAGTAATACCAATTCCCAAAATCGGTGGAATTTTGCCACTCATACCTATCTTTGCTGGTTTATCAGCACTTGGCACTCTGACCGGGGCAGCTGCTGGAATCACTAAGGCAGTTCAAGCAGCGAGAGCTAGTGCAGATCAGTTGAAGGAGTCAAACCGACACAATACGTTCATGGAGGCAATTGCCTTAGGTAAAAATGGCAAAGGAATGTATTTGAAACCATATCGCAAAGGTTTAGGATTGTTTTTGAAGCCCCAGAATTCAAAAAACTTATAGATATGCCACCCCGAAGAGCCCTTTCTGACATCGATCTCAAATATTTTGTCGGGAAAATGAAAATACAAAATTTTCGGGGTGTATTTATGCGTGACGGCCTTCCAGTTTCAGGACCGCGCCAATGTGAATCCGCTATAGTTAATTTGGATAGTCGTCGAGGTCGAGGAACTCACTGGGTGGCATATAAAAAAATTGGAGGAACGGTAACATACTATGACAGCTTTGGTGACTTACCTCCCCCCAAAGAATTAATCAGTTATCTTTATAGTGGTCAGAAGCCTGCTCGTAAAATTTTCTATAACAACAAGCGACACCAACAATTCAATACAGTTTGGTGTGGTCATTTATGCCTGCAGTTTCTATACGGGAAGCCAATATGGATATAACTCCGACACAGGATAGAGAAAGCATCAAGAGGATGGGCCATTCGCTCATCGCATATTCTAGGCTACGCAGCTTGAAGAAAATGAGTGCACAGCAACTCTCAGATATGCCTAAAGAAGTGTTGATTGGATGTGCTGCTAACGAAATTGCATCGGTGTGGGATAAACTGCCGCCACACCTCCAAAACGATGTTGATGTCTTGAAGTATCAGTATTGCCAGGAACATTACAACGATGCTGGTAGTTCGACTGATGTGAATGATGGGCCGATATCCCGCAAAATATTTTGTTGTTATTGTAAAATGAATGATGTAAATGTTGTAACAAAAAATGATCTCGATGCTCATTCAGCATCAGTTCCAAAGAGGCAGCGGTTACTGCACAGTTTCTGTAAACAGCAATAAAAGACGTCGGAATATGTACAAGTTAACAGTCATGTCACGAACGTTCTCGCTGTCAGGAGACTCAAGCGAGTTGAGCGCTAACTTTTACCCACCAATAGAATTGGACACCAGCTGCAGTTACGGTTTAGGTTTACATGGCTTCTATTCATACAATTCAATATTCAATGTTACTGTGAAGAACAATGTGATCAGCTACTCGAAGAGAATAAATTCTCCACCCATAGCTATAAAAATTCCTCCTGGTGCATATGAAATCGATGAAATCAATAAAGTTATACAGCGAAATATCAAATCCAGAGAGAAACGTTCTGACAATGCCACCGAAAAGTCTATGGATGATTTGTTTCTCTTACACGCAAACAACAACACTCTAAAATGTGAAATGCGATCAAAATATTATATCAATCTGTTACATGAGAACTCTATTGCCCAGCTCCTGGGTTTTGAGTCCAGAGTGTATGGGATCGATGAGACTCACGAATCAACGTTGCCGGTGAATATCAATAACGTGAGAATAATTCGCGTTGATTGCAATATCACCTCTGGAGCATATTTGAATGGTGAAGAAGCCCACAGTCTCTTCGAGTTCGATATTGATGTCGAACCAGGATACAAACTCACGAAGGAACCAAGAAATATAATTTATATGCCGATCAAGCCTGAAGGTCGTCAGTATCTTGACAACATTACTTTGCGCATTTTGGACGATCGCGGTCATCTGATTGATTTTAATGGTGAAAGAATAATTGTAAAATTAGAATTGAAGAAACTGCAACATTGAAGGCTATTTTTCCATTCTCCAAGATGGGATTCTGTTATAACGTTCACCTATTGAAACCTAGACGATGTGTAAAAGGAAAAGTAGTGAAAGAGGCTGATATAAAGGAGAAAAAATCATCAAATCAGCTCAGTTCACGTGAGCCCGCTAAACTGTCAAGATATAGTATCAGCTCCAGTAGTCTGAACTTCTTGAAATCAATCGGTTTGAAAGTCAAATATAGAAAAAAAAATCAACATGGCAGCTTTCATCACAAGTGATAAGTTGGAAGTTTTTGAGGAGCCCGTCTTTGACCATTCTCTGATTAGTTTACATGAGCATACATATAAACCATATGGATCCCCATATTATAAGAACTCGGATGAAATTAGAATTCCAATCAACTTTCAAGATCTGATTCTTGATATCGCAGAGAGTTACATTTATATCGAGGGGAAATTCACACCTTCAGAAGCTAACAAGCGGTGTTATCTATCCAATAATGCTCTTGCTTTCTTATTCGATGAAATTCGCTATGAAATGGGCGGTGAACAAGTTGCAGTTGTGAGAAAGCCAGGAATAACTACTGCGCTGAAAACTATGGTGTCCTTCGGGAAATCTCATGAGAATTCTTTACTGCCAATTGGTTGGGGGCTGAGCCAGAATCAGCAAGATATACTGGATACTGCGAGTCATGTTTTCAGTGGAAAACTTCCATTGAAATACCTCATGGGTTTCGCCGAAGATTACAACAAAGGTATTTTGAATGTTAAACAGGAACTCATCTTGATCATAGCTCGATCCTTCAAGAATTCATTCATTGGAGAAGTTGACGCTGAACTAGAAATAACGAAAATAGAATGGAGAATAAGGCATATTGTACCAGAAGATCGGCAAAAACTTAAGCTCTTGAACCGGATCAATAAGAATAGTAATACCAAAGTTAAGATGGCTTATCGCATGTGGGATCTTTATGAATTACCTTCACTCCGTGATACAGCCTCAGATATATGGGCTGTAAAAACTACTAATAGCCTCGAAAGGCCACGATTCATTATTATCGGGTTCCAAGACACAGATAACTCTGAAAATATTGCGAAAGATGTGACAAAATTTATGCATGCTAACATAAATAATATTCGTCTCTACTTGAACTCTGAGGTATTCCCATATGAACGATGGAATCTAGATTTCGATAAAAAACTGGATTCTTCAGCCTATTACGCTTATGAGAATTTTCAATGTAGCTACTACAATAAACCCACCAGTGAACCGATGATGGATATTGGAAGTTTCCGGAAGAATCCATTGTTTGTAATCGATTGTTCTCATCAACCGGATGCCATGAAGTCTTCTTAGATTCATTTATGCTTCGAATCACATCATCTGTGAATTGCTCTGTGACTCGTTTGGGAAGCCAACATTTGAACCTAGCAGTATCGTCATCTTCTATTAAAACAACCTGAATAGATTTACCATATCTTGTAGAAAGCATGGACATTTTTTCGATTTTGTAACCTTTACCAACCGTTAGAGATGTAATGGGTTTTTGTTCCATTACTTCAAAGTTTTGAATTGCAGAATTAATTTTTTCGAAATCGAATTTCAGCTTATCCATATTTTGAATATAAAGAATTTATGGTAGAAAGTTATAAAATATTTTCACCTGAATTGCGTTGTATTTCACTTGGGGCACTGTGATCAGTTATGGCTATTTGATGAGGGTTGTCTTAATACTTCGAATGATCTGAACTGAGAACTGCACTGCTCGTTGTTCTGCTTTTATACCAATCGCTGAAGGGAAGGGACTTGGGAGGAAGGGAAGTTGCATACAATTGGAATCTCAAGGCAACTATAACAGAAAATCCCAAAACTGATAGCATTCACACTCAACCACATTGAGTGATATCCCTCTCCTTCAATTCATAAACCGTGTGAATTTGACCTTGAACATATTGAGGGCAATAAGCATTTGATGTTATTCTTTCGAAACTCACTTTGGCAAGATTTTTCTTCCTCAGGATAGCCAATTCTGATCGAAAGAAGTCTCGAGCCTTGCATCTCATTGCTTGTAGGAGTACCACCTGAAGGCAGATCAAGGTCATTATTCATCGAGGTCGAAAATGGAGGATGTTTTCGTTCAAGGCCACCCCCAAGATCAAGGTCAGTGGTGGGGGGAGGACCATGCCAATTGAAGGCAGCTCAAGGTCATCATTCATCAAGGTCGAATATCAAGGACGTTTACATTCAAGGCCACCCCCAAGGTCAAGGTCAGTGGTGGGGGGAGGTCCAGGATTGGCATAAACCCCCTACTGTCCACGTCTACCAATCCACCTGTTCGGAAAAATTTCATCTTGGTACCTTCTAACATCTCCAGCATAATGTGGAGGTGCACCATCCTGTTGAAACCATAAACGGTCATCAAAACCTCCAGGATTACGTCTGCTGGGAAACAAATTACGTAACGTAGGTACGAGATACCCCCTTAAAAACTCAAGGTACTTTGCCCCGTTTAAATTACCTTCGATAAAGTAGGGTCCGATGATTCGATTTCGTACAATTCCAGCCCATACATTTACCTTTTGAGGGTATTGTGTATGATGCTCACGCATCCAGTGGGGGTTTTCTTTTGCCCAGTATCTACAATTCTGACGGTTAACCTCACCATTTAACGTGAAAGTGGACTCATCAGAAAAAATAATGTTTTGTATCAAGAGAGGGTCTCGGTGACATTTATCCATCATTTCTTCGCAAAATTGGAGTCTTCTATCGGGATCATCTTCGTTTAATTCGTGCACAAGTTTGATTTTATAAGGATGCCATTTTTCAAGCTTCAATAGTTTGTGTACCGTTGTTTTGCTAACACCGATATCGCGACTAACTTTACGAACAGAAGTGTGCGCATCTTCTTCAAAACTCAGTAAAACATCTAATGCTCTATCAGCATTTGCAGGGGGACGACCTGATTTGCGTACATTTTCAACCGTACCAGTTTCTCGAAATTTCGTTTCAATCTTACTGACTGTTGAACACGTTATAGGTCTTTCTGGATATTCATCATTAAACAAATTGCACACTTCCATCTGAGTTCGCGATCTGTCTCCATACCTAATCATCATAAGTATTTCAATTCGTTGCTTTACACTTAATTCCATTTCTACTTCCAATCAAATCTAAGCAATCATTAGAATATTCACGAATACCAAAAATATTGTAGTACTAAACTGTCACTGAACATCAATAAATTACTAAACATATGAATAATGACATTTCACAATAAACTAGACGACTATGTTTTTTATAAATAGATAAGAAATAATTTCTTTCACATTCTGTCTGCTAGACCACAAGTACCAAACATGTTTGGAAACAGCTCATTTTTATTACTCTAAACATGTAGCAAACTACGGGGTGTTACATGTAAACCAATTGCCGCTAGACAATAAGTATTTTTGATAATATTGTTACTTTACCTAATAAGGAATGTTACGCGTTACTTTATGCGCACACCCAAAACTATTGTATTTTTGTCCACCCTGTACCAATTGGAATCAACATGTGATATATTTTTGGAATCAGCTCAGTTAGAGTAATCCGAAAATTGAGACAAAATGGGGATGTTCCATTAAAAAAAAATGGCGGTGACGTCATTACTCGAACGTAATTCACCCTGTATATTAGATTATTATTTTGAAATACGGTAAATTAAAATCAAAAATCGACGTGTTTCACGATTATTTCTTGAAATGACCTGTTTAGCTAAAAATGAATTTGTTCCATACTTTACGGACACACTATATAATAGTATTCTCACCCGAGGTTTAATAAGTGATATTTTCTCCACTACAAACATTGACATATCCACATATTTAATAATTTCGACATATTTTATAAGCATATAACTTAAATTTCGATATATCAAGTAGCCTAAGGAGTCCAGTTGTCAAACAATGTAAAATGAAATTCGACTTTGATGTCAGAAAATAGACGCTGTATTGAAATTCCAAGTACCTACACTATGTAGGTACTCATGGCATTTTGATCGATGGTCTCCGAAGTTGTCTTCGATAATATTACTTTTTCATTCTTTCGTTTCGAAATCCATTTCAATCGTTTCGTTTGGATTTGAGTGCCTTATTTGATCAAATTTTTCCGGACCATTTATTCGACAGAATTTTTTTCACTCATAATTACACGAGACCTTTTTTTTGTCGAAGTAAACGTGACATTTCGATGAGACTTTTGTTGCCTGGCCACTCAACAGAAAAAACTGCCTCTGAAAAAATTACGAGTGCGTAGGATGAATAATTTTTTCTGTCAGTTTTTTGAGTCGAATCATAAATGTCAAGTTTTCTTCGACAAAAAAAAGCTGAAGTGTGATTCGGTACGACAATTCAATGAATACAGTTTAGTTTATTCAATTCAACGGAAAAGTAAAATTATTAAAAACACAATTCTTATATTTCATTATCACGGATTAGATATTCTCTTTTGACAACGCAAGTGAAAAATTGACAAAGACGCCGTCAAAGATTTGTTTAAAATTCTGGTTGCCATGCTTTCGAGAGTGAGGTTCCGTTTTGTCGCTGAAAAACTTAGGGCAAAGTTTTTCGCTGACATAATGACAAAATTACGGCGGCTTATGGAAGATTTTATATATGAGTTAAATTGTCATCCTTATATCTGCATTTTGATTAACTTCTGTTCGTTCATTTTCGAAGTCTGACAGTTAAGTATTCGATTGCTTCAACTTCTGTTCGTTCATTTTCGAAGTCTGACAGTTAAGTATTCGATTGCTTCACCGTGTATTTGAAACGACTCCAATTGATCAAAACGTAAAATCAATCGAAATCGAATGGAAAAATATGAATCTATACAAACAAATGTTGAAACCAAGTCTCATGTAACAGGTTTGAATTTCCAATAGACTTGATTATATAAACAACGGAAGTCCAAACCAATACCATTCAACAAATTAACCACCTGAACAATAAATAACTATAAACAATGTATTGTTATTTGAAGTGCGACAAATCTTCATTTCGATCAAACTACAGATTTAAATCGATCACGAAGATGAATAATGGGCGTACAGTTTGTGCAATCATTGATAGTGATTTCTACCTGCCTTTGACAACAGCAAGTCGCAGTTATTGTCACAGAAGCAATGAGCCCAAAACCGGTCTCTGGGGAGTGCATCCCAATAATTAGAAATCTATGCAGGTTTTTGTATCCTCATTGAAGAATCCTCCACTAGCGTCTGCCGAATAGAATTCGATGGCCCTCACGGTATCTGCCAGAGAAGTAGTTTTGTACTATGAAGGTACTGCGGGATTGGCAATCCAGTATATCGTTCAAATCTCTTGATCTGAAGATGATCTTCGACTCTACATAGTGTCTTTTGGCTATGACTTCCTCAATTGTGGGCTTTGTTGAAGGAAAACTTGTCTGATATGTCACTATATGTAGTTGTTGATGCAGTGTCAACTGATATTTTTTCAATGAATGCAGGTGTTCCACAGGGTTCAGTCCTGGTGCCCTCTTTGTTCCTGCTTCATGTCATTGATTTGCTGAAGAAAACATCTTGTTCAGAGCATAGTTTTGCAGTCGACAGTTAGTAACCTCCATACAAGGACGAGAAACAAAAATCAGATAGGCAAAAAAATCTGCTTTGTCAAATTTGACAGGTTCACAGTAGCTTATAACAAAAGGAAAGATGCTTTTTTCTAATCATTTCTCAAGCACAAACTCACTGCAAAATCGAATTTTGATTGTATGGATTAGTGAAAAAAGCTTCCATTTATTGCTGACTTTATGTGTGACACTGTGTGTACGCTCACTAATTCTAAATAGTAGAGTTATATGATATAGACCATGGAAGTTCGAACCAATATGCTCCAAGAAAAAATATTGTCAATCGAATACAAACAATTGAAGTAAACTCATCAGTTTTATTGATTTGATTGTGTTTAAGTCCTTCACCCATCTGAAGAAATCCATCTATCAATTCCTGCCGAGTATCTGACCGTAGCCGGCTTATCCCAAAACCATAAAAAAAATTAATATTTCCAGTTTTATTTCTTTTTTTACAGAAATAACCTGGGTGAGGAGAATAGCCGTACGCATAAAAGTGATGTATGATGATTTTATGGAAGAAATATCGTAATAGAATTCCACATTACTACCCTTGGGAACAATTTATGTTCTTACCTCTCTTATACATATTTAATATTAATCGTTTTTCACACAGAATCGCAGAGCTCTGAATTGAAACTTTTATTATCTCTTTTAGTCGAATGTGAAAGTGAAAAAAATGGAAAATTTTAGATACATTTTGAAAAGCGCGTTTCAATTTAGAGATTTCACTTTATAACACCACTAACATGATGAGTTATTAATAGGTTTCCTGTGACTTGAGATCGTATAAATGAAAATTTTGACATTCAAATCCATTTTTGTGGTTACCTTTACAATTGAAGATATGATATAATATATTTTTATTTGGAATAGGCAATCCTAATCTACATTTATAAGAAATAATAACGATTATACATGAAGCAATCATATGTATATGTAGTGTGTAGCAGCTCCTTCGATAGTATTATTATATAATCTATAAATTTCAATGTACTCATTATTTACATTGTTCTGTTAAGAGAAAATAACTATTCAAGTACAGCGAAATACCATTATAATTATACTTCGGTTGGTCCCATCCGAATAGATCACCTTGTAGTAGTACCTCTATGACTGAAATGCGCAAGTTGAAAGAAAGAATGATTCACGATGCCCCTATCTCACGATTCCTCACTCGAATATCTGTCAATATACTTCTTGCGCTGAATGTGATAAGTTCTAAAGTGTAAATTGGTTACAAATACGTGAATTGAAGAAAATTTTCCATATGTACTATGGGAAACAAAAAAAAAAACGATGCTCAGTGAAAACAACGTAGAAATTTGGCGAACACTACGGAAACTTGAGAAAAAACTCCGTTCCTACTCGTCCAGTAAGTAAGATTGTTTTTAATGTTTTTTTGTCATGTTTTAGAGAAACCAACGAAATGAGTGGACATATAATTGGAAATAGATGAGACTGACAATGATTTCTGATCATTGATCATCGGCAGGGGCAATCTACAATCAACATACGGCTGAACTTTATTCATCATAGTAGGCCGTTTTCTGCCCTGCATACTTTTGAGTTATGCCAGCCGAGTGTCTTGCGCCCAAAGACAATTTCTTTTTGGTTAGCGCAGGTCCGTCGTCAGATTTGACATCGGAATTTTCCGCCACCAACAGTGAATCTTTTCGTAGTGATAACGCTGTTACTACTATACCGACTGAAGCAAAGTCTTACGGTAGTTATATCCAGGATGATTTCGCACTGCGGTGGGGTACCTATCTGACACAAGGACAAGAGAACGACAAGGAAGAACCTAAAGACACTCGAGGACAAACTCCGTTCTTACTCGTCGTAAGTAAGTTTGTTTTTCATATTTTGTCACGTTTTAGAACGGAACCAAAGACGTGAGTAGACATATAATTGAAAACAGCTGAGACTGACAATGATTTATGATCATTGATCATCGGCAGGGGCAATCTACTTTGTAGATCATTCTACGGCTGACCTTCAATCATCATACACCGTTTTTCTGTCCCGCACACTTCCTGAGTTGTGCTCACCGAGAGTCTCGCGCACGAAAACAATTTCTTTTTTGTTGGCCCAGGTTCCAGGCCATTACACTACCTCATATCCACTCCAACTGAATCCGGTAGTTCAGACCTTTTTTCTCGGCATCTGAGTTGAGGTTTTCCACCGGACCCTCAAATTTTGTTGGGCAAAGGTTTCTCAGCCCTCAGAACAGCTGTGCCTGGTGAGTGATCGATATGCTGAAGCATTCAAGACTACTTTGTCTGACAAAGCCGGTGCTGATGAACCATTATGCAACGTTCCTCCCTCGATGTCGAACCACAGGAGATTTCTGCTTGCACTAGACCTTAAGGTACAACCTTTCCCTTAAAAACACCTCGAGGGCACTGCTCATCGAAGTCAATGGCAATCTTAGAAAAATCAACAGATGGGGGACACCTCAAGCAGACAAAACAGAGGATGGTGAGAGCTGTTCACGATGTACAATAGCAAATGGACGAGGTAACATATTTGAACCTATACGCTGGTCGCATTAAATATTTGACAGCACGTGGCAATCTATGACTAACAACTCCAACTTTTCGGAATGGGTTCAGAGATATAAAATCCATTTTTATACTCTACCTTATGAAAAACTGGCACCTGAACCCCGACAATTCCACCCAGCCGGCTAAACCTCTATTGTGAGAGTTTAGCTATATATATTACTGGAATTTGACTACATTGAACCAGCCGTCAATGTCAAGAGCAATTTTTGGTTCAGCTATTTTCTCAGGTTTGAGTCTTACTGATAGCTATAGATTTTTTTTCTGAATCTGAAACATTTGCATGAATTCATCACAGCCCCTCACTTGGAGCTGTGAAAAATCTGATGTCTGAAAATTGTTTTGTCAGTGGATTCGACAGATGCCGATAAACATAAGAAGTATTTGCGATTCCAATCTAGTCACAAAATTTTTGAATTTAAATTTTTTGTGTTCTGACTCATCTTTGCATCTTTGCACCTTATTTATTTAAACAAAATTCTCAGAAACGGTTATACATTTTTCGAGTTCGAAATAAATTTTTTTGTATCTGTAGCTATTTAGACGACATCTTTTTCAATTAGTATTACCAAGATAGAGTGTTCAGGAAACATCCAACAAATTTGAGGTATCTTGGTAACCATTAGGATTCTATATTAATGGAAAATAAATTCATTTGCCACTTGATTTCGGTTTGCCTTGTGGTTGAATATAGGTGGCCGTCTACAAAATTATTTGAGGAGCACCGATGTATAACCTTGCAGACGGATCGAGGAGATTTTGACAATGTAAATTTCCACACAGTGTCACAGTGACTTTTTATGTTGGGCAACTAGAAGGTAAAACAAGGCCTGAATTTTCCAGAATATTACATGCAACAACGAGAAAGCCAAAGGTTTCAGTGAAGCAGGCCAAACTTCACATCAATGTTCAAAACCTTCAGACAGTTCTCCTCAAACTGTCTCATTTTGTCGCATAGAGACAACAAAACCGTCAACGCGCAGATCAACCGGAGGTGTGGAATGACGCACCCAAACCTCAACGGACTGGCTGGTGATATTTGGAAGTGGTGTGAAGAATTGAGCATAATAATATTCAGGAACTTGAGTTTTCTGGTGGACAATATATATATGTGTGTATATATGTATGTGTATATATGTGTATATGTTTATATATGTGTATATAATTATCAACTGGTGATGTTCGTCTCATAAATGAGTTCGAAATATGAGTTCATAGCAGATCAAATGCCATGATGTGTCACCTTCGGAATGCAATATCGAGAATACGCCTTCCAAGAGCGGGCCAAAAATTTCGATAACCTGAAGTTGATCTGTTTACTAACTACTCCAACACATAGGGTAAAACATTTTTATCTTTACAGCCAAACCCCATAAGTTATGCAACTGATGTATTACATTAACTTGGTCTGACACAAACATTTGTGTTTTCCCAATCATCACCACTTCCACATTCTCCCTAGAATATTGAAAATGATTGAAGGGGACAAAGTAACATGTTTTGTGTTTCTGTTATCGCAGTCCCAAACTTATTTTCCACAAATTGATATCAATTTTGAATTCCATTATATTGTATTTTGAACAACGATATATAATTTTTTCAGTTTCGTTTAAGCGCCTACATCCACTGTGGTGCCATCTCACCCTAGGTGAACCGATTTTGTCTGGCATCCATTCTCCAGGAGAAAAACTGAGGGGTGAACCTTCAGCGATTCTGATGGCAAATATGATATGATATGATTGCAAATATGATGAAACCATACAATTTATTTTCGTCTCATTGGTGGATATTTGTGAAGGAGATGTGGATAAGGTAGATCGTCCCATGGGTGTAGCCAGGTAAAAATTTTAGTACGAGAAAATTACATAGATCAGCTTAAAATCTGATATCTCATGCAGGTAACTATGATACAATGGAAATGTTTTAGAGGGGTATTTCAAAATACGATCCACTTTTCTCCCGATATGAGAAAATCTGGGACCCTTACCAAGTGTTGGCCAAATTAGAAAATTCGGAAAACCTCATTTTGAAAAATATATCACAAACTCATTTACGATGCAGAAAAACTCTAAGTCGTCTCCACAATTTAATATAATATAAAAAGATGTCAGGAAGGTGATTCAGTACATGTTTCGAACCTACATAGGTTCATCATCAGCTGAATTAACATTCAATTATGGAGATGAAAAAACTTATTGTTATGGTTGGTCTAAAGCTTGCTAAAGCGTACAAATATGATTCAAAATCAGAATGAGTAGCATTTTTATTGTATGATCAGTAAAAAAAAAACCCGGTTGACGAGTGTCGCCCTTCAGAAGTCGAATCTTCCGCAGAAAATGTATGACGAGGCCTTTTGGCGTGTGAGTCATACACATTCAATTAGGTTTTTTCTCATTTTTACTTATAAAAATCCTCATCACCCAGCTTCACCTCAGCTCTTCAGCCGTTTGCTGGAAATGAGTCTGCAATTTGGTGGTGTTGATACTGATCAATTCAAAGGCCACAGCACAAGACATGTTGCCACTTCTGCGGCCAACCAAATCGCTATGAGCACGGACACCATACGATCAAATGTAGGCTGGTCCGAAAAATAAAATACTTTTGGTAAATTCTACATAGACCAGTAATTACAAATGGTACATTTGCGGATTACCTCCGCAATTTCATTAAACGAGTGTACGTTTTCTGGTTATTTGAGTTTTGCAACATTAAATTGTATTAGCATTCAAATACTGTCTGCATCAAATTCTTAGTTTATAGTGGTGAATTATATGAAGAATAAACAGTTCATTTAGACTACTTCATTAGTATGAGATCAGTCTGAATAAAATTTTGATCGCTTTTTAATAATTCTTTAAACATCTACAAGGTGATCTATTCGGATGGGACCAACCGAAGTATAATTGAGGATTAAACGACTTACCTGAAGGAAGTTCAATCCAAATTATACGAGGTTGGTCACATCCGAATAGAGAGACACCCACCCATCTCAAAGAAGAAAAAAAAATCCTATATATTATTTTTTCTGTCATCCCGACCCAAAAAGGCGATATCATCGCAAGGTATATTGACGGATATTCGAGTGAGGAATCGTGAGATAGGGGCATCGTGAATCATTATTTCTTTCAACTTGCGCATTTCAGTCATAGAGGTACTACTACAAGGTGATCTATTCGGATGTGACCAACCTCGTATAATTTGGATTGAACTTCCTTCAGGTAAGTCGTTTAATCCTCAATTATATATAAAGATACATGAAACCAATAAGTATGCTTTCTCAATGCACAGCCCGTGAGAACATATATCAACCCTTAAAATTACTAATCATTACAGATAAATAATACGACCATTTTACTTTTTCAGTAAGTGGTTTATCATTTTCAATTTGAACTGTTGGATAGTTTCTGATCTCTTCACATCATCTGGCAAACTGTTGTAAGCGATGAATCCCTTGAACACTAAGGTTTTAGTATTGTAATCCTTTGATTTCCTAGTCACATATAAGTTATGTTTACTTCTCGTATCATGTTGGTGGATTTGCGTATTGAAAGTTATAAATTTATGAGAATATGATGGAAGAAGATTATTTAACATTTCGAAGAAGCAGGCCAAACTTCACATCAATGTTCAAAACCTTCAGACAGTTCTCCTCAAACTGTCTCATTTTGTCGCATAGAGACAACAAAACCGTCAACGCGCAGATCAACCGGAGGTGTGGAATGACGCACCCAAACCATAGTTAAATAAATGAGTCTATTTTCTATTAACAGCAATTGCAATGTTTCCAACATCAATGATATTGGTGTATATCTGTTACATCTCAATGTGATTCTCATTGCACGATTTTGTAGTTTTTGTAGTGATCTTATTTTATTGAGGTCAAAAACATATAATGAAGTCGGACAATATTCAAAGCGAGGTTTGATAATTGTATTTTATACTGTAACTCTTGAATTCATACTCAAATGTTGAGATACCCTAGAGAAGAAAAATAGTTTATTGAGTATTTTTTTCTGAATATAATCATAATGACTTTTCAACGTTAAGTGGTTGTTAGTCATAAACCCTGAGTACTTAAACTCGTGAACTAATTCAATTGTGTTATTTTCTATTTTAATGTGAATTTCATTTATATCAATTTGTCTATATTTAAATGGTGTAGCAATTATCATCCTTTTTGCTTTGTCCACGTTCAGTTTCAATTTATTAATTTTGAGGTATTCTATTTCAAGAATTGTTCATCTACTGTACTGTACTGTTACTGATATTAACGTGTCATCTGCAAACAAGTGTATATAGTCACATTCGTTGTATTGATTGATGTCATTTATATACACAAGGTACAATAGCGCACCCAAAATGTTTCCTTGTGGAACTATATGTTGCACTTCTAATGGAGCTGACAATGAATTACCAACTTTTGTCTATTGTTTTCTACCTGTTAAATAGATGTCAATCCAAGCAAGTACTTTTCCCTCTATGCCATAGGGATTAGATTTTTTGAGGAATATATTATGGTTTATGGTTTCAAATGCTCGCCTCAAATCCAAAAACACAGCCATAGTGTACATATTTCTATTCATACTATTTTTCCATTCATTAACAGTTAACTGAATAGCTGACTCACATGAATGATTGGATCTAAAGCCAGATTGATTCATAAAGAGTATATTATTTTCATTGCAATATTTTGAGAATTGTTCATTAACTACTAGCTCTAATAGTTTTTCAGCACAAGGTAAAGTATTGACAGGGCGGAATTCACTACACTTGTTTGTATTATTCACCTCTTCAATGGGAGTAGCAGTACTTATCTTCAAATCTGAAGGGACATACCTTTTTCTAATGATGTATTTATGAAGTGACACCATACATGACCAAATACCTGGAAATTGTTTTTGTAATTTTGCTACTCATTTCATCAGTATGTGAGCCTTCCTTTGCATCGATTTCCGATAATATTTTTTTCAGCTGCTTTAAGTCGACCAGTTTGAAGGCACTGAAATTATCTTCATAATTTTCGAAATAGCAAACTAATTCACACTCCTCAATATTTAGGATTAAATCGTTGATACTACTTAGAAAATATTTATTGAAACAATCTGCTATTTCATTACTGTTCTTCACCAATATATTTCGTACATTCAGTTCAAAGTATACACCATTGAAGAAATTATTTTGTCTTTTTTTTTCGGATTGATCAAACTTCTTAACGTTTCCCACATAAAACGTGGATTATCTACATTTCTATTTTTTTTTTAAATAAAACCGGTTCTTCTTTGCTTTAATAATATTCAGAACAGCATTTCGTTTCTGCTTATAATTTTCCTAATTCACATCATTTGAATTCCGTTTGAAACACTTATATGCCATATTTCTATCTCTACTTAGTTTTCTGACTTCGTTATCGTACCATGGTAGATCATGAAATGAAAAAGCTTTGAAATTTCATGATACCTAACTGTCTCTCGGGCAAATTGGTATTTTTGCCCCGATACGTTACTGCAATATAAAGAAGATTTAAAATGAGTGACTATTTTGTCACTTAGGTATATTCTTCGTGGAGTCAGAGATTGAGTTGAAAAAACATTTTTAAAATATTTTTTACTTCGGAAATTTCTTTGATGAATTATTCGATCTTTTCTTCTCCGAATCCAAAAATATAAATTACAACTCCTATGAAAGAAGTAAAATCAAATAAAAATTCCAAACACTCTCTGTAGACAGGTTCGTGTATATCAGACAAAGACTTTTGATTCATTCTCAAAGGGGCAGAAAAAGTCCTTTTAAAACAGCTACTCCCATGTCTATTTGGGGATGACGGGTTGAAGAAAAATCACTTTTTCTTGATCCATTTGGTCGCTATGAGCACTTTTTGTTTGATTTTTTTTGTGGAACTTACGTAATTCGATCTCCTCTACAACATATCCCTATAAAATTCGCGCGTTCTCTTATATTTTCGGAGATATAGGTCCATTTCGTTGTGAAACTTCACAATTTCCCACATCAAATTTCTGTTGTTTGAACACACAACATTCGTCCTTCTTATGATAAAACACCACACATTCTCCTAGTTACACGTGTTTAACATTTTCAAGCAGAAACTAACAATAATTTTTCAATATCTCCAACTTTCTCCAAAAGTCAACAATTATACATTCAGTTCTCAACAATAACAATGAGAGCGGCAACATTGCACTGTTAAAAACGAGTAAATAAAAGAGTGTGTGGTGTTTCATCAGAAGACGGAAGAATTTTGTGAGTTCAAACAACAGAAATTTGGTGAGGAAAATTGTGAAGTTTTACAAAAAAATGTACCTATATCTCCGAAAATATACGAGACCGCCGAAAATTTCATGAGGATATTTTGTAGAGGAGATCGAATTACGTATCACAAAAAAAATTCAAAAAGAGGTGCTCATAGCGACCGAAGTATTACCTCAATTTGTATACCAAGCATGTGAAAATTGAATCAAATAGATAGCAAACATAAGGCAGAATAGAGAGCTATTTGTAGAAAAAATCTCAATCATCAAGAAAATAGTTCATTCCAATCCATCGTTTCGCTCAGAGAAAATTATCTCTTGACCTCTTTAGTGGAAAAGAGGGTAAATTACTGAAAACTCTCACTTAAGTCACCATACAATTCCGAAATAATCAATTCGTGACAAGTCTGTCATCGGTGTCAATTGACATTTCGGTGACATTCATTTCATTTCTAGGGGAGAACCAGCCAGCGTTATAATACTAATTGGGAACTTGGGTATTTTTATGTCTTTTTTCTTCTCCGAATCAAGAAATGAAAATTACAACTTCTGTGAAAGAAGTAAAATCAAAAGCCAAAAAAAATTTTAGCAAACTTCATTCTCTCCAGAAAAATACCAATGTTCCTAATTTTCTTCTTTTTCGATCCCTTCGGAGAAGTTCTTTCAGCGATTCTATTTTTCGTGAGTTGTGTTGAAATGTGACACTGGCATGAGTAATTCAACAATAGTTCTTCCAGGAGAATTATCTAATATTTTATGTTAGCTCAGTGTAGTTGAGTTACGGTATTGAATTAAGTTACGCCTATGGTGATCGAGAACTGTTCGGTGTAGAACGGGGGTGATTAGATTGAAAAAAATCGTCAGCATGGCTGACAGGTGATGTTGAATGATTAAAAAAAAACGGTTCTAAAGGAAGTGAAAAGACAAGTAATAGGCGAATGTGTAATGTGATACTTGATGAATCCAGAAAAAACCACAGTCCATCAAAATAGTGAGGTTATTCCAATCAGAAACAATGTTAATGGTGGCTGCTGAGGTGAAAGAAGAAGGGGCTCCATCGCAACGATCATCACGGTTCGCAGTGGACATGCAAACAAAGGTCAGGACTTTCATTTTTCAATATTTATTAATTGAATGGAAGTTTGTGCTAAGTGTATAGACATTTTCGGCCAATTCTCTCCACCTGCAAGTGCGAAGGCCAGTAGCCCGAACGGTAATTAGGTTATATGAGCTAGAAATTTGTTATTCGTAATTCGTACATATCTTGTTACCTAGTGAATTCGGTTGGCCAAATAGAATATTTCAATTACCTACAAAATAGCTGAGGGCAATAGACTTAACCGCGGGCATATCCGACAGACGAAAGTAAGATAGTTGTAAATCCAGCCTGCTGGACAAACAAACGGATCTACAAATGCTTATTGTGCATTTTTGTCATATTTCAAAATATGTTTTCTCGGTAATAACTCAATTTTGAGCGATTGTGATGTTTCAATCCATCGATTCCCTTCTATTTTCGACAATAGAAAGAATATTAATCCTCTTGCTGTTAAGAGACGTGAATTGTGGATTCAAGCAACTAGAAGAGCAGATTTAAGTACTGATAAGTTGAAATGGGCAATGGTATATTCATGCGTTTTGTATCTCAGAATTGCAATTATAATCTCATATAATTATTATCATTGTTATTTATGGAAATATACGATTTGTTTGTCCAGCAGGTTATTGATGTAGGTAACGTCACACGCCCGCAGTCTATACAAGGTGTTGATTTTGACACATTCTCGAATTGAATCTTCCTAGCTCAATTTCCCTCCTCCCAACATTGAACTATTTCCAACAGATATCCCAAGGTTTTGAAGCATTTTAATTTTCAGGGGAGAGAAAAAAAAATGGATTCCAATTATGATTTATATATATATATATATATATATATATATATATATATATATATATATATATATATATATATATATATATATATATATATATATATAAAAGTTTGGAGATATCATCGAAAAATTATCTCAACCTGAAAATATTAGTGTCGGTGACAGAATTAAATATATATTTTTATATGAAATTGAAGCCTCGCTCTTTCAAAGTGTGTTTCAATTCATATTGTATTTTTTTCATAGGAAGCTCATTTCCAATCACTGATTCGAATAATATTTTTTTTTTATTGGTGTGTCAATAATTGGTACATCAAACATATATTTTTGTTAAATTTTTACAAATGAAAAATATATTTTTTTTTAATTGATCCATTTTGGTATATTGGTATACAAACTACAGAAAAAAAAACAAATCTGAGGTCATAATTGTGACCCATGCGAGGGGTGACCACTCATCAGAAAACGTACACGTATTGACGAAATCCCTCATGATTTCCTGAAAAATTTGGGATTTCCGAGGAATTCCTGGAAATCCCATGTGATTTCCAGAGATTTCCGGAGATTTCGTGGCAATCACATAAGATTTAGAGGGATTTCCGATGATTTCAGGGAAATCGTATACGATTCCAAAAGATTTCCGATGATTTCTTGGCAATCCCAATCGATTTCGATAGATTTCCTAAACATTATAAAATAATTATTGCGATAAGTTATTGAAAATGAGACATTTCAAAGTAGTTTTGGTGCCAGAATTACAAAAAATGAAAATAATTTCTGTTATTTCAAAGTCATTTAGTCAAATGTATTTCCTTATTTCGATCAAATATTACTTAATCCGAACATGTGTATTCTTGAGACCGAAATATTATTTCGCAGCAAAGAAATGGAGTTCTTGCTAAAAATGTTTCAATTTGAGAATATATGTATTGAGAGAAATTAATTCTGGTTCCATCGAAGTTCACTTATATATTGATCCAAAAAATAATAATCTGGTTGAATGAAACAATCAAATTTGATAAAATCAAATTTATAGCTATTGTACGAAGGCTTGTCGAATTTAATTCAATCATATGGCCCTATTGATTCGACAAAAGATATACTTGAGAAAAGTAACAGAAAAATGTAGTAAGGCAAACGAATTATTCATTTGATGAAATGAATATGCGCTTGAATCTAGGCTTGAATTGATAGTTGATGTTCAAGAATTAATTTTTCTTGCTTCAACAAAATATTTTGTCGTGCATATATGACTTTTACTCCTTTGAAAGAAAGAATTTTGTTTGATGGGACCAATCTTGTTTTTTTTGTTAAGTAATATATAACTCAATCAATTCTTGTGACTCATTTCTGCCAAAAAAATAACAATTGTATGAAGAGGGTAATAGACGATTTAAAAAAGTACATGAAATTTCAAATCACATTGCTTCATTTATTATTACTCTTGACTACTAGAGTAATGCACACGTTTTTAAGTTTGATACTGATTTCACCCATTTCAGTTCTGAAAATGTTAACTTGTTTTAAGCGAAGTGCGCAATGAGTGGTCAACTCAACGTAGATATAAATATATATTCAATAATAAAATTAATGAATAATAAACTATATCTAATAATGATAGTGTTACGATTTATCCCTTGGAAAATCTCAATTCTGACACCACTGTTACGATATTCCTTGGGTTCGTCGATTAAAACACCAAACAACACTAAACTACTTTTATTATAATTTTCTATCACAATACAATACAACACAATCTCTTAAATCGCTCCGATAACTTTCCAATGCTCGCTACTAAAACTCTGTACTAACAATTCTACACCTTCGCACTTAGCAATAACAAAACTTTCCACTTAGCTCTACTAAACTCTCGTCACTTAGCTCTGAATAAAACTGCCGAATCACTAACTCCCTGTAATACAAATTATCTCCCTGCAGCGAAGTATGAGGCGCCGTTTGGGTCAAAAGTGTTTTTGCAAATATATGTAATTTCATGTCAATATATTTATTAACTTTGGCAATATTTTTATTTTGGGTTCCGATATATTTATTTTCTACCAAACATAATATATATACGTTTTGAGTGTCACAAATATATAAAAATGATAAGTCCCATATATTTATAAATTCGATCTATTTTACGTCGTCAAGAGATGGCGCACTGGCGGCATTTTGTTCACGGTTCGAGTATATGGCAACATGGCGAAGTCATTATTCATAAAATAATAGATGGCGACTCAGGCAGATGTCATGTCAATAATAGTTCAAATATCGAGGGAGTTGTCGCTGTGGTTTCGCGTCCGCCTGTGGGTCGAAAGGTCCCAGGATCCTTTACAAAAAACAAGTATCTGGAGTGCCTAATTTGAACTATTAATATTATTAACATTGAGATGACAACTTCCTGAGTCACTGCCATCTATTAGCCACTCTATGTACTAACGACTTCCCCATGTTGCCATGTATTCGACCGTGACAAAATACCACCGGTGGGCCATCTCTTGACGACGTGAAATAGATCGAATTTATAAATATATGGAAATCTCATTTTTATATATTTGTGACACTCAAAACGTAAATATATTATGTTCGGTAGAAAATTGATATATCGGAACACATAATAAAAATATTGCCAAAGTTGATAAATATATTGACATGAAATTACATATATTTGCAAAAACACTTTTGACCCAAACGGCGCCTCATAGCGGAGCCTGTCCCGTATTTATATCTGCGTACCTATCGAGAATTCTCTAGAGAAGCCCCGATGACGTGTCTCGAATTCTTCAGGCGGCATTTACGGTTTTTGGAAAATGACGTTCGCTACGACGCGATTCCTCATCTGCGTTTACGATCTCGTCAGGGCCGGCGTTAGGACGTAACAATACGCTAATAATAATAAATGGTTCACTATGACCGAAATTCAATGAAACCCGTGGTTTACTATTTATGCATCTCACGTACAGTAGAAACCTATTTTTAAGGAAGAGAGTGGGTTTTAATTCATCACTAACTTACCTCCCCACCCGTTGGCTATTTTAATAATGATTTAAATAAATATATTTTCCACTAAAACACTTGTTCGCCCTTGGCCCTTCGACACTTCACACTTCGATGTCTCAAAACTCGATCTACAATGACTACAATCGTCTCTATGCATGCATTATAATTTCGGATTTCCCTAGCGACTGCGATTTCCAAATAGGATTTCGGTGATGATTTCCAAAGTTTAGCCAGTGATTTCCGGATTTCCGATAGGATTTCGGGATTTCCAAAGTGATTTCGGATTTCTGGAGCGATTTCCTAAGTGATTGCGGGATTTCCGCCGAAAATCAAGCGATTGCGGTCGACTGCGGGACATATTTGTACACGTATTGCCAGAGTGGTCACCCCCTCGGACCCATGGAATTGTTTCAATGCAATATATTCCCTGAAAGTGTCAATGCGTTTACCTTACTTTGTTGAAATATTCTCACCATTCATGCACTCAAAAGAAGAAAGCGTAAAGTATTATCTGAGATGCCGTAATAATCTTCTCGAATTATAACTGTCTCATTACGGCAAATCTGTACGTAATATCCATGTACCTAAGTTTTTGCAACATCCTTTAAAAATAATCATACTCGCATTAGCATGCTAACCTGACTATTAGCCTCCGCACAAAAATGGCAAATTGCTTTCCGTTAAAGAGAGGAGAATATGACAGCGAGAAGGATGAGTGAAAAGTAAAACACTTGATGGTTCGCCATCACGAACACAAGAAAACCCGGTTAATCGCTGTTGTAACCCATTCAAAGACCTGGATTGAGTGAAGGTCGTTTCGAGAATAGATCGTGTTAGTAGAAATAGCATATAGTTTACCCAGTAGTGAAAGCATTATGACTGTGGAGTCCAAGAATTTGGCCATTTCTATGAGGTATACATACCATTTTTCCTCAAATTGTTCAAAAATAACAATACAGGAAATGTTCACTCTGTGGTTTGTGGCGGCCTCTGTTGCGGCAGCGAAATGCTTGTTTTGCGTCCGGTTGCACTGAAAGTACTTTCCCGTTCTTCTTTTCCAGTGTTTATCATTTCTCTCGAGAAAAAAATTCTCACCAAGGTAGAATACACGAATTTGATGAAGCTTTTAAGAAATATCGTAATCCTTATTCTTTGTGAAAATTTTTAATTTTTTTTATATGCAGATTCACACGATAGGGAATCCTTGTAATGTTCAAAGAACACCGCGTGAATGAAGGGACAGAAGATACGAATTAACATTCACTTTGAATTTTTGAAGTTTGTAGGCCTCAGGAGAAACCTCTCACGACGAGGAGTTCCAAAGCTCAGCTGTTCTATTGAAAAAAGATCCCAGAGCAAGAGATGCTCGACAGATCTCCAAATACACAACAAATGGGTGGGAATTCTGTACTCGTCGAGTAATCCGTGTAGATATTGCCAAGGGTGGAACGATTGATAATAATTCAGAAGAGCACCGACCGTGAAAATATCTATAGAAGACAAGTCTCCGACCCTTCTACGATGTTCTAATGAAGTGAGCGAGTCTGTGAGCGAAGAATCACCAACAAGGCGGATTACCTTTCTCTGAGAGAAGAGAAGATAAGAGAAGAGAGAGAAGAGGAGAGACATGTCTGGGTTTTCCTAGCATTAAATTCCACCAAGTTCATGTCATTTGCCTACGTAGAGGTTGAAATATGTTTTACTTTTGGCTTCGTTTCAACGAATGAGTTTGGCATGGCATTCATACTCATCATTTTTCTTGAAGACTTGCTTCAAATAAGCATCGTTTGCAGTAATTACTGAAATATCAACGACGTTGTTCTTTACTTGAGAAATGAGTACATTTTTGAATTATTGTGAATGATAGAATATTACATACGCAGGCGGAAAGTGAATCACTTCTCTCTTGAGAAATAGATAGCTTATCGGGGTTGAAAGCCGAGGTGAGCTATTTCTTGAGAGAGAATTTTTTTTGCCGAAGTTTATAGCATTCACAAGTCGATTCACATTCACCGAAATAATTTTATAAAATGAACAAGGAGTGAATATTGCAAGATTAATTTCAATACATCAAGCATTTCAAGTAAGTACATAAACGAATTCAATAACGCTCCTAAAAATATCATTCCTTGTAAATTTCAATTGCCTACGTTGCAATGTTCCACAATTCAGTTTCTTCAGTCTTGAATGCTTTCGGAATGCCAATCATGTCTCATAAATTCCGTTATAATTCAAGAGGATTTGGATTACTTTCTGAAATATTAACGGCGTTTTCGAAAAGAATTGGCCTTCAGTAACGAGAAAGCTGAATCATGTTTTCAAGAAGATGGAAAATGAAAGGACGACGTTTTTGGAAACTGGAATGAATGAAAACGACGGGGGTAAAAGGCCAAGAGGTCGGCAAAGTGTTTTGCCGACGCCGTCTTCTTCTGAGTGAATAATTGGCCACTTTCCAACCTAAAGGCAGGTTAGAAATGGACTGTAGATGGAATTATTATCGCTGCAGTAGGTGGTGTGTATAGCTGTCTGGTCTCATAGTTTCAAAATGACATGTTCACTCTTCAACTCAGTTCAACTATCTTGCTAATAACACAGTAAATACGTTTGTAACTACTCCTAGCTGTGATATGATTCTGAAAGTATTCAATGGAACATACCTTATGGCCGAGCTTGAGGCATCATGTTGAAAGTACAAAATTGGTCTTAAATTTTTGAATTGTGGTCGATTATAAAGTGATGTTGAACATTTATTTTTCCCGTAAACTAATGGATAATATATTTCAGATATATTTTCCAGGGTACTGGAGATATACTTGAGTGATATATGCCATAGAAAATATGCATTTTTTTCGCAGTATCTCTGGGTTAGCAACTCACCACAATCTCAAAAAATCAAGAATAAAAAAAAATTATTAGTTCTTGTACTTATTTTGGTAGATGGATTTCAATATCGATTTTTGATTTTTTCAAGAAGTGGTAAGTTACTTGCCCGCAACAACTACGAAGAAAACGTTCATACACCACAATTGACTGTCAAACAGTAAAATATCCCCATTCATAGAATGACTGTTCAAAGTGCGTACTCGTAACTAGGATATTGACAGAAAGGAAGACTCTTCTTAGCTCTAACCGGCTTATATTCGAATCATTTCTGAAACATTACAGTCATAATGTTGGTTCAGCCTCCTGAGTCAATAACAATGAAGAGAACAACGGATACAATCAGCAAAGTACAACTACCACGTCCAAAAAGCCATTGAAACCATTATACTCCCTGATTTGAGAGAACTGCCATTGTTTTCCCGAATTGAATGAAAGCCTCGGGGATATAAAGAAACAATAAACGAACATAACAGCTACCAAATTGACAAAAATGAACACAAAGGAACAATACATTCTGCGTAAGTCGGAGAAGTTCAATATTGAACAGCGTTTGCTTTTGAACAGGGAGATTCCACTTTATTGAGAAAAAGATGAATTATTACAGAAATTCTCATTATAGTGTTCGATTTGGGATGTTTTTTCTAACAAACGGTGGTATTTATTTGTCACTGTATGAGTTGGTTTGACAATTGGATTCGAAGCAGTTGTCTACTTGTTTAAAAAACAGCTTTCCTCGAATTGTTACGTCAGTAGACCAGGGTAATGAGGTGTGGGTGTTTCAGATAGTATAGGTGTATAGAAATGAAACCTATAGAAGTATATATATATATATATATATATATATATATATATATATATATATATATATGCTGGCTGGAACTTCCGGTTGATCCGCGTCTGGAAAGATTTACTTATCTACGTTTCAACTCCCATTTCGGAGCCATTTTCAAGACTGAGTGACCTTGCGTCTAGGTCTGAGTTGTCTTACTAGCGGATCAACCGGAAGTTCCAGCCAGCACATTTCTGACCGCGGAAGCCTAGCCGATCAAATAAATCAAATATATATATATATATATATATATATATATATATATATATATATATATATATATATATATATATATATATATATATATATATATATATATGTTGTTGTTGAGTTCGGGTTGAACCGCGTCTGGAGTTTTGTTCTCGACGTTTCGGCTCCGATTTTGGAGCCATTTTCAAGAGAATGTGACTTCACGCTGAGGTCTCAATCTGCCTACTCCTCAGGTGTTGTCACAGGGGGCAAGGGTTTGTGACTTGACGCCGGGGCCTCAATCTGCCTACTCCCCAGGTCTCGTCACGAGTTCTTTCTGAGGTCTCAATCTGCCTACTCCTTAGATCGAACTGAGGTATCGAGGGATGTTGGGTAGGATTTATAGCAGCGGGTGCTACTAAAGGACCGTCGGATGTCTTGGTGGGGACTGGGCATCTGGAAATTAGGGGTTTCCATGCAGTTGGAAGTCTCTGGCCGTCGTCACGTTTATTTAAGCAGGAAGGTCGCTTCTCGATTTCGATGGCCTCGCGAATTATACGAGCTTGTAGTGTTTTTGTTGTGGCAAAATATATATATATATATATATATATATATATATATATATATATATATATATATATATATATTTAGTTGAAGTTGAGAGTTATCAACAATTGAAGAGCCAAAAACGCAGTAGACCAGGAAAATGAACTTGGGTGTTTCAGGTAGTATAGGTGTATAAAATGAAACATATATATATATATATATATATATATATATATATATATATATATATATATACATCCAAGGATGAAGATAGAATAATTCTATTGGTACCTAAGGAAAGAGAGAGAGTTGTTCTATCGAAGCGATTCGATCTGGTTCAAATAAAGTTGATCAAAGAACGTGAGTTGTGTAGGCATTACCAAAGTCTATGAGTTAACGGACGCAATGTGGCTTGTTTTCTATTAGCTGGTTTGAGACGTGTATTCGTTAGTGCAGGTAACCAGACTTTATCGATGTTCATGCCTTCTTCTTTTCGGATGAAGTTGTCTTTATGTTTGTGAATCTTTATTGTCTTTCTGTATAATCTGGGATAGTAGGTATGGGTCCTGTCGAGCACTTGAGTTGAAATGCAATAACTTCTCCGAGTGTGTGTTCTCTGCTATTGCTGACTTATCTGTATCTGTAGAGTAGGGAGGGTGAGTGTAGGCCCTTAGGCCACATGTGACCCATTGTACATCCTCTTGAGGAGTTGTCCTCCTAGGTCATCGTCCATCCTGTCTTTTTCAGGAAGGTGGACAGGTCACTAGGAGAAATCTCCTTTATATCGGCCGGTGTAGGCCAAGACTCACCGAACACACACTCTCTTATTGACGATAACTCCGAACACTCGCATAAGACATGCCTGACAGTTTCATCTTCCTGTTCACACATCCTGCATAGAGGTGTGTCAACTAGCCCCATAGTATGGAGGTGTTTGCTTACTGTAAAACGTAGGTTTCTCCTGGTCATCACCAAATACTTCTTCGGATCCAGCTTCCTAGGGTCGCCGAGGGTAATACTGGCGAGACTGCATCCTTTGATTTCATCCCATCTATTTAGGGATTGAGCATGGGTGTGACTTCTAGATATTTCCGCAAATGTCGAAGTCATCAGGCCGTGGTTGTCGCTGGGCCCTGAAATGTTTAGTCCAGCCGCTTCTCTGGTCAAAGAATCGGCAATGCGATTGCCTTTGCTCCTGTCGGGCCTTTCAATCCACCTCAGGGTAATATTGCTATCTGCAGAGGCGTTAGCTAAGTCTTGGTGCACTCTTGTGCTATCCCTGAGATAACACGTTGTCTGATCGAGGCTAATAAGGCTTGTCCACTATCAGTGCACATTATTATGTATTTGCCTGAAATTTCTTTTCTGGTTAGTTCTCTTGTGGCGATTGAGATACCAGCCAGTTCTGTTTGAACCACGCTGGTATTTTTTCCCATTCCCCGCCTAATCCTTAGACTTAGTAATCTGGAGTAAACTCCACATCCTGAGCTTTCTTTGGTTTTTGAGCCGTCTGTGTATATGCGTAATGCATTTGCAGCATCTGGCTCTGCGTTCTGTTTTATTTGTATTCTGTAGGGTTTGTTAAACACAAACCTGGGTTCAATTGTATCGCTGGCTGCCTGTAGCAGAGGTAGCGCAGTAAGCGCTTCTCTCCACATGCTTAGTCTCGATTGACTGCTGACTTATTTGTCTGTACTAAGCGACAATTTTTCCTGTGTTCAGAAAGACGTATCGTTTGGTGATCCAATGTAGACTGATCCACAGCTACACGGAATCCAGTACACACCTGGTATCACCCACAGCTCTCTTGGATTTTTAGTTGACCCTGAACTCTCTCTGACGATTCTTATGTATGGCATGAAGATTTTTCCAATAGCAGGTGTATATACGGTTTTCTTGTCGTGATTCCTCTGGAACCGTATTGACCGTTCGAATTCGGCTTCGCTATACCCGTTCCCTTTCAACGTTCGTTTCAGGCCATTATATTTCAATTAATTTTTCAATAATTTATTTTCATCACATCCCTATGCCTAAACCCGACAATTTGATTTACATTGGGCTTACAGATATATTTTTCAATATGTCGGCTATCAGAAATTACCTATTTACATTTTATATTAGAGATAAACAACTTTCATTCACAATCATTCAGAAATTTGCTTTTTTATAACCTACTGTTAGGTTGAAAATTGACCAATTGTTCACTGAGAAGAAGACGAGGGAGGATTTATCTTTCCCGACCTCTTTAATTTTGAACCTTTGCAACCTATTCGTCTCTTATTCGAAACGTCATTCAACTTATTTATATTTGCGAACTGTTTAGATTCCCGCTATCGTGTACACTCAAATTTAGTTTCACAAACCAATCTGACAAAATATTAGAGCTATCACGGACTATCTCAGTACCGAACATACATGAAAGATATATGAACCCACTTCATCATTTTCCGTACAGCATATCATCGACACAACTGAGATTTGTGAAATATTACTGTTACGCCAAACCATTCATTAAAACGAAGTCAGAATGTTCATTGTTCATACATGTACATTATTATATTCTCAACCTCTACTTAGGTAAATGACATTTACTAATAATAAAGTTTGTTGGGAGCCTCATGAAATTTGTTTACAATGCCCACTTCAAACACAAGATTTATCAAAATTAATCTTCTGAATATTCATTTCTTGTCAAATCAAATCATTTTATTGCTTTTAGACAACATACAGTTGTATAAGAAAGAGTCATGGATACAACCCAATGGTAGTACGGTCGGTAATTACTTGAGTGAAGTAATGAACCAAAAGGAGAAACAGCACATTGAGAGTATAACGAAACAAGTTCACATAACAAATATGCTTATACATAGTGGACAGATATCAACTTACATATAAATATAGATTTAATGTTTACATAATTGATATGCTTATACATAGTGTGAATAATAACATATAAATATAGATAGAATAAAAGTTTGAGGTTAAAAGTATTCATTTAAAGAGTATAGACATTTCTCAACCAGTTATCTTTTGAGCTTTTTCTTGAAAGTATGTTCATGTTTCAATCTTTTGATGGAGGACGGTAAGTTGTTGAAAATCTTTGCTCCGATTCGAGCTGGAGCTTATAGGTTACATTGCTTTTTGAGAGCGGTAAGCGTAAATCATCCTTACGACGTGTGTTGTATTCATGAAAATCGGTATTAACAAAAAACAAATCCCTATTTTTGTAAACATAAATACATACTTCAAATACATAGAGGCCTATACAGGTCAGGGTTTCAAATCTTTTGAAGATTTCCTGACAAGAATAGTCTTTTTTCACACCAGCAATACACCTAACGATTTTTTTCTGTGAGACGAAGACGTTATTTGACAGCGTAGAGTCTCACAATAGGCAAATACCGTACCTGAGTCGACTCTCTCTCCACTTGTGCGTAGTAAAAGTTTATCAATTGGTGCTGACTCAAGACAACTCTGAGATTTCTAAACATATAGTGGAGAACCTGTGGTAGAAGTCCATTGTATCTCAAAGCGGAGTGTAGTAGATTTACGATGAAGAAAAACTCAAAGTCGTCTTCACAATATAATATTTGGAAGATGTCAGTACGGTGATTCAGTACATGTTTCGAACCTACATAGGTTCATCATCAGCTGAATTTACATTGAATTCTACAATAAAGGAAGAGTAATATAATATTAGTTGATAAATGAAGTATAAAATTTACTTACATGGAGATGAAAAAAAATAGCGAATTCACATAGTGAAGTTCAAAAGGACATAAAAAATTTTGTAGTGACAATTATGATTAATTTGATATTAGGGGAATTTGGGACATCCCTAACACCATAAATACATTAAAGATTGGGGGGCTTGGAGCCCTTATGTCCAATATGCAGTATTAGAAAAATCCACATTAAAGAATACTTTGGAAAAACACTACCGTTCACAGATTGAATTGAGTAGGAAATGGAGGAGAGTCAGCTAACAGAACTGTCAACTGTCGAAATTTTTCTATTGTCGAGATGACATGGAAATGCGGCACAGGGTCTGGCACACACGGAACGAGAATCAAAGAGCTGACATTTCGAGTCATGTCCCGGGTGAAAAGATCCAACACCCCTCATACAGGCCCACTCGTTACAAAAATCAAAGTGAAATATTATAGAAGATTAATTTTAACTAGCATACAATATGATAGGGAGCGCAACAACCATGATTAACACTGACTCTATCATCCATCCTTGGGATGAACAAGAGTTGCCAACCATCAAGCAAACATTATACAGAGTCCATGATAATTATTTATGGAATTATTATTGGAAATATAATAAGACGCCATTGTAATGAGACAAATTTTTCTTTTTATACTATAGATTCGATTTCCAAATTGCTAGTAAACACTAAAGAAAAAGTACCCTTTTTCCACAAATCAGGAGTTTACAAAATTTCTTGTTCACAACCAAATTGTTCTTCTCAATACATTGGACAGAGTGGTAGAAAAATAAAAACCAGAGTTCTGGAACATGTTGAACTTATCGACAGTTCCACAAATCTACAATTGGATGAATACAACACAAAAAGTTCTTTTGCTAATCATATTCTCAACGAAAACCATAGCTTTGATATTGATTCAGATCTAGATATTTCATACATATGTCAAAAAGGTACTTTACTCAATCTTCTAGAAATTTTTGAAATCGATTCCGCTGCTAATAACCCTAATGTTGTTTCTCTTAATGAGCAAGTATAGTTTGACTGCAGAAAGTTTTTCAATTTCCTTAATTTCAACTAAAAATCCCCCCTGCCTTGATCTTCCATAAATAATTATCATGGACTCTGTTGCTTGATGGTTGGCAACTCTTGTTCATCCAAAGGATGGATGATAGATTTCAGTGTTAATCATGGTTGTTGCGCTCCCTACCATATTGTACGCTAGTTAAAATTAATCTTCTATAATATTTCACTTTGATTTTTGTAACGAGTGGGCCTGTATGTGGGGTGTTGGATCTGTTCACCCGGGACATGACTCGAAATGTCAGCTCTTTGATTCTCGTTCCGTGTGTGCCAGACCCTGTGCCGCATTTCCATGTCATCTCGACAATAGAAAAATTTCGACAGTTGACAGTTCTGTCAGCTGACTCTCCTCCATTTCCTACTCAATTCAATCTGTGAACGGTAGTGTTTTTCCAAAGTATTCTTCAATGTGGATTTTTCTAATATTGCATATTGGGCATAAGGGCTCCAAGCCCCCCAATCTTTAATGTATTTATGGTGTTAGGGATGTCTCAAATTCCCCTAATATCAAATTAATCATAATTGTCACTACAAAATTTTTTATGTCCTTTTCAACTTCACCATGTGAATTTGCTATTTTTTTTTTATCTCCATGTAAGTAAATTTTATACTTCATTTATCAACTAATATTATATTACTCTTCCTTTATTGTAAATGTAAATTCAGCTGATGATGAACCTATGTAGGTTCGAAACATATACTGAATTACCGTACTGACATCTTTCAAATATTATATTGTGAAGACGACTTTGAGTTTTTTGGCATCGTAAATATAGTGGAGAGAAGAAAGTTTGGAGAGCAGGTGCTTGCAATGTTCTTTTCAGTCTAAATGTGAGTCAACGAATAGTCCTAAAAATTTGCAGCTGTTATTCATAGGCAAACGCGTGTTATTTAAAATTATATCTACATCTATCAATTCCCTCTGACGACTATGGAATGGTATTATGTTAGTTTTGTCTGCATTGAAATAAAGTGTTATTTGATTGAACCATGAAGTTAGTTGGCATAGAGTAGTTTCACAGGTTTCTTTTAGTTCTATTTGGTTTTTGTGGGAAATCACTAGAGAAGTGTCGTCTGCATGAATCGTCTGTCCATTTTATGAAATCATTTCGGATGATATTGAAAGGATGGAATTTGTCTCTCAAGAAATATCTTATCTTAGCTTTCAGAGAAACTCTTCACTATTCGTCTCGGTATGTAATATACTATGTTCTGGAATCTTCCTGAGAGTCTCATTCATCGTGTTAATGTACAAATACCGAGGGACATAATCACCATAAATAATCCTGCATAAATTCGTATCAAGCATCTCGCGTGATTTCTTTTCGCTACTGGAACACGAAGAGTACAATTTTCTAATTAGACCCATCCTAACTGGGTAATTGGACTTATAGGATATTTTCATCTGTATTAATCAGTGCTTGACTTTTATTACCGTTGAAACTAGCTGTGGATGAAATGGGTTTCTTTGGAATTTGATGAAGTATCGTTCAATTCGTGATAAATTCGAAAGAATCGACTAATATCACACACAAGTAGAGTTTATTTTAAATGGAGAAGTTATGCATAGGATTAGAAATGAACTGTCTATCAAGTCGACACTTCCATCACAACTGAGTGAAAATATTTCAGATTTTCTTGAAGTAACCCAGATAGAATGGTGATTATTGTTTGAAAATAATTTTTTTATGATGGAATAATTCTCGTTTGCGTATTTTTTCGGGTTTCTGAGTTATAGCTGGAAAAATAAATAAATAATTTTCATCCTCCACCAGTTTGAGAGGGTTTAGTTAACAGTCTCACACAAGTTACTGAGACAAAGAAAAATGTTTTTTCTGAATGAGGGAGACAGGAAGTCGATCAACAAAGTGTCGTATTGTTTGAATTTGTCTACCAAAAAATTTAAATGAAATGATTTGTTAAAAGTTTCCTTGATTCGAAGTCAATGTCCTGAAGATGAATTTGAATAAAAAGTTGTTGCTGATTTTGTATGTTAACACTATGTTAGGACGAAGGCCACTGGCTGATCTTAGTCTTTCATCTCTCCCACCACAGGTCGATACAATAAAAGGTCCCTCTGGAGGACAGCAAGAGTTCAGCCAGTTCCTAAAAAAGGGAAGAAAACTTTACCTCGTGATTATAGACCAATTGCATTGCTTTCTATCATTCCCAAAGTCATGAAAAAAGCAATCAATATGAAGCTTATGAAATATCTAGAGAAATCAGGAATAATCAATGATCGACAATACGGATTTCGCCACCAAAGATCAACCAGTGACTTATTGGCTTATGTTTCTCATATTTGGCAGCATTCAATTGAGAAATTCGGAGAAACGATAACTGTTGCACTCGATATTTCAAAAGCGTCTGAACGAGTTAGGCATCAGGGTCTCCTTTCTAAATTGCCGTCTTATAGTTTGCCTCCTCAGTTGTGTGCTTTGTTGAAGAGTTTCTTGTCTGTTATTTCTCTCTATGTGGTTGTTGATGGAGTATCATCTGATATTCTCCCAATAAATGCAGGTGTTCCACAGGGTTCAGTTCTAGCGCCCAGTATGTTTCTGCTTCATATCAATGTTTTACTCGAGGAAACGTCTTATTCAATACTTAGTTTCGCAGACGACAGTACTTTTCATACCAATTTCTCTTCCAGATTCCCCATACCAGCTCGATAAACAAACATTCTAAGAAACGTTTACGTCATCAAAATGAAGGACAACTTTGTGAAAATTATAGAATGGAGTAACATGAACTTGGTGGAATTTAATGCAACGAAAACCCAGGCATATTTTTTCTGAAGAAAATCCGATATATCATCATCTAGTATTCAGATGTCAGGAGTAACTATTCCTACAAAGTCAAGTATCCCGATGCTAGGAATTACGATCAATGATAATCTCTCATGGGAAAACCATGTGAGATCGATCTATTTCGGGCAAAGACATATTTCACTTCTCGTCAGCTTCAAATGATCCACAAGGCTTAGATACGACCTGTCTTGGAATACAGTTCTCATGTATGGAGTTCGGCACCAAAACATTCATTGAGGCTTCTCAATTCTATTCAGAGAAAGGCAATTCGTCTTGTTGTTCATTCTTCGCTCACAGACTCGCTCACTTCATTGGAACATCGTAGAAGGGTCGGAGACTTGTCTCTCTGTATAGATAATTTCACGGTCGGTGCTGTTCTGAATTGTTATCAATCTTTCCACCCTTGGCAATATCTACACAGATGACTCGACGAGTACAGAATTCCCACCCCTTCGTTGTGAGTTTAGAGACCTGTCGAACCTCTCTTGCTCAGGGATGTTTTTTCGATAGAACAGCTGAGCTTTGAAACTCCTTGCAGAAAAAGCTTTCTCCTGAGGATTACGAACGTCGACAATTCAAAGTGAATGTTAATTCGTATCTCCCGTCCTTTGATTCACGCGGTGTTCTCTGAACATTACAGGGCATGCCCTTCCGTGTGAATCTGCATGTATATAAGAGAAACAATATATTTTTTTAATGTTTTTGTCGTTGATATTAGCAGTTGAATGAGTTGTATGGATAAAAAACATGTTTAATTTTGTGGAGGAAAGAAATTTATTTTTGACCTATCCCATTCAGTCCGATAGTCCAGTATAAATTAGAGAGGATATCGTTGGAAAGCATATAAGTCATGAACATGATGAGTAGAATCAGAAAATTTGATGATCTGATTTGAAAGTTATTCAGTATAATTACCAGAAGACTTGCTCTTTTATATATGTACAATAGGTAGCCCCAATCATCCCAAGAAATATTTTTCACTTGAATTCCTGTTGTCATTAATTTAACTAACGCTGCGCCGGTTTGATCGGTATCAATGAGGAATATGCATACAATTTGAAATTGTCTCAATAATTATTTTCCATTTTCTTTATCATCGTCACATCATAATTGAAAATTATTTTTCCATTCAGTTATTATTTGAACCCATAAAATATTTTATGAGGAGTAGAGAGTAAGGAAGGGAAATTCAAATTTACAAAACGTGTCACCACATAGAAAAATATTTCAAACCTAAGTAATAATATTGGAATCTATATAAGTGTAGAAGGGCAGATTTTCAATTTACCCCGAAAAGTTGCTGAACAGTTCTTTCTGGATAGAACAAGTCCAATTAGTCAGCAACTTCTCGTATAACACAAATTTTGCCACCAAAAAATTAATAAGAACTTATATATATATATATATGAAATACTTATCTGTTAACGTTTCGGAAACTAAATCTGTTTCCGTTCTCAAAACTTCTAGGCGAATTCCTTTTCAAGTGCAAATACCTAGTTAAGATAGTTTTCGTGATTGATTGTGGTAGGTTACAAACCCAAAAAACTACGAAACAAATTTCAAACCTGTATTCCAGTTGTGATTCATAGTGTATCTTGTTTGTAGTGAATCTAAGAAAATGACTGAAACTGATTTCTCCCAAGCATAATCGGATAATTCACCAAAAACTCATGATGGCAGCATATTTGGCATCAAATCTCGATTTTACGTTCGCAGATATCAAAGGAGTGACAGCTGCGATGTATTCATTATTTATTTGAGTCCATAACAAAGTCTGGTATTCATGAATGCCCTGAGAAGAGATGCTGAATGGTGTTGTTTGAACGTCTCAAATTCATTTTATGTTTTAAATTTCACTTTGAAACACAATTTGAATATTATCAAGCCTATTTATATTTTTTCCTACTTCACAAAGATGTAAATGAACAATTTGCGAAAACAAAAAACATACTCTTCTATTGAGGATGCTACCCTTCCATCGATTACATCTCTGAATATATACTCACGGGACACACTCGAAAATCGAATAATATGCACGAGTTCACGTGACTCCTTCACATAACGGAACCGCGTTCGGGCCGTTCAGACATTCAATAGGGAGCTCATTAAATAGGAATTGAAAGGATCTCTCTCACCCACGCTCTCCCTACAAACGCTGGGCTGTGGTTACTGACTTGGAGAAGGGTCCAGAAACCGCTGCTCTGGTATTTCGGTTCGACTTAGTTTGGTAGAGGTGAAATATGGAAGATAATTGGATTTCAAATGATTCACTCCATGTACGCTGAAATATACAGGGTGTTGGTGAAAAAATGCGACAACCTTCAGGGGGTGATTCTGCATGAAAAAATACCGACAGGTTGCTATATACCTTTGTCCCGCAAAAGCTTCGTTTTCCGAAATACGGTTGTTGAATTTAAAAAAACTGACTATTTATTATTGCTCTAAACCGACCAGTGTATGTATGCAAATAAAATTTGGTAAGTGTTGAGGGGTAAATTTTAGCATTTTTTGACATGCAATTGAGAATTTTATGATCATCAGTGGCGCGCATACGGAGATGATCTTGATGTTTTTGAAGAAAAAATTGCACGCCACTGAGTTATTTCAAACTGAAAATCATTATTCAATCGCTTGTTTGATTTGTGACAAATAATCTCTTCTACTTTTTTTTCGTTAGAGGCGATGTTTTTTAGAGGAAAATAAACCATTTCACCGGATAGTAATTTATTTGTCCTGCTTGAAGAAATTTTTTTTATATTTTCAGATTGTGGTAGGTTAACGATACAAAAACAACAAAAAAGTAACTCATTTAGCACAAAAAGTAACTTTCAAACAGTATTCACATAAAAGTTATGCTCATTGTATGTTGAATAGCGCATTGGAACTCAATAGGTAGCACCACTGTTTAGCGATGATATTGTTTCGATTTCTCCCTTGGAAAATCTCAATTCTGACACCACTGTTACGATTTTACCTTGGGTTCGTCGATTAAAACACCAAACAACACTAAACTTCTTTTATTATAACTCTCTATCACAATACAATACAACGCAATCACTCAAATCGCTCCGAAAACTTTCCAATGCTCGGTACTACAACTCTCTACTACCAAAAATTCTACACCTTCGCACTTAGCAATACCAAAGTTCTTTCCACTTAGCTCTACTAAACTCTCGTCACTTAGCTCTGAATAAAACTGCCGAATCACTAACTCCCTGTAATACAAATTTTCTCCGCGGCGAAGCCTGTCCCGTATTTATACCTGCGTACCTATCGAGAATCCTCGAGAGAAGCCCCGATGACCTGTCTCGAATTCTCCAGGCGGCATTTACGTTTCTTGGAAAATGACGTTCGCTACGACGCGATTCCTCATCTGCGTTCACGATCTCGTCAGGGCCGTCGTAAGGACGTAACAATATGCAAAAACATAACTACAAATGTTGTAAATGTATATACCGATCCTCTCGAACGTCTTAGCAAATCCTAATCTCATGAAAGTATCTTCTGGCGTCATTCAACGTTTGTGATGTGATTGACGCAAGCGCTATTCTTCTCAAGTCTTTCATTGGTTTAGTTTAACATCAAAGATTCAACACATTTCATACATGTCCATGTGGGCAAAATGGCGTAAGTTCAGGCGGTTTATAAGGTTCACAGAAATCCTCTCCCGGCAAGGAGTTCCAAAGTTCAGTTGTTCTATGTAAAAAAGATCCTTGAGCAAGAGAGGTTCGACAGCTCTCCAAGCTCACAATAAAGGGGTGGGAATTATGTACTCGTCGGGTCACTCGTGTAGATACTACCAAGGGTGGAAAGATTGACGACAATTCAGCAGAGCACCGACCATGAAAATATCTACAGTCTCCGACCCTTCTACGATGCTCCAAGTGAAGTGAGCTAGTCTTTTACCGAAAAATCACCAATGAGAATCAAGAAGCTTCAATGAATATATTGGGGCCGAGCCTCAAATATGAGAACTATATTCCAAGAGAGGCGGACGGAAAGTGAAGAATTTCTTCGCACGAAATATGAATTCAAGCCTCTTGGATGCACAGTTAGCAATCCATCCATCTCTGTGTTTTTTTCATGAAAGATTCTTACTGATCGTAATTACTAGCATCGAGATTCTTGACTTTGTAGGAATAGTTACTCCTGACATCTGAATAGTAGATAATGATGGATCGGCTTTCTTCGAGAGGAGATATATCTGGGTTTTCCCAGCATTAAATTTCACAAAGTTGATGTAACCCCATTCTTTCATTTTCGCCAAGACACCGTTAATTCTATTGACGCTAATGCTTCTCGGATTTTTTGTTTCTTTGGCTGGCATGGGAACTCTGGAAGAGAATGTAATATGAATAGTACTGTTGTACGCAAAGCCATGCACTGAACAAGATGTTTTCTCCAGCAAATCATAGATATGGAGCAGAAACAAAGTGCGCTCCAGAACTGAACCCTTCGGAACACCTGCATTTATTGCGGAAATATCAAACGATATTCCATCAACAACCACATACGGAGACCTATCAGATAAAAAATTCTTTAACAAAGCACACAACAGCTAACGTTTCTTTGAATTGTTTGATGGAATGCTGCCTATTATACTTATACCTCAACTAGCTGTTGGCCCCGTCAGCACACGTCGGTAAAGCATCACATCTCGCTTTTCGCCGACTTTCATTTATATATATGTATATATATATATATATATATATATATATATATATATATATATATATATATATATATATATATATATATATATATGTACAGTTTCATGGTTGATCCTCAAATTGTTTTTTGGACGTATCGTAAGCAAAACGACGTGAAGAAATGAAGCAAAAAAGAGGAATTTGCCATAAAAATGAAATACAGACTGAGCGTTTCGCGGAAATATGCCGTCCTACCAGTATTTTTCGTTAATTTCGCAACATTGATGGTGGGGAAAGAAGTGGTAGAAGGAAATTTTCGGTACACCCTAATATATATATATATATATATATATATATATATATATATATATATATATATATATATATATATATATATATATATATATATATGCAAAGTTTCATCTACATTTACGTTGGTTGTATCTATCGCTTTATTGCCATTCCCAAATTCCCCGTTTTATCAAGGAGAAAGAAAGGAAAAAAAGAAACCAAAAAAACTTTTTCCGTCAGATTAAGAGAACCCACCAACATTTTTGTCAGATTAAGAAAATATGCTTTCAGGATACCGAGATAAACATCCCCTATGAGAATCTGACGCGCTCGAGTATTTCAAAAAAACATTTTTTTTTTGCATTTTCGAAAATTCATCGTAACTTGTCGTCACGCCAAAATCGTCAGTTTTTTTAAAGGGAGCTTCCTTGGGGCTTACTTAACACCCTTTCCGAAAATCTGACGCGCTCGAGTATTTTTTTTTACATTTTTGACTACTTTATATGCCTACCCTCACCACCCAAACCGGCAGATTAGTATACCGTTATTATCAGAGGCACTTGGGGCATACGTGGTATGCATATCTGACGCGCTCGAGAATGCCCAAGTAACTGTTTCTTTTAACATTTTCAAAAAACCGTACACGCCAAACACACCGTTAAATTGGTTCAACCATACGAGCTTTCCTTTTCGAAATTAGTTTATCTTTCGATTTTGATAGGTCTCGACGGCGCCGTTGATTTACGCCATTTAGCTACCTCGCCTCCCTAACTAGATTGAAACAGTATTTTGTTCAATGAAGAATAAAAACATGCTTATCCTAATAAAATTACTAATCTCAGACTTTTTGTTTCGAATTACATTTTTGTTCAGGAGTCAATACGCTCAAAATTTTGGAATCCGCGCAAAAACCTGACAAACGTTCTATTATTCCACGGTTATTTCCCAGCGTTGAAAATGCTCAAAAATGGAGTGATTGGTGGTAATGACTCTCAAAACGGCAGCACTGGGTAAGGGCTAACAGAAACTTCATGTATGGTAGCGACTCCAACTCAATTTCATGAAAACCCGTAAACGTTATATTTCATAACGCTAACGTCTACGTTGAGGTCTACGTATTGCAATCACTTCAACTCTCTATTAGTCGGTACTTCAATGCATTTTCCATACAACTCCCGTTCATACTGGTTCCTTGTAAAATGAAACCCGACTAGACCGTTGTGCCGAACGTTTTAAAGAAATATTCCCAAGTTAACAAGGATAGAGAAGATTGAGGAAAGATATTAATGATAAAGTTGTCTTCATTTCTTTCGAGGAGTTCGTGCCAAATTTTTTTGGTTATTTGAAAAATGAAAGTGTACGACTTATTGTCGTGAACATAGATTTCAGAAGTTATAACATATTAAAGGAATGATGCACTTTACTCCATTGATATATTCTGGTGGATACTAGGCTAGAGATTTCATGGCTTAACATTTCTATAGACATACACTGTCTACCATTTACAACATGAGCCAGAATGTACCACAATAAACGCGGAACAAATATCTTATTTTTTGGGAAAAATTTTTACACTCTCTTTAAAGAAAAAAGAGTATTAGTCTGAAAAAAATACTCTTTGCGGGGCACTTCTTGCGTATGATCACCAATAATTTTGCTGGAAGCCTTTTTATGAGCCGTCTTGCATTCGTTACTGTTTGAAAGAATACAGGGTTACTTACAACTTGTTCGAATATACATGTTGTGAAAACCAACTGTTCACAGTATGCCTTTTGCAATTCAAAATAGCTTCAGCGTGAGATTGATGTTAATTCGTGGGGCATATTGCAAGAGAGTATACAGACATAACGAACGTAAATTCTGAGTTCAACAAACAAGAACAACGCAGCACGTAATCATTTGCAGATTATGAATTTTTTCAGCAGACTATGGAAAATTTGTTGAAAAAAGCTGTCACTGCCACTCTGTAAATTATTATCTATAAAGAGTTTTAATAGAATCTGACAAATGTATGACATCCAACCATATAATGCTGTATCAGTTTTCATATTTCATCAGTGGATATTGTCTCGAAATACTTTTCCTTTGTAACGAATTAACAATAATACATAATACGATAGGGAATTCATTTATTTATCTGCCAGTCAAGTTGAACAGAAACATATTCAAAGTATTCTAGATGTATATAGGTAGACACGTCATTTTCACCCAGCAAAAAATAATGTTCTTTCTTGTGCACACTGTATACAGAGCCGAAACAATAGACATTGATTCTCAACAATTAGGCACTTGACCTCTGATACATGAATCATGACACTGAAAAGTGAGACCATCTAATGTAGTCTACTTATTTCACTAGACTCATAATATTTCGGTTGAAATTTTTTGAATAAATTAGTAAGCAATACTATTTCTAGTATTAGGTGGATTCAAAATAATAATTGAGACAGACATATTCTTCTGATTTATTAAAATTTGAATTTGGTTCCGAAGTGGATTTAGTTTTTGGTGAGAGTGAGCAAGTGAATGCAGAAATCGTACGTTGAAAGGTAAGACCTTGTCGGCCTGAGAGTCCCCCAAGATATTAATAGTATTTTAGGACCATTTGTTTTCTTACTTTCCACCTATGACTTTCTTGTCCTTGTGAGTACTAACTGAATAGTCCTTTAGGCTGATGATACACTTGGAAACCGACGATTATAGCTCTGAGAAACTCTAATGAAGTAAATTAAATATTTTATCAGCAGAATTCACGAAATTGTGCAAGAGAAATTCTCAACCAATCGATTATCCATTGGGAATTGGCCTGGCAAGTGAAAATTACTCTAGCTTGATATATTATTGTCTTATCGTGAACGTATTTGTCAGAATTTTTGAACATAATATCTAGGAAGATGGATGATTTCACCGAAGGATTTTATTTAGTTGCTGATTAGGAATGGATATAGTTTTAGTTCAGTTAGATACGTTCACTGATTTAATTCTACATTCAATGGTATGGACACATCATTTTTGTAGCGAATGTTTCAAGAGTTTGAATTAAAAATTCGGAAACAACTGGAAACAATTTCCAAAAATAATTCCAGTTCTAGGGCTATTGTATATTCACACCACGTACAAAAACTGCCAAAAGAGCAATGGAATTATCGGAAAATTACTGCTGTAATTATAAAAATGAAAAATTGCATTGTGAATATACCGGGTTCAAATCCATTTAGGTTGGTCCCTATTATTTTCCTCTTGTCCTCTGAATCTATCGGCTCAAAATGCGTTCTTGCATCATTTTCAATTTCAAGGCAATTCACACTAATATCCGAATTCCAAACGGAACATTAGCAGTTATTTTCAAATAAAAAAATTTGATTTTAGCAAAAAATTCTGGTAAATGATTTCCGTTTCGGAAATATTAAAAATTGTCTGGAAGACTGTGATCATTGCATAAGATTCTTTTCGCTCCCTTGATCTATTTTCAAATCAAATCAGTTTCAACAATTATTTGATATTTATTAACAATCATTTGACAGATGTTTTCTTACAACAACTCATTTTTTTCGAATGATACCATCATGACCCATGTTATTCAGAAAGATTCCCTTGTCACCAACATTATGATACTATGAATACCCAAATTAACTTGTTTGTCCAAAATTAGGAAAATCGTGGACATGAACTGGCTCGCAGATAACCAGATTCGACAGCGCAGTATTTTCTCAATATATGATATTCGTATTTAAAATGAAGTGCTGAATATGAATATACTGAGCGTTCTCTTTGGAATTTCAAAGCTGTTATAATTTTCTATAAAACTGAAGAAAACTTTGAGAATAACTTCCGAACCAAAATCAGAAATGAGATCCGAGTATGTCAACGCAAGAAATAGGTAAAAAAATGGAAGCTGCTAAAGAAGCACATAATCATAGTGTCCAAACGATTCTCGTTCATTTTAGTCACCTACTGAAGCTGTCGCTAAAAATTTCACTTTCAGTTCATTTTCCCCTTCAAAGCAATGAGGATGGATCCCAAGCCACCACTGCCCAACAAAACGCGAATATATTTGCTGATAATTCTACTTTGGACTCATCGAAAACAAAAACCCTCAAATATCACGGTTGTCGAAAGTAATATGCTTGAAATGTTTTTCCACGAACAAAAAGTAAGAAATATTTTTGATAAACCTGAATATAACGAAACCATTGTCCCTTTTCCGTACGTCGTTCATGTTTTCAGGAATTATTTGTGTTGTCGTATAAATGTCCCCATGTCGGTTGATGCACCATTGTAATAATAATAATAATAATAATAATAATAATAATAATAATGCCGTAATGCGGCAGAGATCTTGGTCGGCCGCATGCAGAAGGCCGTTATTCTCGGTTCGTTGCGTCTGCTCAGGACTCACGATTCTCGGAGCCAGTGACCACTTACCCCGCGGTGCGGGGAGTGGTCATTGGTTAATTTTACTAGCGCGTTCGCCCACTGGGTCGGAGCAGTGGGGAGTACGGACCCGACTAGGCTTGTTTAGACGACAGATACAATAATAATAATAATAATAATGAGTTTGGAGTGTCTCCACAACAGAATGGTGCTGGATGGAGCCTGTAGAGTCATCAGGAGTTCGGATCCCCTAAACTGCATGGTCCGAGATCATGAACATGCAGGAATCGGAGCCTTTTTATTCAAGGCAGCAAGGCGCGCTGCTGATGAACTTGATATAGTCTTCGACACCGAGCAGGTAAACCAACTCTCTGTCACCGAGTTGGAGCCCGCTCGGAGAAAAGCTCACATCAAGGCTGCAGAGAATGCTAAAATGCTGCAGCTGCATACAGACAAGCCCATGCATGGAGTCTTCTTTAAGAACATCGAGGACCATGGCTTGTCTGTTTAGCTGACATTTGCCTTCCTCAGGTCAGGTGAGCTGAAGTCGGAGACTGAAGGGTTTATCATGGCGTGCCAAGACGGTGTCTTCAACACCCTAGTCTACCGGAGCCGCGTGATGGGTATAGAGGTCCCTGATACTAGATGCAGGGCCTGCCGACAGGCGCCCGAGACTTTGATGCATTTGCTGTCATCTTGTGCAGTTTATGCGGTGTCGGCCTATATCCATCGCCATAACGCGGCCCTACGAGTGCTGTACTATTTTCTTCGGCACTCGTATGAAATAGACAGGACACCGGTGCTGCCTTACGCTCCAGGGGATATTGAGTCCGTAGTGGAGAATGAAAGGTGTCGAATTTTTTGGAACTTTTCATTCCCCACCCTCAGGCAAATACAGGCCAATAAGCCTGATATAGTCCTCTTCGACCACCGAAGTAAGACGATATTCGTTATTGAGTTTTCGGCCCCTGCCGAAACGAATATCGTCCGAAAAGGGGAGGAAAAACGGACAAAGTACCAGGACTTACTTTACGAACTCCGCAGGCTCCACCCGGACTATTCTGTCAAGTTAGTGGTTCTGATTATAGGTGTTCTCGGTGGTTCCAGACCAACGCTACTCTCGGAGCTCAAGATCATACCGGCATGCCGTAATGCGGCAGAGAACTTGGCCGGCCGCATGCAGAAGGCCGTTATTCTCGGTTCGTTGCATCTGCTCAGGACTCACGATTCTCGGAGCCAGTGACCACTTACCCCGCGGTGCGGGGAGTGGTCATTGGTTAATTTTACTAGCGCGTTCGCCCACTGGGTCGGAGCAGTGGGGAGTACGGACCCGACTAGATTTGTTTAGACGACAGATAATAATAATAATAATAATAATAATAATAATAATAATTTATTAGCCATTTAGGTACAGTGTGTACATATGGTAAGTCATACAATACAATACATAAATCACATGATACAATAAAACCTTATTGTGGGTCATTGAGTATCAATAAAATAGATAACGATCTTATGTATAAATAAAATGAAGAAATATATGGCGGCAGCACACACAAGAAACATAATTAAATGTGAAACGATAAACAGTATAAATAAAATCATAACCTGAGTACAAATTAACCACTACCATATATAAATAAAATCATTGAATTGAAGTTTTATTACAAAGCAGGTAAGATGACAGCACACTACAAGTAACATATTGAAAGTAAAATAATTCACAATAATGGATCATCCAAATATTCTTGATAGGAATAGTAACTTTTCTCAGTCAGCAAACATTTTATTTTGTTAAAAAATATTCTGTCGCATTCATAATTTTTTATTGCCGTTGGCAGTTTGTTGTAGAAACTCAATGCCCTGTAGAGAGGAGAATTTTGGAATTTCGTGGTTTTGTGTTTTGTTATTTTCAGGTGACCACCATGTCGTGTGTTATAAGCATGCGAAGAAGCATTGGTATCGAAGGATTCCAAGTTGCATCTAATGTATTTCAAACATTTCAAAATATAGATGGATGGAACAGTTAACAATTTCTTTCTAATAAATATCGGTTTGCAACTATCACGATAGTCCATATCGAATATTAATCTCACGATACGTTTCTGCCTTATAAACACTCTATCAAAATCTTTACCACATCCCCATGACATTATGTTGAAAGAAATGTGTGAGTATACCATTGCATAATGAATGTTCAATAAACTCTCCTTGGCTACACATGTTTTCGTCTGCTTTATTGCATAGAATGCTGAATTTAGTTTCTTGCATACGTGATTGATATGTAAATCCCAGTCTAACCTCTCATCTAGAAATGTTCCCAAGAATTTTACATCTTGCGACATAACTATTTCATCAATAGCTTTTATTTCACCTGGGATATTATCCTTCCTATTATAGAATTTCATTGAAACTGACTTTGTTTTATTTAAAATGAGTTGATTTCTATTGCACCATGACGTGAACGAATCAATGATTCTGCCGACATTTTTTAATAATGCATCTGAATCAGGACTAGCAACTGTAATAGTTGTGTCATCAGCAAACATGGTGATATGACAGCCAGTTACGTGTTCAGGCAAGTCGTTGACAAATAGCACGAATAGTAGGGGTCCTAATACCGACCCATGCGGTACTCCTAATTTAACATCACGCTCACCTGAAGTAAACACGTTATTTCTCACAGTCATACTACGTCCATACATATATGATTTCAACCATGTCAATAAATTATTTGGAAAAGCGAGCATTTTCAACTTATTATTTAGAAATTCGGATGACACCGTGTCAAATGCCTTTGACAAATCTAAAAACAGGCTAATTACGCAATTGTTAGAATCTATCTCAGAGTAAACAAAATTGAGAAATTGGACTGATGCCATTTCCACAAAATGATTTTTTCTAAAACCATGCTGGTTACCACATATCAAGTTGTTCATTTCCAAATAATTCATTATCCTAGCAGTAACTACTTTCTCATACAACTTCGAGAGTGAGCAGAGTAGGGAAATTTGTCTATAGTTGTCTAACTCTGTCTCATCTCCTTTTTTGAATAAGGGAACTACTAGTGCCTTTTTGACCTCAGTGGGAAAATATCCTTGGATAAAGGACTGGTTCATCAGGTAAGTAAGGGGATATATTATCAAATCTATTATATTCTTGATAGTAATTATAGAAAGTTCATCAATCCCAGATGATTTTTTATTTTTTATCATATTCAGTGAGTCAATTATTTCTAATTCTGTAATAGGTCCATTCTGAAATGGGTGAATGACATCAACATACAAGCTAGTGGTACAAATCAAAGTTAGGTTTTGACCGAAGTGACCAGCCAATGTTGTTTCAGCAGCCCTAGAAAAGTGATCTGCGAATAATTCCGCTACCTCTTATGGATCTTCAACAATATTGAAGTTGTGCTTCAGAGTGATTACCTCCTCGACAAAAGACGACTTCTTTTTTCCTAACTCAGAGTGGATTATGTTCCACGTCTCTTTCGTTTTATTTTGAGCTTTTTTTATTTTATAGGAGTAGTATTCGGTCTTTGCTTTACTGATTACAGACTTGTGTTCCTTTAGCCTATTTTTATATATTTCTCTATGTTGACTTCCCCAGAAGTTGTCATCAACTTGAGAAATTCTCTAAGATAATTGCCCTCTTGGATGATTTCTTCTGAAACCCAACCATTTTTAGGCTTTTTAGAAATAACAGATTTCATTGGGCAGGATACGTCAAAACACCAATAAAGCCACTCTAGAAAATAAGAGAAGGCTTCGCTTATGCACATTTCGTATAAAGTCGGAAACCAATCGATATCACTTAATCTAGTTCTGAGTTCGTTAATATTACCCTGATTGACTTGTAGCTTTCTAGCTATAACATTTTGTTTATTGTTGGGTATGCAAATCTCTTCGCTGAAGGTTAATAAATGAGATAGATGATCAGCAATATTTGGTTGGATCAATTGACAATCATAAGTTAGATTCGAAAAAGCAGTCACCATATAATCTATACAGGTTCGACTTTTATGACCATTCACATTTGTGAAAATTCTAGTTGGGCCCTGCATAGTGACATTCAATCGAAACGAACTGAAACAATCCATAAGAGATTTAGTGTTCAAATCATCTGATAAATAGTCGATATTGAAGTCCCCACTCAAAATAATATTGTGGGACTTTGTCTCGGCAATACTAAGAGCCTGTATTAAACAATCTAGAAATATATTGAAACTTCCATTCGGAGGTCTATATGCAGTCATAATTACAATTTTAGTGGAATCCATTCTACAGCAAATCGCACATATTTCGATTTCATATTATCTGGATAATTTATTTATTACTATTATTTCAGTGACATCAACGAAACTTTTGACAAGAATACCTGAACCACCACGAATATGCTTCTCTACAAAACATTGTTGCCACACGGTAGTCATTGAAATAAACATCTCTCAAACAATCACTAGTTATCCAGTGTTCAGATAAGCATACAATATCAATATCATAATTTTTCAAAAACAACTCAACCAAATTCAAATCATTTAACAATCCCCTAACATTCACATGACAGACTTTAGTGATACTTTTTTTTTGCATTCAATATTTTATTTTGTCCTACCACTAATAGGCAATTTGCATTCAGTCCGTGTGGTATTGGAGGCTTCATGCCCAAAAGGCCAGTATTGCCAAATAAACAACGTTTGATGTGAACTCGTAGCATTCTGTTGAAAGAACTATAAAAACACTATCTACCCTTTTTTGGTAAAATCGTTAATTTATTCGATTTTATTCAGGTTTCCAGTGGAAAACAAGTCGTTGCCATTGATACTTTGCCAAATCATAATATTCTAAAACAGCTAAAGTTATTGTGAATGTCTTTATGTCACATAGTTTTGCGGACGACAATACTCTACATACTTACTACTTTCTCTCCCAGAGTCCCCATATAAGCACAAGAAACAAAAATACAGAGAGGCTTTGGCGTCGATGGTATTAACGATGTCCTGACGAGAATAATATAATGGGGTAGCATCAACTTGGTGGAATTTGAAGCTGGGAAAACCCAGGCAAGTCTGTAATCAAAGAAAGCCAATCTCTCTTTATCCAATATACAGATGACAGGAGAAACTATTCCTATAAAGTCGAGTATCTTGAAGCTAGGGGATTCATTTTCCGAAACGTCAACGATAAGTATATATATATATATATAGGGTCTGAGGGTTACAAACCTCAACAATTTCAAGTTAATGTTAATTTGTATCTCCTGTTTCTCTATTCACGTGGTGTTCTCTGAACATTACAGTGCTTCACCTTCGTGTGAATCTGTATATAATCAAAAATCCAATCGTATAATCGAGACGAGCCTGAATCATTTAACGCCTGGTACGTTGCAACATCGAAATTAAATGCTCGAATGGATGTTGTATTGAATTTCAATTTGTCAGTGATTGAAAATCATCGTAGAAAATCATATATTCAACCTCACAATGATACAAGTAGAAATGTTTTGGTCCTTTACAGCTTCAAAGAAGCATTTTCAAATCGTAGATTATACCATCACTTCGTTCCGTAGTTTTCTGGGTATTGTAACTTACTACAATTTGAAAAAATAAGAATCAATAATTGAATCTATACAAGTGTAGAAGGGGAGGTTTTCAATCTACCCCGAAAAGTTGCTGCGTCTATTGAAAAACAGTTCTTTCTGGATAGAACAAGTCCAATTAGTCAGCAACTTCTCGTATAACTCAAATTTTGCCTATCAAAGAAAAATAACTAATATATATATATATATATATATATATATATATATATATATATATATATATATATATATATATATATATATATATATATTGAAAATTTGTGTCATTTCAAGAAAAGAACTTTTCTTGAAATGACACAAATTTTCAAAGAACCAAATTCCATAAATTCCAGGAAAGATAAAGATAATCTCAGCATCATATACTCATATTTACTAAGTCGCCCCCTACTGGGCAGAAATAATAACAACTTTACATTTGGTACTCCTGTTTAGTTGGTGATTTCACATTCATTTTCATTGTGTGTTGGCAAAAAGGTCACAGGAAACTGTAATCATTCGTCACTTGTCAACTTCATTCCTTTCTTTTCACATCATTTCCGTTAAAATTACAAATATGGTTTCCAATGCCTGTTAGGAGAAACAACTTCTCCCATTTTTCAATTCTTTTACATGTATGATTGATCATATCTTTTAATTAAAGTTTTATATTATAATTGTACCATTAGGTCGATGTGTTTGTGATATGTTGTCCTTCATGTTTTCATTAAAAAAGGATTATAAACCTCACATTCGTAAGTAAGCACATGTTAAAAAAACGTTTCTATTCTTACAATTTTTTTAATTCATTGTAGAGTTCCTGATGAAGAGCCAATAAAGACTCGAAAGCTTGAACAGAATAAAGAGTTCACTTTTTCCAATTCCTTGTTGACTGCACACCCGAATATTTAAAGGATTCTTCTTTAACTTAGACAGTCGTCTAACCTTCTCACACAATATATATATATATATATATATATATATATATATAGCGTGTGACACAGACTCAGGGTACACCCCCGTTTTCTCCTTTGCTTCTTTAGCTATATTTCTGAAATTTGTAACATTGAATATGCTAACTGAGAAGCACTTCGCGACATATCTGAAAGAAAAAACAACTTTCAATTTTTCCGGAAATGACATCAACTTTCGATTCTTGAATGGGACACCCTGTATATTGTTACATGATCGGTTAGGGATGATCATGAGGAATCCAACGATACCAGGTTTTATGGTGTTATCTCCGATGAATACGGAGATATCGCCATTTATTTTATTCATAAGCTCAACGAGTGGGAGAGAGAACTGGATTGACCCGCCAGAAAAAGTTTCTCTCTTCTATATATATATATATATATATATATATATATATATATATATATATATATATAAATAATATATAAATAAATATATATAAATAAATGAATAAATAGCTCATCGTTCATTATTTGGGTTTTTGATTGAGGTTTTTGCATTTTATTTATATTTTCTGCAGCTTTTTCGATTTCACTCCAGTTGAGCTCATTTTCCAAACAAATCCACTTAGAATATTCAGCTCCGTCGAAGCTCTTTTCCCACAATTCTTAATACGAAATGCAGCGCTCATAAAAAGCGTGAACGTCACTCATGAGGTTTTCGACATTTATGGAATCTTTCAACTCATTTAAGATATGTTTAGCTACTTGTGGAAGAAATTGGTTTCCCATCCTGCTTTGAAGTTTAGTTTTTGACTTTGCCAACTCCATACCTACATCTGTCGCAGTTGAGTTAGTCGTCTCCATACACTCAATGGTCTTGTCGAATACATTTGATTTAAACCAAAAGTAAAGTGCTTCAATTTCTGTTGTGAAGAACTGTCGCAATGCGAACGGGCAGTTTTCTTGAGCAAGAAAATAAGATATCAGTCAGGCCTTCGTATAGCTGCAGGATCCTTTCTACAGCTGGTAATGAAGACAGAAATCTTGTATTTCCATGTTTCACTAATTTTTACTCGATGTCAGCTATATCACAAAACTCTTAAGTTAGTGACGCGTACGATATATGTGCAAAAATATTTGTGTATTTTTACAACGATAGCCTCCATTTCGACAGGAAGGCCATCAACTGCATGTTGAATTGTATTGTGAACGATGTGTGCGCTACAACCAATACCTTTTATGTTAACGCCGAGAGCTTCCCCGAGTCTGGAATAGACGTTGTTGATGCCTCGCCTGATCACCTCTCCGAAATTCGTATTACAATTATCGCCACAGAGAGCAGCCACCTTGTTCTCTATTTAGTGTTTTTTTAATTATCGACATTATATGATTGGCCAAGATTTCAGACGTTTCTCCGGCGACAGATCGACAATCGAGTAACTTTACAGATATACCTCTCTCAGGTACAAAGTATCTAACAAGTATCGGTGCTAATTTAACATCAAGTCTGTTTGATGTATCTGTTGAAATGCTCAAAAAATTGCATTCTTTTAGCTCGTTGTGTAGTTCATCTCTTGCCATCGGTGCGATCACTCCCGTGATAATCGCTTCGCACTTGGTACGCGCAGAGTGGAAATTGGGCTCAAACAGCTTCGATATTAATTTTGAGGAGCAATCAGATGTTTTGAAACTTATATCTTGCATTGCTGTATGGAATGCAAAAGTAGCTTCTTTAGCAGCAATGGAAAGTTCATTTCTGGCGGGTTTGGCATTTTTAAAAAACGAGGTTATGGTAGATGAGCTTGCAATGGCACTTACGCTGGCCTTGTGTTTCTAGCATTTTCGATGGTCCTTGATGTCCGCTCTTCCACAATACAAAAGACACAAAATACAACAAAGGAGGACGACGACGACTTAACGTAATAAACTGAACACAATACGACTTGTAGACATGCTACATGTGTACATGTCACGCTCACGCACGCAGTCAGTATCGCTCGTTCTCGCTAGCTGGGGAACGATCGGCAGGGGTGTCGGTGTTTCAAGTTTAACCGGGACACTAGACAGACCGGGACACCGGGACAGGGATCTAAAACCGGGACCGTCCCAGTCAAACCGGGACGTATGGTAAGCCTAGGTATAACCCTGCAGATCCTCATTGGTGATGCAAAAAATTCATTTGCGAAAGGAATCTCTACCATAACACGAAAGTTCGAAACTCATCATAAGGCCAGCTGGAAATGTTCTTGGCAAGATTCGTGTCGAAACCTAGTAGCATTCGCCCAACCGAATTTGCAATTCTATCAGTAGAAACCGGATCCAAATGAAATGAAATATTCGAAAAATTGTCATTTATTGAATAACAATTTATTGTTCAGCAGCGGGTGCAGCAATATCAGCAGGTGGAACAGGTGCAGCAGGACCAACCAAATCTTTGGAATCGTTTAACATTCTCTGCGCGTACCAGAAGTCGTCAATGGGTCGCACCATCATTCTGGCTCTGGGGTTGAAATTTCGGTTATCTTTGAATGTTACCCAGTTGAGTCCCCCATCCGGTACTCCAGGTACGAAGAGGTCATTGAGCAGCTTTCCGTTCAGGCTGCTATGGAATCCTTCTCCATACCACCAACCGCCCTCTGGAAAAAATATCATGTATAGATTCATATGAAGGGAAAGCCAAGTAATGTTCAGAGAACACCGCGTGAATCGAGGGAAAGGAGGCTCAGGAAAAAATTTCTTCGGTAAGAAGTTCTAAAGTTCAGCTGTGTTGGAAAAGATCTCTGAGCAAGAGAAGTTCGACTGGCCTCCAAGCTCACACATGAATGTTCTGGTGCTGAGTTCCATACATGACAACTGTATTCTAAGACAGCCGTACATGTGCCTTGAAGGTCATTAGAAGCTGACGAGAAGTGAGGTATTTCTTTGCACGAAATAGAAATCCAAGCTTCTAGGAAACACCTTTAGTGAGAGATCTCTCAGGGTTTTCTCATGAGAGATTATTACCAATCGTAATTCCTAGTATCGAGAAACTTCACTTCGTAGGAATAGTTACTCCTGACATCTGAATATTAGATAAAGACAGAAGAGACATTCCTGGATTTTCCCAGCCTCAAATTATACTTGAGATCTCCTAAAACCCTGTTGTTGTGATCTATACCTGGAAATATCTGGGTTAAAATTGGCGCAACATACCTGATATTATAATGAGCTTTATGGTCTCTCCAATTGAGTCAATTCAAATGGCTCTTGTAATGAAAAATATATAGTTAGCTGACCCGGCTACTGGCTATACTTTTACTTTTTGGACGCCGAACGATCAGCAACCTTTATCAATTGTTTGCAATGCTGATCGAATTCCCCATTGTCTTGTTCCTTCCTTCCTTCTGATTTCTGATTCGTCGTTGTTATTATGACATTGGGTGTTGCTAACTTTTGTTGACTGCTTTCAACAAAAAGTATAGTTTGCTGATTGGTCGGTTGATTGTCAACTTCGAATTTACTAACTGAACGATGAAAAATTTCAATTTTTCTTCATCTGAAATGAAAATGTTTGTGGGGAAAATAGATGGGAGGAGCTGTAAAGGTGTTGAGTAACTTGTGCTTCACTGGTTTTACATTGCAAGAAGTGGAAATGACCGTCATTGGTAATTTTCTCAACCTAGACAAAGAGCAGAGTTTTTCTTTCTCAGTTGTATTTTTTGATATTTCGTGAAAATATTTTCCAAACATTACGATCCATATCAAAACTCCACTTTGAATCGAAACCTAAATCGTCAACTGTTCGAAAAGGATTGAATTTTAAAATCGATTTCAATCATATTCCATTGTGCTTCGGAATTATTAAGCGAATGGTAATATGTGTATATAAATGGAAGGCCTTATATCTGTGGCTTGGACTACTGGTAAGTTCAAGAATCGGGAATATCGCACATGTTACTACTATTTAACAACTTTCAAATAAACAACTTTGTGCTCCACTGAATAAAAAAAGAAGTGAACTCTAAATAACGAAACAACTCAAATCTACAATGAACAGTAAGAGAACTAGAATTCAAGTGGGAATGGAACCCATCTTATCAGATAAATTGAATTGAATTGAATTAAATTGAAAAAACGAATCACTATATGCATTTTTGAAGAAAATGGTAATTAAGTATTTGAGGAAAATGTCGATTGAGGTGCCAGAAACAACCCATTAAAATTCCCAAACCCCAAACCTTGTGCCTTTTTTCCTGTGGCAAGTTTAGCCCCCAAAATCAATTTTTAGCAATTATCTCGAGAAAATGAACTCATAGGGCAAAAATTATTCATCCCAAATTGTTATTCGTGAAATTCTTCATAGGATGGACTGCATGTAGGTTAGTCTAGGCCTAATCTTCGGCCGACAAGCTTTGTGAGTGATAAGCAGTTTCGTAGTTATGGCATATCTCTCGGAATTAAAGACCTGTAGGAAGATATTTTGTGTTACAAAATTATATATATATATATATATATATATATATATGTATCAATTATCACAAATTCCCAAAATGTCTGAAAAGAATAAATCAAAGTATTGAAAAAAAAAACATTTGAAAAAAATGCGCTAAAAAGAAAATATATTTGTTAGATGTGTGACCCATTCTGTGCGTTACAGATTAAATAGCTTGCGGCGAATACAAAATAGGTATTCTGTCGCGATAACATTTTGAAAATCCCCACATACTAATTTTGATTGGAATCGGACCATAATTACTAATTTCGTCCGCCATCTTATTTTTTTGCATTGACGAACAAATCATTATTTCCGACCATGAGAACTAATAAATATGAATTTTTAATCGACTCGGACCATATTTGCATTGTCACTGAATTTATGCCAAATAGCTTGCAAATGAAGTATCATAATTTGGAATATGGAACAGCTCTTTTTCCTGCGAGATGGCGCCAAAAGAAAAATTTAGGTAGTGAACATTGATATAGCTAAATTCCTTATAAAATTTCCTTTTTTGTGATGTGTAACACTTACTACTCTTCCTATTCTAAATGTTTGGCTGATAGTGACCAATAGGGGTGGGGGGAGAGGTATGACAGTTTAGGTTGAGATTTGAAGATTTCCCTCTTTAAATAAAAATCGACGAATTTTTGGATTTCTTTCACAACACATGTGTTTCAAAGATATTTGATAGTTTTCGTTACGCTGCCCCAATTTCTTGAGAAAGGTATTAAATTTCGAAATAAATGCCAAAACTCACGAAGCTTGTTGGCGAAATATTAGGTTAGGACTATTGGGGGGCTGAAACGTGCCACAGAAAAAAAACCACACGGTTTGGGGGTGAGAATTTCAATGGGTTGTTTCTGGCACTTAACTCAACATTTTCCACCCATAATTAGCTTTCCCCCCAAAATGCATAGAAACACATTCTTAGTTTAATATTCGACTATAATACAAATCATTTGACGTTTTTTGTGATGCCTGACAATTGACAACTATCGATGAAATCGGGAAACACGCCTTTGTCCGTAAAAGTATTGCCATACAAATTCTTATAAATATCGCATTAGCTGAAACACTCTGGTTTTTAACATAATTCAGTTACCCTTAGAACATATCGATTGAACTTAACGCACGTTTCGCCAGCTAAATTGACATTTTCAGGAGAAGAAACCGACTGAATCGAGAGTAACTAGCATTTCGTCACTGTACACAAAACAATATATCTAGGAACATACGCTATTACTTTTTCTCAAGAGCGAAAAGTAATTGTGGAAGTGAAATTGAAACCCTATGACGGTGATTGATGATGATATGAATGTGTTCGTAGAGAAACGTCAACTTCAACATAAAGATAGCGCTGGTATTGCCAAATGTCTACCTCAGTTTAAGACAAAACCTCGGACATAAAAACCTACAGAAAACGTATAACAAACTCGAAAGCCGCATCAGTTTATGAGTTTTTGTTCAATTTGTAAAAAACGCAGGAATTGCTAATAGTCCAGCAGCCACCGCCTGATTTTTCGAGTGATTAATAACAAGCTGAATCTCCGTGAGTAGGTTCGGTTTGACGAGACACCCAAGTTTTTCCTCTGTGAAAATTCTCGTTGGAGGTAGCTAACGTAGTGCGCAGGTGTGAAACATGTCGATTCGGCGGGGTATCGAAATTGTCGGACTGATAGTGATTATTTTATTCACATATTGAGATAATTGGATAATACACTCGGAAAAACAATTGTCCTACAAAATGGATGGTTTGACTGGAGCGTCCTCCACTCCGAATATATCGAAAAAACGAGGCCATAAAAATTATCAACAACCAGCTGTTTTTTTTTATGCAGCTTAGTAAATACTTGTATAATGAAATGGCCACATAGTCCTACAAATTTAGTGGCACGTTTTCCTAGTCCTACGCTTGGAAGTTGTCGATACCACGGTAACACGGTAGCTACCTCTAACGAGAATTTTCACAGAGGGAAAACTTGGGCGTCTCGTCGAACCGAACCTACTCACGGAGATTCAGCCTGTTATTAATCACTCGAAAAATCAGGCGGTGGCTGCTGGACTATAACGGCCTATTCCACTTGTTCAAAATTGTGAATGAAGGTTGAGAGACCTGAAGCAAATTTCAATTTGTGAATTGTAAAATACTACTAGTTTGACAACATTGGAAAGGAACATCGCAACAAAATATCTACCTGCAAATATGGTCAAAATTTATATTTGTTATTTGTGACGATTTCTTCCCTGCTATATTTTGAAAATGAATTGATTGTGCCAATTTTATTAATGATCGAATTGACTCATTATTGACTATTTTGCACACTATGGACATTCTTCCAAAAGATGGACCAACTTTGGCTCAACGAAGGGAAACCTCGCCCACTGATACCAATCAGCACGCGGCATTAGTATCACCCTCTTTCACCACCATGAGGGGTTTGGGTTCTTCATAACCGAATATATCTCGGAATCAGCGCCGCCAGAGGTACGATATTATCGTATTCATACGATAATTTTGCCCTGAGAAGAATACAGCAAAAGCGGTTATGGATCTGGCAACTTTCATAGGACAGGGTTCTGAACAAAAACAGTCAACTCTGGCAGTTTTTGTCGATTTAAGTAAATCATTCGACTACGTCTCAAAAAATATCCTGATAGAGAAACTTGAACACTATGGATTGAGGGGTATTGCTATCGATATCATATTATCTTATCTGACAGGTCGTAAACAAATGGTGTTTCACAATGATGAATATAGTAGTCAACTTTCAATAAATAATGGAGTCCCACAAGGTAGTATTTTAGGCCCCCTACTGTTCTTAATATATATCAATGATTTCCATCGTCTATGAATACAAATACCATTCTCTTTGCGGATGACACCATCGTCTATGAATACAAATACCATTCTCTTTGCGGATGACACCACTTTCTCTATGAGAATAGATAAAAAAGAAGCTGATGAAACTGTCAAGAATATTATTGAAACGGCTTCAGACTGGTTCAGTGCTAATAAATTGAGTCTCAACAAAGATAAAATATCGTCGATGATATTCACAAACAAAAAATGTGATTCACAATCAGTTAAATTCCTAGGCATTCATTTAGATAATACTCTCTCTTGGAGATCACACACGGAAATGCTTGCGAGTAGATTATCGAGCACAACTTATGCAATAAGACATGTGAGACTGAATATAGGTAAAGAAGCGGCATTTTTAACATATCATTCATTGTTCCATAATGTAATGACTTATGGACTACTGAACTGGGGACATTCCTGTTACATGAATAATATGTTCATGCTGCAAAAACGGGCCATCAGAGCCATTGTAGGAATAACTCGGGTAGAGAGTTGCAAACCCTGGTTCATTGAACTTGTAATACTCACTTTGCCATCGGCTATATTATATGTCAATCTACTATATGTGAGGGAAAATATCACACAGTTTCAAGAAGTCGGATATAACCATAACTATGGTACCCGAAACAGGCAAAACACAGATTCCTAAACACAGATTGACCAGTACAAATCGTAACCAACCTGGCATAAAATTGTTGTTTGTATTGTTCGGTATTGTTTAACAAATTTCCATTACCTTTAAGAGATGCTGATCTGGAAACCTTCTCAAATGTTATTTATTTTATTCCTTCTTTTTAAGTAACTTTTTTCAAATGTTAGCTGAAGAGTTTTTTTAATGAGTTATATTTTTATTTGCTATGAAATATGTGATATTGAAATGATAATTGTCATTTTAATTGTATGGTACCATAAAGAAATGGAGAGTACGATAATAAGTACGATAATTTTGACCCATTTGTACGATAATTCAACTTCCTCGATCTGGCAGCGCTGCTCGGAATGTTGTCAGTCGCCACCTGAAGACGATTGAGGATACAAGTGATCGAAACGTCAATATTTTTTTTTCAGATTTTATTTTCCGACCAGAATTCATTGAAAAAATTTCTCGAATGTTGTAATGAATTTCTTTGACACAATTATATAACGGGATTTTTTATCTCCATTATTTCTTCTCTTTTAACTTCTGCTCATTCAATTTTAGAATTAGAGAGTTATATATTTGATAGTTTCACCGTGTAAATCAATTCTATTATTCTTAGTTTATTGTTTTAATTTAATGATTTTCATTTTTCTGTGACATGTTTCGATATGGTTAATAATCATGGGCAATATAAAACTGGACCAATAATACCACCCAGCAAGGAACATTGTTAAACGCATTCAAGAAAATTCCAGCAATGAGTCGTACCCGATATTAAAAATCGGACACTGCTTGGAGAAGCCATAGTTGTGCCGCCATCTATCGATAGCCAGCCGTACTTCACTCATTGAGGCATTGTCAGTACTCGCTTCTCCTGCAAAGGGGGGGCCAAAAATATTTGCAATATTACACGGATGGAGAGGCCATACAAGGCTTTATTCAATGGGATACTTACTACACAACGCGGCCCAGTTGTGTTTCGCATCGATGTCTTGGTCGTAATCTCTCGTACTGAATTTGCTTCCAAGATGATAGGTCAAGGAGTCTCCGGCGTTGCCGGCGAAATGTGTGAGCTCGATCAGTCGGTAACCATCGCTTTCGTTACCAATTGCGAACGACTTGTAATTGGCATAAACGTTTTTTCCGTTCTGTCCGGTGATTTCCACCAACAACTCGTTGTGTTCGGAACCTGAGGGGAGAAGAAAATTCATTTGATGTTTATACAGAATTGTGTAAAGAGTTTATGGAGATGCCCTTATTTGAACGATGGGATTGATTTTATCCACGACTATTGTATAATGTACCCATTATACGTCTGGTTGTTCGACTTTAATGATACCCAATATTCACTAGTGAATAATGAGTCATTATTCACTGCTGTCAAATACTTCGTGGATTCAGCTATAGTATTATATTGTTCTGCTAGAAATTTTGGACCAAAAAAACTTCAACAATTTTTGTTATCAGTCGTGAACTGAACTTCGTCCCGTGAATAATAGCCATCATTATAACCTCGTTGAATAATGTACTATTATTCGCGATCATTTAAAAATGTGCCTCTTTATAACCTACTTTCAGGTTGCAAAAATGCAAAAAGCACTTTTTCGACTTCTTCATCTTTGACCAACGCAGTTATACACACAGTTATAACACACTTTCCCAGTACAAAAAAGACAGAAAAAATATGGGTAGATCCTGAGTTTATCCCTCGAAACCTGCCTACCTCTTCAATAACTACCAATAACCACGACACTAGTTTACAGAAATAGCACGTTATCTTTTTATTAGACATTTTCTGAATTACAGGAGCCAGCGTTATTTGTCGCTCAGGACCAGTCTATTTTCATATTCGAAAATTCGTGTTTTGACTTCTATGAAGGCAAATGATACTGATATTTCTGGAAGCTTCATGAAGTTTCCCGACAATATATTTCAATATTGAATCTTCGCTTTTTCCGCCTCAGGAAAAAAACATATACCTGTGAAAAATATCAGATTTAACATCGAACTTAAATCTGATATTTTTTTTCTCTTATTATAATTAATAAATATAGTACATCCAATTCAAAAGCTGTGGCACGTCATCGATAACGACTTGAAATCAGTGGCATCAGTTCATTGATGGAAATGCATTGGAACGTTTACATTCAATTTCAAATTTAGCGACTGTTTTCTTTTGACTTTCGGTTGGCAACAGTATCGATGATGCCGCACTTTATTTTATATTTGTTACTTATCAATTGACAATTGTCGTTCAAAAGTGACCGTTTTGTGTTTAAGTCTTCTTTGTATTTCGAATGAGATATTGGAATCGAAAACTGTGTATTTATATCAGTATCAGTCTCAAGCTCTTCGTGAAAATGCCAAAAGAATTGAAAACGAGCGTTGCCAAGAGTTGGTGATAATTTTGATTGGATATTTCAAAAGGGAACTAGACAATAATGCCCCTTTGCTTCCCTTGATTGCTGTCAGTGGGAGGAATCAAGTACAACGTACCAAATTGTATTTTTAATCTACATATACATATAAAATATTCATTTTAGCTTGTAGAAGCAGCTTCAAAGTATATTGTAATTGTTATTGAAGATAAAGAATCTCTTGAAGGCGAAAAAACACAATATTTTTACTTTTTAGGAACGGAGTGAGTATTTGAAATTCATAAAAATAGTACTATCTTTTTCTTATTTTTTGAAATCGTTTGGAAGTAGGTATTCAGAATATAAGATTTACATCTTCAGAAGAAAATCATATAACTATATTTCCCTATTTGAAAAACTACTCGAAAAAAAAAAGCTTTTATGGATGATCTTCTACATTTGAGTGAATGATATACACGTATCTATCAACCGGAATTGTTTGTGAAGAAATTTCATTTTCTTTCTGGCGTAATGAACACAATCACTTTGATTATTACCTAGTATTACATAATTCTGTGACAATCTGACTACAGAGTACTTGAACATTTAACAAGACTTCCAAATGACGTGCAACATATTTATTGAAATGTATCAACTGTATATTTCTCATAGTTGGTGCAAGCTTACTTAAGTTCATTTTTGTTTGGAAAATGGCTAAAAACCACTACGGTTGTTATATGTTGACCTGAAATTGTCCAAATTGACATTTCTCGAATGAATCTTTAAAAGTCAATTACCGCGGGTTGATGAAATAGTACCAAATCTTTTTTTATTAATTGATTATTTCTATTTTTGATAAAAACCTACTTGTCTAGAATGAATGAGTCATCTATTGATCAAGCAAGAATCAAAAAAGCATCTCTCAAAATGTGTTGTACTACAGCTTATCCCATTCATACTCGCATAAACTCACCTACTTTTCCATTTACACACTGGTAGTGCAGATCATGACGAAAAAAAACACCTTATGAGGAAAAATTCCAACACAGTGAACACATAAAATAGGTATTTTTTCATCTTACTATACTTCACAGAGAGTGCTGGGCATATATGTCATTAGGTCTTTGCCAAGATGGATTGGATAAGTTGTACGTTTTTCAATTCATTTGTAAAACTGATTCAGATTTACCTCGACTCTCATTTGACAAGAGCAGAATTATGTTTCATTGTATTCATTTTTTGATATGAAAATTGAAGTCAGTTTTACAGAAAAAATCAGATACTGAAGGTACCTTGCTCCAGAAAGACGAATTTTTGCAGGTGCGTTTTATTTATTTCTGGCAACAAGACTTAATGAAAGTATCCATTTTTGATAAGGAGAAATTTATAAAAAAACTCATTTGTAATGTAGGTTTCTGTTCATCAGAATCACAGAGTTTGTATTATGATTCAGATTGTTAGAGGGTTCTTTCGATTCGTCATTCGTGATCTAAAAACCTTATGAAAAGCTTGAAAAGGGGTCCGACCCATATTGCAAATGCTACAAGCAGTTGGTAAAGAAACGTGTTCTGGTTTCTTTTTTTTTATATATGCAGATTCTCACGAGAGGAAAGCCCTATAATAATAATAATAATAATAATAGCTTTATTTGCCCAACATTATGTTAAAGAACACCGCGTTTTTCAAGGAGATATTCCGAATCAGAAAAAAGAAAAACCTGTAAGAGCAGGAAATTTGTGGAAGAGGTTTCTCATAGATCAAATCTTACTTTTTATTCATCTTTTACTTTAATGAAGTTCCCCCAATGTCAATCAATAGAGGCGTTCATACACAAAACGTTGGAGTAGAAGTTCCATGTACGAACGCTCCACACTACAGTACTATAGTTTCTTGAGACGAACAAAATGAAAGTCAAAACAAACCTGTAAGTGCGTGTATATTTTCGAGTCCCAACCAGAACTCCCCATTCAGAGATCCAAATCCAAACTTATATTCCCGCCAACCCAAATCGAAATTTTGTGATCCATCGACCCTTTTTTGGATGTGGGTCCATCCCCCTCCATCAATTTCCATATCACAAAGAACGGTGAAGGGTTTGAACGATGCACTCGGTTGTATTTCATATACTCCGCTTTCCGAGACTCCTGAAACAAAAATGACGAGAGATAGTTATTGCAACAGTTCCTTATTATCTTCAGTAGTCTCTCTCAGCCTCTCTGGTATATTGGCCTTTGCTTCCTCCAAGAATATTTCTTCCTTATTTGTTAATGATTCAGAAATCTATGAATGATCTACACTCTACACATATCAACAGATGGTGCTTACTAATTATTATTTGATGGTACTTGTTTATAGAAGTTTTTTATTATTTTTGCATTTACTCGGAGGGAAAAATGCCATGAATTACTTCCACAAAACTTCCATGAATTCCAATTTTTCGTTTGTTTTATTGTTATCAATATTTTTGGTAAGTTTTTTTCGACCCCAATATCTTGAACTGTTGGGTAAAATATTTTTTTAACAGCACCACAAAAGATGTGTCAGACAACTGAAAAATACTCTGACATCGATTATAATAAATTGCAGTTGATGTTTATTTCAAACCCTACTGAAGTTATGATGATCATCGTTCCTTTGAAGATTATGAAAAATAAAATATGTGGAAATTTTATTGGTGATAAAAATCAAAAACTCTTTGATAGAGTAACAAAAGACCCCCACGTCAATTTGAAAGAGAATTTTGGCGATGGGTGACATTTGTACTGAACATTTTGCATTTTCTCCTTAACATTTTCTGACTTCAATATCCCGTTAAAATTGAAGAGTAGAAAGACTCGTTCATGGATGCGAATTATACTTTTTGCACTCATCACACTAATAAATTTTTGTAAGTCTTTCCTTCAGAACTGTTTCATATTCGAATGAACATTTGGATGAAGATATTTATAACTATACCTGATCTGAATATATCCCTGCAGTTTTCCGGAAGACTTCTTGGCTCCTCACCTTCACACGGTAGTTCGCATATCGTAGGTTTGTCGGTTCCTACTAGAGATTTGCACAAAGGCCGAAATTGACAAGCCAGACTTTTATGACTACAGGAGCTGAAATGATGGTATATTAAATACCGAGACAGAAACAACAATTATTGCTTACACAAATACTACTTAGCGATAATGAAAGCCGAGAAAATAAGCAATTTCTCGAGAGAGAAATTCACCTTTCGCAGACTTTTGTTTACCATTTCATCAACAGTCATTTGAAATTATTTGGAACAAGGAGTGGATATTGGCCAGAATGTTTCAAATACACTTTTTGTTTCAACTGTATGTTGCAAACAGACGAACTATTTCATTAAGCTGTGAGGAAGCTCCCAACAAATGTTACTATTGGTAATAGTATATTACGTAACGAGGACGTAGCCGCGAGTGCACGTAACTAGCCTTATCCTCGAGTTGCATACTGTACTCTTTCTACCTCCACCATGCTTTTTGCTGGTGTAGCAGAATTTTTTTTATATCCCTCATTTTCAATGATTAACGAGACACTGGATGACAGCAAGGAGGTAAAACAATTGCTTGCTTCGTGGATGAAACGAGATACAATGTCAATTCACAAACTGTTGAACAAAAAATTTCATATTTCATGTTCAATACTGACACACAAAAGAATTGTATTATTGTACGGTCAAAAATATATCATTGAAACGTCCAGAACTCTGGAAGTACGAAAGAGTGAACACAAGATGTACATCAAGAACAGAAAGGTTGTTGGTTCTTAATTATCACTAAATCGTCACTTCCGTTGGAGATCATACAGTTGAATGGAATGACACTAACATGATAGCAAGAGAGAGCAATAGCTGGAAACCGATGTTGAAGGGGCCTCCTTTTATCATAATGTCCGCGTATGCTTGAATTTCAAGCAATTTGGTTTTTGACATTTCGAGACTCTGCAATCTCTGCTATCACAAAGATAGTCTCGACACTGATATGAACAACATTAGGAAGGATCTTCAGGAGAATGGCTACTCGAAGAAGTCAGTGGATCATACATTGGCCCGAACGAAGCAAAAGAATGCCAAGGAGACGTTGGAAGAACAAGTTCTTTACAAACCCTACGTGAAAGCACTTCCAGAGAGTCGACCACCGAATAGAAAAGCGACATTAACAACTGAGTTCACCGGCTACTATACCAATGCGGCAAATTCTACATCGTAGAAACCAGAAGACCATCGGAAGTGAGAATGGGTGAACACAAGAAAAACACACATCGAGAGAAACTACGAAATCGGGAATAGCGGAGCATGTTTTGACAAACTACCACAGCATTGAGTGGTCTGAAGCCGAGGTCAAACACAGGGAGGAGCACTGGTTCAAGATACAATTCAAGGAAGCTGGCTGAATCCTCAAAAACGATGCATTCAGTTACCCCAGCGTAGAAATCCGGAATGTGTGGAAACCACTTTTACAAAGGATGGACCAGTTTTGGCTCGATAAACGTAGTTTATCACGCTACTTTATTAGAAATAATAAGAACCCATACTTCTAACCATCCAGAAGAACACCCCTTCACAGTTTCACCCTACTCGGTAATCGCCTATAATAATTCGCGAAATAAAACTCACCCGTGTGCCTCTTTTTTGCACCGTCCCCTTTCCCCACCATAGGGAATTCGGTACTTCATAATAGTCAACAACTCGAAATTTTGTCACTGTCAGTCATCACCAGAAAAATATTGCGGATACCAGCGATCGAAACGTCGTGAGTACACTCAACTTGAAACTTGTTTCACCATTTGTTCATATTACTTCCTATAATTTTTTATTTGGAATTTTTTGACTATGCTATTGCATATTTGCCATCTCATTTTTTTGTCAGAATATTATTCTATCTGATCAGTTGAACCTCTAATTGACTAAACAATCCAGTTCAATCTTATTTTTTGATTTGATTGCATTATTCGATTTGTATTTTTATAAGTTTTCTTGTCCTTTTTGCTCAGTAACATGTTTCAAAAGAGTGAAGCACAAAAAATATTTCGATAAATATAAGTTCATATATTTCTTTCATAAGCAAAATTGAGATATTCGAGAAGTTGCAGATTAAAATAGAACTTGTTCCAAACAGAAGGAATAGACCGTTGGCCCATGACACAAACATTGTCGATAATCTATGTTCGTATGCCCTTTTAGGGATATACTCAGGAGGCTTGGGAAACCGGGAAAAAGTGCCTCCGAGCGTCTGTGACCAGTCCTTGCACCTGCTGACCTCCACTTCCGGTTGAAAAAAAAGGGTTAAGTATTCGAGGAACGAGGAAGCTCGGCCATGTGGATACATTATCGTATCTTGCAAAAATAACCGGGCGCTAGCCGGTTTGCATACGTCTAGGTCGCTGCCGGAAGGAGGCATACGAACCGGAAGTGGCAATTTCCCATGGTGATGGACGATGATCGAGGAAAGTATGCCCTTTCGTGGAACGACTACTTTCGACCCATTGAACACTATCCGACATTTGCATACGATTTCGGAAAGGGCATCTCGATTTATGCCAGCATCAACTGACCGGACTAACCTAGAAATAGTCGATAATTTATGTTCGTATGCCAATCTCGGTGCCGATAGAATACGACATTTTAAGTAACAAAGGCTGGTTTGCATACGCCCAGGTCACCACCGGAAGGAGGCATACGAACCGGAAGTGGCAATTCTCCACTGGTGATAGACGATGATCGAGGAAAGTATGCCCTTTCGTGGAACGACTCCTTTCGACCCATTAAACACTATCCGACATTTGCATACGATTTCGGAAAGGGCATCTCGATTTATGCCAGCATCAACTGACCGGACTAACCTAGAAATAGTCGATAATTTATGTTCGTATGCCAATCTCGGTGCCGATAGACTACGACATTTTAAGTAACAAAAGCTGGTTTGCATACGCCCAGGTCACTACCGGAATGGGTCGTACTTGAATGAACTTTTTATCAGCGTCTTGGAGTTTTTCTTCGGCGTATATGTTGCCGAGAACACGGTCAATCTGGCTTGGTTTACATCAGTCTCTTTCTTCACCCCATACATGAGGCAAACAAACTGTTGGATAGTTTGGAAGGTATTCCTGTACTCCTGCTGAGATCTATCAAAAATAAACATATTAAAGGTTATACCCTGGGGGAGATGGTTTATCCCGGGCACAAAATGGCACACAATGGGCCCAAAAGGACAAAAAGCGGACAAAAATCTTGCTACAAGCTGTTTTAAGAGCAATTTATACAGGAGTGGGCTCATTGGAAAGCTTGTTGAATTTGTGATAAGAAAATCGCCCCAAGGAGGGCGCAAGTCACATCCATATATATATGGAGTTTCCGCAAAATCCGGAAAAAATTCTTGCCCGTTTTGAAAATTAACGAGAACATGATATAAATTATGAGGAGAAGTTCTGAGTGCCTACAAACGTGTTTTAGAGTCGCTTGGACCACTTAGAGAAAATGTACATGGGGGAATACTCGTTAGAAAAAAATTCCAAAAATCTTGATAATCACTCCAGAGTCCAGTTTCGAAGCTAATATCGGGTCATATATATGGGGGGTGTCATGAAATTTCGTTTTTCATTCTCGATTTATAACATCTGGAGTAATATCAATTCAATTTTCGACAATATGCTTCTGTCAAGATTCCTGTTTATTCCTGTTCCCTTCTGTCAAAAACGGAATACTCGTCCATGAAAAATAACTATGGCGCATTCATATATGGGGCATTCTCGCGAACAGGTATAAGAGAATATGAGAAAATCTTGAATCTTATCTTCAAGCAAGTACAAAGTATACATATGACAATTTCCACAACAATAGCAAAAAATTACGTTTTGAAGATGATATAGGGGGGTTTCCACGAAATTTTCTGGAAATAAAAAAACAAAAAAAAAAGAAATATATTGACGACATTTTGTGCAAGGTGAAATAATTGGTATATTTGGATTCAGCGGGACAAAAAACATAAAATAAACATTACCTGCAGAGGGGCCCTTTTATTGAAAGTTTGGGAATTAATTAAGTAATGTTGGCACCGCGCAAATTGTATGCAAACCATTATTTGATAAATACTTTCACTTCTACTAACCGTGGTCAAAATTTCAACATTTCCTCAATTATCGACTATTTCTAGGTTAGCCCGGTTAGTTGATGCTGGCATAAATCGAGATGCTTTTTCCGAAATCGTATGCAAATGTCGGATAGTGTTTAATGGGTCGAAAGGAGTCGTTCCACGAAAGGGCATACTTTCCTCGATCATCGTCCTAGACGTATGCAAACCGGCTAGCGCCCGGTTATTTTTGCAAGATACGATAATGTATCCACATGACCGAGCTTCCTCGTTCATCGAATACTTAACCCTTTTTTTTCAACCGGAAGTGGAGGTCAGCAGGTGCAAGGACTGGTCACGGACGCTTGGAGGCACTTTTTCCCGGTTTCCCAAGCCTCCTGAGTATATACCCAAAAGGGCATACGAACATAGATTATCGACAATGTTTGTGTCATGGGCCAACGGTCTAGAACTGTTTCCTAATCAACGCAGCAAACTATGGGGGAAGACTGAAAATCTGCCCTTCTTCACTTTAGTCTAGTAACTGAAGATCCGAAACTAGGGAAAGCTGTGAACAAGTCTGTGCGTTCTTCACTTGTGGCTCAATTTGTAGGTCGTCACATATATTTTCAAAGGACCCAAAACTTAACACGATTGCGTTCATGGTAATGGCCGAAAATGGCCCCCCAAACCCAGAAAAATGGGTTTCCCGCCAATATGTGGCTAAATATACGAATTAAAAAATTTTCGTTCATACAAAAATTAAAGATCGTCTCATTATCTACAGAAATGACTCTCATCATTTTTTCCGAAAACTCAACAGTTTTCGAGATAAAGGGAACCAAAACTCTCCTCATTTCAGCTGCCGCTTTCTCTATAGAAATTCTGTTGTCTATGCATTCGCTTTGAGGCGGGCGGACGAATTGTTTCATAACTCAGGCAAAAACTGACATTTTTCAATGATTCAGAGTTCAAGATGATAAGGAAACCCGTATCATTCCATGTATTTCGAAGTTTTTTCTTATTTGGCAAAAAGATTTAATAAGCTGTGAAAGTTTTTTCCCGCACCATTTCGACACTGTTTCATTAATTTGTTTACATTTTTTTCAAAAATAGTTTTTTATCAAAAATTTTTCTTTATAATGGGTCCTTGGGGGGTCTTAAATGATCTCTGATTTTTTTTGTACTATCCCCGCGTTCTAATGAATGATCCATTTGTTTATTTACATTTTTCATGCGATTTCGGAGCTATGTAGAATATGCGGAACAACCGCGAGTTTTCGGAAAAAATGATAAGGGTCATTTTTGTAGATAATGGGACGATCTTTAATTTTTGTATGAACGAAAATTCTCTTATGCGTATATTTAGATATTGGCGGGAAACCCATTTTTCTGGGTTTGGGGGGCCATTTTCGGCCATTTCCATGAACGCAATCGTGTTAAGTTTTGGGTCCTTTGAAAACATCTGTGACGACGTACAAATTGAGCCACAAGTGAAAAACTCATAGACTTATTCACAGGTTCGTCCCTTCATTTATTGGACTAACTTGTATACAGTCCAATATTAATTCTTATTTCTCTGAAATTGTGGTGGGTTGAGAACCCAAAAATTTGATAGGCGGCACCTAATCACACTTTATATTGTTGTGTAGTTGTATCTATATAGAATGATATACAGTAGTTCACTCAAGAGTTTCTTCACATAAACATTAAATTTCTCTAGACATTTTCTACCTTATTGAAATTTGTTCTCTATTGTCGGGTGGATTCGATGGTTCCTCTTGATAATCTGTCTCTGCGACGATTTCATAGTATGGTACGAAATCCTGTCTGTTGTCTCCTTTACAGATTAAAGAACAGAAGGTCTCCTGGAGTTTCCCTGTAGGACATAAATACGAAATGAAAGAGTGATATTGTGAAACACAGAACATTTTATAATTGCTCTGAAGTATGCGTATTACTGATAGTTTTGGAAAATTTGGGTGAACGATGATATTGGAACCTTGGTGTGATTTTTAGTTCAGTAAATGGAGCATTTTGGCTTGCAATTTTTTTTTCCACCATGGATTTACCTGAAATTTTCACAGAAGGTAGGGAATAGCTCAAGGATCATTTTCTATATCATGACGCTGTACGCTAGAGCCTTGGGGGTGGTTGCCACCCCATCACGGGGGTGGAACTTTTATATTACATTTCAACTGTAGGAATCGACAGAAAAAGTAATTCTAAGAAAAAAATGTTTCATACATTTTTTTCGTAAAACTAAAATTTTTATTTTTTTTGAGTTATTCGAAGTTGAAAGTAACAGTTTTTTGACAAAAAAATCCACTGTTTTTAAAGTTTTTTTGCAAATAACTCTCAAACTATGCATTTTATCGAAAAAAGTGTTGAGAGGCAAATTGTAGCTTTTGAAAAAAGAAAAACAATGCTCTCTTTATAATTGTCCTACGACACATACGAACTGAGATACAGTAAATTATAGCTTAGCTTTTTTCGTCAAATGTATAAATTGGAAGATTTAAAGCAAAATAACGAGAAAAATTTACATTTTTCGAAAAAAGCTCATTGAATCTTTCTTAACGCATTCAATCAGAGCTTTCAAAAAAATGAGAAAATGTCTTCCTAGCATGAAAATTGATCGACTTATGACCGAAATAAAATCAGTACCCGCTTTTTTCTACGAATAAAATCTGTGAAAACAGCCTCCAATGTACCCCCTAACTAAAATTGATTGCCACCCTTCTGTGATTCTTTTTATATATGTACTATTAATACAGCAACGGAGTTTGACCAATTTCAAATGTCTAATTTCAGAAAAATTGGACTTAAAAGAGAAAACGATTTTTTCAAATATCGTGTGTGTAACTCTTTTCTTATAAATATCTCTCAAAATATTAAAGATACGAGAAAAACGATACAGTTCCAAATTGTAGATTTTTTAATGAAAAAAATTTCTCCGTGTGTAGATTTTTTATAAAGTGAATATTTGGCGAGATATAGCCGTTTAACACCTACATTTACGATCGAACATCACTTTAGTCAAGCGCTTTAAACTCTACCCATTTAAAAATTAAGTGATCTTAAGTAATTTTATTCACATAGACTTATAGCTCTTAAAAAGATCTACAAAATCGTGAAAAAAAATTTCTATCACCTAAAATAAAGGAGCTATGCTTTAAAACGCGATCAATTATATTTTTTGAAAATTTGAATTACCCGCCTCGTAGCGTAGTTATCTACATTACATATGTATGTATAATCGGCCATTATACGTTATATGTTTCACTTTTTCCATTCATATTGGAAGACAGAGAAGATGAAAAATCCGTTCGCGTGTGTGATTGTATATTTCTTCGATTTCTCACCAGTGTATTCTAAAGTTCGAAGACAATATTATAAAAATTTTGATGTTTTCAAGGGTAGTTTATAACAAGGGTAGGTTGAAAGATTATGAAATTGTATCCTAAAGCATGAAACAATCATTATTTAGCTATTTTTACCCATATTCAGGTTTTTAATGTTATTTTATAATTTTTGACAATTAGGGGTAGTTTTCACCCCTGAAAAAAATCGCGTACAACGGTACAATATAAAAAATGAACTAGAGGGTGTAATGAGCCTAATCCCAAATTTTTGTAAAAATCGGTGCTGGACGAAATAATTGCGAGGTTTAACCATTTTTTCAGCTTCATTTTCTGAACTATTTGAATCTTTTTGTAGAGATCAGTTACCTTAACACCAAACTGATATTATTTGCACTCGACGCGCGTTTTGCAAATAATGCACCTCGTGCAAATAATATCAGTTTGGTGTTAGGGTAATTGATGATAGTTTTTCTATAGTTGGTACGAGTCACACGGAGATAAGTAATTTTCTGGTAATCATGCAACTGATTATTGAAAATGAATTGATTGAAAAAAAGGAAAGTTTTTCTTTCGTGATTTTATAAATGAAAATCATTGAAAAATAGTGCAATCTTGAATTTAGAGCTAACCAGTTGAGTGCCTTACCTACTAATTCTGAAGTTTCACAGCTTTTACTGCTGTTCGACTTCTGGAAATTGCCACCACCGCCTTCAATGTGAACATGAACTCCTTCGTCGAGACTACTCCCCGAATGACCGCCTACACTGCCCCCACCGGTCCTTTTGGCAGAAGGACCCCTCTTGCCTGAAGGGCCTCTCTTGCTAGTTCGGGTGCCATTATTTCGAGGACCGGCATTTACCTGGAATTAAATATGACACTGATCAGAAAAAATCGAGTGTGATCCATTTAGCACCAATCAAACCTAGAAAAATTCACAGTAAATTCACGAAATCATTCGAATGGGGTTCTATGGGGTTGTCGATGAAGTATCGACTGATATTCTCTCAATAAATGCAGGTGTTTCACAGGGTTCAGTTCTGACGCCCAATTTGTTTCTGCTTCATATCAATGGCTTGTTGGAAAAGATATCTTTCTCAGTGCCTACTGTTTTGGAAGACAGTACCCTTCATATTAGTTTCTCTTCCATAGAGAGTCCCCATATCAGCACGAGAAATAAAAATTCAAAGAGGCATTGGCGTCAATAATATTAACAGGGACCTGGAGAAAAGATAGAATGGGGTGACATCAACTTGGTGGAATTCAATGCAGGGATAACCCAGGCAGATCTCTTCTCGAAGGAAGCCCCCATCTATCTCCATCATGCAGGTCAGGAGTAACTATTCCAACAAAGTCAAGTAAATCGATGCTAGGAATTATGATCAGTAATAATCTCTCATGGGAAAACCACGTGGGATCGATCGCTAAAAGTGCTCCTCAGAAGCTTGGATTCATATTTCGTGCTCAGAAATACTTCACATGGCACAGGTACGGCCTGTCTCAGAATATATTTCTCATGTAAGGAGCTGAGCACCAACACAAACATTGAAACTTCTCGATTCTATTCAAAGAAAAACAATCCGTCTCAACGGTGATTCTTCGCTCGTGAACTCGCTCACTTCATTGTAGCATTGTTGAAGGGTCGGAGACTTGTCTCTCTTCCAGAGATATTTTCACGGCCAGTGCTCTACTGAAATTTCTTGGAATTCCCACCCCTTTGTCTTGGAGACCTGTCGAAACTCTGAACTCTGTTGTTCAGGGATCTTCCTTCAATCTTCTTTCAACAGAACAGCTGACGTTTGGAACTCCTTACCGAAGGAGGTTTTTCCTTTTGTGTGAATATATATATATATATATATATATATATAGTGAAACCCCTCCTAGTGTGATGTCACATACTTTGCAATTTCATACAAAGAAATCGTAGAATAGAAAGAGCAGCTCCAAAATTATTCCTCATTAGAATCAAATCAAACATATGAATATTAAGAATCCAACAGAATTAAAAAAAATGAAAAATGAAATTTCAATAAAAGATGATTATTTTGAGTCAATGGACTTTAAATGAACCCCTTAATGAGCTCGCGTTGTAGTCATATCGTTCTCATTTGGATAATTAATTTCAGGAACATTCCTTGTGTCAAAATTTTCTTCATCAACCAAGTGAAATCAATTGAAATACATTTCTGTGTATAGACCAGAATAGAATATAAACATCATTTTTGCAGAGATAACAAGATTTTGAGAACTGTTCTTTGGCTCTTTATCTTTCACTCTTCGCGCTGATTCAATCACTAATGACAAGTAAGTCTGAAAAGCTACTTCCCTGCCTACGTGGTGCAACAGGCGCTGAATGAGCATTAGTCAATTGTGATTCTCAACATTCTTTTTTTATTCAACAATGTATTCTACGAAATGGGTCTGTCCCTGTGAATACTGTTATACGTATAATATCATGAAATTCTGCCAAAATACTCACCGAAATACACAAGAATACATTTATCGAAAGGAGGGTTGCAATAGGGGACACCTTCATCGTGTTGAAGATGAACTACTACTGATTTTTGTGGGTGATCCGAAGTAAAATACAGTTTGCTCTCAGTTCGTATCAACCACTCACAATGATATGTGGGTGTGAAGAAATTAGAAAAAACAATTGGATATAAATTGGGGAAACTTTTATGTGCGAACATCAATTTGTTGATAACAATATTGCAATTCACCTATCAGAAAGTTCGAAGGAGATTGCATCTACCGGGTAATATCGAAATGTATCAGTCATTTTTATTCTATTTACGACTTCAATGAAGTAGCTGTCCGTGTAACCAGTAAAGTTTTCACGAAATGAGCGAGTTATACAAAATATTTTTTACTAAATTAGAAAAAAAAATATTTTTGCATAAAATTGTCTAATACGGTTTCTTCCTCCTTTTAGCATTAATGGTATTTCTTATACCGTGGCAGAAAGTAAATCAATTCTTTCAAGAGAAAATTATTGCTCACCGAGTCTGAAAGCCAAGGTGAGCTGTTTCTCGAGAGAGAAATTAAGGTTTGCATACTATTTTTATAACCCTTTCGAAGTATTTTTATAAAATGCGGAAGAAATGAATAGTTGCAAGATTAAGTTCAATACATTTTGTATCCAAAGTAGGCGTTGGAAACTGATAAATTTCATTATTGGTAAATGTCTATCACCTACGTACGTAGAGGTTAGTATGTACAACAATTTTTATTATTATTAATCTCCTAATTAGGCAGGTGTTCCACAGGGTGCAGTTCTGGCGCTCACTTTGTTTCTGCTTCATTTCAATAATTTGCTCGAGAAAACATCTTGTTCAATACAAAGTTTTGCGGACGAAAGTACTCTCCATGCCAGTTTCTCTTCCATAGTCCCCATACCAGCTCGAGAAACAAAAATTCAAAGAAACATTTACTTGGTAAAAATAATAGAATGGGGTAGAATGAACTTGGTGGAATTTAATGCTACGGAAACCCAGGAATGTCTCTTCTCAAGACAAGCCGATCTATCATCATCTTATATTCAGATGTCAGGAGTAAGTATTCCTACAAGATCAAGTATCTCGATGAGAGGACTTATGATTAGTGATAATCTTTCATGGCAAAACCATGTCAGATCGATCACTAAAATTGCTTCCCAGAAACTTGGATTTCTATTTCGTGCGAAGAAATACATCACATCTCGTCAGCTTCTATTGATCTACAGGCTCAGATACGACCTGTCATGGAATACAGTTCTCATGTGTGGAGTTTGGCACCGGAACATTCATTGAGGCTTCTCGATTCTCTTGTGATTCTTCGCTCACAGACTCGCTCACTTCATTGGAACATCGTGAAAGGGTCGCAGACTTGTCTCTCTTCTATAGATACCTTCACGGTCGATGCTTTTCCGAATTGGTATCAATCGTTCCACCCTTGACAATATCTACACGGATTACTGGACGAGTACAGGATTCCCACCCCTTTATTGTGAATTTGGAAACCTGTCGAACCTCTCTTGCTCGGGGATCATTTTTCAATAGAACAGCTGAGCTTTGGAACTCCATGCCAAAAGAGGATTTTCCTGAGTCTAACAAACTACAGAAATTCAAATTGAATGTTAATTCGTATCTCCTGTCCCTTGACAAAAACGTTTAGGAATATCATATATTATGTTGGTATCAGCAGACAGTGCAGACAGGCAATTCTATATATAATGTTGAGATAAACTAATATACATTGTGTACCATTTTGAGGAAAATCGCATGAATTCAAAATGAGTTATAAAGATTCATACAGTTTCCTGTACGCCCAGAAGGGCGGGTAAGGGACGACTGATTATCTTGGTTGCAGAAGTTGAAATAATATTTTTTCATTGAAGGTACAACGTGGGCGTGTATTTTGCAAGCAAGTTCAGGACATATTTTCAACTTTCTGAAAAAATTATAAATATTGGTCCTACAGTTCTGGAAGTGGACTTTTATTTGTAAAAATTTCTTCCTTTGAAATCTTTTTCCAAATTTGAAAAATGTCAAGTAGTAATTGAGCCATTTGCAGCAATTCAAACCCAATTTCATTTCAGTTGATTGTTCATAACTTTTGCAATTTTTGCAAAAGGCAAATTTAGTATCAATTTACCCTTGTTATAAAACGTGCGTCGAGTGGAAGTAATATAAGTTTCGTGTTAGGGTAGTTGAATTACAAAAAAAAAGTTTTGATTCAGCACGTTATCTATATAATCTGGTTAACATTTCAAACCTCTTTTTAACCACATGATTTTTGTAATTCTTCTAGCCTTTTCAAAAAGTTATATTATTTTACAATTAAATTTTACTCTCAGCAGGTGATACTTTAATGGCTTAGATCTTCACTAGACGTTTCAAATATCATTCCTGAACAGACATTTTTTAAAAAGATTTGTTGTAGGTTCGGTGGAGAAGCCAGAAAAATGCGCGTAAGTTTTGGTTTGAGGAATCTTTTGTATGAGTTAAAAAAGAGGGAATATTTCTATAACTTTTTTGTGTTATACAGTATATATTGAAAAAAGATGAATTTTTCTCGTAATATGCATTCATCAATACGGGAGAATCATTATCCTTAGCGTTTCTGAGATCCCAAGCTATACCTAATGTCGGATTTAACCCACCCAGCGTACCTGGAATTCTCATCATCGATGTTAATAATATTGCCCAATAAAGCAGAAGTACTAATCGGGATTATTGCTTTTATATCTCTTCAAAATTTTGTAGGTACTCGTTTATTGTTTTTATATTGAGATTGATATGGTTTTCTGCAATGACCAATTTCCTATCTAGCTCCCGACAGTGGATAAATGACCTCCCCACCATTAAAAATCATTGAATCTTTGGTCAGTCCGATTCCCGCGGTTCCAATAGTTCCTTCATTTCGGCTTCTGCAAGTTTGCTGGAGCCTGAAAACTCGAGCGGAAACAACGAAGAGGACATGGAAGCAAGTGCAATCAAGTGGAAGAATGCTAAAAAAACCGGCTTAGATAGACCACAAGGGAAAATACGTTTGTGAGCACGTTGAGGTCGGTGCTACTTGCTGCTTGCCAACCGGATTCTTCATCAGCATTGCCCGCAACAAGGTGAATGCTTGGCTGTCTTCTGTTGTCGACCTCAAAGAAGACACAGCAGGGGAAGCCGTTGACGACAACTCTTCGAACGAAGCGGATTCTGCTGATTTATATAGGGATATAGATCTGGAGTTTTTCAATTGCAGCAGTTTCTGTCGAAATGGTGGTGACTGCTGCTTGGACAGAAACAGATCTGTTCCCTATGTGGAGGATGATAGCGAATCCGAAACATTCCGCTAGAGTTGTTCGTGTGTGTGGTTTTTTGGGTGTGCGAAAGGCGAACTTATTTCGAAAGCTTATATTCAAGAACCCAGTGAGAAGAAGATAGTTCAAAGGAAAATCTTTTGAAGAATCTGATTTTATCATATTCACTTTGTGTCGTTTTTGTTTCGGTAGTTTTTATAATTTATGATTTTTAGGTTGATTCATCATTCTAGTTATTTTTATTGTGTTGTATATTATTTGTATTATAGTTATTTATGGATGAATATAATTTTCATGACTTGTCGTTTTCACTCAGAGTCATTCAATACAACGAATACTTCTCTAATCTGCTCCATCTACCGTGAGCTGATGGTTTTTACCTACTGAATCAACTTCATGGCCGAAATGATAATGTATTGAAAATATAATTAATATTTTTTGACTCTTTTGTTTTATATCTACTACTTGGTTGATTGGACATATTATAAAGTTTCGAGATTCTGTATAAATATGCATGAAAATCAATTTACTGGATGTTGTCTCTTTCTTTTACTACCCTCAACTCCTCTAGCACATACCTTTCCAATCCCATTTTAGGAAACTCAAAAAATGCTCAAAATATCTTCCAAAATTTCCATTGGTCTCGAAAGCATTGAGTCATAATCGGTAAATATTAGATTTTTTGCAACTTCAAATGTTTTTGAGGACCTTCCTCATTGTTGAAAATTCATATTATTATTTCGAATGAGAAAAAATGTTTTAAGTTTATATTATAGCTATGAGAATCACCAGAAAATATCTTCTGAACTTTCTAAGTATCTGACCTTAACTGATGATGAGCTCAACAAACGAAAATTTCCACAGTTATATCATATGATCCATGCGGTTTGAAAAATAATAGGAAAATACAGGTTTGTATCTGAAACTTATTAGTTGGGGTTGGCCCGAGAAAATAAAACCCTGTGAAAGTAACTCTTCATGATTTTTCGTTCGTCTCAAAAGTAGCAAGAGAGTGAGAATACTCCTTTAGAGTAAATTCACATTGTGGCAGACATGAATAAAGAAAACAAATAGAAAAAATATGCTTTTTTCTGTGACTGGAAAAACATTTGACTTTCATCTCTGTAGACAGGGAACAAAATAACACTTTTCAAGAAATATTTTTTTTCCCTTTTTTATTATTATTATACATACATACGTCAAGGTAAATCAGAGAAAACTCCTGATGAGACAATTTTTGATTTACTAAGTTCGCTATTTAAAAAAAAAATCACAGATTTTCATTTCCAGATGTTACTTGACATTCCTGGTATCACAGGTCTATTTGTCGCTGAGTACAACAGTTCATCAGTTAAAATCTTCAAAATCCACACCGCTTATCTTCTTACTTCGATATATCGTAATAATCTCATTCAATATTAAAGAGTTTTTTTAGATCACAGAAATTAATGGGTATTGAAACTAGAAATTTAAAGAATCCAGCTTTTTTTTCTCTAACCACACCTTTGGCTAGAATCTGATTTTTTCCTTGTATGATATTAGTATTTTTTATATTTCACTGGTATTTTCTGGTTGGAATGAATGGATTCTGTAAAACGAAACTGTAGTTTTTCTTTGTGGAAATTTCAGATCTTTGACATTTTTTCACAGAGTAAGATTGTGGAGAACTAATCAGTTTTGGGTTCAGGAATCGTTTATAAAAATATCTAGTTCTATGGATATGTTTATTTGGCAATTTAGAGTTTCACGAAAAGTTGCCGACTGATAGACAGGTGTAAAAATGGCTTTTTCCATTGGCCAGCTGAAGCTCCCCTACGAAAGCCTACCCACATCAAATCGAACCCTCATCTCCCTCATGACAAGCGGAAGTACTGACCACTATGCTGCCAAGAAAATTAGAGTTTTCAGCATTAGTTTGGAAGAAAGATAACATATTTCTGATCAAACCAATGAAAAAGATTAAAAACAAAACTATAAAGTGGGTTAGGATATGAGATCAAGAAATATTTTCCTCAAGCTTGTCCAAGTAAGTGTTTAATTCAAGTTTCAGGTGATAGGTATAAGAATTGAGCTACAAAAATTGACTTCCATGTGATTTACGCCTAAAAACATCTCCCCATAATTTCTTTTCCTCCACAAAAATGATCATGCTAAGAGGTATGAGTTTTTTGAAACGATGAAGGAATTAGCTGACACAACATTTTTTAAGAGAACAGTACAATTTTATCCAACCAATATATCATTCAGATATATAAAATTTTTGTAGAGATAACAAGATTTTGAGGAATCTGTTCTTTGGCTCTTTTTTCTAAAATAAAAAAGAAAGCCGTATCTTTTAGAAAAACGACAAAAAGTTTTTGCGCTGATTCGATCACGAATGGCAAGTAAGTCTGAAAAACTACTGCCTACATGGTGCAACAGGTCTGAATCATCATCCTGCTCACTTTGTATACCACGTGACCAAGTGCACAGAATAGATAGATCTATAGAAATCTGATTTTCCTAAATTTACTCTCTACTTCTGCTTTACATCAATGAATATGCTGTTCTGTGTCACAGTTCATTGTCATTTCTTCACTGTAATTTCTGTTGTTTCCAATTAATTCTACATGGCATTGATCACATTCAACTGTTCGGTATGTGCTCACCTATTAAATATTCAAATTATTTCATTTTGATATTTGGAATGTAATGTTGTTTTGAAAAAGTATGCTTGTAATAAGTTCTGCTATTGATCCTTTATCACAATTAATCCTTTGCTGAATGCTATCACATAATTCTAACAAAAAATTGAACACAAACCTCAATTACATACAGTAAGTCACCGTTTAAATTGATACTCTTGAATCGATAGCTCGAACTGACCACCTTTGAAGCATTTCCATGATGATGACAATGAACAATGTTGATAACATCGATATTGTTTATTGTCATCATCCATTATATCGATTCGATATAGTGGAAAAACTCGTGTTACATTCTGCTGTTTACCCAATTGGCCCAATACACAATCGTGTTATTGGGCCAATAACACGATTGTGTACCACTGTGTATTCAATCTTGAGAGAGAAATTGGATTGCGTCGATCTGTAGAATATCCAGGCATTATTCATTATTTTTCATTGAGGATATACAGGCATAGAAAAACATGTATTCGTGAGTAGATTTTTAGGTCAAAGTGGCTCAGTTACCCAAAACCATTCTATTTTTCTGCCTTTCTGTGCTCATTATTGACATATATTTCTACCTTCAAGATTATCATTTGAAGGTTGGCAGAACATTTTACTCTGGATAGTACTTTCCAATGCGTGGATACCTTGAAACTCCGTAAATGCTAGAATTGGAGCTTGTCGTAATCTTGAAAATTATCCCATCCTTGTTATTATTTGAATTTGGAGTTTCAAAAACTTTTAAAGTGATTACCTCCACGTTCTTTTAGCCGCACTGCAGGAAAAATCCATGATAATAAAGATAATGAATGCAGTTTACTTAGCCAAATGCAATTTTGCTACTTACTGCCTATATGGCTACTGATTCTTGCTCATTTTTATACCAAGCATATGAAATAATTAAATAGATATGAAATGGAATATCCACACAATCGAGCAAAAATAGAGCTTTCAGTGGGCGAATGGATAAATTGAGAAACACTTTCAATAAATACACCAAACAAACACAGAATATTCAATTCGTCACAAGGCTGTCATTAGTTCAAATAGACATTCCGGTGACTTTTATTCTTTCGATAACGAGACCAGCCATCGTTATAATGATAATTGGGAACCTCACGAGAAAAGATTTATCTACCACAAATTAACGACTTTCAAACATTATCTGATGTAATTGTTGAGAACGAAGTATGAGGAACCATTTTTTGGGTTCTTTTTTCTCCGAATCAAAAAGTAGAAATAACAGCTTACATGAATGAAGTAAAATCAACAAAAACTCACAAACACTCTTTGTAGATAGGTACGTTTATATTATCTGAAGAAGTTTGTTTCATTTACAAAAAGGAATAAAGAATACATCTGAAACAGCTACTCCCCTGCTTAAATCACACGACGGGTACTGAGTTACATAGAAATCACAAATCAAATAGATAGTATACTTAGGAAATATATACACAATGAGCCAAAAATAGAGAGCTATTTTTAGGAAAAAATCTCATCCACCAGGATAATATTTTCATTCGAGCTCAGACAAGATCTTCTTTCACTCAGAAAAAAAAATCTTGAGCTTTCAGTGGGCAGAGGATAAATTATGTAAAACATTCACCTGATACAATTCCATAATATACAACTCCTTCATTCTCAACCATCGTTATTATAATAATTGGGAACTTTGTTATTCTTGTGAAGAGAATGAAGTTTGAGGATTTATTTTTTGGCTACTTCCTTTTCCCAATCAGAAAAAAGAAATTACAATTTGTCTGAAAGAAGTCAAATCAAGTTTTTTGAAAACTTCTGATAGCTATGTGTATATCATTCGAAGACGTATGAATCACTGACAAAAAGGAATAAATATTTTCATCTACACCCCTAATAATACACTTATATGCCCACAACCCGTTTTATAATGAAATCCATTACGATACAGATTTTCATTACGATACAGATTTTCAACCAATAGAAACCTATTATTTTTCAATCAAGCATGATGTGCAAGCTTTGCATTTTGACGTTCGTCAAGTCAAAATTAGTAGGTATTGAGTTTTTGAAGAATTCAGTCAATTTTCGATAATCGTATGATAATGTCCTATAGCAGTGATATAAAAGAATTACCAGAGACTCCTCCACAGATGTCTTGGACAAGATAAAAATTCCATCGAAGGGATTATGTTTTTCATTTGACAAATGCAATAAGTATATATGTTTTTATATTCGATCTAATCAAATGAGCTCTCATGGCCGAGTGATCAATGGCGCCAGCAATGATCAGGATCGTCCGGGTTCAATTCCTGACCTCGGCAGAGTTTTTTTTTTCCATTTTCTTTTTCTTCTCTTCATTTATCATTGTTGTATTTTCCGTGGTTATACCATTGATTATAATTTTGTAGAACTTTTCAAAGAAATACGATTGATTACCTACTATTATTGTGTTCAATATAAATACCTAATGATATAATATTTATAGTTCTTCATTATTTATTGGGTGTAGATAAAATAGCGTATGTAACTCTCATGTAATTGTTATTAATACACTCGCATCAACCATACGAAATTCACCTTCGGCTCGTTTTGTATCCCGGTTTATGCTCATGTATTAATAACCATCATTACACGATCGTTGCATAATATACTATTATTTAACCTCCTTCATATAAGTGAATTCTATTTTTGAATAATTCCCCGTTTTATATTGTTTCATACTTTACATACTTTTTTCAACAATGCATTCTACGAAATGGGTCTGTCCGTGTGACTATTGTTATACGTATAATATCATGAATTCCTGCCAAAATACTCACCGAAATACACAAGAAAACATTTATCAAAAGGAAGGTTGCAATAGGGGACACCTTCATCGTGTTGAAGATGAACTACTACCGATTTTTGTGGGTGATCCGAAGTAAAATACAGTTTGCTCTCAGTTCGTATCAACCACTCACAATGATATGTGGGTGTGAAGAAATTAGAAAAAACAATTGGATATGAATTGGGAAAACTTTTATGTGCGACCATCAATTTTTCGATAACAATATTACAATTTACCTATCAGAAAGTTCGAAGGAGATTGCATCTACCGGGGAATATCGAAATGTTTCAGTCATTTTTATTCTTTTTATGACTTTGATGAAGTAGCTATCCATATAACCAGCAAAAAATAGTTTCATCATGTACATCAATCAATGCAATTTTGAGTAAAATTGTCTAACAAAATTTTCCGAGTATCGAGTTTGTTCAACATATCGCTTGTCAGTATAACGTCTTTCATGGAAAAACGATTTCTATCATTCTAACGGTTTCTACCTTCAATCAGCATTAATGGTATATTACATACCGAGGCAGGAAGTGAATCATTTCTCCCAAGAGAAAATTATGGCTTACCGAGTCTGAAAGCCAAAGTAAACTATTTCTCGAGCGAGAAATTATTTTTTTGCCGAGGTTTGTATACTATTTCAATCATCTTTCGACATGAAATTATAAAATGAAAAAAAAAATGGATATCGTCAAGACTGATTTCAATACCTTTTGTATTTATAGTAGGCGTTGCAAATAGACAAATTTTATCATTGTTAAAGGACCTACGTACGCAGAGCATACATCTATTCAACGAATACATTCGGCACTCAAATAATTCGATCACGATGTTTTATTAAGAAAACTTATTGAATATGGATTAGCCAAGAACTTTGTTGAATTGATAAAAAGTTACCTACAGGATAGATTCTTTATTGTGAGGCATAACGACAAGACATCGGAAAAATTTTCGGCAAATTCTGGTGTACCACATGGCTCAAATCTAGGCCCTCTTCCTTTCACACTTATTTTAAATGATCTTCCATCAATTATTAAACATTCTGATTGCCTACTTTTCGCTGATGATTTGAAACTATTTGAACGAGTAAATACGGTGAGAGATTGTATAGGTCTACAGAAGGATATCAATAACATTTTGAAATGAAGTGAAACCAATAAATTATATTTCAATATTAAGAAATGCTCTGCACTTGCAATTACTCGTTTGAAGGAACCAATTATATTCAAAAATGAAATGGACGGAGAAGTTCTGAAAAGAAACACCGAAGTGAAAAATATTGGTGTGTATTAAAATTATCAATTTTCATTTGCTGAGCACATTGAAAATATGGTGAAATTGGCTAACCGAATGTTGGGTTTCATAATCAGGCAAACAACATCATTTTCTAATATAAATACTTTAAAATTATTGTACTACTCGCTAGTTAGACCCAAACTCGAATTTGCATCGGTTATCTGGTTTGGAGAGTATCAAACGAACTGGAAAGAGCTGGAGAAAATTCAAAATAAATTTTTGAAGTATTTATATTTCAAACAGAACCGTGTCTGGCCAGACTATGATACAATTCGAACTTCACAACTGAGGGCACAATTTAGAATATTATCTTTAGAAAAAAGAAGCAGTCTCACCACAATGATGTTTTTATACAAATTCATCAATAATGAAATTCATTCTGCTGAAATTTTAGCTATGATTCCTTTCAATGTACCTATTCGTAGAACTCGTTCATCACTCATGTTTTACATTCCAAGGATATGGACCACAGCTAGGGCTCCACTAGTATCCATGCTAAATTTAGCTAATAATGTCAATATTTTCGCAGAAATAGATTGGACTCAAACTAAAGCTAGTTTTCGCAAAACAATTTTACAATATTTATTGAACACCTCAGTTTGAAATAGTCCGTATGTTCTCTTTCTTCTTTTGTTCTTCACAGTTCTGGTAGATAGTTGGTAGGTACCTTGTATCCAGTAAGTTTACTTAATATCCTTGTTATTATTTTTCTTTGAATGTTATTGGATAATATCATTTACCCATGTAATTAGGCTCTATAGCCTGTGAGGGTGATAAATAAATAAATATTTCACGAATCTCTGCATGTAGGGGATGTTTCGATTACTCTTTGGAATATTGGGGGCATTTTGAACAATAAAAATGGATAGTGCAAGAAATGCCGTGCTCTAGAAAATGATTGATGAAAACCGTATTATTTTTGAAAACTGAGTGATGCTTTAATTGAGAAGGATTGGGGTTCAAGGGAGAAGGTGAGTACCTACATTTTTTTCGTACATTCGGTACTGATGTGGATTGATGTAGTTACAATATTCTGTGCATGATCGATCACTTTCCAAACTGAAAGTGTTTTAGATTGTGGGAAGTGGTATATGACGTAACGGGGGGATAAGTTCTAATTACGAATATGCGACAAATTGGGAGCACAGGGAGTTAGCAAAGTGCGGTTTTTTGCGTGTGCACGTTATTGGCTTTTTCTTCGAGTCGCTTATTGTACTTTTTCTACTCCCAGCATCCTGACAGCTGTATCGTAAAGGCCCACTTACAATACATGTTCTTGTAGAACAGTGCTTTTCAAACTTTTTGAATACACGACCCCTTTCAAGGATAAACATTTCTGGCGACCCCCTTGGGCCATAGAAAAAAAAAAAATTGTAATGTTATCAAAAGACTACATGTAATTTGTGACTTTCTCTATTTAGGTACCTATATATTCTAAGAACTAACGTTCTCTTCAATGGTGGACATCAAAACTAAAGAAAAAGCCTGAATTAGAAAACGATTTGATTGTAAATATTTCAAAAATAGCACCATGATTCTAAAAATGAACAAGCTCGTCCTTCTTACTGAAATTGTGTTGTACTGTAGGTAGTGAATCATGTAGAACCTTAACTTATTTTCTTTTGCCGGCGACCCCCCCAGTAAGGCTGCGCGACCCCCCTGTGGGTCGCGACCCACAGATTGAAAAACACTGTTGTAGAAGAATGGCGGCCGCCAATGGGAGTAGAGAGAGTAATTTCCTACTATGCGCCGGTGCCATCTTATAATTTTTTTCTTACATTTGGAGAATGTTGCACTTCATGTGAACTAACAGATATCAGGTTGTTTCTCTAAATAGTCTGTGTTCTGCTAATGTGACTAGGAAGCGATTAAAAACGATTGGGAATACCATGTATTATGTTGGTATCGGCAGACAGGTAATTCTACATAGAATGCTGAGATGAACTAATATACAGGGTGTACCATCTCGAGCTAAATCGCATAAATTCAAAAGTAAATTACCAAAAATCAAAATAACAATCGACGCTCACAGTATGGAATGAATTACAAAGAATATCACAGATTCCTGTTCGCCTTGGGCGGGTAAGTATCGACTGATTATCTTGGTTGCCGAAGTTGAAATAATATTTTTTCTGTAATGGTACAACGGGGGCGTGTATTTTGCAAGCAAGTGTGTCTTATTTCAGGACATATTTTCAACTTCCTTGGAAAATTATAAATATTGGTGCTACAGTTCCGGAAGTATACTTTTATTTGGGAAAATTTCCTCGTTTGAAATCTTTTTCCAAATTTGAAAAATGTCAAATAGTAATTGAGTCATTTGCAAAAATTCAAACCCAATTCAATTTCAGGTAATTTTCTATAACTTGCAATTTTTGCAATAGATTTGTTTCAAAAATCATCTACATGCTATTCCGAATCGAATGACACTTCGTTTATATTTCTCGGAAATTTTTTTTTCCTAAAAGGCACTTGTTGACCAGACCATTAAATCAATCGAATTGAAGCCTATAGTCTGAGAAAACAATTCATGGCATTGATCTAGAAGAAAAATACAAATAATTTACAACCATTACACTCGAAGGACTCTGCCTTTGAACCATGAAAAATTCCATGAAAAGAGCATATTTCGATATCGCGATCTGTCTTAGGTGCATCTCGCATTCCGGAATTTTTCTTCCATAAAATCATCAGACATAAATGACATAAATACTCTCAATAATTATTATAATTATTGATACATTACCACAATATGAATATCACTAAATTAATAAATAATATTATTGTTTGCGATTGTTTTGCGACCTCGTTCAATATTGATTTCCTCTTTGTTTCTGAGAATTCTTTCACAAGTTTCCTTTTTTTTCAGCTGCTACAGGTGAGTTCGTTTGGAACAGTTTCACTAATAATTTATCGGATGACTATGCTAATTCTCAGACTCAGTCTTCCATCTGAAGATTAACGAAGAAGCGGATAATGATGTTTATCTTTTATTATCAACCTCATCAGATACTGATCTAGGTCACATATAGCTATACCAGATTGGAGTTGATGACTTCACCTTCATCCATTTTCATCAAATGCATTCATTGTTGATGACTCACTTCATTCTGCAATAACTGTAGCTATAACTGTCCTCACTTCCTCTAGGATCTGGTTAATACGTATTCCATGAAGGGAATTCCAAGACTATAAACATCTGATCATTCGGTGTTAGATGATATTTTCAACCAAGGCAACTATAAAACTAGAAAGATATTTCTATTTGAACATTTTTATCAACAGAGTAATGTTCTATGGTTCATCCAATTCGATCAATATATATGTATTCTTGAATGCATATTCTGGTAGAGAATGTTTATTTTTTTTCAAAGGCTAGAATATCGACGTTATGAACATCATTTTGGTACTGATTAAAAAATTCAAATAAGTTTTAGGATTTGAGAATCGAAATAATTACAAACATATCAGAATTACTTCATTTTGATGAAAGCAAGATTGTAATATTGAACTTTTCCATTTATCGTTTGCTATTTTTTGTTGGAAAAACTGCAGAGGAGTTCAGGTAAATAATTTAGGCAAACGTTCATTTCAGTAATGTCACTGATTCGGTTCAATTTCTTTGGAAATTATTTCAATATCATCATAAAACAGGGTTCATTTCATTCCAGAACGAATTGAAATTTTTTAGTATCCTTTTCAAAAAAAGTTTTGCTGGACTCAACGCTTGCTGGTTCAAGAATATTCATCTCGATGAAATGATTTGTATGTTGCCAAGTTAATTAGGAAGTTTGTGGATAGGTACCCGATTCTACTCTAACGTGAAACAGCAACCGCAGTAAATTTCAATGAAAATAGGGTATCATTGAAGAAAATTCAATGCCTTTCCACATGATGTATTTTCCCTCTTGAAATTTTAGGGTTGTGACACCTCTTCGCTAGGGGGTTGAATGCATAATGCACAGGTTAAAGAATATGCTTTCAACCTCTATTGAAACTATGTGGCCGAGCATTTTTGCTTTGAATTGAAAACAAAACAACATACTTTTCATTAGACCACTCTGTATATGAAATACATACCCTAGTCTTCGAATTCAGTATTAATCTACTCCTCCCGAAGCATTGCTGAGGAACGTGCGTCGAGTGCAAGTAATATAAGTTTGGAGTTAGGGTAGCTGGATTATAAAAAAAGGTTTTGATTTGACACGTTATCTATATGATCACGTTAACATTTCGAACCTCTCTTCAACCATTCCCTACACATTTTTGTAATTCTTCTAACCTTTTCGAAAATTTATATCATTTTCAATTATATTTCACTCTTTTCACTCTCAGCAGGTGAGCTTTCAACTATCATTTCTGAACAGACATTTTTTAGGAAGATTTCTTGTGAGTTCGGAGGAGAAGCCAGAAAAATTCGTAACTTTTGGTTGAAGGAATTTTTTACATTCTTTATGATTTTTTGCATTCTTTATGATTTTTTTGTGCTATCCAGTATATATTGGAGAAAGATAAATTTTTCTCGTAATATGTATTTGTCAATACGGGTGTTTCATTAACCTTAGCGTTTCTGAGATCCCAAGCTATACCTAATGTCGGATTTAACACACCCAGCGTACCTGGAATTCTCATCATGAAGATTAATGATATTGCCCAATAATAAAGGAAAAGTACTAATCGGGATTATTGCCTTCGTCTCGTTCTAAATTTTGTAGGTACTCAATTATTGTTTTTATATTGAGAATCAGTGGCGTGTTTAGAATTCTGTTTTGGGGGGGGGGGCGAACCATAAATGAAAAATATTGCCAAAAATTGTGTTCGTGGTTCACCTCGTCATAATAAAAAAAGAACGAAAAATTAAGCGGAACAACAGAATGACTAGTCTTTTTGATGTTTTTCATTCAATCATCTGACCCTGACCAATCTTTGAGGTTCATTCGTCTAATAATAATAATAATAACGATTTATTTTCCAAGAAACATATACATGCTTATTGTAGGGAAAATTAAACTGATGCCATACATTGAAAGTAGAATAGAATACAAAAAATGAGTAATCGAATCAGATCTTTATATGGCAATAAAAAGAAAAAAAATTATGATATCAAATGTTATTTTAAATTATTTTTGAAACGAAATTTTTCATGTTTCTTCAATGAATTCGGTAGACCATTGTATAGTTTTATTCTGTTGTGGTAAACAGATTTCTGTCCTATATTTGTTTTAATTTTCATCAATGCCAAATTTTCTGAAAACCTTGTTGAGTGATTGTGTTGATCACTATTCATTTTGAACATCGACTTTGAATGCTTGAATTTATTTTTGACCAGGTGAATAAATGTGCAAATTTCAAACGTGTATAATGAAGGAATGTCTAAAAGTTTTCTTTGTTTGTATAAATTAGCTGTAGGTTCTTTTCGATCAAGTTTGTATATACACTTTATAGTTTTATTCTGTAATGTTTTCAATGGTGTCATTACGGTTTTTGGAGCTGCCCCCCCCAAATCGAAATCACGTATTGAATTTTGGAATATACTAAAGAATAATAAATTGATTTCAGACATAATAAAGGTAACATATTTCGAATTTTAAAAGTTATACCAATAATTGGTGAAATTTGTTTTCTTAATAATTCAATATGTTTGTTCCAAACTAAATGTTCATCAATTAAAATTCCTAAAAATTCCACTACAGGAGAATACATAATATTTTCATTATGGGATCTTTCGAATGGATGGAGGTGGATTTTCTTGAGATAAACATATACGAGGATTTTTCAATATTCAATGTTGGCTTATGATTCATCAGCATTGATGATATTTCATGGAGGTCATTGAGCAGTTTTGATTTCTAGAAAATTGTTTCCGGTGTATACTATTGTAGTACTATCAGCAAACATTTTGATTTTACCATTCAACTTCAAATTAGACAGGTAATTTATATATATGAGGAAAAGCAATGGACCTAGAACAGATCCCTGAGGAACACCGCATACAACTGTTTCTAGTGAACTACTTTTGCAGCAAATCTACACATTACATTTTCGATATCAATATAAATTTCTTCATGAATGTTGAGTAAAGTTAAACCATTCAAACGCTCTTCTGCCATGGTTGACCTCAAATGGGTTTTCAGGCGCTTAATAGTTGAAAAGCTTCTTTCCGCTGTTGCCGTTGATACTGGTAGAGTCGCAAATATCTGTATAAAATCTTTATTGTGGGAAACAAACTCCAAAAACAAAGTGGTTTTACACGATTCGTGGTTATTACCGATTACAAACGAACATGTTGAGATGAAAATACGACCAATAATATGCTTTTCCACTGGTCATGTATCCGCCGCACATATGACTAAAGGTCCCAACCAACGGGTTTCCCATCAAAATATATATTCATACGTACATATACATACGTGTACTAAGAAAAAATGATCATATATCAATTAATTATCAGTAGATTTCATTAAGCATCAATTCAGAGTGGATGGACGGAGATTTTCGTTTTTTTCCTTTGAGCGACACGAGCTGCTTTGGGGGGGGGCCCGGGCCCCTCTGGCCCCCCACTTAGACACGCCACTGTTGAGAATAATATTTTCTGCAATGACCTATCTCCTATCTAGCTCCTGACAGTGGGGTAAATGACCTCCCGAAGGGTTTTGGGAACTAGGTAGCAGATCACAAACCTTCTTCATTTGGAAACAAATTTTCACAAATTCCTGTTTAGTCTAGTCAGTGTTACGTTTTTACGCAACAATAATATTCATTTATTACTTCTCGGGATGTAAATCAAACGCCGCTTCGATTCCAACTGGTTTATTTTACCCACAAAGATACCTAACCTAATAAAAACTATTAGTTCAGGAAATGAAGCATTTTGTCTCGCAATTTTTTCGTCCGCCGTGGATTTACCTGAAATTTTTGACAGAAGGTAGGTAATAGCTCAAGGATCATTTTTTATATCATGACGCTGTACGCTAGAGCCTTGGGGGTGGTTGCCACCCCATCTCGGGGTGGAAATTTTTCATTACATTTTAACTGTTGGAATCGACGGAAAAAGTAATTCTAAGAAAAAAATGTTCCATACGTTTTTTTCTTAAAAGTAATATTTTTTTGCAAATTGTAACTTTTGAAAAAACAAAAACAATGCTTTCTTTATAATTTTCCTATGACACATACGAACTGAGATACAGCAAATTAATGCTTTGCTTTTTTCGTCAAATGTATAAATTGGAAGATTTAAAGCGAAATAACGAGAAAAATTAGTATTTTTCGAAGAAAGCTCATAGAACCTTTTTTGAAATATTCCATTAGAGCTTCCAAACAAATCAAAAAATGTTTTCCTAGCATGAAAATTGATCGACTTATGATCAAAATAAGATCGATACCCGCTTTTTTCTAAGAAAAAAATGTGTGAAAACAACCTCCTAAGTACCCCCTAACTAATATTGATCGCCACTCTTCTGTGATTCTCTTTATATATGTACTATTAATACACCCACGAAGTTTAACCAATTTAAAATGCCTAATTTTAGAAAAATTGGAGTTTAAAGAGAAAACGATTTTTTTTTCAATTTCGTGATTTAAACCTTTTCCTTTAAATATCTCTCAACATACTAAAGACACAAAAAAAAGATATTGTACTAAATTGTAGCTATTTTGATGACAAAAATTTCCCTGTGTGTAGATTTTTGTAAAGTGAATATTCGGCCAGATATAGCCGTTAACACCTACATTTACGATCGAACATCACCTTAGTCAAGGGCTCTAAACTCACCCCATTTGAAAATTAAGGGATCTTGAGTAATTTTATTCATATATTCTTATAGCTCTTGGAAAGCTCTACAAAATCGTTTTCAAAAAAAAATTTCTATCACCTAAAATGTAGGAGCTATGCTTAAAAAAACGGTAATTTTTTTGAGAAATTTGAATTACCCGCTTTGTTTGTTTGCTTCGAAATACTGCTCTAAACGAGCAACATACGTTTTCCAACATTTTCCTGTTTGAAATTCATTGATTTTTCCGACTGGCATTTCTTTAAATTACTTATATCCAACTTTTCGTCGCTAATATTCATTTATTACTTCTTGAGATGGAAATCAAACGCCGCTTCGATTCCAACTGGTATATTTTACCCACAAAGATACCTAATAAAAACAAGAGTAAAAAAACTATGTACAGAAAAACAAAACGAGGGACCGTTCAGACTGGCACTGAAATAGCTCGCAGGCTACCGGTACACATTCATAAAAACAATATAATATTGGCATTTACCACAGTCAGTTCGGTTCAGAAAGCAGTACATAGTAGAGATGAACTTCGTTGATGATGGTGTGTACATAACTTCATGACTGGTAGGTTTCTCAACGCCAGTGTCGAGAAACTTCTCGGTGACATCCAGTTTGATTCGCGCAGTTCCAATTGTTCCTTCATTTCGGCTTCTGCAAGTTTGCTAAAGCCTCACAACCCAGAAGAAAATAATCAGAGGTCATGGAAGCAAGAGATATACAGTGGAAGGATGCGAAAAAAGCCGGCTTGGACCATAAGGGTGAGCACGTTGAGGTCGGTTCCACCTGCTGCTTGCAAAACTTATTTGTAAATAGCATTGCCCGCGACAAGGTGGATGCGTGGCTGTCATCTGTTAAGGACTTCAAAGAAGACACAGCAGAGGAATCCGATGGAGACAACTCTTCGAACGAAGCGGATTCTGCTGATTTATATAGGGATATAGATCTGGAGTTTTTCAATTGCAGCAGTTTCTGTCAAAATGGTGGTGACTGCTGCTTGGACAGAAACATATCTGTCCCCAATGTAGAGAATGATAGCGAATCCGAGACGTTTTGCTAGTTGTTCGTGTCTGTGGTTTTTTGGGTGTGTGAAAGGCGAACTTATTTCGAAAGCTGATATCCAAGAACCCAGTGAGAAGATAGTTCAGAGGGAAATCTATTGAAGAGTTTGATATTATCATATTGAGTTTGTGTCGTTTTTGCTTCGGTCGGTTTTATAACTTATGATTTTCAAGTTGATTTATCATTCTAGTCATTCGTATTGTGTTTTATATTATTTGCATTATAGTTATTTATTAATGAATATCGTTATCATCACTTGTTTTACTCAGAGTCATTCAATACAACGACTACTATTTCCAAAAAAATATCTGCTCCATTGACAGACCTTTCGACCATGAGCTGAAGGTTTTTACCTACTGCGTCAAATTCATGGCCGAAATGACAATGTATTGAAGATGTGATGAATGTTTTTTCACTTTATTGTTTTTTTATATTCAACTTTTTTAATTGGACATATCAACAAAACTCTTTTATTACCCTCAACTTCTCTAGCACATACCTTGTCAATTCCAATTTTCGAAACTCAAAAAATACACAAAATATCTCTCGAAATTATCTCTAATAATACCCTATTTTTATTGAAATTTTCTTAGAGAATTGAGGGGAAAACAGCGTTAAGAACATCAACCCAATAATTTTGGATATTGATGAATACAGAAAATTTTTTGGTATTGGGAAACAAAACATTTACAATTAGCAGAAGATTTCATTATTTGTTATTTGTAACATAGTCCAGTCTATGACCATTTTCCCGTGTATTTATCCCATACAGCACCGATTCGCATGAAAATTTGGATTCAGGATCTACATACACTCTTTTTCAGAATCTACCCTGTGCCGAGGGTTGCTTTCTCCCTGAGGGTGGATGACACCCCTTCTTGGGGGTGACAGTTTTTTATTGGAAATAAGTGCGGAAATCAAAAGATTGACTAATCCTAAGCACTTTTTGTCCAATGAAGTTTTTTCTGAAGAGCAATAATTTTCGACTTATTCGCGAGTGAAATTGTCGGTTTTCAGTAAAAATAAACACATTTTTAGATCCTTTTTCGTGAATAACTGGAAAATAATGCATCTAATCGAAAAACCTGCAGAGAGCTAAATTATAGCTTTTCTTTTGAAAAAACAAAGGCGATTGTTCATTTGTGATGTATGCTAACCCACTACAAACTGAATAATTGCGTGTTGAAAGTTGATTGGTATTTTCAAACGCCAAAATGGAAAGTTTCTACGTACAATAACCAAAAACCAATGCATTTTTCGGAAAAAACTAACTAAACCTTGTCTGAAGTCCTTCAAAAATCCTTTATTTTCGTTATTCATGAAAGTTTCTAGCATCAAAACTGACCGAGGTATGAAGGAAATAATGTTGAATCCTATTTTTTCCTTGAAAAAAAAATTGTGAAAAACTCATCCTTTCTTTCCCCCCACCCTTTGGAAAAAATCGTTGCCTAGTGGAACTATATGTATATATACATATATAATATACATATAGTTCCACTAGGCCTAAAATATAGTTACTATGTGTATTCTTCAATATAATATACTGTACATACTAATTTCAACAAAAATTGTTTTTGGTTTTTTTCCCATAACTCGCTTTAGTCTTCAAGCAATTGAATCCACCAAAAAAGGATTTTGTAGCTTTTTTCGAGAGCTATAAGCTCATTCACATTATTTTTTGTTTCAGATTATATTTTTGAGAAGGTTCATGCTGAAAGGGCTCAAAAAAGGTACTTTGCGCGAACCCTCACAATATTTAACTGGCCATATCTTACTCTATTTTCATCCTGCAGAAAAAAATGAAACACCGAAATTTTCAGAGAAGAATAGCCTTCAATTTTGTACTCTAGAGAATTCTGCATGTATCAATACTTTTCGAGTTATTTCGAAGGAATTGTGATTTTTCGCTGGATTACGTATATGATTATTTGTCTTCAATCTCAATTTTTTCCAAAACTACGTACTTTCAATTGATAAAAACTCAGAACTCATTGAAAGAACATGAATGAAGTGAATTATGGAGTAACAACGATTTTTTTCAAAGGGGGGAGAAGAGAGGATGAGCTATTCACAATTTTTTTTCAACGAAAAAATAGGATTCAACATTATTTCCTTCATACCTCGGTCAGTTTTGATGCTAGAAACTTTCATGAATAACAAAAATAAAGGATTTTTGAAGGACTTCAGAAAAGGTTCAATTACTTTTTCCCGAAAAATGCATTGGTTTTTGGTTATTGTACGTAGAAACTTTCCATTTTGGCGTTTGAAAATACCAATCAACTTTCAACAAGCAATTATTCAGTTTATACTGGGTTTGCATACATCACAAATAAATAATCGCCTTTGTTTTTTCGAAAGCTATAATTTTGCTCTCTGCATGTTTTTTGATCAGATGCATTATTTTCCAGTTATTCGCGATAAATGATCTGAAAATGTCTTTTTTTTAACTGAAAACCGACAAATTCTCTCGCGAATAAGTCGGAAAGTATTGCTTTTCAGGAAAAACTCCATTGAACGAAAAGTGCTTAGAATCAGTCAATCTATTGATTTCCGCACTTATTTCCAATAAAAAAAATTCTCACCCCCCAAGAAGGGGTGGCATCCACCCCCAGGGAGAAAGCAACCCTCGGCACGGGGTAGATTTTGGAAAAGAGGGTAAGTAGAACCTATATCCAAATTTTCATACGAATCGGTGCTGTATGGGATAAATACACACTTTACACTTTTTTCACCGTCATAGACTGGAGTAACAGTGCTTCGTGAAAATATATTCAAACTCATGAAAAAATTCTTTCAAAATCAAAGCAGAAGTTATTATTGGACGACAGGTCGCAAAACAATTGCAAACAATCATTTCATTTATTGATTAAGTAATATTCATATTGTGGTAATGTATTTATAATTATAATAATTTTAGAGCATATTTACATCATTTATGTCTGATGATGTTTTGGAAGAAGGAAACCGAAATGCGAGATGTATATGAGACAGATCGAGACTTCGAAATGCTTTTTTCATGGAATTTTCCATGGTTTGAAGGCAGACGGTCCTTCGAGTGTAATGATTGTAAATAATTTGTATTTTGCTTCCAGATTGATGAAATGAACTATATACTATAGGCTTTAATTTGATTAATTTAATGGTACTGAATGAACTCCGATTTCCGATAGTTCCAATTTGGCATATCGTGAGTTGAAAAACTGATGTTGAACTAATATGGATAAATATTGAGAAAACGATAATTCGAAAATAATATTGGTTCAATAGTCATAATAAATTCAAGTTGTACATCATGAGGTGCAATATTGATGATATCTGGGTTTGAAATGATTCATATCGTAAATACATTTCATAGTTTTGTGTTTCATTTTTTCCATTGGTTTGATCAAAAATGTGTTATCTGTTTCCCAAACTGATGCTGAAAACTATAATTTTCTCGGCAGCATAGTGGTCAGTACGTCCGCTTGTCATGCGGGTGATCCAATCAGACCGGGCGGCAGTGACAGATTTTTTGGGCCAATTTTTTGCACACTGCCTTTTTAATGGGAGTAACTGAAGATGAGACGAATCTTAATCTGCAAGAAAATATACGCGATGCGTGGTAATTCATGTAAAACCCATAATCTGCTTTCGTTAATTTCAACAAGAATTTTGACGGAAACCAACTTTTTCCAGTACGCCAATCATCATCATCGTGAGAATAACGAGAATTTATGATGGTAGAGTAAATGGACTAGCAAAAGGCTTCTAGAATAGATTTTCGTAGGCACTTTGTTGCTAAACTGTTAAACCTATTTTTTATCATTCCTAACAATGTTTCAATGCAAAATCACCTGGTCGTCCAAAAATCGTAGTGGGTGGGAAGTGGTACGGAGCCTTTTAAAGAAAAAGCAATTTTTTTCCACGTTTTTCAGATCTATGATTCGAGATAATTCATTCCTCAAATTTGCATACCCATCCGGACATCAGAAATATTTTTTTTCAATTTATTGAAATACTTCGCACCATTATTGTATATGGAGCGCCTTCACACAAAAACGCTTGCCCTGAAAACCCATACTTTTGAAATCTTTTAACTCGCTCTACCTCTAAAAGTATTGGGTCTAGCAAAAATAAGCTCTTTATAAACGTTATAGACCAAACATCAAAGAACATGCTGTTTTTTTCAGAATTTTGATTGGATTATTAGTTCAGGAGAAAATTAAATAATCAGAATGGTATGTCACGACGGACAGCGGCGAGCGCTAAGATGCGAGGAAGGGCGAGATTCCTATGCCTTTGTCAACGTAAAATCAACTCTACTGAAAGCGATGTCGTTACTGTCGATTTTACCTTGACTTGAAACGGTGTGGTGTTGTAAATTCGTGTGCATCATATTATTGAAAGTACCTAGTTGGTGGGTATTACAGTTCAAATTGAATTAAGACGTGCTTCTTTTCGTAAAACTTCACCTACTGAACAAGACGATTTTATTCAAAATGTGGGTCTTATTCGTTTGGAAGGAGGAGAGCTGGTTAACTCTCACGAAAAATAAAAAAAACTTTTATTGAATGCACGAAAGAACGTATGACAAATTGTCATGATGACAAATATATGCGGCATATATTCTCAAAGTGTGATGATCTAAAAAATCTAAGTTTTTTGAAATGGCACAAAAACTGTTATTAATCTTATACGAGCTCAAAGAACATTGCCTCGTATAAGTAAAAAATACCAAATTGACAGCTGATATCCCAGCAGATTTTTGTAGAGGAGATATTTTTCAAAAAATGTCCCTTGTGGACCCCTTTTGATTCACAAAAGTGTATATATATATATATATATATATATATATCATGCCGCTTGCGTTTCAACGGAATTACGCAACCTCAATAAAAAATCGGTTGAAAATACTAATATTGAAAAAAAAAGACAATGAAGCATTATGTAAACTTTTTGAGGAAATGGAGAAGGGTTTGGAAAAAATAAGGATATAGCACAAAATCGATTGGCAAAACAGAAAATGAAGCATTATGTAAACTTTTTGAGGAAATGAAGAAGGGTTTGAAAAAAATAAGTATACAGCACAAAATCGATTGGCAAAAGCTATCGCGAAATTAGTGGCATTGACGACATGAGTGGGAAACAAATTGTGAAAAAAATGAAACGCTATTTTGGGGATGATGTTGAGTCAGTAAGGTCTCTTAGACAAAACGAGCCAACAATGGTTTCGAAGAAGTTTTCATAGAGGACAATGATGAAGAGTCTGATTTAGAATAAATAATGTACTTATATATAGGATCAGGTTGATACTGACGTATAGGTATATTAATTGTTTTTATTACTATCTTTCGTTCTTCAATGCGATATTCACTGAGAAGGGAAATCAAGCCATTTTAGATATGTATATCCCAAGGTTTTGACGATACCCCGTCCTTAAAAAGCTTCATAACAATGAGAAATCCATCAAGAACAAAAAATCTTCTGGAATTGACGAAATATCTATGAATATAATTGCTAATCTTCCCATTGACACTTTGGCTGTTTTAGCAATAATTAGTATAACTACTGCTCTTCGGGCTTGAAGGCCGTCGTACTTTGGAATCGGAGATGAATAAGCCTCTGAAGAAGCTGGCCACTCGCGCTAGCGAAACGTCAGGAAGAAATTCCAAAGTACGACGGCCTTCAAGCCCGAAGAGCAGTAGTTATACTAATAACCTCGGCCGCGAAAGCCTCAACCATTTTGTTAGCAATAATTATAAGTAACTCCTTCGAAGCTGGCTATTTTCCTACCCCCCTCAAAACATCTGTGGTTATCCTGTTATACAAGAGAGGCAATCATGACGAAGTCTAAGATTTTCATCCAATTTGTCTCATCCCCTCTTTAGCCAAACTAATAGAGAAAATAGTGAAAAATCGTTTGACTGATTTCTTAATTAATGTCACATAATATAATAAATTGTAAACAATTCGAATTCCAACCGAAAAAGTGCACTAATGACGCCATATTGTCCCTTCTGAACGAAGTTCATAACAATATTAACAATCGTGATGTAGCTGCTGCGGTGTTTTGTGGTCTATCCAAAGCATTTTATTGTTTCAATCATGACATACTGCTCAGAAAATTGTATCACTATGGCATAGAGAAAATAACTCATAGGTGGTTTGAATCATATCTCACAGGTAGAAGTTGTTAAAATGCCTACTTCAACATCAACTGCAGCCAATATAAACAGTGGAGTTCCTCAGGGGTCAATTCTTGGTCCCATTATCTTTCTTTTGTACCTAATGATCTGACATCGTTAAATATAAAGGGAAAGTTCACGTTATTCGCAGATGATACCACAATACTGAGGCACAGTAAAAATACCTCAGATCTCCACAAGGTTATATCTTCAGATATCGGTATTATCAAGGACTGGTGCAGTGCTAATCTCTTGTCTCTGAATATCAACAAAACTAACGTGATATCATTTCGGGGTTCTATTGATAACATAGCAATAACTCTCAATGAAAGTGTTATAGAGAATAAATTAAGCACCAAATTCCTCGGTATTGTCATAGATAACGACTTGAGATTTGAAGACCACATCAAAGCTCTCACAAAAAAACTCTCTTCGAGTCGTTACGCGGTAAGAATAACTTCCAGAGAGCTGGGAACATCTGCAGCTAAATCTGTTTACTATTTACTGGTAGACTCACACTTGAGATATGGAATTCCGTTCTGGAAATCTCATTAATTCTGTGTTTGTACTTCAAAAAAGAGCAATACGTTATCTCTTCAAATTAAAACAAGACTTTTGTAAACCTATATTCATTACATACAATATATTGACAGTTTATGCCATTTTTATATTAGAAACGGCTTGTTTGATAAACAAACATAGATATGAATTTCCTCTGGTATCATCTAACTATTCCACTCGTCAGACTCACGATTTTAGACTGCCTTCACCCACCTCGACACAGACTGAAAGCCCCTCAGAATTTAGGAAAGCAATTAAAGTTTGACTTTCGGATAGACCCTATTACAGTTTGGACGAATTTTATGATGATAACTTCCACTAATACTCTGAAATATATCGTACACTGAGCTAATGTTAGTGTCAAAGTAAACTAAGTTCCATTTCGCATCCTTTTTGTTTTGTGAAGTTCTCTTCTTGATTTTTATATTTCTGTTTGTTACCACACTTTATACATGTGGACATTTTCTTTGATGTGCTGAACGTCTGTTTTTATCATATCATAAGTATATGTGTGTATATGAACTTGTGTATAATTTCAGAGGATTTGAATATTATGGACTCAGTATATATGCTTGTATACATTTTTTATTATTCACACACGCTTTGTCCATAAGATTCATTCTTCGGACAATGAAGCTTATTTATTATTATTATTATTATTATTATTTCGAGTAGAGTAAGGATGATCGGATAGGAAAAGAATAAAAAATGATGATAAATCACTCTCAAAGATAGATGAAATTCTTTTGAAACAATACTTATTATTAGTATCATTACTAAACAAATACATAATAAACACATACAGTATTCTTATAGAATGTATGTGTTGATATTCTGTGAACAAAACATGAGGCAAAAAAAGGCTTCGAACTATTACATCATCCTGATATATTCGCGCCCAATGCGTATTCAGTCAAAAACCTATAAAATTCCCTTACAAAGAAAAATCGTCCGTAACAACATCGCTATCAGTAGAGTTGATGTTCCGTTGTTTCTGGCATAGGAATCTCGCCCTTCCTCGCATATCTGCGCTCGCCGCTGTCCGCCGCGACATACCATTTTAATTATTCAATTTCCTCTTGAACTAATGATCCAATCGGATTTCTAAAAAACCAACATGTTATTTGGTGTTCAGTCTATAACGTTTACAGAGAGCCTTTTTTTGATAGACCCAATACTTTTCAAGGTACAGCGAGTTAAAAGATTTCAAAAATATGGATTTTCAGGGCAAGCGTTTTTGTGTGGAGGTACTCCATATACAATAATGGTGCAAAGTATCTTAATAAATTGAAAACCAATATTTCTGATGTCCGGATGGGTATGAAAACTTGAGGAATTAATTATCTCAAATCTCAGATCTGAAAACCGATGAAAAAAAAAATTGCATTTTTTTTTCAAAAATGCTCCCCCCACTCCCCTCCAACCATGATTTTAGGACGACCAAGTGATTTTGCATTGCAAAGGTCTTTAGAACGATAAAAAATGGGTTCTACATTTTAGCAACAAAGTGCCCACGGGATAGCACGATAGGTTCCCGTTTAAACTCCAATATGAGGCATTCTCTTTGAAAGATGACGATGACCAGTCATCGGAGTGAATTTCAAAATGAATGATCCTCTGAAGAAGCTAGCTACTCGAGCCAGCGAAACGTCAGGAAGAAATTCCAAAAAGAGACGGCCTTTAAACCCGAATAAAAGTAGTGATACTGAAAACCTCGGCCGCGAAAGCCTCAACTATTTTGTTAAAAACCTCTACGGGGAGGAAATATTGAGACTTTATCACCAACTTGATAAAGCTAGGAAACGGAAAGCACACTTACTGGAAACGTTGACATTCTTATGCCGCTGTAGGGACTCCAACATCATACCAAACATTCTCTTTGAAAGATGACGATGACCAGTCATCGGACTGAATTTCAAGATGAATGAGCCTCTGAAGAAGCTAGCCACTCGAGCCAGCGAAACGTCAGGAAGAAATTCCGAAAAGAGACGGCCTTCAAACCCGAATAAAAGTAGTGATACTGAAAACCTCGGCCGCTAAAGCCTTAACTATTTTGTTAAAAACCTCTACGGGGAGGAAATATGGAGACTTTACAACCAACTTGATGAAGGTAGGGAACGGAAAGCACATTTACTGGAAACGTTGACATTCTTATGCCGCTGTAGGGACTCCAACATCATACAAAACATTCTTTTTGAAAGATGACGATGACCAGTCATCGGACTGAATTTCAAGATGAATGAGCCTCTGAAGAAGCTAGCCACTCGAGCCAGCGAAACGTCAGGAAGAAATTCCGAAAAGAGACGGCCTTCAAACCCGAATAAAAGTAGTGATACTGAAAACCTCGGCCGCTAAAGCCTTAACTATTTTGTTAAAAACCTCTACGGGGAGGAAATATGGAGACTTTACAACCAACTTGATGAAGGTAGGGAACGGAAAGCACATTTACTGGAAACGTTGACATTCTTATGCCGCTGTAGGGACTCCAACATCATACAAAACATTCTTTTTGAAAGATGACGATGACCAGTCATCGGACTGAATTTCAAGATGAATGAGCCTCTGAAGAAACTAGCCACTCGAGCCAGCGAAACGTCAGGAAGAAATTCCAAAAAGAGACGGCTTTCAAACCCGAATAAAAGTAGTGATACTGAAAACCACGGCCGCGAAAGCCTTAACTATTTTATTAAAAACCTCTACGGGGAGGAAATATGGAGACTTTACAACCAACTTGATAAAGGTAGGAAACGGAAAGCACACTTACTGGAAACGTTGACATTCTTATGCCGCTGTCGGGACTCCAACATCATACCAAACTTTTTGAAGCTGAAACGAACTCTCAGTCATCGGACTGAATTTCAAGATGAATGAGCCTCTGAAGAAACTAGCCACTCGAGCCAGCGAAACGTCAGGAAGAAATTCCAAAAAGAGACGGCTTTCAAACCCGAATAAAAGTAGTGATACTGAAAACCACGGCCGCGAAAGCCTTAACTATTTTGTTAAAAACCTCTACGGGGAGGAAATATGGAGACTTTACAACCAACTTGATAAAGGTAGGAAACGGAAAGCACACTTACTGGAAACGTTGACATTCTTATGCCGCTGTCGGGACTCCAACATCATACCAAACTTTTTGAAGCTGAAACGAACTCTCAGTCATCGGACTGAATTTCAAGATGAATGAGCCTCTGAAGAAACTAGCCACTCGAGCCAGCGAAACGTCAGGAAGAAATTCCAAAAAGAGACGGCTTTCAAACCCGAATAAAAGTAGTGATACTGAAAACCACGGCCGCGAAAGCCTTAACTATTTTGTTGAAAACCTCTACGGGAAGGAAATATGGAGACTTTACAACCAACTTGATAAAGGTAGGAAACGGAAAGCACACTTACTGGAAACGTTGACATTCTTATGCCGCTGTCGGGACTCCAACATCATACCAAACTTTTTGAAGCTGAAACGAACTCTCAGTCATCGGAGTGAATTTCAAGATGAATGAGCCTCTGAAGAAGCTAGCCACTCGGGCCAGCGAAACGCCAGGAAGAAATTTCAAAAAACGACGGCCTTCAAACCCGAATAAAAGTAGTGATAAATAATATAATTGTTTGCGATTGTTTTGCGACCTGTCGTTCAATAATAATCTATCATTCCTGAACCGACATTTTTAGAAAGATTTGTTGTTAGTTCGGCTGGGAAACCAGAAAAATTCGTAATTTTTGGTTGACGGAATTTTTTGCATGAGTTCAAAAAGAGTGAATATTCTCCATGAATTTTTTTGTGTTATCTAGTATATATTGGAAAAAGATAAATTTTTCTCGTAATATCTATTTGTCAATACGGGTGTATCATTAACCTTACCGTTTAAGAGATCCCAAGGTATACATGTCGGATTCAACCCAGCGTACCTGGAAATCTCATCATGCGGGTTAATAATATTGCCCAATGAAGCAAAAGTACTAATCGGGATTAATGCCTTTATCTTGTTCACGATTTTGTAGGTACTCGTTTATTGTTTTTATATTGAGTATAATATTATTTTATGCAATGGCCAATTTCCTATCTAGCTACCGACAGTGGTTAAATGACCTCCCCAGCATTAAAAATCATTAAATCTTTGGTCAGAAGGGTTTTGGGAACTAGGTAGCAAATCACAAACCTCCTTCATTTGGAAACAAATTTCCACAAATTCTCGTTTTATTTTGTCAGTTCGGTTCAGAAAGCAGTACCCAGCAGACATGAACTTCGTTGATGATAGTGTACATAACTTCATGACTGGTAAGTTTCTCAACGCCAGTATCGAGGAACTTCTTGGTGACATTCAGTTCGATTCCCGCAGTTCCAATAAATCCTTTATTTCGGCTTCTGCAAGTATGCTGGAGCCTGAAAACTCGAGCGGAAACATCGAAGAGGTTATGGAAGCAAGTGCAATCAAGTGGAAGAATGCTGTAAGAGCCGGCTTGGACCACAAGGGAGTTTACGTTTGTGAGCACGTTGAGGCTGGTTCAACTTGTTGCGTGGAAACCGGGTTCGTCATCAGCATCGCTCGCGAGAAGGTGAATGCTTGGCTGTCTTCTGTTGAGGACTCCAAAGAAGGCAATGCAGGGGAAGCCGATGACAACTCTTCGAACGAAGCGGATTCTGCTGATTCATATAGGGATGCAGATCTAGAATTTTTCAATCTCAGCAGTTTCTGTCGAAATGGAGGTGGCTGCTGCTTGGACAGAAACAATGTGGAGAATGATAGCGAATCCGAAACGTTTTGAAGAGTTGTTCGTAAGTGTATGTGGTTTTTTGAAGGTGCGAAAGGCGAACTTATTTCGAAAGCTGATATTTTAGAACCCAGTGAGAAGAAGATAGTTCAAACGAAAATCCTTCGAAGAGTTTGATTCTATCATATTGAGTTTGTGTCGTTTTCGTTTCTGTAGATTTTATAGCTATGATTTTCAAGTTCATAATTCTAGTCATATTTATTGTATTGTATTTATTTTGTAATTTATGATTGAATATCATTATCATCACTTGTTGTTTTTACTCAGAGTCATTCGATACAACGAATACTTTTCTGAAAAATATCTGCATCATGAGCTGAGGGTTTTTACCTATTGCGTCAACTTCATGGCCGAAATGATAATGAATTGAGGATCTAATGAATATTTCTTGAATTTTTTGTTTTTATCTACAGCTTGTTCAATTGGATATATTAACAAAATATAGTAGTGAATATTATCGCTGCATTCTTCGAGATTTTATATAAATATGCGTAAAAATCAATTTACTGGATCTTGTCTTTTTCTTTTACTTACCTTCCACTTCTCTGGCACATTCCTTTTCTCGAAACTCAAAAAAATACACAAAATATCTCTCAAAATTTCCATTGGTCTTGAAAGCATTGAGTCATAATCGGTAAATCTTTTCTCTTGTTAAATATTCATATTATACCGAGGAAAATTATTTTGAATGCATTTCATTACTATGAGAATCACCAGAAAATGTATATTCTGTGTTTGAGGTTTGAAAAATAATAGGAATATACAGGTTTGTATCTGAAACTTATTAATTGGGGTTGCCCCGAAGAATTAAAGCCCTGTAAAACTAACTATTCAGGATTTTCTTCATGAGTCTCAAAAGTAGCAAGAAAGAAGTAAGGATATTCTTTGAAAATATATTCAGTTGAGTGAATAAAAAGACAAATAGAAAAAATGGTGCTTTTTCCTGTGACTGGAAAAACATTTGACTTTCATCTCTGTTGACAGGAAACAAAATATTACTTTTTTCTCTTTATTATTATGATATATACATATAATCCACACCGATTATCTTCTTACTTCGATATATCGTAATAATTTAATTGAATACTGAATTTTCGTTTTTTTCGTTCGAAAAAGTTGCGTATTAAAACTTGAAATATGAGAATTCAGTTATCGTTTCCCAAGGTACACCTGATGTCGGATCAACCCACCCAGCGTACCTGGAATTCTCATCATTCGGGTTAATAATATTGCCCAATAAAGCAAAAGTACTAATCAGGATTATCGCCTTTATCTCGTTCACGATTTTGTAGGTACTCGTTTATTGTTTTTATATTGAGTATGTAATGAATATTTTTGGACTTTTTCGTTTTTTATTCACATCTTGTTCAATTGGATATATTTACAGAAATAGTTTCAAGATTATCACTGCAAGTTTCAAGATTCTTTATAAATATGCATAAAAATCAATTTACTGGATGTTGTCTCTTTCTTTTAGTACCCTCAACTTCTCTAGCACATACCTTTCAATCCCATTTTTCGAATCTCAAAACATACACAGAATATCTCTCAAAATTTCCATTGGTCTTGAAAGCATTGAGTCATAATCGGTGAATATTGGATTTATCGCAACTTCAACTGTTTTTGAGGACCTTCATCATTGTCAATATTCATATTGTTACCGAAGAAAAGTGTTTCGACTTTATACTATCAATATGAGAATCACCAGAAAATGTATATTCTGTACTTGAGGTTTGAAAAATAATAGGAATATACAGGTTTGTATCTGAAACTCATTAGTTGGGGTTGTCCCGAAGAAATAAAACCCTGTAAAACTAACTCATCAGGATTTTTTTCATGAGTCTCAAAAGTAGCAAGAAAGAAGTGAGAATATTCTTCGAAAATAAAGTCAATTGAAGTGTACATGAATAAAAAGACAAATGAAAAAAATTATGCTTTTTCCTGTGACTGGAAAAACAATCGACTTTTATCTCTGTTGACAGGGACAAAATATCACTTTTCAAGAAATACATTTTTTCTTTTTTTCATTAATAAATACACATACGTTAAGGTGAATCAGAGAAAACTCTTGAGACAATTTTTGATTTACTAAGTTCGCAATTCGCATGTTAGTTAACCTCCTTGGTATCGCAGGTCTATTTGTCGCTATCAGTAGAACAGTTCATCAGTTAAATTCTTCAACATCCACACCAATTATCTTCTGACTTCGATATATCGTAATAATATAATTCAGTATTAAATTTTCGTTTTTTCGATTACAGAAAAAATTGGGTATTGAAACTGTAGAAATATAAGATTTCAGCTCTCGTTTTCTTCTCTGAACACACCTTCAGCTAAAATCTGATTTTGCTTTCCTTGTATGATAAAAGTAGTTTTGTTTTTACTTTCATCTTGTTGCAATGAATGAATTCAAGAGAACGAAACTGATTTCAAATTCATTAACTGAAATATTTCGTTGTGAAAGTGTCAGATTTTTGACATATTTTCACGAGTAAGAATGTGGAGAACTAATTTTGAATCAGTTTTGAGTTCTGGAATCGTTTATAAATATTACTAGTTCTATAGATATTTTTAATATGCAATTTGAAGCCTTTCGAAAGCCAACTCTCATCAAATCGAACCCAATATAATCAACTATATCGAAACATGTTGCAAGAAACTTTTAAGATAAGAAAAAGGCTCAATTAAACCTATGAGGTACGAATAATGAAATTGAAATACACCGTGAAACAATTGAATATATAGAAAAACCCAATTTGAATATTTCTATGATGGTGTGATTGTAATACTCCTCCAATATCAGAAGTGGCTTATCAGACCTGGCGGCAGTGACAGATTTTTTTGAAACAATTTTTTGCACTCTGCCTTTTTAAAGGTAAGGAACTGATGATAAGAAAAATCGTAATCCGCAAGAAGATATGCGCACTGCATGATAATTCATGTAAAACCCATAATTTGCTTTCGTTAAGTTCAACAAGCATTTGTATGGAAGCCTTATCACAGACTGCTTTGCATTTGTTACTCATGAAAACATCGATCAAAGTAAAAAAAAAAAGAAGATATACTGTTTAAAAGGATACAGGGAGGTTTACAAAATCCCCGAATGAATTGCGAAACAATTTAATGAAAACGATCTTTTCCCAGTACGCCAGTTACAACTGAGTTAGTCTCATCGTAAGAATAACGGAAATTTATGAGGCATACTCTTTGAAAGTATACAGTGTTTTCCATAAGAACAAATTCTGGGTTAGCCATGAGGTAGCATGCAGCGCGTAATTTTTTTTGCGGATCATGATTTGTTTCAGATTCAAGAGTTTTCTATTTCGAATGCAAACTGTAAACATTTTGTCTAAAAAATCTGACACTGCCGCCCGGTCTATATTTATATTTATATATCATGCCCATACCTATGCTACCTAAATTGATGATTTCATATCGCAAACTATTCTTCTAAAAAAATTGGATAACGAGTGGAATTGCAATATTGAAAATTGGGCTTGAAAATTATATGCAAATAATATTCGAATCTCCATATTGTTGAAGCGATATTATTGAATATAACCTGATATAGTAATTCTGATAATGGTGATAAGCTATCAAACACATATGTCATCAATATTGCACCTCATAATGTGCATCTTGAATTTATTATGACTATTGAACCAATAGTTTTTCCGAAATATCGTTTTCTCAATATTAATCCATATTAGTTCAACAACAGTTTTTCAAGTCACAATATGCTAAATTGGAAGTATAAAAAATCGGGGTTCATTCAGTATGATGCGCTACATGGATACTGACAAAAAAAAGAGCCTCAAGAACTCATTCAAAGACGGCGCTAGGTGCACCTGTATGCTTTCAATAACTTATCCCATACGACGGACGTGTCAAATCATAACATGTAGTGCAAGGAAAAACTAGAGACCACTATCCAGTATACAGGGTGGGCCATTGAAAACTTGACATGGAGGTTTTGGGTATAGTATTTTTCACAGTGAATGGTATTGGCTTATTAACTGCAATAAACTACCGGATTTGATCCCATTAAGTAGAAAATCATCTGGTAAAAAATGCAAATGTGCTACAGGGTCGAACTTAAGAAATTTGAATTTTGCACAATGTTACAATTCTATTCTATATTTAGTTCAGTGTCGCTATCGCTATCCTCATCTAAATTGATTATAATTGACGCAATTGATTTTACAGAAAGGTACGAGTTTTCAACATTTATAACATGACTAATAGAACTTTTCCAAGTCTCGGTAGGAACGTCATTCATACAGTTCCTAATTAATTCTACCGCACTACCACTTGAAGTCGGAGAAGTATTTTTTCCGCGCACGCTCGATTTAAGTTGGTGCCACATGAGCTCTATGGGATTGAACACGCAGTAGTAGGGAGGTAGTCGTAACACTGTATGTCCCAATTCTTCTACAATTGTATCACAAACATACGTTTTTTTTTAAGAAAATGACTGCGGCACTTGTAAAAGTTCTTTTTTCGTATAATTTTCATCAAAATATATGTCATTTGCAGCCATGAAGTTTTGAATCTCCAATTTCGTATTCTTTGGGCCAGAATTTGTTTGCAATTGTCGACTATGATAGCTTGCGTTGTCCATTACTATAACGCTGTTTGGCGGAATGTTGGATAACGGACAATTTTCAAACCAATCTTCAAAAAGCTCTGCTGTCGTATCTTCGTGATAATCAACACAAGAGTCCCTAATATTTTTGGCAGGAAGCCACATAGCGTTTGGGATCCAACCATTTTCTGATCGTGCGTGTAATATTGTGATTCTTTTCCCTTTATTTGATGGTGCTTTTGTTTTCCAATTATCAGAGGAATCAGACCATCCTTTGGAAGAGGTGTCATGCGTGTCAAACCACGTCTCGTCGAGGTAGAGTATTGGCCGATTTTCAGACCATTATTTTCTTATTTACGTTATATATTCAGAACGCCAGTTTATTAAACGTGTGGATTCCATTATCACTTGTCTCTTGTCAATTTTGCGATATTTAAAGTCCATTGCAGACAGAGCTCGCCAAAGAGTAGTGAGGCCACAGTTGATGTGAGTTTCGTAATTGATGAGCCGCTGTTTCGGACTTTTGATTGTAGGGACACGCTGCTCATCGTACATAGTGTAGATTTTTCGCCTTATCAAATATATTTCCCAGTCGTCTAGACTTTTTGTGACACCGGAATCTTTACGCTTTTTCTTGATTCCATGGAATTTTCAACAATTCGTCTAACTGAAGTAGGAGGCACCTTCGTCAAATTACTGGTTACTTTTGCTGCAGCACCCGCGTTATATCCTTGCTGAAGTAAGGGACTATACACATTTTTTATAATGATTTTCGCGACAAGATAAGTGATTCTTCTTTAACAAACCACTGGAAGAAGCACTATTACTTTTTATCCACGGACGCCACATACTGCCTATTCTGTTCGTTGGGGTATAAGATCTTTGCTATTAATGTCTGTAATAATAAATAAATGTTATAAAATTATTGCACGCCGTAACACAAGTGAACACTTCCAATGAAATACAAAGACTAAAATGAACAAGAAGTGTAAGCTGTAATCCTCTACAATCCCTCTCTGAGAAACAAAATTACCTGAATCCGGTCCTTTCACATTTATGATGTGCATCTCGGTTTTTCAACTTAAGGGTCTAATTGGTTTTATTATAATCCTTCAGTCAATACCATTTATTGTGAAAACTACTATACTAATCTTGCAAATCCGAAAAAACTTTCAGACAGGTCGATTTTTATTGATAGGGGGGCAGTTTTCTTCCCAATAACAGCGTCGTCACTTCGACCCTCTAGCATAGGGGTAAACAACCCTTGGAGTTGCTCATCGTTTTCAAAACAATGGTGTACATTTTTTTTTCGAATGTGGACGTATTCAAAACAGTTTTTTCCGATAAGTAATTTTTTCAATATTCGTAATCGCAACAGATTGTTGTACGCCACTGCTTAGTTGGAATGTTTTTGGAACTCTTTCATTTTTCTTACGTTAATTTTTTTGTTAATTTTTTAATTCCTCTCTGATAGGAGGACTATTACAATTGAACATTTCTCAATTGTTGAAAATGCTGTTTCTATTTCTCATTACTTTGTGAAAAGTGGTATCTACATTATAGGAGAGGGTGCCGTAAAGTGTTCCTAATGGAACAATGGTTTACACAACTGCAGAGAGGGTTGAGTTGATCTGGATCTGTAGAAAATAAAAAACGGAAAATCGAACCACCCGTAACAAAAACTGAGGGGACTTGGAACCAAGTGAAATCGAGTGGAAGAATTCTAAAAAAGCCGTCTTGGACCACGAGGGTGAGCACGTTGAGGTCGGTTACACCTGCTGCTTGCAAACCGGATTCGTCTTTTGCATCGCCCGCGACAAAGTGGAGGCTTGGCTGTCTTCTGTTGCGAACTTCAAAGATATTGCAGGGGAAGCCGATGTCGACAACCCTTCGAACGAAGCGGGTTCTGCCGATTTCTATAGGGATATAGATCTGGAGTTTTTCAATCGCAGCAGTTTCTGTCGAGCAGGTGACTGGGTAATACTTCGTTCGCTATGAGTCCTTTTTTTTTTGATTTTTTTTTCTGTGGAACTTACGTATTTTTATCTCCTCTACAAAAAAACCCTGATGAAAAATCCGGCAGTCTCTTATAGTTTCGGAGATACAGGACCTTTTTGATGTAAAACTTCACAATTTTCACAAATTTCTGTTGTTTGAACACACAAAATTCCTCCTTCTGATCAAACGTTAGTCACTCTATTATTCACTCGTTTTCAACATTTTCAAACAGAAAAAAAACATTATTTTTTCAAAAAATCCAACTTTCTCCAAGAGTCAACATTAATAAAAACATTTATTTTTCAACAATAACAATGAGAGCAAAAACACTACAAATACATCACTTTCGACTGTCTATGACATCACAACAAATTGGTTATGGTTTGAAAATAATTGCATTTCTTGGAAAACTAATAGTTTTTTCTGCTTGAAAATGTTAAAAACGAGTAAATAAGAGAGTGTGTGTTGTTTGATCAGAAGAAGGAGGAATTTTGTGAGTTCAAACAACAGAAATTTGATGTGGAAAATTGTGAAGTTTTACACCGAAAAGGCCTGTATCTCCGAAAATATAAGAGACCGCCGGATTTTTCATTGGAGTTTTTTGTAGAGGAGACCAAATTACGTAAGTTGCACAAAAAAAATTCAAAAAAAAAGGTGCTCGTAGCGACCGAAGTATTACCGGTGACTGCTGCTTGGACAGAAACAGATCTGTCTCCTATGTGGAGAATGATAGCGAATCCGGAACGTTTTGCCAGAGTTATTCGTGTGTGTGGATTTTTGGGTGTGCGAAAGGCGAACTTATTCCGAAAGCTGATATTCAAGAACCCAGTGAGAAGAAGATTGTTCAGAGGGAAATCTATTGAAGAGTTTAATATTATCATATTGAGTTTGTGTCCTTTTTTCTTCGGTTGGTTTTTCAACTTATGATTTTCAAGTTGATTCATAATTCTAGTCATTTGTATTGTGTTGCATATTATTTGTATTATAGCTATTTATGAATGAGTATCATTATCATCACTTGTTTTTACTCAGAGTAATTCAATGCGACGAATACTTTTCTAAAAATATCTGCTCCATCGACGGACCTTTCGATCATGAGGTGAGGGTTTTTACCTTCTGCGTCAACTTCATGGCCGAAATGATAATAATGTATTGAGGATGTAATGAATATTTCTGATCTTTTTGGTTTTCTTTCCACAACTTGTTTAATTGGATATATCAACAGAAATAGTTTCAATATTATCACTGCAAGTTTCAAGATTCTTTATAAATATGCAAAAAATTAATTTAGTGGATGTTGTCTCTTTTTTTTAGTACCCTCAACTTCTGTAGCACATACCCTTTCAATCCCATTTTTCGAATCTCAAAACATACACAGAATATCTCTCAAAATTTCCATTGGTCTTGAAAGCATTGAGTCATTATCGGTAAATATTGGATTTATCGCAACTTCAACTGTTTTTGAGGACCTTCATCATTGTCAATATTCATATTATTACCGAGGAAAAGTGTTTCGAATTTATACTATTAATATGAGAATCACCAGAAAATGTATATTCTGTACTTGTGGTTTAAAAAATAGTAGGAATATACAGGTTTGTATCTGAAAGTTATTAGTTGGGGTTGCCCCGAAGAATCAAAACCCTGTTAAACTAACTCTTCAGGATTTTTTTCATGAGTCTCAAAAGTAGCAAGAAAGAAGTGAGAATATTCTTCAAAAATGAAATCAATTGAAGTGTACATGAATAAAAAGACAAATAGAAAAATTGATGCTTTTTCCTGTAACTGGAAAAACAATCCACACATACTTCAAGATGAATCAGAGAAAACTCTTGATGAGACAATTTTTGACTTACTAAGTTCGCAATTTTCGACTTTTGACATATTTTCACAGAGTAAGAATGTGGAGAACTAATTTCAAATCAGTTTTGGGTTCTGGAATCGTTTATAAGTATAACTAGTTCTATAGATATTTTTAATATGCAATTTAAAGTTGTACGAGAAAGTGCTGACTGATAGGCATGTGTAAAAATGGGTTTTTCCCACTATGCTACCTAGAAAATTACAGTTTTCAGCATCAGTTTGAAGAACAGATAACACATTTCTGATCAAACCAATGGAAAAAATGAGAAACATAAAAAGTATCTACGATATGAATCATTTCAAACCTTCAGAGAACTTGTATGAACTCATTTATCCACATGCCCACCGATGAGCTCAAGGAATATTTTCCCCAAGCTTGTCCAGGTAGGTGTTCAATTCAAGTTTCGAGTGATAGATAAGATGAAGAAAAAAAGGGTCAATTGAACCTATGAGGTACGAATAATGAAATTGAAATATACCGTGAAACAATTGAATATATAACTCCCAATTTCAGAAAAAGACCGAATATTCATAGAATACCAATTGAAAATTTTAATTGATCGAAGGAATTAATATGGTGTCAAACATGAAATGGTATAATCAAACCAATTTTAATGGAGAAATATGAATGATATGAACAAATGTTGAAAGTTGAGTGTACTCACGACGTTTCGATCGCTGTTACCGCAATCATCTTCGACTGATTACTGTGTTATATTATACTTTTTGAACTCTGGAGTTTTCAATCATAATTCATAATCAATAATGAATTAGCAATCTCACTTTGAAAACGATATGCGATTACAATACCAACCACAAGTTGTCATTAAAAAATCCCAATTTGAATATTTCTATGATAATATGAGTGTGAGTAGTGTAACCCTTCGTTAGTATGAACTACTATTTCCTGGGCTACAGCACCGGCAGCTCTTATTTTCTCGGGAGCAAATGGGGTGTTTTCTATGATTATACTGAGCGTCCTTTAAGAGGGCGCCACCCAGTTTTTTACCAAACGGGAAAGGTAGAAATTTAGTTTGAAACGAACAAATAAAATCCACTATCAAAAAATATATTCCAGGGGTTTAATATTTATAATGAATGGTATAAATAGGGCAAAACTATTCCATTCATGTTCAGGTACCTCAAATAACGTTATTTTTGGCTTACAAGGGGTTTTTATGAATATGTAAAAGATTACTTCAATTTGCTTCAGAAAAATCAAATATTAGCTGCGACACAGGGATAAAAAGGAATGGTCTGACCTTGAGTTTCCTTCTTGTAGTACGCCTTGAATACGTTTTTTCTAGGACGGTTTGATTTTAATTCGATTGTCGAGACTGCTCTGCTTCCAGCTACTCCTTCAATTGATTTATTTTCAAAATTTTCCGAGGTTTCGTTTCCCCACAGGTAAAGGCTGAGGAAGTCCCTACTCGAATGATGGAAATGAATATTTCTTTCTGATCTCTTAGACAGGTTACAGAAGATTGCACCAACTTTACTGGATGGTTTTCGACCGACAGGAATAATTTGGCCTACAGATCTGGAAAACAACAACTTTTTGGCTTTTCCACAACACAAAAAAATGGTTTGCCCATAGCAAACATCTTTTTGGAAAAATTTATTACCTCCAGCACGTAGGATGGCCACAAATTCACTTTTTAAACAAACAGTTCGAGAGCTCCACCAACATCGAGCATAAAATCGACAAAAATCCTCTGAAAGTGCGGACTCTCTTATCGTCGCATATTTCAGTTTTTGTTTCACTTGCTCATTGAGTTTGAAATGAATACAGGGCGTTTCGAAATTCATGATGGCAGGAAGGTATTTGAATATTAAATTCCATAGTGAAAGTTTTCTTCCTATATAATATATAAATAGAATGCAAATATCGTAGGCATAATTCAGACTAACTGTTACAGTAGAACTCATCCAATATCAGAACTGGCTTATTAGACCGGGCGGCAGTGACAAACTTTTTTGGATAATTTTTCACAGTCTGCCGTTTTAATGGGAGTAACTGAAGATGAAACAAATCTTAATCTGCAAGAAAATATACGCGATGAGTGGTAATTCGTGTAAAACCCATAATTTGCTTTCGTTAAGTTCAACAAGAATTTTGATGGAAGCTTTTTTATAGACTGATTTACATTTGTTTCACGTAAAAACAACGACCAAAGTAATAAAACATGAAGATATTCTGTTTGAAATGGTTCAGGGTGGTTCACAAAATCCCCGAATATATTGCGAAAAAATTTAATGTACACCAACTTTTTCCAGTACGCCAATCACAACTGGAACTAGTCTCATCGTGAGAATAACGAAAATTTATGAGGCATACTCTCTGGAAGTATACAGTGTGTTCCATCAATAACAAATTCTTAGTTTGCCATGATGTACCACGCAGCGCGTATTTTTTGCAGATTATGATTTGCTTCAGATTCAAGTATTTCCTACTGAAAAAAATTTGTCTAAAAAATCTGTCAGTGCCGTTCGGTCTATATCTACATCACAATATCATGCCCATACGCTACCTAAATTGATGATTCTACTCTTCTAAAAAATATTGGACAATGGAGTGGAATTGCTATGTTGAAAATTGGGCTAGAAAATTATATGCAAACAATATTCGAATCTCCATATTGTTGAAGCGATATTATTGAATATAACCTGATATAATAATTCTGATATTGGTAATAAGCTATCAAACCCATATATCATCGATATTGCACCTCATAATGTGCAACTTGAATTTATTATGACTATTGAACCAATATCATTTCGAAATATCGTTTTCTCAATATTATTCCATACAAGTATCAGTTTTTCATCCCACGATATGCCAAATTGGAACTATCGGAAATCGGGGTTCATTCAGTATGATGCGCTACATGGATACTGAAAAAAAAGGAGCCTCAAGAATTTTTCAAAGACGGCGCCACTAGGTGTACCTGTATGCTTTCAATAACTTATCCCATACGACGTGTCAAACCATAACGTGTGGTGCAAGAAAAAACGAGAGGCCACCCTTTTTGCATGCTAAACAAAACATAGCGGGCGGAGGAAAACGAGAAACCTAATAATTTATAGCTCATTTACCAGAGAAAGACGCGAAAATAAGGGCGGTAAAATCGATACGCAGCGCTAGTGGTACCACAAACGCCCGCTAGAGGGCGTCACCGGACAACGCGCGGGACCGTCGCAAAAACAAGCAAAAACGCGACGACTTCGGGGACGTTCGAGAGCGCCATAATTGCCCGAGCGGCGAAATGTCAGACACCCGAACGTGCGCGAGTCGATTTTGGTAATTTCACGTTTTCGGTGCTATTTTGTAGCATTAAGTTGGCTAGCGTGCTACTTTGAGGGTGGTTGGCGTTAAAACGAATCCGAAATATCGTTTCCGAACACTTTTCACGAAGGTGAGTTTTTCATGGAAATTTTCGCTTTTTCCACCCAGTAGTTGAATCGACCCCTCACCCCGAGTTCCACCGCAAACAGAGGCCGAGCACGCTTTTTTAGGAAACGCTATTCACTTGCATCACCGCGGCGTGTAAATCAAGTTGTCGTGAACAGTTTTCCCCCATAAATCTGAAGGAGTTTTCCTGTTTTTCCGCCCGCTGCAAGACGTTTCAATGAGCTGTTCTCTCGGGGAAAGACGAATGTTTTTCCTTCTGGAAATAGCTAGGTTATATCGAGACGAGAGTTGATCGATAGGTATTCTTTTCGTATTGCAGTTGTTGGTGATAAGAGAATATCGGTAAGAGGGTTATTTTTGTCATCGGTGCATTAAATGTTTGTACGTATCGGGTTCGATACTGTTCAACGCAACTTCATTTTTATTGTCTCATCGTCTGTTATCTGATAAGGTTGCTTCGGTACCTCGTGAAAAATGACTCATTTGTTCCGATATCGTCGTAACCTAAACAACTACTCATTTATATCTAGTAAAGTGTATTTGATGCCCCACAACAATTGACGTATTTGAATACTCGAAAACTTTGCACGCCAACAATTCAAATGCGTGCGAAACAATGTACTGCGCATGCTCCTAATGGAAAGTGGGGGGCATTTCAAACATCATTAATTTTCAAGATGATTTTTGAACGGAATTTCGATTTGAACTCCATCTATTGAGCACACGACACATATAAGATCCATTTAAAGACGAGTTTAGTGAACGAATAAGCACAATTCAGTGTACAATCCACAATTCTTAATTCAGTGTATAACTCTAATGTACAAAAATGCATAAAAAGTGGTTCATTGAACGTATAATGGATAATGCATGAGTCTTCATTCCTTTCGTGAAATGGTGCACGGTAATTGGTCATTGTCTCTTTACTGTCTTCACATAGGACAAAGATTTACAATGCTGCGCATGCCCATTTTCAATTTGTGCGCATATTATAATGCATAAGAAGAGTTGGGATTTCAAGGTTATCAATTATGAAATATCCATTAAGAGTTATGCACAACGAACTGAATAAACCAGCACACAGAATACAATGCAAATACAACGAGTCCGCAGGACTCATTGGGATTGCCAATGAATTGATATTTCAAAAAATTATAGGTTATTAATCATACCACGAATTATATTTAGGACGACAATATAACCCCTGTTTGAGCAAAAATTGTTGAATTGCCTGGTAATTGATTCTTTATTTATGGCCGTATTCAAGGGCATACTCTTTTCCACTGCTTCATCTATGATACCAATCGCCATTTGTCCCCAATGATCGCTCATATTGATTAAGAAATATAATTAATCAAAACACATAGATTTGACGTTTATAATTTAAATCATTATTTTCACTTGACAGCTAGTAAAGCAAAAACTAAGCAGGTTTGTCACCGTGAAAATACAGCGACAAGCTATATTTTCACTGTAATTCGGATTCTATTGGCTGAATTTCAAAATTTGAAATAGACTGATTGGTTGTTAAGCAAGGAGATATATTGTCGATGTTATACTGCGATAATACCCACACAACACATGGACATCCAGTGGATATCTGATGGATATCCATTAAGGATATTTTGGACATCCGATGGACGTACAGTTTTTATCCAAAGAATATTCAATGGACGTCCAATGGGCATTCTTAGGCCACCAACCTGTACGTCCATGAAATATCCTCCATGGACATCCATGAGATATCCATTATGGACATCCATAAGATTTCCTTCATGGATACCCATAAGATATCCATCATGGATATCTAGAAGATATACTTCATGGACATCCATGAGATATCCATCAAGAACGTCCATAAGATATCGTTCACAATTCTATATAATTATTTGTGCAATTCTTCACAGAGAAACCAACCTAGCTTGGACAACGGATTATAGTCAGTAATATATCCTGTGACAAGGCACTCAACGTGACCGTAGGTGCAATTTAAAATGTCCTGCTAGATTAGTTTCGCTGTATTTAAAAAATTCAGACAAGCTAAGATAAACTGTAGAGTGGTAGACGAACGATTAAAAAACTTATGTCGTTAATAAGAATTTTTTATTTTTTTTCATTACTTTTCAAACGAAATACTTGATATAGTTTAAATTTGAAAAATAGTTTGCCAAGAGTTCTCAACAGAAAAGTTATTGATGAATTTAAATAGTTCCCAATTTGAATAACATATGAATATAGTACTCGACAATTCACTTGCTTCCTTCCAAAAGTTCACGTTCCGGTAAATGCTAATGATCACAGTTTACAATTATTAACTAACACACGACTATTTTTCGTTTCTTTATAAACACAATTATTGCACAATGCTCACCACAACGCTTCAACTCAGTTCAACATAATTTTTTCAAACCGACCCAACACTCAACGACTCTCAAAATTACGATATTTGACAGACGCCATAGACGGTTGCACGTCAGGAAACCGAGTCAAGGTGAGTTCACAATGCAGCGCTTTTGCATTTCGCGTCTTCTAGCTGAGGTGACGCTATATTCAAATATTATTTAAATAAAGAATAAAAAGTTAAATATATCAACTTTTTTGCTGGAATGTCCATGTAACTAGCCCAATCACGTTGCCAATTCGTAGGGTGCCACTGCGGAGAAACATTATTTATACAATAAATGTACGAAATGGATGTCCATAATAAGATATCCTTCATGGATATCCATCGTGGATATCCGAAAGGATATCCATTTTGTACATCGTATGGATATTTTTTACTGGGAATACTTTGGATATCTAAAATTTGGATATCCTATGGATATCCAAAATTGGTCCAAGGCTATTCCGACATGAACTGGACATGAATTGGACCTCCATAGGATATCGGGTGCTGTATAGGTACAAGCTTTTTGATAATGTATCTGGTTGGTTGTATAATCAAATGGATTATTCATTGAAATCATGTCTCAATTTATCGAATTTTCCTTTTGAATTTTTCGATTCTCAATTCTTTCATTGGAAGCTCTTTTCAATTTATGTCTGGAAAATTTCCAACAAAATATTCTGCACCTACATTGATTGCATACATTGAAAATGTACCAGATACATCCAAAAGGCTAACGTACAGCCTCCATCTTTTTTTTGTGTTGGTTCTATCTGAGATTTCCTGAAATTGTTCTTGAAGGACCTAAATGTTACGTGAATTGCATGATATTTGATGACCCTCGAGTCTATCTCGACAAGACATTATAATTTCCTTTTGACAAGCTTCCATCTATATATATAGATGATATAAAATATCTGAATTGGCTCAGCTTGACTCTCCCATTCTACATGCATTGAATTGAATTGAAGGGAGCTAATTATTGATGGGAAATGTAGAGATAGGTGCCAGAAATAACCCATTGAAATTCCCATTCCCCAAACCTTGTCTTTTTTTCCTATGGCACGTTTCAGTCCCCAAAATTTATATTTCGCGACCATCTCGAGGAAATGAAAATCTCTTATCAAAATTGTTCTACGTGAAACGTTGAAACTTAGTCTAGGCCTATTCTTTGGCTGACAAGCTTTGTGAAAGATGAGCAGTTTCGGCATACCTATATCTCGAAAATAAAGACCTGTAGGAAGAAATTGTGTGCTATAAAAGTGGTTGATCATTACAAGCACAAAGTTTGGGGGTGGGAATTTTAATGAGTTCTTTCTGGCACCCGGCTGAAAATTTTCCACCAATGATTAGCTTTCCCCCCACAATGCTCAGACTGATTTTAGTTTTCGTCTAGACTAAACGTCCCGAGATCTGTAAGTATCATTTGGGAACAGTGATTTGCATCCGTTATTACATAAACTCAATATTAACAAATGGGTACACCATTTCTCCTACGGAAAAAATCTTCAATTCCATCAATTACACGTAGGGCTCATTTCTAAATCGTTTCTAAACGTTACCGGTACATTAGTCGTTGACAACCACGGCATGGCATTTTTTTTCAGTCTGCAGATTTTAGCTCTCCTTATGATGTCTATGGTTCAAAGGTCCAGAAGGTATATATTAGTTGGCTTTCTTCTCCGAATAAAAAAAATAAAACTCACAACTTCTATGAAATAAGTGAATCATATAAAATTTATCAAATTCTTTTGAAATCTATTTTTCAGTTTGCTTTTTCGTTATATTGCAGTTACCTATCGGGGCAAATACTGAGTTACATATAAATCACTTTGTAAACCAAGAATACGGAAATCGAATCAAATTTACAGCATATATGGAAATATCTACACAATTAACCAAAAATACAGAGCTGTTTGTAGAGGAAACTCACTCACCAGGATAATATCTCATTCGAACCCAGAGAGCGTTGCTGTTTCAGATAGACATTTTTTTTAATAAATAAAACGTTTATGAATGATATATACATGTACCTATCAAGAGAGTGTGTTTGTATAATTCAATTAGATTTTACTTCTTCCGTTTAATAAGTTATTACTATTTTTTCATTCGGAAAAAAATCTAGAATATATTTCCTCAAAATTCATTCTCTATACGAAAATACCCAAGTTCTAGAATACGTATATATTACGTTTTCTTAACATGTTCTCAGTATGCTAGGGATTTCATTTTCATCATCGTGTGAGGTTTGTTCACTACCTTGTTGATGAGTAGAAAAAACATTGGTTTTGCGATCATCAAAACCTTCAGTTCTAGTAGACGAAGCAAAAATGGTTTTTATGGCCTACAGTATCAGAGACAATGCTTGAATGATGTGTCGAACTATACTTGACATTTTTGTACAACTTATCCAATCCATCTTGGCACAGAACTAATAACATATGCCCAGAAATTTCTGTGAAGTATAGTAAGATAAAAGGATTAGTTCAAGCAGTCTGAGACTGATGGAGGATGTGCATAACACAAGGCTACTCGAGGCATCCGAGAGTCTAGAAATAGCAAAATGTAAAAATAGCATGAATGGTGACAAAGGGCATATTTCTTTCAGTCCGCTTTTCAGTTTATTGTTGAGAAATCATTCAGAATGACTCATAGTTAGTTGTCTGTCTTTTCTAAATTTTCTTTATTCATTTTTAAATTTTTGTTCTTTTTTCAAAAGCTCCTTTCGAGTTAATTCGTAGAAATCTCGAATGAAGTATGTATTTTGCACCAACATCCTGAATTTGTTCCTTTTCCATTATTCTTAGAAACGGTGTGAACTGAAGACGAATATAACATTCTTTTATATAACTTATTCTCAGTATGCCCATCCGTATCCCAATGCCTTCACTCCCCTGTATTCGCTAGTGTTCTGGCATGCATTTTATTTGCTTTAACACTCAGAAAACAGGACGAAATAGTTATTTATGAATCAAGAGTATAAAGTAGATTTTTATGCCCTGAGGGCGACAATCTCACAGAGTCAAGGGCCTTTGTAAGTCGCTCAAGGGTACATACATCTATATCTATTAATACCCGTGGTGCTTATACACTTACATGTCATACTAGCTTTTGATTGCATTAACGATTTATGTTATTCATTCGGCAACAGGACTAAAAACACAATGATGAACTAGTTCGTTATAAAAAACTCTATGGGCTGGCGCAGCGGACCAAAATCCTGAGTCAACAAACAAACGAACAAAGAGATAATATTGTTGTAGTGGATGAATTTTGTGAATATTGGATTGTTGACATACCACAAACTGAAAACATCGAAAATTAATGTTGGAATCGAATCGAATATCTCCTCAAGGGGAAATAATTACAGAAAACGACAATTGAAAGAATCTGCTTTCATCATGTTTTATGATATTTGTATTTCTACGAGTTCACTCGATATATAGGTCGCCCCTGGCTACTTTTCTTGAAAGTCAAACTGTTCTGTACAAAAATTGTCACAGTTTCCTGTACGATTCTTCAGGAAACTGTGATCAAGTATTGGCCACTTCAATCAAATGTTCAAATTTGTTATTTCACATCTAAGATATCTGATAGATTTTAATAAGAAGCAGTAGAGAAAAAGAATTGTAAATCAGTTTTGAGAACAGAAGCGGCTCTGGCTTCTGAAACGTTAGCAACGATAGGTAGTTTTAATGAATATTGAATTGTGTATTTTTCCAATAGTCAAAATTGGGTTATACGAGAATGAATCCCAAACATTGGTTTTTAATTTTTCAAGATGATGTAAGATGATCAACCTAAAACTTTGAAGGAGAAATAGAGGTGGCTTTTGAACACAATCGACTACAATAGGAGGAGGTAATTTGTTGCTAAGATTATTGTACCGAAATGTGAAACATTTAGTCTAGTACAAAAAATGATATAACTGTTCAACTACTGAAGAAAAATATCTGCATACCGGCAATTTTTGGTATTTGTAATGACTCTTTCTTAGAAGTCATATCAATTCTAATTTGAAATAAAAAGAAACAGTTCATCCACACTATCGTAAAATTCTTACTATTGAATTGAACTCAGTAGTAAGAATTACGCCAGTAATGGTCTCAAAAATTTAACATGAAGATTTGGATTCAAATCCATTTGTTCAATGAATACTCCAGTAAAGGAAGTAAATTTTTTAGTAAAATGAAGGACTAATTCGAGACCACTCAGGTCAACTGAAATTTTTTGGAATTTGTCAAAAAAAGTGTCGAGTATCCGAGTAACTAAGTATGGTTACTGGGCAAAGCTCCAAAATGTTCATAAAACTTATAAATAGAGGGTCCTAATGGATCAACTATAAAAATTTTATGTGATGGAAAAAAAGGTTTTTTGGCCATAAATTTTTTTTGGCTAATGATAACTAGATGTACCAGGAACCATTTTGAAGCTAAGGTTAGCGCCAAAATTTCATGTCATATGCAACATTTGAATTGGATGGGCCAATTTTTTTTTATTTCGCCCGACAAAAAGAGCATTTACCGTTATAAACATAAAATAGGCAATTTCAAACAGACAAATTTGCTCAAAGATGAAAGATTATAACAAAAAATCGAAATACAACTATCCTGGAATGGATGCTGAAAAATTTGGCTGTTTAAAATGAATAATGTTCACGCTGCTGGTCAAAAACTGAAAATGTTTTAAAAAATACACGATTTTAGCCAACTTTAGCAGGCCAAAACATAAACAATAATTACCCGATAGGGCCAAAAATGGCTGGACATATTTAGGACGAAGTGTTCTGACTTTTCACCGAAGGATTTTTTTTCCAAGCACTTTGGCCCATATGGCGCTAAAAAATTGGCATTAAAAATTTTTGAAAAAAAAAATATTTTGCCCATAACTTTTTTTCTTCTTATTTTAAACGGTTCTGGTTGGTCTCAAAATTTTCCCGATTTTGTCATCTTGCAAAATGATAGGAACCTTTTCTTTTGTAACAGTTATATTTTTCGAGATATTTATGCCAGAACGATCCGGTTTCTTCATTTTTCGTTAAGCAACCATTGTTGCCATGTCATATCTCCTTCAATATTATTCGTACAAAAATGAAACAAAAACCACTTTATTTGTCAACTGAAATACTTCATATGAGTAATATATAATTTTTTTGTAATACTAACAGATTTTCAGTAAATTTAAAAAAACTTTTAAATTTTTTTTGCAAAAATCACACTTTTCCTTGCGCTATTACTCGAAAGGGGTGCATTTTTATGAAAGATTGCAATCACTGTTTTCATGTTGAAAAATGATAATTTATTGATTGGTTCCATTATTTTTTTTAACCCCCCCTCAATGAGTTCCATCCCCCCCCCGCGCTTTTGTCCAGCAACGAAAGTTGTTTACTCGGATACTGGGCACCTTTCTTAACAAAATCCAAGTTACTCCAAGTATCTGCAATTGGTCTCAAATCAGTCCAGCCAGTTTTTACTTCTTTCACTGGAGTAGAATATTTATCATAGTTTTAAGTACAATCGATTGTAAAATGATGGTGATTTTTCTTCCAACAAAATCAATTGTACATAACTTAATAACAGAATAATGCGAGCGTAGATCTGCTGTCCAAGTTTTTTCAGTGTCATATTGATTTTTCAATAGATCTCAGAATTAGTGGTTGGAGAAAAAGTTACGTGTTCGACTGGTACGAAAAACGCGTTTCCGGGACTCGCAAGATTGCCAGAATCCGCTCCGCTTCATCCGGAAACTCTCTAACTTGTCTCGAAAACATGAATTTTCTGTACTGAGTAGTTGACTATTTTGTCTGGCTAGATCAATCTAAGAATTATACTCGACCCGATTCCCATCAGTAGGTCACTCTTTGTTCTTTCTTCCTCATTGAATTTACTCAAGACTGATGTCAGAAAGTTACTATTCAAAATTCCTCTGAAAATATCAATGCCACTTCCAAGTAATTTCCGAAGTATTTATAGACTGTGCGGAGTTTATCTCGCGCCCTACTGATTTCCGCCAAACTTTGGACAGGTGAATTATTTCAAAGTTATACTCCTTGATGAAATTCCTGATGTTGACTGTAACTCCGAATGAAACTTGGGATATTGAAATTCAATCACACGTCAGAGGTATGCGGCGACTTATTGAAAAGTAATTTATGTTGGAAATGAAAAGGAGGATCATAAAGTCGGGTAGGAATTCGAATATTCGTCTCATAGAACAGTCACCAGGTGGAATAGCGATGAATGAATTGATGAAGATTCGTCCGAATCATTGTTCCAGAACCAGCCCGGGAGGCAGCGACATTTTTGACGAGTCATTTCGCAAAGGCTGATTTTTTTGCAGGCATTTATTTGGTTTGGCTAGTAAGTGAATTGACCACCAGCTCGCGCACTACTGGGGGGTGTGGCTGCAGCAACCACCCAATCACGTTGAATATCAGTACGAAAAAACTGATATCGCCAAAGCTGAAACTTTTACCAAAGTAAAATTGTATTATAGGCAAATGAAAAATCGCACCCAGCTTAATTCACAATGGGGGAATGTAGTCCAGCTTTGCATATAAACAAAAGCAAAATACACCCTTTGTAAACTGATACCGCAAAACTTGAAACTTGTTATTCTAATAGTTTAAACATATAGTTGCACAAAAAAAAATACTCAGTTTCATTGTTAGCGGGGGAATAGTGTCCAGCTGACGAGGTAAAGGTGCAGCGCATCGTTGCGTACGCCACGGCGGCCGCAGACTCACCGCACCTTTATCCCGTCAGCTGGGCACTTTTCCCCCGCTAAAAATGAAGCTCAGTATTTGTTTTGTGTAACTATATGTTTAAACTATTAGTGTAACAAGTTTCAAGTATTGCGGTATAAGCTAACTATATATTTCAAATCTACACAGTGCGTTCAAGAAAAAAGAAAGATATTTTATCTTTTGACTATTTTGATATATTCTAATTATCTTTACAATGGCATGTATATGTTATTTTTTAGTATTACAACTCCCCTGAATCATTATCCGACTCATCGAATTCATGGTCACTTTCGTGATCGCTGCAGTCAGTGTCCAACATTGGCAATTCTTCTTCACCATCTGTGAACATATATACCAATATATTGTTGATAATAGTATATTATAATATATACAAAATAATAAAAAAAAATTGTATTCGTAATAATGAATGAATTTTAACCTGTAGTGCTTTTTCCTTCATCATCAGTGGTTACATCTCCAATGTTAGAGGGTATTTGCTCTCCTTCGAACCATGTAAAAACAAATTTGTCGTTTTTTTCTTCCCAACCGAAATCAGTAGGATGCAACGTTGTTAGAACCTCAAGATGAGCATGTGTTCAAATATTTGCAATATATGTTGTTCGTAACAACTGCTGTTGTAATTCAATTTGGCTGATCCATCAATGTTATTTTTAGGTAAGGCAAACATGTCATCGTTTCTTAAAATATTGTAAGTTTTCATGAAAGTTGCGACTCGTGCTTCATTAACTTTGCTAATTTTTTTAAAACCATACATTCTGCAGACATATTCTTTTATTATATTAAATGTACTCTGTAGCTGTTCATCGAGTATGTTGCTTAGTTTTATGAAACTGTCAATGTAAATTTCTGAACCCTGTTGAAGTTTGTATGGACGATTTTTTCCTTTCTTGAAAAATGATGGGTTGTAGTCACAACCTGTGAAGGCGTGATAAGCTGACAAAGCTAAACACAATTTAGGACCTAACGTTTCATAAAATTGGCTAATGTTAATAAAACGCTGGTTATTGCCGACTCCGACTTCCATTGAAACTTTAACGTTATCGTTACTTCTAGCACTCATGTTAGTTAGCATTATAACAGCCACGTCAGTATCAGGGCATCTTATCGACCGCTTCTTCGTGTGCTGGGCAACTCAAAAAGTGATCGTGTGTCCTTTCAACGTTTCCATTATTTATAGCGTATTTATAGCACTGGTCATAATTAATATAAATAATTTTATTACCTATGAAAGGAGCCATATAATACTCAGCATTTTTATTGAGAATGATATACTGAGTTGAAGGATTCGTTCTGATTTAAATGGGTTCCCTTTGACTAAATATAATTCCATTTCTCCACATCTTATACCGCAAAACTTGAAACTTGTTACACTAATGGTTTAAATATATAGTTACACATATTTTGCGGGGGAAAAGTGCCCAGCTGACGAGGTAAAGGAAAGGTGCGGTGCGTCCGCGGTTGCCCTGGCGTACGCAACGATGCCCTCCACCTTTACCTCGTCAGCTGGGCAGTTTTCCCCCACTAGAAATGAAGCTGAGTATTTTTTTTTTTTGATAACTATATGTTTGAACTATAAGTGTAACAAGTTTCAAGTTTTGCGGTATCATTTGACAAAGGGGGTATTTTGCTTTTGTTTACAAGCAAAGCTGGACTACATTTCTCCATTGTGAATTAAGCTGGGTGCGATTTTTTTGGTAAAAGTTTCAGCTTTGGCGATATCAGTTTTTTCGTACTGATATTCAACGTGATTGGGTGGTTGCTGCAGCCACACCCCCTAGTAGTGCGCGAGCTGGTGGTCCATTCACTTACCACCCTAACCAAATAAATGCCTGGAAAAAAATTCAGCTTTTGCGGTTTTGGTCTTCAAGAAGGCCCGCTGCCTCCCGGTCTATAAGTACACTTCGTAGTGGATTATATCTTCGATGGGGAAAAACGATGAAAAAGGTGAAAGGTAGACTGCTTTTACAGTGGTCTATAGCGACCAATTGCACAAGACTTGTTTAACTGATTATACCAGTGGTTCCCAAAGTTATCTGGACTACAACCCATCAGCTACAAATATGAAAGAAGATATTTTTCAAATGAAAAACAAAGTTCAAATAGAATTTACAATACTTAACCTAATAATTACATCAGAAAATTATTTCATTGGAAAGTATGAAATTGTTTTCAATGTTTCGCCATAACAGTTTCGACATCAACTTAAACTCGAGTTACTTTCAATCTCAGTGCGTTTGATGTGTCTAATTTATTTCGATTATTAGGGCTTTCTAGAAAATCGCTCGGGACCTATAGACTGGGAAACTATGGATTAAACTGATCAAAATAAACCGGGATTACGCTTCAATTTTCATGTACTTTATTGTTACATAGTACACATTTTTTCTAAAGATAATCCCAACATGTATCCCTCCTACACCAAGCTCATTTGACCAAAATGCATGCATTTCCAGAATTTTCAAAATTTTGCTTCAAAGCAAACGCTTCCATGTATTAGTTAAAGATGAAATCAATCGACCTACAGTTTCGGGATTTCACAGATTATTATACACACAAGTCATTTGCTAAGCAAAATTTCGAAAATCATGAATGCGCAGCATTTTGACTGATTAAACTTGGCGCGATCAAAATATATCCCCTGAATATATAAGCGAGCAGTTTATTCCTGAAAATAGGAGGAAATACAACTTCACGGACCAAAAAAAGAGTGCCCATTCAAAACCCATTGGTATCAATTATCTCCATCATTACGTACGAAAAATTTAAATGTTGGTGGTGGTTATTTATTTAATAACAAAAAATTGTAGACTGAAAACGAGGTCTAATTACATTACAATAATAATTTTCTTTGGTGAACTTTTCATCCCTTGTCCTTGATATCAAAAAACGACATGCCGCAAATACTTCATTCGAATTGTTAATAAATAAAATAACCCTAGTCTTTACATTCAGTGTGGGTTTTCTTTTCATGAAGATGCTAACTTTGTTAACGAAACGCACGAATTGAGAAAAAAATTTGATTATAATGTGACGAAAATAAAGAGTAGTAAAAAATATTTTAGACACATGTATTAAGATATCATGCATGTCGCATGATATCTTAATACATAAACTTTATTATTATGGTGTAAGGGGAGTTACACTCTCTCTTTTTGAATCCTACCTGAAAAATCATTATCAAGATGTATCTATCAACAATTCCACATCAAATTACAAACTAGTCAAACATCGGGTGCCTCAGGGCTCCGTGTTAGGTCCCCTTTTATTCATAATATACGTGAATGATATCAGTACATTCATGAAGCCATTCAAATCTGTATTGTTTGCCGACGACACTACCTTTATATATTCTGACAAAAATGCATATAAACTAGCAGAAATATCCGTAGAGGTTGAACAGAAGGCAGAAGCTTGGTTCAGCGTAAATAAGCTCAAGTTAAACCCCGAAAAAACTAAAAAACTGAATTTTTCTACAATTGACATTTCAAGAGGTAGGGATGACGTAAAATTACTGGGAATAACCCTGGACAACACTCTTACATGGAATAAACACGTTGACCAACTGAAAAGCAAACTTAGTAGTACAGTATATCTATTACGCCAAATCAAAGAATTCACTAGTTACGAAACACTCAAAACAGTGTATTTCTCATTATTTCACTCGCATATCAGCTACGGTGTAATTCTATGGGAAAATTCCAGTAGTGCCTTACAAATTTTCAAATTGCAAAAAAGAGCTATCAGGATCTTGGGAAACGCAGGCTTCAGAGAACATTGCCAACCTCTATTCTTGAAATTGAAAATAATGCCGCTACCAACTCTTTTTCTGTACAGCTTACTGGTTGAAATACATAAAAAAACTGATTCACTGATCAAACAATCGGATGTACACGATCACGATACTGGAAACGCAAATAAAATACGAACTAATCGCTTCCGACGGACTAAATGCAAAAACAATTCCCTTAACTACAATCTTCATAATTACCTACCAATTGAATTCAAGAGTTACGGTGTTAATAGATCCAAAAAATGCCTGAAAAAATATCTTTTGAGGTTCTGCTTCTACTCTGTCAATGAATACATTGATCATTTCAGAAGAATATGATAATGTAATGTCATTATTTCATTATTTTAGACAAGCTGTAGTTAATATTTTTTATTTTTACATAATGTTTCGTCTTTGTTGCTATGTTGTCTTTATACTTTAGATAGTTCTATAACTCATCTTACCTTATCTCTCGACACGAGATACTCTTTGTGACTTGCTACAAACATTTCTTGTAGAATGTAACGTAGTCGATGAACCTTGTCTTGTCTTGTCATTTAAATTTCTTGCATATTCCCTATTGATTCATTATTCTGGAACAGTAAAAAGAAACACCTAGTACCTAGTACCTTTTTTTTGTAAGGAAAATGTGTTAACTTCAAGGTATGAGTTCGGAACACCAATACGTTTGAGAAAAATTATGCTGAAAAATACTGAAATGTGTGTGAAATAGTCAAAAAATTACATTTTTGAAGTTTGCTTTTTTGCAGTTTTTTGGTTGATGACCTACCACAGTTTGAAAAAAATCAGGAATTGATGTTGTCAAAAGGCAGACTTCTGATATACCACAAAAAGTTGCAAGGGAGAGTAATGGCAGAGAACGATAATTGAGGGAATCTCCTTTCATCATTCTGTCTGGGGAATGTTGCATCTGTATCATTCTGATTGATTTGATCGCTATATTTTCAAAAAGAATCATCGAAGAAAACACGCAAGCAAATTTTGATATTTGTGTCTTACTTCATCAGGTTGTTCGAAAATGCTTGCATATATGACGTATGACGTTATGGTACCGCCATATAAAATTCGGCAAAAATGGCTTTCACGATGCCATTGTGAAGAGAAATGACCAATTACGCAGGGTTCCATTTGAAATTCTTGACTTTTGTTCACTTCTTTCAAAACCGGTTTCGATTTATGAGAATATCGTTATTAAACTGTATACAGTGCTTTCCTTTAATGTCCCACCACTTTTTTTTGAATGGGTCAACTCGAAAAATTGTAATTTGGGATAATGATATTGATGTATAAGTGCTTTATTTTGGAGTAAAATTGACAAATGAAAATTTCAAGATGGCAACTAGGCGCCATCTGGAAAAAAAAGAATGAAATAAAAGAGGGGTCTTGTGATACACCATTTCGAGGCTCCTAACGAATACTTCAGAACCCCACTACAAAATGGCGGAACATTTGATGAACCCAATAAGGTTCGATAGGTCTTCTTTTCCATAATAAAAGACAAAAATGTCAGTAGGACAACGAACATCCTTGTTCAGTTGAGATATTCTTATTTAGTTTTCGACTTTACGAGTAGACAGGTACCATGTGAATTATCTCCAAAATGATCTATTGAAATAAATTTAACAGGGGAACTGTATTTGAATATGTTCTAAACTACTGTTGATCCTCTAACCACCGTAGTCGTCGAAGTGAATCCTAATGAATTCGATATGGATATTATTACTCTAACAAAATGGAGCACCTCCACATTACTCCAGACAAGTAAGAAATTATTTGGATAATACTTTCCATGGTCGTTGGATTGTCCATCGAGGTCCTACGGAATGACCAGCCCGCTTGCCAGATTTGCCCCCTTAGACTTTTTCTATGGGGCTACTCGAAGCAAAAGGTGTACAAAACTGAACATGTTTCAATACTGAATATACGGCAGAGAATAATGAATATTTGTAGGAATATCGACGTTGCTGTGTTCGAAAATGTTCGACGTGAAATATCGGATAGGCTTTTCTTATGACAAGACGTTCAAGACAACCATTTCGAGCATCTTCTGAACTGAACCCAGCTCATTTCCTACAAGAATGAAGTTAAAGGTCGATGTATTCAGGCAATTATTAAATGTTCTGCCATTTTGTAGTAGGTGAAGATATTAAATCAATTTATTAGCCATTTAGGTACAGTGTGTACATATGGTAAGTCATACAATACATAAATCACATGATACAATAAAACCTTATTGTGGATCATTGAGTATCAATAAAATAGATAACGATCTTATGTATAAATAAAATGAAAAAATATATGACGGCAGCACACATAAGAAACATAATTGAAAGTGAAACGATAATAGTATATTATGCAACGATCGTGTAATGATGGTTATTAATATATGAGCATAAACCGGGATACGAAACGAGCCGAAGGTGAGTTTCGTATGGTTTATGCGAGTGTATTAATAACCATTACATGAGAGTTGCATACGCTATTTTATCTACACCCAATAAATAATGAAGAACTAAAATTGTTATATTATTACGTATTTATATTGAACACAATAATAGTAGGTAATCAATCGTATTTCTTTGAAAAATTCTACAAAATTATAATTAATGGTATAACCACGGAAAATACAACAATGAGAAATGAAAAGAAGAAAAAAAAAAGAAAAAAAAGTTCTGCCGACGTCAGGAATTGAACCCGGACGTAATTATTCACTACCGGCGCCTTTGACCATTCGGACATGAGAGCTCATATAATTATGTTGAAAATAAAAATATATGTCTTGCATTTGTCAAATGAAAAATATAATCCTTTCGATTGTATTTTTTTCTTGTCTAAGACATCTGTGGAGGGTCGCTGGTAATTCTTCTATATCCCTGCTATAAGACATTTTCATACTATTATCGAAAATTGACTGAATTCCTCAAGAATTCAATACCTACTGATTTTGACGTGACAAATGTCAAAATGCAAAGCTTGCACATCATGCTTGATTGAAAAATAATGGGTTTCTATTGGCTGAAAATCTGTATCGTAATGAAAATCTGTATCGTAATGGATTTCATTATAAAACGGGTTGTGGGCATATAAGTGTATTATTAGAGTACGGGTGTAGATAAACAGTATAAATAAAATCATAACCTGAGTACAAATGAACCACTACAATATATAAATAAAAACATTGAATTGAAGTTTTATTACGAAGCACATAAGATGACAGCACACTACAAGTAACATATTAAAAGTAAAATAATTCACAATAATGGATCATCCAAATATTCTTGATAGGAATAGTAACTTTTCTCAGTCAGCAAACATTTTATTTTGTTAAAAAATATTCTGTCGTATTCATAATTTTTAATTGCCGTTGGCAGTTTGTTGTAGAAACTCAATGCCCTGTAGAGAGGAGAATTTTGGAATTTCGTGGTTTTGTGTTTAGTTACTTTCAGGTGACCACCATGTCGAGTGTTATAAGCATGCGAAGAAGCATTGGTATCGAAGGAGACCAAGTTGCATCTAATGTATTTCAAACATTTCAAGATATAGATGGATGGAGCAACTATCACGATAGTCCATATCAAATATTAATCTCACGATACGTTTCTGCGCTATAAACACTCTACCAAAATCTTTACCACATCCCCATGACATTATGTTGAAAGAAATGTGTGAGTATACCATTGCATAATAAATGTCCAATAAACTCTCCTTGGCTACACATGTTTTCATCTGCTTTATTGCATGGAATGCTGAATTTAGTTTCTTGCATACGTGACTGATGTGTAAATCCCAGTCTAACCTCTCATCTAGAAATGTTTCCAAGAATTTTACATCTTGCGACCAAAAATTATTTCATCAATAGCTTTTATTTCACCTGGGATATTATCCTTCCTATTATAGAATTTCATTGAAACTGACTTCGTTGTATTTAAAATGAGTTGATTTCTATCTCACCATGACGTGAACGACATTTATTAATAATACATCTGAATCAGGACTAGCAACTGTAATTGTTGTGTCATCAGCAAACATGGTGATATGACAGTCAGTTACGTGTTCAGGAAAGTCGTTGACTAATAGCACGAATAGTAGGGGTCCTAATACCGACCCTTGCGGTACTCCTAATTTAACATCACGATCACTTGATATTGATATCATATTCCTGGGTTGAGCCCAGTCGCCATCTTGAAATTTTCTTCTGTCAATTTTACTGCAAAATATAGTATTTGTGAATACATTTCATTATCCCAAGTCAATTTTCTGAGGTTCAGAAATTGAAAAGGGGGGGGTATTAAAGAAAAGCACTGTATACTCTCATTCCAAATATCAAATTTCTAAGACCACAAATATCTGAATGGGATGGTGCATGATGATTTCGTTATCACCCAGTATACGAACTTGGCTCACATATTAGGATCTCCATGAAATATTTGGCAGTGGATATTCCAATAAAAAGAGAACATTTTTATGAGTCGGAATATGCACGGTTCGGTAGATGATTTGGAACATGGAATCCACGAACGACTCGATATGAATTCTTCTTCTTTTATTTCTGATGGTTGATGAAATTTTTTATCGAACTCGATTCGGTGTCTTCGGCTTTCCGTTGCTTTGATCAGATGAGTATTTCGGTTCGATTATTTGAATCAGAATCAAATTCAGAGTCGGTTATTTCAAAAATCAGATAATCAAGAGATTCCATTTAATGTTTCTGTTGGGAAGTTATTCAAGAGGAACTTGATGACCAAGGCGTATTGGGATTCAAAAATAATTTTACTTACAATCATTCGAAAATGTGTTCGTTTCTAACTTTCAGGTTGAAAAGTGACCAATTTTCACTAAGAAGAAGACGAGGTAGGAAACAACTTTTTCGGCAACCGTCCGGGAAGTGGGTACTTCCCGGACGCTTTTTCTTTGAGAAAGTAGCATTTTTCCGGCCTAGTCCGGGAAATACGTACTTCCCGGACTAGGCCGGGAAAATGCTACCTTCTCAAAGAAAAAGCGTCCGGGAAGTGGGTCGGTTGCCGAAAAAATAGTGTACGCAAAACGACCGAAAATAGTTTTTTTGGACTCGCAGACTCCCAGGACTCGCTACGCTCGTCCTCGAATTTTGTCCACTCGTCCAAAAAAACAGTTTTTTCCGGACTTGTTACGTAAATTACTATTCCCGACCTCTTTTCATACTTTCCAACCTCTTCGTGATTCCACTCATTGAAATTTACTAAGTGCTTATATCCCCGCTAACGTGCACGTCAACACTGTTATTATGAAACAAGTTCACCCTGACACGATATTATAGCTACCACACATTTTCTCAGAAAAAATATCGGTTTTCACCTCCTCCACATCCCCAGTCCTTTTCAATGACTGAAGCCTCACCCAGTTTTCGAAAATAAACCGTTAACATTTTCCTAAGTGAAGCACTCATATCACTGTCGCTCACCAGGGCCAGTCCTTTTTCTTTGTTCAGAATTCCGCCAATATTTCAGTATGTAATTCAAACAATGTCTACTTGCAGCAATCCTCGAAACACAACTGATATTTTTAGAATGTGATTGGTATTCCATATAAGAACGAAACCTGTAACATATTACACCCTAATGTGAGGGTGCTGATACAACCAAAAAGAAACACGATTCTGAATAAGCCAACTTTATTCTTCCTCATTCAGTAAACAATGCTCGTATTGAATGGATCTGAAAGTATCGAAAACCCCGTGACAGTTTCTTATCAGCTTACTTCTATTCACAACGAAAGACCAATACTTATACCCTGTGGCACAAATAAATGAGATATAAATATTCATACACATATGTAACATCTCCCCCCCTAAAAAAAAAAAAAATATTTGAAAATAAACAAAAAAAAACTAATAATATGCCCACCGTTCTGGGGGTTTGACCATTCTCTTTGGTCTCTCATTGCAAACCCTGTCTCCATTATTATCAATTTTTTCATCGGTGAACACAATTTCAGTAGAAACGTCTTTTGAATCCCCGTTTTCGGTGTCGCTTTTATCGTTTGTTATCTCCTTTTTTTCTAAAATTCCTGACTCAGTAAAATGCATTTTTTTTATTTGGTTCAAATGACGCTCCATCTGACGTTAAGTTCTGGAATGATCACAATATAAACAGATCTCCCGATTTTTCTAAAAATTACTCCTTTAATCCACGATTTTGAGTTCACTTTCCGATAGTCCCGCACTGTTACAATTTCACCCGGTATAAAACAAATATCGCGTTTTCCACCATGATATTCTTTTTGCTTTGCCTGCCTTTTTGAGAGTCGATCCTTCAAATCATTATCATACTCATAATCTGGTAACAAGACATTGAAACGTGTCCGCAGTTCCCGACCCAGCAACAGTTTGGCTGGGCTTTCGTTTGTTGTACAATGCTTTGTTGAACGATAGTCCATTAAAAAATTGTTCAAAACTAAATTCAAATTACTTAAGTTAGAGTTTTTACCAAGTGCATTTTTTAATGCATATTTTACTGTTTTCACAGCATTCTCTGCCGCGCCATTAGAAGAAGGGTGGTAAGGCGGGGTAGTGATATGCGCGATATTATTTTTTGTTAAAAAATCCTCAAATTCCGCAGAGCAAAACGACCTCCCGTTGTCTGTGATTAGTTTTTTTGGTAAGCCAAAACGCGCGAAACACGACCGTAAGAATTCAATTGTCAACTTTGAGGTTATCACCGTCATCGGGAACACCTCGATCCATTTACTATGGGCATCTAAAAGGATCAGAAAATACTTATTCAAAAATGGCCCCATTAAGTCTATGTGAAGTCGATACCAAGGTTGGTTAGGCCAGAGCCATGAAGTTAGAACTGACTTATCAGGGGATTTTTTATGAACTAAACAATTTTGACACGTTCTACACATTTCCTCAATATTTTTACCGATTCCAGGCCACCAAAAATATGATCTTGCCAAGCTTTTCATTTTGACCACGCCCATGTGTGTCGAGTGCAAATCTTTTAAGATAACTTCGCGTAAGCTTTCAGGAATTATGATCCTGTTGTTCCATAATAGGCAATTAGATTCAATACTCAATTCATTCCGTATTCGGTAAAAACTTTCAAATTTTGGATTCTTATGCCACGAGCTATTTTTTTTCCACCCAGTATTCACCAACTTCAAAACTGAGGACAAAATTTTATCTTGCGATGTTGCTGTTTGAATTTTATTGAAATCCACTGGAATATGTTCATTCTTGCTAACATAATTAATAAAATTAAATTCGACTTCAGCCCACGAATTTTCTTCTGAAGGTACTGGTAAACGTGATAGCGTATCGGCTAAGTTTTTTTCTGATTTAACCAGTTCGACATCGTAATTATAACTAGAAAGTATTAACGCCCATCGCTTCAAACGGTTTGCGGCATACACCGGAATGTTTTTGTAGGGGTTAAAAATATATGATAGCGGCTTGTTATCAATAACCAGTGTAAATTTTTTTAAAAATAGATAATTATGGAATTTGCACAAACCAAAGATGACCCCCAAAGCTTCCTTTTCTAGTGTGCAATATCTGCGTTCAGTATCGGACAGCGTTCTTGATGCATACGCGATAACTTTTTCTGATTTATCAGGCATAATATGGGAAATTAACGATCCCACCCCATAATCACTTGCGTCCGTTGTCAAGCGTAAGGGCAAGTCAGGATTGTAGTGAACTAAAATTGGAGCGGACCCCAGAAGTTTTTTTACTTTTTCAAAAGCCCTTTGGCAATTCGATGACCATTCCCACTTTACTTTACCTTTCAAAAGATTATATAATGGGTTCAAAATAGTCGAAAGATTTGGGACGAATTTCCCGTAGTAATTAATCAGCCCTAAGAATGATTTCAGGGAATGTATATCGGTGGGTATTGGAGCATTCATTATGGCAAAAACTTTTGACTCTGAAGTATGCAAGCCTTCGGCATCGATATCATGTCCTAGGTACGAGATTTTTGATTGAAAAAAACTACATTTTTCTAAAGATAATTTCAGCCCTGCATCTTGCAGAACTGAAAGAACTGACTCTAAACGTTGCAAATGTTCCGCGCGATTTTTACCAGTGATCAGTATGTCATCCAAAAAACATACGACACCTTTCAACCCCTGAAGTAAAGTCTCTAAGATCTTTTGGAATTTCGCGGGAATACTTGCAATTCCAAATGGTGCACGATTGTACCTAAACAATCCTTTGTGCGTGGATATAACCATGATTTTTCTTGATTCATCATCAAGGCAAATTTGTTGATAAGCGTTGGAAAGATCTAGTTTTGAAAAGTGAACGCCTCCCTGCAGTTGAACAAACAAATCTTCAATTTTCGGCAAGGGAAAAGGGTCTATTTCAATAAAAGGGTTGACGGTTACTTCAAAATCTCCACAAATGCGGACTGAACCGTCTTTTTTTAAAACCGGAACAATTGGTGTTCCCCATTCCGAATATTCTATTGATTCAATCACTTCAAGACTTCGTAATCTTTCCAATTCCTTTTCCACCATTTCTCTCATAGCAAAAGGCAGAGAGCGAGCCCTAAAAAATTTAGGACGAACTTCCATATTTGATTTTAATTTTATTGACATAGAACCTTTATTGAAAGTGCCCAAACCCGGCGAAAACAGTGATGTATATTTGTTCAATAAAGCATTCAAATCATTAGAAATATTCAAATGGCTCAGATTATGAATACGCAGTTCAAATGAGTTGAAAAAATCACATCCCAAAAGAGGTGGACCACCTTCTTTGATCACATAAAAATTTAAAGGTTTTACAACATTTTTGAATTCAACATCCACAGAAAAATAACCTAAAGGTACAATTTTGTCACCATTATAAAGATTGAAATACTTATCTGTGAAAGCTAAAGGTTTTCTAGCAAAATTATTTTTATAGAAATTTTCAGATACTACACTATAACTTGCTCCCGTGTCCAAATTGAACCTAAATGCATTGCCTTCAATAAACAAATCTATCCAAACTGGATCAGAATTGCCATCAATATTAAAGAGACAAGAATCATCAGCTTCCAGAAAATTGGTTCTAAACATATTTTGGTTAGACTTATTTATGTTTTGATTATTACTTGGACAAACCGGGGCTAGATGTCCTTTGCGATTGCAATTGTGACAATAACATTCCCGATAGGAACACCTGTCCGCTGAATGATTTTTACGGCCACAACATGCGCACTTACTTTGTGACGGAGTACTTGCTCTAGAAGAGGATGGAAAGATCCTGCTGCCGGTGTTGCCACTGTGATTTTTCGACTGAAAAGATTGTGACTGAGGACGAGCTGTCTGCGCCGAGCCCCTCGAGTTTGCGAAGTAAGTTTCAGGCTCCCGTTTAACCGTCTCTGGGCAAAATGGCTGACGGTTAGCTGATTTTGAAGAAGCAATTTCGACCACCTTGGAAAAAGTCACATCCGACTTCTCTTCAAACAGTCGATCTTTTACTGACCCCTCATCATAACCGCAAATGAAACGATCTACTAGCGCTCGTTCAATTTCAACTTTTCCAGAAAAACAACACACTGCTACCAAACTTTGAAGTCGAGCCGCCCACTCTTTAACCGACTCGTGGAGTGCTTTTCGAGAATCATACAATTTTTCACGATTCGCGAACACTGACACTACCGGTTTGAAATAATCATCCATGCGTTTAATAATGTCCTCATACGATATGCTTTCCGGTTCCTCCGGAATACACATGTTATGTAAAAGTTTATAAGCTTCCTCATTCAGGAGGCTCAGTAGTATCGCACGTTTTCGTCCATCGTCTACAATATCATTTGCCACAAAATAATTTCCCAGACGTTTTTTATAAATTGACCAATCTGAAGAAATTGGGCAAAACTCTTGAACATGACCGGTATACTGTATGGTCGCCATGATGAACACAAAATTTTCACTACTATTCACTCACAATTATATGTATACTAATTTTCCTCGTCGCCAACTTGTAACATATTACACCCTAATGTGAGGGTGCTGATACAACCAAAAAGAAACACGATTCTGAATAAGCCAACTTTATTCTTCCTCATTCAGTAAACAATGCTCGTATTGAATGGATCTGAAAGTATCGAAAACCCCGTGACAGTTTTTTATCAGCTTACTTCTATTCACAACGAAAGACCAATACTTATACCCTGTGGCACAAATAAATGAGATATAAATATTCATACACATATGTAACAAAACCAAAATGTACATACATGTAGATAGCTAGAATTTATTAATTCTTCGTGCTACATTACATAGGTGGGATTCGTCAAATAATATTTTTATCTGATACATATCAAAAAGTACTGCAAACAGTAAAATGTATATATATATATATATATATATATACATACTTATACACACGCAAACACAAAAATGATCTCAGCTTTACATCAAAATTAGCCTTATCCAATTAGACAAGGTAACAGTCAGTACATGATAAAATAAAAAATATTGTTACGAAATATCTTAGCGCCGGCCCTGTCGCGCATAAAGCAAATCAATATGAGGGATCGAAGGAAGATTGTTCCCTGCGGGATAGCGGCTTACCGAGAAAATTCGATCACCGAGATTTGACTGGAATATTCTCCGTAGGCGTACGACGATCCGATAGCTTTCTGATTGGATAGTTATCAGAGTTTCGAGCTCATTGGAGAGGCGGAGAGTTTTATTGAGTTCATATCGGTGAGAGCTTTGGTATTGCTGAGTGCAGAAGTCGAAGTAGAGAATTTCTATTGCAGAGAGGTTTAGTACCGAGCGTTGGAAAGTCAGCAAAGCAATTCAAGGGATTGTATTGTGTTGTGATGAAGAGTTGTAATAAAAGTAGTTTAGTGTTGTTTGGAGTTTTAATAACAGAAGCAAGGAAATATCGTAACAATATTCAAAAAAATATCGAATATTTAACTTCCAAGTAGAAATTCGTCCATTGTATAGAAGTCATTTGTCGATAAAAATGATTTATGTGTTTATTTAAAGGCAATTGGTACCAGTGTTTCTATGCTGTTTGGCAATTCAATATGAAAACTCGTTCCAACAAACACAGGAGACTTGGAATATTTTTCTATATGACGTTCTGTAATCAAGGTTGAAAATAATATCAACAGTGCCTTTTGTTTCACGAATATTCTGCCAATTTCAGTGGCTAACTCCCAGATATCGCAACATTCTATGGGTTGAAATTTTGCGAAGTATAGCGTTAGCAGGGTTTTGGTTTCTAGTTTACTCCTTAGTGATTTTACCAGGTAATTCGATTGGTTCAGTTTCTTTGATGTAAACACATGTGTTCTCGCCATGTGAAAAGGAAATCAATCAATCAATCTTTGTTCCTAAAAACTTTGTGCGGATTGTTGATCTCAGAGATTCATTGGGAAAATTGAAAGTGAAGTTATGTAGACTCCGAGAAGAATATGAAAATTCAATAAAAACTGTCTTATTTACATTAACGATTAGTCTGTTTTTGAAACACCACTCATTGAATTCTTGCAAACTGTGTTGACTTGGTTAATCATTTTATCCAATGTCATGCTCGATAGAATGATAGACGTATCATCTGCATACAAATACACTTCACCATAACTTATGTTACCAGGGAGATCATTGATATACATAAAAAATATCAATGGACCAAGAATAGTACCCTGTGGTGTTCCTGTTTCAACAGAATACCCATCAGATGATGTTATTGTTTTTTTTTCTCCTGAAAATATCGATTATTGAAGAAAGACACAGAGAGCCTATTGATATTGCTCCTGATAACAATGTTGAGTTTTTCAGAAATAATTCTTTGGCCATATCGGCCGTAACCGTATCACCTATTTATATTTTTCGTGGGTAACTATTGGAACGGAGTGAGTTTGTTATTGAAAAAAAAAGAACAGATACCGTGGCTAACAAATAACATCGCTTATTTATTTACGTTATTATAGCAAACGCTCAAAAAAAAAACTATGTTAAGTCGTGAAATAATGAGGGAAAAAACTCGGGAGCGAACGACCATTGCAGTTGAATACTGAAATCGGATTGATTATTTCTCTCCCAGAATTTTTCTCGAGACCCTGAAAAATTCTATCAATTCTAGGGAAAAAACCTAAGAGGGGTTGATTACCTTGCCTCGGTTTTAATGATTCCTGAGAATGACCCTTTTGTCTAGGTCGACAAACGAAATGACCAATACTGTATTCAAGACTTCTGAATCTATGTCATCAATAGTGTTTTGAGGAAATTGCCGTGAAATTCCATCTGCTTCATGGTTATTACAGAATTATCGGTAGTAGTTAGTTACACAAGTGCTTCAAAATTATCGATGATTTTCCATGAAAGCATGTTGTCTAAAAACTGCATGATTTCATTTTCATATTTTGTCGAAAGAGCCCGACTCCGAAGGAGGACTCTTTTAGCTTGAATGGAAAATTATCATATTTATTTTGATGCACAAGTGTAATTCGGTAGAATATTTCCGGAGTTGAAACAACCACGTTCAAATTTCAGTATTTATGCCTGTCAAGATGACAAATGTACATTTTAACAATCGTTAGTAGAGATACACGGGCCGAGCGGGTATTTTTCGATACCTACCGGGTATTTACTAGCCCGAAAATGTCCCGCCGGGAATTTATCGGGAGTAATTACACAAGTGCTTCAAAATTACCGATAATTTTTCATGAAAGCATGTTGTCTAAAAACTGCATGATTTTATTTTCATATTTTGTCGAAAGAGCCCGACTCCGAAGGAGGACTCTTTTAGCTTGAATGGAAAATTATCATATTTATTTTGATGCACAAGTGTAATTCGGTAGAATATTTCCGGAGTTGAAACAACCACGTTCAAATTTCAGTATTTATGCCTGTCAAGATGACAAATGTACATTTTAACAATCGTTAGTAGAGATACACGGGCCGAGCGGGTATTTTTCGATACCTACCGGGTATTTACTAGCCCGAAAATGTCCCGCCGGGAATTTATCGGGAGTAATTACACAAGTGCTTCAAAATTACCGATAATTTTTCATGAAAGCATGTTGTCTGAAAACTGCATGAGTTTATTTTCATATTTTGTCGAAAGAGCCCGATTCTGAAGGAGGAGGGCTCTTTTAGCAAAATATGAGAATAACCGAATGCAGTTTTTTTACTGACAACATGCTTGAATGGAAAATTATCAGGTTTATTTTGATGCATGAGTGTAATTCGGTAGAATATTCCCGGAGTTAAAACAACGACCGTTTAAAATTCAGTATTTATGCCTGTCAAGATGACAAATGTACATTTTAACAATCGTTACTATAGATACACGGACCGAGCGGGTATTTTTCGATACCCACCGGGTATTTACCAGCCCGAAAATGTACCACCGGAAATTTATCGTTGTAATTGATCGAAAATGTCCCGCTTTATATGAGATTTTCAACATACGATGGGAATATTCGATATGAGGACATTGTAAAAACCGAGAAGGACTAATAGTTAGAAAACCCAATTCAATGGAACTTCGGCCCATTACGAAAACTATATTACCAAGAATATTTGAAATCAAATGTTATTGTAGGAGAAACCCTACAATTCCAATACTCATATTTGAGTAGCACAAACATTAGACCAATATTGGTTCAATATTATGGGAATATTAACCATATATTATAGAAAGATCCCCGCCGGGCCACCGTGCTGGGTAATCGCACGTTGAAAGGTAAGGCCTCGTTGATCCATTGCTCGCACAAGTTTCGACTTCTGAGGGTTGACGTTCGTCAGCTGGTTAACGAAAACGAACAGTTTTAGAACAACAATTGTCAGAACAATATTATTGATGTCATATTGGCCACAAAAAAATGTGAACATTTGTCGATATTAGATCAATGTAAGAATATTCCGTTTCGACTATATTGGTATAATATTGTTAATAATATATCGACAAAAGAGGTATATTTGATTGATGTCACTTAATAATTTTTTCTATATTCGGAATTATTCTTTCCTTCTTTACCAAATAGTCAACTCGAGAATTCCACTCATTCACATGTACTAACCGAATACTAACCTGGAAAAAACTCTGGCTGCTGCGGGGCTTGAACTCACGACCAGCACTATGGAAATATCATTTTCGACCCCTATACACTTTACGGCACGGAGAGACTTGTTTTCAAGGACTTGGGTGGTATAGATATGGTGACTTCGAGTTAGTTATGTTCGAGACAACATTTAAATGTTAGAAAGTTTAGTAGCAATAAAAATGTATTTGAAAAAACACTGGAGGATCACTGTCTTATGTGATGGCGGTATAGAATATCAAACTTGCTGTGCAAGTATTGGTATTGAAATTCACCACATATCGATATGTCAATTTTTCCAAATTCCTTCAGGAATAATTCATCTGGAATATTGCATTACCAATATTTTTGAATACAGCAAGTGATCACTCTCAAAACCCTAATACACCTTTCATGTTGTGACTTGAAAATGGCGATCTGAACATTTCAATTTTACTGTGAAAACAATATTCAAGCAATATAAGAATTCGCATATCTATATGTATTATATCAATATGCCACCTAATGTGATAACTCAATATTTCAATTTACGCTCCCAAACAATGTCGAATATATATTGGAATTCCAATGTTGAAAATTGGGTGTATACAAAATATGCAGACAATATTGAAATCTCTATGTTGATAAACTGATATTATTCATCACCTGGTATGGTAATTCTGATATTGGTAATAAGTTTTCAAACCCATATACTATCAATATTGAACCGTACAAAATGCAGATGAAATTTATTGTTAATATTGAACCAATATTCTTATTGAAATATCGTTTTCTCAATATTGGTTCATATTAGTTCAACATCAATTTTTTCACTTACGATGTATCTCGATTGGACCAATTTGAATTGGTGGTTCAGCCAATATGATGTGCCACTTGGGTCGTGTCTACCCACATTATTATATTTTCAACCTCTAAGTAGGTAAATGACATTTACCAATAATGACATTTGTTTGGAGCTGCATGAAATCCGTCCATTTCCAATGCCTACCTGAGACAAAATGTTTTGATATGATTCTTGCGAATATTAATTTCTATTACAATTTATGAAAAAATCATTTCGAATGATTGTATATAAAATAGTAAACAAACCTCGGCAATGAATAAAATTCCTCTTTCGAAAAATAGCTAACCCCGGCCTTCTGACTCGGTATGTAGTATACCACTTACAAATTGGCGGGGAGGAAAATAATCCCAATATGCAAAAGAATCATCAAGGAATCATACAATTATAATTTCTGAGGGCATTTGAATTTGAATATAATGCTCCATGATCTATTTCTATTTTGAACAATCTTGGAGATAGTCTCTATTGGTGTCTAGACAGAAAAAATAATCGGTTCAGGCGGCCCATTTGGAATACAGTCCCAGTAGTCATTTCGAATTGAAATCCAACTCATTCACAAGTCATGGCATTCAGCTCATTGGGGAAAACAATAAATAGAGCTCCTCACTCGTACTGAAGGAATATATACATGCACCCGTTTTTGTGAGAGCCCTGAAAAACATGGAGTTCCCTGAATAAAAACAACCTTCCACATCTCTCTCTCATCAAATATTCGTGTTTCCCTCGAAAACGCTGTTTAATCTCTCAACGTACGGATTCTTCTCACAATTTCTTAGTCGCTTTTTATAATCCCGCTTTTTCGCTGCTTTCCCACACAGCGAGAAATCCGGAAAGGATTTCAATTTCCAACTTTATAATTGAGAGGAAATTCTGGCTCACAACTCGGATTACTTTAATTTCTTCATGCGCTCTGTCATGTTAGCTGATTTCTTTGCCGAGTTTTCTAAAAGACGAAATGTGTGAATGAATACGGTGTTATAGAATGTTCATTGTGAGGAGATGGCCATGCTTTTATTTCATTGATATTTCAATACACAGTGTGGTCCATTAAATAATGGGATTTTGGTTATTGTTAGTTATTAGTTTATTGAAACAGCCAAAACATTATTTGTGTTCAAAAACCAGATTGGATTCAATGGCTTGATGACTTCCGAAAAGCAGATAGAACTGGATCAAACTGTGTTAAAAATGAAACTCAATTCAATAAACTATTGAAGGGTTATTGTTTTTGTGAAGGTGAATTCGTATATGAAACTGTGCAAGAAGTTCTTGATGTAATTTTGTGGCATAAAAATTCACTGAATTTCAATATTTTGGTTTTGAATGCTTCACTTCTCGTCAGCTTTTGATGATCTACATTGCTCTGTACGAACAGTATTGGATTATTGTTGTGTATGGAGTTCGGCACCACAACATTCATTGGAGCTTCTCGATTCTATTCAGAGGGAAACAGTCTCTCTTGTAGGTGATTCTTCGCTCACAGACTCGCTCACTTCATTGAACTATCGTAGAAAGGTCGAAGACTTGTCTCTCTTCTATAGATAACTCACGGTCAGTGCTCTTCTGAATTGTTATCAATCGCAATGGCAATATCTACACGGATGACTCGAAGAGTACAGAATTCCTACCCCTCTGTTGTGCGTTCGGAGACATGTCAAACCTCTCTTGCTTTCGTGTGAATCTGCATATAAAAATATCTACATGTTTTATTATTGATCCACATTGAATATTGCATTACCAATATTGGGTTCTTACTGTTGAAATAGAAATACCACTCATAGGTTGTGATCCGAAAATCACGATTTGAATATTTTTATTTCAGTCTGAATGCAATATTCAAGCAGTATCGGAATTGGCATATCTGTATTCCAATAGTATGCCATTTCCATATTGCTCAACGGATAATATTTAATAAAAACTGCCTTATCTTATAACAAAGCAAAAAGGAAGATTCAGATCGCAAATCGGTACTGCTCACACTTCGGTAGCCAAATTGGAAAGACAAAGCGCCCAAGATTTTTTCAAATTTGATGAATTCCTACTAAGAGCTGACTCAGAGTAAACGTCCTGCGTTTGACTTTGGCTATGAACCCGTTGACGGATGACAACTGACTATATTTCGAGATATGGTTGGTTATGTTATAAAGACCCAAATTCTTCATAATGGGTTGAGAGGGGTGCAACTGATATAGCGCGCCTGTTGGTCTCGGTAGTGTAGGGGTTAGCACACCTGCCTTTCAAGCGGAAGTCCGGGATTCAAATTTTCGCCAGGCCACCGTACTGGGTAATCGCACGTTAAGAGGTAACGCCTCGTTGATCCATTGCTCGCATTAGTTTCGACTTCTGAAGGTTGACGTTCGTCAACTGGTTAACGGAAAGAACGCTTTCAGAAAATTTTTTTTTGGATCTCATTCGTCGAGCCGAAGATCCATCTTCTGGTTGAGTGGTTTCCACACATTTCGAATTTCTAAGCTGTGGTGACTGGAATGCAACGTTGTCCTTCCTGTGTATGACCTCAGCTTCAGAATGAACGTGCGTCGCTATTCCTCTTTTCGTGGTTTCTTCTCGTTGTGGTTCTTGTGTTCGCATATTCTCACATCCGATTGTCTTCTGGTTTCTCCTATGTAGGATTAACTCAGTCGCATGGTATAATGTAAACGCAGGTTTGGGGGTCGGTTCCCTTTGTGACCTTTGGAAACAGCGAGTAAAAACTGTTTTTGGTCTTATTTTTTTGTTAAACGTTCATTATAGTTACCAGTGAGTTTGATGGCTCTCTCAGCTGCATCGATCACATCGTTAGGATTGTTTAGAATATGCAAACGTTGTTTATAAGACATTGTCACTCCATGTTGTCGGATCATGTGCTAAGAATTCTATAGATATTGTGTAAAAAACCCTTTAGTCTCTTCGATTTGGGTCGATTAATATCTACTTATTTGTCTATCCAAAGATGAGCCAACATTTACTGAATTAAGGTACTGGCGGCGTTAGCTACTTCTTCGTCCATATCTTGATACTTTCCATTGTTTGTTCATCATATTTCACCACCAAATATCAAACAAAACCATTTATGCCGACACTTGCCAGATATGTATGAAGCTTGGTGGAGAAATTTTCATTGAATAACCGTTGAGTTTTCACAATTTTCACGCTCTATAAGTTTATACCCATACATTTTATCGAAATTTCCAACCCCTCTCAAGTTATTGATGCAATACCGATTTTCTGAGTTTTCTTGGTAATTTTCACCATTCTCCATAGGTTTTCGCGTGCTGAGTATCTTTTCTCTCGAAGTACCGTTCAAAAACTACTCGTATACCAGAAATCATTCCTATTGGATTCAGTGCCAAGTTTTAATAGCATTTTGACTACAGCGCTTGCATTACTAACGAAATATTTAATTCAAATTTCGACCTGGTTGCGGCATGGGTTTCTGTTTACCGAATTACTCGAAACTTTGCCATGAATATTTTTACTATAATGTAATATTGATACTTGAAAAATGAGCCAAAAAAATGTCACCCTCTTATGAGATGGGCCACTCTAATAGTCAACCAATCATGCGGATATCTTTGTTGGGATGGAAACTACAGATAGGAAGTTCGTTGCCAAATCATGTCTCTTTTTCCATTTTCTTTATCACTTATATATAATATTAGGAAATGGTGATACATTCGGAAACAGATGTTTTTTAATTTTCCTTATATAGATCATTAACATATTCCAGATTCTTTCAAAGCTTCAACTTCTATATTCTGTATGTACTTAACATTCTTCACTATATAGAAGCATTGTTCATAGATTTATAGGATAGTAAGTCAAACATAGGTAAATTGTGATTTCGTTTCCAAGTCATGTCTTTTTTTCATTTCACGGTCATTATCATTTTTTTCAGTTCAATAATATACTTCTTATCGCTAATATGCGGGCAATCAACCCAAAACAGATGGAATATCGCAGCACGTCTGTGACTCCAAACACTACTGAATCCCACCCCGTTTGCCTCAACGATTCCTCAAAACAAACCGCCTCTACCGAATCGTACACCGTGGAAGCATTCGTTTTAATTGAATCATCCCCCTTCAAGCTCACAACGTATCGTTTGAATGTGTCTGGCTTCTTTGTGAATTAATCTGGAATGATAGACACAAAGTAGGTGATGCGAGGCGCACAATGGCTCAGAAAGGTCTGTAATTGTATGTGGATTCGCCGTGAAGGGAGGTGGAAAACTGCGAGTAATCGCCTTTCGTATCATTTCAATTTGGCGAAAATATCAAATTTGGCGTTTCATCGTTCGCCTGAAATACCTTAACGAAGTGCAAATTCTATAGTAGACGGTGAGATACACACTCACCGACTGTTTCGCGTGCTGGAAGGTCAAGGTCATTCCAGAAAAAGGAGATGGATTTTTCCACGACTACGCATGAAATAGCTATTTATATTCCAGGGTCATAATGGAGACCTATATATGCTAATAATAATAATCTTCCTCACTGTTTTCAAGTGAGATTATAAAACATGCGTTTATCTTTCTTCGTAATTTTTTTGGATTCTCAACCTGCCACAATCTGAATAAATTTGAATTGATAAGGAATCTATACAAGTGAATATTTTGCAGATTGAACTGCGAAAAAAAAATCGATCCAACTTAAAATAATGACATTCGAATAGTAATTCGTTCATCTCTCTGTTTTTGAACTTCTTGTGAAGAAGAATGTCAAAAGTCTTTTTTTTTTTCACTCAACTGAATAGGTCTGCTTATAGTTTTTCAGTTGATGCATTACCTCAATATATATTTCAGATATATACAGAGTGATCTAACGTGTAAGTATGCACCTAGATTTTTTCTTTTGTTTTTAATTTGAAGCAAAAATGCTCGGACACGTAGAATTTTATTATGAAGGAGACTTATTTTGGACATATTCTTCAACATACATTTAACCCCCTGCAAGGAGGTGTCACAACCCTAAAATTTCAAATGGAAAGTGAGGTTGAGCGATACATCATGTGAAAAGGCATACAATTATCTTTCTAATGATACCATATTGAAACCTACTTGGAGAATTATTGCAATTATCGGAAACTCACAGCGGTAATTGCATTGTATCAAGTCACCATAACAACACATTTGAAACCGTTTCGCTAGACGTAAGTAAATAACACAAATCATACATACACATCATGTCAGATAGACTTCAATAATAGAAAAACATTTCGCGTTTAGGCGAGTACTCCATACAATCCATAGGGAAAAGTTTAAATGAACAAAAACTAGCATTTCCTTAAGAATATCCTTATTCGTGAAATATTCCAATGAAATACATTCGTGCATGAAAATGACCAGATAATTTTGCATTCAAGCGCGATATCTTATACAAATTGCATTCGGTTATTTTCATATTTTCTAAAAGAGCCCTCGTCCTTCGGACTCGAGCACTTTCGCCAAAATATGAGAATAAACTTGCAATTTTTAGATATCACACTTTCTTGCAAAATTATCGGTAATTTTAATGCACTCATGCAATTATAACCGAAAACGGCCTTAGGGGCCCAATAGCTTTGGTATTGATGAAAAATAGGAATGAGTTTCTAGTATTAGGAATGAAAATGTTCATAATCAGTGGTTTCAATGTTTGTCATTTGCAATGATTCTTTATGAAATAAGTGAACAAATTGTGGAATTGATTTATTGAAACGTTACTTCAACGAGAGTTTAGAATACGATACATTTGCTACCATACAATATTATAGATTTTGTTGAAATTCATTGATGAAATTTTGTTCTAATGCGGTTGGTTATGTGGTTGGCGTTTCACATTACAGACAAATCTTACTAACTTGGCAACATAACAATCATTTTATCGAAATGAATTTCCCCAAATAAACGAGCAGTAAGTCTACCAAAACAATTTGTTTCATAATGTGAGTTAACTATTCCAACTATTTTCAACTATTTCGTGGTGGTGAAGAAAACTAACGATTAATAGGAAATTTGATCGTAATGGAAAATTTTAGCATCGAAATTTCGAACTAATTCTGAACTGCATGTTGTTGATGTTCATAACGCCAATTTTACATTGAATGCTTGGGTACATCTGAATGAATAGGGTATCATTGGAAAAGGAGTTTTAGACCGGGAGGTCATGACAGGTGACGTTCCACCATTTTTTCGTGCATGCCTCTTTAAGGCTTGATAACTAACCCTAAAATATCAAAGATAATCGGGGTTTTAGCCCCCCCGCGCGTCCTCTTCATAAGGAAAAACGCTTTTTTTTCTGTACAGAATTTTCCGGAAATTTTTCACCGTTGGTCCTACGAGGGGTGCATGCCAATTCTTTCATAGTGTTTTTATTACAAAAACTTCAATTCTTCACATCGGCATGTAATTTGAAAACACGGAATTTTCCTTAATTTTTTTTCAGGTTTTCATAACCCTTTGATCATCTTGGGCCGCTGCGGGGTGCATGCCATCAATTATTAGAGCTTCAATTCTTCCGTATATTACAATGGCATGCAGTAAAATATCACGGAAAAACACGAAAATTCGCTACAGAAAGAAAAGCGTTTTTCCTTATGAAGAGGACGCGCGGGGGGGCTAAAACCCCGACTATCTTTGATATTTTAGGGTTAGCTATCAAGCCTTAAAAAGGCATGCACGAAAAAATGGTGGAACGTCACCTGTCATGACCTCCCGGTCTATTTGTATACCTCTTCACATGATAGATCACTCGAGACTATATCTTATCCAATTCATCTTGGCACAAATTTTCCAGTTGCAGACAGGTAGTGTAGGTCATGACGAGAGAAAAAACACAACACTTCAAATCGCAAATGAAAGAGAAATGCTAGATGTTACTTTTCCTTGGACCAACCTGTAAACATACATACTTGTAAAGTCTCAAAAGTGCGGCTTTCGATTTCCTTTGTTATAAGACATAAGATAATGAAGATGAAAAATTTGATGAATGTAAGTATCGTCAACAAGCCCTTATGCCTTATGTAAAAGTTATAAATATCTGTTTGAAATCTGATTCCCTTGTGCAAATATTGATTTCTTCTTGATATGATTACTTCAAGAAGTATCGTTGCGGAATGCCTCTTCCTATTATTTATATTTCGCCATCTGATCACTTGAAGTTTGTGATATTCTCTATCTTCTTGCACCAAAAAATAATTTCAGGAAGCAATTTTGAACTTTCTGAATTTTTTCTATTAGTCCGAAGTGGGATTGGGACCATAGAGAATACTGGCATAGTTAAATATAGATAATACCAAGAAATCATAAAATATTTTCTTAACATGAAATGGTAGAAATTGCCTGTTGCTGTGAATGACTTTGGGTGCGAAGTAGTAAATTCGATTTGTATGACTTCCAGGACGTAAGATTCCTTTCTTTTTCGATTCTTTCAAGTGTTTCATTGTCGATAGTGATCTTCATATAATCGAATATTACTTGTCGATTACTTCGTGTTCCGAATAGCCAAGATATTTGACTTTTTAGGATTGATCAGCGGGCAAAAATCAGTTTCAGCTTTTATAAAGGTTCTGAGATCTTCATTGACAATTTCGCATGCATATGTCTCTTTTGAACATGAAAGCTATCATACAGTTGAATATCATCCGCATACAAGTGGACTTCGCAGTGGCGAAGGGAATCTATAAGTCGGAAGGTAATTAAGAGAAATGAAGGAAGTCCAAGAATGGAAATTTGTTGCACTTCGAATTTTACTATTAGATTTCTTCGTTCTTGAGATAATCGGTAATCAGTATTCGATCAACAGCAAAAATAAACTCAGTATACTGTTTATCATTCGTGGCTTCGAGGATGTCGATAATATGAAGACCGTCAATGAATTACATATCAATGGGTCATTGAACCAAAATATTTTAAGATTAATAATTAAGTGACAGTCATAACTTATGAAATGGTTTATTGTTGACTGCGGATATAAAAATGATCATCGTAAATCTTGAAGTTTTCGGGAACTATATCAGAAATCTTCGCTGTATCTATTTCGTCGTGATTCGATGACAGTATTGTTTGTGTGATGGAACAGAATATTATGCCAAATAATATATGAGTTTTGTTCAATGCTGATAGTAGGAAACTAATGATAAAATCTTATTCTGTTAAGACACACGATTTTGAAGACATATCTGGCTTATCAATATTGATATATATGTTTACACTCCTTAACAATATCGAACAGATAGATACCAATATTGAAAACTGAGTTTCGAAAAAACATGTAAACCATTTTGAAATCTCCATATTGTTCATCTGATATTATTCAATATAATCCTATATAGTAGGTCTGATATTGGCAATGAGCTATCAAACACATATGTTACCAATATTGCCATATGATTCGGAGTTGCTACTGCTAGCACGAGCTTCTCGGTGAAAATCAACAGACTCTCTCTCTCTCTCTCTCTCTCAGGAATTATAATACAGCGGCGAGTAATGAGTTTTGAGAATGAAGTAATATAATATATGATGATTAAATGCTCAACCTAAGAGAAAAAAATCAACAAAGGAAGGAACTAGTGAACAATCATCAATATAGATTACTTGAATACATACATGTTTGGGAGTTTCAATATACTCTTTCTATAAAATCATTTGGAGCTTCATCCATATTCAAATCGATCGTTTCTCCAGTGATAAACCATATTAGTTCAACATTGATCTGTCCCCTAATACAAACACACATTGGACCATTCTGAAATTGGAATTCAGCCAATATGAAATCTCTAGCAATATGATATCTATGAAGACACCTAGAGATTTCTTCTCAAAGTTTTTGATTATCCTAGGAAGGTTATTTTGTACTCATGTTTTTGTTAAAACATGCTGACTTCTGTATAGAAGTTCTTGATCCCGTGAAACTGAAGTGAGTTGATTATTGATGTCCCTTTCAATATGTTTAGACAAACTGGATAATACATACACTAATCTTTCAAGACTCTTTTTTCCATATTGAGGTATGACCGCAGCCAGTGTTAGACACTCCGAAATTTTGCCTCCATTTAACTCATATTGATAGAAAAAGGTTGAGATTTTGCTTGTTCAAATTGAATGAAACACTTCAGAAAGTTCGAAAATTCATTCTCCTCCTGCACCCTTCTTGATAGTTGTTGCTTCTTGAAATCTTATCTATCGCTTCTTATTTTCAATGGCACCGAAAATGATGAACGAACGTTCAAGTTATCTTTTCATTCCTGGGACCTTCGCCATAATATGTAAAATTATTTATAACTTTCGACCAATCTTTGAACGTTATATTCATCATGTATCATTGGTATCCGGATATAATATGACGACTTCTTTTATTTGAGAGATAATGTGATTTGGGAGTTTGGGAATTCAATTGGACTTCTCTAGTAGATTTTCCAAAAAGGTCACTCGTCTGACCTTAACTTTCTTCAATGTTTTTGCACACCGGTATTTTTTTTTCGGTCCTGGATATGCTATTTCGGATATAGGGAATCCCGAAAATCTATAGTTGTTCTCAAAATGAAAACTTCAGGACTCTAGCTGTATTCGGAAAATACTTCGTATTTGGTATAAATGTTCAAGGAAGAGCTCGTGAGAAACATTTTTCAAATATTCGATTTGGAGAATTCCAGAAAAGTCATGAGAAATATTAACTGATTATTACACGAAGAACAAAATTATCAAAATGGGTTTCAAAATGTGTGTTTTCGTTGACGAGCTCACGCCCCCTCACGCACGTCAACTCTTCAAAGTCGAACTCGTGCGAGCAATGGAATAACGAAGTCTTACCTTTTAACATGAGAATCCCTTCACGAAGTTTCCGTGGCTGGAATCGGACCTCAGCCGCCCGTATGAAAGGCGGACATGACACTTACACTACCGAGAACCAAGATTATGTTTTTAGTAGAGCTAAAATCTAATAATTTCCTCGTATTTTTTCCGGTGACAAAAAAAAACGAAATATTAATATTGAAATATATCATCAAAATATATCGATTCGGAAAAATATCGGTGTGAATTTTCAATTTTTGTAGGTACTTATAGCGACAAGGAAACTAAGGAAACCTTTGTAGTAAACAAAAATCAGTCAATATAATTCTGTGACTTGATCTGAAACTTGCCAACTCAGTGGCTGTATAAAATGAAGTCTATAAAAAGTTATATTTGTTTACCTGTCTACAGAGACAAACTGTCAAATGTTTATTCTGTCACAGAAAATATATCTTTTTTTTACTCGTGATGAAAATAAAATTTACTTCAAGCGAGAGAACACTACCAAAAAGAGCGAAGCCGAAAATCCAAAAATTAATCTCAGGAGTAAATAACTCCACTTTTTTCACGACCACTTTCATCAAATAATTATATTTATGAATTTTAATATTTCCAAATCAGGAAGGAAGAAACAAGAACTTCAATTGAAAATTAACATGTGTGAAACAATCCTGGTACGTAAACATGATCACATTAATTTTTACAATGAAACAGTGTATTTTTCATTGATGTTTATACTGGTAAACTGTTTTATATTGAAACAATTATTGAGAATGATTGGTGTTTCACGAACAAGTGTTTTCAAATATTATAGAAGATGATTTACTTGTTGTGGTATAAAACCCCGATACAAGATATACTTGCACCAAAATTAATGATCATTAAAAACCCAAGGCTAGCATTTCGGAATATAAAAATTCATAATAACACAGAAATAGGTTATGCAAAATAGTCACACTCATTGTTATTAATTAGGACGGATATCAGAAAATTCATTTTGTTTTTGAAAACATGCATGATACAAGCATCCTCTAACTCAATAATCGAATTGTAAAAATTTTTCAATGTGAAAACTGAAAAAAACCCTCAATATTCTATTTACAACTCCCATCAGTTTTTAAACTTGGATTGGAATTTTGATGATATGTTTATTGAAAATGAGCTCGAAACATACCCCTGAATCTTCCACAGTCTGGTTCAACTATATATCGTGATGCATGTATATTGTTTCAAACTTTCTGCTACCTCCAAAAAACATATAAAGTAGCACTCGTTCACATTCAAAAATAAACAATTATCGCTACACCCTTTCTCCCAATTATGAAGATAGATCTCTCTGAACAAGCTCAGCATCTCCTGCATAATGTATCCTTCTGAATAGCTTCGAATCATCTATAAAAACTAAATAATTGCATGTTTTGAAAACGTCGCCGATGTCATTACATACAGTTTGAAATTTTGGTCTGCATTTGAGTCTTCGACTATTTCTAGTGCTAGTGGATTCGAGAGTATATGATTTTATCAATGATTTTCAATGTCAAATGTGTTCATCTTGTCCTACTTAGAATCCAATTATCGGTTCTCATCTTTCCTGAAAGTTAAAAAAAGCTTCAAGTTATTATTTTACCTGTTTTCTTGAGTCAGAACAAACCTTGAAATTCGGAACAGAATTCTATAAATAGTTCTAACACAAGTGAAACATCAATGCTTTCGAGAAGGAAAGTTGGACTGGGAAGATTCAATTTGAAGTAGTGGCATTGTTTATAGAGATATATAGTTAACTCAATTCCTGTGAAAAATGAATTTGAAGCGTTTTTGTTACGCCATCTACTGTATAATGTCGATATTTCCGTTCACTTGACGATGCACGATAAAGTTCCCTACTTTGAACGGTAAAGTAGGTGCAGAGACCTGTCTGTCAGTTTAACTGTAATGTTGAGAGAAAGATAATCAGGCTTCAAAACAGAGTTGAGATAGAAGTTTATGAAGGAAATGAAAGAGTAATTATCAAAATAATCTTCAAAACATGAATGATCTACGATATTGACCGAAAATCCCACTTCTGTTTCTGAATTGATGGCCATCTTTTGGTATTATGTTTAAGTTCCAGAAAAAGTGTGATTCAAACTACGACATCCGTGGAAAAAAACGAAAGAAAAGACTGAAACGTGATATTCGCCAACAAGAAATAATCAAATGCCAGGAGAGCCAGGAATTTATTGTACCATGTGTTTCAGCAAATGACAGTCTAAAAAAAATATCAATTAGTCAATAGTGCGCCTCAATCATAAACAATGAACTTACCTGAAACCAGGCATTGCATCCGTAATTTGTAATACAAATTCTAGTGAACGAACCCAAGGGCTTTTAAACAACAATTCGCTTTTTGTAGCACGCTGGCAGAGAGTAACCAAATATATCCAAATCATATCTCAAGGCATTCACTAAAGAAACCGAAAAACCGAATTTGACTTAATTGGAATGAAAACAGTCAGGTATAGACTTCTATCCGGAAGGATAGATGTTAATAGCAAAGTGTAATCGGGCACCTAGTATTTTGTCACAAGACATGAATGATTTTTTTGCGAGTAACCGGGTTACAAATGGAACGATTTTCAGTAACCGGTTGCATTTTAGCGATATGCGGTAATAGAGGGGAAGTTGATGTGACGTCATTAATGATGTCACTATTTATTACCGTGTTATTGAAAACGTAGCTCTGCTCGACAGCAGGTTATAGGCGGTTATATGAGAAGATGATAAAAACGACAGAGACAGAGGAAGAAAAACACACAATTGTAGACTGTTCACAGTGCATTCAGCATGCAACTGGCTGAAAGTGTTTTTTTTTTAATTGAAATAGTTGGAAAAACGGAAAATGTATTTTCATGAAACTGCTTCAACTTAATATTACGATCTATTGGCATTCTTAAATGAGTTTCACATGTTTTTCCTATTGGTAATCATGAATCTCAATCAATAATCAAGTTCAAAATGTGGAAATATAAATTAATGTCACTATAGAAGAAATCTTCGAAAACAACTTGATATTTCAATATTTCCATGTCTATAAAACTTTAAAAATGAGTAGTAAACAATAATAACATAACCTCACTGTTTTTCATTCAAAATCAAAATGTAACCAGATCTTTCACGCACGTTTTTGCGAAATCAAGTTTATTTTACCAATTTTGAAATTTCGTGAAGTGGGGGTTATAACTTGACGGTTACCGACTTTTGTAACCGGGTTACTCGCAAAAAAATCATTCTGACTTTGATGCGAAATTAGTTGTGCCATCTACTCGCAGTATCCATCCCTTCCGATGATATTTCCATAAGGTTGACAAACTTTATCTCTATAAACAATGGTAGTAGGTTGTATCAACGTCAACACGTGGTAGAGCTATTAATGAATTAGGGCCCGTTGTACAATCTACGATTTATCGTCAAGTGGGCGATAAAGAAGCAGAATCTGATAGAAAATGCATGTGAAATATGTCAAAAGTCTAGTTTTATCGTCAATCTGAAGTTTAATCTGAGATTGTACAACCGACCCGTTGGTAATGTTACTGTCACATTTCGACACTTTCAATTAAAAATTCCAATCTCATTACAAATTTCCAAGAAAGGCCTGGAAAAGGAAGCATATTAGCTTCCGAAACGTCGTCAAGGGAAAGTATATGTATTTTTTGACATATTCAATCTTCAAATTCATGAAAAATATCGACAAAATAGTCAATTTTGCTTTTTCAAAATGTTGCACTCACGTATCGGAGCAAATATAGATTTGTCAAAGAATTTGTACAAAAATTTGGGAAGGATAAGATTTCCTATTGTTTCAAAGCATTCATACACTATTGTTTATCTTGAAATGATACGAAACACTAGTATGTTATGATCAGTGAGTTAGAGCTATCATAGAACCATGGAAAACGATAGCTCCTTAATAGATTGCTCGTAGATAAATTGCATTAGCCGAGACAATACACCATTCGAGTAGGAACGCCGGTTTATATACATCTCACGAGTCGACATATCGTTAGAGGCATGCAAACCTATTTAGTTGAACTATTATCTCAACCCCAGAGCTGTTTATGGAGTTGCCGGCGAACCTCGAGCACACCGCCCTCTATCTGCGCCATAAATAATGTCACTCCATTATTTACCCGGTCCACTACATATTCGCATTCGGATCTGGAAAGGCTTTTGTTTCCAGTTACGGTGCGATAGAGAATCCAGGGCAACACGCACCACTAGTTCTGGCTATATTGTTCTGGTTGCTTTGCTCAGAGCTCGTATCGAAAAGAGGTGGCTATTTTGTATCAAACGACAAACTTTGTTTTTTGAAATTCTCAACAACTTCACATCTGTCCTTTGAAATCTGTGTGGAAGAGGCTGAAATTGATTTAGTTCAAGAGCCAGTTGACGGCGGCTATGAAATACACTTCTCCAAGAAATTAACGCACCACTTCAATAAATCAATTTTAATTTTAGCCAGAAAATAAATAATGACTGAAAGATCATCAGAGTTAACCTACATATTATTGGTAATTGTTGTACTGTGTCAACTATTGTCCAGGGTTGACGTAACTTAGGAAACAAAATATTGTCTATAACAAAGTTCATGAAAATATACAGAAAAGTGTCAGTAACGTGTGTTTCCACCTCAACCACGTATAACAGCATCACATCGTCGGCCCATTCTCATAATTATGTGCCTTATTTCATTCTGGTCCAGTCCTTTCCAAACCTGAATCAGTATCTCCCCCAGTTCCTGCAGGTTGTTTCGTTGGATAGGATGGTCTCTCAATCGTCCACAAAAAATATCTTAGAGATTTTCTATTGGATTTAAGTCCGGACTTCGAGCTGGCCATGCCATGGTGTTGATTTCAACCTCGTCCAGGTAATTTCAGACTATCTGTGCAACATGAGGTCTATCGTTGTCTTGTATCAGTAAGAAATTTCCACCGATATAAGGGGCGAATGGTACTACATGTTGCTCCAAGATCTCAATTATGTACCTTTCAGCTGTAACAGACCCATTGGGTATGACCACTAGGTCCGTACGTGCGGTCAAAGAAATACCACCCCACACCATAACGGAGCCTCCACCAAATAATATGGTTTGTGAAAAGTTACATTGTGCATATCGTTCATTGGGACGTCGTAACACACGAACAACACGTCTGTCGTTATTGTATAAACAAAATCGGGACTCATCAGTGAATAAGACTCGTTCCCAGTCAGCCTCTAACCAATTGACGTGTTCCCTGGCAAAAGGTAGTCTTTCCCTTCGAAGGTCTGCAGTTAGTAGAGGACCCCGGGCAGCAATCCTAGGTGTTATGTTGTATTCCCTGAGTCGTTGGCGAACAGATTTGTATAGTATGTACGTTTCGAAACTGTATTTGTAGACTTCGATGTGTTACAAACCGTTGTCGAAGTGCCAAAATTCTCAATTATCGATCTTGACTCGATTTCGTCCTTGCCCTGGTCTGCGAGCATGATCACCTGTTTCACGAAATCTATGCAACATCCGAGTGATGGATGTGTGGGACACATTGAACCGACGACCAATACGTCGGTAACTCCAGCCTTCTTCCAATAGTATTACTGCTTGGGTCACGGGTTAAAATACGTGATTGACGCTCCATAATGAACACAATTAAGAATCCTTCAGAAGTGCACAGTAACCGAATGAGTAAATGTCTGAAACTCGTTTCGATTTGCGAACTACATAGATACAAATCGTCCTTTTTTTTTAATTTTTCAAATAAAAACTGCACGACTGAACCACAGTCAAAACATATCGCATTCAAAACAGGCATATACGAGGGGTTAACCAAATATAAATTTGTAGTGGATGTTTTTATTAACACCAACAAAATATTTTGAGATTTCAATGTGGTGCGTTAATTTATCGGAGGAGTGTATTTGAGTAAACGTCAAATTTTGTGCAAGGACTCACTTTTTTTCACTGAGCATGAAATGGGGACTAACTAACCTCGACTCCGGTAGGTTAAGTGGTATGTGGGGGGCAGGTACAAAAATGAACGAATGTCAACAAAAATTTGGTAAAGCTGCCTAATGAATATCTTGTTCATATTATTATTTTATTCAAAAATTAAAACTGACCGGCTATTATGGCAGTTGCAACATCACGGCAGCCACTTTCCAAAATTGAAAAAAAAAATATTTCAGTGAGCCTGGAATGCAGGTATATAGGATTTTTCTAGGATTAGCATATATATTGAAAGGCATGCCCGGCATGTGAATAAACTTGATATACAACCCTGGTGACGCTGTTATTATCTATTGATTTTACTTGTTGTTGAGTATATTAATGTATTGATGATTCAACGAGTTATAGAAATATCCGTTGATAATGAGGAAAATACTACACGCCTGTATCATCACTTTCCTATTTTTGCATAGGTGTTCGTCGTTCACAGAATCGATGTCTGTGAACGTAAAATTGATACTTCTAAATCGAATCGAATATTATCAGAACAATATTCCCTGGATACGACGGCATATTGGTCACTGTAAAAATAAAATAATCCCATTGACAGATTTTGCTCTGTCAATGACAGATTAAAATCTTCAATGCCAGATTATAATCTGTCAAAAACATATTTAAATCTGTCATTGACAGATTATAATCTGTCAATGGGATATTTTGAATTTGAAAGCTGCTCCCTCAAACGCACTTGTCAACTATTGGACTGTATAATGCTATGGTCCAGCCGCGAATACAAACTACCGAGAAGTTCTCCTCATCATTAAAAAAAATCGGGTGGTTGCAGATGGCATACCATGGTCATTGGCGATTTTCGTGCTTCCCGTTGCAACACTCTCGTCCTTGGCTTTACGGTGATGTTGACAGCATCCGAGAATACAACGTCCACAAATCTCACAAATAATCGGGTTTCCAATGAAAACCACAAACAATCGAAAAAGAATAGATTTTCTGAGCCGATGAAACTCTTAAACCAACTGCACCACAATTTTATCGATAATGATGAAAATAAAATGAAAAAGGAATTCGAACCATTACCTTTTAACCCAAAAAACAGCATTGACATAAATGGTAACGCAAAATAACTGAAATGAGTATACAGGTTATTGTATCTAACCTTGATTCAATTTTATTCAAATAAAATATATAACAAATCATATATAGGGCTCGCCAAGATTGAAAACCACTTTTGTCACATCCGGTGGAAGCATGCAATGCAACTAAGCTGCTTCTTGACTTTACGATGTTTTGGGGTTTTTCTATCTAAAGCAACACTGAACTATTTAAATCAATCTCACTTTACAAATACAACTACTGCAATGCCTTAGAATTCGCTTGCAAAACACTCGGACTGCTCCACAGACTTCACCTGAATGAACTATCCAACAATCTCTAGTAAAAATTGCCGCTACCCGATGAAATATATTCTCATATATCTTTCATGGAATGCAATATGAAGAAGCTATTGTTCAGATATACATCAGTTTGATATGGCGGATGATGTTCAATTTTCGCTTCCAGCCTTTTCCCAAGAAACGATTTATTGGTCTTACAGGTCCCATTTTCCAAAAGGTATAAAGAAATGGAAAAGATATATCTGAAACATGTGGCAATAAAGTTATGCAGATGAAAACCAAATATTCATCACTGAGAATTGTTATAATATTTTATCGATATTGGCATCCATCAATCAAGGACAATGAGCGACTTAACGAGATGAATTCACTCGAATCGATTTCGAAATGTCTGATTTTGCCATGGAAATGAAAAATATAAAATGAAAACAGTATCATTTTCATAGTTCTCTAAACTGTTATGCTCTAGTTTGAATCTAATACATAATATTAAAATAAATTCGCAATCGCCCTACTTTTTTTCATATATATGCTTTGAATTTGATTCTATTCCATGTGAGAGTTATATGAAGTGTGCAAGAAAAAATGACTTCTATGTGATCCAGCTTCCGTCGCGCCATATAGACGAGGAAGTAGGTGTTTCAGACTCTTTCTTGTTTCCTGTAAATGACTCAAATGTCGATTGATGATGTTTATAGTGATAACAATGTTACTTGTTCCATGGAAGGTGTGTATTTCCTTTCTTTGAGGAGTTTCTCCAATCTATTTCTTATAAATACAATGCAGGGTGTTATTCAGGTACGTGGCCAAACTCAAAGGGGTAACACAGGCCCGATAATGCTTCGTTTTCTAGATACAAGGTGCCATTATTGAAAAAAAAACTCTGAATCTGAATATCTCAATAATCCTTCAGCCGATTTCCTTGAAATTTGGCGGTGGTATTGGGGGTATTGGGGGGCTGACTTGGCCATAACCAGATTGAAATAATTATGTCCAGTGGTGTCCTGGAAGACACCAATATTTTATACCAAAAAAATGTGCGCCATTAATTTTTTTTTATTTTTATATTTTTTTCACATTGAGCTACTGAAACGACAATTTTTCCATCTCCATCCTTCTTCTTGTATCTTGCTCTGTTTTTGAGAAAAAAAAATTCGAAAAAAACTTTATTGCATATCATTGGAACAACAAAATGAAACTAGCAAACCAGATTAGATTAACTGTTTTCGATGAAACACAACGTTATTTACTACTGCCGTGATTTGGGAGGAAGGTAAAGGGGCAATGGAAAGATTACAAATTAAACAAACAATTAGTTCATTTCGTCTTCTTGTTCTTTGTGATTTTTTATATCAACATCCCGTGAAAATCAATTTCAATTATGTAGTGTAAAGGATATACTATAAAGTGATTTTTTATTTCATTCTAAAAAACAGAGAAAGATATAAGAAAGAAGTCATGGATATAAAATTGTAGTTTCACTAGCTCAATGCAAAAAATACACGAATTCTTAAAAATCAGTGGCAAAAATTTTTTGGGTCAATTTTCTGGACGTCACTGGACGTAATGATTTCAAATCAGTCATGGACAAATCAGCCCCTCAATACCCTGAATACCATCGCCAAATTTCAAGAAAATCAGCTGAACGATTATTGAGATTTTCTGGAAAAATATTGGTTTATTTTGACATCCTATATATTGAAATGGAAGCATTACCGGACCTATTTTTGTATGTAATTTCTGTTTTACTCAAAGACTGGCCCCTTTGAGTTTGGCCACGTACTCGAATAACACCCTGTATACTCCTCTGAATCCGTTATGAAATGCCATTAGAAGTTATCGCTCGCAACAATCTGTTTTAAATGTTAAAATACCTCTGTAATGGAAAATGATGATATCCGCTCACACTAAAAACAGAAGCTATCGCCCTTGGTAGATAGAGTTCAAATTTTCCAGGTCGGTGTATGGAACATAAAAGCCTCTGCCGGAAATCATCTTACGATTCGGAAAATGACGTATTTTCCTTGAGTTTCGAATAAACTTTTATTGCGGGAGTTACAGAGCCTACACAAGGGAAATGGAACGATGTCCTGGTAATTTAATTAAAAATTTTGCTGTCTCTGCTATACAACCTAAATAAACAACTTTATTTTGATAACTGTGGTTGAAATAGCTTTCTGGTACAATGGGGAGGTATGAATAAAGTTGTATTTCGAATTCAGAACTACATATTTCACGATGCCCCAGTTCATGATTGAAGCTGAACATTGTTTTTGGCGATTATTTCCTTGGATGCAATAGAATAATGAAAAATTTGAAGTCTAGAAAACCGCAACAGAGTTTAACAGCGATTATTACTCTCAATGCGGGTTACCGATGGAAAGATTATTTGCAATAGACCTGTTTAACAGATTAAGGGCGGGTATTTTACGACCTGATTAACGGTCCATTATAATAATCGGTCCATAGGCTGTGCTTTCACTCTAGAAAATGATAGTATGTGTTGTCCATTCTCAGCACAGATCATATTGGGGGACTCTTAATCTGATCGTAAAGTACCCATCCTAAACTGATTAAAAAAACTTGGATTTTGGCTAACTCTCCAGGTACTAAATTGTTCTTGTGTTTTATTCTGATCTTTTATTAGATCACACTTTTTCTGGGAATATCAACATATTATATCTCTCCTATAAAAATATTATTATATATATAATATTTCAAGTATTATACCCTTAAATCATTTGTAAGCAAAACTCCGAAAATCATGGATGCGCACATATTTTAACCGAATAAACTTGGGATTTTACCCACCAAAAAATGATTCTCCCCAACATTGATCTAAGTGACATTCCTGACAGATATGAAATTTACATTACATTATTCTTAGAGACCACCTAAATGACTATGTGAATCAAATAACACTCATTAAACATGACCACAAGAAAATGAGGATATCTTTAACGAATCTTATTCATTTAATGTGTTCCACAGGGTCCTATTCTGGCGCCCACTATTTTTCTGCTTTATGTCAATGATTGGCCGGCGGAAACATTTCGTTCAGTGCATAGTTTTGCGGGAGACAGCACTCTTCATACTAGTTTCTCTTCTATAGTCCCCATATCAGCACGATAAACAAAAATAGAAAGACGCATTAGCGTAAGTAGGTTTGACGATGACTTGGCAATAAAAGTAAAATGGGGTAACATCATCTTGGTGGACTCTAATGCTGGGAAAACCCAAGCATGTCTCTCCTCAAAGAATGTAGATCTATCAATATTCGAATGTCAGATCGATGACTTAGATTTCTATTTCGTGCGAAGAAATACTCCACTTAGTAGTATTTTGAATTCTTCTGGGATGGCAATAACCATTACTTAACCTACCAGGATCACGTCTCACTCCGCTAACTGTATTGACAATATTCTTGCAAATATAGATCTACAATTATATAAATCTGGTGTCATGGACCCTGTTTGTCAGACCATCTGGGTCAATATTTCGTGAACTACAAAACAGAATCAGAATCTCCTCGTGTCGTATACCAGAGATTTGTAGCACACCGAGGAATCACGAAACTGAGGAAAATCCTAGCAAATTTTAATTGGAATATTTTCTACGAGAACCGTGATGTCAATTATTTGGCACCTATGCTCATTGATGTCTACGCAAGAAATGTAAATGACATCTTTCCACTCAAGAAATGCACCGATTTAAAAAACTCTCCGGTAACTTGGTATAACGACTCTCTCAGGAATATGAGGGAGAAGCTTACTGAGGTAATAGTAATTTAAGTCATAAGTCCGGGAAACGTATTTTTACAGTACGAGTCGAAATGGGACGAGGCGACGAAGGAGCCGAGTTGAGACGAGTTACTGTAAAAGTTTCCCGGTCGTATGTCCTAATGCGTTTTATTTCATACTGCAGACCCGTTTTATTTCATACTGCAGACACTAAATCTTACATTATTAAAACAAAAATTGAAAATATGATCATCCATGATGGAAACGCTAGTTTCTAAGGTTACTGTTTCTGGTGTTTGTTTTGTTGACTTCTGTGAAACGAAATGTTAACAGACAAAATGTCGACAAACAATAACATTCCCGAAGATGTTTTGCATAAATATAATGAAGCTGCCGGCTCTCTGATTCCCACAAAATCATCAGAAAGGTACCATAGCGAATATAAACAGTTTTGCAACTGGAAAAGGTAAACGCAGTCAGTGAAATCAATGAGGAAATAATGCTGGCGTATTTGTTTGATCTGGTAAGTTGCACTTAATATTCTTTTGAAGGAATCATTATTGGTGATTTTCTAGTCGAAGAAAATGTCCAGTTCTTCACTCTGGTCAAAGTATTCGATGGTTAAAGCCATGCTACAATTTAACGAAAACGTGGATATATCAAGATTCTCTAAACTTCGAGCGTGCCTTAAAAATCAGTCTGTTGGCTATCAACCTAAACAAGCCAAAACACTCACCAGAGAAGAATTGGTAAAATTTGTGAAAGAGGCACCTGATCAACAATATCTTCTGGCAAAAGTAATAATTTTAGATGAACATTTCAATATTTACTGATAATTTTGTGTTCTTGTTAGATTGTTGGTTTAATCGCCGTCGCTGGTGGTTGTCGCCGCGAAGAGATATATGAAATATCTTTGGATGACATCCAGGAAACTTCTACACAATTGGTAATCACAATCCCTTCGTCAAAAACGAATCAAAGAAGAGTATTTACGGTCATTGATGAAATGAACGGCATAAGTGTGTTGGAACTGTTCCAAAGAAACGTTGCCTTGCGGCCCAAAGGTTTAGGTCACAACAAATTGTTCGTAGGATACCGTAATGGCAAGTGCATTTCCCAGCGCGTTGTAATTCACACAGTCGGTGGAGTTCCCAAGAAAGTAGCGGAATTTCTAGGATTAGCAAATCTCGAGTTGTACACCGGCCATAGTTTTCGCCGCACATCGGAGACTTTACTAGCAAATGCGGGAGCGGAATTTTCCGTTCTCAAAAGACATGGAGGATGGAAGAGTTCCTCCGTGGCAGAAAAGTATATTGAGGATTCGTTGGAAGGAAAGAACAAAGTGGCTAAAATGATCCAGGGAGGAGAAAGTTTTGTGCAAGTCTTAACTGAGAAATCTAAAGAAATTATTAGTACAAGTGCTTGCTTGAGTTCCACTCTCCACGATGGTTTACCGAAAGTTGAAATAACTGGGAATACAGATTGCACAATTCTTGTTACTTTCAATGTTTAGATTGTCTTCAATTACATGTTCATTAATTTTGTATTGTTATCACAATAAATTGTTTGATTCTTGCCCCATCTATCTATCTGTCCGAGGAGAGGAAATCTTGCATAAGACTCCGGTCGTTCCGGAGTGCCGGATTCTTACCGACTAAAACCTCTCCTCATTTTTCGTGCTGCGCAGGAAGCACCGTATGGTATTATCGTCTACGCGGCACTAGTCTTCATTTACTTCCTTTCTAGTGTCTATTCCTCTTGTTCCTTCGATCTCAGAACCGTTCTTATGAAGTTGTGTATGTTCTTCAATTTTTCCTTTTCCATGATCATCGTTTCTAGGATGTTATCGATGGTCAGTTCGGCTATTCCTAGTGTCGTGTACAGCAATTGTCTCTGGATGTGCCATCTGGGGCAGTCGAGCAGTGTATGTGGTACTGTGCCTATCGCACCGCAGTATTTACATTCTTCAGACTCTGCTCTCTTGAACCTCTTCAGGTATGTCCTGAAGGCCCTATGGCCTGTAAGGACTAGTGTCAGGTAATAGTCTGTACATCGATGTTCGCATTTCAGCCATTTCCCAAGTTCTGGAATCAGTCTCCGCGTCCATGTGGCTACCTCCTCTGTTCTTTCCCATTCCTCTTGCCAGGCTTCCAAGGTTCTGTTTCTTTCGTCTTCTCTTACGCTTTTGTTCACTTCGTCCCTCAGGTGAAGTCTGTGTCTCTCTTTAGCTAGCAGGTGTAGCGGGATCTCCCCTGCCACTACATTTAGTGCCTTCGTTGACGTCGTTCGATAGGCACTACAGATACGTAATAAGCTCTTTCTCTCTACTCTCATCACAAGGTTGTTGTAGGTTACCCTTTCTAGGACGGGGTACCATAGCTGCGCTCCGTATAGTAGGACGGATTTGACAACTCCGTGTAGCATGCTTCTTTTGAATCTGTTGGGTCCGCTGATATTAGGCATGATCCTCGCTAGGGTTGCTATTCTTTCTTCGGTTTTTTTTGCTGCTCTTCGTATATGTTCCCTATACTCTCCGTTCTCGCTCAGGGTGATTCCCAGGTACTTGAGATGTGTTGAAGCAATGTCTCTCCAGTGCGGATAACTATATTGTTCTTATTCCTAGGACCTTTTAGGACCACCATTTCCGTTTTGTGTTTCGCTAGTGTGAGGCCATTTTCATTCATTCAATTTTCCACGATTCCTATTGCAACTTCCGCTTTGTGTAAGAGTTCGTAGTCGCTGTTTGCTCGTACTATCAAAGCTAAGTCGTCGGCAAAAGCTACCGCTTTGACTCCTTCCGGGTAGCTTTGTCTGAGCACTCCATCGTAGGATAAGTTCCATAGTGTTGGTCCAAGGATTGATCCCTGCGGGACTCCCGCCGTGACTTCCACTGCTTTCCTGTTTCCGATGTCCAGGCGTCTATTTAGGAGATAGTCGTCTAGGATGTTCAACAGGTACCGTGGTGTTCTCAGTTCTTTCAGTAGTTTTTTGATATTTCTCCAGGGTAAGCTATTGAAAGCGTTCTTCACGTCGAGGGTTATCAGCAATCCCCATTTTTCGGGATTTGTATCAACAGTGAGGGACCTGACCTTTTCGATGGCTTGAAATGATGCGAAAGCCGAATTGGTTCTCTGAAATCCCGTGCATATCCTCTATGTGGGCTTCTAGTCTACCTTTCAAATCTATCTATCTATCGATCCATCTATCTATTTATCTATCTATCTATCTATCTATCTATCATCTGTCCATCTACCCATCCGCCCATTTGTCCATCTATCCACCTACCAGTCTATCCATCTATTAATCTATCTATCTATTTATATTTGTATCGAACACAGTAATAGCACTTGATCGTAGTTCTATGAGAAATTCTACAGAATTGTAAAAAAAAATAACAATAAGAAATGACGAGAAGAAAAAGAATTAGAATACGGCGGATGCCCGAATTTATTTTCGAACCCGCATCTCATACTATGGCCTAGTTCGAATCAATCGCCTTAACTGTCTTCGCCACGAGCGTTACTTTACTGAGTTTTATCGAAAATGAAGAGATACTGTTGATATAATTATCCGTACACTTTCTTATATATTTGTGGAAACGTATCCTCTACTGTATTTTCTGCTTCCTTCAATATGTATGAAGGAGTTGATGGTTTATTCATCTATATCGCTGATATCAGTCATTTTGATAATATAATCATCGAAGTTTAGCTATATTCCATGAATATTTAATACCTACTGATTTTGAAAAACGTCAAATGCACAGCATGATTGAAAAATAATGGGTTCCTATTGTTTGAAGAATCTATTCACCAGCTTGTTTTCAATTGCAATTGTCTGATGAAGTCTTCATTAAATTGTTTTTATTTTCAGATACAATCCGACCACATCCAGAGCAGCAAGTAAGTATCCGAAGTTTGCAACAGTAGTTGTACAGTTTCCTGTTAAATATTCATTTTCAATCTCCCTATAGCATGCATTCTTTCCGAAAATATTTTTGAGTTCCAAATTTCCTGAAAAACTCACAAATTGAAGAAGGTTCTCGGATTCAATTCAACAGGGTTAATTTCATAATAGCCTCTGAGACGAAGAAATATTCATTTTGAAAATTGAGTAATGAAATTTCCTGTTTTTATACCACTCATATTTGTTACTAACGTTACGGCAGTTTCGTTCTATACTGACATTATCGAACGACTACTGTATAGATTCTCAGGAACTATTTTTTAGATTCTTTATTCTTCGATTGAAAACAATTGAAATCACAACTTCCATAAAAGAAGTAAAATGAAATATAAGTTTACAAGCATGTATATCATTCGATGACATTTGATTCAATCACAAAAAATAATAAAGTCCATCTGGAACAGCTACTCCCCTCCATTCTCTCCACAAGAATGCCCAAGCTCCTAGATAACATTATAACGATGGCTAGTTTGGTTATCACTAGAATGAAAATCAACGAAATGTCAAATAATTGATGGCAGAATAATCACGAATTGAATTTTTCGGAAATGGTTTGTATGAAACAAGATTTTGTCTGTGCTTGAAAGAACAAAACATTCATCAAGGCTTCTCGATTCTATTCAGAGAAAGGCAATTCGTTATGTTGGTGACTCTTCGCTCACAGAATCGCTAACTTCATTTGAACATCGTAGAAGGGTCGGAGACTTGTCTCTCTTCTATAGATACTTTCACGGTCGGTGCTCTTTCGAATTGTTATCAATCGTTCCCCCTAGGCAATATCTACACGGATGACTCGACAATTACAGAATTCCCACCCCTTTGTTGTGAATTTGGAAACCTGTCGAACCTCTCTTGCTCATGGATCTTTTTTCAATAGAACAGCTGAGCTTTGGAACTCCTTGCTAAAAGAGGTTTTTCCTGAGGCTAACAAACCTCAGAAATTCAAAGTAAATGTTAATTCGTATTTCCTGTCCCTTGGTGCTCTTACATGGCTTCCTTTTCGTGTGAATCTGCATATTAAAAAAATATATTATCCTGGTTACGGGATTTTTTCACAAACAGCTTTTTATTTTTGTTTCATTGTGTATATGCTATCTATTTGATTCAAATTTCGTAAGTTTGGTATACAAAAGGAGCAAAAAAAAGTTATTTCCGTGCAACTCAGTGCTCGTTGTGCGAAATTCCGGTTTATTTTGATCAGATTAGTACTCGGCTAAACAACTATAGTGCAATCAATCGTTGTAAAACTTTATGAAAGCAAATTAGCCTTCAACTACATCAAGGGTTATTAGCAAAGAGTGGAATAACCATCAAATCATACTGATTCGAACTCCGTATAGAGCTCCTCAGAATGGTAGTTTGTACAACAAGAGTGATAATGGGTGCCATTTAGCACGAGGGCGAAGATTGAGCACGATGCCGTATGCAAGAAATCAAACGTTTGGAGGCGATGTGGCCAAAATCCATCCGAGTTGTCCAGTTGATTTTTTCTTCGACCAGGTGAATATTTCAGAAGTCTCTTCCAAGTGTCATATCGATAATCAATTTTATATGAATAGTTTCTATATTCATGAAAAAGCCGGAAAAAAAATCTGTTTTGAAGAGATTCGAACGCAAGACTTCAAAGTGGATCGTCTCAGGGCCAATTGCACCGCTTCAACTCAATAGAGATTGAACCAAGCTTGGCTTAATCGTAAAGGAAAGACGAAGCACAGCAAAAAATCCTGGCTCAGATGAACCACAACTAATGCGAAGCTGAGCAACTGGCTCTCAGAGGGCTAACGCTCTAAAAAAGTAGGTCACTTGGACTGTATAATTTTAGTTATTATTATTGGTTTGAAGAGTAGATGTAAGTCCTTCAATTCCACAACAAAAACATCAATTGTGACAATTCAAACGTGAGTCAATAAACTAGAAAATATTTCAGATATAAGTACATATATTTATTCTTAAATGAAGCAACTTGGATTTCGTGTTTTTAGGTAGACATATCATAATTGTTTCTAAAAGGTTGTCCCTGGTAACCAAGTATTTCGTTCTCTGTGTTTGGTGGAATTCATATCCTTATGTGGATATAAAATCGTATCCATACAGTGGACTAGAATTGCCTACTAATCCGTTTAGTGAACTATAAAGGAATCAGCATATTTACAGGTGGGGGTAGGAAATCATCATTTCCATTCTCCATTTCAACTTCCTCAATGCAGATGAACAAGTTCATCGTTCAGAGTGTGACCTGCAAAGTTTGAAATATCAATTACCGTTCTTGCCACGTGTAGTTATCATTTCGTTCTCGCAGAGTTCTATTGGTTTTTGCGGTAGATTCCGGTTGCCACATCGGAAAGTTGTTCTGAACGCGTTTCACGCTTTGGTGGAATTCTTCCGGAGCATCCCGAACAAAACAAGGCGTTTATCTGAATAATAACCTGAAATCTGTAGCACACCACGAAATCAAAGCGAAGCGATAGCGTTTCGCTTATACTGTGACCGATTTTTATGTATTGAAATAAACGCGTAGAGAAGATTTGTGAACAATTTTTATCACTAATAGCATCAAATATTTCAGGATGTCTTATTTTTCCACAATCGGTGGTTATGGTCTGTAACGAAAGTACCTTCGAATTTTTGCGACAGGGTTTTTGATGCTTCCGGAAAGCGATAGTACCTATCCCTTTCTGAGATATAGAAACAAACTGAAATGTAAATGTTGCTACCCCAGGTAGCTCGTTGTTTCTACACGCTTTTAAAAGACTAATCGATTTCAGTGGACTGTATTTTAATTGATTACGATACAAGAACAAGAATGACTTTTCGTTTGATTAACAGACACTATTGTCTCATAAACTGTCACTGTCAGTTGAGCATGGCTCACCCCATAACGACTAACTCACAAATAGTTGGTTGGATAACTCCAGATATACCCTTTCGGAGGGTAGCACTAAACATACCGCCGGCCTTGGAAATCCTAGCTTCCAAACAACTTCAGAAATGTGCTAACTTTCGAAACGTTCTGCTAAATAATTGGGTTAGACTTCTGAGTTAATTGGTAAGGGACATATCTTCTGCACCGATCGTTTGAAGGTACCACCTCCAGTCAGTACACTGACTACACGAACTATTCGATCTTCCCCTGGATGTAACTCTACGATGCGGACCATCTTTCAGCATAAAGGTGGGGTATTCTCGTCGATAAGAAGCACCAAGGTACCAACTTTGACGTTCTCCGAAGTAACATTCCATTTAGATCGCTGCTGTAGGCCCTGGATATACTCGGTTGACCATCCTCTCCATATGGACTGGAACATCTTTTGCAGAGCATGATAATGATCCAAGCGGTTGGTAAGCATATCGGCCACATTTGCTTGTGCAATTGAATTCAAAGAGTCTCCGATAAGGAAGTGCCCAGGAGTGAAGGCGGAAAGGTCTTTTGGGTCGGAGGATGAGGGAGTTAGGGGTCGGGAATTCAATACCGTTTCCACTTGAGCGAATATAGTGGACAAATCCTCGAACGTTAAATTACAATTTCCTACAATACGAGTAGTATGATATTTTGCTAACTTGATTGCAGACTCCCACAAACCTCCCTGGTGAGGAGACCTTGCCGGAATGTATTTCCATTCGATTGCGTTTTTAAGTAAAAAATTTGAGATATCACGGTCCTGCTCTACCGTAGCCAACATGTCTTGAAGAATTTTCTTCAAGGCATTATCACTGCCAACGAAATTAGTTGCATTGTCGGAATAAATATGCTTGCACAGACCGCGCCTCGAAACGAATCTTTTCGAACAGTTCAAAAATGAATTACTACTAAGATCTCCAACAACTTCGATATGTACTGCCTCAGTGCAGAAGCATATAAATGAACACATGTATCCTTTAACAATCGCACGATTCCTCAACTTTCCATCCTTTAGATTGAATGGCCCTGCGAAATCAACCCCTACTATAGAAAAAGGACGTTGCGAGTTTGCCCGATCTCTTGGTAGGTTTCCCATTTTTTGTTTTATACTTAAGGGTTTCACTCTGAAACACGTGATACATTTGGCTAAAATACCTCTAACAGTATTTCGGCCATTTATTATCCAAAATTTCTGTCTCAAACTCGAAAAGATGGTTTGAGCTCCTGCGTGTAAATCCTTATGATGATAGTCTAGGATGATTAATTTAGAGAGTGGATGACGAGGATGTAGGATTATAGGAAATCTAGAATTAAATTCCAAACTCGAATTTTGTAATCGTCCTCCTACTCTCATCAACCGATCCGTGCAATCAAAAAATGGATCTAGCGATTTTATTGAACTCTGCGGAGAAACCTCCTTCGATTTTTTCAACGTTTCCATTTCCTTCCCGTACTCTTGCATTTGCATAGTACGCAACAGATGATTGAGTGCATTATTATACCCTTCCACAGTAATTTGACCGCTTCTACGCTTTGGTTTCTCACGAAGTTTAGCATTGTCACAAAATCTCAAGCATATCGATGTGATTTTAATCAATTTATGCACTGAAGAATATCTGAGAAACAATGATAAATTTGGATTTTGTTCGGTACCGAGAAGAACCGTTTTTATTTTTCTACGTTCAGGTAAATTGTCTATCTCAACGATTGAGTTTTCCGGCCATTCATCAGAAGTTAATTTGAGCCAAAGAGATCCAGACCACCATAGCTCGCAAGTTTTCAATTCGCTGGGAGATACACCTCTGGAGATGATATCAGCCGGGTTTTCCTCCGATCTTACATGACCCCAATGGAATCTTTTCGTTGGATGCTGAATTCCAGCTACGCGATGACCAACAAATACCTTCCAACAATTTGGTTGCTCTCTGAGCCACGATAAAACGATTGTAGAATCACTCCACAAGAATATATCATTAATTTCCAATTCTAGGGCCGATGTTACCTTATCCACTAATTTTGCTAATAAAACTGCACCCAAAAGTTCTAAACGTGGTAAAGTGAGACTCTTCAGGGGTGCTACTTGCGATTTGGCAGTAATTAATCTCACTAACGTCTCACCTCTCTCATTAGCAGATCTCAAGAACAAACAAGCCCCATAAGATTTCTCACTAGCATCACAAAACCCATGAATTTGAAGATTGTATGCATTTTGCATAACAAATTGTCGAGATATTTTGATACTATTGAGGCAATCCAATTCGTTATAAAATTTACTCCAGCATGAAAATATTCCTAATGGTACCGATTCATCCCACTCGATTTTCAGTAACCAAAGTTTTTGTAAAAGAACTTTAGCTCGAATGATAACAGGACCTACGAGTCCTAACGGATCAAATATTCTCGAGATTATCGACAAAATTAGTCTCTTTGTTATTCTCGTGCCTACTTTACGTTCGAGTTTCACCACATATTCCAAAGTGTCCTCACTTGCTTTCCAAAATACACCTGATGTTTTTTTTATTTCGTTTTCAGTTATAAAGTAACCAACCTTCTCCATCTCACTGCAAGATAGAGCTTGTAGGACTCCTGATTTATTGGATGCCCATTTTCGCAATGGAAACCCATAAGCATTTAATTCTCCCGAAATTTCATTCGCGATATTGACTACCTCATCTACTGACGAAGCACCTGCTATCAAATCGTCCATATAAAAATTCTTTGCGATTATGTTGCTTATTTTAGGGTTCCGTTCTTCGATATTAATTGAAATTTGTTTAAGACATCTAGTAGCAAGAAAACTTGCTGGTCCTGTTCCGTAAGTTACCGTATTGAGTAGATAGTGACGGAGCTCAGTATTCGCGTTTTCTCTCCAAACGATTCTTTGTAGGTCACGGTCTCTTTCTCGAATATTTATCTGCCTAAACATTTTGGCGAAATCTGCCGTTATAACCACGTTATGCTGTCGAAATCGTAACAGAATGTTGAACAGTTCTTCCTGAATATTTGGACCAACCTTGAGAACATTGTTTAAAGATGATCCGCTTGTTGTCTTGGCGCTTGCATCGAATACAACGCGCAATTTTGTAGTTAAGGAGGATTCATTTAGAACTCCGTGATGCGGCAAGACATCAGTCAATCCTTTATCGATATCACCAACTTCACTCGCTTCAATTTCTGACATATGACCCAACTCTTCATATTCACTTATGAACTCATGATAATATTGTTTTAATATCGGATTTTCTTCTGAATTTCACTCTAAATTATAAAATCTCTTTTTTGACATTTCCAACGAGTCACCTAGTTCGTTAATATTACCCCTTGTAGGCAATGCCACCCGAAATCTCCCACTAGTATCTCTTTCTACGTTTTCTTTGAAGAATTGTTCACATTCGCGTTCTTCTTTACTCAACTCTTTTATTGACTTCATTTCTTCGACCAACCAAAACCTTTCGATTTGCCCTTGTAGCTCTTGAGCTTGATTCGATGTCAAACTTAAATTACATACCGCCTCGCTTTCCTGCTCATAGGTTTTAAACCATTTTTCCGAAATAACCCATCCGAAAACACTTTTTTGCAATATCAAATTTGTATTATCCACTTTCATTCGCCCGACGCACAGTAATTCAAAAAATAGCTCTGCTCCGATTAATATATCGATTTTCGACGATTCGTTGAACTCAGGATCCGCTAATTTAATGTTCTTTGGGAGATTAACATTTTCGATATTGAACGACTGAATTGGTATTTCGGTCGTTATATTTTTCAAAATTAAAAATGAAAGATTCGCATTAAAGTTGTTGTAGACCGATTTTTTGCTAGTCATGACCCGTGAATTTACCTGTGTCAGAGCTTCACCTACGCCGAGAATCGGAATGTTTACTTTCATCTGTGAAGCACTGTCTAACAAAGCCCGGCACTTCACATATTCGCCCCGGTTGTTTTTGATATAAACTATAGCAGTCGATAAAAGAACTACACTCGGATTACTATACGATGTTGCAACGATAGACGGCTCATTTTCATAACCACTGTTACACCCATTTTCTGCAGAGCCACTCGTGTTTTGTGTTTGCGATATATTACCTTCTACTTCTGCCCTTGCGACGGGAGTAGAACCGTTTTTATCAGTTAACTTAGTACAAAGCATCGTGTTATGTCTTTCCTTGCAATTCTTGCACCCTTTTGCTAAACATTCATCAGCAAAATGATTGGAACGTAAACAATTCAAGCAAAGCCGTATTTTTTTTATCTTTTCATATCGCTCTGGTACAGCTAACTTTAACAAATTTTCACACCGATATATAAAGTGAGTTCCCTTACAAAATTCGCACGATGCTTTACTTGTTTTAGTAACGCCATGAGCTAACCCATACGACTTACCCTGATATTTATATTGAGAATTCGAATTGGTTGCTCTCATTGGGACTTTTTCCGTAGGCGTCGATCGCGGTTTAAACATTTTCGTGCTATTGTCAACGCTTTCCATAATGCGACATTTTTTCGATATAAAATCCGTAAATTCTTGAAGTGTTGGGTTACCGTTAAATTTCGAAATAGATGTTTCTTCCCAACTTTTTTTTGTCTCGAGGTTGAGTTTTTTAGCACAAACAAATAATAATAACCTGTCCCAATGCTCTGTAGGTTCTCCCAATCACGGACGTTTCGTTCTAAGTTATCAACTAACTTCCTAAGGTCGCTATAAGACTCCTCTGCTACCGAAGGAGAATCAAATATTGCCTTTAAATACGATTGGATTATAACTGGTTCGTTATTGAAACGATTCTCTAAAAGCTGCCATGCAACCTTGTAATTGCTCCGAGTTATTTCAAGTGAATCTATCAATGCTTTGGCTTCACCCTCTGTGGAGTCTAACAAATGATAAAAACGTTGAATGTCATCCAAACAAATATTTCTTGATACCAATGTATCGAAGGATTCCTTAAATTGCATCCATTTACCGTAATCACCATTATATTTCGGAAGACCTAAATTTGGTAGCCTAACACCACCCTGTATGAAGGAATTGAAGAAGCGATTAACATCTTCCGCTTTCGTTGAGATACCTGGTATACCTTGAGTAACCTCATTTTTCTGTTTAATATCCGTAACGAACTTTTTCGCGTCTGACATAAAAAACATCCTCAAATTCTTCGCTAATTACCGAATTTCTGTCAGTAAGTTCAATATTCAAATCTATCTCATTAACCTGTTCTAAAATGCATTCCATTTTCTCGATACGTATTTCTAATTGCGGTAGGTCTGCTATGTTTTCCGATTGAACTAACTGAGCTAAAAATTCCCTAAATCTTTCAAATTTCTTTATTAGTTGCCGTCTTTTCACCATCAATCGCTCTACTGCATCCTCTATTTGTTCCTGCTCGATCTGTGCATTCGTTTTCCTACCCATTTCGTTTAAAATAGAAAACCTTCAGCTTTTACAACAATGTACAATATAGAACGATATATTAGACCCGAATTGCCCGTTTGGAACTACGATTATCCCTATTTCACCTAAATGTTGGCTTCGGTACACGCAAGACAATGATATAGGTATTAACTGTTCAATTCTATTGATCAAACTATTGATCGCTTTGGCAACACTTTCCGTCAATTTTTTTTCCAGAGAAAACTCTGCAGTGAAAAAATAAACTCGCTCAGGCGAAAGTGATACCAAGATAGGATTAGTGTGTGGAAAAAGGACGGAGACTCACCGCTGTTTTGCCGCCGGCCATTCACTACGACGCTAATTTCCCTGGTCGATTTTATTGATTTTCTTCGATCGATTCACAACATACAATCCGGCTCGATGAACCAAATGTTGCTATCCCAGGTAGCTCGTTGTTTCTACACGCTCTTAAAAGACTAATCGATTTCAGTGGACTGTATTTTAATTGATTTCGATACAAGAACAAGAATAACTTTTCGTTTGATTAACAGTTACTAATGTCTCATAAACTGTCACTGTCAGTTGAGCATGGCTCACCCTAAGATGCCTAGAAGTCCTGGTGACTCAACTGATTAGATTTTCTTCAATGGTGGTATTGGTGGGATTGGGATCAATTCAATTGAAGAAAAACTATTGTTTCCTTGCCAACGTTTCGAATTTTAATAAATTCATCATCAGGGCTCTATAACAATGAGTTGCGTGTTAAAGTGGTATGATATAAATAAAATAAGAGAATGCCAACAAACTATTGGAACATTTTCAGGGGTTCAAAATGTTAATTAATGAAAAAAAAAATTTAAAATACTTACCAAAAATCAGTTTTTCCGAGTAAAAATAATAAAACTAGGTATAAAACAGACATTTTAGATACACGCTCTAGGTACAAACAAAACCACATTGAGTACGGGACAAACGAATACTGAAATAAAATTCATAGAATGGCTGTAGTTCTTATGAATGCTGATAGGAAGAAAACAAAAACAAACGTGATTGTTGAAAACACCGTATAATGATAAAGAATCATTTCGGTAGCTGACTTATCAGATTGTAATAAGCCGTATTCAATCCTTCTATATCTCTTCTTGTATTAACGCTGTCTTGGTGAAGAATTTGTATCATTTCACTGAATAGCCTTTTTGATAGAGAAGATTTCTGATCAAGAATGATAGGTTTTGTAAAATCAAAAGTATGGCCATTTTCTCTAGTGTGTTCAACTAAGGCTGTGGGATTTTTGACATTCAGCTTTCGTGTGTCTCTATCGTGTTCAGAGATTCGTTTTTTAAAATATCGTCCTGTTTGACCCACATAACATTTAGTGCAATTATTACAATTAATTTTGTAGACAACGTTCGATTGTAGATCAGATTAGATTTTGTTTAGATTTTTGTGGCGAAAAAAACAATCGACGCCTTTGAAGGTTTCCCCTATTTTTTCGATAGAGGGCGTTATGTTCCCATTTTTCAAATTTGATGACAAGTGTCAAGTTAATTGTCATATTGTCATGTCAGTTTGAAATTTTGATGTTTACGATGTTTTTATCGTGTTTATTTGCTGATTTCATTGCTTTTAAATATCGAAACGTTGTTACTGGTATCTCATTGTCCACCCATTATCCTTTAGGTTGCGATCTCTTCTCGCTAGCCAATCAAATAAAAGTGGAAAACCCGACTGCACATTATTTTCACTTAGTGCAAATTTAGCTTCAGACAAGACTGACAAGAGCGTGTTGGCGACATCTGTACATATTGTACGGAAACCTCCAAAAGCTCAATTATCCATCAAAAATCAAGCAATCCAGATTTCGCCACTTTTATCCCAAACTTCTACAGGTATAAGTAAACACACCAGGGTTTCCAGGCATCTTAGCTCACCCCATAACGACTAACTCACAAATAGTTGGTTGGATAACTCCAGATATATCTTACGGTTCACCCCATTTTACTTTTTACTGATTCCCACGAATTTTGGTTTGGTTGTATTTTTCCAAACACACCTACTTGAGAATACATCCTTTGATAATTGTGCAATGAAAGTCCTATCGAACTTGGATGGCATCAAATTTCAAGAGATACAATCGTATTCGTGAAGCTCTGACGAGATGTGAAGAATTTGTACTACAACATAAAACAAACACCTACATTCAAAAGAGACCGACTTTGTTTCCTTTTACTTTTTGACAGTCACAAAGTCACATTCTAAGCGAATCGCTATTGCTTCGCTTCGATTTTGAGCATACTGAGTGACGCTCCAGTTCGATTTCGATGAAATCTCAGAGAATGCTTGTTTGTCAAAATTCCTTGTTGTGAAGTAGTATTGCCGTCTATGAGGGTTCATGTTGTAAGGGTTGATTTCCAAAGTTGAAGAGCTTATGAACAAGAAGTAACAAAAAATAATCAGCTGTATTTTCGCACAAGTGATTCAAGTGGATAATCACAACCGGTCACATATGTATTTTTTCCTCTGAATATTTGATGTTTCATAGAACGAAGGCCGAAGACCCGTTGTCACTTTATTTTTTTGTTGCTGCTCAATTTTATTCATTTATTGAGCCGTACTTCAATGTTCAAAAAATATTAAGGACAGAAGGAATCATTTGAAACTCATCGCGATTTTTTTATATGCCGGGTGTCGCAAATTTAATTTCAATGTATTGCTACATCTGTTTCGGTAGGAGATATATTGCTACTATTAATTTATGTCGAGAAGTATACGCTCTATTTAGCTGTTTTGAATTATTCTGAAAGAACTGAAATCGTTGATTTTGATTTTCATGCTCTGGTACAAAATATGCAAAAAGTGTGAGGAGCTATTGGATCGAATTACATGAAGGCTACAACATGCACCGTTTATATTTCCAATATGACGTTTCGTTTTCCAAGGGCCACCCTCAGCTTTTTTTTTCAAATACGGACCTGTATTTTCAAATGCAAATTCTAATGCTTCTTTCAGTTCTGCATCCATGATTTGGACATTTTTTTACTGAAATATAACGAATTAGAGGAATCAAATAACCATTGTATCGAAGTACTGGCTACATCTCTGTGAAATTCCAAAATTTGATATACAATGATAAATTTGATTCTTTTTTCTTCTATAAGTGATATTTATTAGTACAAGAACGTCGAGAGAATGGTAGGAATAAAATTAAAAAAATGTCAAACACTCCCCTGTCGATGTAATTTTCTTCATAAAAGTTGTTATTTCTGATTTTTTTCCGGAGAAGAGGCAAGCCAAAAGAAAATTCATCATTAGGATTTGTTTCGAGAAATACAGGACCGTATTTGAAACAAATGCTGAGAGTGGCTCTAAACAGTCTAAACAAACGGAACGTCGGCGTTGTATTGAAAATACAATCAGTGCATGTTGTATCCTTCATTGAAGTTCGATCAAACACCTATTCACATTCCTTTCATATTTCATAGAATGAAGATACCTACCAGGGCATACAAAAAAATCAACTATTTAAGTTTATTTGGATTAACGGAACAAGAACGGCTCACGATCGTATGGATATCGTGATATGAATTCATTCTACAATAGTAAATACAAATCTTGTCCTATTCAACCATTATTGTATCTTTTACTTTCATCGTAATCGCAACATGTGCAATTGAATTTTTGCCACCCTGTATGATGAAATCCAATCATCATCCATCTGCAATGATTGAAATTATAATTTTGATTCGATTGAAAAAATGGTGTCATAATCATAGCAATGATGATAAGAATTCGATTCTTCATTAATATAATAGGTATTTTTTTATTGAGCTGAAACTCAATTTGTTCAACTTGAATATATATATCAATGTATACCATTATGTTATTGTCCAAAGATCTGACAGGATTGGAGTAAGTGTTCGTAATTATTTCCTGAGTTCAATAAACTTATATAATATGGATATTTGAATCATACTATGTTGATAATGCAGCAACGAAAAATATAGCTACATCGGTTATCACTACCAATGTGACAGATTCTGATTCTCAATTGAATTATTACTATAAGCTGATTCTCACTTTCTGTTGTGATAATTTCCCATGCTCTGCAGCTCAGGAAATTATTTTTTGCAGTTTCAAATCATAGATATTTGTAGCAAATTTTATGCACCACAAATTTTTATTATTTCATTTCCTCTGTATTAGTGATGTTTCTCGAGGGAAATATTTCCAATTTTTCATTAACATTAAATTTCACATCTTACGGGAAGATAACCAAGACGCTTGGTTCTTAGCGCTTTCCCTGTAATATATTCAGGCGATTCCAACAAAAAATCACCATAGACTATCGTAGTATCCACAGTTCAACAGTTTTTGAACTAATTTGCCTGGTCTATACGCTTTTGTATAGACTTCACTTCAGCCTCTCGTTCGATTAACTTCTTCCCGTAGGAACAAAGCCCCCCTGATATAATGAATAACCCTCTCGAGAGCGCTCGAAAAGTTCTCCCAGTACCAATGAAATAGATGTGCAGAATTTGTACTTCGGCGCGAAGTAATAATTGAACATAGATTTCGTGGGCTAATTGAATTTGTTGTTGCCTTCGAATCGGGGCGATGATAAAAGGAGGTGCGATCGGTTAGACTGCGCTATTACCTAATTACTTCACTCGTGATTTTGATTGATTGTCTGTCTTGCGTGACGGCTAAATTGATCAGGAAATGGAGGTTGGGGTTATTTAGGGGTTGTTCCTTCTTAAAAGTACATGAACTTATATATAATATATATATATATATATATATATATATATATACATATATATATATATATATATATATATATATATATATATAAGTGGAAACCACTTTTGGTCCGACATACTTCTATTCACTCCGACTTGGGAACCAATCCGTTCGAACCTCCCATCGACCGTCCGATACCTGATCCTGCCATAACTACTAATGAACCCTTAAATCCCACCAACCTTCTATCCTCGATCTCCAGTGATGATAGCCAGCTAGTGAGACAACTCAGACCTAGACGCAAGGTCACTAAGTCTTGAAAATGGCTCCGAAGTGGGAGTCGAAACGTAGACAAGTAAATCTTTCCAGACGCGGATCAACCGGAAGTTCCATATATATATATATATATATATATATATATATATATATATATATACAATGAGTTCCAACTGCGTATTGTGAAGTGCAATATTGGTAACATTCGAGTTACATTGCAAATGTTACCCGAACAAACTTTCAATATCTGTTCAATGTTGTTAGGGAGAGTAGATAACAATATTGAATTATCAATTTAGGTGGCCGATTGGCATAAGAATTCAATATATATTTGCCAATTCTGACATTACTTGAATGCTGTATTTGAAATGGGAATATTGGTGCAATATTGATAATATATTTCAACTAGATTTTGCAAGGTGCGATATTGATACAATATCGGTTTGATGCTTGTTGCCAATATCAGGATTTCTACATCGAATGATATCGAATATCAGTTTAGCAATATGGAGATTGCAATATCGTTGTCATATCTTTTTATAACCCAATTTTTATAATCAGAATCCCAATATCTCTCTTAAAGTCGATGGGAGAGTAAGTGCCAATTCAAATATGGTTCAATATTATTGTATTCACACCTGAATGAAAATATTCCAATCGCGAATATCGAATCTCATTATTGAATTTCAATTTCAATGATGATCACATGAGTCCCCGAACTGATGAATTGATAGTGCTAAAGCAAATATTCATTGGACAAATACAGACATTGAAAATCATATCAAGAACTTTTTGCAGAGCGATTATCACTCGTCAATTTGCTTTCACAATAAGAATGGATCTTTCAGAGTTTTTTATCAACGATTGAACAGTTTCAAATCTCAACTGAAAATAATGAATTGAATCAATTGAATGAATCGGAATAACACTTATTTTTCCAGTATATTATCAATATTCTACCACCATAGACATAACGATATATGCTTTGTATAAAACCTTATCTTCCTCGACAGCCTGAGAAGATGATATGGATTGATTTTTAAATAAATAATGGTTTCAACCCATTGGGCTATCGTCAAAAGGCCAGTTTAACACTTTGGTCACAATTTCAATTGATCTTAGGTATTTTATGAAAATTTCAAATTGACCCTTGGTACCGAAGGTTCCTCATAGGGTGTAAGGCATTGTATGATTTTTCTTCATTGATGAAAACGGGGACAATACATCAGTAAATTTTGACATTTTTTTATGTGTCACATATAAAACATGTAAGTTTATGTTCGAGTTTTAAACGTATTAATATCACTTGCAATTTTCTGTCTTTCGTTAATATTTCCCATGGTTTTACTGACACCCAAATTTCATACATCCTGAAAGAAACATGTCTCCTCTTTGTCTGAAGATATGGACTCGTTTGAGATGTTGTATTCTCAGACAGCATTATTGAAGCAGATTGCTTCAATTTTTGTTTCCTGCCCTCGCTCTTTCTTCTTCTGCTATCATTCGAGTGGTATTCCATTCTACTTCGTGTTCTCCATCGACAGTCAGAATTTGTTCTCATAATACAGAAACATCAAGAGGTCTGTTTTTGATGTACATGTTGCGTACACTCTTTCGCACTCCCAGGGGTCTTGACGTTCACCCGATATATTTTTGACGCCACGAATAAGGAGTTCAATTGATACAATTCTTTTCTTTTTGTTGTTAGTTGGTTAAGTTCATGACAGTATTGCACTCAAACTATTTGTTGTTTTGATTAGAACATAAGAATTTCGAACATATACCGCGGTTGTCATTGTCCCCGGTTTCATCAATGAAGAAAAATCATAAAATGTCTTACACCCTAGAAGGAACCTTTGGCACCAAATTTCATAGAATACCTAATACCAATTGGAATTGTGAGCGCATTGTCAAACTGGCCTTTGGTTGATAGCCCAATGTGTTGGAATGATTATTTATTTGAAAAAAAAAAAATCCATATCATCTTTTCAGGCAGTCGAGGAAGATAAGGTTTTATACAAAGCATATATCGTTATGTCTATGGTGGTATAACATTGAAAATATACCAAAAAAATAAGCGTTATTCCATCAATTCAATTGATTCCAATTCATAATTTTTCGTTGATATTTGAAACTGTTCAATCGTTGTTAATATCATTCCAGCATAGAATTTAACTTTCATGCCCATGTACAAACCGTGTACTCACCCGAAAAAAAGACTGTCTGTTACGTGGCTTGAACTCACCCTCTGCTTCAAGAAAGCTCCACTATACACTTTATTCCATGGATATCACTTTTTTTGAGTAGGAGAAACGGGGTATAGATATGAAGGTTTCCAGTTTCGTTCGAGGCAACATCACATTGTCAGACAGTGAGAACTCATAATTGGCTACTCTATAAATGATTACTATATCAAAGTTTGTTTGTGATGACAATCTCAACTGAAAAAACTCTAAAGGATCCATTCTTATTGTGAAAGCAAATTGACGTGAGATAAAAAGTTCTTGACATAGTTTCCCGCCATTGAATCGCACTACATAACGATATTGTAGTTTTCAAAGTCTGTATTTGTCCAATAAATATGGCTTTAGTACTATTGATTCACCAGTTCGGAGATGTCACGGCATTAAATCTCCCACCCACTTTGAGAGATAAATTGGAATTCTGATTATAAAAATTGGGTTTTGTGAAGATATGGCAACAATATTGGAATCTCCATATTGCTAAACTGATATTCAATATCATTCGATGTAGAAATCCTGATATTGGTAACAAGCATCAAACCGATATTGTATCAATATCGCCCCTTGCAATATGTAGAATTTTTTTTTCAATAATGAAACGATATTCCCGTGTCAAAAACAGTATTCAAGCAATATCAGAATTTGGAAATGTATATTGAGTTATTATGCCAATAGGCCACCTAAATTGATAATTCAATATTGTTATCTACCCTTCCTAACAATATTGAACAGATATTGAAATACCAATATTGAAGGTAAAGGCTTTCGCGGCTGGAGTTTTCACTATTAATACTTTGGTTCGGGTTTGAAGACCGTCGTTTCCTGGAATTTTTTTTGAACAACTTCTTTTTGGAAGAAATTCCAAAAAACGACGGCCTTCAAACCCAAACCAAAGTAGTGATTTTGAAAGTTGAGTTCGGAAAAGATTTGCGACCATATCGAAATTCACATATTGTTAAACTGATATTATTTAATATAACCTGATACAGTGATTTTGATGTTGGCAATGTAACCCAAGTGTCACTTACCAATTTTATACCTTACAATATGCAGTTGGAATTCATTATCAATATTGAACCAATATTCATATTGAAATATCGTTTTTTCTATATCGTTCCATATCCGTTCCGATTACGATATATCTATATTGGTCCAATAAGAGGGTTCAGCCAATATGATGTGTAACCAGGGTGTAGAATTGAAGGATTTGTCATGAAAAAATAATCTAAATTGACGAACTATCCATATGAATATTCTTTATACAGATCAACCCTAACACCAATATTGTTCTGGTAGTATTTATCAACCACATAGAATACATTCTCTAACATAAATGGAACAAACAGTTTATTTTGATTCATGAGATCGAGTGTACTACATATATACAGTGTGTAACAAAGAAAACTTAACAGAGCCGTTGTTGGATATGAAAAGTTAGATTTTTGAAAAAAGCGCGGACACGTCGATTTCTAATTGAAGGGGGACACCTTTCAGACTACTCAGAATTTTTGTAGTACGCCCCCTTGGGGGGGTGCGTCCGACGACCCTTATTCAGATAGGGAAAGTAGGTCGAGTGGCACCTGGAATACCTCTACAACTCTGTTAACAGAAAATTTTTGGGACAATTAGTTTTCGAGCTAATTTGAAGTTTTAAAGGTATTTGTATTGAGTTCAACGCTGTTTGAAATAAATCCAATTGTTTTTAAGGTACAATTTACGTTCAGAACTTCCATAAAAAAATACATTTTTGGTTTTCATGACAACCTGCTAATACGTGTCCATGTGATTTCGTATTTTTTGTTTATTACGAGGAGATTTTTTCGGGGGATGGGGTTGGTTACCAATCGTTACAAAAAATTTCTTTCAACAGAGTTGTGAAGGTATTCAAAAAACCTTCAAAACAAGGTGCCACTCGACCTACTTTCCCTATCTAAATAAGGGTCGTCGGACGCACCCTTCCGAGGGGGTGCGTACTACAAAATACCTGATTAGAAAAATATTTCACAACAATATATACACGATTTTCAAGATACATTATCCCTTTTCATCATCTCACATCATTGTTTTCGTTCTTTTGCATACTTTGAAATACGAAAAAATCCTTATCGGGTATATTTCTGATAGTATTTTTGCACTTCGATTACTCTCGATTCGTTAGCTTTTTTTATGCATGGATAGCAATCAAAACTAGAACGCTTAGAGTAAACAAACACGGGACATGTCCTGTGATATCGACCAAAGCGTGCCTCATATGGTGACGTTTGAACGGCTCAGATTCTTTCAATGTATTGAATTTCACTTTAAAAATAATTTGAAATTTATCAAGCCTATTGATATTTTTCTCTAAGTCATGAAGATGTTAACGATCAATTTACGATATAGGCATATTCTCTATTCGTCCGCAACTTGCTTTAATGTTGATTTTTAATGACATACAAACAAACCATCAACTGTATTGTTGCTAAAATATATTATTTATTCTGATTGATTCGCAGGAAAATGAATGAAAACACCTTCTTATATAGACAACGTTATGCCATTGTTATAATCCTCACTTTTTTCCCAGACCTCTCTCAACTGTTTCTGTACCAGCCACCGGCACCGATACAAACAGCAGGCATCGTCCACATAAAAATAAATTCTACATCCTCGTATTCCAATAACAATGAAATGCCGCAGACTAAAAATAGGACAATGCATGCCAGGCCATAATAAATTCTTAGCCTTTGACGGTCTCATTTAGTATCGATTCCTCAGTATGAACATAAAAGACACCACTAAAATAGAAAATGTGTTCTGATCTCTAGAGATATATCTGCAGAAAGATAAATAATTTTCACAGAATATGATGAATATAATAATTAACTTTATTCACAGTAGAATAACAAAATACAAAAACATGGAGTGAACAAATCGACGATTTTTTTGGAGTTTGGACCGTGAAGAATATAGTGTGGAATTTGTGGAATCGCGAAATTACGACTTTTGGCCGGAAACATTATTTAAATTAACAAATGTCACTATTGTGGTGTTATTATCTTTGGAACGAGATATATCGAAAAATGTTTCCCAAAATGTGCGCCTAAATGAAATCTATAAATTACGCCCTATGCAAAAATCACATAGAATTATTGGCTGGGCGGTAAATCACTGTTAAACAACAATTATAAAAATATTATTGTATTTACGTGGTTTATTTATAAACTCATCCACCATGTTATTATAGTTTAGCAATAATGACCGTTTTTTGTACATCCGGCGTGTAGATATAGCACTTGTTCCACAAGGCCGAGAAGGGGCAAAAATCATGTTGATTCTTGTCAGCATGAGCTTTCAGGATTAAGGTAAAAATAATAGGTTGTTAAGGGCCAGTTGCACCGCATCAATTCAGCTAAGCTTGGCTTAATCGTTAAGGAACAAGGAAGATGATTGGCAAATCCATAGCAACAAAGCCTGGATTAGATAAAGCACAATTTGAGAAAAGCGGTGCAACTGGCCCTCAATAGCACGTTTTTCGAGAATTTAAAATTTCAGCTTATAGACAGAAGTAACGCTTTAACTATTTAAGTTATTCAAAATGTTCTCCAAGATATTCATAGATCTTAGCGAGACGCGTAATTAAAAAAAAGTCTCAATATCTTTGTTACAAGCCGAGATATAATCATTTTTACGTTTGTTTATAGGCCTCCCAACATTACATTGAATTTTGAAACTAGTTTTTGGGATACGCATTGAAAAATATTGGTTTGCACGAACAATTTTGAATTCTTGAGAAAAAACTACGTGAAATAAAAAAAAATATTCACCCCTATTTAAGAGGTAGATATGGAAATAGTTATCAAGCCGCGCGAGGCTTGGAGATTATTAATTTTCATGGGCATTTTTGAATCCATAAGAATAAACTACGTTGAAAAAAAAAGTTTACGATATTTTATACCTAAGGAAGATATAGAAATAGTTAACTAAGCCGCGCTAGAGGAGCCGCGTAGCAATCATGATCTGTCTATAATATCAAGTATTATGCCTAAAACTATTACGAATGTCCCCGAACTGGAATTTCGCGTAAATGTTGATTTATCTACCTCGGCTAGTAATGAAGATATGAATTTTTTTAAATACGCGTCTCGCTAAGACCTATGAGAATTTCGAAGAACATTTTGAATAACTTAAATATTTAGTGCGTAACTTCGCCAGATAAACAATGATGTATTTCTGCGAAAGAAATGGATGGTGCCATTAGAAAAAAATAGGGGTGGGGTGGGGTGAATTTTCAGGGGTATGAACATGAACAGATCATTTTGAGTGCGTTATATGGAAGGCAATTTAATGTTCGAATCATTCGTTCGTGCGTCAAAGAGAAAGAGGATTGGAGAAGTGAGCTGCAGATGAATAGAATGATTAGGGAAGAGTTACACACAGGGCGCAATGGGTGGTGGTCTTTATGAATGAAAACGAATATTTCGACGGATAGGGAGAACGAAAACTAATTCTAAATGAATAATATAGTGCGATGAAATAGTAATGATTTATAAGATGATATTACGCTTTATATTTTTAACTGTTATGGTATAAAAATAGGCCTTGGAACAAAGACTCTTCAAATCCTTCGAAACATGTCACCATGAACAAAAAGGTAGAGATGAAATGATTGAAATTGGCAAAATGAAAATTGTGAAAATAATATAGTATGTGACAAAAATAAATAGTCTCGAAAGGAAACATGATAAAATCAAATCGAGGGGGCGCCAAAACTTTTAGTGAACACTGGATAGATCGCCACTGAGATTTTGTTCGGATAATCAAAGTTTGTCTATTCGTCATATAAATTGTTTCCATTTGTATTCGATTTCAACGATTTGTTGACAACTAATAAGTGGTTATTCAGTATATAGAACGCTTTTTTCTCAAACTGCCTGAATATGACCTTACATCCACTTATTTTATTAAAAAAGTAGGGTATTTCAGGATATTGCTTGGTTGCCGTAAATATTGTATCAAAATGTGGAAAATTCGACCTAGTACAAAAAATAAAATTACTATTCAAGCACTGATGAAAAATATCTGCCCACCGGTAATTTTAGTTGTCTGTAATAACTCTCCCTAGAGTTTTTTGTTTTTTTTTTTATATAGTTGCAGTTTCACATGAAAGGGAAGCCCTGTAATGTTCAGAGAAAACCGCGTGAATCAAGGGACAGGAGGAACGAATTAACATTCTCTCTGAAGTTCTATTGAAAAACCATCCCTGAGCAAAACTGGTTCGACAGGTCTCCAAGTTCACAACAGAGGGGTGGGAATTCTGTACTCGTCGAGTCATTCCTGTATGTTCCAATGAAGTGAGCGAGTCTGTGAGCGAAGAATCACCAACAAGACGGATTGCCTTTCTCTGAATAGAATCGAGAAGCCTGAATGTTTTGTTACCGAACTCCATACATGAGAAACATATTCCAAGACAGGTCGTATCTGAGCCTTATAGATCATTAGAAGCTGACGAGAAGTGAAGTGTTTTTTCAATTCTAATTTGAATACTACATCCACACTATCTTAAGAGTCTTACTATTGAATTGAACTCGATTTATTTGTAATTTATCATCTCGTTAACGTAATGTCGGAAACGACGGTAATGTGTCACAAGAATTTGACATGAAAATTTGAATTCAAATTTATTTGTTTTTATTTGATGTTGATAGCGATTCTTCTTCCCCAAAGAATTCAATTGTACACCTCCACAGAATCGGCGAATAATGCTAGGATAGAACTGCTACCTTTCTGCTTTCAGTGTCAAATTGAATTTCAACGAATCTGAAAATTAGGAGTTGGGGAAAACATTTTGTGTTCAACCAACTTGTACAGAATCCCGTTCTCGGGAATCGTCAAGGCTGCTAATTTGTTCCGAAAACATGCATTATTTGTACTAGTTGAACAGATATCTACTTCGAACTGACTTGAGAACCGAACAGCATGTCGATATTCGAATTGATAGCATTCACAAATCAAATGCCAGACAGCTGTTTCGACCCTCCAAGTTTTATCACTGACATTTAGCAGGACTTGCGAACACAAAACATTTTTAACCGTATATTCCTAATGAAATAAAAAGTCTAATGCAGTTGGTGTAAACCTCAAAAGTGACACGACATCTACTGGATGACCGGGGACTAAAACTACTGGGACACCAAAAACAGGACATCTGTACCAGAAATTTAAGTCTTTGGTCTCATCCAGTTTGAATCATGACTAATTAGACACACAGTATAACATAAAAAATCGATCATTTCGTGCCAACGATTCCTTTTTCACCCATCATGGTACGCCACTGTTGAGACCGATTCCCGCCATGAGAGACTTTCGATTTTTGTGACGCGAATAATGCAGTGTTTTGTTTACAATCCACACCGTGTAATAGTTATATCGGAATATCGCTCAACCTCGTCTGCGAACTATTTTGTCAATCGTTGATTGTTATCTCCTGCCTATTATCGGATATTCATCTACAATTTTAGCGAACGTTTCAGTGAGTTTCAGTTCGTCTGTGCATCGAAAATAACCTAATTAGTTCCCGATAGTTTGAGGTTAGGTGATTGATGCGGTGGGTTCGTATTCATTAATTATTATTCATAGTAGGTGATTCCAATTAATTTTATCTAGCCAGTGTGTCAGTGGCGTAGCGTGATTAATTGATTTTGGTAGCGGGTGGAGTGGTTTGGGTGTCCTTTTTTTCAAGAGGATTAATGAATATTAATTTGTCGAAGGAAGATTAACTGTGATGACTACAATAGTGCAATCATTATGGTTCAGAGGACCACTTATTCGACTGTGGTCAGGAGAACCAAGAAAATATTTTATTGTTTTTGTCTAAAATGTAGAAAATGTCCATAGACAAGCTCCTTTTTTCAGGCCGATCTCCCCATTTGCCAAATGACAACAATTTTTGCATTTGCTGCTATTTCATATAACTGTATTTATGATTTTGAATAAATCTAATCTATCTATATGATAGTTTGTGTGAAAGAGATGATTGTTTCACAACTTGTTCATTCAAATTGAAGGTAATGTTAAACAACCTCCAACTGACTCTTCCCAGTGAAAAGACAAGATATTATATTTCAAAATTCGGTTTCGAGTCATCATTGGTAGTCTTCTGGATATTTCAATGTGTGACAAAAAACAATAAGTGATATACAATACACCTTCCTAATAATCAAGTCTGCTCCAGATAAGAAAATCGAAAAACGTCCCAATTGTCTTAACAAACGCGACGATTCCCTATACGTGGAAACCATTTTTGGTCCGACATACTTCCATTTACTTCGGCTTGAGTACTAATCCGTTTGAACCTCCCACTGACCGTCCGATCCCTGATCCTGTCATAATTACTAATGAACCCTTAAATCCCACCAACCTTCTATCCTCGATCTCCAGTGATGAAACCCAGTTAGTAAGACAACTCAGACCTAGAGGCAGGGTCACTCAGTCTTGAAAATGGCTCCGAAATGGGAGCAGAAACGTCGACAAGGAAACTGTTCCAGACGCGGATCAACCGGAAGTTCCAGCTATCACATTTCTGATCGCGCAAGCCTATCCGAATATATATATTTCATCACCTGCTATAACTTTCTCGACGACTGAGCATTTCTTCGAGTACACCCCGATAATGAAATCCTTTCGAATACAATTTACTACTTTAGCTGTGGGTGAACCCCAAAAACCCTACCGCCCAGTCAGTAACAATTTGCGAGGATCTAGAATTCCGACTAGGGCAAGCCATTCAGAGTATAACGTCTCAACAATCTGCCAGTGTCAATCAAGTACAGAGAAACGAGCTCGAAAACTCCTGGAATTTGACGAAATACATTTCGTCATGAAATTTGTGTATTTCAAAAAATCGTTTCGGTTCGTAACGAATCTCGCAAAAATTTTCAGAATGACAAATGACAAGTGCGAACTTGAGTTCATGAGTTCGCCTCTTTCGCGCGACTTCGACTGTTTTCGGGTGTTATCGTATTGCTGGCAAACAGTTGTCCGAACCAGTATTTTTAGAGAGCATTGGATACGTGATATTCTATCATGATGGTCGTTCTTCCCTAATATTTGCCGCTTCATATACATTATAATAGGTCTTGTAATAGGTATTTATATCCATAGAGACTGAGGTTTTTGGAGAGGGCCCTATTCCAGAATGCAGGGATATTAATTTAACAAGAATTTAACTTGATAATCAGTTTCATAATGTTCGAGATGATGAAAGTATAAATTTGAATTTGATAAATACGACACTTAAAAAGAAAAAAAAAACATTCCCGTGAAATTCCTGAATGGTGAATCAGATATTGAGGTTCATTGAAATAATTTTGTCTTTGGCTCAGAAATGTTTCTCCCTGTTAGGTGCTTCATCATAAGTACATTATACATCCATATATTGTTATAATATAATTTACGAATTCTATAGATATGCATTAGCAATAACAGAATGAGATGAGTTATCAGTCTCTATTTATCTCAACAACAAGACTATCTGAAGTTTTCAATCAACTATAAAGTGTCTGACATACTTAAATAATTGTTTTTTGCACATGGATTGCCAACACATTAAGATCTTGAGAAAGGGTGTTATTTTATTCTTGGTTTCCTTCTGGAACGTATTGATGAAGGAAGTAAGAACGGGGACGATTTCAACTGCGTTGATCTTCCATACATACATTGTAGTGAAATAACCCTCCGTATTGCAATTCCTTGATTTAGAAGCCAAACAATCAAATTTCTATTCATATATCAGTGAACTAGTCTCACAAAGTATGATATGATTTTTGGTGATAAGCTTTTATACCGATTCGTGAAAAAACAGACACCCCCAGTTATCAATCCCACTATTTTGATTACAAAAAAAAATACCAATAGTTATCTCGAAATTCCTAAATAATACCTCTAATTCCCGAGTAATGCCCTTGCAATTCCTCTAAATTCCCGAGTAATGCCCACGCAATTCCTCTAATTCCCGAGTAATGCCCTTGCAATTCCTCTAATTCCCGAGTAATGCCCTTGTAATTCCTCTAATACCCGAGTAATGCCCGGAAAATTCCTGTAATTCCAAACTAATTCCTGCGACCTGTACACCAAAATTCCCTTGCGGTTTCCCCCTCGACTATGGATTTCCATCAAGTAAAGGCCACCTCAATTCAAAACGAAAAATTCCTGTAATTCCCGACTAATTCCTGCGACCTGTACACCATAATCCCCTTGCGGTTTCCCCCTCGGACATTCCAGACAGAATTTCTCGAAGAAAACGTCAAGACTTCCTGACTGTGACGAAATGATTGAAATCAATTTTCATAGTAACCCAAGTGATTTTATTACGACTTTCAAAGCACCATTCATTTGTGAATAAAATTAATAGCGATTTTTTTCAAAATTAAATAATATTTTTTTTACCTCGTAAAATCTTTCACTGCCTGGTTAACAATATACCATTTATAGAATTTTTGTGTTACTTTTACGTTGAACTAAATAATACAAAGCCAAAAATACTTCTTCAAATTCAGAACTTTCGACAAAAATAATCATGTCTCTTAGATGAATTTATTGAGTCAATGAATCGAAAACTTGGTCTTTCGATGATTTCCTTAAACTCGATTGAAACATTGGTGGATTTCACAATCATCTGTAGTCGTTGAATCCAGAATTTCATATTCCTACCGTGGTTTTAGGAAATTTCATCTATCATTTTTTGTGCTGATTTCCTACAACATAGTAACTGCTACGACCACCAATTCATTGAACATGTTACCCTCTTCTAGACTTGATAATAGTCGTGAGGGTAACTTTATTGAACAATTGAGGCAAAAAATATACAGCGTGTGATAATGAAAATTTGCAACCCCTAACACTCGGCAAAATAAATGTTTTATTGAAAATCCTGAAACATATATCCATTTAAATACCATGGGGACAAATTTTTATGCAAAAATAATTCGTGCAACTTCAAGCCTGTGCTGGGAGTAGCAAATTTTACAAATTTACAAATTTGTAAAATGACACACACAACCTTTTTTTTGATCGATCAATTACTTACCAAGAAATCGCGTCATTAAGTTCATAGTTTCAACATAAATGAGAGCCCAAAAAGATTAACACTAACGAATGTATTGCTGGAAACGACCTCCATTAACTTCCATACAATAATAAAATAAAGATTATATTTCTCTTATATTTCTCCGAGAGCTCCAACAAATAATTATCACCGAATGCCGACGAATAACTCCTGATGTGCTGAGAAATGTAAGGCGTGGCTTTCAATCATGATTGTATTAATGTCTGGGAGTTGATCGAGGTCATTTCCAGTAATAAATTCGTTAGTTTCAATCTTTTTGGGCTTTTATTGATATTCGAACTGAAATTTTATGACGCAATCTCTTGGTAAGTAATCGATAGATTAAAAAAAAGGTTTTCTCAATCTTGAAAACCGTTTTCAAATTCCTAGTCATTTGACCCCCCGTCCAATGAAGATTTGTGGGTAGTTGCTACCCACAGCACAGATTTGCTACCCACAGCACAGAGTTGCACGAATTATTTTTGCATAAAACTTTCTCTCCTCTATGTGAAAATGGACATGTTTTTGGATTTTCGTCAAAACATTTATTCCGCAGATTGTTAGGGGAGTCCATTTTTTTGGTTGGGACAAGCTGTGTTTTCAATACCACATGTGATACACATCTCTCTGCGTTATTAGAGTCTGTCTGCAATGAGATAATCATCAGAATCTGACCCAATCAAGCGTAAAGATCAGAATTGCGGACCCTAAATATAATTGGCGATTGCAAATAAAACAATTTTTCTCCGATGCTGACTCATTGCCTTCATGGAATAATCTCAACAAAAACGATTTGTTAAAGCATAGAAAATCCTTACTATCTAAATACTACCAATTTTCACATGATTCTGATCTAGCAATAACATCTCGTTACCCATTCATGTATTTTTATAATCTATTTAATATTACTGTTGAAACGAGCTCATATCTTTTGCTATAACTGCCCATCCAAGTCACCCGTACCGTAGCTCAATTACGTATGGCCAATCACTTCAAACTAAAATTCACACTCAATGGAATCTCCTATACTATTGATCCAGACCTGATTTGTCCAGTTTTGCAACACAAACGAAGCGTAAACACTTTTCCATATAATTTTTGACTGTCCCATCTACACAGGTGATGAAACATAATATTTCCTGTTTACAGAGTTTGGAAACATTGATTGCTGCTTTAACTTATCAGTATTTGAGGCCAAGAAAATATCCGAGTACATTTGGAATATTCTAAAAAAACGAGCATTCATTTTGAGCGAGTAACTGCAGTATTTTCATTTTCTCTGAACTGTATTACTTCACTACTATTTTAGTTTCGTTGCCTATAAATTGTAATTGACGAAACTATTGTAATATATTATCATTTTTTTTATTGTTACCCCCATATACTTCTTGCTGTAAACTTGTTTTTAGAAGCAATAAAACTATTATTATTATTATCAGAATTATCGAACCCATCTTGCGTTATGGCCACAATGCGACAATATCACTTAGGTATCACATTAGATAGCGAAATTTTCTGCGAACGTGATATCCAGGTCTACCGAACTCGCATCTCATTTCGTAACTAGGGAATTTTTCTGAAACTCTTAAGTTATCCGTTGAGGTGAAAGTCGATTGAGTGCCTGTGTATTACCGAATTCGAAATTTACATTGAAATTAAAAAGTAAAAGTGATTTCTGCTCTCACTGAATTCGAAAAACAAGGTATCGAATTTGTCTAGGTATGGCACCCGTCTCTGAGGAAACTCTACTTATGCTCAGTATTACTACTTCTCTTCGGGTTTGAAGGCCGTCGTCCTTTGGAATTTCTTCTTGACATTTCGCTAGCGCGAGTGGCTAGCTTCTTCAGAGGCTCACTTATCTTGACCATTATTCCGATGACTGTCATCGAAAAAACTAACATTCCTGGACGATTGTGAAGATTGCTGAGTCAAAGCACAAGCCGAGTCTGGGCAACACAGAGTCCAGGAATGCGGCTTTTCCCTCGAGGTACACATACTATTTTTCCGCAAATCGTTTAAAATTCGACAGATATTAATTGATTTTGGAAAAATCGCGAATAGTTTCATTCACAAATAATTGATACTTTGAAACTCGTTATAAGGAAACTGTTTTCCATCATTTATGTAGAACAGTGACAACTGTATGGAAATATCATCTCCTCACAGCAAAGACACTAACAACTGTAAGGAAATCTTTACTTTTCCTTCAGGAAATTTTGTCTTTCGGAATTAAAGTTTCAAACAAATATAAATATCTCAAGTTCATTGATTTCACGGCTTTTTTAGGTTCATCTCAATTGGGTACTTATATTTTCCAATTGGAAATGAAATCTCATACTCTTATAGACACGCAATTGACCCTCATTTTGGAGGTTGACCATGAATTCTAACAAGAAAAGTACTAGTAGTGACGTGATTAGACCAATGCGATATCTTGTTCTTACAACCTGAGTGCACTGATTTGAACCCGTCAACAGAGCCCAATCACCCAAACACCAAAATGGAAATATTTTCACTCGATATGCGTTTTGCCAGATATTGGCGCTATTCGTTAGATACCCTGAATGGGTAGAAGCTAAGCATTTGTTTTCAGGCTATAAAAGTACCTCGTGATAGATAGTTCAATCTTCCTAGTAATCTTAAGAAATTAAATCAATCACGTATGCTTGTATAACACTCTCTTATAACTTCAAATAAGGTCGAAAGACCTATTTTCACTTACATATCCAATGAATATTGGCTCGTTCCTTCTGCTCATGTGACAAACTTTTTTCAGAATTTCGTATAAAATGCGCGTTAAATGTTTTTTGAAAAGAGTTTTAATGAGTCGTTCACTTCGTTATAGTGTTACAATTGATTACGTACTACTTTTATTCCATGTCATCTCTTGTTCCAACAAAAAACTTTTGTTTCCTCAGTAACTTTCATATATTCTCAGAATTCTATTCTTTCCAAAAAGTTGAAGAATTACGGAGTGTTCTTTCGAATTTACATTCCCTAATTAAGTAGGTAATCATCTGAAACCAACGAAAATTTGTTCATAGGTTTCAGTACGCCATCATTAATTTCATGCCATCCATATTTGAACGAAAAGTAAAAATAACACAGTTCAGAGGATGAATTGTTTTTTAAGACGTCATACTTTTGATAGGGCATTTTTTTGAACAAGTGAAAACAAATGACGGAATTGTTGACGTCTGCGTTTGAAGGCGGAGACATGCCCGTCCGATCTTTTATAATGACTTGCAAATCAAATGGCTGCCACATATGCCAAACAAAAATTGAAATATTTGAACTTCATTGCGAATTCGGATGAATATTCTGTCATTTGTCAATCGTCTGTGAGTCATAATATTTTTTAATTTGCGTTGTTTCAATTTTTTTCGATGAGAATATGAACATGGAAGTCTGGAACAATTTTTCTCAACTCTCCCAATTAGTCTTTCGAAAACATAAAATCATGTTTAGTATTCGCAAACTTTTTTTTGATATCGTAGGATGCAGAGGTACTACCATAATTTGATCAGGGAAATGAGAATATATGATCCCAATAATTATTTCAGTTACTCTCGAGTGACTTGCTCACAATTTTACGAATTGTTGATAACTGTGGGACAAAGAATGATATAGTTGTTTAATACAACAGATCCCATATCTCTCGTAAAAAGTTTGTGTGTTAAATATACCTATAGATTATTTTATCTTCTGGTATACCTATGTATTTTATCCAACACACGTTCTCTCCTATTTTGTTGAAAAAATGTAGGTTCAGGAGATACAATTACGCCTATGTCCGATATGCATATTGTGTAGATTTGTAGATGAAGTGAATCTACACTGTCACAAAATATACTTCAAACATGCAATGTGATATGGGAGATATTCCATAAGTAATATCGATAACATAATTTTTGTTTGTTTTTGAATATACAATAACCGTGGGATAGATACTGACTGATAGATGAAGTTATTCAAGTAATGAAAACCATAACACAAATAACAATGAACAACTCGCATGACGTAAAAATGTGGCTTATAAGTATGAACGCTAATTGCTATGATTATTCTTCAATTTGCAGTATATACTACCCTTAAGAAGGGAGAGCTCTTGTTTGGATGAGTTGTCAATTTTTGAAGTGTCAAGTGATATAAGTGGAATAACTTTGAGCTAGACTTCGCCAACAGTCTACGAAAAAACCATTCATGTACTGTTCTCGAATAACAGTAATAGTAGGTTATACCAGGAGTATTTACGAGTAATTTATTAATCATAAATGGATGATTCTTCTGTTTTACTCGACTAAATACAAATACATAAACCCTCCCTACACGTTTGACACTGACACTTTGGAGTTTGGTTATATCCAAGTAACAGTATACCCTAGCCATACAGTAGAGACACTCAAATGTCAATTTGTCAGCTCGGGGTGTATAATGTTATATTTTGGCGGTGAATTCAAATTTACGGGATACTGAATAATTATCAGTATGTCATTTTGCATGTTGAAATGAGTATTTTGTATACAATGAGCTTTGAAATAAATGGGAAATTCCTCAAGTACCTATAATAATGCCAAACATTCACATTATTTGTTTACAAACAACAGGATTAAATGAAGTTTATTGTTGTTATAACTCAGCCATATTATATCCTGTGTTTTGTGTTTGGCATTATCATAGGTACTTGAGAAATTTCACATTCATTTCAAACCTCATTGTATACAAAATAATCTTTTTAACATGCAAAATGACATACTGATTACTATTCAGTATACCGTAAATTCGAATTCACCGCCAAATCATGACACTATACACCCGAACTGATAAAATGACATTTGAATGGCTCTACTGCATGGCTATGGTATATTGTGTCCAAGTTAAATCGTTTCCATGGTAATATTCAATTCGAGAAATTTTCTGATAGGGCTAGAAGAGGGAATAAACACTATTATTATTAATCCCTGGCATTAAACTACATAAACCATAAGTATAATACTTACATTATGTAGTCGTCGCAAATAAAAGGCCTTTATTATATTGATGAAATTTTGCCACTGTTCGTTAGTTCTTTGTGGTGTCAGTGACTACTGACGTGAGAACAATTTTCTCACAACTTTTCAATGTCAGGTGAAAGTAGCCAACGTCAGATTAATTATATAAATCCTTTATTTAGTCCATTTGGCCAATTTACATTTCACATTGCAATGATTACAATGGTATTGATACATAGGATTGTTGTAGTTTGGAATGAAAAATGTTTGAAATTGAACAATTAAATTTAACATTGTCACGTTGTCAGAAAAAATTTATTTACACACATATGCAAACACATATTAAACACCTATAAACATACATATACACACACCTATTACACCTGTTCGCACATATACACACACATTCTAAAAAATCACAGCACAAAACACTTCAAACATACTAAAACGTATGGAAACCTGTCATTACTAAATATTAAGGATGTCAAAGATGTTAAACTTCTGGCAGATTATTTTAGCTAACAAGTGCCCTGGAAGAAACATAATTTTGGGTGTGTGATGATGTGACTTGTTGAATATGGAAGTCAGTTCTGGATCTCGTATTGAATCCATGAATTTGGTCATTGTACCTAACTTTTTCCTGTAAATATGTTGGGGAAATTTCATTCCTTATTTTGAAAATTAATACTAATGTTTGGTAGGGGAGAAAAGAATTAATTGAGAACCATTTTAGTTGCTTCAACTCATCTTTTATTGGTGTTAATCTTTTGCAATTTAAAATAATGCGCATTGCTCTATTTTGGAATTTTTGTTAACGAGCTAAATCATTTTGCTTCAGTAGATACAGAAATGTAGAATAATAAGTAAAATGAGGAAGTACTAATGAATTGTATAGCAAAATTTTTGTCCAACTTTTCAAATATGGGGCACAACGAGATAAATACTGTATTTTGAAAACTATTGTCTTCATAATGAGGTTTGCATGTTCTTTAAACTGCAATCTCCTATACACATGAACTCCAAGATATTTTAATTGGTTGACCTGTTCCACATTATCAGGACCTATCATTATCTCAAAATTGTGGATACAAAAGCTTCTGAATTTTTTTCTTCTCTACTTATTACCGTGTACTTGGTCTTCTCAACATTGATCTTCAGATAATAACTACAACACCAATTATAAATATATTAATGTTCTGTTGATGGTTTCTGTGAGTTTCGTGTGACATTTACATGAATAATAAATGAGTGAACATAACATTGTACATCCCGAGCTGACAAATTGACATTTGAGTGTCTCTACTGTATGGCTAGGGTATACTGTGACTTGGATCTAACTAAACTCCAGAGTGTCAGTGTCAAACGTGTAGGGAGTGTTTATGTATCTGTATTTAGACGAGTAAAACAGAAGAATCATCCAAATGGATGAACTGACCTCTCACCTACCTACCATCTCTAACAAATCATTGATATGTTAGAATGAAGATTCTCACGGACGAAGTATGATGAGTTGTTTTTTCGGGTTTCATTCCGTGTTCTGTGGTTTTGATCCCCTGAAGGATAATTGTCACAACGTTTCGGCAAAGTCTCATTTGCCATCTTCTAGGTGATGATTGAGTTTCGTCCTACGAACTCGACTGTCGATCAGGCCAAACTCAATTTATGACTGCAACCCCAAGGTTAAATTTCATTGCATGAGGATTTTCCAAATTTAGACGGTTTTTTCAAGTTGTCCAGTCAAGAGACTACCCTTCTCTCTCTCTCTCTCTCTCTCTCTCTCTCTCTCTATATATATATATATAATATATAATATATAGCAGTTGCTAGCACCAGGTAGGAGCAGTAACATTCCTGAAAATGCCAACTGAGATGTTGGCGAAACGTCGAAAGTCAATGCCATCCAAACGAGCAAAGGACATCACAAGAGAATATAATACAGTTTGTTTTTTACTTTTTTCTCTCTCCCTCTTAATGTAGATGAAGTTTGTCCCTCAAGTAACTCCAACCGAACAGACCCAATCGAGGGACTATGTAAGAAACGTTATCGAACCCATCTAGAGCTCCGGTCAGATTGCGACAGCTGCCTTACGTCACCGTTGAAAAGGAGAGGCGCATCTGGAATGGGAATTAGGAAATTGGCACTATCAAATTGGAAAGCGAACGTGATACACCCACACGATTCCCCGTCGCTATTGGAGTATACGTCGAGATCCAGCATTGTAGTGATGATTAGAGCTGTATCGGGATCCTCTATACGGCGGTGAATGCGGCTCTAATTGTTTCTTAGTTGGTTCGCATCGCGATGAGATAATGCAAATTGGCGCTGTTAAGAGAGGATGTTATCGCAACTGTACGTGATGTGGGGTAGATATATGGTAGACAATTTTCCGTGAAACTAGTTCATGAATATTTATTCAGCAATTATAGATATTAACAGTTATAGGTGTATCACCAGAATATAACCTTGTGATAAATCTGCTATTTATCTGGTGTACATCAGAATAATCGATTTCTCTCTGGCTTTCAATCTCCATGTTGATATGGAAAAAGAACTCGAATACTCTTCAGCACAGTTCTACTTTCGAAAGCTTCAGTTAGCAGCGTTTCCGTTTGTAACCTACGTACTCTATTGCCAGATGTTCGTATCAACAAAAAGTCGAAGAGTGAAATAAATTACATCGTAAATAATAAGATTTGCAATGGTAGACACTTGAATATACACTGGAGAGTTCGGGAAAGTTAGACAACATCGGAACGTTTTGGAAGTGAAATAAAATGTGTTGTGAATCACCAGTAACTTGTCACTGTCGCACAGTAGTTGACAAAAAGTTTTCAGAAAACTGATTGTGGAAGATATTAGCATTGATAAACATGTTCTTGGGGAAAGCAATATAATTCAGTCAAGTATTTTTGCCTGAGCTATATCAGGAGAAACTATGGATTCGAAGATATAGGTGTTTATAATAGGTTTTTCCTGTCACTGTGACGGCAAAGTCATAGTAAACCATAGCCATACAGTAGAGACACTTGCCACAGAACACCAACTTCGGCAGTTTAACCTCCGTGGTGTTATCAATCAACTTGATTTCATCGTTTTGTGTGTTTGTTAACAAATTGTGTTTATTTTTGGAATTATAATAGGTACTTGAGAAATTTCACTTTTATTCCAAACGTTATTGTATACAAAATAATCATTTGAACATGCAAAATGATATACTGATTTCCATTTCGTATCCCTTGAATGTAAATTTACACACCCCGAGCACAGACTGAATGTCAGAGAAATTTGTCCCTTGAGAAAACGGATTGACATTCAAGTGTCTCTACTTTATGTATGCTTATGGTATACTTAATATGTCTAGAAGGATGTTGCTGGGACCGATGCGATATTGTTTAGAATTTTATGGCGACACTTTTCTGTCATTAGTATCATTTATACGTATCGTGGTGTGTTTCTCAATTTCATCGCTAGTTGACGCTAATTGGAAGTGCACAGTCAACCGATCGATCGACAAACTATATTCTTTGATTCGAGCAGTCAAAAAATGAGCAAAATATAATGCCATACTCATACAAAACAAAATCGAATGAAAGGAACACAATTTGAGGGAATTTGGCCAGTATTCTAAACAAATAATATAGGTTGTTGATCAGTCAGCGTCCAAAAGTAAAAGTATAGCCAGCCGTCAGGTCGGCCGTTTATACTTTCCTAGGAAATTCGTAACTCTTTTCGTTTCAAACGCCATCTGAACTGATTTGATGTCGAAAAGCCATGATGCTTATTATCATAGTAGGCATGTGTCGCCAAGTGTACCCCAAACATGCCCAGGTATAACTCAGTACACCATTCTTCTAGACATCTTAGGTATACTGGAGCAAAGTCAAACGGGTCAACGGGTATGTATGATGAGAAAATATTGATACCTCTCCACAATTACGACTATAACAATTTTGGTCGATTGGTTTTGAAAATTTCGTTTTTGTTTTTAATGACATTGCCAATTTGATTATTTTTCATTTGAAATAATCATTATATTTTTATTGCAGATTGGATTCCAGTTCATTCTAACCAGGTGAGTAACAGCAAGAAGCAGAATTTATATTCAATGAACTTTGTGAGTTTGGGTAGAACTACGATTGAATATCCAGGGAATTGTCGCTTCTAGAAAGTGACTCCGTATATCCCTGTTAATTGACAACGGATTCCGTATTTTCATATATATATATATATATATATATATATATATATATATATATATATATATATATATATATATATATATATATATATATATATATATATAAAGTCGACGACCTATAAAAACCTGCTTCAACAGTATGCTCATATAAGATACAGGAAGACAGAAGAGTCCAGTGTCAGCGGCATAGTCTCTGGCCAATAAGAATTAGTGAAAATAAACTGAGACTGATCAAAAACGTGAATTACAGGAGACTTCTCTGAAAAGTATTATGACTTCGTAGTCTATTGGTTGCATATAGCTCTCACCTGTTCACCTGTATATCTCCTATCAATTGCTCTGCTGAGGTGTTGCCTAAAACCTCATCTCCTCTGAAAATTCGCCCCTTTTATGAACAACAAATCTCAACTATTATGAAATTTCAATCGAAATAAACAAAGAAGCATGGATGTTCAATGTTATTTCCGGAAATTGTTTTTCGAGTTTATAACTTTTCTTACATCGAAACGCAAAATATATGAGCTTCACATTTATCGATCATCTCATGATTGTGTGATATTTCAGATATTTCCAATCGATTCCCATTGAATGTTGATTCGGATTTTGTTTGATATCGCAGAAACTCTATGAGATTGCAACTTTTGATGTAAAAGTTCAAGGGTTTGTAGAGATCAATTACCCTAACTGAAACTGATATAAGTTACACTCAATGCGCTTTACGCTAACGAGTTGAGCATCTTCAGGAAAAGAAAGTTGATACTAAATCTGAATACTAGAGTTATTCTGAATGATTTCTCATCAATAAACTTTTCTATCCAGGTGTCACCCAACATTCTCTAGAACTCTAGACGATGAGATGCTGGAAATAGCAAAATGTAAAAATATTATGGATAGTGACGAAGGGACTATCCCTTTTAGTCCATATCGGAAGTAGATGAATGAGTTACCCTTGTCTTCAGATTTAGTATCGATTTTCTTCTCCTAAAGATGCTAACTTCGTTAGTTGCGCGTCGAGTGCAAATGAAATCAGTTCGATGTTAGGGTGATTAATATCTAGAGAATGTTTCAGTTACAGATACATTGCTATAAAAATAACGTCCAATTCTGGATATCTTACTCTCTTTGACTACAACTTAATTTCTAGCAACGTTGTTGGTCTTGTTATGATATTCCGTGAAATGCAATCAGTGGGATCAATTTCCATAGAGTTTTCGCGGCGTCTTCAATCACCAGAGTGAATGGCACTTCCTGGGATATCCAATATTCAGATGACAGCACGATCGGACTCGTTTTCGATTACAGCCCTTTCTGTTAGTGAGTGGGTTCAAACTATTATTACATGCCTGAACTTGATATTTCTGTAACATCATCAACCGTTTGCGTTTGAATAGCTATTCCGATGCAGATGGTTTCAGTTATCCAAAAGTGGGCGAGTTACTGAACACCTCCCCCTATCAGAACAGAAAAAACAAATCAAATACGGTTGTAGCGTTGAAAACGGACCTCTATTATAGTGGAAAAAGTTGTGCTGTGTGCAGAAATTCGAGGATTTTGTCAGATATTTCACCCATTTTATAATAAGCAATAATTTAGGCTGTGTGTACTTTCGTTGTTTTTCGAACAAGAAGGAAATTAGAAATATAATTATATCATCAACTCTTGACTTCTTATCCTCACATAGAGAGTCAACGCCAGAGGTAACAATCTAACCTTTACTCGGAATTGATTAGGAAAGATTTCATTTTTTGAAGAAAAAGTTCCATGAACCAATGAAGGATGAGATTGTAACCTTTGGAGTTGAGCTGGAAACTTTTTGGATCCATCCATTACATCAACACCAAACTGATATTATTTGCACTTGACGCCCGTTTCACTAATAAAGTCAGCAACTTCTAGAGAAGAAAATTAACCTTGAGACTAGGGTTAGCTAAAATTGTTCTAAAATTGTTCGTTTCCGTTAACCAGCTGACGAACATCAACCCTTTGAAGTAGAAACTCATGCGAGCAATGGATCAACGAGGCCTTACCTTTCAACGTGCGATTACCCAACAAGGTGGCCCGGTGGGGAATCAAACCCCGGTCTTCTGCTTGAAAGGCTAATGTACTAACCTCTGCACTACCGAGAACCACTATTTATATACTTCAGAATCTGCGGTAGTGCACGAACCATATCTATCTATCAACTATTAATTATTCCGATGAATTTCTCACACGAGAGCTTTTTTTTTGTCGAAGTAAACTCTACATTTCGATGAGAATTTTGTTGCCTGGCAACCCCAAGGAAAAAACCGCCTCTGAGAAAGGTACGAGTCCGTAGGACGAGTAATTTTTTTCTGGTAGTTTTTTGGGTCAATTTCCGGAAGGCAACTAAACTCGTATCATAAATGTCAAGTTTTCTTCAACAAAAAAAAAGCTCGAGTGTAATTCGGTACGACAATTTAATGAATACAGTTTATTCAATTCAACGGAAAAGTATATATTTCATTTTCACAGATCAGATATACTCTTTTGACGACGCCAGTGAAAAATTGACGAAGACGCCGTCAAAGATTTGTTTACAATTCTGGTTGCCATGCTCTCAAGAGTTAGGTTCCGTTTTGTCGCTGAAAAACTTAGTGCAAAGTTTTTTTCGCAGTCATAATGACAAAATCACAACGGCTTATGAGATATTTTATACATGAGTTGAATTGTCAATTATAAACTAAAAAGTGAACTGAAAGGGGCAGGCACTTGGTCACTATTCATACTATTCTTACATTTTGCTAGTTCTAGACTCCCGAATGCATCGAGTAGCATTGTGTTATGCACATCCTTAATCAATCTGAGATTGCAATCATGTGAACATTGTCCAGAGCATGTTGGGCGACACTGGATTTTTCTACCCTTTCGTTTCTCATTTTCTTCGAAACAGGTTTTCATAGCTTGTCGCCTCTGGCCTATGTACTTATTGTTGCAATCTTGACAACTGATTCCGTAAATTGTCGACTTTTCTGTTTTCTAACCGATCTTCTGGATTACCAAGGATCTGTTGTAATTTATGAAAAGTTTTATATTACATATTTACTTCATCCAATAACTGTTCGAGTGCTCTAGTGTACTGAGGTTCATATTGGATTACTACAACCTTATTACTACTCTTATCTATTCGAAAAATCGACCAATGAGGTGTTTTCCTCAGTTTACATTCTCTAATTATTTTATCAATTATCTCTGGTTTATAACCATTCACTTCAGCTACAAACCTAGCTCCCATCTTTCCTTTGTCTTACTTATCTTTCTTGAAAGGAAATGATTTTTACCTATGGACCAGAAATCGCAGTACTGCCATTTTATGTAGTGAACAATGATTCGAGTCGTAAGGAATGTATCTGAACGTGTTCGTGACTTTACAAAAAATGTCAAACTATATTCCATTCTGTTCGTTCCTTCTAACCAGTACATCTCATAATGGCTAAATTTGGTTTTTCTACCTCGAACGTGAATTTCATACTTCTATACCTTCTCTATACTGCTGTGTAGACATTCTGAATGTCGGAGAATATGTCATCAACATATCCTATCCAGACCTTAGAGAACTAACTGAGTTCTTCTCTAGTATCCGTCTCAAACCTACCTATGAAAACGTTCACAATGAATGAAGACAATAATCTCTCAAACTTCAGTCTTCCACGGAATTTCCCAAGTTTTCAACAATGGGTTACCTATGGCTGTTCCTTCGTGGTCTGCATGATAGAAGCCATTATAATGACAGTAATTTAAAGAGTTGAATGAATTTTTCAACAGTGACATTTGTCAAATTATTTGATTTTAGGAGATCCTTCAAACACAAGGGCTTGTGGTATCGGGACGCTTGGAACTAAATAACTTACATCCAGCGAATACTAGTAATTCGTCCTCTTCTAATTTGATATATTTCATTTCCTCTATGAATTCTCGTGAGGTTTATATTTTTCTGCTAAACGTCAACCAAGCCATTAATTCCCTCTCGTCTGTTATGTATATTTCCAGGAACTGTTATCGTCTCATCCTATTATATGATGAATCATTTGACATGGTGCTAACCCAGATCTGCCAAATTACTTCTCAACAGAGTTCGTTTTGTCGAGCGATTGGCAGTTTTCCAAGGCGCTTTTCAAACATTGAGTCAGCTTCAATTTACATATTTCGAATTGCCGTCACAGTGCTCTCGACATGTTCATTATTTATCTAGTTTATTTGAAAATGCAGCAGTGACCGACTGTTCATCCTGAATTTCTATTCATCCCGCAGTTTATGCATAATTGACGATTTCAGTGCCAATTTCAGGCGATAGGTGTTTTCAATTATTTATTATTCTATCGTCATTAATTGGGATATTTTAACAGAAAAATAACCCACTGAACCGTTTTTCTAGAAATATTCTCGGTTCATGCTAGGAATCGCACGTTGAAGTTTCGTATGCCTGACGGTATTCGTTCGTGGAGAAATGACAGGTGCTTAATGGAATATATATTACACACCGAGGTGGGAAGTGATTCATTCCTGTCGTGAGATCAGTTGGTTAACCGAGACGAAAAGCGTCGAGGTTAGCTATGATGTCAAGACAGGAATGAAACTTCCTACCGAGGTTTTTATACTATTTCATTTACAACCATCATATTTCTATTGAAATTAATAAATCTCTGTCTTGTTCTGAGCATATCTAAAATATTACATTTAACGACAAAATAGCAAGAACGCGGTTTTCTCAGAATAATCAAGTAGTTATATTGTTACCGTGACTACGGGGTACACAATTGTCATCAATATAGAGTCAATAAATGACAGATAAAGTCTAGAATAGATGAAATGAGGGCGGAAAATGAGGTCGGGAAGTAGACGTGTGTAAAATGACACTTCCCAACCTTCAATGACGTTAGTAATGACAGCATTACATATGGTTGTAAATAAAACACATTCCACACCCTTTTTTTCTGAGGGGTGTTCAACTTCTGTAGAATTTGTACACCAAATCAAGATATGAAGTGGATTTCAGGATTTATTCAGGGATTTCAGGTGGGATATCTGGATCGCAACAAGATTTCTTCTGGATTTTTTTCACCGGATTTCTGAAGTGAAACACTCCTACTTTTTTCGAGCCCCATTTATGGACATCAAGGAGTTTCGTTTGGCATCATCTTATTGAATTCCTCCATAATGATATTTCATTTGCATTTTTATAAAAAAAAAAAGATCCACCTAACTTTCAAAATGAGTGGCGAGACAAAATCAACCGAGGAGGCATCTTGCAGAGGTTCAGAACATTTATTGATTGTTCAACCCTTTCTACATGGATAACTAATAGTCGTAACAAGGTCTGAGTGGCTTTATTTTCTTCTTCATTTACCCTACTTGGTGAAAGATCTCATGTGTTTTTGATCGATTTCCATTAGTTCATACTTTTTGTTTATTTTCACGAATTCGGTAATTGAAATTTGACCTCCTTCTTGTTGACAGATTGATCTGATATTGAGTAGGCAAAATGACAGATTTTATAGTCCACAAAATGCATGGAAACACTGTAGAGCACGCAGTGTGTATTTCGATTCTGAATAGGGAAAATGAACAATTTTTTTTTCTTGAATCTTCATTTTCGACTCATTAGAATCAAAAGATACTTGTTTTCATTTATCATTCATACTCAAAATATTTCATGAAAGTGAAGAATTAGGGAGGAAAATTCAAACACATAAAAGTCAAAACAAGATATCACGTCAGAAGACACAAAATGACGCATATTTTGTATCAACTCTCGATTTTACGTGAGCTGACATCGAAGAAGTGAAAGCTGCAAGGTAATTATCATGTTATATGAAATATTCCAGATCCAGACTTGGATTTGTATCATAAAGGTAACAGTTTATAATATACCAAAACATAACCTATACATAACTATTTGTCATTGGAATTGCATCGAAACTCCTATTTGATGTCCATAATATGTTAATGTATACATAATATTGCACTATTGAGGTTCACTCAAGTTTGATGAGTTTATAAATCGATATGGTTTAGTTTAGTTTCAAAACGAATTTCTACTGCTGAATAGCTAATGCAAAACTTGGTTTCGAGTAATTCACACTGAGCTGTATATAAATAATGCATTCTAAATCAAAATGGTCTTCACAACACTATGAACGCAATATCTTCCACCAATATTTTCGTTCGTTCTCATCGCTTGTAATGCAAAAATCACTATCGTGGGTATTTCTATTAGTGTTTTTGCACTTCTGTACAATACGATACTTGTGATAATGTAAGCTTCTTCCATGATATACAGAACAGATAAAACTGATAAAAATACTCAGTAACTGACATGATCAGAATAAATAAACACGGGGCATGTCATTTGATGTCTTCCAAATCTCCCGACACATGGTGGCGTTTGGACAACTTAAACTTATCCAGTGTTTTGCATTTCAATTCGAGCAGTAATTTGAATATTTTCATGACCATTTATATTTTTTTATTGATGTGAATGAATAATTTGAGACAATAAAAATCATGCGTTGTCCCTATTGTTTGAGGAAGTACAAACGTACGCAATTGGCAGGAAACAAAGCTTGTAAGTTGCAAAATTGAGAACGATTCATTCGAAAATGATAATACATTCCAGCTTCCTTTCAATGAATGAGTTTGGCCCGTCAATCTATCTCGTATATTTCCGTTATGTTTCACGGCTATAACTACATATAGGCAAAGTTTGGTTTATTTCCTGTGCCTGAGAAATTGGCTAATGAAACGGAAACGTGCACTTTCTGGAAACTGATACGAGACTAGTTTTCGATTGAAGAGGTTTGGTGTTTTCAAGGGAGTAACTGAGGACCCTATTCTGTTCGTTTGGTGCTGATACAGTGTGTGATGACTGTAATATTCTGTCAGGAATATCTGGTTTCGCATGATAACGTTGGTGTGTACACGTTAGCGGGGATCTGAGAACTTCCTATATTATCATAATCATAAAATTATGTTCCAAATGAAAAGCTAGACGGTAGTGTGAATAATTTGATATTTTCCAATTCCTGATTTCGAATGATTATGCCCTTTATAAGGCAGAACTCTCTGCATTCGACGGCGCTTTTTACCGTTTGCAAATATTGTGGTTTAATAATGACCGCTTTCTCAGAAATGTCAGTTATAATTACGGAAAACTCTGCTCGCACTTTGTGTACCGTGTCAACAATACGAAACAGTAATGGACGTTCAAACTCATGTTCGTTCGTATGGAAGCTATAGCGGATGAATCGAATTATTCTCATCAGTGCGTATTCAAGATATTTCGTATTTATATCTGAGTCTCGATTTTCGACTTGAATGGAATACATTTCAATGGCGACCGGATTTTCCACGTCGTTTCCCGTCGGTATTTCCAGTGGAAAACGGAATTACGACTCGTAGTTTCTCTCTCCCCAAAAACATCAACTGATCCATTTTTTTGGTTTTTGCTTCCCTGGAAATGGAAACAGTTTGAAATATCATATCTATTTTTTTGGTAAATTGATTCATTTTCCACCGATGCGTTTATCCTTCTTGAATTTGGAGATTGAATTGAAAAATATATAAATTAATACATATACTTCTCCTTGGCGACGTTTTTTGAGATAAACTGCTTTCTTTTCAATGCCTAATGAAAAAATTCTTTCTGAGATTCCAGTTTTGTGAGTTGTATCGAAATGTGAGACACATTTTCTGGAATTCTGTGAAAAAAAAATTTTAAAGGGCTTGAAAAATGAAGCAGACTATTTAACGTACAGTGTCCAAGGGAAAGTATATGCATTTTTGATATATTTTTTAATTCAATCTGTGAATTCTGAAAAATACCATACATAACTGACAAAATAGTCAGTCAATAGTGCTTTTTCGTACTATTGCAGTTTTGTATCGGCGCGAATATATCAAATTGCCCAATAAACAGATAATATAAGAATTTAAAGCTCTTTTTTTTCGGTTTTCAGGAACAATGATATCTTCGTCACCCAAATATACTCTTTATTGCCCCCCTTCTTTTATTTTTTCAGAAGGCTTGACTAAAAAAAATTTAAACTTGGAATAATGAAATTGATGCTTGAATACTATATTATGGAGTGAAATTGACAGATGAAATTTCCGAAATGGAGAATGGGCGCCGTCTAAAAAAAAATTTAATGGAAAGAGGGGTCTTGTGATACATCATACTCCTGACGAATACTTTACAATCCTAGAATATGAAGTCAATGACTTCATCTACTACAAAATGGTGGAACATTTAATGATTGTCTGAATGCATCGACGTTCAGCTTCATACTTCGAGGAAATAAGCTGAGTTCAGTTCAGAAGATACTCGAATTGGTTGCCTCAAACGTCACACAGCAACGTCGATATTTCTACAAATATTTATTATTCTCTGCCGTATATTCAATATTGGAGTATGTTCAGTTTCATACACCTTTTGCTACAAATAGCCCCATAAAAAAGTCTAGAGGTGTCAATTATGGCAAGCGGGCATGCCATTACATAGGACTTCGATTGCCAATCCAACAACCATAAAAAGAATTATCCAAATAGTTTCTTACTTGTCTGGAATTATGTGGTGGTACTACATCTTGTTGGAATAATGATATTCATATCGAATTCATCAGGATTCACTTCGACGAATTCGGTGATTACAGGATCAACAGTAATTTCCAGCATATTCAAATACAGTTGCCCAGTTGAATTTAGTTCAATTGATCATTTTGGAGATAGTTTAGGTGTTCCTATATCTACCAGTGAATTCGGAAATTGAATGAAAATTTTCGTACTGAACAATGATGTTCGATGTCGTACTGACATGTTTGCCTTTTTTATGAACAATATATAACCTATCAAACCTTATCGGGTTGTTGGGATTGCCATATGGCATAGAAAAACGGAAATTTCTTGATATATCGATAGGTATTCAGGTGATCATCAAATGTTCCGCCAATTTTTAGTAGGTGAAGGTATTGAATTCATATTCTAGGATTGTGAAGTATTTGTCAGAAGTATTTATGCATCGGAATCATTATCCCATGTTTCAGTTTTTTGAGTTGACCCATTCAGAAAATGAAGAGGGGGGACATTGAAGAAAAGTACTGTATAGCTCCGAAATAGTGTTGGAGAATTTGTCAAGAAAGGGCTTTTATGAACCGTAAAATTCATGCAGGAGTTGTCCGAAATTCGGTGGCGTACTATCAAACTTTAAAGAGTGGTATTGGTTCAAGCTTCTATTGACTACATTTGTCTCACCAAATAAAATCTATCCTCTTCAAATTCAATAGCATGTTCTCGAGTTTTTCCACGGTTCAGTTCATGTCCCACTATCTAAATGGATTCAAGAATCCGATTGATGAAACCTAATTTCACAACAAAATGTCCAACATCGTAACGTTAAATTATTCGTGTTCTGCGAATAAAGTTGAATGATAAAACCGCTATCTTCTTTGGACCATACGTATATTTTCTTCATTAATATTTCATTTTTTTTTCATATGCAGATTCACACGAAAGGAAAGCCCTGTAATGTTCAAAGAACACCGCGTGAATCAAGGGACAGGAGATACGAATTAATATTTACTTTGAATTTCTGAAGTTTGTAAGCCTCAGGAAAAATCTCTTTTGGCAAGGACTTCCAAAGCTCAGCTGTTCTATTGACAAAAGATCCCTGAGCAAGAGAGGTTCGACAGGTTTCCAAATTCACAACAAAGGGGTGGGAATTCTGTACTCGTCGAGTAGATATTGCCAAGCGGGGAACGATTGATAACAATTCGGAAGAGCATCGACCGTGAAAGTATGTATAGAAGAGAGACAGGTCTCTGTTAATAAACATTTAATCTGATGTTGGCTATTTTATTTATGGAATTGGAAATTCAAATAAACAAAAAATTATATTATGAAAAATATTGCATACATATAATAGTTTCCTTCATAACGAGCTACATTTTCATAGAAAACACAAAGAGCAAAACTCATGGAAGACCCACCACTTTGTCATCATCGTGGCTTCCTGTGAAATTGGAAGTGCAGCCACAGAAATGCAGAGAACTCTTGGCGTGGCTCTCCATACTCATTAGGGAGTTCATAGTAATTGATAACTCCTTCGGGATATTTAGCGCGGCCTTAATGTCTTGAACAAAGGCGTCCAGAGAAACCGCAAGAAGGCAGCTCTATGTGAGAACGTCTCTGTGGTCGGTGTTATTCGACGGAAGATAACACTGCCTTACAAAGGAAAAGAAAATCTTTGATTCAAACAGAATGATGCAAAGAAATTCGGAATTTGGCATAGAATTACTACTAACTAATGTCTATAAACATCGAAGTGTGCTGATACCCTCATAACGTATTGTGAATAGGTATTGACATTGGTAATTTATATGTAAATGAGGAAGATGTTTTCTCTCGAGAGTTGTATATATATATATATATATATATATATATATATATATATATATATATATATATATAACAAAACTGTAGTTTTTTTTGGGTGAACAGCAGAACGGAAGTGTACTCTTATAACACCAGTTTTTCCAATATTTCGATAATGTTTATTACCATCTTCAGGGAAAAGCTACAAAATTATTATTTTAAGTTATCACATCAAATAAACAGTAACAAGAACCTTACTGTATTTGAGGTTAGTCGTATTAAAAACGTTGGTAAAGTGAATTAACATGTCGCAGTAGTCGCAGACGAAAAATATGTTCACAGTCCAATATTAAAATTTTACACCAAGTAAACTGTTTAAAAAACCATTGAATTATTAACAAGATTAAAAATATATAGTTGCATATTCAACAGGTGAATACACATAAAAGTCGAACTTTAACGGTTGAATATGAATTCTGAATGACAATGACAATGAAATTTGAAATGACAGAGTTGACATGAAGTATGGAACATCTAGAAACAGGTGTGTGAAGAGACATCTGCCAGGGTGGAACGACGCCAGAGCGAGAGAACACTGCTACCATCTGTTCGGAATTGAATTTATAGTAATCAATATTATTGATTTTTTTTGAACTTGAAGGGTGTTAACATTAAATAAGTATGGATTGAGAAAAGATTGTAATTATTATGTGCAAACTATTTTGAAACAATTTTAGAAAATATAAAAGTAATAATTTTTTAATTTAGAATAGTAGAACTATTGTTGTTTGCAAAATGTCGAAAATTTTTATCAATATCAAGTAGATATGCATAGATTCCACTGAGGTGTTTGATATCAGTTCTTTTGTTAAGGCAAGATGTTGATTGAGAGATAAACGCCATTTCCAAGAACAACCGCTTAGACTCATTTTGTTCAATACTAAGAATTTTTGTTGAATTGTAATCCATGATATGTCCATCTTTGTAAACATGGTTACTCAGGGCACATCTTTCAGGATGTAACCTACTATCGCTTTTATGTGATGAAATTCGATCTTTAAGAGATCTGCAAGTTTGACCAATATATTCGTTATCGCAGTTATGGCAAGGAATTGAATAAACTAATTTCGATTGAAGTTTATTCAATTCCTTGCCATAACTGCGATAACGAATATATTGGTCAAACTTGCAGATCTCTTAAAGATCGAATTTCATCACATAAAAGCGATAGTAGGTTACATCCTGAAAGATGTGCCCTGAGTAACCATGTTTACAAAGATGGACATATCATGGATTACAATTCAACAAAAATTCTTAGTATTGAACAAAATGAGTCTAAGCGGTTGTTCTTGGAAATGGCGTTTATCTCTCAATCAACATCTTGCCTTAACAAAAGAACTGATATCAAACACCTCAGTGGAATCTATGCATATCTACTTGATATTGATAAAAATTTTCGACATTTTGCAAACAACAATAGTTCTACTATTCTAAATTAAAAAATTATTACTTTTATATTTTCTAAAATTGTTTCAAAATAGTTTGCACATAATAATTACAATCTTTTCTCAATCCATACTTATTTAATGTTAACACCCTTCAAGTTCAAAAAAAATCAATAATATTGATTACTATAAATTCAATTCCGAACAGATGGTAGCAGTGTTCTCTCGCTCTGGCGTCGTTCCACCCTGGCAGATGTCTCTTCACACACCTGTTTCTAGATGTTCCATACTTCATGTCAACTCTGTCATTTCAAATTTCATTGTCATTGTCATTCAGAATTCATATTCAACCGTTAAAGTTCGACTTTTATGTGTATTCACCTGTTGAATATGCAACTATATATTTTTAATCTTGTTAATAATTCAATGGTTTTTTAAACAGTTTACTTGGTGTAAAATTTTAATATTGGACTGTGAACATATTTTTCGTCTGCGACTACTGCGACATGTTAATTCACTTTACCAACGTTTTTAATACGACTAACCTCAAATACAGTAAGGTTCTTGTTACTGTTTATTTGATGTGATAACTTAAAATAATAATTTTGTAGCTTTTCCCTGAAGATGGTAATAAACATTATCGAAATATTGGAAAAACTGGTGTTATAAGAGTACACTTCCGTTCTGCTGTTCACCCAAAAAAAACTACAGTTTTGTTCTTAACTGGTCAGCAAAGACTTCCCTTCTAATATATATATATATATATATATATATATATATATATATATATATATATATATATATAGTTTGTTTGTTGATTTGGATCGATCGATCCACGTATGGAAAATCCGCCTTCAACTGATCGACACTGCATTACTGTACTTGCCATTCTGTCTGTCTTTTGTGATCAATGTAAATGTAAAGACTCGTAAAATGACGCATATGCATAGAAGCATAGATCCCAAATCGTCCGTTTCGAAAACAAGTGGTCCGTGGACTTTTGAGCTTGGAGTGTCTCCATAACAGAATGGTACTGGATGGTGCTCGTAGAGTCATCATGAGTTCGGATCCCCTTCACCGCATGACCCAAGACCATGAAAATTCAGGAATTGTAGCGTTTTTGTTCAAGGCAGCAAAGCACGCTGGGAACATCGAGGGGGGCGTGACTTGTCTGTTGAGCTGACATTTGCCTTCCTCCGGCCAGGTAAGCTGAGGTCGGTTCAACATGACGTACCAAGACGGTGTCTTCAACAATCTTGTCTACCGGTGCCGTGTGAAGGGAATAGAGGTCACTACTACTTGTTGCAGGGCCTGCCCACAGGCTCCAGAGACTTTTTCCATTTGCTATCATTTTTTGCAATTTATGAGATTTCGGACTATATTCATCGCCATAACGCGGCTCCACGAGTGCTTTATTATTTCCTTAGGCATTCTTATGAAATAGACAGGTCACTGGTAATGCTTTATGCTCCAGGATGTATTGAGCCCGTTTTGGATAATGGAATGTGCTGAATTTTGTAACTTCATTCTCCTCCTTCAGACAAATACAAGTCAATAAGCCTGATAAAGTCCTTTTCGAGGGAGGAGGAAAAACGTACAAAGTATGATGATACCAGCGTGCTCGCCCACTGGGTCGAAGCAGTGGGGAGTACGGATCCAACTAGGTTGGTAAGGACGAAAATAAACTAATAATATCCGGGGGGTATTGATACTGAGTCCGTTGTGGGGAATTGGAGGAGCTGAATTTCTTGGAACTTTTCATTACCTTCTTCTTAGGCAAATACGAGCCAATGATCATGATATAGTAAGTGAGATGATATTCGTTATTGACTTCTTGGCCCCAGCCGAAACGAATGTCGTCTCGAAAGAGGAGAAACATCATACGAAGTATCAGGATTCACTCTTCGAGCTCCGCAGGCTCCACCCGGATTTTTTTTCTCAATTGGTGGTTCTGATTATAGGTGTTCTCGGTGGTTCCAGAACAATGCTACTCTCTCGGAACTCAAGACCATACTGGCCTGCCGAAATGCGGCAGAGATCTTGGCCGGCCATTATTCTCGGTTCGTTGTCCGTTATTCTAAGTTTGTTACGTCTGCTCAGGAACCACCATTCTCGGAGCCAGTGATCACTTACCCCGCGGTGCGGGGAGTGATCACTGTTTAATGATACTAGCGCGTTCGCCCACTAGGTCGGAGCAGTGGGGAGTACGGCTCAATTAGGTTGGATCAGACGAAAAATCATAACATAATGATAATTGACTTTCCAATTGCATCTAATCCAGATCAAGGGCTCACTCATGATTCGATGGAAAACTTCTCCCTATTAGATTTTAGGGAGTTGGAAGACATTGTCTTTTCGTTGAAGAATAAGGGTAGTCCAGATGAATTGATTGTTACCCTTATTAAAAATCGTTTCATCAACCTTGCAGAACCATTATTGAACCTCAATAATACCTCATTGCTGAAAGGGAAGGTACCCGATGACCTGAAGATTTCTACAATAATTCCTGTTCCGAGAAAATCAAACCCAAATAAAGCCTCGTACCTCAAACCAGTGAACATGTTGAGCTCAATTGGAATAATCATTGAAAAAGCAGCGGCTTAACATCTTTGACATCCTTAGACGAAGTTGAAATCATACTTTCTCTACCAATAAAAAAAATCTAGTAGCCACTTCCCCATTTCGTATGGTTGTGCAAATAGATGTTATAGGTGTGTGTATATGTATGTTTATCTACACCCGTACTCTAATAATACAGTTATATGCCCACCACCCGTTTTATAATGAAATCCATTACGATACAGATTTTCATTACGATACAGATTTTCAACCAAAAGAAACCCATTATTTTTCAATCAAGCATGATGTGCAAGCTTTGCATTTTGACGTTTGTCAAGTCAAAATCAGTAGGTATTGAATTTTTGAAGAATTCAGTCAATTTTCGATAATCGAATGAAAATGTCTTATAGCAGTGATATAGAAGAATTACCAGCGACTCCTCCACAGATGTCTTAGACAAGAAAAAAATACAATCGGAAGGATTATATTTTTCATTTGACAAATGCAAGACATATGTTGTTATTTTCGATAAAGTTGAAAGTGCTTTCATGGTCGAGTGGTCAGCGGCGCGGACAGTGATCTTAAACGTCCCAGGTTCAATTCCAGACCTCGGCAAAGACTTTTTTTCATTTTTTTTCTTCTCATTGTTGTTTTTTCCGTGGTTATACCATTAATTATAATTCTGTAGAATTTATCAAAGAAATACGATTGATTACCTACTATTATTGTGTTCAATATAAATACCTAATATTATAATATTTTTAGTTCTTCATTATTTATTGGGTGTAGATAAAATAGCGTATGCAACTCTCATGTAATGGTTATTAATACACTCGCATAAACCATACGAAACTCACCTTCGGCTCGTTTCGTATCCCGGTTTATGCTCATATATTAATAACCATCATTACACGATCGTTGCATAATATACTATTATAGGTGTTGTATATGTGTTTGCATATTTGTGTAAATATTTTTTTTTGACAACATACACATGCCTCATACGGAATGATATGTTAAATTTAATTGTTCATTTTCAACTTATTCCAAACTACAACAATCCTGTGTATCAATATCATTGTAATCATTGTAATGTGAAATGTAAAAGTGGCCACATGTACTAAATAAAGGATTTATATAAAATGTCCATTACGAAGTAATGTTCAATACAATTAAATACAACCATGTGATACAAATCAACATTTGGAGTTTCTACAAAAACCGAAGTTGCGCGTGATTAGATTGAACTTATGAAGCTGTTATAGTTTATTTGTACATAGTTAATCGTTCTCATTCGACCATAAAACGTAGTTTGAGAAATTTCTATGGATGATTAGGTATGCATCTTGACGGTTGATGCACCGGAACTAACAGTTAACATGTGACCCTTGAGGAAGCTGAATGAGTTGTCATGATTTGCTGCTTCAGCAAGTATGTTGTTAATGTCTTCCGCAGTGTTGTGCCGTTGTCTCTCAGTTGAGTATGAAGGGCGTGTTCCCGCAATATTATTCGAAGTGTAACCAACCTTTCGGCGCGATACTCTTCGTAACCGATTCGAGCAGAATACAGCCCATTGATAAATCCTTCGAAATATTCAGCGTGTCTTTTATGTCTGGAACAAAGGCGGCCAGAAAAACCGCAAGGATGCGGCTCTTTGTACAACGTCGCCGTAGTTGATGAAAGTCGACAGCAGATAATTTCACTCTTGGGGTGCTTTGTATTCTTTCTGAGCGTTGGAGAACTGAAAATTCTGTGTGAGGGAATGATTGGAGAGAAGTCTTTTGTTTAAGCAGGCGTCGGTGAATTTTTTCTACCTCGACAGAACGTACCTGTCAAGATTTTGCATAGGAAGGGGCGTTTTTTAGTATAAGGACGTTGATTTGGATTGAAGCAATGACATAAAGAATAGGATTAGACCTAACTAATCGCCTTGAAATTACGAGATGAATGGGTTTCAAACTGAAAAATGTCAGGCAAAAGAAATCAACGTCAGATTATTTATTGTACCAATTGTCTATAAAGAAGATGTATTTGAGCTCCAAAGAAGAGAGCAGCTTTTTCATTCAACCTAATTCGCAGAACACAGGAAATTTAACCTTACGACATTTAGAATATTACTGTGAAGTTAGGTTTCCTCAAACGGATTGGAGAATAGGAGTCTGAAATCCACTGAGATATATTGCGACATAAGCTAAAGAGTGAATTAATATTCGACATGCTATCGAATTTGAAATGGATAGAGATTGTCAAGATGCAGGTAGTCAATCGGGTCGATTCTGTTCGTAACTAGCAATATTTTTCTGTGAAAATATTGCCATGATAGCCATGTAAACAAGCAGGTATCGAAAAGTGCTATTCTGGTTTATGAATTTCTGTTTATATGACAGTTTTGAAAAATCTTGTTTTTAATTCTGCTCCCCCGGCAAGATCCATTCTGGGTTTGCTATCATAACAATAAGGTGAAAAATGCCTAGAAATCCTTTATATTTTTATCTTGATATTTTTCGTTTGTTCGAAAGTATGGAAAATAGGTGAGAATGGGAAAAGCATTGTTGTCGTGAAGATGAAGTATAGTTACAACTATTCATTTGCAGGGATATTCAAAGAATACAATTCCGAAACATAGTGATGCAAGCAATCCATTTTAGTTTTCAAATCAGAAATTCCACAAACTATTTCGTTTGAATAAAACTGTGACACTAAATTTGATTAATGAACTATCAGGAATAGCAGATTACCCTACAAGAGGATATAAAATTCCTTCTTACCTCCAGGTCAGTTTTTATTTTGGTATGATTTCTAGTACTTGGTTAGTGAGATGAAGTTAAAGTAACCTTCAACGTTCAGAAGAACTTTTTTCTTAAAACGACCTAACGAATCACCTTCTGTCACTATCTGACGCTTATCTATCTTAGGGGCAGCTGGCACGATGGCTAGGTGAATATCCGAATTGGAGATACGCCATCGCAAATGAGGAAGTCATGGAAACGCAGACAGTCTCTCAAGAAGACCTTGCCTGGAAAGGGGATGTAAGTTTTGCCAGCGCCAGGAGACGGAAGATGAATGGACCACGCATAACGAGGAAAGTTTGTCCAATGACAAAATGATTCCGCCAACAGAAAGGTTGCAATGAGCCACGACGGCTACGACATAAATGGCTTGGCAGAGGATACGGTGGGGAAACAAATCCCCCTAGAGCATGCGTATCAGACGTGCTTGAAGAACTCCACGACAGCCGCTCCGGAGGACACTTTGGGGTAAACAGAACCCTGGCTACAGAAAGGGAAAGAGGCAAAAACGGTTGCTGAAGCTCTTCTACAGAATGTAATCTCCAGACATGGGGTACCCTTACGAATCGGACATTTGGAGGGGGATGATGGGCATACTAGGGATGAAGGAAACCAGGACAACAGCTCCTCATCTCCAGTCAGATGGAATGATAGAGAGACCCAACCGTACGATCGACAATTACCTGTCAATGTTCGTGTCCGAAAATCAAAAGGATTGAGACAACCTCTGTTTCTTTTGGCGTACCAAAGTTTTCAACATGAAGCTACCGGCGTGAGCCATGCTGCTAACTGGAGGGAGTTGAAACTTCCAATCGATTTGATGTTTGGCAGAGTTGAGGCTGATGGAACCAAAGATGTGATGCTGCCAGGCTATCTCAAGGAACTGAAGGAGAGATTGAGGACTGTCTACGATTTTGCTAGGTGTGAGTCACCTCGAAGCAAGCCGAAGGTTGTCCATATAGAAAGACTGAGCCCTATAATAGACGTGGCCCTCCACTATTGAATAGTTAGACAAATGTTGTTCGGGGCGAAAAACTTCAGGAAGAGGGGTTGTGTTACGAACATGAAATCCTTTTTATACTCCCATGGCTTTCCGCACGCTTATGCCTATGTGATTCAAAGAAGACAACGCTCAACGTCTGCCAATTTTTGAGAGAGATACCAACTGCATTGGTTCACACACGGGAAGAACCAACCATGTCGAAGTCCGTTCGAATACAGAGAATTCCAGAACCAAGGACCAATATATAGCGGACGGGGAGCAGTACGAGTTCAGGTGATTACAGAAGTTGAAATGAATAAATGGGCGAACAGTAATAGTTAAGTAATTATTCCAAGAGACGAAATAGAGATCGACCTTCACCTATCTGTTTACCGGATGAAACATTCTTTTTATAGGGTTTCATAAATAGACGAATACGCACATAATGACTTGACTATTAAAATGTGGTCCAGACTATATACAGTATTATTCAAAAATGTTGACTATATGAAAAACTTTTTATTGTCGATATGTCAGAAAATTTTATTCCTCATAATCCGTACTTGAATATTGATTTCAATTATGAACAACTCCTTTGAATGACCTTCTTGATTATGTCAAAAACGATATGTTGTTTACACCTGACCAGAATTCCTATTTTTCGTTCTCCCCTATACACTCTTCGGAAAATTGAAATTTTGACAACTCATATGCAGTATTTTGCAATACATCAATTTTTATGAGGAATACAATTTTCTGACAAATCGGTATTAAAAAAGTCTTCCATATGGTGGAAATTGTTGATTCTCACTTTATATAGTCTGGACCACATTTGAGTAGGCAAGCCATAATAAGCGTATTTGTCTACTTATGGAACCATATAAAAAGTATGTTTCATCTGGTGAACAGATGGTGAATGCCGACCTCTATTTCATCTGTGAATTAGTTGTTTAGTGTTTTGTTGAGTGAATTGCAATAACGTTGTTGGATTTTACCATACCAATTGTCACTCATTTTCGAACCCAGAGGAAAATATAACAATATCTTAAAATAATGAATAATTCTGTAACAATTACGATCATAAAATACCTGATTTCTTGAGAAGTGAATCTCTTGGACTATTTATTACTTCAGATTCACAAATTTGACTTCTAGTATAAACATCAGTCTCATGATACTGAACAAGATGTTGCTTCCATCAAATCATTGATATGAAGCAGAAACAAAGTGGGCGGTAGAACTGAACCATGTGGAACACCTGCCTCTTATTGGGAGAATATCAGAGATACTCCATTAACAACAACATATAGAGACCTATCAGATAAAAAAAACTTGTCAACAAAGCACACAACTGAGGAGGCCAACCATAAGACGACTTTTCAGAGAGGAGACCGCGCTGCCAAGCTTGATCTAATGCTTTTGGAATGTCGAGTGCAACAGCTAACGTTTCTTTAAATTTTTTGGTGGATTGCTGCCAAATATGAAGAACATGCCTACAAGTCACTGGTTGATCATTAATTATTGCTGATTTCTCTAATTATTTGATGAGCTTCATATTGAGTGCTTTTTCTGTGACTGGAAATGATAGAAAGCAATGCAATTGGTCTATAATTACAAGATAGAGTTTCCTTTCCTTTTTTAGCAACTAGCTGAACTCTTGCTATTCTCCAGAACAGGGTACAAACTCCCAGGTTATACGAACGGTTGAATAATTCGCAAAGTACTGGTGACAATTCGGGGGCACATGCTTTCAGGACAATTGCTGAGATTCCATTAGATCTGCTAGCGTTATTCGTCTTCAGGTCCATTAGAATATTTCTTATGATTTATTGGTGAAAAATTATTCAAGGCATATGACTGTCGACAGGTGTGATATTCGGGGAATCTTTTCCCGATTAGTCCAGAGTTGAGTTACTAGTAAACATATTTGCTTTTTGTTGGGCAGGGGCGGCTTGTAATCTATCTTCTTTGGTTAGAGGGGAACATTTTTGGCGACAACTTTAGCAAATGACCAAAACGAACGAGAACCTTTTGGACATTCAACAAGTCTTGAACGAAATCTCTGATTATGTTCTTCTTCAGCAGCTTCGATTGTTGCACCACACCTATTTCTTGCGTTAACATACTCAGATCTCGTTTCTGAACTTTGATTTTGGCACCAGAGATTGCATCCCGTTGTTTGGATGTGACAGCCTCAGAGCATCTTTCATTAAACCATGGTTTCTCAGACTGCGGTGTCTTTGTACTACTTAGAATAAATGTTTCCATTTCCAGAATGGTTACAGAGATTTCTTGGGTACATAGAGTGAAATCACCAGATGAAACACAAACCCTTTCCCAAGGAAAATAAGAGAAAAACATTCGATGACCGTCTCAGTCTGTTGATTTGTAACGCCAGACACGACGTGAGGGTAACTTACCCTTAGTCGAATATGTTGACCCCCAGAAAAAAGAGGTGGACTATTTTTCAATGAATATCTACTTAATGAAAAACCGTCACTTCAGTTGCTCTAGAAATTTCCATTTTTATATGTTTCCATTCAAACTCCCCACATCACTGTCTGTTTCCGGAAAGAATAAGTGCCTGTGCTCCATCAACCCGCAGGACTACCACCGCATTTCCTGAGTTATAAAACTCCACATTCAATTATATTTTCTCATGACTCATTCTCTCGACGTTTTTTCGACGTTTTGCGATCCTCTCCATTTCATTCGCCTTCCAGGGAGTCCGCAAATCCCTGAGGGGTTTCACTTTTTATTATTTCTCTCCCAGACAAATAATCTACAACGGAAAATTGTCCGACGCTGACCGGTATTGATGGTGGAAGCGTGGCGGGCATTTCGACCAGAGAAATGGTTCGCTGCAGATGCCCTTTCGTGAAATGAAAAGGACATGATATTTCATTATTTCTTCATGAAGTCGCCTGAGACCAGTTTGATCAGTTTGAACACTATTGAATTGTGTATACAGGCGGTCCTCTCATAAAAAGGCGCATATAAATACAACTTCATCGAAACTTTAAGTGGTGAACAACACCAAACTAATATTATTTACCCTCTGAATACCGAGATTAGATATTCATCTACTTTACAATCTAAGAAAGTGCAAAAAGTACCTGCAGTCTATTGGTCCGATATGGACTTGGTCTGTTACTACTAATTATTCTGATTAATTCTTAACAATAAACCGAGAAGTGAATCTCTAGTCTCGACGTGATATGTCATAATATACACTTTGTTCGTGCGAGAGATCAGCGTAATAGTAGGAAAGCCCACGATGCTAAATCGGTAAAAAGGTCAAAAGAAAAAAATGTTATATAATGTATACCTTATCATCGGTAGGGGAAGCGGCTATAGACTTTCAAAAATGTAAAAAAAAACTGTTGCATGGACATACTCGAGCGCGTCAGATATTGATATCATCTATGTCCTACATATTTTTGAAAATATACTTATGTTAATCTGATGGTTTCCATGATAGGAGTGGTCGTACGTGAAGGTAGAAAATAAAAAACAAAAATTCGCTCTAGCGCATCAGATTTTCTGAGAGGATTTTAAGTGTACCTAAAAAAAGCTCATATATAATAATCTGACGGTTTGGATGTGACCCAGACTCGCGGCCGTTATCAGAATGTGAAAAAAAGTTCGTCATTTTAAAATACTCAAGCGCGTCAGATTAAGATATACAGGGTGTTTTCTAACTACGGTTCCTAACTGCAGGTGGTGATTCGTTAGGTCATTATAGGTTGAAAAGTTCCTATTAACATATGTCCGGAGTTGCTTCGTTTCTGAGATAGAGGGCGTTGAAATAAAAAAAAAAACGGTAATTATAAAATATCATGAATATCCTGGAACCGATTTGTTTGAAATTTGGTACATTTATTTGAACTAATAAGGCGCCCATTTAGCCCAAACTAGATTGAAATCATTGTGGCCAGTGGCGTCTCAGTGGGCACCACAGCCAACATTATTGTAAAAATAAGTACGCCACTGACTTTTTTTGGTAAATTTTTATTTTTTTTACATTAAGCAATTGAGAATACAACTTTTTGGCCACTTGTAGTTTCTTCATATCCAGCTTCGTTTTCGAGAAAAAAAATTAAAACCACTCTATTGCATATTATGAACACCTGCATTGGAGACCAGCTGACATTGATAGTAGGGTTTCTCCTACACATATTTCATTTCAAATTTAAAAAGTTGATTTTTGTTTCGGATTATTGGTTGATATTTGTTTACCACCCGTAATAATTTAATAGCGATAGGCGTACCTGCATGAATAATGGCCCTTACATGCTGGTAAGGTCGCTTTGACAACATTATTGTCGTAGCAGTAAAATTGTTGTTAAAGCAAATGGAAATTCGGACGAAGCACGAATAATTCACCAGGACAGATTTCTTAAGAGTAATTCCTTGCGCTAAAACATTTAGAACGCTACATGCAAAATTATGTGAAACTGGGAGTTTTAATAAAAATGCAGGTGGTGGAAGACCAGAACGGTAACAACGCCTGAACTAGAAGAAGCTATACTTGATGCGATAGAAGAAGATCCTTCAAATAGTACCAGGAAATTGCACTGCAGCATTCAGCCCAAAAACCGTTTGGAAAGTTCTAAAAAAAAAATCTCCCACACCCATACCACATACAGCGGGTCCAAGCTCTACTGCCTCGAAATTTTCATCCAAGATTGATGTTTTGCAGATGGTTAATTCATATGATGGAACGCAATAACGAGTGACCAAAAAATTGTATTTTCAGTTGCCTAATCTAGAAAAAAAAAATTTAGCAAAAAAGTCAGTGGCATACTTTTTTTACAATATTGTTGGCTGTGGTGCCCACTGAGACGCCACTGGCCATAATAATTTCAATCTAGTTAGGGCTAAATGAGGGCCATATTAGTTCAAACGAATGTACCGAATTTCAACCAAATCGGTTCTAGGATATTTATGACATTTTATAATTACTGTTTTTTTTTCTTCAATTTCAACATCCTGTATCTCAGAAACGAAGCAGCTACGGACATAATATGTTCATAGGAACTTTCTCCTCAAAATGACCTAACAAATCACACCCTGAAGTTAGGAACCGTAGTTAGGAAACACCCTGTATATGGTTCATCTCTACGCCCGAGACGTTGCAGTCTCATAATCTGATGATTATCTGGAGGGATTCGCCTATTCAGCTAATTTTTTTTTGAATCATTGAACCTAATTAATTGAAAATCTCAGAAAAAAGCATGCAAATAAAAAAAGTGTATGCTTTTTTTAGTGGAATATTTGTATTTATAAGAGAATGATTATAAGCAATTAAATTTTTAAAATTTCAAAACGTTGGATATTCGTTGTAAAAAATATCATGCCACGAACAAGTCTGTGTGATCAACTGTCATGGCAACATGGCAACAGAAACCAGAGTGGGAACGGAGTGAGAGAGCAATAATAGATAGAGAATTAGTGGGAGAGGAATAGAAACGTGGAGAGGGGAATATATCCACCACGTAGCTGCACGCATTGAACTTTATCAATGAATTTTTATTATTTCGGCTTGTGGAAATCGTCAGATTATATATTTTTTGCAATTCTTGAATTATTCCCTTCAAAATAAAAACTAATTCAGCCACGCTCGAGAATGTCGATGTGATGTTTTTTTTATAACTTTGTAGCCCTCCTCCTTCTTTAGGTCACTCTCGAATTGTCAGATTAGTGGAATATAGACGTTTCAGGAAGTAACTAACTCACCCTACCTTAATCTGACGCGCTTGAGAATTTCAGATGATCATTTTTTTTCAATAATCTGATCCTTTATCCTTGAAGAGCGGCCATATATATAAAGGGCTCATATATGGTGGAAGTACTTAACCGGGTACAAGGTATCCTCCTGTATATTAATCTGCCGCGCTTTAGTAAATCTCGAAATCCCCTCTTGGGCTCCCCTATTATAAACCCTTCCAAATCAGAATACTTATTGGAAGATTTTATTCTAGAGTACCTCAAATTGTATCGTTGTACTGAAGTTGGAACTAATCCAAAGAAATCACATATTATGATACAAATTGAACTTTCAGTTCTGAATATGATTTCTGATAAATATTTGTTTGTACTTTTCGAATTGAATGTACTTCATTTTCGAACAAATCAAATAATTTTGGACGTGCCGGATTTTCTGCCTCAGAATCATCAGCAAGTCCACCATATTTGTAATGAATTAATTTGGAGGGGAATTCACCCATAAATACATCGGTGTGCAATTAAACATTGATTGATTCAGTTTTGTGGCAGTTTAGATATGAAATAATTCGAATGAAGTCCTCAAATTTTCTTGTCATGACCCTATGTGAGAATCATATGAAAATTCTCAAATGTGAACCATTCTTTTTCCATAGATATAGACAATTTCCCATAGACATATACAATTTTCCATAGACATATACAATTGAATAGAATACAAATGAGCATTAATTTTGTCTGCATCAAATATCAGTAACAGTAACAATTTAAAATGCTGATTGGAATTTTGTTTCACAGGTTGAGGGGAGTTCACGAATGATTGATGGAACCCTGAGAATTCAATTATTATTACTCGGAGAATCGAACCTAAAATCTTTCGATCAAAGAACTCAACCATTTCGCCAACAGTTTTTCCGATGGTTTATAATAGTATATTATGCAACGATCACGTAATGATGTTTATCGATACACGAGCATTAACCAAGATACGAAACTCACCTTCGGCTCGTTTCGTATGGTTTATGCGGGTGTATTAATAACAGTTACATGAGAGTTGCAAACGCTATTTCACCTACACTCAATAAATAATGAAGAACTATAAATTTAATATTCATTTTTTTAACCACAATAATAGTAACTAATCGTATCTCTTTGAAGAATTCTACAAAATTTTAATTGATGGTATTACTTCGGAAAATACAATAATAATAAATGAATAGAAAAGAAAGCAAAAATGATAATAAAAACGAATGCCCGAGAATGGTTTCGAACCCGCGTTTCGTATAGTGGTATAGTTCGGATCTAGAGCCTCAACCCGCTTCGCCTCGAGATCTTACTGAATAATATCGAAAATAAAGAAATATATCATGCATTTACACTATTTTTACAAAAACCACGAATATAAGTGCAGTAATAGCCGTTTGAATAAGCCCCGCATAGGAACCCACCATCTTCTAAACTGATATAATAGTTACTGGACACACTTCTACTTATTCAATGTTCCAAGATGATATATACTTTGTATCCTCTTTCATGTTCTTCAAGATTTGGTATAATCTTCAATGCGACGTACCGTTTCGTTCATCTTTATATTTTCAAATTTGGAGCCGTTTTTCAAATCAATTTCACTAGACATTTGAATCAGAAAATCAGCAATGCATATTCGAATTTTGTTTCTCTTTGAAAGACCTACACGAAGTTCCATCCCTTATGGGATTACTCTGGAAGTTATGATTGAAGAAGTCAGAAGTCGAGTATGTCGATAAAACAGAAGAAGCGACTGTTTCCTTTCTAATTCTCCAACAATTTCCGAGATGCTTATGAAACAAAGCACCATCATAAACATCGATATGCCAGATTCCACTCAGAAATAAGTTAATGATTTTGTTGGTGATTAATACTTCATTTAAAAACTCGCCAGTTTTTTTTTCAACAGAGCAAACAATATGGCAATTCATATCATGTCCGTGAAATTTCCATTTCTGTAATGGTAATCGTTGGGAGACGCAAGTGTCAGCGACTAGGGCCCAGTGGGCCCTTTTCGCAAACCCCGGCATCTCCATTACCGTACTTTTCTCCAATATAATCAATTAATGAATCCACATTTGCAGTTCTATCACAGTTAGCCTAACGAGAACAGCCTTTCCTTCCCTATTCCAATGAGTCTGGTATCCTATCGATCCCATTCATTCGAGTTTCTCAACAGAATCAGCAAGAAAAAAAGTACTGTATTCATAATTATTCGACAAAAAAAAATTGCAACCAACTTCCAGGTTCAAAACTGACCAATTGTTCACACGGAAGATGACGTGAATATCTCAATAAGCTATATCTTTCTCTCGACAGAAATGATTCACCTTTCGCCTTGGTATGTAATATACTATTGCCGCAGCTTAAACTTTTACTTGGGAAAATCTACCCTCATGCTAGAAAACATTTATTAAATGAGGAGAATGCTGAGATTTTCAATGTATCAGAAATTTCTATCAGTATTCGCGAAACAAACTCCGGAGCATTGTCATAAATTGTTGGTGCCCCAATTTCGTTCCATCGATTTTCGCGAAGACCACCAGAATTCCCGCAGCGCTAGGCCTACGCGACGGCAATTAGAGATATTACACGGCAAGAGTGCTCTGGAAGTAATGGGGGTAGAAAATAAAATGTCGACGGGTCACATCACTTACTGTTTCTATTAAATGGAAACTCGTGTTCCTATTATTCTTGTGTACAACTACGGCTTTTGCAAGCGTGCTGCCAGATTCGATTGCATGTTACGGCAAGAATTCCTTAGAAAAAAATAATGTTTTGGATTTTGTGTTTTGTTTTAATCAAGGAGTGTACTGCCTCCCTATACCAAATGAACGTATCTCGAAAACAAATCACATTTTTGTGTTTATCGCATTGTGAAGATTGAGAAATTTATCATCAATCACGTAAAAACCAAATACTATGAGGTTCAACGAAAAATTGACCCCTTCCAATGCACGACCAATTGGTTTTAATGGGTTATCTCTGTGTATTAATTACTCTCTCTCTCTGTAAAAAAAAAAAAAAATCACACACAAGCTGTGACTACTACAGCTTCAGAGATTATTTTTGTTTATTCTTGCTATATTGTAGTTTTTCATATAAGTTATATTCTGGTGAATAAACGTTATTATTATTCTGTAAGTCAGAGAAGAACATATGACCAAAAATTCCATAGAACACGTCGATTTTCATGTTTGGGAGGACTAATTTTGATATGAAAGTCATACTCGAAACTTCACCCCCTTGCAGTCAGAAGCTACCAGCCATATTCTTTTCAATTTTATGATGGGTCAAGGTCTCTTATCCTTCTATTATCTATAAGTATTTCACATATTGGTTCATTCTTTATTGAGAAATTGAATTTTGAGCTTGTTATTTGAGAAAAAACAGAAAATACGCTGTTGTGTTTACTTCCATTGAAGCAATTCACAGGTAACGGCCTTGAAAAATTATTTTACGGCCTATGTTGCGGTTGCCAAATGCTTTTTTGTGTCCGGTTGCTCGAAAAATATTTTTTTGATATTTTTAAGGGTAAAAAACATGCATTTTGGGAAAAATATTTCTTCGACTTGTTGATAACTCACTTATTATGACCTCAATAATATTTGGTGGAAAATTTTCACAAATAGTTATGTTATACCATGAATTTTTTAACGTCAAACGTCCATCACCAGCTCTAAAGAAATAAAATTGTCAGTGATGATGACGACGTTTCAGTCTCTATTTGCCAACAACAAATTTTTTTCAAGGCAGTCTCCATTCCAGTACTCATGGAGCCATTTTCTAGCACCGTGACCAATATGAAAAGCTATATGAACATAGTATGTTTCCGATGCGTGTTTTCCCAATCCCAAGAAAATATCGAATCGACATTGTGCTTCCCATAAATAGAATCAGTTGTTTACTTATTCATCTCTCAAAGTAGGCTGACTGATCGATACTTCCGAAGTGTTTCCGAAAGAAGAAGGAATTGGGATATTCATTGAAGTTCAGTAAAGTCAAATGGTTCAGAATGATATATTTGTTTCTTTCGAAAAGAAATCATAGTTTTTAGAACTTGGTTGGAGTCTAATCATGTACTATAAACTTGAGTCCATTCCATTTTCCAACCAAATCGAAAGGTTATATTCGGTTCTCTTGGGTTTTTTACTGCATAGACTATGGAAGTAGCTACCTGAATGTGGAATATATTATTTATCTATACTGAAATTATACACATATGAAGTTTCGAACTTTTGTGTTTGCTTGTAGCAGATAATCGATCAATCAAAATCTTGATTTCCGTCTACCTGTGTGAGGCATATTGTCAATTTTTTTAATAGATGTTGTAATTTTGTTGAATATTTTCATGGACATGACACGAGTAGCCTTCGATTCCTTGGCTAACTTTTGATCAGGAACTATAATGTTGTGATTTTTCCTCAAGGTGAAGCCCGAAAGAAGACGAGTTTCATCTGTGTTCTGGAACTTGGTGTGTTTCAACAGAGGTGACACAGATTTGAATATACATGCAAGAGACAGTAAATATAACCAACTTTACAAATAATAATTTACAAGAGTTGAAACAGATTGTTCTGATAATCTTATTCTGGAAAACTGACAAGTCACTGATTCTATTACCCCTATGCGTAATAATAACTCGATAGAATCAAAATTACGAATATTCCATAAAACAAAACACTGTTTTGAAAATTTAAATCAACTTCAACTTGGTGATTCCAGTTGAGCTGAGAATCAATACAAATTCCAGTACACTACAATCAGTTTATTGAATTAAAAAGAGAGTGGTACTGGTTCTGAGATTATTCAAAACCAAGCCATTCTCGGAACAATGGATTGGCATGTTGAATACCACTTCATTGGGTCTAACTGACAATGTTTCACATTTGGCACCACTGACAGTAAAATAAGTGTCACGAACTGTTACGAATTGTCAAAATACTCAGGTGTAGGCTGAATCCTCAACTGGCAATCGAATGTATCTGCCAAGAAATTCATTGGCTATTGATGATCAAGCTGAGAGCTGAGTTTCTCAAGAGTAGATTAAAAATAGGCCCCTAGTGGAAGATTTAAATTCAGAGAAACCATTCGTGAATCTCTGATTGGTATGTAGTGATTCCTTATAAACCTCAGCATATTCTGAATGACTCCAAAAGATTCTTGAGAAGTAATTATGAAATATCTTAGGAAATATTATATATTAGATATATATATATATATATATATATATATATATATATATATATATATATATATATATATATATATATATATAGACTACAACTCATAATAATTGGAAAGATAAATTCAAAGGAACTGAAACTTAGGAAATATATGAAATCTATTGTAGAAATTGTAACAAAAAAAAAACGTTGGTCAGATTCGGCAAGCTATAAAAACTCTTTTCAAAGAGGGTCATGCTCACTTCCGATACGGAAGAACGTAAACATTTTGTGTTTGCCGAAAAGTGCAGAATTATTGCAAGAAATTCCGTACTTATCGAAGGTGTACGAAGGTGCACTCGAAAGTCTACGTTTCAAAAACATGGTTATTTTTGTGGAGAAAAATATTTTGTGGAGCTCAGTTTCGACATAGTCCTCCCAAAATCGACATACAAATAATAATATTTGTTTTCATGTGGAAAGTTATATGAAAACAGAAAATAATTTGTTTTGATCAATGAGTAGGCATTCACGGCCGCTGTCTGAATTCCTTTGGGCCTGAAGTTTCGTCTACAACTGCGGTCGACATTGTTGAAGTCGATGTGGCAATGGACGAAGTGTCCTCAATTATCCCGTTGTTTCCACTGATTTGGGAGTGTTTCTTTATTCTATGTTGAAGCAAAGGTCCGATCGTCATCTGTAATAACCACCAATTGATCCTTCGGAGAAGACTCTCCATCAATCATTGAAAGAGTTCACGTATCTTGAACTGCATGTTCTGTGCATATTCATGCTTCATCTACTCTTTACGTTTAATGGTGATCTTATGATGAGGGATTTTTATGGCTTACTTCCACAGTTGCTGATAATAGCATCTGGTCCTATCTTGAACTTGCGTTCGATCGAAGGTAGTGTTATGAATACCTTCTGAGAGTCGACCAGCTTGAAGTTATAGATTTGGTAGCGACAGACTATCAATATTTCCATTAAACTTCTCTCTTCTCTTAACGTATCAGGTCTTCGCAAAGCAGGGCAGGGGGCACGGTGAACCCTGTTCAAACTGCATTGATTCGGCATGAACTGGTGATTATTCCACATCTGTATATCTTTGTGTATACGCAGAAAGCAGGTAAAAGCTCTCATTAGTGCAGTTTATTCCATCAGATTTTGAATTCATCATACCGAAGCATATTGTGAAGCCATATTGTGAAATAATATACTGTTCAAACATTGAATCACCATTTCAGAAATAAGTGTACTGTTTATTTTGCTAGTTATCTTCCAATTTTCCAGTATAACGCGCTCTCGGGAAGAAAATCATGTGGATTGCATATAATGAGATGATTTGTTCGAATGAATCGAATCGTGAGCTTTTGATGCGATGCTGAGTTCAGTGCATTACTTGGTAACGAGAATTTTTATTATATATATATATGACAGGGGCGTGCGAGGACGTATTATGTGTGGTGGATATTTCTAGATTGCCTGGTTCTATTCGAATGAAATTATCCATATAATGGAGGAACAATTGGGGAAGGGTTGATTCCTGAGCTTTTTTGAACACTCATCTGATAAACGTACAGTTGTGCGAATTTGTTTATTGGATAAGCTTTTATCATCCTATATCTACGACACAGTTGATGTTATTGGTTTGTCTACCTACAAATAGATGCTGACTTACATTTGACTATTCGAATACGAATATGAGGTTAAAAAACCTCTGCCAGCAGAATGTACATCATTCATTTCGAGAGAAATATATTGTTTTTGGAGCCAAAATTGTCATTGTCAGATTGGTTTCAATGGTTACATTCGACATGTCAAATATAATTCACAAAGAAAATTTTGCTTCACGAGGATTGCTGCAAGTGAAGTGAAGTTTCTGGAATGAATACTATATTTTTGACAATACTCAAGAAACTGAATGAGATAGGTCTTTTACAGGCGAATGAGTTCTTTATTCTGTATACTGAGAATTTATTGTCCGTGAGCGAGGAGAGATCGACGTCAAAAGTGGATAGGAAGATGCTGTGGTTGACAAAATTGCTGTAGAACCGACTTTATATTTCTAGGAACTCTTATGAAATGAATATCTATACTAAGTTGGTGTGAACACGTTGGCAGGGATCTGCACAATTTCTCAATTATAAAGAGCGTGAGAATGTTTCCAAAAAGTGAAGAATAAAGTACTTATCAGAGGTCGGCAATATACTTTTTTGACCTCCTCTTCTTCACGATGGAACATGGCTCACTCTCTTGTCTATAAGTAAAGAAGTAATCGCATTTTCGATTGGAAGTGAAATGAAAATTGTTTGTTGTTGGTTTTTTCGTTTCTCTCTTTCTACACATATACTGAATGCACGTTTCTTTATCGTGAAACATAACACCATTTCTATTCATCTCCATTCTCGGTATTACTCGAAGATTCAACGCAGTGCACAACTTCACCCACAAATTACCCTCCTGCATAAACTCGCCTAGAATGTAGATAATAACCCGTTATTCCGAGAGGCTTAGCTATAAGGTAACATGTAATATGCACATGGATTCTACTCACGGAAATCCAATTTATGATAGAGTAGATCTTGTATTATAATTTGTTGTAAGTTATACTCACGGCAGATATAAGCGCGGTTCTCTGTATGTCGATCTCTGTAGCTCGTTTCGGGAAAACTTAATGAATTGGAAGTTTCAGCGGTTTGTTGATATGAGATGTGTTGACATTATGTTACCTTCATTGTCGGAAGAGAATATTGGCTAAGATCCGACCTCTCGTTTCTTCTGTAGGAATCTGGTTTTTCAATGGAAAATATCAACGAGGAGAATAAGTAACCTATTACATATGAGCTAACAACGTGCAAACTTCAATCAACCACAGGCTAGTGGTACAGAATCAAGGAGTACTTCACAAAACAGTCATCTGTTCATAGGTCCCCAGAAGTGAAATCAGAAACACCATTCTCTCTCTTTTTCATGAAATAATAGAACGCAAACAATTCCTCCTTTGAAGTTGTCGCTTCTGATGACATTCATACTATGGTTAATTGATCGAAATAATAAGTGACGTTTACGTTTGGATAAACACAATATTCAATGAATACTGGAATAAACGATCAATCGAAATGAAAGATCCCTGTGAGCTATGAAAATCAAAATGTTTACATATTACATCAAATGACATGTCCTTAGCAGGTTCGTTTTTATTAGTGAATGAATGACCAGGGTTTGGAAAAAATTGTATCCCAGTATATCTGAAGAGAAAAAACAATATACTGTGGGCGAGTGACATCACATAAGAACTGTCGATAAGCCTTCTGGACAAACAAATCATATTTCCATAAACAACAATGGTAATTTGATGAGATTATAATTACAATTCTGAGGAGATTCAAAATATTTGATCATACCGTTGCCTATTTCAACTTATCAGTACTTAAATCTGCTCTTTTAATTGCCTGAATCTACAATTCACGTCTCTTTTCAGTAAGAGAATCAATATTTTTTTCTATTGTCAGAATTAAAAAGGAATCGGTGAAGTGAAACCTTATCTCTGCCGCTTCTACTTCTACATTTCCCAATCGCTCAAAACTGAGGCATAATCGAGAAAAAACATTTTGAAATATGACACAAATGCACGATAAGCATTTGTTTGTTATATAATCATCTGAAGTATTCTGAAGGAATGAATCGTTCAGGTCAGTTTCCACTAACCTAAATATCCACGAGACGATTTTTTTTCTCAAAGTCGGTTAGTACACTTGAAGACTAGCTATAAATCAAATCATCTGAAGGAACAATTCGTTCGGGCCAGTTTCAAATTACCCACACACTAGGTTAATGGACAAGCACCTGTTAGAAAACGACTACTTCCCTGGCTAAAGCCAGGCAATGAGTTGGAATATATCCGCCTGGAATTCTCACATATGGTTTTGGAAACTAACTGCCAGGAATAAATTTCAATTATTAGGACGGATACACTTGTATACTGGTTTCGGCTATATAAATCAGTCTATGGCGAATATCACACCTAGGAACAAGGCTGAAGCTATCGACATGCAGAATAAGCCCTTATCTGCCCATAGACGAGGTTGCAACCAGAAATGAATCCAAATAATTTATTTACCTACTGTGTATATGGTTGATGCTGGCTAAACTAATTCGTCCATCCGTAAAGACCAGTTTCATAGGTTGTGTTTGATTATGATGTGGAGTTTAAACTACAGATTTGACAGAAAATGATTGCCAATTCTGTCAAATTCTCTTTCTTAATCGCCAGCTGAAACTCGAACTGAACCTATGAAATTGGCCCTAAGATGATTTGATTATAGCCAGTTTGATTTGATAGTCTTCAAGTGCTCACTGATTATTTGTGCTCTTTCTGAAGATCAGTATGCTTTTTTCAAGTTGTCACATTTCCATTCATATTTTTCAACCGATTTTGTTTCCTGCATCCCTACTTCGCTTCCCTTCGCCCACTCCATCAGGAATTCTTGTCGAGCAAAGAAACGTGTAATCCTTCGTGATTAACAAGTCGCGACCTCCCGACATTCGAGCGATGCGTCAACGTCGAAAGATTAGCCCTCTGTTTGTTGAAATAAATAGGGGAGAAGCTGATTGTCAACAAGGCGGTTCCGGAATCGGCACGCTCCATCTTACTCACTTCATAAGGCGGCCAAGTCAAACAAAAGTTGGGAGTAGCAGGAAATTTCGTTACCGACGAGAATGCTAATGGCTCTGCACGATGCCGGAGACTTCCTCAATGGATGAATGGTTGGTGTTTGGACAGTTCTTGGGGATAGAGGGGGTGAGGGGGGGGTCCATAGACCTCCCAAGTGGCACACATATATCGGATCGATATTGGTTCGATAAGTAATATTTGAAAGTCATTATTTTGTGGATGAACGAAGTGCGAACGAGTGAATTGAAGATGTAGGTACATCAAAAAGAGACAGATTGATGGATCAAAATTATCAGAACACAGCTCATTGTCGATGGAGATTACGAAGTACAATGACACTCGAATAATAACAGGAGCGTGGCATGGCAGGAAACGAAAATTAAAGGAATCTGCTGTCGGGGGATAACGGATTTCTTTTCCGAAATGTCAATTGAGCTTGTACCTTTTTTATTTTTTAGGTGTGAAAACTACCCCTTATTGTCAAAAATTATAAAATAACATTGAAAACCTAAATAGGGTATAAATAGTTGAATAGTTTCATGCTTTAGGATACAATTTCATAATGTTTCAACCTACCCTTGTTAAAAAACTACCCTTGAAAACATTGAAAATTTTGTAATATTTTCGAACTTCAGATTACACTGGTGAGAAATCAACGAAATATACACTCACACACGCATACACGTGAACAGATGTTTCTTCTGCTCTGTCTTCCAATATGAATGGAGAAAGTGGAACATATAACATATAACGGCCGAATATACCGGTAATGTAGATTTTTTTAAACTCCTTCATCTCGGGTGATAGAAATTTTTTTTCAGAAACGATTTTGTAAGGCTTTTCAAGAGCTATAAGACTGTGTGAATTAAATTACTGAAGGTCCCTAAATTTTTAAATGGGGAGAGTTCAAAGCGCTTGAATAAGGTGATGTTCAATCATAAATGTAGGTGTTAAACGGCTATATCTCGCTGAATATTCACTGTACAAAATATATGCACACAGAAAAATTGTTGTCATTGAAAAAGCTACAATTTAGTGATCGTCTTTTTCGTATCTTTAGTATTTTGGGAGATATTTTTGAGAAAAGGTAAAAACACGAAATTGAAAAAAATCGTTTTCTCTACAAACTCCAATTTTTCTTAAATTAAGCATTTTAAATTCGTGGGTGTATTAATAGTACATATATAAAGAGAATCACAGAAGGGTGACGACCAATTTTAATTAGGGGGTACATTGTGGGTTATTTTCACAGATTTTTTTCGTAGAAAAAAGCGGGTACCAATCTTATTTTGATCATAAGTCGGTCAATTTTCATCCTACAGAAATTTTGTTTGTTTGTTCGAAAGCTCTAATTGGATACTTTGATGAAGATTCTGTGAGCTTTTTTCGGAAAATGCAAATTTTTCTCGCTATTTCGCTTTGAATCTTCCAATTTATACATTTGACGAAAAAATCCAAGCATTATTTTGCTGTATCTCAGTTCGTATTTGTCATGAAAAATTTTAAGAAAGCATTGTTTTTGTTTTTTTGGAAGCTACAATTTGGCTCTACACTTTTTTTGATAAAATGCATATTTTTAGAGTTATTCGCGAAAAAACATAAAAAAGTCGATTTTTTCGTCAAAAAACTGTTACTTTCAACTTCGAGTAACTCAAAAAATATTACTTTTAGGAAAAAAACGTATGAAACAATTTTTTCTTAGAATCACTTTTTCCGTCGATTTCTACAGTTAAAATATTATAAAAAATTTCCACCCCCGAGTTGGGGTGGCAACCACCTCCAAGGCTTCAGCGTACAGCGGCATGATATAGAAAATGATCCTTGAGCTATTCCCTACCTTCTGTGAAAATTTCAAGTACCTACCCATGTTGGACGAAAAAATTGCTAGTCGAAATGCTTCATTTTCTGGACTATACCTGAGTATTCAAGTACGCTCACCGATTATGTCAAGTTTTACAGTTTTACATCAAAAGTTTGATCCTATCTATGATTCATAGAAAAGGTAGCCACCCTGTATACCGACCACAATACGAACTCGAAAACCAAGTTACCAGCTTTCTGTGCTCAACCGTCTTGATTACCGAAATGGATGCGTCGAAATACCGTGAGCTTCCCTCCAAAGAAACATCTCCTTTCTGCTGAAATACGTTGAATTATTCGGAGTTGCTTTACGAGGCGAAATGGCTCTTTGTGAGGACACTTCGAGAATCCTAACTTCCGCTTCCGTTCCAGTCGAAATTCATTGTACGAAGTTGATTCGAGACGAGACACGAGTTTATTTTCTGTGTCTGGAATGGATTCAGTGTGACAAGAATTTTCGTAATGATCTTGATGTAAATTTCTGATTCCTAACACCCGAATTCCAGGATGATATTTGTAGCTGTAATTTCTTGCGGAAACTTATCGCTGCGAGAAATGACATTAATCTGTCAGTTTTCATTGCTGATATTGGAAAAGAGCACTGGATGTAACCAAGATAAACGCCTACATTATGAGTATCTCTGATAAATGATTTTATTCGTTTTTAATAATTGTATAATTATTTGAACATTCAAAATAACCATTCTTCACAATGGTGCCACCACATATTTGTAGTTTGCGACAACAAATTGACCACTGAAATAACTATAACAGGGGAGCCTAAGCGGGAATTTCGGAATTTTCTAAAGCGCGGCAGATTCATATACAGGGGGATACCTTGTACCCGGTTAAGTTCTTCCACCATATATGAGTCATATATATGGCCGTCCTTCAAGGATAAAGGATCAGATTGGTAAAAGGTAGGGTGAGTTAGTTACATCCTGAAACGTGTATATTACACCAATCTGACGATTCGAGAGTGACCTAAATAGGGAGGAGGGCTACAAAGTTGTAAAAAAACGTCATCTCGACATTCCCGAGCGTGGCTTATTTTATTTTCATTTTGAAGGGAATAATTCAAGAATTGCAGAAAATATATAATCTGACGACTTACACAAGCCGACATAATAAAAATTCATCAATAAAGTTTAATGCGTGCAGCTACGTGATGCTCATATTCCCCTCTCCACGTTTCTATTCCTCTCTCACTCCGTATCTATTGCTTTCTCACTCCGTCCCCACTCTGGTTTCTGTAGCCATGATGCCATGACAGTATATTTTTGAAAATATGTAGGACATAGATGATATCAATATCTGACGCGCTCGAGTATTTCCATGCAGCAGTTTCTTTTATATTTTTGAAAATCTATAGCCGCTCCCCCCACCGATGAAAAGGTATGCATTATATAACTTTTTTTTTATTATCTAAGCTTCGCAACCCAATAGGTCTTTATGACGCTCGAGTAAATCCCGATATAGCATCGTGGTCTCTCCTACTACTATGAACACACACAAATTGTATAATAGAATTGAGGTGCAAGGTAATGGTGATTTGCCAAAGCTGCATTTCCAATCAGGAGGCAACTCGTTGGTGAACTTTGGCACCAACACTCTTATTGGCTAAACCCTGGCGGGATTTTTCATTCACTGGTGAAAAAATAGATATAGGAAATTTGCTTGAAAGAGATTGACACTCCGATTTGAATTATTCGAATTTCTGTTTGAATATTTTTTGAGGAGGTAGAAAGGCCCTGGAATCCATTTTCTGGGTTTTCCCTCCTCTGAACATGAAAAAACATTCAAATTCTTATAATATCTGTTCTTATAGTAAATCAGTATATTTTCCCCTATACGTAACTGCAATATACCAAAGAAGCAAAATTGACAAACTATTTCGTCAGGTACGTATCGTATTTTTTTGAATTCAAAAATTAAGTTGAAGAAATGTATGAAAACAATGTGAGAGAAATTTTTACATTATTCACCAAAAATCCTAAGCTCAATAAAAATTTTGAAGAGGCTTGAAAAAGGAGGCAGATTAACTACCGAAACGTCGAAAAGGGAAAATAATGATTTTAAATATATATTTTTTCAAATAAATTCCTAAATTTGCGAAGAATTCGACACGTTACGTCAAAATAGTCAGTCGATTTTGCTTTTAGAACAGATATTATGAGAATTTCAAGATTTATTTTCTCTCATTTTCCATGGAGAGAAAACCCAGAAAATGTATTTGAGGATAATTGAAATTCAAATGCATTTGGAAGATCCGAAAATTCCATTTTGTTGTTGGTATATTCCATTTTTCCTTTGTTTTCACGCTGAACGCTTCATAGTCAAAGAGACGGAACAGAGGTCGACCTTCACTCATCTGTTTACCAGATGAGGTAAACAGATGAGTGAAGGTCGACCTTTCATAGGGTTTTATAAACAGACGAATATGCCTATAATGGCTTGTCTATCAAAATATTGTCCAGACTATATTCAGTGAGATTCAAAAATTTCCACCATATGGAAATTTTTTTCTTTATCAATTTGTCAGAAAATGTTATTCTTCATAAAATTGGTGTAATGCAGAATACTCGCATATGAGTTGTCAAAATTTAAAATTTTTGAGCAGTGTACAGGGAAGAATGAAAAATAGGAAGTTTGATCAGGTGTAAATCACATCTAATTTTTGACATAATCAACAAGTTCTATCAAAGGAGTTGTTCAGAATTGAAATCAATATTCCAATTTGGAATCACATCCAGGGTAAATTACTCTTTATCAAAATTCTATTTTTCGTTTTCCCCTGTACATTATTCGGAAATTAAAAATTTTGACAACTCATACGCAAGTACCCTGCAATACACCAATTTTTATAAAGAATAAAATTTGTTGACAAATCGATAATAAAAAAGTTTTCCATATGGCGGAAATGTTTGAATCTCACTGTATATAGTCTAGACCACATCTGATAGGGAAGCCATTATGGGCGTATTCGTCTATTTATGAAACCTTATAAAAAGTATGTTTCATCCGGTAAACAGATGGGTGAAGGTCGACCTCTCTTCAGTCTCTTAGACTATTACTGGTCATGGTGTTGAGCTCAATTTTCTACTTCGGGCCTGTTTCATGGAAGTACGAGTCTTGTAGCTACCAGAGAAACAAAAAGAAAGACTATGCTAGTAGTTTTTCACCTCCCTCTTGAAGCTACAAGACTTATACTTTAATGAAACAGGCCCCTGAAGGTGGTTTTACGATGAAGTTTTATGTATTGTATGTTGTGTTTGCGCAGAATCGACATCCTTCTCCATGAAATAGCTACCGCAGGTAAATGATCCCTTGTTAGTGGATATATAATCTTCCCAAATATTTCGAGCAATAATGATAATAATAATAATCCATAGGATAAAATGAGTGATCAAGTCGGATTCAAGCTAGCGGTAAATTGATGAATAATCTCACTTGATTCGAAAACGATCACAAACGATGTGACAAACTCTCAGACATAACCTATGAATATGACGTAACCAAATTCTTACAGTGCGTCTTTGTTAGCAATCTCTCGAAGTTATTCTTTCGATTAACTCTGTTAGTATGCGAATTATAGTGTATTGGGGCTTACGATTTTTCAGGAATAAGTCATCAGATTTTTTATACATCTTGATCGTGTTGTAACTAAATTTTGAACATATTCCAGTAATTCTATCCATTCGTTGTTTCCATTCACTGGTGAGCTTTGAACATTTCAAAATTATTGCCCTTCTGACAGTCCTTCAACCCCTCAGTGATATTCCTGTCACTGAAATATTTCTTCAGCTGCAAGAGAATATGAAGTGTAAGTACTGGCTCTGAAAGGATTCATTTCTCTCACTTCCATAGCGGCACAAACAAATGTAACATCAAAAAGTGGAGATTTACGACTCTGCTCAAGTATCCAGCCCTACCACTTTGCCATGATGAAAAATGCACTCGCATATACGTTTTTTTCAGCTCGAAGACAAACATATTAATGAACAGTAAGATATTCTCTGTGCTGTAAGATTTCATCGCGGTATTATCTTACTTTGTGAGAAGTTGGAGGAAAGCACAGGCCTTTGGGAATGTTGAGAGTGTGTGGGTGTAGGACTCCTGTCGTCGTTGATTTTTTATGGTTTATATTTATTATAATTTCAACTGATCATTGGGAAAGGTGAACAATAAATGTATAAGCACGACGGCACGATTTTCGTGAAGAGAATAAAGTTCTAGGAAATAATTTTGGCTTTTTCCTTTTCCGAATACAAAAATACAAATTACAATTTTCATGAAGAACCTAAAAACCAAAAACATCTCACAAATTATTATTTCGGTGAAATTCATTGTCGTGACTTCCAAACCAGCCAACGTTATGATGATATTTATGAACTTGGTTATTTTTGTAGAGAGAATGAAGGTTCAGGAACTTATTATTTCGTTTTTTCCTTCTCCCAACTCGCGAAATCTTGTCATTATGCCCTTGACAGAAATATAACTTTTAATATTTCACAGATTCGTTTCTTGAAAATGGGACCGAATATATTTCACCGAATACTAACGAGTGGCTCATACCCAAACATTAATCAGAGACCCAAAAAATTGCTTTCACTACAATCAACCATATTTCTTGGACAGGGCCCCAGGAATAGTTGTAATTGATGCTCTTGCAAAAAATTGTCCAGACAAATATTCCCATTGTAAAAATTGAATAGGTCTGTGAGTTTAGATATCCTGATGGTAACTCATTATTCTCTCGTTCATCATTTGTCCTATGATACTGCACTATTGGAAAACTCCAAGCTTTCAAAATATTCACCGTTCGAAAGCACCCAGTTGGAATAATTACCGGTCTTTTCTCATCCTAACGATAATGACGATCCCCAGTATATACATTTATGAACGCTTACTTGAAATTCACAAGAATTGCCAAACTTCTGCTAGAAAATTTTCAATTAAATGATAGATTGATTTGACGGTCTTACCAAGGAATACTGTAGATCTGAATACTAAATAAATTGCCAGAATATAGAAAAAAATAAATTTCGAGAACTTCGAAATCATTATGAAATATTTTACGATAAAATGTGGTGTATACTCAGTGGACAAATATTACCATGTTTCTCAAAAAACAAAAAAATCGTCTGATAATGCTTCTGAAAATGAAATGACGTCGCTTCTGTTATCAAAAACATTAAAATGCCCCCAAACCAAGCTTTCGGCTTTCGTATCCTTGAAGCTGATATGTGTTTGCTCGATTCGCAGAATAACAAGGTACAAGACTTGGAAACAAAGACTTGATTTCTTCTTTGATGGAAAGATATGCTGAAAGGGGCATTCTGGTATGGTTTGATAATAGGTTCGTTCTAGCAACACATTCGACCGTTTGGAAATTGGTCTGAAGCAGTCAGAGGCATGCGCAAAATGAATAATGCTCTCCAATATTCATCTTGCGCATGCCTTTGACTGCTTCAAACCAATTTCCAAACGTTCGAATGTGTTGCTAGAACAAACCTATTATAACCTTAAAGGTCATCTGGGGCTTCAAGATTATATAATTCAAACTTCCTCTTAAGGTCAACAAACTTATCTTTCGAGTCCATTAACCCGGTCTTGAGAGCCAAATCACCCAGCTACAAGATCAACTATCCCAACCTCAAGGTCGACTAACCTATCCTTGAAGGACAACTAATCTCTCCTTGAAAGTCACCTCACCTTTATTTGGAATTTGGATGTCAACCAACCTATCCTTGAAGATGAACTAAGCTATTTTTGAAGGTCAACCTGCAGAGTCAGTTGGCCTAACTAACCTCCGGCATCAACCAACCTCTAATTAAAAACAATCGAATACCCTCTAACCAAGCCCTTGAATCCTTAGAGTTGCTAGTATAAATCACCTCAAGAAGCATTGAAACATTCTAATTCCCCCAAATAAGGTATCGAATTCTTGGGAGTAGGGTTGTTGGTTTTTATTCCTGAGAATGTACTCACACACCGATTTGTTATTTCTGTAATATAACATCTTACTCTAATTCTGCAAACCACTACCTCTTTTAGGTCAGTTTCTTCCATTCTAGTCGTGAATAATCCGTTTCATCTTCACGATTACTCCTTCGTATGGAAATAATGAACTGACAGCTTTTCTGTAAAATTTGAAATGATGGATCCATGAATTCCACAAAATCCACAGTATATGTATTGTCTATTCAATGATAATTATAATAACTCTAATTTTTTCTAGAGACTCGATATATGAAATCGTATAGGAAATGTTGGATATAATTTTCAATACTTTCACGAATAAATGAAATGAAACATATTATTGAAACACCCAATGTATGATATCTGACAAATAATGACACTAATTGAAGTCAGACAACGAGTAATAACAATTTTGCAACAAGAATTAATCTTTGAAATTCAAATATTTCCGGCATTTTTGGTTCACTCCAAGAATATTGGTTGATTTGATAGCGATGTCACATGGTGCAAAAGGGAGGTGCTAATCTTACATGACCGATGTCCAGAACCTTACAGGGAGAATTACGATATAAAGTGAAAATGAAGTGAACAGTTTGACTTCCTTGAAATAATTCCTGCAACAAGTTGATTTTGAGATGCCAGGAGAATATCGAACAACCCTCTTCTGAACTCCGAAGACATCGTGTATGTTGTGGAGGCTCCCCAGAGACGTCGAAGTCTGATCTCGACAAAAAACCTTATAATGGACAAGCCTCAAGTTTTCGAATTCGAATACCTCTAAGTTCAGTTTCGGAACCAGTTGAGAACAATCGCTTTTGAAAACCAAATGCTTGTCCATGGATAGTCCAAGGAACTTGATCACTTGTTTTTGTGGATCATTTTTCTCTAATTTCAGTTCGGAAGGGTGGAAGAGTTGTCTTTTATGAAAATGAGGAGAATTTGTCCTCTCTTGAATTCAATTAGGAATAATTGCTCGAGAACCAGACATTCAAGCTGAACAATAGTTCTTCACAAGAACTTCCCAAACTGGTCACTGATTCATTCGAAATAACAACAGGAGTGCCAATGGCATGTTCATTAACATAACAGACAGGCCCTATCGGCTCAATAACTGATCCTTGTGGAACTCCTAGGTGTATGAGCACAATTTTGAAATCAACACAACACATTGTTGTCATATTGATACCACACACCTTTCTGAATGCACTATTATATTTGATGTAGAAGTGAAATTGAAACTTGTGAAAATATCGAGATCTAAAACGGTCCTATAAAGGAACTCTTAACTTATTTGAAAATTATTCTGAATATAATTTAATATCAGAACTTTTTTTTTCAGGTGAGCCAGTTGGGGGGAGCTAATTGAAGTGAGTATTGTACTTGTGACTCACATCATTAATTTATCGAATAGGTACAGGACGAAATAGTATCTGGCAATGTTTTCAATAATCAATTCAGTCATTACATCGAAGGTGAAGGCAATAAGTACAGTAAACGTTGTTCATTTTGTATATTGGTGGTCTGATATTTCGTTAGTGGCATCATAATGTGAACTCAAATTGTTAATTTGGGGAAGATGTCGTTGTGAATAGTTTTCAATGTGGAAACCGGAGAACACGTCAACTTAATGGTTTATCAAAGGAATATTGACAGCTATTGACTTCTCATATGAATCGTAGAATAACTCGATGTGATATTAAAAATAAATGACCTACAGAAGTATTGGCTTGCTTAGCGAGTCATCCACCCTCAATCTCGAAAGAACGAAGGAACGAAAATTCAGTAACTGAAGATTTGTGTGAAATGGAGAGTTGATAAGTGCATCTCGATGGATCATCGAATTGCAATATCTGCAAAGTGGAGATGAGACGATTCCATCCCTCAGGATCACCATTTGAAAATGGATAATTATTGAAGTTACTCTCGCTTCCAGAAAATGTTATTTTCAACAATTTTTCACATATGGGGATATATTTGTTGAAAATATGGACAAAGGGGCAGAAAAATACGTTAATTTGGGATTATGAATCATATTCACGAATTAAGTAAAAAGGAATATTTAATTGCGTGTTTTTCGTGACATTTTCAAATCTGATTCATCATGGGAACACAATAATTTAATGTTTTTTTAATACATGAATCTCTTTCCTTCAAAACAACGTCTCGATATCTACACTATTATAATTGGATATTTCGAAATGTTTCGGATTCATATCAACTAAACTGAAGCAATGTGACATCACTATTCAATTTTCTATATTCACTTCGATCTTTCATCCCATTGTTGTTTACAATTTGATGTATATAGTTCGTATTTAGAGATGTAGGTGTATATTTTAATGATTTTTCATTTGATGATCTCAGGTGTTTTTACTTTTCGATATTTTTCAATTACTCGCAATCAAGCAGCCCGTAAGGTGTTTGATTAAATCAAAATGTTTGTTGTACCGGTGAATAATTATTATTATCATTATAATCGTTGCTCACTTCATCGAAGTTATTCAAAGAGGATGAAATTTCTCATTGATTCAATCAGTTTTCTAATAACTATTATGGGCATAAGGCAATAAAAAGTGATTATTATTCTACTACATTTCCTTCCCCTCACAAAAATTGCATGAAACGATGGAATTTCTCTAGCAAATTGAAAATCAGAGTGGGAGATCGTATCGGCAGAGGATATTTCATGCCGAAAATATTTTAAATATCATTTTAATCGGAAATTCCCTCCGACCTCTGATTCTTTCAGGGCAGAGCTGAGTATTGATTTGTTCCGGTTTATCTATCTGATGTTGTTGGGAATAATATGAAGGATTTGCCTAAATTAGATATATCGAACTTATCTATATTCGTTTTTTTTTCTCCAAATGTGGAAAATATATGGCATTCCTAAGCTGTCACTGAAGATTGAAATTGACGTTATTCTATCAATAATTTAATGTCATCACTACTCAGGCAGTAAAATAAGATTCATTTTATATTCCGAGAATTAGCATTTTCCATGTTTGAAATGAAAAGAGCATGAGCAGAGGCGGAAAGTGAATCATAGCTTTGCGACTAACAGTATATTACATTACTAGTGCGGAAAGTGACATTTTTCACACGAGTGGAAAATATTGTAGCACGAAGCGTAAGCCGAGTGTGACAATACCACGAGTGTGAAAAATCACTTCCGCTGCCTGTGAAGGAGTGCCGGAAGTGAGGGTTGCCAGCCGTTGAAAAGTCTAGGTATAGAAGATGAAGATATTTTACCATGCTGGAAATCTTCGAAATAAAAAATGTTACCTATGATTTTTGTCAATTCTATGTGGCTCAACGCCAATGAGTCCGAATGCATAATTTATTCACTTGTAATTACAAATCTTCAGATATTGAATGAGAGTCTGATATTTGGGATATTGATAGTGACAGCTCCGATGATTGTGAAAGCAACGAGGAATCGGATTTTGACTCAATAATAGGATAATCTAATATGGATTGCATTAGTTATTGAATGAGATTTTTCAATGTCTTTTTTTATTTCTTTATTTCATTAACAGTGTTGTGTTTTTCGTTTTCTATTAATATTTATTGATTATGGTTAATTGGAACTCCAATAAAATCAAATATATATCCAAATGATTTTTGTGATATTAATAAACGGAATTCTACCTTTTTTTAATAATCGTTTTTTTATTAATCTATGAAGAATTTTTTTTCATCTTTAAATGAACGTTGTGTTACTTTGTTTTTTTTTCAGAATAATAATTCATTAATTATAATTTTAGAATATCTGTAGAGTTTTATACTGTTTGCGCAGTGAAGATCCCCATAAATCTACGCATGCGCAATGGCTTCAAAATTAACAGCTGACACTCACCTCACTGGTGTTGCGCGATAACTCTTTCATTTTATATTCAATACCTATCGTTTTTAACGGTTAGCAACCCTCAATTGCTGCCACTTTTCCACAGGAAGCGGTATATCGTCATATTTGAAGAAAAATAACCTTAAATTTGGTGAAGGAAACATGAATATCCCTCATGAACGTAAGAGTATAGCAAAGTATTACTACGAAGTGACTGAAATTTCTGGTGGAAAATTACTTAACATTATTCTGATTAGAAATATTTGCAGGCACTTTTCGACTGGTACCCTGTTATCAATGTATTTTCCCACTCATAAATGTATGTAGAAATTTGAATTTGATTATCTACGTGACGAACGTAGTGATTCTGCAGCGGAATCTCGTACTATATGTTATATTGATTTCACAAAGAACAGCAAATGCACACGTGGAAGTACATAACTTACTCCATATATATTCCCAAACTGAAAATACTTCTCCCAATTTTTCGTGCGGAAACAATAAGAATCCCCCGTGGCCTGTCACCCCTCTACATCATGAAACGCACTTTTCCAAATTCCATCAGTGACCTTATTTTGATCCGTCTGGGTCGACAACACGGATATCTACTTTCTTGTTTCAACAAAAAGCAATAACCCGATATCAGGGCTCAGTTTTATGTTACGAGATCCTTCTGTAGGGCGTCGCCAGTAAATTGGTATTTTTTTGCCGAAATCTCGCGTTGGGAGTTGTTAACAGCTTGAGTTCAAAGTTTTAATGTTGGCGTCAACGGAAAGGGATGCAAGGGTCGTTGTGCTTGGGTTGTTCAACCGTTGGAAAGTGTGGGGTGGTTGACGTCCCTAAATTTTTAGGTGAATTAGTGTTTTTTTAATGAGCCGTAGAATTTCATATCACAACTTGGCCAGTTTCACTTTGTCTCTGAGATGTGCACTGATACCAGGAAGCCTACCGTGAGTTAGGGAAATTGCAGACACTCTGTTATATAATATCCTAAGGTAGTTCCAACATCAAATTCTGGAAAGTTGAGCTGAGTTCTCACATTAACATTTGACCAATTCAACTTCGTCTCTGAGATGCTTGAATTGAGAACAGAAAGTACATCGTGAGTAAAATAAATAGCAGATATTCAAGTCCACCTTTTGAAGACAACCATTTGGTCAGATATTTCCAGGATCAAATCCTGGTGATTTGGTCCGAATTCTGTCATCAAAACTCGGCGAATTCCACAAATTCCTCTGCTTCCAGCCTTAGTGAGCAACATTTTCACGTCTACTGAATTGGTTCATTTCCTTCTGGAGATGTTCAATAAGTACTATTATTCTGCACGACTCGGATGATTAACTATTTTGTTATCAGAGCTATGGAAGACTGATGACAACTTTCGCTCATCATCATTATTATAGTTCTTCCGATTATCATCAGGATAAGGAGCTGAGCTCCGAAACTCAAAAATTCAATTATATGGCCAAATAGTTATGACGATAATCTTGCAATAGTGTGTCAAATCTCAATTTATTCTCAATTATCTGCTAGAAGCTGTAACTTTTGTCAGATTTTTTTCATAAGGAATATGCATAAAATTGAAATTGGTTTGAATTTTTTTCTCGAATCTTCATAATCATATTATGATCAAAGGCAATTATTCTTAATCTGGGTTCTAGTTATTATTTGAACCCATAAAGTATTATATGAAAATTGAAAAAGTCGGGAGGGAAATTCAAACACAAAACGCGTCACCACCATTGGTCGAAACGATATGTGACGTCAGACGACACAATATTGCAGTCATCGGCGTCGAAATTCATCCAGTTTTAGTGGTGCTCGTGAGAAAAATGTTTCAAACCTATAATCCTCTGTTGATTTCCAGTGAATCTTGGACTTGAACTGGTTTTGTTCGAGCACAATCAGGCAATTAAATGAAAATAGATACCTTCACGTCTAACATATTTTTCATTGAATCTCGATTTTACATACGGAGAGATCAAAGGACAGAAAGCTGCGAGGTAAACATTGAGTAATATGATACATTCGAATTAATAACATAGATTGGTATATGATGTATCGATATTTCAACATGCTAACTAGGTTTCGTTAGTTTTGAATCGGATTTTCCACTGCTATATAGGTAATGTAGAACTTCTGACTAATTCATACTGAGCTGTATATAAATATATCATACTGACGTCAGAATAACCGTTCACTACAATATGAACATGATATTGAAGATACATTACTCCCCCTCACACCATCGTTTTCGTACTTTCGAATTGCTTGGAGTTCAAAAATAGTTATTCGTTCAACAAGTACAAAAAGTGCGTGTTTCCGGAAAGAAACTTGTTCTTTGTACCAGTTGAATACAAAACTTTCTCTTTAACAACTTATTTTGAGCTTTATTGAAAAATGTATTTGACACTGAAACAAGTTGATAGCAGTTCTATGTTACCATAAATCACCAATTCTCTGATATTAGAAGGTGTACAATTGATTTCGTTGGAAGAAGAATCAGTATCAATATCCATTTTTTTCAATAAATTAGTGAATATTCCGAATATTCTGCTATAAATACTCCGAGTTGTGATCAATATCTATTGAAAAAATTATTTTGAATTCGAATATTCATGATGTCAAATTCTTGTGACAGATTACCAGCCATCGCTAACCTTACATTGAAGAGATATGAAGGTACGAATAAATCAAGATCAATTCAATATTAAGAAATGTGGAACAGTTCTGATGGAATGTTTGTCAATATTTCGAATTAGAATTGATATGACTTTCAGGAAATAGTCGTTACAGATACCGAAAATTGATACCGGTGGGCAGATATTTTTCTGCGGAAGTCGAATAGTCTTTTCATTTTTTGTGGTAGGTTGAATTTTCTTCATTTCGGTACTATTAACAAGGCAGCAAACCAATATATTGCAATAGTGAATTTTTTATGAAATTTGTTAATATAGGAGGGTCATATTCAGGTGGTTGGAGAGAAACCACTTTATAGAGCGTATTTCTAATAGTGTTTTTGCATTCGGATACAATACTTTGAGAAGGTTTGTAATTCCTGAGTAGCATTAATCGAAACTGAGACTCTCTAAACAAACACGGGACATGTCATGCAACATCATCCAAAGCACGCCCTAAATTGTGAATGAACGTATCAAATTTATTCAATATTAAGAATTCAGTTTTGAATAACAATTTGATTATTTTCAAGCCTGTTCGAATTTTCCAACGTTATGAAGATGTAAATGATCAATTTTCACGCATATTCTTTATTAAATTCATCGAGGGGAGCGGGAAATAAGAAGAGCCTAGAGCAAAATGAAACACGATACAGTTTGTTTCCAGGCTCGAGAAAAACCCTAAATCACTCGATTATTCATATCCAGCTTCCCGAGGAGCGTTCCGGTTCCGTTCTAATGTAATCAACTCGATCTTGTCTTTCGGCTCGTGGACGGCCTCCTAATTCGTTTTTAATGAGGCCTCCAGAGTTCCGTTCATCTCGCGGGCAGAAGCTGCAGCCGGTGAAGGTTTGGGAAAATTGGGGAAATAATGATGTTTTGTCGTCGGAGGATGGACTTCTGGTTGTCCTTTGGGGCTGGATGTCACATCGAACTGCTGCGACTCATTGTTTTCGGTATTACAACATCTGCTTTCAGGAATCTCCATCACAAATAGTCGGTGAGCACACTCAAAGACTGGCTATAAAATCAAATCATCTGGAAAAATAACTCGTTCAGAACGGTCTCAACTCACCTACACAGAAAGTTGAGGGACTAACACCTGTCAGAAAATAATTGCTTCTCTGGCTGATACTATAGGGATGATGTTGAATTATATCCGACAGATGTAAATCCAAGCCTCTTCACACAAGAAACTTCGTATGCTTTTGGCTATACAAATTCCAAAATTTAATTTCAATTATTGAGACGGGCCAAACTTGCAGAACGGTTCCTACCATCAACTCGAAATCCAATAGTTTCCTATAATTATAAATCTTTTAATTTCAAAAGAATGATATCACTAACAATGCTTAAGCTAAAGATGAGCAGAATAAGCTATCATCACGAGGTACAGATGAGGTGACAGATGCCTATGTAAGATTCTTCATACAATAAATTGAACGTACCATTCCAAAATTCATTCGATTTTTGTCGATTTTCGAGTGTGGTCACGGACTATATAGTGAAGCTTCCACTTGATCTTGTACGAGGTCTGCAATGCGTTACATAAACGATTACTGAACGATCTTCCCCATCGAACATTTTATAATACTGAATTGAATTCTTTTTGTATCTTGAATAATTTAGAAATAAATCGTTATAGAAACAATACAGTGTTGATCTGTTTTTGGGGGGTAGTTTCCGAGCGGCTAGAAACACCCCAATAAGATATTATGATTCAGGTTATGTGGGATTCGTAGCACTATGATGATTAAATCGTGTTCATCACTCAGGAAAAATACTAGTAGAATTTTAACGATTTTTTTAGCAAAACTGTTGAGTAGTTAGAATTTACACACGGTGGAGACTAATTCACAGATTACACCTGCTTTTGAATAACATGGCTCAAAATTATTCTATTTCCAGAGTAAGACAAAATCATTGAGTTGATAACTCGTTATGAGACAGTTCGATAAGGTTTATTCGGTATACACGAATTTCAACTCGATTTTCTGCATGTGCTTTCAAGGCGGGAATTTGTGTTATGTCTGTCTTCAGTTTTCAATCGCAACTTCACTGTATATTGTAAATTACCAGAAATATTGGGAAGTTCATCATCTAGATACGCCTCTATCGGAAAATATTTGAACTATTTCATAGCGTAAAACAAAATTATGGTACACTTCTCTAACGCATTCACACATTGATTAGTCTTCACATTTGTTTCACACAGAACTTTCCCGAAATTCGAAAAACACAAGGTACAATACAAAATACAACGTAAACAATAGTAAACATATGTTTTTGACAGATTACGATCAGCTGATTACGGTTTGTTGCCGATATTTTTGAACAGACATCAGCGCCCTCATCGGTAGAAATTCTTCCCAATATTGGGATTTCAAGATGAGCAATACGTTCTCTGGTGAATAGTTTCAAACAATGTCGAAGTGTAGCTTACTTGAAGCCTTGGTCAAAAAGGCGCTGCGATATTATTTGTTTCAGAATTTTTAAATATGATTGAAATTGTTACTAATGTTTATCAAGCACAATTCATGGTTAACGTTCAGATGAAAAGTGAAAAAACACTAAAAACTGCAAAAACTATCGAAACGGTTTCAGATTTTCAAATAACGTCAAAGTCCTAACTTCAAATAGCAATAGTTGGAATCAACGTTCATATATAGGAAAGTTACGAAATGTCACGAGTTTATAGGCGAAGGGGTACCTGAGGCTAGGGGCAGGGTTTGGGGAAATCGATGTTGGCAATTCTGGGGTGAATTGGGTAAATTAAAAATCTCTATAGGTGACATAACCCCATAGAACCAAAGATAAACAGAAAAAGTACAAAGAAATGGTCACAGAACACACATACATATATATGTTTTATGTGGCTGATTCCTGATTGTCTCTGACTCTTGTTGTCTTTGTTACTCTGTTGTAAAAGTAAAAGATTTGTTGCGTTGTCGTTGTCACAGACCACAGCATACCTGAACCTGCGTTGCGTTGTGTATTCTGTCTTGTCTTTGTGGAGTTAAGGGAAATGAAAATGAACTTTTATGATACCTAGAGTAATACTAATTAGAAGAAATAATATAATTCTTCAGATTTATACTTTTGTACAGTTTCGGAAATACATCGTATTGACTTGTATTGTGGCAATGGGGTTTGTTAACAATAAAAAGCATGATAATTTTTGTATTTTAGTATTTGTGTGGTAGTCAGTTTTTAGTTTATAATTTGCATATGATGCAAGTTTACTTTCAAATTAGACCTGATAAGTTCTGTGATGGTTTGTTCTTAAGATACTTTGGATGTTCTCATTTGTTTTGTACTCAACTATAATGCTTGGAGAAGTCAATTCGGAACGTTTTTTAAAAATTTTTCATACTGACCTATACTGATTTGTACATTTTTTATCAGATTCTACTGACTTGTTCTGTTATATTCTGTTAGACATTTCAAGAACCAATATAAACGCTGGAACTGTATGAAGTTATTTTTGTGAGTTCGAATCCCCACAAAATAAGGTGATCCCATAGGTTCCTCATGTATATATATATATATATATATATATATATATATATATATATATATATTATATATAGTTATGTCGATTATAAAACATGACAGAATTCTGATTCGATATGCCAGAACAATTTCCCAAAGAAAAACTTTCATTGGAAAATTTATCTTAGATCATTTTGACCATGACACAAGCACTAACTGCTACACTAACTTCAAATTAAATTGAATGTTTTTTTGAGAAGATATGATAGATAGAAAATAACACTGGTTCTAACTTTCATAATGTAAACTATATTTACTCATATTCAACTTGTTATAATAGGCTAAACAGCTTCAATTGAATGATAACACTTGAAAAAAAAAATTGAAATATATCAAAAAAAGTCAAAGTGAACGAATCTTGATCTTGGTTATTGCGAGAGGAATTTCCCTATACCTTTCCACTGCTACAATTCAATTGACAATACTTGATTTTTTTTCATATATTGAATATATCAGAAACTGACAAGTAATGCTTTATGCATCAGTTTTGAGTAATGAGAAGTTCAACCTTCACTTTTCATTAGGAACGTTTAAGCACTAGTCCTAATAAATTTAAAATAAATTTAACACTATACATTAGAAGACGTAGATAAGATAACGTTCAAAGTATAATACAAAGCTCGAACATTCTCTTGGCCTCGGAAAAAGATCCTTGAACGACTGGTAAACCCAAATACTTTCCATTTCATATAGGAGTAATTATCATACTCTGGCAAACTTTCTTGCTGCATGAGGAACAGTCCCACTTTTGTTAAAACACAGGTATTCCTTTCGGATTTTCACCAACCATACACAGTCATCAATTTTTCATTTGCTTTCGTTTTCAATTTTCACATACATCGAGATCAGATCGAGTTGAATTATCTGTCGAACCAAACACTAATACGAAGAGCATATCCACACTTTTTCTCAACTGACATTCAGTGTTGAACACCATAAAGTTACATTTTCAATATACTCGAATATTCATAGATCTTATTAGGGAAGCAGGAATTTTTTTGCTATCTGTTGTTATCTACCAATCAGAAACCAAAAACTGAAATCCACTTGCATATTAGTATATCGTGGAATTTCACCTTAACCTCATTGACGCCCCCGCAATATGGAGGGATCAATATGATGACATTTCGTAACCTTCCTCCTATATACCAACGTTGGTTGGAATGTGCCGTTGCGATCTCAATTTGAAATCCCATAGATGAGCATTTCGATTCTTTGTCTGTCACATTCATCATATTTATGTTCATTTCAGTAGCGAAGAAGCCATCAATCATTACCAGATTCAAGTTTCTGATCGAGTATTTATATTTGAATTAGACCCACTATTTCGGAACTGATGACCACAATGGTTCAATTTGTTATTGAAAGATTACCGCCCCACATATAACACATAATTTGTTCGTTCTGTGCAGTGTGAGCTTTGTTACGAAGTGTCATTTGTCTGTTGTAGTTTCAGTTTTGATTATTTCAATATCATGAAATGTCATATTTTGTTCACGACATGTCTATTTATATGTGACCAATTTTTCAAGTCTTGTTTGGAATTCGATTTCACAAGTTTTCTGATAGTTGTCTAAACAGATAGTACAACCAATATTCCTATTTTGTGCGATTGGAATAATACCAAGAAAACAATTTTGATTTTTAAAAAATAATTTCAAAAGGATTCATGCTGTTTTCGAGTTCAGTACACCATTTGATTTATCTTTAGAACACGCTACTTTTGTTGTGCAATTGAAATGACTTACTCTGGAGGGGTTCCGGAGATCCTTATAGGGCCCCATTGATATTTCCAGAATGTATTCAATGATATTTACCTAGCTTTTCCTGAAAAATTCATTCAATGGATCTCGATATTTTTTGTTAGAATCGTTTATCATGGGGACATTTACTTTCTCCCCTTTCTGTCATATATTTCATGAAGCGTTCATATTCTTTGAGAGTGTCCTACACACTCCCAATAATCTTACCGACCTGCTTGTATTTTTATCAGCTTTCTCACGAAGACGTTTAATGCCGCGAGCATAATGCATCCTCTCATATTTATGAAAATTTTGTGTTTGTGTCTGAGAAACTTACATGTGTGTGCGTGCATCTTTCATCATGGCAAAACTATAAACTTTAGCACTGGTCATAAATCTCTAGTTTTATATGCAACATTTGTCCCTTTCATGGCCAGTTGTTATACCCTTTATATTGGATGGAACTAGAAGAAATATACCAGATACAGAAAATTTCAGTGGGATAATGGAAGGATGGGGGAATATGCGCTTTTTTTGAAGATACCTGAAACTGATTTTGTCCAAGCACAATCAGACAATTCACCAAAATAGAAGAAACATTATTATGCATCAAATCTCGATTTTACGTACCTAGGCTGGTTTTAAATCGGATTTACAACTGTTACATTGAAACGATCTTCACAAAAATATAAACTTCATCTTATACCATTGGTTTCGTATGACGGCGTATTAGTGTCACTGTGAGAATAAAGAATATCACCAACGATCGATTTCATTTGTCAAATTTCAATCTGTTAATAACAGATTTCAATCTGTCAATACGCTATTGACATATTTTAATCTGTCATTGACAGATTTTAATCTGTCATTGACATATTTCAATCTGGCATTGACAGATTTTAATCTGTCATTGATAGATTTTAAATCTGGAATTGACAGATTATAATCTGTCATTGACATTTTTACCAAGCATTGACAGGTTTCAATCTGTGACTGACAGATTAAAATCTGTCGATGGTGATATCTTTCATTTTAATAGTGACGCCGTCGTATTTTCGAAAATTTTTGCTTCGCTTGGGAAACGAGCACTTTATCGGGTGTAGTTCTTATGGTTTTTTTGCACTTTGGTACCACAAAATGAATATGTTTCAGTTTTTTCCATGATCTGTGTAGCAATTAAAACAGAAACGCTTAAAGTAAACAAACATGGAACACGTCATTTGACATCCACGTTGGCGCGCGCTTTGAAAAATAATTTTAATATAATCAAACTTTTTTTATTTTTTTTTGAGTCATTGAGATGTACATGATTCATCTTCGACATGACAAAAAAATCATGCATATTGCATCTATCGTACCGATATCACTTCCAAAAGACAGAATGGCTTGAATCAAAGCCACACTTCCTATATCTATTATCTATCATAAATTATTCGACATCATCAAAGCCTCTCTCCATCTTAGGTAAGGCAACGGATCCCAAATGTTTATGACCTCAAGATCTATCGTTGCTTCAGCTAGTATTTGTCATTAAACCATATTTCAGGCTTTTATTTATTACTTCTATAATCTGCACCACCCATACCTCCAGGCCAATATTTTGTTAACGTATATCCTATCCAGTATAACCGGAGCAGAGAACGGAACCAGCTGTATCATTTCTCAAATAAATCTTGGTTGGCATTCGCACCTGCCTGTCGTGCACTATCAAGAAGGCTATACCTGCAATTGCATCGTCCTATCAAGTACGAGCTTTCCATTCTAACCAATGCGCTGTACTTACTGCACCTGTTCCTTGCTGCTATAAAACTTCATAGTGTTCATCGCCAAAGTGGCTTAGACGATATCAGTAATACTATAGTACCCTTAAATATAAAATTAACGAAATACTTTGTGAACCTCAAGTATACTTCTGGTACCATTCAGTTGTGAAACCGGCAGAGATCTTGTTCATAGTTCCATATTACATTCCCTTCTTCCTGAACAGGTATTCATTATTTTACCCAGAACCCCTCACCGACTAGAGCTATCTTCGGGAACATTTTCTTGCTTCACCATTGATGCTACAGACCTGAATCTCAGGCAGAATCTGAGAAGGTGGCATGGTATTAGGATAATTGATATCTATGAAAACTTTGAAATTTTACGTCAAAAGTTTCAATCTCACCGTTTATTGGTGAATGCTTGTTGAAGATTTTTCATTAAGAATCATAGGAAAATAAATATATTTTGAAACTCTATCTCGAAACATGAGCTAGAGAATGATCACGTGAAGCAAGTATGATATTGAAATTGAGATGATTTCGAACTGTGCAAATTGTATGAAAGATTTCCCGTGCCACTTTCACTATCTACCTGAAATAATCCTTCTCAAACAGAAACGAACACAAAATAACCTTCTGTCAAATATATCTCCTAGTTACCGCTCTCAGTAACAAATGGTTGTCATCTGTCGAAAAGTTTAAAACTCGTATTCCCGAGTGATGTCACATCTTTCCGATATTAATTTCCTTGCCGATGTCGCATCGAAACTTTCAAATTTGCGCTCTCGAAAACTCGGGACCCGCATAATTCAAGCCATTCAGCCTGTTTGAAACGTTATTCAGTCGTTGGTGAATGGCTGAAAGGAAATGAGGCAATGAGAAGACATTTTCGATTTGTTTGATATTTTAATGGGAGCCGTGAAAAATGCTCGAGTTATCGGATTATCCAGATTTCATAGACGTTGGGTTTTGAGATTTCTGAACGTGTCATGAAAGCATTGAATTGGAATGGAAGAGAATGAATAAGGAATTTCCTTGGGAGAAAAGGTACTTGATTAATTTCCCTTGACTGTCGATATTCCACTTCGATATTGGCAGTGTATAAGAGCAGTAAACACATTTTTTCATCCCCTACTATAATGAGAGGCTCATATGCCCATATTCCCTTTCATAATGAGATTCTTTACGATACAGATTTTCCATTACGATGCAGATTTTCAACCAATGTAAATTCATTATTTTTCAATCAAGCGTGGTGTGCAATTGACGTTTATCAAAATCAGTACGTATTACATTGTCATAGAATATAGCTAAAGTCGTCCACACAGACATAGGTATCGAAGTGCAGTACAGAATAATTATATTTTTTATTTTCAAATGCATGATATATTTCTTCATTTCCTATCGAACTGAGTAACGTTGCTGGTGGTTAAGCCGGCTGAGGCTGGATTCAGGCAGATCCGAAATCCGATCGTACGAAGATCCGAGATCTTTCTGATTGGTCTAAATTGAAATCAATCAATCAGAAAGCTATCGGGTCGTCGTACGATTAAATTTCGGATCTGTCTCAATCCAGCCTAAGGCGCTAGATTCGAGCTACAGAGCGGGTTTTTTGTTCTTCATTTCTTTTGTATTTTCTGAAGTGATACTATTGATTACCACATCAGATATTTCCGTGAAACCACCGACTTTTGATGGTCATTCGTCTTGGTCTATGGGGTGAAGAAGATAAAGCTACGGCACTCGTAGTAGCTCTGAGAGGGCCAGCTTCGTCTATGTTGCAGACGATACCCGATCGAGATCAGCTGTACCGGGCCCAAATGAAAGCACGCTTACAAAAATCCGAGAGGAATGTGCAAGAATTCGAAGTAGATGTGGACTTTTTATCAGAAAAGTATAAGTGTTGACCTCAGAATATTTTGTCCCTGATTCCATAAGAATAGAGTTGATGCAATATTAAATCAATCAATCAAATGATTTTCAGATTATCAAAAGTGCGGGATAGGTCAAAGAAAATTCCAACATCGCTCGATTAAACACTTGAATTGAATAACCTATAATTGAAACTTATTTGAAATGTCATTTTTCCAACCGCCTGAATATGACCTTCTTATATTCACTCATTCAGTGAAAAAGTATTATATCCCAGGATATTGCTTAGTTGCTATGGAAATGATCATTCAACCGCTCAAGGCAATGTTTGGTTTCTTTAATGACTCTTTCCTGAACGTCATATCAATTCCAATTTGTAATATCAACAAACAGTTCATCCACACTACCTTGAAATCCTCGCTATTGAAGCTTGATTTATATGTAAATATACTGTGAACGTACTGATCTGTCACAAAAATTTGACATCATGAAAATTTCAATTGAAGTTAATTTTTTTTAATGAATATTGATCACAACTTGAAATATTGTAGCAGAATAAATTAATTTCCAAGCTTTATTATTCTCACCGACGACATCCACCTGAAATTCCAAAAATTATTATTATTTGAAAAGTAATATTTCAATCATTGAAAAATGTACAGAAAAATCTGTTATTGTGTGTCGTTTCTAGCAGTTTGTCCCTAGTAACCAAGTATTTTGTTTCCTTTGACTGATGGATTTATTAACCTACCCTGTGTGGATATGAAATCATATACATCCAGTTGACTGGATTCGCCCACTTATTCGTTTAGTAAACTATAAAGAAATGGAGCATATTCACGGGTGGGAGTAGAAAAACACTCGGGACAATGCCAGACGATGCGAAGCGGACTATTTAAACTGTCCCGAAAACATGAATACTTTGTACTTATTGAAGAAATAACCATTGTTGAATTCAACAATGGATTATTTTTTCAATAGAGCTCAATGAAGTCATAGAAACGTAAGTCACCTTGATAATTGATAATAAAGTCCAGTTGGACAGCGAAAATGGTGGCACAGAAAAATGAATTTTCCCGACAATCTCGAAAATAATTGAAAAACTTGTTAAGAAGAGAATGCTGAATCTATGCGACTCCCAATATGGATTTCAAAGCCATAAAAACACAAGCAATGCAATCTTTTCTTTTCTGGAAGATTTGTATATGTTTGAATAATAACGAATCTATTGGGGCAGTATTCTGCGATTTCTCTAAAGCGTTCAACTGCGTGAACCATGAAACACTATTATTTAAACTTCAGTGATTTGGCTTCAGAGGATTGTCATATAACTGGCTTTCCAGTTATCCAACAGGCAGGGAGCAAGTAGTGAAACTCTAGGGAAATAAATCGCGTATTGAGAATAATACCGCAGGTGTACCACATGGCTCGGTTCTGGGTCCTTTGCTATCTCTCCTTCTTCTGAATGATTTGGTGACCGTTGACATCAGAGGAAATTTCACTATTTTGCAGATGTCAACACCATCCTTTGTCGTGGGACGAATGAAGATGATCTCAGAGACATCATCATTCTGGATCTCTATGATGTTAAACAGTGGTGCGATACAAATTCCTAATGTTCCAATACCTACAAAACAAACATAGTGTGCTTCAAGTTCAATTTCGAGGACTTACTTACAGGCAATCACGCTATAGTTAACAAAACTCACACAGTTAGTCGGGACATTTATAGATGGAAAACTAAAATTCGATGATCATTATAACAAATTTATGCAAAAAAAAAATGCATCTGGCTGCTATGCTGTTCTAGTTGTTTCTAATGAACTCAATCAATCCTCAGCCAGAACTGTTTATTTTTCCTCGATCGAGTCGCACTTGAGGTATGAAATTGCCTTTTGGGGCTTATGTAGTCAGCAATTACTAAAATCAGTATTCATTCCACAAAAAAGGCTGTCAGATACATATGTAACGCAAAATCTCAAGACCACTGCAAACCTTTTTTCATCAGTCTAAAAATCCTGACTGTACCTTGTTTGTTCATTTCAGAAACCGTGTGCCTTATACACGAAAAATATTATAACTCAGCAGCAAATAATGACAGACGTTACGATTTACGATACAAGAGGATGTAGGTATATACCCTTGCCAATTCCGAAATCAGAAATTATAAAATTTTCTTTGATATATGAGAGCGAGAAAATAGACAAACACCTTCCAATGTGCTTTAGGGCAATAACAAATTTGAAAAAATTTAGAAAATTAGTTGGAGTACTTCTGCAAAAAGCCTTCTATGACTTGAGGCAATATTACAATAATGCATTTTAACTTTTATTATTTCCGATGCTCACTTATCTGTGATGGTTTATTTATTCACCTACAAAATAGTTAATATATTTGTTTTATTTATGTGTATTCGTTTATGCACATAAGTTTTAACCATATAATGATTGTTCATTGTATTTCATAATTTTAATATTATTCTCAATACTTTAATACTTGAAGTTGCACTAGTTTTGACAATAAGGGTTCCTTGGACAATAAAGCATATTTAATCGATTGATTGAATTTCGAATTCTCAGTCATCAGGTGAAAATTAATTGATTTGAATCCAGGGAAACACGCTAGGATCATGCAAAGTATGCTATAGTCATCACGACCGTATATAGTATACTATGCAACGATCATGTAATGGTGGTTATTAATACACGAGCATCAACCAGGATACGAAACGAGCCAACCGCAACGGTTTCGTAAGGTTCATGCGAGTATATTAATAACCATTACATGAGATCAGTAAACGCTATTTTTGCTACACCCGATGAATAATGAAGAACTATAAATATTATATTTATTTTTGTATTGTACACAATAATGATTACTAATCGCATTTCGAAAAATTCTTCAGAATCTAGCGTCTTAGGCTGGATCCAGACAGATACGAAATCTGATCGTAATACGACCCGATAGCTTTCTGATTGGTCTAAATTGAAATCAATCAATAGATTCGCATAGATTCAATTATTTTTGAGATTGTCGGGAAAATTCATTTATCTGTGCCACCATTTTCGCTGTCCAAATGGCCTTTATTATCAATTATAAAGGTGACTCACGTTTCTATGACATCATTAAGCTTTATTGAAAAAATAATCCATTGTTGAAATCAACAATGGTTATTTCTTCAATTAGTACAAAGTATTCATGTTTTCGGGACAGTTTAAATAGTCCGCTTCGCATCGTCTGGCATTGTCCCGAGTGTTTTCCTACTCCCACCAGTGAATATGCTTCATTTCTTTATAGTTTACTAAACGGATAAGTGGGCAAATCCAGTCAACTGGATGTATATGATTTCATATCCACACAAGGTAGGTTAATAAATCCATCAGTCAAAGAAAACAAAATACTTGGTTACTAGGGACAAACTGGTAGAAACGACACACAATAACCGATTTTTTGTACATTTTTCAATGATTGAACTATTACTTTTCAAATACAAATAATTTTTGGAATTTCAGGTGGATGTCGTCGGTGAGAATAATAAAGTTTGTAAATTAATGAATTCTGCTAGAATATTTCAAGTTGTGATCAATATTCATTAAAAAAAATTTACTTCAATTAAAACTTTCATGATGTCAAATTCTTGTGACAGATTAGCAGCGGCGTTTTCAGTATATTTACATATAGATGAATCAAGTTAATTTCAATAGCAAGGATTTCAAGGTAGTGTGGATGAACTGTTTGTTGATATTACAAATTGGAATTGATATGACGTTCAGGAGAGACTCATCACGGATACCAAACAATGCCTTGAGCGGTTGAATAATCATTTCATGCTTTGTACTAGGTCGAATTTGAAACATTGCGTTACAATAACCATAGCAACTAAGCAATATCCTGGGATATAATACTTTTTCACTGAATGAGTGAATATAAGAAGGACATATTCAGGCGGTTGGAAAAATGACATTTCAAATAAGATTCAATCATAAGTAATTCAATATAAGTGTTTCATCGAGTTAGTTTGGAGCGTTGTTGGAATTTTCTTTGACCTATTCCGCACTTTTGATAATCTGAAAATCATTTGATTGATTGATTTAATATTGAATCAAGTCTATTCTTATGGAATCAGGGGCAAAATATTCTGAGGTCAACACTTATACTTTTCTGATAGAAAGTCCACATCTTCAAATTCTTGCACACTCCTCCCGGATTTTTGTATGCGTGCTTTCATTTGGGCCCGGTACAGCTGTTCTCGATCGGGTATCGTCTGCAACATACACAAAGCTGACCCTCTCAGAGCTACTATGAGTGCAGTAGCTTCTTCTTGTTCGCCCCATAACCCAAGACGAGTGACCATCGAAAGTCGGTGGTTTCACGGAAATACCTGAAGTGGCAACCCTGTCTCGGCGATCGTGGTTCTTGCGAAGAATCATCTGCCTTTCTAGACCTCTCATTTCATTTCCCATCTTTTCTCGCACTGTATCCACTTCTTAATTAAGTTGATCGTCTATTCTCTTGACATCTTTCTTCAGTTCTCCTTTGAGGTCTCCTTTCAGTTCTTCCATTCGTACTTTAAGACATTTTCGGTGAACTTTTCCTGGTGTTCTAGAACTTTCTGGAAGTCTGATTTCCGTTCTTTTTTTATTTTTTTGATTCATTTTTTCTTCTCTCACTTTCTCTACTCTTCTAGAATTTCCTGGAGTGCTTTTTCTTTTTCTCTCTTTTCAGTTTCTAGAATTCTCTTGAGTGCTTTTTCTCGATCTTTCTTTTTTCTTCATCTTGTCGCTCTTTTCTATGTTCTTCGAGAATTTCCCGGAGCGCATATTCTCGTTTTTATTTTTTTCTCCTGCCGTCAGTTTTCTTCCAGTTCTTTCTCCTCCTGCAGTTGCCTTTCATATGTCAGCACGTCCTCCATCCTATCGTACGATATACTTTCCGTATTCACCATGTATGGCTTTCAATTTTCATCGAAAATTCCAACTTCTGACACTACGATAATCCCTTGGATTCGTTTATTTGATCTCCGATCAATATTAAACTTCCTTTACTTATTCTCTTCATCACAATACAATACACTCAACACTTAAACTGCTCAGCTAGACTATCCAATGCTCTTACTAAAATTCTCTCTACTCGAAACTCAATTACTCTCTGACTCCCCACTAAGCTCCACTAAGCTAGAAACTCCGATAAACTCTCCCTATATTTCTACTTCTGCACTTTGAAATACCGAAGCTCTCTCTACAAGAAACTCTGAAAAACTATATGCCGTAGCGATGAATCGCTTCCGTATATATACTTGCTCACTCCTATGATGGAGAATCTTCCAGTCAAATCTCCTTGATCGAATTTTCTACGCGAGCAGAGATCCCGAGTTCAAGATCTTCCTTCGACCCCTTATATCATTTTGCGTTTACGAGCGACAGGGCCGGCGCTAGAGATTTCGTGACAATATAATATATGGGAAATTCAAATCATCTGAATGTTTCTATCAGCCAGAAACGTGTAGTCCAACTTATGTTTTTTATCAAATTCGATTGCATATGGGTTTACAATATTATATGAATACGGAATACTTTCCCGTGCACACTCATTCATAGAATACTGATTTCTGTCACAACAAATTATACTGACTTTGCAAAATATCCAGATCAGCATAAATAATCCACTAGAAATGCAGACTCTCTTACAGTTTTGAAACATAATATGAGTAAATTCAAAAAACCAAAGATATGTGGCCATAACTTTATCTAAATTGACGCATATACAAGATATTGGATTGAAACATTTCATGAGAACTCTGAGAGGAATTCAGTTGATAAATTCATTCATATTTTGTCAAAGAATACTCGGCTCGGCTCTCAATATGCACATCATGATGCTGCAGATTCTCATTTTGCTAACTTTTTATCCGTCGACTTGTACAGGTTATTTGATTAATTTTCTATTATCATTTTGTCATTTTTATTGTTCAACTTGCACATACTCT